>CM067554.1:46715224-48124599 GCA_034509755.1 Anisodus tanguticus | reverse complement strand
GAGGTATTCTTTAGAGGAAGACCCGATCGAATTTAGAAGGGCAGTCAACATGTCTTTCTTTGAAGAAGGAGTACCTACTGATGATCCAAGAGGCTGGTTGGATTTTCTTTCAACTTCAAGATCAATAATTTTCGTAATGAACCTTTCATGTTCTAAGTGAGTAGTTATAAATTTATCTCACCAATGAACATGAATATTCCTGGTTAGATGAGGAACCCACTGTGAATCTTCATGTTCATTTTTGTCGAATCCGTATGACCATTTAAGGATCCACGGGAGTTTGTATAAGACTAAGAACCATAAAGAACACCACCCCTTATCAGAGAAATGAGCATTTTCTTTCAGAAAAAATCTATAAGAATCAGTTACTTTAGGGGGGGGGGGAGGGGGCAGATAATCAACTATAGGACCCTAGAAGAGGAACCAATTTTTAAACCAATTGGGTACCCATTTAAGTTCTTTCAGATTGAATTGAATAAACCAAATATGAGAATCCCTGAAGTTTTGAAATAATAAAACATTTTTCCATGCTTCAAGATAATCTAAAAAGGAATAATTTCTAGGTCTGAAACTTGAGTCTTGAAGAATATATTCTCTGGTGGGGTTATATCCCCATTCTTCCATAGTTATGATTTTTAAAATAACAAATTTTGAAAAAGCAATCATATGCCGATTATCATTGCGGAACTGGTGTATGACCTCGATAGAGCCAGCTTCTTTAAGAACTTGTTCATACCAATATCTGAATTTTAAATTCGTTCTCATATGATCTTTTAGATACTTGTTAGCTATCAGCTTGGCGTCTTTAAGACATTCGTTGTTTTCAATGACTAAAAGAAGAATTTCATTCGTCCATACAGAAGGATTTTCATCAATAACCTTCTGCCCGTTAATATCAAAGGGTTGGGCTATTTCGAGTGGATTAGGGCTTCCCATTGGTGACTTCTGCGAGGATGAGGAGGAAGATGATGTCCCGGATCTTTTATCTAGTCCCCGGTTTGCCACCATCTTTCCTTTGTTAGTGTAGTTCTTTCCCCTGCAAAAATTCACAAGTTAAAAAATCAGATAAAGAATTAGTCTCGCCTTTTATATACTCAATATCAAAGTCAAAAACAGATAAAATGCCTTGCCATCTAGAAAAAATTTGCTTAGACGCAAGGTTTTTGACATCTTTCTGCAAAATTTCTCTAGAAGACTTGCAATTGACTCTAATTAAAAAACGTTGATTCAGTAAGTCACTTTCATATTTAGAAACCGCATGAACGATGGCTAAAATTTCTTTTTTAACCGTCGAATAGTTTTGTTGCACAGGTTTCCAAACTCTAGAAGTGAATCGTACTAGAATCTCCCTTTTATTAGGTTCATTTGCTTCAGGATCCCTCCGTATCCTTCTTCGGAGGCGTCAGTTTTGACTATCTTGAAGTAGTCGGGGTTAGCCAGAGCAAGGCAAGGTAGCTCTCTGACTTTTTGTTTCAGAATCTTGACTGAATCCGAATGTTTCTGTGTCCAAGATTTTGGATATTTCTTCAGCCCCTGATAGAGGGGTTTACTATCGCGAGCTAGATCTTTGTAGAAGTCGTCTACGTATATCAGGCTTCTGAGAAACCTTTGCAACTGCTTTTTCTCCAGGATTTCATCTGGAAACTTATCAGCAAACATAATAGCTCAGTCAATCAGGGCAATTAGTCCCTTATGAATGTTGTGACCAAGGAAACAAACCTTTATTTGGAAGAGTTTCATCTTCTTTGTTGATACAACAAGTCCTGCACTTATAACTACTTTCAGGAATATGTTTAGATGCTTGAAATGTTGCTCTAAAGAGTTAGAGAAGACTAAAACATCATCAATATAGACTATAGTGAAAGCTGGATATGGATTAAAGATCTCAATAATGATATTTTGGAATTTCGAAGGTGCATTCTTTAAACCAAAGGGCATGACGTTCCATTCAAATTGCCCGAATGGGACGTTGAAGGTCGTCTTGTACCTATCAAGTTCGGCTATCAGGATTTGCCAGGATCCGAATTTCATATCGAACTTGGAAAAAATGACAGAACTATTTACCCTGTCTAAAAGGCTCTTCTTATTAGGAATCGGGTATCGAATCCATCTAAGTGCCTTATTTAAAGGTTTGTAATTTATTACAAACCCGGGGGCTCCTCTTTCTAGTTTTGTTGCGTTTTCAACATAGAAGGCTGAACAGCTCCAAGGAGACATGCTTTTTCTAATGAGCCCCTTTTCTTGGAGTTCATCAATTTCCTTTTTACAAATTTTCATAAGTCGTCTGTTCATCTGAATGGGTCTAGCCTTTGTGGGTATTTTTCTTTCATCAAATTCTGCTTCATAGGGAAGAGTGACCACATGTTGCTTCCTGCTCCAGAATGCGCTGGGTATCTCCGCACAAACCTGTTTCTCAAAGTTTTCTCTTAAGGAATTAATTTTGTCAATAACATCCCTTTTTAAGAGACGTTCTTATGTTCTCTTAAAGAGTATCTCTTCTTTTAAAGAGCACAAGAAGTTTTCTTTGTTGACAATCTTTTGATGGATATCGTTAATATATTGTTGCTGAGGTTTCTTTGAGAATTCAAATAATACATTAATTCCATCCACTGAAGTAGAAATTTCCTTTTCAGAGACACTAAAGGGATAAAGCATATTTATAAATGGAGTTCTTAAAATAACATCATGACTTAAACCCTTTACCATAACAAACGGTGTTTCTAAACACAATCCATCTTGTAGGACTGTTGCATCAGAGATCTTATAGTGAATTTTCATCGGCTTATCACTAGAGTCTCTCAACACATATATATATATATATAATGAGAAACAAAAAATGGAAAATGGAAAGGCAAAAAAAAAATAATGAAAACCATAGTGACAACACCGAAATTTTAGCTGATGACATTCGAATATAAAAAAAGTGAACATACAAAAAAAGTCAACAAGTTTCAACATAATATATATATATAATTGACCTATCTATGTCCGGGCCAGAGCCAACTAGAAGCAAGAGGTTCATCCGAAACTCCTTCAGCAGAAAATTACACTATATGCAAGGTTATGATTATTTATATATATATGATAGATGTTGAATCTCTTTAACTTTTTCTTTTATTTACTTTATCATATTTTGAACGCCCCATGAAATTTCTTATTCCACCGCTAATCTATATAATATAATTTTTCAATGATTTGTGAGGATAATTGACTCCCCTTCAACAGATATAGCTCCACTATGGCCTAGTGATTAATTATAAAACAGATGCAGGAGTTTATAGTTAAATCACAATAGAGAAAGAATATTTGATGGGTTTTTTATTTGTCTAAATTTAAATTGATAGAATTATTCGATACCTGATAGCCATTATCCGATGAAATATGATCAATCTAACAGAGAAATCACCAAAAACAAAATGTGTGAGTAAGGAAAAATAAAAGGTAAATACAAGAGTTGAAGTTAATTAGTGAATGTTGTGCACTTGATAAATCAGTATATTATTAATCTAATGAGAGTATTCCTATCTCGCAGTTGTAATTAAACATTAGGAGTAATATCTATTTAGCATATATTATAAAAAAAAAATTAATGGCGTTTAGATCGTGAAATTTCACAACTTTTTAATGTTGATCAAATAATATATCTGAATTAATTCATAATTGTTTTGGCTTTCTATTAGTTCATTATGTAACCTTTCCAATTTTGCTGATTGAATTTTAGTCCTTAATTAATATGCACTAAACTAAATAATATTATTAATATACTCCCACATTAATTATTACATCAGTACCACATATATATACAACAGTCCAAGTGCAGCCCCTTTCCTTTTCTTCTCTCCAACTGTTATTTATTTGTCATTTTGTATGTCCTTATTATATGAAGTATTATTATTCTCCAACCTTTGTCTTTTTCCTTACACCTTTAAGAAATAAAAAATTAAAATAATAAGTCTTAAATATTTATTTAGTTATAAATATATTAATATATATTAAATAAAATTTTAAAATTAAGCTCTTTTAAATATAAAAAGCTAATATTTTTTTAAGATAAATTATAAAGAAATATGTATCAGATACATTGAGATAAAAGGAATATTAACTTTCTTATGAGGTAGGACAAATATAGTGTGATAATCTCATATGACCATTTACAATCTGAGTAAAAGAAAATAATTCTCCAAAAATTTTGTTTGAAATTTACTAAATGTGGAAATAAGTATATTCCATTAATTTATGACTCAAACTATTGGGCCCGCACGTCGGAAACGTCGTTTCCACACACGTGCACACGTAGTGCCAAGTATCGCAGATTTCATTAGTGAAAGAGATATTGGTACGTATGTAATACGTTTGAGACATAGAATTATGGACGGTTATTGGCCAAATGACAAAGTATACCACATTGGTAAAGGAAGGAAGAAGTGTAAGATCAAACGAGTCGGAAATTGCCGCGGAGCCGTGAAAGGCCACGGCACCACAACCGTCGGAGCCGCGGCGCCGGAGCGCCGCGACGCTAAATGGTTAGGCAGTCACTGGAGCTGCGGCCCGATTCACAGCGCCGCGATGCTTCGGAGGCAGAATGCTATGACGGGAAGTTGGAAAAATTTGACGTTTGGGCTGGTTTTGGAGCATTGATTCTCCATTACTTGCCACATGAATTCAGCCATTATTTGGCTGAATGTAACCCCTCAATCAAGTGCAATTACATGGCTATTGAAGGCCTTTAGTTGGCTAGTTGAGGGGTCTTCTCCTTACACTATAAATTGAGGCATTTGGCTCAATTGAAACACACTACACTCAACATTTAGAAAATACTCCAGAATATTCAGAGTTCATATTCTTCCTCTCTAGCAAAGTTACTATACTCAAAGTTCTTCAAGAGTAACATTTGAGTTTCCTTTGCTCACTTGTTAAAGTTGTTGTTGTATCTTGGGAGACTATTGCTCAACACTGTAAAAGGAGATATACTGGGCAATCTTGTCTTAAAGATAGAGTGTCATCACTCGACTTAGCAAATCACACAAGCAGTTTGTAAGGTTTTGATTTCCAATTCTATTGTAATAGTTTGTTCATCCTTTCTACTCTTGTAATAGTTACTTACTTCCCGTTTCTTACAACAATTGTATCCCAACAATTTTAAGACAAGATTTTGTTGTAAGTAACTAAGTTAGAAAGATGACTGGTATAAATCAAACTGCTTTTGATTTTGCTACTGCTGCTCAAGGCAATCCATCTGCCTTCCCCACTGCTCAAGGCACTCCTAATGCCTTTCTGGTTGCTCAAGGCTCATCCAACGCCTTTGCTGCCACTCAAGGGAATGTTGTCGCTCCATCCACCCGCTGGATTTCACCATGAACGCCATGAAAAGTTCATGAAGTCAAACTTCAAGAGATGGCAACAAAAGATGTTATTCTATCTGACTGTTATGGGAATGGCACATTTCCTAACAGAAGATCCTCCACAAGCTGGAGATGAAATGGACCATTCGCCTTCTGAAACGGGTGAAGGGGCCTAGGTATCCATGTCATTAATGGCATGAAGATGGTTCTTGATGCATGGAGTCATAGTGATTTCATGTGTAAGAATTACATATTGAACTGCTTGTCAGACCATCTCTACACGGTGTATTGCACCATTGGCATCACCAAAGAGTTGTGGGAGAAGCTGCAAAAGAAGTACAACGCACAAGATGCAGGTACTAAGAAGTTCATCATTAGGAAATTTCTGAAATTTCAAATGGTGGATAGTAAGACAGTGATGTCCCAAGTCCAGGAATTCCAAATGATTCTACATCACCTGGATTTGAAAGGTATGAAGCCAAACGAGCAGTTTTTGGTTGCATCACTGATTGAAACGTTACCTCCTTCGTGGAATGAGTTTATGAGCTACTTAAAGCTCAAGACAAATGAGATGACCTTTGAAGAACTTATTATCAAACTCCAAATTCAGGAAGTTAATAAGTAGGCCTTGCCTAGGGTTAAATAACCCGCTGAGGCCAAAGGGAACCTAAGCAAGAAGCGTATGTTCCAGAAAGACGGCAAGACCCAAGAAGCAGAGAAGTTCAAAGGAAACTGTCACCACTATGGGAAACCTGGTCACATGATCAAGGGCTGCCGCAAGCTCAAGACCGAGCAACAAGAGAAGGCCAAGGCTAAGGGCAAGGCACAGGTTAATGTTGTCAAGGACCAGGTTCTGGATGACATGATTGAGGAGTTCTCAGCGATGGTGCTAGAAGCAAACCTTGTTGAGAATTCCATGCAGTGGTGGATGGACATAGGTGCTATAAGACACATCTGTTCCAATAGAGATGCCTTCTCCACTTATACACCGGTTACAAATAAGAACCTATTCATGGGCAACAACGCTTCCTCTGACGTGCTGGGGGTAGAAAAGGTAGTCCTGAAGATGACTTCTGGAAAGGAGGTCACTCTGAATGAAGTGATGCATGTTCCTGAGATTAGAAAAAATTTAATTTCAGGTCCTTTATTAGTTAATGCTGGTTTTAGGCTAGTGTTTGAGTCCAATAAATTTGTAGTCACTAAGAATGCAACGTTTGTGGGAAGAGGATTCGTCTGTGAAGGCCTCTTCAAAGTAAACACCATGTATGTATTACGTAAAAGCAATAATATTGAAGCCTCCTCATCTTACTTGTTTGAGTCCTCTAATTTATGGCACCATAGATTAGGACATGTCAACTACAAATCCATCCAAAGGTTGGTAAAGTTGAAGTTGTTGCCGTCTATCGACGTAAACCCACAATATAAGTGTGAGGTGTGCGTAAAGGTGAAACTTACAAAGCTTCCTTTTTGATCCGTTGAAAGGAATACCGCTCCTCTAGAACTTATTCACACAGATATATGTGATTTGAAGTTTGCACAAACTAGAGGGGGGAACAAGTACTTTGTGACATTCATTGATGATAGCACAAGGTATTGTTACCTTTACTTGTTGAAAAGTAAGGATGAAGCCTTTGAAGCGTTCCAACGTTACAAAGCAGAAGTTGAGAACCAACTAAGCATGCAGATTAAATCCATTCGTAGCGATAGAGGGGGAGAATATGTAGCGTCATTTGAGGAATATTGTGCCTAAGAAGGCATTGTTCATCAAACGACGGCTCCATACTCACCTCAATCGAACGGTGTGGTAGAACGTAAGAACCGCACATTGAAAGAAATGATGAATGTCTTGCTCATCAATTTCGATCTTCCCCAAAATATGTGGGGAGAAGTTGTCCTTACCGCTAATACGATTCTTAACAGAGTCCCACATAAGGGTAAGACCAAAACTCCATATGAATCATGGAAGGAAAAGAAACCCACCTATAAATATTTAAAGGTGTGGGGTTGTCTGGCAAAGGTTGAATTACCCAAGCCAAAGTAGGTCAAGATTGGGCCTAAGACTGTAGATTGCATATTCATCGGATATGCAAATAACAGTAGTGCTTATCGCTTTTTAGTGCATAAGTCAGATATTCCAGATATCCACGGGGTACAATCATGGAATTAAGGAATGCTCAATTCTTTGAAGGTACCTTTCCTAGAAAGGAAAAAAACATAACCTCTCGCAAACAAAGTTATGAACAAAGCTCTCAGGAATCGGGAGTCGTTGACAGCCCGGATCTAGATGGTTCAGATCTAGTGGATCTCGAGGTGGCTGAATATCCGGAATCTAGTGTTCCAGATTCTCAGAACTTGGAGACTCCAGAGATGGAACTAAGGCGAAGTAAAAGGGTCAGGAAGGATAAATCTTTCGATCCTAACTTTGTAGCTTATATGGTTGATGATGAACCAAGGAAAATTGCTGAAGCATTGTCAACTCCATAGTCACCGCTCTAGAAAGAAGCTATTGAAAGTGAAATAGGCTCCATTCTGCATAACCATACTTGGGAGTTGGTTGATCTTCCCCAGGAAAATAAACCGTTGGATTGTAAATGGATACTAAAACGGAAGTATAACATAGATGGGTCTATAGATAAGTACAAGACCATGTTGGTAGTCAAGGGCTATCGACAGAAGGAAAGCCTTGACTACTTTGACACGTACTCCCCGGTGTCTAGGATGACGTCCATACGAGTATTCATTGCAGCTTTGCGTGGCCTTGAGATATATCAAATGAATGTCAAGACAGCCTTCCTAAATGGTGATTTGGAAGAAGAAATTTATATGGACCAACCCGAGGGGTATGTGGTTCAAAGGCAAGAGAAGAAAGTCTGTCGGCTTGTCAAATCTCTGTACGGGCTGAAACAAGCCCCGAAGCAATGGCACGAAAAATTTGATAGTACTCTACTATCGAAGGGTTTCGCCATTAGTGAGTGTGACAAATGTGTCTACATGAAAGGTAACTCTGACTCGTTTGTTATGATATGTATATATGTAAATGACATGTTGATCACAGGAAGTAGTCCTAACATAATTCTAGAGACTAAGAACATGTTGAAACAATGCTTCGACACGAAAGATATGGGTATCACAGATGGCATCTTAGGGATAAAAATCTCTAGGACGTTTGACGAACATGTCTTATCTCAGTCTTACTACATCAAGGATGTTTTGAGAAAGTTTGATATGTTAGACAATTCGCCTATAAAGTCACCAATGGATAGAAATCAAAAGCTTGATAAAAATCGTGGTGCACCCATATGCCAGAAGCAATATGCATAGGTGATCGGTAGTTTGATGTACATAACAAACTGCACCCGACCTGATATTGCTTATGCAGTCAACAAGTTGGCTAGGTTTACCCATAATCCGAGTGATGATCACTGGAAGGCGTTGAATCGGGTACTTCAATACCTGAAATACACGCTAACTTATGGGTTACATTATTCGAGATATCCAGTTGTACTAAAGGGGTACAGTGATGCAAACTGGATATCTGATATAGAGAACACTAAGTCCACCAGTGAGTATGTATTTACAATTGGTGGTGGGGCTGTGTCTTGGAAATCCTCTAAGCAAACTTGCATCGCCCGATCCACGATGGAATCGGAGTTTATCGCTTTAGACAAAGTAGGAGAAGAAGTTGAGTGGCTTCATGACTTCTTAGAGGATGTTCCTTGTTGGAACAAACCCGTACCTTCTGTAATGATCCACTGCAACTGCCAGTCGGCTCTAGGAAGGGCACGGAATTCTATGTACAATGGCAAGTCTCGTCATATTCGACAAAGACATAAGACCATTAGGCAGATGATCACCACGGGTATAATATCCATTGATTACATAAAGTCAAAGGATAACATAGCTGACCCACTGACAAAGGCTTACCCAAGGATCATATGTTCTGGCTGTCTAGGGGAATGGGCTTAAAACCCAAAGTATAAGGATCAATAGGGTGGTAACCCAACCTTACTGACTGGAGATCCCAGGAATTAGGTTTAATGGGAAAACTAAGTTGTAAAGGTTCAGTTGATCGCTTCGGTAGAAGCATGAGCACTTTGGATAGTGATTTCTGCAATGAAACACCAAATCCAAAGCCGTTCCCGCGATAGACTATAAGTGTTATCTGCAGTGTGGGTGAAGGTTAAGTTTCCAAAACCTCTAATGATCCTCACCGGTTGAGGTTAGGTTTGGAGAAATTTTTAATGGTTCCTAACACTTGTAAAGTGGGGTATAGCAGGATACCTTGTAGGAGACCACCTATTTAAGTGTGAGGACAAGCCGGCTCAAATGAACGCACTTAAGAAACCAAGAAGTGTCCACGGCCACAACGGATAAAACATTACGAAGAACTGAGTAGAGGAAGTTATTGTGTTGGTACCGTTGACTTGACTTACACTAAATACTGATGATTCAAGACATCACGTTCACCTCGCAGTACGTAAGTCCGATGGTATTCAACTATAGAAGGTTCAAAGCGTATTCTACCTATCCAGATGCAACACCGGTCCGTTGAAAGATTGCTAGAAAAGGCACCATGTGTGTGCGCCAAAATCTCTTTCAAGAGGGGATGGTTGGAAATTTACTAAATGTGGAAATAAGTATATCCCATTAATTTATGACTCGAACTATTGGGCCCGCACGTCGGAAACGTCGTTTCCACACACGTGCACACGTAGTGCCAAGTATCGCAAATTTTATTAGTGAAAGAGATATTGGTACGTATGTAATACGTTAGAGACATAGAATTATGGACGGTTATTGGCCAAATGACAAAGTATTCCACGTTGGTAAAGGAAGGAAGAAGTGTACGAAGTATAAGATGAAATGAGTCAAAAATCGCCGCGGAGCCGTGAAGGGCCGCGGCGCCACAACCGTCGGAGCCGTGGTGCTAAATGGTTAGGCAATCACTGGAGCCGCGGCCCTGATTCACAGCGCCGCGGCGCTTCGGGGGCAGAATGCTGCGATGGAAAGTTGGAAAAATCTGACGTTTGAGCTGGTTTTGGAGCATTGATTCTCCATTACTTGCCACACGAATTCAGCCATTATTTGGCTGAATGTAACCCCTCAATCAAGTGCAATTACATGGCTATTGAAGGCCTTTAGTTGGCTAGTTGAGGGGTCTTCTCCTTACACTATAAATTGAGGCCTTTGGCTCAATTGCAACACACTACACTCAACATTTAGAAAATACTCCAGAATATTCAGAGTTCATATTCTTCCTCTCTAGCAAAGTTACTATACTCAAAGTTTTTCAAGAGTAACACTTGAGTTTCCTTTGCTCACTTGTTAAAGTTGTTGTTGTATCTTGGGAGACTATTGCTCAACACTGTAAAAGGAGATATACGGGGTAATCTTGTCTTAAAGATAGAGTGTCATCACTCGACTCAGCAAATCACACAAGCAGTTTGTAAGGTTTTGATTTCCAGTTCTATTGTAATAGTTTGTTTATCCTTTCTACTCTTGTAATAATTACTTACTTCCCGTTCCCTACAATAATGGTATCCCAACAA
Organism: Anisodus tanguticus; assembly: GCA_034509755.1. Taxonomy (NCBI): domain Eukaryota; kingdom Viridiplantae; phylum Streptophyta; class Magnoliopsida; order Solanales; family Solanaceae; genus Anisodus; species Anisodus tanguticus. Next base: position 48,113,708 of record CM067554.1, on the reverse strand, counting down.
ATTTCATATACATAAAGTTACTCATCTTCTATTTTGTATTTTATCCATCTTTCATCTACCTAACATATCATTTTTTATGGACCATAAACCGTAAGATTAAAATAATCGTTAAAAAGTATTGTTAGGTGGAAATACTCAATATGAATAAATATTTATTGAAAGTTTTTCTTTCTTTATAAATAGTTTCGGCGCGGAAGACAAACTCATATTAAGTGACTAGATTTCCTTAGTTCTTTCTTGGTCTTTTCTCCCTTCTTTTTTATCATTTTCAGAGATGCTAATAGCTAATAAGTTAATAATATAATGACATCCCAACCAACCCTTGACCCTGTTAAAAGAAATTAAAGATACAAAAAATGACTATAAACGCTCGAAAATGGCCGAATACAAAAATTCTAGATGTTTTAGTATTAGTCGATCTCAATTTATTTGGATGAAAATATATTTATTAAATATTTTAGTATTAGCTGATTTTAAACTCGTACATGATTTATAGATCACACAAAAATAACTTTACCACTGTTGCAAAGCTCTCCTTCAACTTTTTCTTAATCGGTACGGGACAAAAATCGCAATCCACCTTATTTACTAATGTTAAAAATATTACATGTACAAGACAATATTAATGCTTACAAGTTAGTGATTTTAACAAGTCAATAAAGGCAAGAAGTTAACGAAACTTCGTGCATACTTGAAAACAATTTATTCCTTAATCATCTAAAGACAATACCGTGCACGAAGTATCTTGAGTTTACACGAGGTTTAAGAAAAGAGCCATCTAAAAAGGATGTAATGGGAACAACTTACACTAACGTAAGGATCAGAATTGAAGTTGATTTCACAACTCGAATCTGTGACCTGTAGATAATTTTATCGTTGTTTCAGGATTTCCCTTTACCTTTTCCTTAATCGTTACAGGCCAAAAATATATCATAGTCCACCTTATTTTCTAACTTTATTCTTTCAATATTTTCCTTTCACACTAGAAAATAAAAAAAAAACAAAAGAGAAAAGTGCAATATAATCAACCTTATTCTCTAACGTTATTCTTCCATTTTTCTTCATACTACTATGAAAGAAACAAACAATAGATAGGTTCAAGGAACTTTATTTACAATATACTTTTATAGTATGCTGATAATGAATAGGTTCAAGGAACTTTCAAATGTTTCTCCAACATTTACAATTCTTGAACTTGTTATGTTGGAAATTTGTCTTGCAGTAAGAAACAAACACAAAACTGACTCCTAAGAAGTTGGTAGTAAAATTAATATAGTTTAGTGCATGCACCTAGTCTAGATTTTATTTTTATCTTTACGATAGCACTTTGTTACTAGTAAATATTGCTCCTTGCTCCTTAGCAATAACTGCGAACTTCAAAGTATGATACTTGTATTTATTTATTTTTTTGTTTTCCATCGGTGTCCGGTACTCATATTGGAGCCAAGTAAATTCGGATCACGTGTTGCAGGGTCCATTTTAAGGGCAATGCTCCCAACATAATTTTTTTTATTCTCAAGACTCGAACCCCAGACCTTTGGTTAAAGGTGAAGGGACCCGACCTATTAGCGAATATTCTCAGAATATTCTCCGTATATTTTGTAATAATGGTAGATGTATAATTAAGGTAACTTAGGATTCTAACTGTATTAGGAATCAACCTTTGTAAGGTAAGTTAGGATTCGTACCATATTAGGAATCAACCTTGTACAGCTATATATATTGTGAATAATGAAAGGAATCCCTAAGGGAAATTATTCCAACTTTCATGGTATCAAGAGCCTAAAACCTAAATCCCTCCTCTTCCTTATTCTTGGCCGAAATTAGCAATTTTTTTTCTGATTTCGCAGAAAAAAAAAAAAAATTTCTGCTTTCTTCCTCTCTTTCTCGGCCAAACCAGAAAATTCCCTTCCCTCGGCAAGCGGCAACCATGTCTTCCCCCCAAATTCCGGCTCATCCACCGGCACAATTGACAACCCCTCTCAACGTTCAAGTATCTTCTTTTCATCCGGCATTCGCCGTTAACAACATCAAGAATTTTATCCCTATAATTCTTGACCAAGAAGATCGTCAATATTCCATGTGGATGGAACTATTCTACATTCATGCATGTGCATACAACGTGCTCGATCATATTGACGAATCGCTCATCGTCCCACCGATGTTACGGACTCAATCGGCGTCGTCTTGACGCCATCGTCAAACAATGGATCTACGGCACCATCTCCAAAGACCCGTTGTGCACTATCATGAAAACAAAGTGCTACGGCACGTGAACTTTGGGTCCGCTAGAAGAAATCTTTCAGACAATAAAAATACTCGGCCGTATATTTGGAAGAGCAATTCAATAATACCCGCTCGAGAATTTTAACAACATGTCCGAATATTGTAAGCAATCGAAACTCATAACCGATCAACTATCCAACGTCGGGACTTCTATTTCGAAACCAAGATGGTGCTTCAACTTGTTGCGGGTTTACCAAAAGGTGAATATGACACACTCGCAACAATGATTCAACAAGCCGACCCTCTCCCAAGTTTCAACAAGGCATGTTCACAACTATTGTTGGAAGAAACTAGACGTGCTAAACAAGAGGAACATAATCAAAAGGCGTTAGCCGTTGACGGGATGGCAACACTGCGACCAAAGCAACAACCGTAGTTCCCAGAAGTTCCAGAAGAGCGAGAGTGGCGGAGGTCGTGGCGGCAGAGGTCGCAACAACAAAGGCAAGGGCCGCGGAAAGGGCCAACGCACCCGGTGGATCGGACATCGCCCAACCACCGGACAAGCAAAGACCGGACTCCGCAAAGAAGACTCGGCGGCAGAAGACTCGGCGGTGGCCCAACCGGCGAATCGGGCCTCGCCCGCATGCCCGTACCCGACTATAGGGGCCCGGTTCAAGCAGCCTTGGTCGACCGGCCTCTTGGGCCATGCCCGGCCCACCTGTGCAGCCCACCAACAGCAAGCAACAGTCCACCGATGGCGGTACCAAGAAGAAGAACTACAATGACCCCCACATCGCAATCCAAAGAAGAAGCAGCACTCGCAGCAGAAGACTGCGCAAGAGCCAGCCACAGCCCGGCCCCGACCGATTTGGGCCTGTGCATACACCACCGTGAACCTTCAACAGCCCGACGAAAATTGGTACATGGACACCGGAGCCACATCTCACCTCACCCGGTCGTCGGTAACATATCTCAACTACGTCGGCTAAAGTGTCCTCAATTTATTACCGTCGGCAATAGTCATCGCATTCCAATTGAAGGTTACGGTAACACACACACCAAACATCCACACCCACCTTTCTCCCTAAACCACGTCCTATACACACCTAACATCATTAAAAACTTAATCTATGTTAGAAAATTCACTAGCAATAATTTCGTATCCGTCGAATTTGACCCTTTTGGCTTTTCGTGAAGGAACTCAATACGGGGAAAATTCTTACACGCCGCAATAGTGTGGGAGATCTTTACCCATTCACTCAATCTTCCGCCGACGGACCGCAAGCACCTCTATCCCTTGCGGCGATCTCTCCCTCAACTTGGCACAACATGACTCGGACACCCGGAGACCCAGCTTTTACTTTTCTTAGGACTTCTAAGCGTATTCAATGTAATAATGGGAAAATTGCCCAACACCGTTTTTCTTGTCCACTAGGCAAACATACTCGTCTTCCCTTTATGTCATCAAACAAAGGTGTTACTTTTTCTCCATTTGATATTGTTCATGCTTGATTTGTGGACATCTCCGATTGCTAGCTCTTTGGGTCATAAATTCTATCTAGTATTCTTGGATAATTTTTCACATTTTGTCCGGATTTACCCACCGAAATTCAAATCAAGTTTTTGCAAAATTCCTCGAGTTTCAAAAATTCATAAAGACACAATTTGAAAAATCTATTAAATCATTCCAATGTGATAATGGACGTGAATTTAATAACTCGGCATTTCACAATTTCTCGTTCTAAACAAGGCATGGTTTTCCGTTTTTCTTGTCCCTATACTTCTTCCCAAAACGGAAAGGTGAAAGAATTATACGTACCATCAATAACATGGTCCGCACACTTCTATTTCATGCTTGCCTACCACCGCCTTTTTGGGTCTATCTTTGTCAAAATGGTAGAATCCCTTCTAAATATTTTACCAACTAGCACACTCCAAAACAAAACTCCTACGAAATCTTATACCGTAGGCGCCATCATATGATCACCTACGTATTTTTGGATGCTTATGCTACCCCAACATAGCCTCCACCGCACCCCACAAACTTGCCCCTCGCACTCTTCCATGTGTATTCCTTGGTCTATCTCCTAATCATCGGGGCTACTTGTGCTATGACATTGCTACTCGCAAAATCATCGTCTCCGTCACGTCACCTTTGACGAGACAACCTTTCCTTTTTCAAATCTCCGTAAATTTCGACCACCGATTACATCTTTCTCGATGAACCAAGTCTGTCCCCGGTCATCCAAAATCTATACCAACAAGCAGCCCCCACTGTTCCGACAGTCCCACCGTCCGCACCACCCCACCAGCCTTCCTCGCTCACCCCTACGCCCCTGGGCCGAGTCACCCGCGCCACCGCCGACACCGCGCCCACCGGTCCGAACCGTGGACCAAAGAACCCTCACGGCCTCGACCCACCACCACCGCCCTCACATCGCATGGAGACTCGTGCACAACACGGTATCTTCAAACCCAAGGTTCAATTCAATCTCTCCACACAAACCTTATCACCCATTCCAAAAAATCCAAAACTAGCAAAACCGGACCCAAATTGGAATGCGGCCATGTGCGAGGAATTTAACGCTTTAACCAAGCAAGAACACTTGGGATTTGGTACCTAGACCACTGGTGTGAATGTTATCCGGTGTATGTGGCTATTTCGTCACAAGTTCAAAGACAAGTGGTGACTTAGAGAGGTATAAGGCAAGACTAGTTGCCAATGGCACTAATCAGCAGGAGGGTATTGATTGTGGTGAGACATTCGATCCGGTTGTTAAACCGGCCACTATTCGGACTATTCTCGTATTTCTATGGGCATGCATTGGCCGATTCATCGCCTTGATGTCAAGAATGCGTTTCTTCATGGGGATTTGAAAGAGACCGTGTACATGCATCGCCCTCCTACTTTGTTCATCCCATAGACTCCGCAGATTTGTGTGTCGTCTCGTGAAATCATTGTATGGATTGAAACAGGCACCCCGCGCTTGGTATGATCGGTTCGCGTGTATCTTCTCGATTGGTTTTGTATGTAGCAGGTGTGATGCATCTCTCTTCATGCTTCACCGAGGTAGCAAGACCGCATATTTGCTATTATATGTCGATGACATTGTTCTTACCGCCTCATTTGACGGGTTGAAGAATGAAATCATTGCTCTACTCAAAACCGAATTTGCTATGACCGACTTGGGCAAGCTAAGTTATTTTTTGGGTATATCGGTGACAAGATCCACCACTATGTTCCCGTGTCGGCGTAAGTATGCAGAAGAGATAGTGTACGGGGCCAAGATGGCAAATTGTAAAATTATGCCAACTCCGGTGGACTCAAAATCCAAGCTTAGTGCTAATGACGGTGCGCCGATTTCGATCCCACTCTATATCGGAGTCTAGCGGTGCTCTTCGATCTTACATTCACTAGGCCCGATATTGCATATGCCGTTCAAAGCAGTGTGTGTCCGTTCATGCACGACCCCGAGAGTCCCATTTTGCCGCCCTCAAACGTATTATCGGATATGTTAAGGGCACACTAGACTTTGGTTTACATCTATACACCTCTCGCCCCAACCAAGTTGCTAGCCTACACGGATGCAGATTGGGCGGGATGCCCCGACACACGTCGCTCCACCTCGAGTACCGTGTATTTCTAGGGGATAATCTTATCTCATGGTCCGCCAAGCGGCAGCCACGCTATCCCGTTCGAGTGCCGGCGAATATCGCGGAGTTGCTAATGTTGTCGCCGAGATCCGTGGCTCCGAAATCTTCTTTTGGAGCTCCGGTGTCCATTGCGCAAGGCGTCTATAGTCTATTGTGACAACATATCGCTATCTATATGTCTCATAATCCGGTCCAACATCACGGACTAAGCATATTGAGATGGATATTCACTTTGTGCGAGAGAAGGTTGCCCGTGGTCAGGTCAAAATTTTACACGTGCCTTCCTCTTATCAGTATGCAGACATTTTCACAAAGGGACTACCGCGACAGCTCTTCACCGACTTCCGATCCAGCCTTAGCATTCGGCCTCCTCCCGCTCCGTCTGAGGGGGAGTATTAGCGAATATTCTCAGAATATTCTCCGTATATTTTGTAATAATGGTAGATGTATAATTAAGGTAACTTAGGATTCTAACAGTATTAGGAATCAACCTTTGTAAGGTAAGTTAGGATTCGTACCATATTAGGAATCAACCTTGTACATCTATATATATTGTGAATAATGAAAGGAATCCCTAAGGGAAATTATTCCAACTTTCACGACCCATATTGGTGATACTTGCATATAATTATTAATGCATAAAACACCCTTGAACATGCAGGATCAATAACTTAACTTTTAAGAAAATTAAGTCTTCATAAACTTTACTAAAAATACTATAAAGCATAACTTTTTTTTATCGATCAGATACTATATTTTTAAAAAACATTGAACATATGATAGTTAGAGAGGTAGTGGTTTGACTCATCAAATATAATAAAGTTATTGTCTGGGGGGGGGGGGGGAGTAGTACTAAACAAATAGCTTTGGCCTTTTGGTTGAATGTATCTAACCTTCCAAAAAAAGAAGAAGCTAAAAGGGTTACATGTTCTTCATGTGGACAAAGCTATGTACAACGAACATGAACAACAAGAATCCATGCATCTCACATATTCCCCCTCTCTTTAAAGTCTCGTCTCTTGTCTTTTTTTCTTGTGATTTTTTACCGGGTATTTGATATTCATATCGGAATTCGATTAAATTTGAATTTACGCCTGAAGTATCACATGTAAAGCATTCTTTAATAAAGATGGCTCCATATTAAGTAGAATTCGAACCTAAAACCTTTTATTAAATATGAAGGAATACTTATCACGCCGCTACAATTTTTGTTGATCTTTGTCTATTGTCTACACGTATATAAAACTCCATTTTTACTAGCACTATCTAATTGTGGGAATATTAGATACTAATGCTAGTATTAATTAATACTACTATATGTTGATGTTTTCATCTTTCGGCACTGCGGCCATTAGCACACTACAGTCACGGGTTAATGCTCTCTTATTTCATTTTGATTTAAGTTTTATTTAGCAATAGAATAAAAAAAGTTTACGTTATTCATCTAATTTATAGGTCTATTTACTCTATTTTATTTTTGGGCTATCGGATTATACATTTGTTATAAGCAGTTACATGTTATTGCAACTATACTCTTGTTAAATAAATTTTAAAAGACAAGAAGTGTAAAGCATGATATTTTTCTTTGGTTGAGAAGCAGTACCCCATAAATTTTCTGTAAATCTAAAGTTAACTATAATTGAATACTGTGAAAAAGAAAATAGTGGAATACTAATTAGGAAAATGATAATTTAGATAAAGTTTAGCGATTTTCTGATAATAAGTTCACAGAATCCCTTTGAACTACCATGAATTCATTGTGCCAGGTGGATATATTTTTAAGAATTTTCTCATCTCTCACAAGTTATCCCAAACATTTTGCAATATAATCAACCACGGAGTTCTTAATTTAAAGGAAGTTATAGTTCAGACAGTAACAGGAACATCCGATTATTTAGATATGAAACTTGTAAAATGATTATAGTTTTTGGGTATTTTAACCTATTGACTTTTAAAAATGAAAACTTACTACTCCAAATAGATGTACTAATTAAACAAGTGAGTATAGCTTTTGGTAAAATATAATTAATTACCAGAGGTATTCAAGCGTCAAATTTACCCAACTTTCATATCTATATACCAAGATCTTCCTCAAGTGAAAAAATATAATATCCCTAGCTACCCAACTCACTACTCCTTTATGATATCAGGTATATCTTCGAAACAAAAGGCTTTAATTAAAGTTAAGATGTACAACATAATCCGAGGAGACATTATTATTTTTGAAGATTGTAGATCTTTAGTGAATGTCAATAATGTCATGATTAGATATGTTGGAGACAGACAAATTAGTGTGTCGATCTTTTAATAAATGAAAGTCACAATCATGAAGAGGTTTCGATACATCGTAGTCATGCACTTAGGACATAGAAATTTTTTCTCCTAACGGACTTGTAGAAATTAAGATTCCACCAAATAGTATAGAGAATCAGGTTCTCTATCTGTTCCCTTAAGAAAAATAGAAAGTAAATAACATATGATATTTACGTGGAAAACTCCTTGCTCAGGGGATTAAAAACCACAACCTACCAAATAAGATTTCCAACTTCACTAACTGATTAACTTTGGATTACAACCTATTGCAACCTAGGAATTAACTTATTAGTCTCTTACCCCTTACAATACCTCTATTGTAAGCCCTTTACGATAACTCTATTGCAAAGCTACAAACCTTAACTAACTCTAGACAAGAACACAAACCAACAAAGGTTGAAATTTGTCATGCAATGACCTTCTTTAAAAGTAGTGTAGGAATACAATAAAGAACAAAATGACAACGACTCAAAACAAACTAAAGGAGTTAGAGATCTTCAGTGTTGTGATCTGATCCTTCAGTTTGCAAACCACTTTGTTCTTGAGAGCACTTGAAGACTTGTGGCGGCTGCACTTTCAAAGTGATTTTAGGTTTTCAAGTGTTACCTTAAACTTTGTAACATGTTGTATATATATATATATTAGGGGGCATGTGTAAAGAGATAGGGATAATTCAGCTCTTGGTTTGACCACTAGTGAGCTGCAGCAGTGCCGCTGTACTTCTGCCAGTAAACAGTACACTTTATAGCTATAACTGTTGACTGTACGATAGCTGGGGGAACGCATCGCAAACCAGATCCCTATTTGATTCCTCTAAAGTTTGGCTAATCATCAAAATACAAGATGACACAACTTACCAGGACTTAAACCGTGTTTCTTATGAACAATATTAAGATCTTTATGTAATTTGTTTTTCACTGTAGCTTGTAATGTATGATCACCTCCTGAATTCATACAATAGTTTTGTGTCGTCTTCATTTTTTTATCTTCATGTGTTAAACTACAATAAATAGACACAAATAGCCTCAGTTTAGATGGACTAAACAAAATATTAACCGAGTTCTATCCAAGTAATCTTCACTAGGCTGAATCGACCTTATGGAACACATCTATTTTAACGACAATAAGTATGAATAAATTGATTGAATGATTTGGAGATCTACGCAGAATTAAACATACCTTCTTCAAAAATTTGGTTGTATTTTACCATTATCAATCGCGTTAGCGGTTTCTTATAAAATCACTTGAAGAATCTTGTAATTTCTCCACATTTACTACACTCTAAAGCCTAAAGGGAATTCAGCTCAAACTCGATTACAATATGAAATCAAGTCATTCTCTTTTATAGTAGAATAATTTGAACTTTGACTCCCACTTAATAAAGAGTTTCATACTTTAACTTTCATTTTACGGTATAGTTATCTTCTTATCTTAATTAAGTTGTTATAATGGAGTTACATTTTGTTTCTTTTTTTTTTTTACGAAGGAACCCGCAGCCGCTACTCTCTCGAGTGCGCACAGGATGAACCCCGGACTGACGCAATAGCCTACAAACCACGTCAGCCGATTAACCACACTTGGCAAGCCATGTGTGACAGGCTCAACCAAGAAGGTTTATGCAGGGGATCAAACTCGTGACCTTGCGGTCCCGCGCTCTACTGCTACACCAACTTGGCTACCCTTGCGGGTTTTTTTTGTTTCATTTATGAATTATCCATTATGGGTGTATTACATTAGTTATAATATCTCCAATACTCACCCATGATGATATGAATCACATCTAAGCTTTTGAAAGTAAACTTTCTTTTGGACTTTCATATGTAATGTATTTTCGTGATTGCCTTGGCACTAATTTTGGAAACCCTTAAACTTTTGTTCATGTTATATGAAATGCCTTAAATACTATGACTTCTCTAACCCGCTTGTCTTCATTATAAATATGCTTTGTGTCCACACTTAAAATATTGTCTAAAGTATATTTCGGTCAGACATAAATATAATGTGTATATATTTAATATGGTCTTCATTCGCTCATATAATACTTGAATTCTGATTAGTTGTTTTCTTAGCATTACTCCCTTAGATCATGTTATCATAACCTTTAAATGTATGTTAAAATAGCATACACTAATTCATCTCCTTATGATATTATCAAAGTCATAGGGGCACCAATAAAAGAATGTAATTCATTTCTAAGTCTCACACATCAGTAAAGCTGGGCCCTTTCATTTGCCTTCTAATTTGCGGTTATAAAGTACATATAGTATGAAATGTATGCTATAATGTACCTTTGATTCCATCAAGAGTATATGTTATCTTACTTTCTCTACATGGTATAGATCTTGATCTGAGTAAATAATTTACATGACATGAGTTCTACCACTTTATTGAATTTCTTTGACATGTGAAAAAAATTCTAATTAGGTGACAAGGCATAGTCGAAATTATGTTACGTCACAAGATTAACTCATTTTTCACAATATTATTATTTCTAACCGTCGGAGCTCTTTAAATGTTTGATGAAAATCAAAAGTGTGCACTTTTGTCAAATATAAAGGACTAAATCTGATCCAAATTATATTTGAGGAACTATTTTAAACTTATCCCAACAATAAGTGGCCCTTTTTGTCATTTCCTCGACAAAATTAAATAACCCGAACCCGATGTTAAATCGAATTTCAGCTGTGTTAGGGCTCAGTTTATAATATATACGGCAAAATAGTCTCTCATCTCAGTTTACTTCAATTTTTTCTTGCAGGAAGTTTCAATTCTTGTGTATACAGAATGCCTCGGTATGTTTAATTCAATTAATTTTGATTATTTTCTTGTAATTTTTGTTTAATTTTTACTAACCCCATTTTCCCTAATTTGATTTTTCGCCCCCTTTATTTTCCTCAGGTATTACTGTGATTACTGTGATACTTACTTGACTCATGATTCTGTAAGTTACCCTCAAATTATCTTTCAACAATCTATGGTTCCAACCTATGAATTTTGTTATACTAATGTTAGCGTAGGGGCGGAGCTAGAAGCCCTATACGTATTTGGCCGAACCTAGTAGCTTTTTTGTTCTAATAGTGTATTTGTGTTTAAAAAGTCATTAAATATGAACAAATGCTAAATTTAGAACCCCAGTTATTAGCACTTGATACCGTCGAGGGTCTATCTGAAATAACTTCTCTACCTCCCAAGGTAGGGGTAAGGTCTGCGTACACTGTTGAATTTAGAACCCAATTATTAGCACTTGAAATCGTCGTTTTATAGTTTAGAATTTTGTTATACTATGTTAGTTGCAGGGGCAGAGCTAGAAGCCCGAATACGGGTTTGACCGAACTTAGTAGCCTTGCTCTTATAGTGCATGTGTGTTTTAAAAGTCATTAAATATGTGTAAATGATGAATTTAGAACCCCAATTATTAGCACTTGAAATCGTCGATCTATAGTCTAGAATTTTGTTATACTATATTAGTTGCAGGGGTGGAGCTAGGAGCCCGAATACGGGTTTAGTCGAACCCAGTAGCTTTTGTTCTAATAGTGTATTTGTGTTTATAAAGTCATTAGATATGGACAAATGTTGAATTTAGAACCCAGTTATTAGCACTTGAAATCGTTGTTCTATAATCCAGAATTATGTTAAACTATGTTAGTTGCAGGGGTGGAGCTAGAAGCCCCAATAGGAGTTTGGCCAAACCCAGTAGCTTTTGTTCTAATGGTGTATTTGTGTTTAAAAAGTTCGTTAGATATGTACAAATGTTGAATTTAGAACTCAGTTATTAGCACTTGAAATCGTCGTTTTATAGTTTAGAATTTTGTTATACTATGTTAGTTGGAGGGGCGGAGCTAGAAGCCCGAATACGGGTTTGGCCAAACTCAATTATTTTGTTCTAGTAGTGCATGTGTGTTTTAAAAGTCATTAAATATGTATAAATGTTGAATTTAGAACCCCAGTTATTAGCACTTGCAATCGTCGATCTGTAGTCTAGAATTTTTTTATACTATATTAGTTGCAGGGGTGGAGCTAGGAGCCCGAATACGGGTTTAGTCGAACCCAATAGCTTTTGTTCTAATAGTGTATTTGTGTTTAAAAAGTCATTAGATACGTATAAATGTTGAATTTAGAACCCCAATTATTAGCACTTGAAATTGTCGGTTCTAAAATTCGGAACCCATAAAGTTGAAATTTTGGCTCTTCCTCTGTTTAGTTGGGTTTGTTTCCCCCTGTGCTCTTAAATTATTGAGCTTGATTAGGTATAAGCACTTGATATCGCCGTTCTAAAATATAGAGTCCATAAAGTTGAAATTCTTGCTCCGCCTCGGCTTATTTTGGGTTTGTTTCCTCCCCGTGCAGTTGTGCTCTTGATTTGCCTTATTGCTGTTTTTATTGCGATTGATTAGGTCGCACATGACATCAACTTGTTCAATCACCTAATCGTTATGATGGTCCCTGTCGATATAAAATTTTATTCATGTGAATTTTTTTCTTGGAAAATGTTTTAACTTGAAAATTGTTTGGTGTTTGGATGAGTATTAAGGTATGTAAGTTGTACATATAGTAGTATGTTTGGGGATGGGGTCATGTTTTGGTAATAACTTTCAATATTAAAGGGTAGCAATAGCAGCCGTGGTTAATTAAGTGAGTTGAGAACCATGAGGTTTCCGGTTCAAATATTAGTGGACATAAAAATACTAGGTGATTTCTTTTCATCTGTCCAAGTTGTGGTGAACAGAGTTATCGAATATCTGTGATGGTGGGAGGCAACAAGTATCCCGTGAAATTAGTCTAGGTGCGCGTAACCGGACTTGGAAATGATGGTTATTAAAAAAATAAAGGTTAACCATACAAAAAGTGTTTTGAAAGACCTATGATCTCGTGGAATCCATGTAGGCTTTTAACGATAATATGGCATAATGGAAGGGAAAGACCTTATATAGGCTATACCAATTAGTTGGGAATATGTTTTAGTCATGTTAGTACGATTACTTTTAAGTCCTATGCTTTCAATGAGTCATTTAGTCATGACAAATTTATATTCGAGTGGTAAATATAGAGAAATTCTAGTACTCTCCGTTTCTATTCGTTTTTTATATTTTTTGTGCTTGCTGCTCTTCGTTGGAAATTGAAATAACACCATTGTCCTTTTATTTTCAGCCTTCTGTTAGAAAGCAGCATAACGCGGGGTACAAACACAAGGTATTATATTTCTATTTCTTCTTGAACTTAGGCAAATTATCACTTTTAACAAGTCTCACAAAAAATTATACTTTCAGGGAAATGTTCGAACTTATTATCAACAATTTGAGGCACAACTTAATCAAAGTCTCATTGACCAAAAAGTCAAGGAACATCTAGGAGCCTTTAGACCAGTTGGCCTTCCTTTTCCCCAGCTAAGGCCTGGTCTTCCTGGTCTTCCAACTCCTCAGATGCAGATGCCGGGCAACCCTCAAATGCCACCCGGTTCCCAGTGGGTCCCGGTTATGCGTCCTCCGGTGCTGCCAAGGCCCATGCCTGGTCTTTCAGGTATCAGCAGCATTGAAAAATCTTATTATATACCTCTTTGAGATTTGTTTTATATTAGGCCCTCCAAACTTTGAAGATGGCTGTTGACTATGCGAGGATTTTCAAGCTTTTTTTTTCCTTTTTTTGGTAGACTCCTAGATTGTCTGTTCGTTTACATATGTAGGTTTAAAGATTTTAGAGTACTATATAGGTCTAAAGATTTTACAACAAATAATCCCCCACAGGAAGGGGGAAATCACTGTGGTCTCACTATTAGCTATTCAAAATGGATGTAGTTCTTGTTTATGTGGTTTGGAATTTTTTTTATGTGAACTTGGAATTAGAGTTTCTTTCCAAAAGATGTAGGTTCAATTCTCATCAGCGCACCATCTTTTGATCAAGTGGGTTTATCGCATCAACGAAATCACGTATCTATTTACTACTATTGGAATGAAATGTACCCAAATAGTGCGGGAAGGTATGGAAGATTCATATTGCCGATACTAATCAGTTTAGAATTAAGGCTAGTTAAACGATTGAAACAATTTGGTAATGGGTCTTATCAAATAAAGGGAAATGAAAAAAAAATTGATAATTGATCTGTTAAGAACAAGGGTTGCTTAGTCTCAAGTGTTAAAAACTTTAAATTGTTGAGGAAACGGGGTGGTGGCGCAGTTAGCACGTAGGTCTTATCGTCGAGAGTTCAAGCCTCTCTCACCCCATCAAATTTTACCTTGTAAGAAAACGTGTTTAATTCATTGGGTATATTATCTATTCGGTCAAAGCTGCGGCATAATATTTAGTGTTTCCTTTGATTGGGATAAAGGAGCTATTTGGTCATAGAATACAATTTTTATCTTTGAGACTAATACTATCACTAGTTTTGAACAACTGCAAATGATACATCACGAGATGAACAAAAAAGTATCAACAGAAATATGCTACTTCATCTGGCATGAACATTTATAATCTAGATTTCAGTCAATTAGTTAAGGCCATCTATATTAATCCTCTTTATATTTAGAATATTCATCACAGTTTGACTAACTTTGGCATGCTATTAACCTACCATAACCTCCCTCTTTATCAAGAAATGATGTGTTTAACTCTTGTTCTCCAACGGCTGCATATGTTGGGAGGATATAGCTAGCTAGATCTTTTTGACATTTCCCATTAAAGAGCAAAAATCACTAATCAATTGATTTCCCTTTGCGGTATTTCATAATTATTTATATTTGTATGCTCTGTAGATTATAACTTGTACATTATTGTTTATCTAGCCACTTTGTATTCTGCTAGTTTGAATAATAGAAAGCCGTAGTTTCTGAAAGTTTGTATGTTGGTGTTGCCTTAAGAAGTTTCTCCCAATACTATTATTTGATCATAGACCTTTATAAATTATAGGATCTTCTTTTGATGTTTCCAGGTTATGCGCCTCCACTGATGCCTCAGATGTTGGCACCTCCCGGTGCTCCTATGCCTGGTCAAGTCAATAATTTGCAAAGGCCTGTCAATGGACCGCCAAGTGGAATTCCAGGAAGTATGGGAATGTCTACTTCTACTGGTGGCCCACCAATGTTCGCACCACCTCCTATGTATCAAGGAAATACCACTGCGCCAGCGAGCGGAGGAAGTGATAGTTCCAGTATCAGTGCCCAAGCTGCAGACTCTAATCAATAAACTTGTCTATGTACATAAAATCCAGATCCTACTCTCATGAAGCTATTGTTAATCTGGTTTCAACATGTTTCATTTTTCGATGTTGTGATGTAAGTGTTAGAGATCCATGATATGGTTAGATGTAAGCTTCTTTTTTTCTTTTTTTTTTGGAAAGAAACTGGTCAGGGAAGAGAGACAAATTCATTTACTGAGGAAAGGTTTTGGCTAGATTGATTGTACCTTTAAATGTCATGGAACTTGATTATGTTTCTATTTCCTTTACAAGAAACAAGGATTGTAGGTATTTTAACGAGCTAGATATCAGCACAAGTAATTTTTATTGGGCAGTTGTTGGTCATACATCTTTCTTTTTTTGGTGATAATGATAGTTGGTCATAGTTTCATTTGCAGAATAGAGTTTGTACGAATAAGTCCACAGGCCTTTCCTTGCACGGTCCACATCTTGGCAGGCTTTGACCTGCTTACCTTCGTTTATCGGAGAGCGGATTCTTTATTATTGACTTTTCACGGTATTTGCTCCTTGCACCCAAAGGATTCGGTCCTTTTGGACAACTCTTCTCTTGCTGTCAAAAGTGAGTGCTTACTCATGATCTATCGTGAAATTGATGACATCATTTTGGACTAGTTTACAGGCATATAAAACATACATACGGATTTCTCATTCAGGAATTTCTCAAGGTTCACACTGTTGAAAAGTTGCAACTCTTCAAATTAAATTCCATTACTCCCTTCAAGACTTGAACCAAAAAAAAAACCTCCAAAGGAATCACACAAACTTGAAAACTTATCAAAGATTTTAACTGAGACTTTTTCATATAAAACTGACGGTCACAGGTCTGCACAGGCAAAACATCAGAAATAAAACATAAAAAGAGGCAATCTTGGACACAAAATTGATGTCTTGGCTCATCATCTTCAGTTTGATGGAGATGCGTCTTTGGCGCCCTAAGACCGAAGAGAGAGTACTGGAGTTAGGCCGAGACCCATTTTGCCAAAAGGATTCATAGCTGCGACTCGACTTCCCTAGGTATATCTTTTCACAAACTAAGCAGCTGCTGTATCGAGTCCCTAGGTATATCTTTTCACAAACTAAGCAGCTGCTGTATCAGCATACACCACTGCCCATCATATTTGCAGATTTCATATAGGTTACGCTAACCTAGTGCATCAAGACCTGTTCCTGTAATATAACCTAACAGTTCAATGTGAATCCCATCAGAATCCTGAAGTTATAGTTCAAGCATTCATCAGCAGGACCCTACTAAAGATGTGAACAAACATCGAGTTGTCTGAAGAAGTGGAGCCAAAGTATCCGGCCTTTCCTTCTTTCTTTCTCGCTAACCCAATACAAAGACTTAACTCCCCTCCCCCCTCTCCCCTTCAATTGGAAATTCGGAAGCCATCAGGATTATTTCCCAAAATGTACAGGAAGGAAATGTGAAATACAATAGTCATTTTTTGGATTCTGGAGTCCATTGGAGCCAATAAGGGCATCATTAAGGGATGGATGTACTTTGCAGCATAGTTTCAGCGACGTGATGCAGATGGGCCAGAAAAAGGAAATTGATGCAAGACTGACGATGACTTTCCAGGCTCATCTCTAGGATGCTGATATATATGGCCATGACTTGATAGTGCATAAGGAGCATTTGGTGGATAAAATCTTATATTTTCAGCAGGCAATCTTCCTGGATGGCCTCTGATGTCACTTACGTAGTTAGAAGCACTAGCAAACGACTCTCTGCCTGTCGAAGGCAACTCTCCAGGTGTTATCGTTGTCCTTGGCAGAGAAAGATACCGGTTCACAAGTGAGGTAGTACTCTCATCGTAAGGATTTACATTTTGTAGTAAACTATGATTGGCAGCTGCAGTATTACTACTTTCTACAGCAGGAGCGACAGTAACAGGTTGCCCATGGAAAGTCTGGAGGCTGTAACCACGGTATTCCCTTTCACTTGGAAAACGAGCATCAGAGTAAACATGTTCGTTCACTCTTACACTAGCAGGGGCCCTCAGGAGCTGCTGCATACCTTGTTCAGATCCATAATGATCCAATTTGTGGTTATCATGTACTGCAGAAGTAGAGGGCTGCAGATGTTTTGCATGATGAAGACCATAGCTTCTGTATTCTTTCTCAGTAAGAAAATGTGAATTATGGGCAACCTCTCTAGGCATGACATAGCGGTCTGCAAACTGCTGCCTTCCATGATCATGTGGTGAGAAATTCCGACCAGGTAAAGGTGGGGCTGAGCGTTGAATAGCTGGCTGAGCCACAGCATCCGGTAGTACTGGTTTCAGAGTTGGATCAAACCATGGTGCAGGTCTAAACAGCTCTGTTAATTTCTCCACCTGCTCAAAGATGAATTCAGGCCAAATTTATTGAATTCAAATTTTAGGAAAACAGTGAATAACTTAGGGTATGTTTGGTAAAACAACAACATATCCAGAGTAATCCCACAAGTGGATTGTTACTTATTTTCTAGTGTTTGATAAGTAAGCAAAGAAATATTATCCCAAGGGTAATTATATGTAATCTAGCAAGGGGTGGGATGGGTGGGGAGTGAGGGGTGGCGGGGAGTGGGATGGTCAAGGGGTGGGAGTTGGGGGTGTTTGGTGGGTGGGGAGGGACAATGAACATGGATGTCACTTCTGGAACTTGTTTTCCCTAATGGAAGGGAAGTCATTTTCCACATTTTTAAAAACTGTTTTCCTAGAGAAAATATTTTCCAAAACATTTTGACCAACCAAACATGGGAAAATTGGTACCAAACACACCCTTACTAACTAGGGAGGCCATTTGTTACCTGCAGAACTGTCAGCTCAGTCTTAAACTTGCGTGACTTTTCATCATAATTCTCTTTAATTGATTTCTTGAACACGTTCTCTGGTAGTGGAATGCAGTCCTTGTGAATCTTAAAAGGAACCTGTTGGATGACTTACCATCAATATAAACACCTAGCAGACTGGAAGAAGATGAAATTATAAGATAGAACAGCATAATAATTGACCTGAGCAGGGAAGGCCCCACCGAATGCTGCTGGTTGAAGTCTCATTCCACCAGCAGAAGATGCCTCATAAATACCATACATGAGCTTAAGATCAAAATCAAAGAGAAAAAGCTTAAGACCAGGATTGACTCCCATCACAAAGTCTTGTTTGCTTGCCGAAACACCCATCACACGATATCTGAAGCAATCTTCTTTAGTTCTCGCATTGCACATGAAAATTACTCCGCCAAGATTATTTAAAGTTTTTGCATCCCTATTCACCTCCATCCGTCCTTCAGTTACACCAAGGCTCTTTTCACTTCTGTCATCATTACTTACCTCTCCACATCTTTCCCTAGTATCCATTTCTTTGTTCCCTTGATTCATATTTTGAGACTTACTAGCATCTTTTTCACCAACACGATTTCCTTGGTTGCCATTTTTCGCCTTCTCGTCTTTTTTTCTCGCTTGCGTTTGTGAACTGATTTCAGCTTCTTTGGTTTGTGCAGAGTTTATGTGAGAGAACTTTTTTACAAGTCTACGTTTTTTACCCTTCAGTGCCTGGGGAGCTTTTTTTTCAGTAACTGTACTTTTAGAACTAGATTCAGCAGCGTTATTGCTCTGTTTCTTGATTTTTTTGGAGCCATAGCATTTCCTCCTGTCAAAATCAGAAAAACAATCAAATTCTCCCAATCTAGCAGAAACCACGAATAGGAATAGCAAAAAAAAATTTACATGCTAACTAGTACATCTATTTCAGTTATAGAGTTTATTTCCTTATCCTTGCGCATGAATTACTAGAAGTAGAAGAAAGAGAAATCTACTAACAGGAAAGAGAATTCATGCAACCGTGTATACTTGCTAATTACAAATTGGTGTCAATCAAGACGAACTGTCAAATGACCTGGCCATAAAATTTGAAAAGGAAGTCTCTTTAAGATTTTTGTTCAAACAATAAGCCCCAACTCTATCATGATACGTCAGTCTACTACTCATTTTCCCTTCTCTTGAAAAGCTCAGTTTAATCCCTAATTCCTACATTACTAATCCCTACATAAAATATCTTTAGACCAAACAACCCTTAACTATGTGTAAATAACCATTTCGCATTACTTAGCCACGTCAACTTATACATCTTGGCTACTAATACCATACACCTGCAATGCAAAGGGTATCAAAAGAATAAATATATTTTGCAGGATAAATCCCCTCTGACAGAATATTCCCCTTGCATTAAAAGATAAGGGTTTCCTCCCTGCTATAGAATTGGACATCAACACCGATGCAACAATAGTGATGATTTCTATTTGCAATTTTTCTATAAGCAATATTTTTTACGAGAGGGTCGCCTAGCAGTAAGGACCACCCTCCTCCAACCATAAGGTTGGGATTCAAGTCACCAATGAAGCAAAGTGAAAAAGGCTACTGTTGGGCTCCACAGTAGGGGATTACAGTATGGTTTTCCCATATCCAAAGATGCATTAGTATTATTTTTTCAACATGCATCCTGCCATCTATATATC
Source organism: Anisodus tanguticus (assembly GCA_034509755.1). Classification (NCBI taxonomy): domain Eukaryota; kingdom Viridiplantae; phylum Streptophyta; class Magnoliopsida; order Solanales; family Solanaceae; genus Anisodus; species Anisodus tanguticus. The sequence continues at coordinate 48,093,829 of CM067554.1, read as the reverse complement.
GAAACAAAAAGTAACAAGGAAATCCAAATGAGATGGATAAAATAAATATCATCCTGAATCACAAAAAATATTAAGAAAATGAAATTTGTTAGCAATTGTAGATAAATAATGTTGTGTTGTAGAACAGTGCACTCCCCACTAATTACCAATCCTTTTTTTGGGGGGGGGGGGGGGGGGGGGGGGGGTTAAGTTCCTACTAGTTAGTACTCTGGTAGACAAATTATTAATAGTTACAAAAGATATCAATCATCAAATTCTCTCGCATGCTATTACATAGACTAGTATGTATGTAAGGAGTTACTTAAAGCAACTGATTACAAATTAAAACAGTTAGGAACTTAAATTCATTCGGATCATCTGAGTATATTGAGTATATTGTTATCTGAAGAAAATTTGTGACCTCAATTCCAGGAATTAAACACTCAAATTACAAATGATAAATATCACATTTTTTAGGCTTCCTTGCACTAAGGATCAGCCCTTAGCCTGTTCCTATTTGACCGTAGTGATGGCGAATTGACACAACATATTCAAGGAGAGGTGTCGTGGTGTATTTTATTAGCAGATGACATATAACTGATTGACGAGACAAGCGTTGAAGTTAGCGATAAGCTGAAAGTTTGGTGACAGACTCTAGAGTCTAAAGATTTCAGGTTAAGCAGGGCGAAAACATAGTACTTAGAGTGCAAGTTCAATGACCTGACGCATGAGGCGAAGGTGGAAGTGAAGATCGATGCACAAGTCATATCCAAGAAAGGTAGTTTCAAGTATCTTGGGTCCATAATTCAAGGAGACGGGGAGATTGATGAGGATGTCGCACATCGTATTAGGACAGGGTGGGTGAAACGGAAGCTCGCATAGGGTATTGTGTGATAATAATATGTCGCCGAGGCTTAAAAGGTAAATTCTACAGAGCGGAGGTTAGACCAACTTTGTTGTATAAAGTAGAATATTAGCCAATCAAAAAAGCCCACATTCAAAAGATGAGTGTAACAGAGATGAGGATGCTCAGATGGATGTGTGGGCATACTAGGAGGGATATGACTAGGAACGAAGTTATACGAGGAAGGTGAAGAGGAAGTGTGTGGATGACACCAGTAAAGAGGTGTGAGAGGTTGGCTATAACAAGAGTAATAAAAGGTAGAGGTAGGCCGAAAAAGAATTAGGGGAGGTGATTAGACATGACATGAGACTACTTCAACTTAATGAGGACATGACCCTAGATAGAAAGGTGTGGAGGTCGAGGATTAGGCTAGAAGGTTAGTAGGTAGCCAAGCCCAAGTGTTCTCCCTATTAGTAGTACTAGTTAGTAATCGTCTAGTTTCTTTTAATTTGTCATCTATCCTGCTATTTTATTGTCATATTTTTCTTGATACCATGATTCTAATCCCTTTATTTTCTTTCGAGCCGAGCGTCTATCACAAACAGTCTCTCTACCTTTGTCTCTACCCACAAAGGTAGGGATGAGGTCTACGTACATTCTATACTACCCTCCCCAAACCCCACTTGTGACACTACACTGAGTATGTAGTTGTTGTTGTTAGGATCATTAAATTGAGGAATCACTGAAAATAACAGCAGTTCAATCCCGAACTAGTTATAATCTGCTGCATCAATCATCCATATTCATTCCCTTCAATTCAGGCTCTTTTATTATAGGGGAAGCAAATCGAATTATCGCCCAAAAAAACTATAATCATTAGAAAATGAGACTTAACTAATGCAATTGGAGCAAACACAAAGAGAATTGAACTTAAAATTAGGTTATCAGTAGTCTATTCATCAAAAGGCTAATTAATTAGGTTAATTAGTTGTCCAAATTAGAGATTAAGCGAGACAAAAATAAGTAAGGAACTTACAAGCTCGAATTCAGATATCGCCGGAGAAATAGATCGCCGGGAGAAGGTCGCCGGAGAAAGAGAAGGTGAGGAGCTATAACCGAGGCGGATTTTTGGATGACGGACTTTGAAGGATAAGAGAAAAACAAATGGGCCTTTAGTCAATTGGGCTTGTCAATTTTGAATCATTCCCTCAAACGCACTGGTCTTTAATTTTTGACATTTTTCTCCCTACTATTTTTTTTAATGAAAATATTAATGTCTACTTCGCAAAGCATAGTCTCTATAATATTTTTTTCTTCGAAAACTGAATTATTGTCTCCTACGGCATAGATTATGTAGGAATTAAGTTATGCGATATAGTTTTATAGTAATTTTTTAAATTATGTTGAGTGTTGAAAATTATGTCTTATCCGACATAGTTTGTGTGGATGTCATGATACATATGTTGATATTAAATGTCAATTATGTCTGTCGAAATCTGAAATTATTTCTTTTTTCATATTGAGTGTTGACAGTTATGCCTTATCCGGCATAATTTGTGAGTTGTGTATGATACATATGCCGAATATATAACACTAATTATGTTGATTAAAATTTTAATTATGTCGCGTCCAAAATAATAAAGGGAAAAAATTAAATAGCTCAAATTTGAAGGATAAAAATTAAAGACCACCCCAAAACAGAGACATTTGTGCGAGTGATCCATTTAGAATCCACCTTTCCTCCATTGGTTTCCTTTTTCTTTTTGAAGGGAAAATTACTCATTTAGCCGCTCGTTAAAAATAATTATATATATATATATATATATATATTTGCCGGCTATTATTTTGGTGAGTGTTATATTTGTAAAATTTCCTTTTTTAAGCGACATGCCGGCTAAAATAATTCACATATTCGGCCATGATAGGTACAATTTATTTTAGCTTTGACCGGTGTACGCTCAGTATATAATTGATGTTTATACATTATATAGTGATACAACTTACATACATTCACCTCGATTATATATCATATAATTCACATATTCGATTAATAATTAGAAAAAATACGGAACAATTTGATTTTAAACTTACTCTCCGCTACGGAACAACTATTACTAATTAACCATGATTAACTAATATATATTCACTTCATTAAATCACTTAACCATTATAAAATGTATTGGTTTGATGTAAACACGTAGATAAGTATTTGCCACTCGGATACTTACCTTTGCAAAATTTGAAACCACAGTTCCTCTATAGAGTTTCTGGTTCAAAGCGCAAAAAGGGTTTCATATTTATATGTTTTCTTGTTAGAGGGACAACCGTCCGTTAATCTACCAAAGAAATGAAGAAAAAGAATACAACAAAGACATCATGCTTCTTTGTCTTTAGTTGCCGTTAAAATGTTTTTTATCAGTATACCAATTGGTGGACAAAAATAATTTCCATAGCAGTTTTCATCATAAAAAAAAGAAAAAAAAAAGAAGAACATTGTGTATTTACATTTGTTCAAAGGTTATAAGATCCATTAGCAAACCAAGTGAATTTACAAGAGAATAGATAAGATGACAACATTTTTCGGGACAAACTATGAGAACTTAGCTACTATACCAATATAATCAGACAATACCTCTTACTTGGAATAGTAGCATTTTCCGACCATATACAAGCAGTTGGGTATGAAGCTTCCTTCATGAAAAAGCTCGTACTTGTCAATATAGGACTGTCTTTCATTCTTTACCGTTTTTGCCATGAAACTTTGTGAAAAGCTGATGCCTGCACTTGAAACAATAATAATGGAAGTCCTATAGATTGTCCAAAAGCGAAATAAAGTGCAGATGACTAAAAATGATCCTAGAACAACAACGTCCAATCCCTTTAACCTTATGTTAGTACGTATATACTAAAATTAAGAGGGGGTTTAGTTTTAATTTCTTGATTCCAAAGGAAGAAAAACCTATTGTTTTGCCTCTTAACAGTTCTATTTCACCTGAGCTACATTCAGTAGGTTCTGATGAACTTAAACTCTCTTGAGAAAGCTTTCCCAGGATATTCCCCTTCTTTAACTAGGCTTGTTTCTGGAAAGCGAGGGGCACAAACAGCATCACTTTTCAAAGGAGAGTTTCCATAGCTTCAGCAGCCATTTGAGTATCAAAACCAACAACATATGTATCTAATACATCTGATCGATTTCCGTCATTTTCAACCTGTTGCTCAAATGCCCCCATATCAAACTGCTCATCCAACTTCCTTATCATACTTTCCATTGGCTCCTTACTGGATCGGGCACTTGATACTTTTTGTTTCTTCTGTTCGTAATTTTTCTGTCTTGAAAAAGAACCATTTGCACTATCACTTTGCCTCTCAGGCCAGTCAAAAACTACGGAGCTTTTTACTGCATTTTGGAACATTCATTCTGCTTGCCAATCTTTGAGGTCCCCCAAGGCTGAAAATCAGAGGCGATACAATCTTATTCGCTCCTCCAGCTTTGACTTCATTGAGTGCATCTTCATCATAAAGTGATAGGTAATGGTCCACGAAGTCCAGAGCGTTAGCTTCTGATAGCTGTTCAGGTATTTGAGATTCAGTGTTACAAGAATGACGTAGAAAATCTTTATTTCCATCCACACGATAACCAGTTAAGGATTCCGTTTCCACATTTCCCTCGAAGATTTCATCCTTGGTTATTTCAGCAACCTGACACCAATCCTCTTCAACCCTTGGTTTTGTACAAGCATTTATATTATCTACTTGTGGAGATATTCTGCCATTAATCTCAGAAAACTGTTTCTGTTGATTAGTTTTCTCAAAATCTGTAGTGCTTCTGGCTGAATACCATATACTTAAACAGATTCTTTGACCTCCGGAGACATCCTAACAAAAATATCGACAAGATTCAAGGTGCAATAAAAATAGGAGATACACAATTGAAAAAAATTCATGACATGCGAAAGATGCTATGAAGATCAAGGAAGCTATCAAGATTCGATAGCTAGTGATCGAATTTCAACACTTGCACTTCAGATATGTTTTACTCAAGTCAAGCTGAAAATTGAACTATGCCAAATATCACTGACAAGTCATTAGTTTATTAGCTTCTGTCATAAAGGCTTCTTGCTTTTGATCTAAATAACACGTGGTTATCTTCCAGAATAGTGAGAATAATATGGTATTCAACAGTAAAATATGAGTCCATTCAGCAATTTACAGCCCTAAAACAACATTTCCAATGGCATTGATGCACATAAACCTATACAAGAAGTTGTCCTCCTTTAAAACATTACAGCTGCAAGAGTATTGTGCTAATGCATTCAGGAGTACTTTGAGCTAGAAAATTTCTGGATACAGAGCTTTAGTAAGATTCCAGATGAGATCATAAATCATGACTATTATAAGATTGATATTGAGTGAAGGTCATGTTTGTAAGACAAATGCTTACCCACATAGGTTGGTTTAGAAACCGGTGAGAGTTTACGCTTATCCAGCCGCTGTGTATACCTTGTATCACCAGAAGATCTCAACTTTGAGACACTTTCCACTTCAGTACCGTGCATTCTCTCATCATCACTGTCAATTTGCCAAATGAGAGTTCTCATTTTCAACAAAATTAGGGGTATCCAAACTCTTTGCAGGAAAATCAAAGTTCTCCATTCCAATAGTAGGACTCTCAATGTTATAAGTATCATAGAGGGGAAGTGTATATGCATTCTGCTCTGATTCTATCCGTTTTTACTTTTCTCTCCGATCACAGAGTACAACAATAACAATAACTACACATCAATGCCAAGCAAATTGGGTAAGCTATATGAATCTTGACTGATCATTGCACTCCATTTTGCTCTCTGATCACAAAAGCATGTAAAAATATTCTGATCAAATGCCCTAAATAAAGCAGACTGTATGTATAAGACTCATATAATTGACTCAAACTATCCAAAAAATTGATATTGAGTCCATCAATGCTTCTTTAATTAACATACACTGGTTTAATCTGCTTGTAACTACCAATACTTGATATCATTATCCTAGAATATAGAACCTATAAAGTTCAAATATTAACTCTGGCTCTGATCATGATCATCAACAACAACATCATCAGGAATCAGAGGTGATATTCACTACAAGCAACAAATAATCTCCAATCCACATATTACTAACTAATTATATTGCACAAAAAAAAATTACAATCCATTGAAGAAATTTTGGTGGTAGTTACGGTAGTATTACTTTGTCAGCATGCTTTGTCATGCTTTATTTAGTATTTTGCCGTGACTTCTTTACTTCTATTTCTCCTTTTTTTCGAATTGATTTGGTTTGCTTTTTGTTGAGCGGAGGGTCTATTGAAAACAAACTCTCTAGCTCTCATGGTAGGATTAAGGTGTGCGTACACTCTAACCTCCCCAGATCACACGTAATCCATTGAAGAAATTAAAGGGCAGTAAAAACAGTTTCGCGATATAGTTAAATAGAAGCGAAAGTTACTAAATATATACAAAATTAAATTTAGAACTCAATTACTCCTGATATCACTATCCTAGCATTTAGAACTCATTAAGTTCAAATCTCGACTCCGTCTCTGATCTTCTGATCATGATCATCAACAACAACAACATCGGGATAATCAGAGGCGAATCCCGATGTTATTACTCAAGAAACAAAGAGTAATCGAACTTTCTAGAGATTATGAATAGTCGATTCAGTGTAGTATGTGAGGAGCCAAAAAGAAAAGCGGCAACTTTTTGGAGGGAAATTAGAATGCAGTCAGACTGGCTTACCAAAGAAGCTTCTAACACATTTGGGCTTGGGATAAAAATATAATTACACCCGCTAATTAAATTAAATATGTAGTAATATATATATTTGTCGGTTATTAATTTCGGTGGTGGATATTTAAGTTAATTTTCCTATAAAAACGTCCATAATTTGAGGTGTGCCATTATTTACACCCAATTTAGTAGTCTTGCACGTCTGTTTTATGTCATATATATATATCAGCATAAGAATACAATACTCACGCACTAACACACGCTATTTGACACATAAGAGCTTTGTGTTTAATTGGCACAAATTAACTAAAGTTAAAGTGCCAAATAGGTAATAGGCTTAGTTGAGGTGTCTAAATGAAAGATAGTGACAACTTTAATGGGTCATTTATGTATTTGACCTAAATAAAAAGTCATTATTTGAAATTTGAAATTTGAAATATAATTTAGAAATAGCTATTTCTTAAGGTTGAAATATTATTTTGATGAAAATACCTTTGAGATAGTGTTGGAGTTTGAAACTTAAATAAGTGAAACTCCAACATAATATGTTGGAGCTCGAAAAAATCTTAAAATTTCAAGTATGCAATTCAAACTCCAATATTTTTTTTGAGATTGACAGATAAATGTTCAAATTTCAGTAAATTATCAAGGGATATGTTTGTCCAAGTTTTAATCCGACATTAAGAAACAATTAAACGTTAAATAGTTTGAAATAATAATAAAGATTAATTAATATTATAAAAGGGGCTATTTGCCCATTTGAAACTTAAATAAGTGAAACTTCAGTATGTTGGAGCTCGAAAAAATCTTAAAATTTCAAATATGCAATTCAAACTCCAATAAATTTTTGAAGTTGACAGATAAATGTTCAAATTTCAGTAAGTATTTCTGGAGCTTTTCGATAAATTATCTTGGGATATGTTTGTCCAAGTTTTAATTTGGCATTAAGAAACAATTAAACGTTAAATAGTTTGAAATAATAATTAAAGATTAATTAACATTATAAAAGGGGCTATTTGCCCATTTCTCCCCCCACAATTTGAAGTGTGCATTACTTTAGGCCCAGTAAAATAGTTTTGCAAGTCACTATCACGCCAAACAAATAAATAAAAAATCTTTAAGTAGAGGCGGATCAATTTGATTGGTTATGGTTCACGTGAACTCAATAGCTTTTATTCAATATTTATAAATTAAGAAATTACTAAAAATATTTAATATGAACTCTAGTATTATTATGTTTATAATAATATGTGAAAATCAATAAAAATCCGAATCCAAGATTCAACTATATACATATCAAAAACACACATTAATCCTTGCGATACACTTCATACAGCTTATAAATCTATAAAAACTAAAGTTAAATAAAGTGCAGTGGAATGTTAGAATAAAAGTTTGAAAGATTAAGGCTCCCAAAATAAGATATATGGGGAGGGGGCGTTCCGAGAATCGAACTCGGGACCTCTCGCACCCAAAGCGAGAATCATACCACTAGACCAAACGCCCATATGTTACTTACACAACGTTAGATATATAAATACCAGAGCGATACATACATAAAATGAAAAGAGACAACTTAAAAATGTACTCGTGTTTAAATAATAAAAGTTCAATTAAAAGACACATGCATGTATTAATTGATTTTGGCACAAACAACCGATGAATTAAAAAATTCCCGCTCTAAAAACTTAAAAGTAATGGCGGAGTCAAAAGTTCCACTAAGGGAATTTAAAATATAAAGAAGTAAACACACGAATAAGGCTAGAAAATTCAATATATATACGTGCATAATGTTTTTAACCTATCTATAGTACGGTATAGTTTTCCGGGAAAAGAGCCTAGATCTAGTGACTACCCTTGAGCAATGATAACTCCGCACGTGGGAGTTTGGGAGATAATTCAACGCTTGGATAATTCTCGCCTTCGAACCGTGAAAAAATCTGTTTCAGAAATACAGGATAAGACTGCTACATACAATAGGCCCTTGTGATTCTAAGAATTTAGTGCACCGAGCTGTCCTTTTACGATACTAACCTATGTAATGCAATCTTCCTTACTTGAAGTATACAAAAAAAAATGTTCAGTTGAAGACTTGAAGTTATTAGGAAGGTGGCTATAATTAACATTACATTGGAAGGAGAGTATTCTGGCTTTTATCGATTTATTTATAGGAGTCATCAATTAAAGTCAAAATACATATTTTAGTTCAAATCAATCTTAATAGTGCACTAAAAACAAGAGAAGAAGCCGATAATCTGAATTTTTTTTTGAAAGGTCAACTACGGTACGAATGTTTTATCTATCACCAAGTAGAGATAGAGATATTATATGGTAGCGGCACGACATTGTTTAGCTGATGTAAATATTCAAGAAGAACGTGTTGTTCCAGCTTGTAAGATGATATTAATCTCCCTTGGAGAGTCTTCTCATTAATATCAATATATATAGCGTACAATATACAATCCTAATACAAGAGAAATCATATTCCCAATACAAGAAGAATTCTAGTTTAGAATCCTATTCTAATTATGGGTAGGGATTGTAGTGTTATACTTGTACACGTTTACACACACCCTCAGTCGGAGCGGGAGGAGGCCTAACGCTAAGACTGGATCTGAAATCAAGGAACAGCTGTCTTGGGAGGCCCTTCGTGAAAATATTCGCGTATTGATATGAGGAAGGCACGTGTAATACCGTAATATGCCTGAGAGCAACCTTCTCACGAACAAAGTGGATGTACATCTCAACATGCTTGGTTCGCTGATGCTGAATCGGATTGTGAGACAGGTATATGGCGGATATGTTATCACAGTAGACCAGAGACGCTTTACTTAAAGGACACTGAAGCTCCAAGAGAAGGTTTCGGAGCCAACAGATTTCAGCAACAACATTAGCAACTCCCCTATACTCAGCTTCGGCACTCGAACAGGATAATGTGGCTTACTGTTTGGCAGACCAAGAGATGATATTATCACCCAAAAACACACAGTAGCTGGATGTAGAGCGGTGGGTGTCGGGACAGCCTACCCAATCTGCATCTGTGTAGGATAATAGCGAGTTCGGCGCGGAGGGATATAAGTGTAGTCCATAATCCAGTGTGCCCTCAACATATCGAATGATACGTTTGAGGGCAGTAAAATGAGGTTCCCTGGGGGCATGCATAAACAAGCATACCTGTTGGACAACATAGGCAGTGTCAGGCCTCGTAAGGTGAGATACTGAAGTGCGCCTGCAAGACTCCTATACATAGTAGGATCAGTTACTGGAGTACCGACCAGTGGACTAAGTTTGGATTTAGAATCAACTGGAGTGGCCATGATTTTGCAATTGTCCATCTTAGCCCCGTGCACGATCTCCTCTACATACTTACGCTGGCAAAGAAATATACAATCGGCGGATCTAGTAACTGAGATCCCCAAAAAATAGCTCAACTTTCTCAAATCAGTTATGGAAAATTCAGACTTGAGCCGTGTAATAATCTCATCTTTCAACACAACAGTAGAGGCAGTAAGAACAATGTCATCCACATATAACAATAAATAGGCAATATCACGACCTCGATGTAAAGTAAAGAGAGAGGTATCACATCTGTTGCATATAAACCCAAGTCGTATAATGAACTGTGCAAAATGATCATACCATGCTCTAGGGGCCTGTTTTAAGCCATAGAGTGACTTATGGAGATGACACACATACTGTGGAGTTGCTGGGTGGACAAAGCCAGGCGACTGGTGCATGTATACAATTTCTCGTAATCTCCATGAAGAAATGCATTCTTTACATCTAGCTGATGAATCGACCAATTCTTACCCATAGCAGTGCTTAGAACTGTGCGAATGGTGGCAGGTTTGACAATCGGACTGAAAGTCTCGCCGCAATCAATGCCCTCCTGCTGGTTAGTAACATTTGCCACTAGTCTTGCCTTGTATCTTTCTAAGTCACCACTATCCCTGAACTTGTGAAGAAAAAGCCACATGCAACGGATCACATTCACACCAAGTTCCAAGTATGATGTTTCGTTAATGCATTAAACTCATCACACATGGCCGCATTCCAATTCGGGTCCAGTTTGGCTAATTTAGGGCTTTTTAGAATAGGTGAAATTGTTTGGGTGGATAGGTTAAATTGGACTTTGGGTTTGAAAATCCCGTGTTGCGCACGGGTTTCCATCCGGTGTGTGGGTGCTGGCTGGGTAAGGGTGTTGGCTGGATTGGGTGATGGCAGAATCGGGTGTAGGGCAGTTTGTGTCATCGGGATAAGGTTTCGGTCAAGGGTAGCTGTCGAATGGTGTGGAACAGTGGCGGTGTTTGGGATTGGAGTCAAGTGGGTTGGGTCGGTAGGTGAACTGTGGTAGGGATTTATGGGGGTTCTCGGTATGCCAGAAATGGATGAGGTTTGTAGTGTAGGGTATGGTATCGGTGGCGTAGTACGTCCGGTAGCTGGGTTTGCTGGGTGGTGGTTGAGGGTCAGACTTGGGTCGACACGGTGGTGAGACTGTTGGGACGGCACAGTGAATGGGACAGTGACCGGTGAGTCGATGGAATCTGGAGGCAGAGGGGTGCTAGAGGTGGAAAGAAGCGGCGACGGGGGACGCCGGTGGCAGGGATGTCGATGGCAGGTGATGTGTGGTGGCAGATGGAGGCGGTGCAGTGGTGTCAGTCGGGCACAGTTCCCGAAGGTGGACAGAAGAGAGAGTTGAATCATCTAAAATTTATAATCCGGTTTTTGAAATTTTTGGATGTTGGAAAAGGGGAATTGCGTCTCATCAAAAGTGACGTGACACGAGACATGAATTTGACGAGTGGATAAGTCATAGCACAGATAGCCCCTATGGTTTAACGGAAAACCTAAGAAGACACACAGAGTGGTGCGGGGAGCTAATTTGTGAGAGGTTGTGGAAGAGAGATTGGGGAAACATAGACAACCGAATATCCGTAGGTGATCATAGGAGGGAACCCTATGGTGTAAGATTTCGGTTGGAGTCATGTTATGGAGGGTACTAGTGGGTAAAATATTAAGGACATATTCTACCATTTTGACCGCATAAACCCAAAAGGATGAAGGGAGGGAGGCATGAAACAAAAAAGTGTGGACCATGTTATTTATTGTACGGATGAGACGCTCGGCTTTGCCATTTTGAGGGGAAGTGTGAGGACACGAAAACCGAAAGACCATGCCGTTATTGTTGCAGAATTTTTGAAACGCGAAGTTGTTAAACTCATGGCCATTGTCACATTGGAAAGATTTAATGACGCGTTCGAATTGCGTATTGATAAATGTGCAATTTGGCAAAAACTTCGGACTTAAATTTTAATGGGTAGATTCAAAGAAAGTGAGAGTAGTCATTCAATAACACGAGATAATATTTATGACCTAGGGAGCTAGTAACGGGGGAAGTTCACAAATCAGCATGAATGATATCAAAGGGAGCAAACGTAATGCTAATTGAGGAATTAAATGGAAGACGAACATGTTTGCCTAATTGACAGGAAATGCAGGTCTAGGCAAGTTTTCCATTACATTGAATAAAATTGTTACTTCTAAGAAAATGAAAAACATGAGCTCCTGGGTGTCCGAGCCTATTGTGCCAAATTGACGGAGACAGAGCAGTTAGGGTAGTGTGAGGGCGGGAACCGGCAGCGGACGAGGACGTGAATGGATAGAGGTCCCCTGTACTATTGCATCTCGTAAGAGGTGTCCCCGTACGTAGATCATTCACAGTAAAATTAAAGGGATCAAAATCAATCGACACATAATTATTACGAGTAAATTTCCTAATGGATATTAAATTTTTGATGATGTGGGGGGCATGCAGGACGTTATTTAGGGAGAAGGGTGGGTGAGGAGCTGGAGTGTGAGTGTGACCATAACCCTTAATTAGAATGCTATGACCATTGCCAACTGTAATAAATTGTGGAGATTTTAAACAAAACAATTAGGAAAGATTACATGCGGACCGGGTGAGGTGAGAGGAGGCTCCGGAGTCCATATACCAATTTTTGTCGGGTTGCTGCAAACTCATACTGCTGAATGCCTGACCCAAGTCGGTGGGGATTTGATTTAAGGGCTGTTGTGGGAACTGGGCCTGCACGGCGTGGGCCTGATGTTGCTGGAACACTGGTGGGCGCGGAGCTGGATCCTGGCCCAGTAACCCTTGTTGTTGAAAGGGGTACTAGGCTGGATGATAGCCTGAAATTTGTGGCCCAGGTCTGATTTGGGTAGCCAGAGACTGGGCCGGCCCATGAGGCATTGTTGTTGATCTGCTGTGGCTGTTGTCCTAAGCCTTTCCCGCGGCCCTTGCCGCCTCGCCCATTACCACGGTCCTTGCCACCCCTACCGTCGTGGTTTTGCCGCGGTTGAGTATTTTCTGGCGGAGGTTGTTGGCCGGTAGTGGCCTGATGTTGTGCGGGCGTTTCAACTGCTAATGCCTTCTGGTTATGCTCGTCCTGCTTCTCACATCGAGTCTCCTCCAATAACAATTGCGAGCGTGCTTTGTTGAAGCTTGGTAGAGGGTCAGCTTGTTGTATCATCGTGGGTAGGGTGTCATATTCACCCTTAGGGAGGCCTGCAACTAATTGTAACACCATCTTTGTTTCGGGCACATGCGTACCAACATTGGACAGTTGGTCTGCCACCATTTTCAACTGCTTGCAATATTCTGACATAGTAGAGAAGTTTTCAAAACGGGTGTTGTTGAACTATTCTTCCAAGTACACCACGCGAGTGTTCTTGTTGTCTTGAAAAATTTCTTCCAAACGTGTCCATAGATCACGGGCAGAGGCACCCGTTTTCATGATTGTGTATAGTAAATCCTTGGATATAGTGTCATATATCCACTGTTTGACTACGACATCGAGGCGACGCCATGTGATGTCGTCCATATCGGGAGGACGAGGGAAAGAGTCGTCTATATGATCAAGCACATGATATACACATGCATGGATACAAAATAGTTCCACCCATGACCAATATTGGCCATCTTCCTGATCAAGAATTATAGGGATAAAATTCTTGATATTGGTAACGGCGAGAGCCCGATGGAAAGACGGTGAGGAGAGGGTAGTGGGTGGTTGGATGACGACTGATTTAGAAGCGGAAGCATCGGAAGAGGTGGGAGTAGCCAAATTTTCCATTAAAATGGTGGAAATTTAGGAAGAAAGAAAAGAAGAAAAACAATGTTGTCGTCGGCCAAGAGGGGGGATGGGGGTCGGCGGCAAGGGTAGGAATTTTTTTAGATTAGGGTTTTGGATCTTGATACCATGTAAGATGATATTAATCTCCCTTGGGGAGTCTTTCTCATTAATATCAATATATATATTGTACAATATACAATCCTAATACAAGAGGAATCCTATTCCCAATACAAGAGGAATCCTAATTTAGAATCTTATTCTAATTATGGGTAGGGATTGTAGTGTTATACTTGTACACGTTTACACAACTCAATACGTCAATAAGAATATATGGCAAAATGAAAGCAACGATCCATTCAACAAGGTGAGAGCAAAACTAATGAGGGCGTTCTGAGAATTGAACTCGGGACCTCTCGCACCCAAAGCGAGAATCATACCACTATACCAAACGCCCACGTTGGTTCTTAGTGTGTTTAGTTTATCTACCCGAGAAGATGCTAATGAAATTCATTCATCTTCAAGTGATGTTTCCTTAATGTTTCGAAGAAGTTTCATATAATTGATGTTGTTCTTTTCAAAATGCTACCAAAATGTTCATGAAACACTAGGTGGTCGCTTGAAATTTTGTGTCATTTGCTCTTTGATTTATTTCATCTTCATATTTGAATGGCACCAAATACTTCATGTATTAAGGTCTTGTTTTATTTTTTTCTTTGGTGATAATTTATCTCTCCAAGAAGTTTCATAACGAGTATAATGGCCTTAAGGGCAAAGAGAGAAAGTAGGAAAAATAAAAATCATATGATTTAATTCGTCAAGTTCACTCCCGATGAGTTATATTACGCGCATCTAAGCCAATTCCAAAAAGTTCTTTTCAGCGAGGCCACATGGTACGTAGAACCAATGTTTCCCCTTCAAGGAAAGGATTGTCCCTAAGCAACATCAACTTATTCAATATAATTCAATCAATCTTAATTTTGCACTAAAAAAAGAGAGAAATTGCATGACATGATATATTGAATAGCTACCGAATTTTTTTTGCTCACATTCAATGTTTATGCCAAATCATACAAATGTACCTAGAATCGAACTCGAGACCTCTCACACCCAAAGCAAAAATCATACCACTAGACCAAACGCCCATATTATTTTCTCTAATATGAATATGTATAATGTTAGAACAGTATGTAAATCATATTATTATTATTATGTATTGATGTAGTATCATTTTATATATGGTAGGTAGTAAAATGTTAATTAGGAATATTATGTTAATTAGGTAGAAGATTATTAGGGATTGATTAGGCATGATTTACTCTTTTACCTTAAATGTATATGGTGTATTTATTGTTCCTTTAAGGGATGAATACATTGAGGAAAATACATTCAAAGTCTTACATGGTATCAAGAGCTTAAGGAAAGATCCAAAATTAGTTTATTTTCTTCCAAATTTTCGGCCATCTTCCTCCCTAGAACCCTAGTTGGCCAAAATTTCTTCATTTTTTCCTCTCTTACTCCATTATTGATTATCCTTCATCAGAACCAATTATGTCTGAAACCAAATCATCCTTTCACCCCGCCCTTGCTGTCTCAAACATCAAAACACATGTTTCCATCAAACTAGAAATGGAAACCGTTCATTATGCGACTAGGGCGGAATTATTCAAAATATATTATCGTGCTCACAAAGTTCTTCATCATATAATTCCTCCAAAAGATAGAAAAGGGAAAGATATAACAAACGATGCAGACAAGGAATTGTGGGATACACTTGATGCCACAGTCCTTGGTTAGATTTATGCAACAATCTCCACTGACTTGTTGCATACGATAATGGAACCAGATTCAACTGCCATGGCGGCTTGGGAACGCTTGCGAGATATTTTTCAATATAACCAAAACTCTCGCGCTGTTACATTGGAACAAGAGTTCTCAACCATTGACATGGCGGATTTTCCTAATGTTTCTACATATTGTCAACGACTCAAAGTATTGGTCGATCAATTAAGAAATGTTGGTTCACCGGTTACTAATAACCGATTAGTTTTACAATTGGTCGTCGGTCTCACCGATGCGTATAGTGGCGTGGGAACCCAAATCCGTCAAAGTAATCCTCTACCACAATTTTATCAAGCAAGGTCCATGCTTATGCTTGAAGAGTCGGGCTTGGTGAAAAAGGTCTCAACTACTTCAAATTCCGCCATGATTGTCACTCCTTCAAATGATTGTAATTTTTTTGACCCTTCTCAACAAAATAAGGGACAAAAATGATGTAATAACAATAAAAATAAGGGTGGAAATCGCAAAAATCACAAAGGAGGAGGCCACCGAAATTTCGGTGGCGGTGGTAATGGCGACAACACCAACTCCAATGGTGGACGGTGGCAGCAGCACGGCGGCAGACAGTGGCCTTGGGATCTACCACCCAGCCCAACCCCAACAGGAAATTGGGCCAGGCAACCCCAAAGGCCTACTGGTCAGCCTCAACAAAATAGTGGCTATTTTCCAAATAATTGACAAGATAACGAACAACGGGCCAACGAGCCCATTTCGCTGGGTCTGTTAACACAGGCAGTGGCAGTGGGCCTCAGCCGACCCAGTGGCATGAGGCCCATTCAACAGGGGCCTACCCCACGAAAATTGAGTCTGACATGCACACTCTTGGACTTAATCCACTTGATTCAAATTGGTATATGGATTTCGGAGCGACGTCCCATATGACGTCCTCCCAAAGTAATCTCTCGTCCTATTTTAATTTGAGCAATGATAATGGAATAATTGTCGGAAATGGTCATTCAATTTCAATAAAAGGTTATGGTTCTAGTAATTTGTCACCACCAAACCCACCCCTAATTTTAAATAATGTCCTTCATGCTCCCAAATTAATCAAAAACTTGGTTTCTGTTAGAAAGTTTACAACTAATAATTGGGTATATGTTCGTTTTGACCCCTTTGGCTTTTTCGTGCATGATTTTCAGATGTGGAAGCTTCTCATGAGATGTTATAGCAAGGGAGAGCTCTATCCGATAAATCCATCAACACAACAATCCAAGTTTTCTTCTATTTTTGCAGCCTTGGTACCATCTTTATGGCATCAATGTTTGGGACATTCGGGAGAGGCTGTTTTAGCCTCTCTTAAACAAAATAATTTTATTTCTTATACCCAAACACATATTCTAAATAAGTGTCATTCTTGCACACTTGGTAAACATGTTAAGTTGCCATTTATTTCCTCTACTTCATGCACCCTTTTGCCATTTGATTTTTTACATTGTGATATTTGGACATCACCTGTTTTGAGTTCTTCTGGTCATAGATATTATTTGCTTATACTTGATGACTACTCTAATTATTTGTGGACATTTCCTTTGTCGAAAAAATCACAAGTGTTTTCCACTTTTCTCACATTTAGAGCATTCATCCGAACTCAATTTGAACGTGATATCAAAAATATTCAATGTGACAATGGGAGGGAGTTTGACAATAAACAGTTTTGGGATTTTTTCAAAACAAATGGTCTTCATTTTTGTCTGTCTTGTCCTCATACTTCATCACAAAATGGGAAGGCGAAACGCAAAATTAGAACCATAAACAATATTGTTAGAACATCTCTTTCTCATGCTTCACTTCCTCCTGTGTTTTGGCATCATGCACTCCAAATGGCCACTTACATGTTGAATATCCTGCCGTCATAAAAACCTATCATACCAAGCTCCTCTAAAAATACTTCATTTACGAGAGCCCTCATATCATCACTTAAGAGTATTTGATTGTCTTTGCTACCCCCTCTTTCCATCCACCACAATCACAAAACTCCAAGCTCGGTCTACTCCATGTGTTTTCTTGGGATATCCTACTCATCATCGCGGTTACCAATGTTACGCCATTTCTTCCAAAAGAATATTTATAAATCGTCATGTAATTTTTGATGAAACAATTTTTCCATTTGCTAAGATACATGCCACCGGGACTCATACTTATGATTTTTTGGATGATGATAAGCTTTCGTATCTAACACATTTTTTTCACAGCTCGGTACCTATTGGAAGTGTTGGAAACCATAATTCAGGCCCATTGGGCCAAAGATCGATGGCCCAACTGACTGACATTTCAATGCAGCAGCTTGGGCCTTCAGGTCCGAGGCCTAGTCCCACTGCCGCACAATCTGGCCGATCCAGCGGCTTGCGCCAATCCACCACTACGGCCCCAATTCCAGCTCCAGCAATACAGCCCACTGGACCGTCAGTTTCTCACCCCTCGGTCAGTGGCGTCCAGTCCACTGGCCCAACAAATCATCCGGTCACCCATAGTTAGAGATGGCAGTGGATCCTGGACCCGGTCCGGATCCAGTGGATCCAGATCTGTTTTATAGGATATGGATCTTCAAAATTTGGACCCGAAGGATCCGGATCGGACCCGGATCCGTTTCTGACGGATCTGATCCGGATCTGGATCTTGTATTTGAGATCCGTATCCGATCCAGATCCGACCCGTGGATCCATTTTTTATTAAATATATTCATAACCTAGAATGTAATTTTATAACTATTTTCTTAAAATTGCTAAGCACATCCTTGCAAGTTTAATTCTCAAAATAAATTTAATTTATCCCTGCGTTAACTCAAAAACCAAAAAATAAATAGGTAACTTCGATAATAAAATCAATGTTATATTAGTGAATGACTAACATCTCCATAGAAAAGTAGTTAAAATTATATTCACTTCTTTTGTGAAGATTCAAGCACATACAAGTTCTGCATTATGGAAATACTAGTCAGCATTTTTCACAACTATTGTCATTGTTCCAACATTTTCAATTAATAGCTCACAATCAAAACGAAACAAAGAACAAAATATCTCATATGAACATTTCAAAATTGAAACACAGTAAACTGCTAGCTAAGTAAAAATCGTTTGTCAGTTAAAAAAAAATCTTAGCAAGGCAATTTTTTTTTACATGTGGATCCAGATCCGATCCGTGGACCCGGTGGATCCGGATTTGGATCTGATTTTTATGGACCCGATGGATATGGATTTAGGTATAAAAAATGGATCTGGATCTGGATCTAGTAGGATCCGATCCGTTGCCATCCCTACCCATAGTCAACATGGAATTGTCAAACCCAATACCAAATATAGTCTTCACACCCAGGTCTCGAAATCACCTTTGTCTCGTAATCTAGTGTCTGCTCTAAAAGACCCGAATTGGAAAATGGCTCTGGATGATGAATATCATGCTCTAATTACAAATAGGACATGGGATTTAGTACCTCGTCCATCTAATACTAATATAATTCGATCTATGTGGATTTTCAGCCATAAAAAAATCTGATGGAACTTTTGAGCAGCATAAAGCCCATCTTGTAGGTGATGGGAAGACACAACAGGTTGGTGTAGATTGCGGGGAGACATTCAGTCTAGTGATCAAACCAGCAACTATCAGAACAGTTCTTAGCCTGTCTCTCTCAAAAGGATGGCCACTTCATCAATTCGATATCAAAAATGTCTTCCTACATGGACACCTCAATGAAACCGTATACATGGACCAACCGTTGGGATACAGAGATCCTAAATATCCCAACCATGTGTGTTTGCTCAACAAATCATTATATGGCCTCAAATAGGCCCCAATGGCTTGGTATAAGCGGTTTGTAGATTTTGTGTCACACATGGGTTTTTCGCACTGCCGTTCAGATAATTCCCTATTTATTTATCGTCAGGGTAATCATACTGCTTATCTTCTTCTATATGTGGATGATATTATTCTAACAACATCTTCAGACTCTCTTCGCAAGAGTATCATGTCACAACTTAGTTCTGAATTTGCTATGAAAGATCTTGGCCCACTACACTACTTTCTAGAAATTGATGTGACATGACATACAAGTGGATTATTTCTCTCCCAGAACAAGTATGCATCAGAAATCGTGGAACGAGCTGGAATGTTTTTCTGCAAACCTTCAGCAACTCTGGTTGACACAAAGTCAAAATTGAGTGCCATCTCTAGCAAACCCTTTGCTGATCCGACGTTTGACCGCAGCCTAGCAAGAGCTTTACAGTATCTCACATTCACCAGGCCAGATATTACCTATACAGTGCAACAAGTGTGTCTATTCATGCATAATCCAATGGAGGAACATATGCATGCCCTGAAATGCATTATGTTATATCTTCAGGGCACTCTAGAGTATAGATTACATCTATACCTATCCTCGGTTTCCAAACTTGTTACTTACACTGATGCAGACTGGGCAGGATGTCCGGACACAAGACGATCCACCTCCGGGTATTGCGTCTTCCTTGGTAACAATTTAATCTCATGGTCGTCAAAAAGGCAGGCCACGGTATCACGCTCAAGTGCTGAAGCAGAATATCGTGTTGTGGCAAATGTTGTATCTGACTCATGTTGGATTCGAAACCTGTTACTTGAACTTCATTGCCCAATTTCGACAGCCATAATAGTATATTGTGATAATGTTAGTGCAATCTATCTCTCAAGGAATCCCATCCACCATCAACGCACTAAACATATTGAGTTAGATATTCATTTTATACGCGAGAAGGTGGTTCGCGGACAAGTGAGAGTGCTACATGTCCCAACGCGTCATCAAATCGCAGATATCTTCACAAAAGGACTTCCGCTGATATTACTTGAAGATTTTAGGGACAATCTCAGCATTCACCGCCCTCCAGCTTCGACTGCGGGAGAGTGTTAGAATAGTATGTTAATCATATTATTATTATGTATTGATGTAGTATCATTTTATATATGGTAGGTAGTAAAATGTTAATTAGGAATATTATGTTAATTAGGTAGAAGATTATTAGGGATTGATTAGGAAGATTACACATGATTTACTCTTCTACCTTAAATGTATATGGTATATATATTGTTCCCTTAAAGAATGAATACATTAAGTAAAATACTTTCAAAGTCTTACATATAAGTTTGACTTTCAGCATACTAAGGTGTAACTTAAAGAAGATACTAATGAAATTCATTAATCTTCAAATGATACTATTTCCTTAATTGATGTTGTTATTTTCAAAAGAGTCCACTTTAAAACTCATGAAACACTAGGTTGCTTGAAATTTTATGTCATTTGCTAGCTCTTTGATTTATTACTGTTTTTTTTGTATTTGAATTGCATTAATTACTTCAGTTAAAATTAAGCGCTTTATACTCACGATTCAAAGTTCTCTTTTCCCTTAGGTGATAATTTATCTCTTCTATAAAGTTTCATAATGAGTATAATGGCCCTATTGTCGCGATGTAACTTTCTTATTCTTGAAGTATAGAGAGCTAGCAAGAAAGATCGAGAAATAAAATAACAATTTAATAGCACGTAAACAAAAGCTGGTCTAAGCAAAAGTACAACCCACACCAGCTCAGTGATATTATGTTTGTTAATGATATTATGTTAAATCATAATTACACATTAAATATTCTACTATATACAAGCATGTAAGTAAGTAACCAGTGAGGTACAATGCACGATTATCTACAAAATCGTAGTTGGTGGCGGAGCCAGAATTTTCACAAAGAACATTCAAAGTATAAAAGTAGTAAACACGCGAAGAAGACAACCGACATTCATCTTCTACTATATATACAAAAAAGATAATCTTGACCTTGTATACACAGTATAATTTTCTGGTCAAGGGATTCGGATGAAACCCCTTTCGACCCCCCAGCTCTGAGTTCACGTTTAAAGAACTAAACACTGAAGTTAGTAAGTTGATATCAAAACCAGCAATTCAAGAAACTCTGCTGCTTTTACACTGTCAATATTGATCACATCCTCCCTTTGATAATTCTGGTGCATCGGGAACGAATCCCCTGCCTGTAGGGATTTGTTGGGTTCGTAAGCACAACGGAAGTTTAAAAATTTTATTTACCCAACAACGATCCTGGCATGACTTATATGATAATCATATAAAGTGTTCAAAACACAATAGAAGAAAACTTACAGGTTTTCAAGCGTCGGATTCAATACTAAGGTATCCACGCGAATTGACTCCTCGACTGCAAGTTCCAACTCCAGTGTATTTCCTTTGCAAGAAAGCTAGAAAATCTTGTTTCAAGAATTGAGAAGTAATTTTCTATAACTTCATAATTATGGGGTATGTGTTGTATATATAGGAGTCAGGATAAAATCTAAGCAGATTCAAAACAGGAAAACCTGACCCATGTTAATGTTCAGTGGACTAGCCCAGTTGGTCCACTTCACACGTCCACAGTGGACGGCCAGGCTCTTATTTTGGGCCAGTAATTTCTTGCCCAATTGCTTCCCTGTATTTGTCCGAGTACCCATATAATATATCCAACACATTTTATTAAATCTGAAATCCAATTCGACTTAATTAAATAATTTCTATCAAATAAAAATATTTCATAATTATTATAAATTAAATATCTAGATTCTCAATTGAATATTTAATACTTTCTCAATACACTCTTAGATCGAAGAAATAATCGCATATAGTGTGACTCTATAGGCCTTCACATATCGACATTAATCTAATTAAGATCCATACGAAACTCCTAGACTGCGTCGTATGACGAACTCAATATGTGAAGTGCGTTTACGTGAATCCAGCAAACTTAATCTTTATGCGGAACTATAAATTCTTTTCATTCACGAAACACTCGATTAAGCTTAGGATTTGTCAAGTGTCTATCCAAATGGCTTAATCACTTTATCTAAGATTTATTAGTTGACAACTAGACCATATTCTAAATATGTCTCTTGTACTACTAGCCAGTGACTTTAGTCAACCTAATAACATTGAGAAGTTGAGTGCTCTCTCGAATTTCCAATCGAGGAATGAATCATATTCTTGGCTCAACTACCACTTTGATTTACATCCTGATGCACCCAACACAAGCCGTGTCTTATCCAGAAGGAGTTTAAGCTTAGAACTTGGTCAAAGTACATCATTTTGTAAACAAGATGCGTATTGACCTCAAGTCAAAGGACCTTTATATTTCACACGCTGATAACACTATAGACATTGTATAACAAATAGTTTATCGGCAGGGTATACCAATACTTCTCCAAAGTATTCATGTGTCCATCACGAGTAACCATTATTCGTAGCTGTGAGACATACTACATTCTCCAAGAATGTGATGCAGACCATATACCGACTTATAGCATATCATCGATATCCCATTCTCGATGATCATTAGTCGAGGCTATTTTGAGAGTTATGTTCTATCATTAATATCTCACTTTATTAATAACAACGTAAATTCAAGGGATGCACATATATGAATAATTGCAAACAATCAAACAATAATTCAATAATTCAATAATTGCAAATGTCATAAATATTAATCTCATTAATAATACAAATGTGTTCAAGTACGTTTTGTCCCTAATATAGATTGTCTCTAGGACATGCATACTTTCACTGCCTCCTAACAAGGGCCGCATAAAAGCATCATCAAATTTTCTCCAATAGTTATGAATAGTGTACGAAGGTTTCTTCAGTAGCATACTCAAACTAGCTGGTCGACGAAAATCAACATTTCCCATCTCAGCTTCGGGTTCTTGCCCGTTGTTGAGAAGCGGGCGTGCAAACGGTTGTTCGGAAGAAATCAGGCTGTTGAAACCTTGTGATGAAGGCAACAAGCACCTTAAAAGAGGCTTGGTTATCAACCCAAACACCTAAAAGGGGTCAAAACAATTAGATTTATCTGATTCTAAATTAGTTATCCTTTATATCAAAGAACGCAGAAGAGAGAACTTTCTGACTTCCAATGAATGCATACAAATATTGAGCATGTCAGACAATTTTTTCAATATATGATGACCGTTTTTCCATCTCGTTTCGGGTAAGGGCTAGCAATGGCGTAGTCAGGATTTTCACTACGAGAGTCAAAATATAAAGAACTAAACACACAAAAAAATCAAGGGGATTCAACACATAGGCGGATCCAAGATTTAAGCTTTACGGGTTCAATCGTTAAGGTTCTTGGAATTGAACTCATTATATTTATAAGGTTATGGGTTCATATCTACTATTTGTTATGTAATTTTGTATTTTTTACACATAAATCTATACTGCACATCAGAAGTACTAGATTCAGATGAACCCGATGCTAACACTCTGCATCTCCCTCTGATTCAACATATAGTATATATACATAAAAAGCTATGGTCAACGGAAAGATGCAGTGAAGAGGACTATTGTAATTGTGCTGGTGATCATAACTGCATTTCCTGGCTGTTGGATGTGGCCAAACCTCGTAAACTGCACACCAGGAATCACGCTTCAATAAACGCAACGTCACTTTTAAAAAACAAATAACATTCTTTTTTAAAAAGCCTTTTAAGGAGAAAGGGATAAACTAGCGCAGAGTAGCAAAGATTTGCACTTAACTATTTAACGAGCAAAATATGTTTTCAAGTTTTCTGTATCCTACACGCACTTATTTAGAGAAAAAAAAACTGTTAAGAATCTAAGGGCCTATATATGAGGCGGAGACAGAATTTTTAGTTTATTAGTTCTGAAATACAATTTTTTTGGCTTGCTGGGTCCTAGATAAATTATTTGTGAATACTAAACAAATTTTATAAATATAAATACAAGGTTTGAGCCAAAGTTACTTGATTCTACTCGAACCCGTAGTTACCACTGTGGCTCCGCCCTTGCCTGTATACTAGAATGGCTAAAGAATTCCCATTTTATCGGATGTCCTCAAAGGATGGACAGGTGTGCCGTACACATTTTAGAAGAAGAGCTGATAAGTTCAAATATCGACCTGGTTATAAGCCAATGCCACGGAGACAGATCCTCGCATCAAACCAGCCTACCATATAGTAACCTGTGAAGTTGAAGAAGTACAGTCAAACCTCTCTCAATAACATCGTCATTTGTTCCGATAATGTTTGGTTGCTAATAGCAAAATGTTGTTATAGAGAATATATAATATAACATAGCATGAAAGATCGGCTCCACAGAAAACATGACTGTTATAGTGAAATGTTGTTATAAATATAGAGGATGGTTGTTATAAAGAGGTCTGACTGTATTATTTTCCCCGATATGATTTAGCGATACACTGGCTGCAAGGGACTAGGACAGAAATTGAGAAATAACCTGTTGTTTGAGAGCAAACTTGTCATGCTCAGATCGTTTCAAGCAATTAGATAACCGGGATAACGGGAACACGAAGCATGCCCTTCCAACCAGAACCAGGCCAAGCAGCGCATCACTTACTCCAACAGATTTTCCGGGACTACGGAATGAATAATCCACAAAACGAGAATTAAATCAGATTAAAAAGCCCAAATAAATGGAACTCGGAGACACAATTTACAAAATGGATATGAGATCTTACCTATCTTTAACGAATCTCCATTTCTCAATATCTAAGGCATCCATACCAACATAAAGGAAAATGAAAATCTCCGCAATAAATGACAGTGTCGCAAAAGCATGCCTGTGAAAAAATTAAATTAGTTAAACTAAGGACAACATTGGAATCAAAACAATAAAGACATTCGGAACAAGTGATTTCTGAGTAAACGTACCTTGTCGTCACTTTAGAATTGGCAGTCACATTATAGTGTGACATGACAATCCTACAGAAAAATACAGTAAGAATTCTGCTTAAGGCAAACAGCTGAAACGCAGGGACAATTATCACGATCAGTGCTCGAGCAAACTACATAGAATAGAGGTAATAAGTATAATATCCGTACATGTGATCACATTGTATAGAAACTTACTTCTGCCATCACATATGAAAGGAAAGCCATGAGAATCATGAGAGCAACTTCACGATCAGTTGAGTGCCTGCAAATTTCAATTACATATAAATTTCCCACGTTGATACACAAAGAACGCTTTTTGAGAATCTGTAGTCATGCCATGTATTCTTAACATCCAAAATTCTCGTTAAACACATAATAATAAACTATTTAGTTAAATTAAACTGAAAGAAAGAACACCGGAAGAAAGTCAAGCACACCTGCCAAGATATATCTTTTTTATTAGGTAAGCGCTTAGCAACCCAACCTGCATTTAAAAGCAAGATGTCATACAACTAGTCTGAATTAAGCCTCTTTAAGGTTTTTGTCCAGTTTCAGTAAATACTGATGGTTAGCATAATCTGATCAAACGAGGAAGTACGAAAAAAATCAGAAAAAATTGACCAAGTTCTAACAGCATTGCTTAAGGAGAACAAAAAATTTCGGACTCTAAAGGGAGTTATAGTACAGGGGGTAACGGGAACACCCAATAGTTTAGGTATGAAACTCGCAAAAAACAATGATAGTTTAGGGGCAGGGGCGGATTTAGAGGGTGCGGAGGGTGTTCACCAGAACACCTTCGGAAAAAAATTATAGCGTATATATATAGGGTATATTTTCTGTGTTTATATATATATATTAACCTTTGAACACCCTGAACAAATGCAAAAGGTTAGCTCAAGTGGTCCAGGGTGTTCAAAATTGTCCTTGTTGTCCCAAGTTCGATTCTTAGGGACAACATTACTTTTTTATGTTTAGCTTTTGTTGTTTTTTTCGAACCCTTGAGTGAAAATCCTGGATCCGCCACTGTTTAGGGGGCTTTATCACTGAAAAAGAGAAAAGGAATCCATATCCACAAAGTCGTGGAGCCGAGCGGATAAGGAAGCTATAGGTAACTCTTCACTCAAAATATTACAGAGGAAATAATAGATGGCATGCCATGAATACTCAGTTGTTTGGCCATCACTGAAAAAGAGAAAAGGAATCCATATCCACAAAGTCGTGGAGCCGAGCGGATAAGGAAGCTATAGGTAATGCAACTATAAATCTTATGGAGAAACCGATCTTGGCACAGGATGAGCACTGGTGGCATGCTTAAGACATGAAAGACGAATGGTAAGTGGTATTTCCAATGGTTTAGGGGTGGATAATGTGTAAGAATCTGCTCTTGATCGGGGAAACAACAACGGGAAATGGCTATTAATACCCCGTAGGTTGAGGAGCAAAAGGAGAACTCCGCCTAAGGAGAGGCTCATGTCCGACATTACTTCCAGCTAGATTTTTTCCAATGATAGGCCGGTTTACGATAATTGGATAACGATTTCACTTTCACTAGTCGGAGGCAGGTCAGGGGGCGTCATAACACACATTCTCGTGATTCGTATCCAAAGGTCGCTTAAGACATTGAGAACTGAATTATGAAATTCTGAAACATACAACAACACCAACATACCTAGTGAAATTGCGAAACATAATTTTTAAATTTTATCAATACTTCCAACTGAATAAGTATGCATGGATGAAGAAAGGAAGTTGATTTCTAATTGTAACTAAATCTTCAATTAGTTAATGGTAAAGAAGAAATTGAAGAAAAATAGCTACTCTCTCCATTTCAATCGTCTTAGTTTAACTGCACGGAGTTTGAGAAAGTAAAGAAAGACTTTTGAATCTTTTGGTTTTAAATATGTCATGTGGGATGTTGAAATTAAAGAGTTTCAAATTAGAAAAAAGGTTTTTTTTTTAAAACGGACTAAAAAGGAAAGTAAGACTAATAAATTGAAACAGAGGGAGCATGAAACAAAGCAAATAGTTTACGAAGTTCATAATCAGTAGCTCGTCCGAGTGGATGATCAGCCACACTGGGACTGAGACACGGCCTGAACTCCTAGAGGACAAACGTAGGAAGGATTGGCAAATGGGCATAAAACATAAAGCAGGAAGCGTGCTACTTACCAAAACTCCCAGGAAAGTGCTCGCAAGAAACAGGTAAGAGAAAATTTCCAGTGAACGATAAGGCAACCCTCAAGTTGATGTGGGAGAGGTCCAACTTCTGGATCGCGTTAAAAAGCACCACAGATGTTGCATCATTTACCACTCCTTCCCCAAGGACGAGACTGTAGAGTAAAGGTGTCTCGTCCTGATTATGCACCTGAGAATTAAACTCAAAACATTCAGTTTACACAAGTTGCTATCTCAATAATTATCTATTTTACCACAGAACGCAGCTGCAACTTTCAGAGGAAATCCATACCTGCAAGGTGCAAACAGAGTCCGTCGCTGAAAAAATAGCTCCAATCGCCACGGAAAAGTATTTGAAATCATCAAAAATTGAGAGGTAAATGCCAATTTATAGAAATGTGAAACATGAAAAGACAGCTCAAAAGTTTATCCATATATCATTAAATCAAATTATTATATGAGGATCGGAACTCTTCAAAAATGTTGCCGCACCCATGTCGGATCCTCAAAAGATGCATTACTTTTGTAGGATCTGATACACGCATGTTGACATTTTTGAAGAGTCCGAACAACGTAGTTCTTATAAACTCAAATACAAACTAAGAAAATATTCTCACAAGGTTAAACAAATGAAGCGTTATTGTAACAACCAAAATTACAACAGCTACAATTGATAACCTGAAACATCAACTGCAATCTGAAGAAGAGGAAAGACTAGTACCGAGATAATCTCGCAGCTCCAGAAAACCAATATCAAGCTTTCCCAATAACTCCTTTGCGCCTAAAACAAATTTCAAAGTTAGATCAATTGAGAGAGAGAGATGATATATACCAAATAAACATAATAAACAGTGAACTAAATAAAATGAAGGACTAAATGAAGCATGGATAGAACTTGATAACTAGTAAAATATTTTTGGCTTCAATATAATGAAGAATTCAACTATGCCGAAGAAGCTATGAGAAACCGTGTTGCTTTACACAGTGGCAAAAAGGACGAGACATTAGGAATATACAAATATAATAACCTTAATCACAAAAGCTGTGAGTAAGCACCCAACATGAATACGCTACACAAACACTTGCGAGATCATATGAATCTGTAAATTTGCAAAATTGCAGTCTAACATTGTGTCAAAGCGTTTTGAAGAACATGAAATTATTGTAGGGAAAAGACAATGCCTTGGTGAGGTAATTTGATTGAAGTAATCTTACATACTCTTAACTACTCCCTCCGTCCCAATTTATGTGACACTCTTTCCTTTTCAGTCAGTCCCAAAAAGAATGACATCTTTCTATATTTAGTAACAATTTAACTTTAAACTTTTCATTTTAATCGTTAATAAGATGATTCACATAAATTTCTATAGCTTATTTTAGACCATAGATTTCAAAAGTCTTCATTTTTCACTTAAACTTCGTACCCAATCAAGCACCTTCACATAAATTGGGACGGAAGGAGTAAGTTTTTAGGTTGCTCTACCAGATGCCGCAGTGACCTGTCAATCGAGTGCTAACTCACAGCTTTTGATACCAATTTAAGATCTCAACTAACTGTAACCTAAGATCAACTCTAACACGTGAGAAAGAACCGAAGTTCAGCTCGCTTCGCGCGAGACATTATATTTCTTAAGTTGATTGAAGAACAAGACTGAGAGTTGGACTTACCAAATGATATGATGCTGAAAGATATCAATGTGCCGACAGCGCCAAACAACATAATGGTCATAAAATTCCTGAAAAACTGCTTCTTTTTCACCTGGAAACTGACAAAGTGAAAGTACTGATGTGTCGGTCTCATCAAGTACATTTAAGATCTAAAATCAACTTGCTAGAATAGAGAAATGTCACACTTCTTTTTCTGCTTTTTGTATGTGACAATGCTAAAAACGAACTCAAACAACAGTGACAGCCCCATTACAATTGAAACGTCACTATAAAGGCAAGGAGAAAACAGCTTACCCGGCATTAAATATGATGGGTGGCAGAACATAAATGAAGAAAAGTTGTTCATCAAATTCTAAGAGATGAGAGCTCTTTCCTTTAGTACTTAACAAAATGATGCCTCCAGTACATAAACCCTGACAACAAAAGACCAATGATTTTCCATTGCAGCAAAACCAAAAGCATAACAACAACAACATACCACAGTAATTGAGGTCTGAGGAGGAAAACCAAAAGCATAGTCCACTAAAATATCATGATTCATGCACGTAAATGTGTCTTCACCAAACTAAAGTTGTAGTCTAGTGGTTACAACTTTTCTCTGTGCCACTTAGGTGTAGAGTTCAGATCTTACTAAGGGCTCCCTCTTCT
Source organism: Anisodus tanguticus (assembly GCA_034509755.1). Lineage (NCBI taxonomy): Eukaryota > Viridiplantae > Streptophyta > Magnoliopsida > Solanales > Solanaceae > Anisodus > Anisodus tanguticus. The sequence goes on along the minus strand of CM067554.1, from coordinate 48,064,069 downwards.
AGCTCGTACAAGAGGTAATATTATGCATGTATTGCGTTGCATGTACTAAAAGTGCAGCCTAGTGATAATCACTTTACTATACACCACTTAGGTGCAGAGTTCAAATCTTACTAAGGATAGTTCTTCTTCTAGCTTGTATATGAGGAATTATGCATGTATATATGTGATTAAAAGTTCAGTTAATATAATAGTTTATCCAGAATCCGGTAAGCTATCATTCTTGGAATCCAGAATTCAAACCCAGTCTTTGTGCTTAAAAGTTCACTTAATATAATAGTTTATCCAGAACTCAGTAAGCTATCATTCTTGGAATCCAAAATTCATAAACTCGAAGTCCTAACTCCGCCTATGTCAGTATGCTAGGGCTAAAATTGTAGTCTTGTGGTTACAACTTTACTCGGCGTCACTAGGTGCAGAGTTCAAATCTTACTAAGGGAATTGTCTCTTCTAGCTCGTACATGCGGTGTCCTTTATATATATGTGTGCGTACATACAACATTGACTCAGTAAAGGAAAAAAGACTCACGATAACAAGAGCGGTGATGGATTCATTAATCCAACGATTCTCTTCAAGAAGATGACCAATCACAATGCATCCACAAAGAAGAGCCACAAACAGAGTTATGGAATCCACAGAGACCTGATCATCATCCGACAATATCCGCACCCCCAATCTCGCCACAACATCCAAGCCCATAATTTCAACTAGCCACGACCAATCAAGAAACACCACAATAAGTTCACTGTGCCTGTTTTCAAGTGCATATTTCCATGTTAAACAAAGGTAATATACCTGTGATATACACTGAATATACAGCAGTATATATCACAGATATACAAAGCAGTGGACTGAGCGGCCCACTGCTTTGCTGCTACCCAGTCCACTGCTTTGTATACCTATGATATATACTGCTGTATATTCAGTGTATACAGGTATATTACCTTTGTTTAACATTCCAGTTAAAAGAAAACAACTTTAATCAAGTACCAAGAGTTAGATTATAATAATAAGTTTAAAAAGATTATATACATACACACACATATCCACATATAGGATTCTGGTTATGTATAGTGTAAAGATTAAGTTTAGTCTATTATAATAGGTTACTTACAATTTTTATCAGGTTACCGGTTAATGCTTATAGATTTACCTTAATTATCTTTATAAATGACTTGAATGCACAAATATTTGTTACATCATTGGTGCATAAAAATTAAACACAAATACAAATATATACATATTTTCCCCCAAAATTAAATATTTATACTAAGTTCAAAAACCGGCCTTCCCCGGATTCCGCGCATAGCGGGAGCTTAGTGCACCGGGCTGTCCTTCACTAAGTTCAAACAAGAAGTCCACTTTTGGTTTTTCACTTTTCACGAGTATTGGCGGGTTCGGAAGTGCTTGTCAAGGGCGCAAGCGGATAACCCGCCTACTATTTCATTCAACTAGGTTTATTTCCTCTAATCCGTAGCTAAAAAGAACCCAACAGCGAGGCACAACCGGTCTATACAACCAACAAGTAGGATGGCAATATTATTAAATTCCGCCAAGAATAATTTAAAAAATAATAAAAGATAAAATCTTATATCAAAATTAAGTGTGACATCAAAAAAATCTAAATCACATTTGTCAACTTATCTGAATCAGACAAACCAATGAAAGAAACTTTTCTTTTTCTAAGAGAAGTTCCAAGTGTGGTAAAGCTAAGAGTTTAGCTTCTATGTACTAACATTGTAACAAATCTACATTACATAAAAAGATAATTACATGTGACCATTCATAAAAAGCGCAATTAGTAACATAGAATCCTTGACAATATAAGATAAATTATCTGCTACAATTAGTTAAAATATACTGATAGTGTAAAAAATCTTTTATAGTCAATGTATTATTTATATATAAGTTAAAACCCAAAAAAACTAGAGACTGATCACATTATAGATACAAATTAGTGTACGTTCCTGACATCACCACAAAAACTCGGGTAAGCCACACAATTCACGGGTAAATTTCATATATGATCACATAACTATCTCTTTTTTTCACCAAAGTCACTTAACTATGTTTTCTAACACAAAAGTCACATAACTATCACTTTTTTCACCAAAGTCACTTAATTAACTATGTTTTATAACATAAAAGTCACAAAAATTTGATCTTACTAACACAAAAGTCACACCTACGGAAAATCCAACTTCCGATGGGTAATATATTTTAATTCTTAATTTTTTTTATTTTAAATCTAATAGATACAAACTCAATTAAAAGCAACCACGAAACCAAAACTCATATATAGATATTAAAATACTAAAGAAACATAAACAATCCTTCTACCAAATATACGATCCTTCTACCAAATATACGATCCTTCTCCCCAGGGCCTCTCAAGCCAAAAATGTGTGAAAATAAAATGATCATTCTAGGATTAAAAATTAAAAAAAATACCCATGGGAAGTTGGATTTTTCGATAGGTGCGACTTTTGTGTTAGTAAACTCACGATTTTGTGACTTTTGAGTTAGAAAATATAGTTAAGTGATTTTGAGAAAAAAATAATAGTTATGTGGCTTTTTTATTAGAAAATATAGTTAAGGGACTTTGGTGGGGAAAAAATGATAATCACGTGACCATATATGAAATTTACCCCATAATTCACATATGAAAAAAGAGTTCTTCTTTTACCTATAACTGAACTGAAATACTCTTAAACTACCTTAAAAAAACTGAAGTAGTAAAACTTAACTTTATATAGTAAAACCTCGATAAATGAATATTCGATAAATTAATAGTCTCGATTAAATAATCATTTTCTTCGGTCCCGACTTGGGCCAATGGGATAAAATAATAACCTCGATAAATGCATAAGATAATAATATTTTAAAAAAATCTTGAGGCCCACTAAAAATATAAAATAATAATTCATTAAATACGTATGAAAATTACATATATAATTCATAAAATAAAGCACTTCCTAAACAATTTTTATTTAAGACTTTATGCTTTCCTAAAATTACATAACTTGATGATTTTTATTTTTGTACTCACATAATGTTTTTCTCATCTCATCAGTTAGCGTAGACTTTTTTACACATTTCAAATGAGTAGCCATGAAAGAGAAGATATAATATATGAATTTTTATATTTTGGTATATGAAGTTAAAGTACATGTGTCTATTTATAAACTCTATATTGTGTACTTGAAACAATTCACAACACTTCATATTCTAATGTACATGCATTCTATTTTGAATCACGCCAACCCAATATTAATAAACTTCTTTTGACAAGATTAATAAACTTAGATACAATGCATCATCATTAACTAATTGTTTATTTTTTTTTCTTAGTTACCGAAAAAAATTAATTGTTTAATTTGAGAAATATAACGTATAAAATAAAAATTATTCGATAAATTAATAAAATATTCATTTATTGATAAATTAATAAAATATTCATTTATTGATAAATTAATAAAATATTTATTTATCAATAAATTAATAACTTCGTATAAAATAATATTTTTTTAGATTCTAAAAATATTAATTTATAGAGATTTTACTAATGCAGAGTAGACAAAAATTCAATTGTATGAATGACATTGAGAACAGAACCTACACTTGTTAACTCGGGCAAAAAAAAGTGGTAATGTGATAGAATTAGAAGCCAAGTTGGAAAAGGATTGTTTTTGTAGGTGTAACTTACCTCATAAGCAAAGTAACTAAAAAATGTTGAAAATAAAAACAGAAGATTTCGGACTTTTTAAGTGCCCCACCTGGTGACTGGTTGTTGTATCTTGAACAAACAAGTTAATTAAAATTATAGTATAAGATTAAATAGTTGAAATTATTTATTAGTAAAAGTTTGGGTTATCATATTAAAAATAAAAATATAATTTCGGTCTCCTCTATGGGCAATTGGTGCCTTTGGTAGGGCTGTGAGTCAGGTCGGCGTAGTATAAGGCTTGCCTCGGCCCGATACTGAGATAGGCCCAGGACCAATAAGGGGGTTGGCGGTTGGGCTCACGGAGAAGAGGTGTCAGGTGGGACCAATTTTTTGCGCGGATTTTCTTCAAAGGCACTGGTCTTTAATTTTTATCCTTCGCTTATAAAAGTAACCGGAAAAATTCTGAGGTCCCGGGTTCAAATTCTAGCTCAGTAAAAAAAATTAAAAAAAAAATTGCAAGACAAACTTTGAATTTGGCCGTCAAAGTTTGCCTTCAAACATAAGGAAAACTCTGCCTTGCAAATCCAAATTTTGTCTTGCAATTTTTTTAAAAAACATTTGACTGAGTTGGTTTCGAACTCAGAACCCAGAGGTTTTAAGGCGAAGGGAAAAAACTAAAAAATTTCAATTTGATTGACAAAAATTAAAAACATCCCGAAATAAGGGCATTCCTACGAATTGTCCGATTGGGACGGGACTCTCAGTTGGGCCCATTGGATCGGACTCTTTAAGGACCTAACGGTGGGCTCTCTAAAATATATTGAGATATTTATATTAGAAAATTCATTAAATGTATATAAATATTTTATTATATTATTGTAACTGTGGGGCCCGTTTGACCATAGATAATTCTCCCTTTTTTCCGGAATTTATTCCATAATCATGTTTGGACATAGAATTTTTATATTTTTTCGAAATTCAACTTCCGTAATTTGAAAAACTCCAAATACCGACTTTCACATTTTTATACTCAAATTACTTACAAAAATTTAATATTTTCTAAACTTGTATTCATGTCCAAACACAACTCCAATTTCTAAATATCAATTTTTCACATTTTCAAATAGAATGTTTTGTTCAAGTCTCACATTTTTTATGGCCAAATGCCACTAAATATTTTATAAGAACCAGAATAGGGACATGTAATTAAGTCAAATGTAATAAAATAAAAAGAAAGTAAGGCATATGAAGTGCTTATGATGAAAGTGAAGACGTAGCAAAGAAAAAGATTTGGTCAAAGTGCAGAACTTATGAAGTTATAGGAGTATTAGGTATGAAAAGATTGACAAATGTGGGATCATGACCATATCCGTCGTCAGCTTTAGCCACGTATCAATTTTTTTTTTTTGCATTAAAGTTCGATTATATCTAAATTCACGTCGCATAGAATTCATTTGAGGAAAGTTCTTTCCTATCAAAAAATTTTTTCATATTCATGATTCAAATTCGAGACCTTTAGTTAAGGAAGAAGTAGTTCATCCACTGCACCACATTCTTTTATGATACTTATTACTAATGCTTTTAATTCGTCAAAAATATTGAGTTTTAATGAAATCTTTTACGCAAGTAATTGTGGAATATGATGTTTACTTTTTTTACTCCGTATGAATAAGTTTATAATTATACATATTAATTGGTCAGTTTTAATGTAAATGGCTAGGTGGGTGACTTCTTAAGTTAATGCTTCCTCATCGTAGCTAGTTAGTTGAAAGGCAAGTTAATGATCAACATAATTACCGGTTATTTGGATTGTCAACGAGTTATACCGAATTGTTATACGAGAATTAAATAATGATGAAATTATTTAATGAATATACTTTTATAGCTAAATATTTGATTCATTAATTAAAATATGGGATATATATATATCATTTTGGTGTTAATAATACTCCGTAATTGTTATCTTATGAGACAAAATTCATATCATAATTGTGGTATAAAATATAAACAATCATGGGAAGTCCAATCCCAAAATGAAATCTTACCAAACTTGAGATAAACTTATCTTATAACTATAATAAAATTGTAATCCCTTATCTCATGAACCAAAGGTACCAAACGAACATTTTAGTCCATTACCAAATCAGTGGTAGATATATAGTACCAAGTTCAATGTCTGATCATTAATCGGATTAGTAAATTTCAAATAATATATAATTAAAAGAAATGATTGCTCGAAAATCACGAACATTCTCTACAACCATGATGCTTCTTAAGTATGAAATCATTTGGTTCATAAATTAATCCTATGAAAACTATATCAGAGATTATTATGCATACTAATACTAATGTACGAAATGACACATGTTAATGGATAACAGCATCAACAAGGATAGTAATTGTAGTGATAAGTACTCATTTATTCTTAAGATTTTAATTTAAGATCTCGTGTTCAAATCATAAATATGAATTTAGAAGTCGTCTTTTTTAAGGAACGATTTGTATTAAAGTGGAACTCTCGATGTAAATGTAAACTTAGTCAAACTCAAAACGACTATCGATCACCGTGTAAGAAAAAAGAAGATATACAGTCGTGTATAAGCATCCGTCCCACAATGTGTAAAAGACTTTGAACCATTGCTTTCATCTGCAAGGGAGAAAAAATCGAAAACGACCACTAACGGATGCTGCTGACCCACAATGAGTAAAAGACTTTGAACCATTGCTTTCATCCTCATCTCTCTTCCATTTTAAAAAGAAAGTTAAATCAAATGATTTTGGTTTGAAAACCAGACTAATTTCTAAAAAGTAATTAAAAAAAAGATAATCTCAAGCACATTAATTGATAATTTAATACTATGAAATCTTTTTGTACTTTTAGTTTTAGTCCGAGACAGATTTAGATTTTGAGTTTATTGGGGTGAGGTTATTAGACACGACATGACATGATAACAGTTACAGCTCATCGAGGATATGATCTTAGATAGGAGGGGGTGGAGGACACGGATTAGGGTAGAAGGGTAGTAAGTAGTAGAGTGTTGTCTCGCGTATCCTTCCTTACTGATTTTCATAGTATATCTGTTATAGTTCTTGTCCTTTGATTTTTATTATTATTTGATATTTCTTGTCCTTTTTCGAAATGCTTTATCTTGCTATCTATAGTATGCTTTCGTTATTTCTTTTCTGACCTGCTTTGATATGATTTCTCTTGATCCGAGGGTCTTTTAGAAGCATCCTCTCTACCTCCCAATGTAGAGGTAACGTCTGCGTACACTTTACCATCCCCAGACCCCACGTGTGGGATTACACTGGGTATGTAGTTGTTGTTAGATTTTAAATTTTAAAAAACTCAACGTATGTGATTCTGGATTAAACATTTATACATATTAAGTAAATTTCTTAACATAATTATTAAACTTTAATTAAAACTATTAAATTTTGTTGAACTTGATAGAGAATAAATAAATATTCTCCATTTATTATGTAATTATTATTCTAGTGTAATTATGTAAAGTAGAGATCCTTCTCCAATTGGGTTTTGTAATTGTAAACATATATATATATTGCATTAATGAGAAGCATCCAACCAAGGAGAATTACACTATTCTACATGGTATCAGAAGCCAAACCCTAAAATTTTCTCTACTTTCAGCGGCTACACAGCCGCACAACAGGTGCTTCGGCTTCTCATTGTTGGTGCAACCATTGCTGTTGTTAGCTACTTCCATCTCAACATATTTCTCTTCTTCTTTTTTGGTCTCTTGAGTGGCAATTATGTTCCCTTCACAAAAGCCAACATCCCCCCTCCCCTCGTGGCTTCTCCTGGTTCCTCCTCCTCTACTCACGATGTCACACATCCTCATCCTCCCCCCTCATCTCCTAACACCTTTCATCCGGCTTTTGTCGTGACGATTATCAAAAACTTTATCTATTTGGTTCTTGATCAAGAGGATGAACAATACTCATCGTGGTTGAACTATTTCAAATTCATGCATGCGCATACAATGTGCTTGATCACATTGATGCCACCTACCCCCATCCACCCGACGTCGACAACTCGACGTGGAAAAGGCTCCACGCAATCGTCAAACAATGGATATATGGCACCATATCCAAGGACTTACTTCATACTATCATGAAGACAGATGCTTCGGCTCATGAGGTATGGACAAGGCTAAAGGAAATCTTTCAGGATAATAAACATACACGTGTCGTGTATCTGGAGGAACAATTTAACAACACCCGTCTTGAGAATTTTGCTAACATGTCACACTATTGTAATAACTCAAACTAGGGGTGGCTAGCCAGTGGGCCGGACGGGGAGGGTTTAAGGGGGATGGGCTCTGACGGGATGGGCGGTTGGCCGGGATCGGGATCCGACGGGACTGGATAGGCGGGACGAGAAGAGGTCCGTCCGCATCCCACCGAAAGAGGGGCAAGGATTTGGGGGGACGGGACGGGTCGGGTCGGGTCGGGTTGCGAGATTTGGAGGATTTTTTTAGACACTTAATTTTAAAATATATATATTTAAACACTTAAATAATTGAACATGATAGTGAATAAAAATATCCAAGGCTGTTTTTGTGTCTCTTATATTATTTAATAGAAATATTTTTTTTGTAATACAATTTCAAAATTGTAACTTTGTTTCGTAGTTCAAAAGTTGCAAATCACATAGTAAAATTGCCATTAAAAAATTACATATGCAACCATACTTTTTCTAATTTCTTCACAATCTCTTGAGGATCTTCTGTTGGAATTGGAAGTTATTGGTCAAATTGTTCGACGTCGCTTCCTGCTCCCTCGGATAAGATTTCGTTGAAGCTTCTTCATTGATCTCTGGTTGACCGCACCTCCTACGCTCCGCTCGTAATCCAATCTCTGAATAAAACTGCAATTTCTAAGTTGTCTCCCACCAATGAGTGTCTATGCTCTCCTATTTGAAACCTTCCATCAGAAAAAAAAGTGCTTTCCGAAGTTGTTGATGACGCTTGAATATTCAACACATCTCGAGCCATCTTTGCTAAGTGAAGAAGTTGAAATGTCTTCTCATTCTCCCTACTTAAGGAAAAATGTCTTTTATAAAGCGAAGTAGAAGAAGTCTTCACGTTCATCTTCATTGTATATATATATATATATATATATATATATATATATATATATATATATATATATATATATATACAATTGTTTATATATATATATATATATATATTCTTCTTTAGTTGGTTCGTGAGTTGGTTCTTTATTTGGGTCTGTTGGATTTGGAGATGAAAGTATTTCTATACTTTCATAAATTATTTCAACAAGTGCTTTACAATTGTCTAATTTAATAATTGGATTTAATACATCACCAATAATATAAATAGTGGAATAGAAAAAAGTATTTTTTTAATTTTATAAACATTTTTAATAGATGGAGCGTAAGATAGTTTTTGCATATATTCACTAAGTAACAAAAATATTAGAGCTATATAAAATAACATAGTTGAAATAGTAGGATAATAAATACCAAAAAATTCTTTAGTAGCTAGAAAAAAATTCTCTAAAAATTCAATAAGTTCTAAAAAAATTCTCAATCATTATCTACAAGCATATCCCTTGGATTTTGATTATGGGCGTTAAATAATAAAGTTATACGTCTTCTATACTCGTGAGCAACAAGTAGTTGTTCATACAGAGAATTCCACATATTCGCTACTTCGTCTGAAATATTTCTATAAGGTAATCACAATCATGACAAGTTTTTATATACTCTTTGCGTATTTGTATTTTATTACCTTTAAAAATAAAGTTTATAGCAAATTGTACTTTATCAAGAATGTTTTCAAAAAGTTTTAGGTCATCATTTACAACTAAGTTATAAATATGGCATGCACATATTATATGAAAATTATCGGGGAAAGATGGAGTTGATTGAGTTTTTAAAATGTTTACAACATAATCATTAGAAGTAGTATTATCTAATGTAACAGTCATAATTTTATCAGTTATTCCATAATATTCACAAATATCATGAATATTTATTGCAATAAAATATCCAATGTGCCTATCATCAATATATCTATTTACTAAAACATGTTTTTGCATAGACCAAGACTTATCTATCCAATGACATGTTACAGTTAAATAATCATTACCGCTAGTACTACGTCCTATATCAGAACTGATAGCCACTTTGCCATTAAAATGATATAATGCGTAACATAAATACTGTTGATATTCATGTGCAAATTTAAAAACGTCTCTTCTAACATTTGATCTAGGAAAGTCGTTAAAAGCGGGATTATACGTTTCTCTAATGTAATGAATAAAACTAGAAGATGAAGGAAATGAAAAAGGCAAACCCTCCACTGCAACTAATTTTGCTACATTTTTCCTATCTTTGTGTTTATCATATTTAGGACCTATAATTCCCTCGTCATCGGGTTAATTCGACCCTGTACTTGGTCGGGGACACTATGTGAACCTTGTCCCGACTCATAAGGCATTGGCACACCCGATTTTTCAGCTAGGTATTAGTTATACCTTGTTTTGTGAGAGTTTTCTACATGTCTCATTAAACCTCCCGTCCCACCTTGACCTTTTTTGATTTTAAATTTATAAACTTCTTGACATATTTTACATCTAGCTAGTTCATTATCAATGTCCCTATCAAAAAAATTCCATGTAGGTGATTTTAATTTTCGTTGTCTTGGGCCTCGACTCATACTAGGGGGAATATGAGGCATTTCAGTTTGAGTTTCAGGCTGAGACTCGGTCTGAGCCTGAGGTTGAGGTGAACTAGTGGGTGTGTTATCTACATTATCGTCTAATTCATTTTCAAAATTAAAGTCTGATTCGGTTGCAGAATATACCTCATGATCTAATGGTATATTAATATCATTAAAAATTAGTTTCATCTATATGAGTGAAATCATCGGGACTAGAAATAGAATTACTAGAAGATGCACCCTTACCCATAGTACCTCTACCAGAGATAAAACATCCAATTCGTTCTATTATAATTATGCAAATAAATAACTAAAGATAATGAAATGAAGCACGATAATTAAAATTAAGTAACAATAATAATTTAAAGAAGGAATGAAGGTACCAAACGTCGACGTGTAATCGAGATTGAAAATTTTGAAACTTTGTTCAATGGATGATCCTCAAGCTAGTGGTCAACTTCACTCCCAATTTTTAAACTTTGGGATAAATAAGCAAATAAAATAAAATATTTAGTAGGAAATGTAGACTTGTAGAAAGATAGATAGAGAGATAGTAGAAAGATTTGTGAGAAAACTGAGGTATTTATAGTTGAAAAATATGGTTAAAGTGTAAATATACTAACTTAGGGATTAAAAATAAATATTAAGGGGGTAGGGGTAAAATGGTCGTTAAGACGTTGCACAACGGCCAAAATCTAAATTTGGTTGTTGTGCAATGACTATTTTTGCAAAAGGGTGGGGGGAGGGGGTACAGGGCGGGTCAGGATGGGGGCGGGACGGGCGAGATGAGCCCTAGTCCCGTCCCGAGTTCGAACCCCGCTACCATTTTTTTAAGGGGGATCGGAGCGGTAAGTAGGATGGGCCGGGTCGGGATCCGGCCGACCAGGCCACTAGACAACCCTAACTCGAAACTAGTGGCCGATCAATTGTCTAATGGTTGCAATCCGATTTTCGAAACAAAGATGGTTTTGCAACTCATTACTGGTTTACCGAAAGGTGAGTACGATGCACTTGCCACGATGATCCAACAAGTCAATCCCCTCCCTACCTTTAACAAGTCCCGGTCACAATTGCTATTGGAGCAAACTAGATGAGCCAAACAAGACGAGCATAATCCACAAGCATTGGCGGTCGATGTACCACCGACCATCACTCTGCCCTCCGGACCACCCACCCCACCAGGGTGGCGAGGCGGCAATAGGGGACGTGGTTGCGGCAACGGGCATGGCGGAAGAGGAAAGGACCATGGAGGACGATTCAATTCCATCGGCTTAACACAGCAGGCCCGTATTACGTCGATTCCACAACAGCAGCAACCTTATGGCCTACTCACTCCTACCGAATTTCCCCAGGATTACAACACTATGAACCTCCAGCAACCCGACAACGCATGGTATATGGATACATGTGTCACATCTTACCTCACTCACGACTCTGATAATCTCCTTCACCTATTTAATTTAAACAATCCTCAATTCATTATGGTCGCAATGACAATCACATTTCAATTCAAGGTTATAGCACCACTCAAACACAACTGCCTCACCCACCCTTTACCATACAAAATGTCCTATATGCTCCTAACATCATTAAAACTTAATCTCTGTTAGGAAGTTTGCTAGTGACAATTCTGTATCCGTTGAGTTTGACCCATTTGGTTTTTCTGTGAAGGACCTACATATGGGGACAACTCTTACGAGATGCAATAGTATATGGGACATATATCATTTCTCATCCACTTTCGCTGCAAGTGTCAATCCACCAACCTCTCTAGCTGTAATCTCTCCATTCACTTAGCACATTAGACTTGGGCACCCGGGAGCACTAGTTTTAAATTTTCTTAGAAGTCAGAATTTCATACAATGTAATAACGAGAAATTTACTCATGCTTGCTACTCTTGTCCTTTAGGAAAAAATGTTAGACTTTCTTTTCAACCTTCATTAAGTGTAACATTTTCTCTCTTTGATATTATTCATGCGGATTTATGGACATCTTCCATTACTAGCAAACTAAGTCACAAATTTTATTTGGCGCTTTGGATGATTTCTCTCACTTTCTTTGGGTGTATCCTCTAAAATATAAGTCACAAGTCTACACATTTTTTCTTGAATTTCAAGCATATGTTAAAACCCAATTTGAAAAGACCATCAAAACGTTTCAATGTGATAACGGCCGTGAGTTTGACAACCTTCACTTTCATAAATTTTGTGCGGACCACGACATGGTGTTTTGATTTTCTTGTCCCCATACCTCACCTCAAAATGGTAAAGCCGAAAGAATCCTACGCACCATCAACAATAAGATCCGTACTATGCTCTTCCATGCTTCCATCACGAACTCTTCAATATAAAACTCTAACCGAAATTCTCTTCCGTCAGATCCCCTCTTATGATCATCTTCATATTTTTGGTTGTCCATGCTACCTCAATATCGCCTCCACGGCCCCTCACAAATTAGCACCTAGAACTACCCTTCTATTTTCTTAGATTTCCCGTCAAACCATAGGGGTACTTATGCTATGATTTATCCACAAATAAAATCCTAGTCTCTCCATGTCAAATTCGAGGAGAACGTTTTCCCATTTGAAACTTCCAAAATTTTCAAGTCACTGATTACGGCTTCCTTGATGATCTGGACACTTTCCCCCTCATTAGAAACGCAATACATCATGGCACCCATCCCGTCCCGTTATTGCCCCAGTCCCTTGTCACCGTGCTCACTGCCCCAGCCCCCGCTCGCCCCGCCCCGTGATCATTGTCGACCCCATCCGCGCCACCCGTCGCTCGCCCGTGACCCAACCACCCCACCGCATGTATTTCTCCTTAAATACCATACGTGACCCTCGCCCCGCTTTCAACCCATCGTATGAAAACTCGTGCCCAACACGGGATTTTCAAACCAATAGTCCATTTTAACCTATCGCCTCAGACTATCTCACATATACCTAAAAAACCCAAATTAGTCAACCTTGATCCAAAATGGAATGCGGTCATGCGTGAGGAATTTAATATGCTCACTACACAGTGCATTTGGGATCTTATTCCGAGACTAGATAAGGTGAATGTGATTCGTTGCATGTGGCTATATCGCCACAAATTCAGGGATATTGGTGAGCTTGAACGCCATAAGGCGAGACTTGTGGTAAATGACATGGGGCAACATGAGGGAGTTGATTGTGGTGAGACCTTCAATCTAGTGGTCAAAACAACCACCATTCGCACTGTTTTGAGCATAGCTATGCGAAAGAACTGGCCGATTCATCAACTTGATGTAAAAAATGTGTTCTTACATGGAAATTTGAAAGAAACCGTCTATATACATCACCCGTCTGGCCTTGTGCATCCACGAGGCTTCTCAATATGTTTGCCGTCTTCGAAAGTCACTTTATGACTTGAAACAATCCCAGGGCTTGGTATGAGCGTTTTGCCACTTACATCATGCAGATCAGGTTCGTGTGCAGCAAAAGTGATAATTCACTTTTTTATTTTATATCGAGGTAATGACGATGTATACTTTTTGCTCTATGTGGATGATATTGTTTTGATTGCCTCATCTGATATGCCGAAACACGAGATCATTACCCTGGTCAAATTCAAATTTACTATGATAGACTTGGGTAAGTTGAGTTATTTTTTGGGGATTTCAGTGACCAGATTTGAAAATGCAATGTTCCCGTGTCAGCGTAAGTATGTCGAAGAAATTGTTTACAAGGTTAAAATGACAAACTGCAAGATCATGCCCACTATAGTCGAAACTTAGTGCCGATGACGGGGATTCGGTGCTCGATCCTTCTCTTTATAGGAGTCTTGCTGGTGCACTTCAGTATCTTACATTCACTAGGCCCGATATTGCATATGTCGTTTAACATGTGTTCGGGTGTTACATGTTCCTTCTTCCTATCAGGACGCAGATATATTTATTAATGGACTTCCTCGGCAGATGTTCCTTGACTTGAGATCCAGTCTGAGCGTTCAGTCTCCTCCCGCTCCAACCGAGGGGGTGTGATAGAGAATAAATAAATATTCTCCATATATTATGTAATTATTATTCTAATGTAATTATGTAAAGTAGAGATTCTTCTCCAATTAGATTTTGTAATTATAAACATATATATATATATTGCATTAATGAGAAGTCTCCAACCAAAGAGAATTACACTATTATATCGAACCATAACCTATACTTTATCTTCGCCCTCATTTTAGTATAAGTTTATCCACATTCCTAAGAGGTATATATGTTGTTTTATGTTTCAAAACTTCTACCTCAAGCTTTTAGCATTTTTATTATGGATTAATCATATTATATACATTAACAATGTAATTAAGTTTCTAACATTATCAGAAAACTTTCAAAACTAAATTCGCGCAGTCGTATACAGTAGTAAGGGTTAATTGATAACCTAAAAGAATAATAGATTAGTAGTAACAAGCATTAAACTAGAGTTAATGATAAAAATACCTTTGAAATGTCTTCATACCCCAACTATCAATTGTTCCATTTTTTACATGAAATATCAACTAGGTGTGTTCGTGTAAAAAAAGGAAATAACTAATAATTTAAATATGAAACTCACGAAAAAATAATAATTCAAATGTGTTTTTAATGATTATCTCCTTCAATTAAATAGATAATATACAAATTAATATTTTAACTGTGTCTATCTTAAATCATTTCATAATTTGTAAAAAATGGACATTATAATGTACAATTGATTACTTATAAATCATTAGATTCCTTAAATTTCAAAAGCCAAATCTCTTACTTCATCTCGTATTTGTCGCCGGCCATTGGACACTGTAAGAGCTAGACTAAAACGTGTCACTTTATAAACGATGACATGATTGTCCCCACCCAAAAGTACCAAACCACTTGACTCATCTTAACCATGGTTAAATCTTAACCCAACACACTTCTACTTTTTTTTTCATTCACTGTGTAGTATTCGTTTTGAGCATTTGACAAAATTTATGTTCTCGTCTCGTAAAACTCGCTAGTCCCAACTAAAGTTTTTTTTATTTTCTGAATTTGAAAATGAAACCTCTAGTAAATGATGAGAAAATTCTATATCTATTACATTATAATTTTTGGTGATCACATTTTAATCCTCCATTAAAACATCATAGCATAATGAAAACTAGTCATCACTAAAAGTTTTCATAATTAACGTTGAGGTTTAAATTTTGGAAATATATAATTACTCTATAGAAAGCATTTTATCCTTCGATAGATTTACTCGATGCAAAATTAAATATTAGAGTTTGAATATCAAAATGGTTTAATCTAAAAAACTTATCTTCAATACCTTACTCACTCTCCTTTTCCCACAAATGCCTTAACCACACCCCTCTCCTCCCTTAAATTATTCAAATCACTAGTTAAATTTTAATTTATCGGTAACTTAAATACAAGAAAATAATTTCTCAAATAAATATGTTTTACATATAAAATACGACTACTTTATTTTATTTTATGTGTATTAATTTTAATACTGCATGCCAACATCATAGCACAATAAAAAGTTTTATTATTATTATTATAACCTTATGTACTGCCTTTTGCATTAGTCATTCTCACTCCCTTTCCCTCTCTTATAAGTCACAAGTCTCCAATCATCCCTCTTTCCTCCCTTTAGACAAATGGTGGCTAGCGGGACGGGATGAGACGTGACGGGATTTGGAAGGACAGGGTGGGGGTTGGGATTTGGAAGGACGGGGTGGGGGTTGTAAAATTTTTGGATTGATCTTTGTTTCGTAATTCAAAAGTTGCAAATCACAAAGTAAAATTGGCATTAAAAAATTACATATGCAACCTACTTTTTCTACGCTCCGCTCTAATCCAATCTCTAAATAAAAGCTGCAATCTCAAATCGACCGCACCTCGCCCGCCAATCTAAAGCGCAATCTGTGTGCTCTCCTATTTGAAACTTTCCAGCAGAAAAAATGCTTTCAGAAGCATTTGATGACGCTTGAATATTCAACACATCTCGATCCATCTTTGATAGAGTCAAAAATGTCTTCTCATTCTCCGTCTAGTATTTCAGTAAGTCTTCACATCCATTTTCATTAGCAATTGATTCGAACTGTACAACACCCTATAAAACATAAACATCAAACTCGCTAATTTGTGAAGCACTTGAACCACTATACATTCTATTTCGAAGGCCTTGAATACTTGAAGCAGAAACCACATATTTTTTATAAGGTTAAAATGAAGTAGAAGAAGATGGTACAAAAGCCGGTTGATTATTTGCACTTTGATGTTGATAATACATATACATATTTTTGCATTGTGTTTGTATGCTAGACATAACATCTTCTTTAGTTGGTTCATTATTTGGTTCTTCAGTTGGTTCTGTTGGAAGTATTTCTAAGCATTCATAAATCGTTTCAATAAGGGCATTACAACCATATACTTTAATAGTAGGATTTAATACAACACCAATAAAATAAATAGTGGGAATATGAAAAGAATATTATTTTAATTTTACAAACATTTTTGCAATGGCTAGAGCGTAAGTTGGTTTTTTTATATATTCATTAAATAACAAAAATATTAGAGCTATATAAAATAACATAGATGAAATAGTAGGATAATAAATATCAGAAAATTCCTTAGTAGCTATAAAAAATTTCTCTAAGAATACAATAAGTTCCAAAATTTTATCACAATCATCATCTACAAGCATATCCGAAGGATTTTGATTATGGGCGTTAAATAATAAAGTTATAGGTCTTCTATATTCGTGGACAACAAGTAATTGTCATATCAAAATCATAACTTTATGAAAATTTAATAGGAGTATTTTTTATTAATTATTAAATATTTAAGTATGAATATTATTATTATTATAGTATTAATTAGAGATCATGATATGATATATAGTAAATATTTATTCGCGCCAGTTATTCACACCAAATCAATAAACACATGACATGTATTTTACTATAGATGTATGACTATTACTTAATTATAATTAATTAAATATATTTATTTTATAAAATTATATAATCATAATAAATTATATTAATTTGGTGTAAATGTCGATCGAGTAAGTATACATTTAATGCGTTTAACTCAAATCAAGCCGAAGAAATTTACTAAAGAATCACGTTTACCGCTTTCAGTCTCAAATTTTTGAATTTGCTTTTTCTAATAAATGTTGATTATGTTTCTTTATGTTATTCGTATATGTAATCGGTTTATGAATGAGTGCCTTTGGAGTAATCGGTCTAATAATGAACCTGTAAGAATTGAATCCTTTGAGTATTTCATTTCATCCATAGAATATATATACAATCATGGTATGTAGTAATAATAATCTAAGTTACCTAAAATATAAGATGCTAATTACTAACTAATTGATTTGTCTAATAATTATAATATTACTAATTGATTATAATTACATGATTTATGGTGGAGGATGATAATATGGAATTTCTCCCATAATTACCATGTGTTAATAGTCCCCCGCAATCTTAGCGGGAGGTTCACAGATGCTGACACTGTCCCGAAAATCATCAAAAAGTATGCGCGAAAGCCCTTTCGTGAAGATATCTGCAATTTGGTAGCGGGACGGTACATGAAGAACTCGAACTTGTCCACGGACAACCTTTACTCGGACAAATAGTATATCCATTTCAATGTGTTTCGTGTGTTGATGTTGAACAGGATTGTCGGATAAGTATATCGCACTCACATTGTCACAATAAACCACCGTTGCCTTTTCAATTAGACAATGCAACTTCAACAATAGATTACGAAGCCAACATAATTCAGCAACTACGTTGGCTATGTCACGACCCAAATCGGAGGGCCGCGACGGGCACCCGGACCCAATCCGCCGGGCACCACAGACACACTCCACCCTTTATCATATTTAAACACGGATTGGGCCGTGATAGATATATAAAGTTCCAACCCAAAAGTCCCAACTTACACATTTATATACCAAGGCCGACAAGGCCATACATGACAACTAACCACAGGACACCTATCTACAAGCCTCTAAAGAGTAAAACATACCACGACCAGACCGCAACTCCGAAATGAATAGAGTGCTCCAAATACCAGCTGAACCAGTAACCTACTAGTGCGATCCGTCACTCTCTCAATATGAACCTGCGGGCATAAAACGCAGCGTCCCCAACAAAAGGGACGTCAGTACGACTGATGTACTGAGTATGTCAGGCATAAGAAATAACATAGCAGAGATATATCATAATCTGAAACAGAAACAATTGAACATTAGTAAATGCCTCTGAGGCCCTAATACACATGCCTAAATGTTATGCACAATGCAGTATACATATACATCAGCCTCTTCGGGCATCTTCCTTATCATAACAGCTTCTGCGGGCATCATACCATATATTGGTAAACGAATGTATGCATGATGCAAATGCGGTATATATATATATATATATATATATATATATGTTAGTGTTGCGGATCATGCAACACGTCCCAATATATGTTAGTGTTGTGAATCGTGCAACTTGTCTCAATAAGCCACACAGGCATCACATCATCACATCATCACATCATATTGGTCTCTTAGGGCTCTTTTGTGATAGTCTGTACTAGCTGCCAGGTGGTGTGCGTATATAACGCCTTTCCCTTTTCCCATATCCCATATATATATATATATATATAATATTTTACCATATAGTAATGTGCATAGCACAAATGGTCCAGGGTAATATACGAATGCAATGCAAATGAGAATGCATGAATGACAATAACACATCTTGGCCCAATATCCTTGTACCTTTGGCTAATACTGTGAATATCAACATCTTTTTCGTATGCCTCAATAAGGACTTATAAACATATTTAAACAGGCTTTTAACTTAAGAGTCAATAACATAATCATTCTGAACTACTAAGAGTAGAGTACTTTATAGAACAATATTCTGGTTATGTTTTTGTATGTAGAATATGCCAAAAGGAAGAAAGAGCCTTGTATACCTTGTTGTCGAAATTATCTAAGTTCCACGGGTCCTTCTAAGCTCTATGAATGATTATCTACATCACATGGATGATTTAAATCATAATCGAATCAATATACTAGTAATAGATTTATTGAAACATTCTAGCGAACACCTTGTACCCGTAGAATATATGCTTATTCTACGTCGAAACCTATGCATATAACCACACAATCAACCCTCCTAACCCTTTTTTTCTTACTGCTACAATACCCAAACAATTCAACAATTTCACATGCAACTTCCAATTTCATATCAACAGCCCCAACAATACCCAACCAACATAGTATTTTCAATACCCATCTTAGAACTAGTAAGAATCAGGTTCTATAATTCGTATGAACTTAGGAATAAAAAAGATTACCTCAATTAAAAGTAGCAACGAAAGTCATTGGAAAGCCTTTCGCCCGTACCGGATTCCGACAGACAGAACCGAAAGCACAGAAATCGACTTGCTCGAGCTTTGCCGAGACTCAAAGTCTCGGCTTGGTTTCTGAGCCTTCAACCTTGCTTCAAGGTTTCAATTTTGATAGATTTTAGGGCCTAAAATGCCATGAATCTCTCATTCCTTGATTATGCGAAAGCTTACAGAAAAATCCCCAATTTGATCGAGAATTTCAGAGAGCTCACCAGTGGGAATTTATTCCTTCTAATTGAAGTGTGACAATTATTTCTCAAGGGAAAGATTTCTATGGAAGCTCTGAGAGATGAAGGTCTCTATTAATGGAGAATATGGAGAAAAGATGAGTGCTTGGAGACTTATAAAGCTCTGAAGCTGCCAGCGTTCGTTTATGAGGCTTAGTCATTGAGACAGTATGTTATAAGGATACACGTAATGTCCCACTATATATTGTCCCCAATTATAAATAATTAATCCCACAATTAATTAATTATACACACACTTAAATTCTTGATCCTAATTTATTGAAATCCTGACGACTTATAAAAATCCTCTTATACTTAATGTCATAATTTCTTGTATTATGACACTGGTCCATAATCTCTTGAGAATATAAAATTATTATTTTTAATCCCCGTCGTCGCATTGTTAAATCCAAAATTATTTCAGAATTACACCCTTATATATACTAATTTCCTTATTAGCATACGCAATCATAACTTAAACTTCCCGGGGTCCGGGTCTACTTGTCAACGTTTATGTGCTCAAACCATTACCCGGAAATAAAGGTGTTACAGGCTACACCTCGGTATTCTGCCTCAGCACTTGATCGAGACAGTGTGGATGTCGTTTGGACGACCAAGAAATGAGATTGTCCCTAAAAACACACAATAACTGAAAGTGGAATGGCGTGTGTTCGAGAAGCCACCCCAATTTGCATATGTGTAGGCTGAAAGATGCGTGACAGAGGATTTATACAAATGAAGCCCAAAATGGAGAGTACCCTTCACATACCGCATGATCCTTTTTATAGCCCCCATATGTTCCTCATTCGGATCATGCATGTGTAAACAAACTTGTTGAACCGCATAGAAAATAACTGGTCTTGTAAAGGTCAGATACTGCAAGGCTCTTATAAGACTTCGGTAATGTGTCAGATCATTGTATGGAATACCTGTTGTATTGCTCAACTTTGCTTTTATGTCAACTGGAGTATGAGATGGTTTGCATGAAGACATCCTAGCTTTTTCAATTATTTCTTCGGCATATTTCTTTTGACTGAGAAAGAGACCACCTGTGTATTGGGTTACTGCAATGGACCCAAGTCCTTCATTGCAAATTCTGCGGCAAGAAGAGACATGATAGACTGACGAAGTGAAATGGATGATGCTGTGAGAATAATATCATCAACATATAGAAGTATATAGACCATGTCAGCGCCCTTCCGATAAATGAACAATGACTGATCAGACTTGCTTTGAGAAAAGCCTAACTTGGAAACAAACCCTGTGAAATGGTTATACCATGCTCTAGGAGCTTGTTTCAAATCATATAAGGATTTCTTCAACATGCAAACATGATCTGGACATGAATAATTTCGAAACCCCAACGGCTGATGCATGTACACTGTTTCTTGTAAGTGTCCATGTAAGAATGTATTTTTAACATCCAACTGATGAATAGACCAGGATTTGGAGAGAGCCTGACTTAGAACCGCCCTAATAGTCGCTGGATTAACTACTGGACTAATGTTTCATCACAATCGACCCCAACCTGATGAGACATGTCATCACCAACAAGACGAGTTTTGTATCTCGCAAAAGAATCGTCATAATTTTCTTATGACAAAACACCCACATATACCGAATGATATTCACATTAGACGGGCGTGATACTGATTCCCACGTCTTATTTTTAATAAAAGCATTAAATTTGTCTAACATAGTAGCTTTCCAATTCGGGTCGGACAAGGCAGCTTTGGAATTTTTGGTATAGGTGAAGGTAGTTATGTGGATAGAAGCTTAAACTGACGTTTGGGCCTAAACATTTCGTGTATTGCACGAGTTTCAATGATCCGAGGCTGTATAGTATTGGTAATGGGCCGAGGGGGTGTGCAGTGACCGGTGTTGGGCTGGGATCCGATAGTGGGCTGGTTTGTGGATGTTGGTAAGGGAGCAGTGTGCTCCCCCACTTGAGTCTGCCCGCTACGTGAATGGGACTGGGGCGAGACCCCCTACGACGAGGTTGTGGTCTCCGGTTCAGCCTCATTTTGTGGATAGGCCGAAATGTGTTGGTTATGTTATTGAGGTGGTTCCACTTGTGTTTGGTTATTAAAATGGTGGTGTAAAATGTGATGTATTCTGTTATCCAAAAATTCATATGAAGGTGAGAATGCCACATGAGAATTAGCAAACGGGAATGTAGACTCATAAAAAATTACATGACGAGAGATAATTATTTTCCCATTCATCCAATCATAACATTTATTGCCCCTATGATTTTGTGGGTATCCCAAAAATACACAAGGAGTTGAGCGAGCATGCAACTTGTTAACGGTAGTGGATGGACACAAATGATAACATAAACACCCTCAAATGTTGAAAAGATGGGAGAAGATGATACAACATTTGTGTGGGAGACACATTTGACAGTAATTTACTAGGAAAAATATTTAAAAGATATGTGGCCATTTGAAGTGCATGTTGCCAAATCTTTGGTGGTGTGGAAGAATGCACAAGAAGAGTGTCGCGCCCGATTTTGACCTGCGGGCTTCGCGACGCGATGGCGTCGATTCCCTCCAGATTGAACAAAAATGCTTGCTTTGAGGAGTCGCCACCTAATTATTCTAAGGTGAATTAGGGCACCTGAATGTTAACTAAAAGCTGCAAAATAACTCCGATTTTATGGTCTACAAAACTAATGAGATTCTGAGTAAGGGTTCTTTATTATCCTAAAGGGAAGGGGTTAGGCATCCTTTAAGATCCGCTAACTTGCGGTTATCCTATCAAATTCAGGTTAATTGTTATGCTAATAAAAATGCATGTTTTTATACATATAAAAATAATGTTACAAGATGTTAATAAAATGATGCATTTTGTACAAGTATGCTTTTGTATGGCATTAATATACATGTAAAGCTGAAAAAAAATATAAGTATGCATTTGTATGAAAATTGATAAGAATGTATGCAAAGTGATTATTATGGGCGACGGGCCTAAATAAATAAACTAGCGATTAACGATTTTAAAACTAACCGAGCCTAAAAATAAATAAACTAGCGACGGGTTTCAAGTTTTTGACTACCCTATTAATTAATCTAATTCTACCTATTCTAAATATTTCAATAATTTCAGAGTACAATACTATTACAATACAGAATGAAAATAAAGCTGAATTAAAGAAAGTAAAAGACAACAACAAAATAAATAATCTCCGAGGAGTATTTGCCTTCTTTGACTTTATCTTTGCAAGCTGTCAAGAATAAAAGGTTAGAAACAATTGAATATACATAACTTCGGATCCGTATCCAAAACAATAAATGTTTTGATTACGGAGGACTCAGACTTAAATTTTGAAAAGATCATTCCAATCACGTCGTGGCTGCTAACATATGACTCGTTGGTCATTTTAGTTGCCTTGC
Organism: Anisodus tanguticus; assembly: GCA_034509755.1. Lineage (NCBI taxonomy): Eukaryota > Viridiplantae > Streptophyta > Magnoliopsida > Solanales > Solanaceae > Anisodus > Anisodus tanguticus. The sequence continues at coordinate 48,040,660 of CM067554.1, read as the reverse complement.
ATACCGAACATGTTGGTCTCTCGGGTGAAAAAGATTTAAGTTTCATCATTGCCCAGAAGTTTTATTTTCCGTCTTTACAACTATGGAGGCCTCAAAAATCGACGGATATTTTTTCATCGGCCAAAATGCAGTATTTAATTCAAAACAGTAAAACAGTAAGGCAATCCATGCACGGATGTTTAAAACAGTAAAACAGAAAAGAAAGAAACGAAATGAAAGAAAAAAAAGTGCGGCCTTGAATTTAATTTCATCGGCCTAAATGCAATATTTATATAAATCAGTAAATCAGTAAGACAATCCGTGCACGGATGTTTAAATGCCAAAACAGTAAAATGAAACAGAAACGAAAAAAGCGCGGCCTCGAATTCAATTTCATCGGCCTAAATGCAATATTTATATAAATCAGTAAATCAATAAGACAATCCGTGCACGGATGTTTAAATGCCAAAACAGTAAAATGAAACAGAAACAAAAAAAGCGCGGCCTCGAATTCAATTTCATCGGCAAGTGTGGTATTTGGTTTAAAACAGTAAAAAATAATAAAACAGAGAAACAAAAACGCGGCCTCGAATTCAATTTCATCGGCCTAAGTGTAGTGTTAGTTAAAAACAATAAAACAGTAAAACATTAAGATATCCGTTGCACGGATGTTTAAAACAGTAAACAGAAAAACAGAAAACAGAGAAACGAAACGAAAAAAAGAGCGGCCTCGAATTTAATTTCATCGGCCAAAGTGCAGTATTTATTTAAATCACTAAAACAGTAAGATATCCGTGTACGGATGTTAAAATGCGAAAATAAACAAACAGTTTGTAATTAAAACGTAAGACCCGAATTCGAAAATTTTGGATTTGAAGCGAGATTCGGAAAAATCGGACCGGTTTACGAACAAAGTGACCGACTCGGATTTCGGGTCGACCGACCCGAATCAAACATTTTTTTTTTTTGGAATTTTCGGATAATAAACAACAAGATATTAAACACAAAATCGGAAATTTATTCGAACCGGGTCGACCCGACCCGAACCGTGACCCGACCCGGAACAGATTTTTTTTTTTTTAGATTTTCGGATAACCAACAACAAAATATTAACACACAAAAAATCGGAACTTGACCAAGGCCGGGTCGGTGACTCGACTCGACCGACTCGGATGTTTTTCAACCCGAATCGATTTTCTCCAAATTTCGGATAACCAACAACACAATATAAACATACAAAAATACGGAGATTAACCGGCGGGTCGACAGGACCGGGTCGGTGACCCGACCCGAATCGATGTTTTTCAACCCGAATCGATTTTCTCCAAATTTCGGATAACCAACAAGACAATATAAACATACAAAAATCTAGAAATTTACCGAACTGGGTCGACCCGACCCGGGTCAGTGACCCGACCCGGAACAGTGAGCCGACCCGGAACAGCTTTTTTTCCAAATCTTCAGATAACCAACAAGAAGATATAAAAGCATAAAAAATTATGGAAAACTTACCTAAATCGGGTTGACCCGACCCGACCCGACAGTGAGCAAAAATGAGAAAAATCCACCCAAAATCCGACCTAAATTCCGACCAAAAACTCCCTCTTTTCGGATAAAAATCCAAAAAAACGACCCCCTAAAACAGTGAACAAAGGGTGTATTTTATGGGTGGGTTTCGGATTTTGGGGGATAGGGTATGGGGTTGACGGGTTGGTGGTGTCGGTGAGGTGTGGGGAGTGTGGTGGTGTGTGCGGCGACTGGTGGGGTAGGGTGTCCGGTGATGTGGGGGTCGCGGGTATAGGGGTGTGCGGCGATGGGGTGTGTTTGGCTGAGAGAGAGAGTGTAGGGTTTTTAGGGTTTGTTTGGTTATTGTTGTGGAGTGTGATATTTTTTGTTGTAGGGTTTGTTTGGTTAAAAGGGGGGGAAAATAAATAAGGGATTGGGCTTGGGGGATTTTGGGCTGGTCGGTTGGGCTTGGCCGAAAATGGGGGTGGCCAAATGGGCTGCCCCTTTTAAAATGGGTGTTTGTTTTGGATTGGGAAATAAATGGGTTATGGGTTTAAAATATAAAAAGGGGTTTCATTATATAAAAATAAAGCTTTGCAAAATTTATAAATTGTAAAGATGATAATATAATAAAAATATAATATTTGTGAAATGCTTGATGCGCAAATAAAAAATACAAAAAAATGTGATGTCGTTTTGCGAAAAATAAAATAACATATAATATTAGGATAAAAGTATGATTATGATATAAAATGCAAATGACAATAAAAAATGCAAATAATAATAATAATAATGATATATATACATATATATGCCTATATTTTAAAATTGTTTTAAAGTGTCAAAAATATTAAAAATGCGAATAAATCATAAAAAGATGGGACAAAATTGGGTGTCAACAAAGAGAGTGAATCATATTGTTAATTGTTCGAATTTTTCTTTCGGCTTTTCCATTTTGTGGTGATGTATGTGGACATGAAAGACGCATTGACATCCCATTTTGGTGACAAAAATCATTAAATTGGGCATTGATAAATTTCCCCCCGTTGTCACATTGAAAACATTTAATGCTTTTGCCAAATTGAGTTTTGATAAAAATACCAAACTGTTTAAAAGTGGTGTAGGTTTGTGATTTATGTCCTAAGGGAAAAGTCCACAAAAAAATCGAATAATCATCTAGGATGAGCATATAATATTTATGACCTGCAAAACTCAAAACTAGTGATGTCCATAAATCACAATACACAAGATCAAATGACATAAAAGTATAAGAAGTAGAGGATGCAAAAAGAAGCTTAATATGTTTACCAAGCACACAAGTTTGGCAAACAAAAGAGTCCGAAAGTTTGTTACAACCAAACAAATTATTCTTCCTAATATTATTAAAAATATGGGCTCCTGGGTGTCCTAGCCGACTATTCCATAGAGAAGGAGAAATGACAGCAAATGTAGATGGTTTGGTCATGCTATTTTTGAAAACAGAGGTGACTGGATATAAGTCTCTCGTGCTATTGCATCTCATAAGTGGCATCCCCGTCTGAAAATCCTTCACAGAAAAGCCAAATGGATCAAAATTCCCAGAAACATTATTGTCAACGGTAAAACGTCTAACAGATATCAAGTTCTTAATATATTTTGGTGCATGTAAGACGATTTTTAAATATAAGGGTGAGTGTGGAGGTTGTAGTTGTACCTGACTATTACCACGAATTGGAATTTTCTGCCCACTGTCGATAATAATATTTTTATTATTGCTCATATTAAAATAAGACTAGAGATTATCTTGAGATGTCGCCATGTGTGACGTAGCCCCTGTGTCTATGTACCAAGACTCATCCGAAACACTTAAATTCATGTTGTTCATGGCTTGTTCAATGTCCGTGGGTGCATATCCAATCGAGGACGGTGCCTGAGCCGCAAACGCATGCGGTGGACGAGACCCTAGAATATCGGATTGGCGATTTGAAGCAGGAGGAGGCCTCGCCCACGAAGACGTCGGATATGGACATGGCGGGGCAGCCTATTGTGGAAACCAGGCCCACGGTGGGAACTTACCCCATTGGTTTCCGCTACTGCCAGCATTATTACCGCCACTACCGCCACTGCCGCCAGCGGGTTGGCCTCCACCCCGTCCACGTCCCTTTCCACCATTATTTTTGCCTTTATTGTTTCGGTTTGAACCCCATTTTTTGCCATTATTTTGACGATTATTATGGCCCCCCGAACAAGAATTTTGGGACTCCAAATCAGTGGAAAATGAGTTGGTGGAGATGAGCAATTCCGACGGTGGTTGCCTAGAAAATGCCTGTTTTACTTTTCGAGTTTCTTCGAGAATCAATCTTGAACGAGCCTCATAAAAGGGAGGTAATGAATTACTTTGTTGAATGAACTTAGCCACTCCATCATACTGTTCATTCAACCCTGCAATCAACCGAAAGACCAATATTTGATTTGTTACGGGCGAACCAACGTTGGATAATTGGTCCACAATCTTCTTTAATTCCTGACAATAAGCAGAGATGTTTGAAAAGTCTTTCAATTTAATATTAGTAAATTGGTGTTCAAGATAAACGGCTCGAGAAAGTTTGTTATTCTGAAATATATTTTGTAGACGTTTCCATGCCTGTTGAGCCGTAGAATTGGGATCCAATATGGTGTGTAAAAGATCATTGGATATGGTGCCATAAATCTATTGAAGAACAATGACATCCAAACGGGACCATAATTTTTTGTTCGTCGCACTGGCGTCAGATGACGATTCAGAAGGTATAATATGGTCAATCACCTCATAAGCGCGACAATGAATTTTGAATAGTTCCGCCCAAGAGGTATATTGCCCTTTCTCCATTTCAAGAGTTATTGAGATAAAATTCTTGACGTTATTAACGGCAAGACCAGGATGAAAAATTTATTTTTCAGCCATAGGTTCACTAGAAACAAAAGAAGAAGGGAGGTAGGTGGTATTTTAGAAGAACCCTAAATTTTGGTTAAGGTTTTTTTTGGAAGAGAAAATGAGTGATTGCCGAGGAGGGGGGGGGGGTATTTGTGGGCTAGATTAGTGATTAAGGTTGTTTCATGGATTATTTAGTTTTAGGCTTTCGGAGAATAAGCCTAAGTTGGCCGAAAAGAACAAGGAAATTAGTGAAGAATTCGGCTAAGAGAAAAAGAAGAATAGGGTTTAGGGCAAAAGATCTTTGGTCTTGATACCATATAAGAATTGAATCGCTTGAGTATTTCATTCAATCCATAGAATATATATACAATCATGGTATGTAGTAATAATCTAAGTTATCTAAAATATAAGATGCTAATTACTAACTAATTGATTTGTCTAATAATTATAATATTATTAATTGATTATAATTACATGATTTATGATAGATGATGATAATATAAAATTTCTCCTATAATTATCGTGTGCTAATAGAACCTACAAAAAATATATGTTATCTATTTTTCTAAATACCACTTACTGTTTCATCAATCAACGAGCAAAATAATGAATTCAACCACATGCACCTTTTAGCCAGTAACACGCTAAAAAATAAGTAAATATCCTAAATACCTACCCTATTTCGTACTTAACTTTATAATTTGAAACTTATAAACTTTAAATTTAAAATCTAATCTCACCATCCCCTCCCTATTTCTTGTGAAGGGGAAAGTCGGAAGGCGAAACCCCCGCTTGTATCAGAGGTCCTTTTTGGCCAGGTGGAATGTAAATATAAGCATCCCAATAACCGTTTTTATAATATTTCAGCAAAGATTGTCATCATACGAATTCGAATCCACGACATCGAAGTAGCCTCTTTCTTCACTCATCTAAAAACCAATGGTTAAAATCTAATCTCACCATCCCCTCCCTTTACCCCTCCCCCCACACACTTGCTTTCCAACATCACAGTAGAATATAACCTTATCTTCTCTGCAGTACAAATCCCACCCCCCTTCTTTCTCACAACTCTTCAAACCCACCCCCACCCCATCTCCTCTTCTTCACTTCTCCACACAGATCTGAACCCCCCATTACCAAGATTCTACCATTCTTGAACACCCTTTAGCTTCTCAAACATTAAAATGTCAACTTTAGCCCCTCATTTCAGTACAATAATGGTGAACTCACTTCCATTAGAAGTACTAGAACAGATCTTTTCAGACATAACAAGTGACAAAGACAGAAACTCAATATCCTTAGTATGTAAATCTTGGTATGAAGCTGAACGTTGTTGTAGGAAAAATGTATTCATAGGAAACTGTTATGCTGTTAGTCCTTCAATATTGATCAAAAGGTTCCCAGATATTAGATCTATAAACATTAAAGGGAAACCACATTTTGCTGATTTTGATTTAGTACCTGAAGGATGGGGTGCATTTTTTTATCCTTGGGTTATTGCTATGGCTAAAGCATATCCATTTCTTGAAGAAATTAGACTTAAAAGAATGGTTGTTTGTGATGAGTCATTGGAGTTGGTTGCTAAGGCTTTTAAGAATTTTGAAGTCTTGGTTTTACAGTCTTGTGAAGGTTTTACTACTGATGGACTTGCTGCTATTGCTGCTAACTGCAGGTTTGACTAGCAATTCTTAGCTGTATTTTTCTTTAAAGATTGCCCCTTTTTAAGTAATTTAGTCCTTAATGGTGAAAAAAGTTTTAATCTTTGCATCTGGGTTTAACTGTACTTGTTTGTAGTTCAGGGGTTGAGGAAAGTTTCAATCTTTGCATCTGGGGTTAAATGTACTTGTTTGTAGTTGAGGGATTGAGGAAATTTTTAATCTTTGCATCTGGGGTTAAATGTATTTGTTTGTAGTTGAGGAAAGTTTTAATCTTTGTATCTGGGGTCTAACTGTTTTGAGGAAATAGTAGGTTTTGGCGTAACTGGTGAAGTTGCTGCCATGTGTCTAGGAGGTCATGGGTTCAAAGCCGTGGAAACTGCCTCTTGCAAAAATGCAGGGCAAGGCTGTGCACAATAGCGTATAGCATGAGCTTAGTGCACCGGGCTGTCCTTTTAGTAGGTTTTGTGGAGCAATGTTGTTGGAGTACTTTAGCCCTTACTGGTGAAAAAAGTCTTAATCTTTGCTTCTAGGTGTAATTGTTCTTGTTTGTACTTGAGGGGTTGAAGAAATAGTAGCTTTTGTTGAGTCATTGTTGTGTGAGTACTTTAACCCTTACTGGTGAAAAAAGTTTTAATCTTTGCATATGGGGGTAACTGATTTGAGGAAATTGTAGGTTTTGTAACTATTAAAGGGAAACCACATTTTTGCTTTGATTTAGTACCTGAAGGATGAGGTGCATTTTTTTATCCATGGGGTGTTGCTATGGCTAAAGCATATCCATTTCTTGAAGAAATTAGACTTAAAAGAATGGTTGTTTGTGATGAGTCATTGGAGTTGATTGCTAAGGCTTTTAAGAATTTTGAAGTCTTGGTTTTACAGTCTTGTGAAGGTTTTACTACTGATGGACTTGCTGCTAACTGCAGGTTTGACTAGCAACTTTTAGCCTTTCCTGAGTACTTTAGTCCTTAAAAGTCTTAATCTTTGCATCTAGGTCTATCCCAATTTATGTGACACTCATTTTTATTAGTTAATCCTAAAAAAATGACACCTTTCTATATTTAGTAATAATCTGACTTTAAACTTTCCATTTTACCCTTAATGAGATGAGTTATAGCCACACAAATACCTGTGGCTTATTTTTATACCACAAGTTTCAAAAGTCTTTCTTTCATTCTTAAACTCCGTGCCCAGTCAACATCTTCCCATAAATTGGGACGGCATGAGTAGTTGAAAAGTTAGTTTGAATGTTTGACTGAGGAAATATCACATTAGAGTTTAATATTTTAAAATAGTTCAATGAATTTGAATTATTGAAAGTTGTAAAAGTGGAGTAGCAGTAGAATGATGTTAAACACCTTGTATGTTCGAAGATGGAAAGAGTGCCATATGAATTGGGAAATTGAAGGTGTATTTATTGTTTTATGCTTTTTGTGACTATTATCAATATAACTAACCATTTTATCATAAATCTCTTTCTTATAGATTCATGATAAGTACCTTTATATTTGGACTATTTCTTGTTTCGCGCACTGGGAATAGTAACTATTGAAGCAATATGAGTTCATTTTTCATTGAATTGATTCTCTCCCTCTCTAATCCGCCCGTTTATTGAACACCATAAGAACTACTATATATGTGTCAATCATTGAATGATGGAGCTACACCTTAAGTAGCAAAATCACCTAACTTATCATAACCCGGTAAAAATTTAACCTAACCACCCATCCCCTGAAATCCAAGATCATAGTATGTTCATAATCTTACGTGCAATACTCTCACAATTTGCCTAATCCCACCCAACCCTCCCTATCCTCCTTGACATCTAAACCATGCTTAATATTTAACCTTCTTCAGATTTGTAATCTTATGTAACACAATTTGCTGCAGGAATCTGAGGGAACTGGACTTGGGAGAAAGTGAAGTGGAAGATTTGAGTGGTCATTGGCTTAGTCATTTTCCTGATAGCTGCACATCGCTCGTGTCACTTAACATTGCTTGTTTGGCTTCTGAGGTCAGCTTTTCAGCTTTGGAACGTCTAGTTGCTCGCTCTCCTCATTTGAGAACTCTTCGGCTCAATCGTGCTGTGTCCATCGAGAAACTTCCAAAGCTACTTCGCCATGCTTCCCAGTTGGTTGAATTTGGTACCGGGTCCTACTCTGCTGACATACAGGCTGATGTTTCTGAAGTTTTCGTAAACGTATCTCAAGCTTTTTCGGGCTGCAATAAACTCAATGGCTTGAGTGGGTTTTGGGAAGCAGTGCCAGCCTACTTTCCAACTATACATCCAGTCCACTCCAAACTCACTTCTTTGAATTTAAGCTATGCGACCGTTCAAATACCCGATCTTGGCAAGCTCATCAGTGACTGTCACAATTTGCAGCGGTTATGGGTAAGGTTTGCGTGTTTTCGATAGTTGAGACGCAATACATTAACTGTGTTTTAGCCAAAATTGTCCCCAGTTTCTTATTTTTCCGGTTTTTGGCGCAAAAAAAAACGACCAAGCTCCGTCGGTTTATTTTAAAAAATTATAATTTTTCTTGGATCAAAACGACCGACCAAAAATTTTCCGGTTGATTTTTGCCTGCGTTTTTTGGTAGTTGCCATTAGTTTTTAAGTCCATTATGTTAGTTGGACCAAAGGTGCTCCACTTTAGCAAACTTAAAGGGGACTAAACATGCTCAAGGTTATATTTGAAGGACTAAAATAGACCTACTCCCAAAGACAAGGGACAATTTTGGCTAAAAACTCAAATAAAAAGCGTAGATAAACTTCGGTTATACAGAAATAACGTAGCTAAACGATTAATGTCAAGTCAATGCTCTGAATAATTTGCTACTCAGCCATATGGAGAATAGCTTAACATTGAAGCTTAATGTTGCATAGTTGTTATCTGGACTAAAGTTTTTTCAGTCATTTAATTCTTGACTATTGGCATGTTTATCTCTCTGAATTAGATGCTTCCATAAGTTTTTAAGTCATTTGGAATGTATGTGACTGCAGGTGCTAGATTACGTTGAAGATAGCGGTCTTGAGGAGATTGCCAACTCTTGTAAAGAACTTCAAGAGCTTAGGGTTTTTCCTTCTGATCCATTTGCTCCGGGACCGAATGTATCCTTGACAGAGCAAGGTCTTGTAGCTGTCTCAGCTGGCTGCCCTAAACTTCAGTCGGTTTTATACTTCTGCCGCCAAATGACAAATGCCGCCTTAGTTTCTATTGCAAGGAACCGACCTAACATGATCCGATTTCGTTTGTGTATTATCGAGCCTCAAACTCCCGATTACTTAACCCTTGAACCGCTCGATTCCGGTTTCGGTGCCATTGTTCAACACTGCAAGGAATTGCGACGACTCTCTCTTTCCGGCCTCCTTACGGATCATGTGTTCGAGTACATCGGGGCCCATGCTAAGAAGTTAGAGATGCTTTCCTTAGCTTTTGCCGGGGATAGCGATCTAGGCCTCCACTATGTGCTCTCTGGTTGCGAAAGCCTTCGTAAGTTGGAGATTAGAGACTGCCCCTTTGGCGACGAGGCTCTGTTGGCTAATGCTGCAAAGCTGGAGACAATGCGATCCCTTTGGATGTCTAATTGTTCGGTAAGTTTTGAAGCATGTAAGCTGCTAGCTCGAAAGTTGCCAGAGCTTAATGTTGAAGTTATAGATGAGAGGGGTCATCCGGATACGAGACCGGAAAGTTGCCCAGTTGAGAAACTTTACATATACAGGACAGTGTCGGGACGCAGGTTCGACACACCCGGTTTTGTTTGGATAATCGATGAAGATGCAGCTTTGATTCCATATAGCAACGGGAATTGCTCGGTGGCTTCTGCTTAGGGAAGACTTCAGGTATTAGTTCTATGTTAATCTTTCTCCCGCATTTATGATAAGTTAGCATCTCTTCTTTCTATTTAGACTTTTGTGAATAATGTTGATAAAAATAGTGCACTAATTGTGATTTTATTGTATATTAAAGGTTTTATATGGTTGAGAAGAGCATTGGAAGAAACCAAGTGAAAAACAAGTCAAAAAATTGAAGAAAAATGAGAGAACTGCTAGGATTCAACTCCGACTCATAGTTGGGTTAACTATATTGTTGACGATAGTGTACTTTTTCACTTTGAGGAATGGATTTGGACGTGATCAATTTACTTGCTTGAGCCTTGTGTAGTTACAGTGCTGGTTATGGTGGGATTGAAGCTCGCGTGCCATCGATTTTACCCTTTGTCGAGCGATTCACAGCTTTCAATTTTGTATGCTATTTATAGACATGTATCATTATGTATCAGTTTTAACTTTCTCTAGTGACTTGTTCTTCTGGTCATGTATGGTTGAACTTTAGTTGTAATTCTCATTGAAGATTAATGTGAACCAAGTCATTCATTTGAGTACATCTCAAATGCATTTCATGACCTTGCAGCATGATGCAAATGGAAACCCATTTGTTCAACTTTTAGAATGTATTTTTGTGTTTTACCATTCTTTGAAATATTGATAAAATTGCATTACAACTACCAAGTTAGAAGTTTTGTGAGTGAAAGTTCAGAAATATCTTCAAAAATTGGTAACTTAGTTTTCAAATTTTACATTTCAAGTTTCAAGTTAAAGTTTTGAGTCAGTTTGATAAAAAAACACAATTGAAATAATCTCCAAATGTTGTTTCAAAGGTTATTCTTCGATGAACGTCTCCGGTCATGGTGGGACTTCGACGTAAGTTATATTATTTTTCTTGTAGCTAGTTTTTTTTTTATTACAAAAGCGAAATTCAAAAGAAAAAGTAGTAAGAGGGGCTCGCCTAAGTTAGTTGAATGACTCCGTCTCAATTTATATGATGTAGTTTGATTTGGCGTGAAGTTTAAGAACTAAAAGAAAATTTTTGAATTTTGTGGTCTAAAATAAGCTAAAGATATTTGTATGGTTATAAATTATTTCGTTAAATGTAAAAAGTAAAGTTTAAAGTTAAATTGTTGCCAAATAAGGAAATATGACATTCTTTTTTGAGATTAATAAAAAGAAAAATATGTCATATAAATTAAAACAGATATAATATTAATATTAACTTGAGGTCGCTGTTGGAACTTATAAAATTTAAATTCTGGATCCGACAACTTATAAGCCGTCCACAAGAAAATTTTAGGAGATGAGAATGTTTGAAAATTATTATGTGTAAGAATGACAGATTGAAAACAACATAGCATAGAATAATAGATACCTACTGGCAGAAAGTAACAAAATACTGCTACTATACTATTTGTAAGAAAAGCAAAAGCATGATCAATGTATCTGCTCACTTTGTCTGCCAAAAAAGTCTATAAAGGAAAGCAGTGATAGAAATAGTACTTAGTTGAACAAAAATAATTTTCAAAATTCCAAACTAAATTTTCCAATCTTGTGACCATAGCCATCATCATGATTGTATACCTCACGTGTGACTTGCAATTGTGGATGATGTGTCAAATGGATAAATCAACGGATGAAACGTGTATTTTTTATTAGGGCTGGCCAGTGGGCCGGGACGACCCGACCCCGGCCCGACCCCGTCCCGACCCCGCCCGGTCCCGACCCGACCCCGCTCTAAAAAAAAAAAAAAAAAAAAAAATTAACGGGGGCGGGACTCGAACTCGGGACGGGACGATGTCTCGTCCCGCCGACCCGAGCCCGCCCCGGGCCCGCCGGACCCGAGCCCGCCCCGAGCCCGTCCCGACCCCGAGCCCGACCCCGACCTTACCTTTGCAAAAATAACCGTTGCACCAACGGCCATTTTAGATTATGGCCGTTGGCCAACGGCCATTTTAGGCCCCCCCCTCCCCCAACCCCCCCCCTACCCCTTAATATTTATTTTTAACCCATAAGTTATTATATTTACACTTTAACCCAATTTTTCAACTATAAATAACTCATTTTCTCTTCATCTTTCTCACAAATCTTCCTACAATCTCTCTAATTTCTCAATATATCTCTCTACATTGTTTGCTAAATATTCAATTTTATTAATTCATTTGGGAATTGGGAGTGAAGTTGGCAACTAGCTTGAGGATCTTCCATCGAGCAAAGTTTTAATTTTCAACCTCTCGATTACACGTCGACGTTACGTTGACGTTTGGTACATTCGTTCCTTCATTAAATTATTATTGTCTGTTTATTTTATTTAGCGCACTTAATTTCATTTACTTTAATTATTTGTTAGCATATAATTAAAATGGAAGGAATTAGAGGTATGTTTAAGGGTAAGGGTAAGACTTCTTCTAGTAGGGGCAATCAGGGCAAGGGTACTTCTTCTAGTCATCTTATTCCTACACAGGATGATTTTGTTGATACTCAACATTTTCCTACAATACCATTAGATTTAGACGAGGAGTTATTTTCTCGGAACTCAAGAAGACTTTAATTTAGACGATGATCTAGACGATACACCCACTAATATTGATGACAACACGCCCACTAGTGCACCTTCAACCGAAATACCTCCTATTCCCCCTAGTATGAGACGAGGTCCGCAAAACGACCATTAAAATCGGATGCATGGACATTTTTTGATAGGGACGTAGAGAATCAAGTAGCCATATGTAAAATTTGTAAAAATGTTTTAAAATTTAAAAGCGGAAAAGGTCACGGTGGGACGGGGGGTTTAATTAGACATGTAGTAAGTGCTCATCCGGCCTAGGTATGCCCAATACCGGGCTTCAAAACCGGGTGCGCAAACGGCCGCTCCATCGGGACAAGGTTCACATACGACATCTTGTGGGACCAAGTACGTGGTCAAATTAACCCTATGACGGGGGGAATTGTAGGCTCTAAATACAACAAACATAGAGATAGGGAAGCAATATCAAAATTAGTTCTTTGTGGAGGGTTTGCCTTTTTCATTTCCTTCATCTCCGGTTTTATTCATTACATTAGAGATATATATAATCTGCTTTTAACGGTTTTCCTAGGTCAACTGTTAAGAGAGATGTATTTAAATTTGCGCATGAATATCAACAATATTTACGTTTTTCATTATATCATTTTAATGGCAAAGTATCTATCACGTCGATATAGGTCGTAGTACTAACGGCCATGATTATTTAACTTGTAACTTGTCATTGGATAGATTATAAATGGTCTATGCAAAAACGTATTTTAGCGTATAGATATATAGATGATAGGCACACTTGGTACTTTTATTGCGAGAAAATATTTATCAAGTGTGCGATTATTACGGAATTACCGATAAAATTATGACTATTACATTAGATAACGCTTCTAATAACAATTACGCAATTACAATGTTAAAAAATAGTTTAGCTCCATCTTTTCCGGACCATTTTCATATAAAATGCGCGTGCCATATATATAACTTAATTGTAAAGGATGGTCTATCACTTTTTGAAGACATTCTTAGTAAAATACAATTTGCTATAAACTTTATTTTTAAAAGTAATAAAGTACAACGTAGAAAAGAATATAAAAAAATTTGTCATGATTGTGGACTACCTTTTAGAAGAATTCCACAAGAAGTATCCACTAGGTGAAATTCTTTATACGAGCAACTACTTGTTGCTTATGACTATAAATTACCTATAACTTTATTTTTTAACTCTCATAATAAAAAGCCGGTGATATGATTTTAGATAGTGATTGGGAAAAAATTTCCGAACTTATTATATTTTTAGAGAAATTTTTTCAAGCAACAAAAGAATTTTCCGGTATATATTATCCTACTATTTCAACTATGTTATTTTATATAACTCTAATATTTTTATTACTTAGTGAATATATGGAAAAACCGACTTATAAGGCGACTATTAAAAAAATGTTTGTCAAAATAAAAAAATATTTTATTCCTATTCCTTCTATTTATATTATTGGTTCGTATTAAATCCTACTATTAAAATAGACGGTACTAAATCACTAATTGAAACTATTTACGATTGTATAGAAGTACTACCACCTCCAAGTCCCAAAAATCTAAATCACCCACCACCTATTGAACAAACTAAAGAAGAAGTGTTGAATAGCGTAGAACACCACCTTTGCAAAAATATATATAGATTTTATCAACAAGAAAATGCTAGTAACGTACCGGCTACCATACCATCTTCTTCATCTTCAACACAACCTCACAAAAGACATCTTTGTTTCTGCGGCTAGTATTGAAAGCCTCGAAATAGAATGTGCGGCCGTACCTCTACTAACCAAATTAGCGAGTTGGATATTTTTGTTTTGCGGGGTTCGTACCGTATCAAGAAGTTATCAATGAAGATGGACAAGAAGACTTATTTGAAATCTTGGAGGGGGAATGAGAAGACCTTTCCGACACTTTCAATGATGGCTCGAGATGTTTTGAACATTCAAGCGTCGTCAAGCTGCGTCGGAAAGCGCTTTTCTCGCGGGCGAGATATCAAATAGGAGACCACGAGACACTCATTGGCCGGAGACGACTTGGAAATTGCGGTATTATTCGAGAGATTGGATACGAGCGGAGCGGAGAAGGTGCGGTCAACCGGAGATCAACGAAGAAGATGATGAAAACTACAACGAAATCTTAACCGAAGATAGTGGAAGCGACGTGGATCAATTTGACCAACAAATACCTATTCCAACCGAAGAACCACATGAAATCATCAAGCAATTAGAACAGATTTTTTTGAAAATGTAATTTTTTTAATTGCAATTTTATTATGTAATTTGCAACTTTTGGACAACACCATAAAGTTGCAATTTAGATTTTAGACAATTGTATTTGTATTACAAAAAAATCATATGTCTATTAAATAATATAAGAGGCACAAAAACGGCCTTGGGATGTTTTTATTACACTATCTTGTTTTATTTATTGAGTTTTTTTTTATACATATGTTATTTAAAAAAAAAAAAAAAAACCCGAGCCCGCCCCGCCCCGCCCCGCCCCGAGCCCGCCCGCCCCGCCCCATACCGACGGGATCGGGATCGGGACGGGACGGGGACCGGAGCGAGTCCCGCCAGACCCGACCCCGCTAGGCCCGATCCCGACCCCCCGGATCGTCCCGCCCGACCCCGACCCCCGCCGGACCCGCCCGCCAGACCCGAGCCCGGCCCACTGACCACCCTTATTTTTTATTAAAAAAAATTGTATCTCTTTTATTAAGGAAAAACAGGAAGAAGAACATCTTCTACTTCTGCAATCTTGCATTTGATGTTTCTAAACAATAATTAATCTTAAATGCTGTAGCATTTGAAATTTGATGCTCCCATGTGGTGAGAATATGGGAGCAAAGAATTTCTAAGTCTTTTTTTGTTTCTTAAATTTCGTAGCCAGCTAATCGGAGGAAGTAACTTTGTTTTTTGATGATTTTCAGATCTTTCAAAACTCAAAAATTTAGTTTTTGTTGTTATTAAAATATTTTTACGCTAATATGATAAGTTATACTATTTTGAGTTTTGATGATTGTCAAACATCTATGAAGAACCAGATAAGGACCGGTTGCAATCGGTTCTCTTGCGGTCGTACGCTACAGCTGCAAAAGTTGTTGCACTGTACCGACTAGCAGCAATGCAGCAGCACAACTGCAAATCTACTGGACCAACCGATGCAATGTCTCTCTCACTTGCCCTTATATATAAACAATATGTTACAAGTGTAAACTCACCACTTGAAAACCTAAAAAGATTTTTCTCTCAAGTGTCAATCGACGCGCCCTCAAGACTCTCTCAAGTACAAAGCTTCAACAAACTCAAGGACATGTTCTTCGTCACTGAAGATGTCTTAAGTTCTTAAGTTTGTGAGTCTCTGTCTTTTGATCTTTAACTTGTAAACCTACTTTTCTCTTGAGAAGCTGTATGTAGGTAGCTTGTTTGTTCTAAGTCTTTGAGTTGTATACTTGGCTAGAGTTAGTCAAGAAGTGAAGAGTGCAATAGAGTTGTTGCACTGAGATAACAATAGAGTTATTGCTTCAAACTTGCAATAGAAATATTGTAAGAGTTGAAAGATTAATAGTTTAATTCTAGATTGCAATCTAAACATTGCTCAGTCATAGTGGAGTTTGGGAAATCCTACTAGGGTAGGTCGTGATTTTTAATCCCTTGAGCAAGGAGTTTTCCACGTAAACATCTTGTGTTATTTACATTATGTCTTTACTCTGTAGAACAGAAGAGAACCTGGTTCTCTACCGTATTTTGTGGATCCATATATTTCATCAATTGGTATCAGAGTGGGTTCTTTCTAAAAGGTTAACACATAGAAAATATCACTCTTATGACTGCTCCACCGAATCTAGAGGAAGGACAGTCCACCACAAGATCACCAAAATTCAATGGAAAGTATTATGGATGGTGGAAGACAAGGATGCACGATTTCACTATGATTGAAGATTCTGAGTTGTGGGACATCATTCGTGATGGTCTTTATGTTCTAACGAACATAGATTTGGCGGGATTTCCATCAACTCCGAAGGCAAGAAAGGAGTACAATGATGCTGATAAGAAAGCTTATGGAGAAAAAAATCAAGGCAAAGAAAATCCTAGTGTGTGGAATTGGATTAGATGAATACAACCGCATCTCAGCTTGTCAAACGTCGAAAGAAATCTAGGAGGCCTTACAAACTGCTCATTAGGGAACCAACCAAGTAAAGCAGTCTAAAATAGACATGCTCACCACTGAGTATGAACTATTTAAAATGAAAGATGGTGAGTCCATTAAGGAAATACATACCAGATTCACCTCCATAATCAATAAACTCCATTTTCTTGTTGAAGTCATTAAAACGAAAAAACTAGTTCCTAAGCTACTAAGTGCTCTACCTACTTCTTGGGAAAGCAAAGTCAATACTATCTCAGAATCTAAGGACTTGCAAACAATGAGCATTGATGAGCTTATTTAAAATCTTAAGACTTACGAGCTGAAGAAACAAAAAGATGATGCAAGAAGGGAACCAAAGAAGGACAAGACCTTGGTTCTCAAGGCTTTCAAAAGTGACACAAGCAGTGATGAATCTGATATAACATATCTTACTCAAAGATTTCAGAAGATGGTTTGAAAAAATGGCAGCAAGAGCTTTAAGGAAAACGACTATTGTTACAAGTGTGGAAAGCCCGACCACTTCATCAGAGAGTGTCCTCTTCACAAAGCAGGACTAGTACAAAAACAACACTGAAAAGGTGATTAAGAAGAACCTAGTTTCGGAGAAAAGGTTCACAAGGAGAGATGAAGTTGACAATCTGGTGAAGCAAGCTCTGGTGGCATAGAGCGATCCATCCAGTGAGTCTGAAGGTGGAGTTGATCAAGCTGATGCATCCATGATGGCTATAAAAAACGGACCTCTAGAATATGAGTCAATATTTGCACTAATGGTCAAGTTTGAGGCTGATGACAACTATGATCAAGACGAGGTAAATTTTCTTGACGTTCAGAAAAACTTGAAAAGCTATTCTCATAAAAATTGATGTCATGGGCAAATGTGCTAATTGATACATATCATAGCATTATCAGTGAGAAAGGCAACTTAATTGAAGAAATTGAGAGTTTAGAGCAATAAAGGGATGATATGGTGGTCTGCATTGTAGATCGGAGGGAACATGTCGTTGAAGTAACCAGAGAGTACTCTATGTTAAAAAATCAAATGAAAAAATAGTTGAATACTTCTGCAAAAGGAAAGGAAGCGGCTAGTGAGACTCAACTTGAGCTTGAAAATGAGCTCAAGAAAATCAAGATGAGTCTCACTACTAAGCTAGAGAGGAACAAATAGTTACATGAGAATCTATATAGGGTAAAAATTGATCTTGACAAGTCTCTTCACTGGACCTAGTCCTCTAATGTAATTACCTCCATGTTCAAGAGTAAAGGAGAAGGCAATGATGGACTTGGTTTCCAAAAGACCAAAACTCTCTATGATCCTCACAACAAGTATACCACTACTACTGAAAATTGGTTGTGTACTTATTGTGGTCAAACTGGACATTACTAAGATTCTTGCAAAGCAAACTCTCAGTCTGAGCAGAAAAATAAAAGTTTATTGAAAAGAAATCCATAACTGAGGGACATGGTGCCAACAAGAAAAGTTAGATTGCCTGCATGGACGAAAAAAAGTCTAATTCATCCTTTTTATCATACAAAAGGACCCAAATTGATTTGAGTTCATAAACTCAGTCAGTGACCTGGTCCGCAAGCTAGAGTGAGAGGAGAGAGTAAAAAATGGAACATTATTATTGAATTATCTAAGTATGTAGCGGGAGTCTCTCTCACTCAGAGCCTTTCAAGTGGGGAGTATGTCCATGAAAATGTCAAGAAAGGTTACTTTCTTGGCATGAGCAAAATTCACAAGACACTCTCCCATACGTTTTGAAGATGTGTACAATATGGATGACCTTATGAATAGTTGGTCAATCATAACTCATATCTAAAGTTGGTCCTAATAGAAAGAAGGGACAAGAGCACTAATGAGGGTAATATTGATGAGATCCATGGGCAGGACCCAACATGTCTCAGTGTTCGGATTAGTGATGTTGAACTTGAGCACAATCGACTGGGGCACACAAACTTTCTACTGATGAACAAGTTCACCATGAAGAACCTAGTGTGTAAGAAGTCAAGTCAAGTTCAAGGGCGACGAGTCATGAGAAGCTTGTGCTAAAAGGAAGCAGTACCAGATACTCGAGGGTCTGGACAAAGGAACTATGAAAATCAAGCATATTGATGGACTAGGTATGCACACATGGCTATCTCAGGACAACTCAAGTATAAGTAGAATTGCATTTCTAGAGTGCTTGCCTTCTCGCTTAAAATATGGTCTATGAACCTGGTTCTTATGACTCAGGTTAGTGGTCTTTTCAATACAAATGTGTGCATTAAACTGTCTAGAGTGCCTCAACATTAACTTCTTCCCACCTCCACTTTTAAATTAGTTGTTAATGGTCATGTCGTGTCTGAGATATTACGAGAAACAACGAGTCTTTCTTTATTTTCTTTTCTTCTTCCTTCATCAATCACAATCGGTTCCTTCACCTACCTTGTAAACCAAAACCCATCTTTTTCAGTTCTTCCAAACTCCAACAACAAAACTTTCATATTCACTCTCTCTCTCAAACCAAACGACTACCAAACTCTCAGACCTTCCAAGCTTTTTTCCGATAATAAAAATATTGCAATCTTCTCCATCCAACTCACCAAAATCATTCACATTGTGTCCTCTCCAAAATCCCTAAATTCGCCTGAACAAAACGCCCATTCTTCATCCCTAAAATCATCTTTTTCGTCTCCAATATCACTAGTTCCTATCACTTCACCTAGTTCTCTGTGCATTCCGGAGGACCAAACCCCCAAGAAACTCTTGCTTGAGACAACCTCTATCACTTCTAAGGGACAACCCTCAACTGTAAACATCACACAGTCGGAAGCTCTGCTCGGAACAAGGGATAAACCTAAGGAATTAGTATATGATTATCTTGAGCCAAACTCTCCGATGTTGCTGAGGATAAAAAGAAAGATGATGAGTCGGCTAAGGAATCAAGTAATACTACTTCTGTTGTTGATATAACTCTTATTGATTTAGACAAAGGACACTTTGAGTCCTATGTAGATTATTTATTTGATGGTAGTTTGGATGAGGGAGAAAAAGGAAGGGGGAACATTTTGGAAAGTGAGGTTGGAGAGACCATATCAGGATTTGTAGACTCTTTGGATAGATTAAGCAACAAAGAAACTGATAAGGGAACTGGTACCCTCACTCAAGGGGAATCTATGACTTCACTTGAAGAAGGAACTAGTTTGTCAACCCAGGGAGCGTCTCACACTCCTAAGTTCAAGGATGCTCCTATATGGATGGGACACCAGGTTTCTCGAAGGCAATGATGGATATCACACCTCAATATGTAACCACTATCACCGTACCCCAGGGAGAGCTCTCCCTGAAGGTGAAACCGGTGTTGCCAGCCTTTCTCAGTATGTCGATATTGATGATGAATTGGTTTTGAGTGTTGTGTTCAAAAGAAAGCCTAAGACATCCTCTAAGGCTCTTTTGAGTGAAAATGAGAGAAAACATATTGCCTACAAATCACCAACCACTAGACTAAGGAAGAAAGCCCAACTAGAATCTACGTAAAAAGCTAACAAAGATAAAAGCTCAACAAGGAAACAAAAACGACTGGTAAAAAGATTATTGGTTGATGAGGAGAAAGTGTCACCTGATAACGTGGTGACTGTTGAAAATGAAGAAACTGTGGTGGAGGAATCATCTCTTGTAAGAAAGAATTCCAAAAAGAAGAACGTTATGAAAGGAAAATCTGCTGAGGGTAGTGCCCAAATGATAAAACTGGAGAGTCTCAGAGGAAGAAAAATGAGGCCAGTTCTCTAAGAAAGAGGAAGGGAGCTGTAGAAGAGGAACTTGGTTGGACATACACTATGACAGTCTTTTGTCTTTAAGAGCTGGTGCAAGAAGGCCTCCGGACAAAGGCATTAATACTAAGAGAGGAAAAAAAGAAACCTCCCAAAATTCGTGTTGTATTGTATTAGTGGAGGCTATAGAAGCCTATATATAAATATAATATAACGCGATATAAAGAGAAAAAATGGTCATGGTTTAAACTAGATTGTCCCAGTTGGAGTTATGACTATAGCAGCAACCTATCTCATATTGGAGAGAAGTGTACTGCCCTCGATAAAAGAAACAAAAGAAAGAGCTAACTAAGTGGAGAGAAAAGAGATCCTCAAATCTGAAAAAGTGCTGCGTGGGAGAGTTTGTGATCCTGAGATTATAGAAAAAGGTGGAATGAAGGAACTGTTGGAAATAATTGAGTTTCAGAAGTGGAATCATCTCCTTGCTCTTCTAGTTCCCAATGTGTTTGAAGAAGTTGCAAGTTTCTATGAGAACTTGATTGCTACTAAATATGATACTCTAATGTTGACCTTGAATGGAACTGATGTGGTTCTTGATGAGGAGAAACTGGGTGAGATTTTTGGTATTCCCACTGATGGGTTAAAGACTATCAAATGGAGTGCTGCTTCAATTGAGTTTTTAGGTACTATTATAAAGCAAGAAAAGATGGAGATTGGAGATACAATCTTCAAAAAGCTACTCTGGCCTGAATATCAACTCATGTTTGAGTTGGTCAACAGACTGAGAGGAGGTCCTTGGCAACAATCTCTGATTTGATTGTCATTGAAGCCTTAGCAAACTTCACCCCTATTAGTTTACCTATACTGATGATAGAGCATATTTTGAAAGTGGCAAATACAAAGGGTGGCAGACATGGTCTTCCTTACAGGTTCTTCCTCACAAAAGTCTTTGAGAATTTTAATGTCAAAATAGGAAAAGCCACTGCGGGAAACATGAATCAAATGTTCTCCTTAAATACGCTTGAAGAATGTGAGTGTATGCCAAGGAAAGGAGGAGTAAGGAGCAACTCAATGATTTCAAAGCTGATTGAAGCTCAGGAAAAGGCTACTGTTGAGATCCAGAGGTTACAGACCGCAAATGCCATCTTAAAATCTCATCTCACTAAAAAGGGAGAGAATAAGGTCCCAGTGGTCTCTTGGAGAATGCTAATTCTCATCTAAAAGAGGAAAATGAAAGCTGAACCAGAAGGTGGAAGAGCTTCGTGAGAAGATAATCCAGGATCAGAGGACTGCAAATGAGAGGATGGACATGCTTCTCAAGATCTTCCCTACTTAGATTGTCTATTCTAAATACCCCTGCGTCCTCAACCTTTATCCAATCTTTTAAAAATCCTAATGTATGTATTCTGATGCGTTTGGCACTCTAGACTGTTTAATTTTCATATTTGTACCGATTAGCACTTCTTGCTGATGTGCTAAATTATTTCTTTTGGGTTCTGTTTATATGCAATGTTACTTATACTGCTTGTCACCGATATTGCTTGTGTTGTGTCGCCCAAGTGGCTATGAGTTAATGTCACTGAACTTCTTTGTGTTCGTGCTAAAACGATTCAATGTTTTTTCCTGACGCCAAAAGAGGGAATGTGTGTATTGTGTGTGTTGCTTGTATGTCTGCATAGGGTCTTATTCTCAGGGGGAATGTGTGTGTTGTGTGTTATTTATATGTCAATCTTATTCTCAGGGGGAACATGTTACTGTATGTGATGCTGCTATGATACTAGTCATTCGTGGTTATGACATGGCTGTGATTTGCAGCTTTCTAACATGTTATTTTGCTCTTTGTTTTCCTGTAATTGCTGGGTATACATGATCAACACTGTTGCTGTGTCTAAGAGAAGCTGGAAATCTAGTTCTCAGGGGAACATCTACTATGACTTTGTCATCATCAAAAAGGAAAAAATTGATAAGTTATACTATTTTGAGTTTTGATGATTGTCAAACATCTACGAAGAACCAGATAGGGACCGGTTGCAATCAGTTCTCTGCGGTCGTACGCTACAACAGTAAAAGCTGTTGCACTGTACCGACTGGCAGTAATGCAGCAGCACAACTACAAATTCACTGGACCAACCGATGCAATGTCTCTCTCAGTTGCCCTCATATATAAACAACATGTTACAAATGCAAACTCACCACTTGAAAATCTAAAAAGATTTTTCTCTCAAGTGTCAATCGACGGCTACCCTCAAGACTCTCTCAAGTACAAAGCTGCAACAAACTCAAGGACTTATTCTCTGTCACTGAAGATGTCTTAAGTTCTTAAGTTTGTGAGTCTTTATCTTTTGGTCTTTAACTTGTAAACCTACCGTTCTCTTGAGAAGATGTATGTAGGTAGCTTATTTGTTCTAAGTCTTTGAGTTGTATACTTGGCTAGAGTTAGTCAAGAAGTGTCTTTGCAATAGAGTCATTGTAGAGAAGAGTGCAATAGAGTTGTTGCACTGAGATAACAATAGAGTTATTGCTTCAAACTTGCAATAGAAGTATTATAAGAGTTGAGGGATTAATGGTTTAATTTCTAGATTGCAAGAGGTTGTAATCTAAACATTGCTCAGTCATAATGGAGTTTGGCAAATCCTACTAGGGTAGGTCGTGGTTTTTAATCCCTTGAGCAAAGAGTTTTCCATGTAAACATCTTGCGTTATTTACATTCTGTCTTTACTCTGCAGAACAGAAGAGAACCTGGTTCTCTACTGTGTTTTGGTGGATCCATATATTTCATCATAATACCACCGAGGCAGAGTACTTGCGTGGACTTCTATTAATAATAAAAACCCTCAGAGAAGAAAGTACAAGTAGGGAGAGTTAGACCTTACCTTAGTAATTCTAGTGAGGGATAAACCCTTCCTTAACAAGCATGTAAATAGTACGGACCATTCCCGAAAAATCAACTTTGTTATAATCATCACAATGTTTATAATATATTTTATGATGTTATTACAAATGATAATAGAAAAATAACGGTGTGAAATTTGAAAGAAAGAAAGTGGAGTAGGTATACTCACACTAGTTCCTTGTACATGTGCTATTGTTTGAAATAAGAAATGGCCCTATCAAATCATGTTGCTTCAAAGTAACTTGATGATATTGCTCTATGTTTTGCAGATCAATATATCAAGCCCACCTTGAGTTGCACATGGTCATTGCCACAACCTGTTGATCTTGTGAAAGTGTCTCTTGGAGCAATATCAAATTTCTTAGAGTCGATATACCTACATGTCTTGCTTTTACTGTTATATTGGGAGTTACTCCACATATTGCTCGACTTAAAACAGATATTGGATTCCTCTTGGATGAGCAGATGCTCTGGTGATATGTCCGCTGCTCTAGCCACACTTGAATAATTCCGAGTAACAGATTCGTCATCCCCATCTGAAGCTTCATGCATTAGATTTTTAACAGCTATTTCAAAGCTATCGCCTATCAGAACAAGAGTAGCAGCCTGTGCAGCTAAGTTATCCCCTCATATAGAGCTAATCTGCAACAACAACTATATTCTAACATAGCTTTTTCTTCTGTTATGTTCAAGTGAATCCACATTGTCAAATCGTCCTTCAAAAAAGTACTAAAGAATTAACCATATATAACATCAGAACTCCAACATGATTAGTCCACATTATGAAACTGAAGATACATTTATAGCAAAGGAAATAGGAGAAACTGGGAAAACAAAAGTTTAAGATGATCAAAGTTACTAAGCAATAGCATACTTAGAAAAACCAAAGGCAACACTTCCAAACCAGCACAGATAACAAACTTGGAAACAACATAACAAAGGTCAGATAGAATTTCTCGGAACACTAACCATATGGAACAGAAAAAGGAAGGAGATATGCTTCCATTGCTTTGTACATTTCCAAGACTTTGAAATCGCCCTCCGTGTAGTATGTGCTTGTCATCTGGTGATTGCTTAAACTTCACCTCATTATGTTATTTTTTCTAGTTTATCTACCAAAGCTCATAAATCCTATACTTAGTGGACTTAGAGTTTCCCACCTGCAGAAAAGAAGCCACGGTTAGAAGATATTAGTGATGAAAATGAGAGTATACAAAATTGAAAAATAATTACTCCACTAGGTAATAACACTTACTGTTGCACATGAGGCTAAATGATTTTACAGCAGCAACTATTGGAACATCTTGATCATGGCTGATTCTTGGTGCGCGTGAATTCCACCAGCGTGCATCACAATAAGGACTCTTTGCACGCAAAGATCCAACTTCTTGTTGGATTGAAATCTCTCGATAACTTCATTACCTAAAGAGTTTTCACATGTTTGTGAAGATGGTATTTCTTGCAAGATTTACAAAAACTTGAAAAAGCTGAGATATAGGATAATTTTCATAATCGTACAGAGGTTGCCAACCTTTTTGTTTCACTTCCTTCTTGCCCATCATAGCAGAGACTCAGTACTATATATTACTCATATATCTGAACTTGAGCAGCAATACATGATATGCAATAATTTCAAGCCATGGCAAAGAAGAAAAGAGAGTATACAAGAACAACAATTTAAGAACGAATTTGTTAATACATAACTACAGTACTTGTTTTTAACTAATAGGTGCACAAAATGAAGGAAAAGGGTAAATGGCTGGCAGAATGAAATTGTTGGAAATTTGCCTTTGGCGGGGAGATGCGTCCACCCATCTTTGATGAATTAAATACTAGTGTTCCGCATGTTGGAGGCTTTGTCTCTTCACACATGCATAATCTACTAAGTGAGTAGATGACCGTAGGGAAAGAATCATCAAATTTCGTTGAGAAATGAAAGAGATATTGGTCCACGAAGTAAGGTGTTTGAGGCATGGAAATATGGTGTGGGACAAATCTATCACATCGGTGGGAATAGATAGAATTGCTCTTCATATAAGTCTCTAAAGTGGTAAAGGGTTTGGGACCCCAAGGGGTATCCCATGTGTTTAAAGGAGGGAGGACCTAGATGTGCTTGGGTTCAAGGCTAAGCCCACATGCGCGCCGTCGCCCGTCCGGTCTGGTCTCGGTCGTGGGCTGTGGGCACTTTCTGATATTAACTTTTTGGACCCCAAATTGCTTAATATTTACAATTTGGTTCCTAAAGTTTCTGAAAAGTTGAATTTGGAACGACGAAAGACAGAAACTTTCTGCCTATCTTTGGAACTGTTTTTTGAGGCATTAATCAACCATTACTTGGCTGATTAACTCCTCCATTATCAGCCCTTCTTCAATGGCCATGAACAACCCTTAAACCTGCCATTAATCTACCTCATAATGGCCATTAACAACCCTCACTAATGGCTATTAACAGCCTTGTTTGTGGCTGTTGGGCAACCCTCCTCCTTGCTATATATTGAGCTGGTTTTGGCTCAATTGTAGAGTACACATACGTGACTGAAAGTCAGCACATAACAGTGAGCAAACAACAGAAAATAGCACAAAACGCAACTCAAAACAGTGAGCAAACATTCAGTGAAAAACACTGCAAAAACAGTGAGCAAAGACCCTCATATACACATGATATACACAATAGAGATACACTATATACATAGAGACAAAACAGAAGAGAAAACAGAAACTCTTCCTTCCTTTTCCATATCTTCCAGCAAGTCGATTCATATTTGTTTTCTTCGTCAGGCTCAACCTATTGGCTTTGTAGCGTTGAGATTAAAGTGTTGTTTTATCTTGGGAGACTATTGCCGCTAACGTAAAAGCATATATACGGGGCAATCTTATCTTAAGGATAGAGGGCAATCACTCGACTCAACACACAACGTTGTAACCATCCAGATTTAGTTGTTTCTTGATTTCAGGTTATCAATATTCAAGACACAACAAGCTTGCGGCAGTTTTGAAGATTGACCTATTTGTTCAACAAGATTCAATTTCTGAATATTGAATATTTATTTATCTTTTCGAACACTTGTAATAGTTATTTACTTCCCGTACTGCTTTATAAAGTACAATAGAGTACCAACAAAAATAGATGTCTGAGAATTTATCTTTAGCTAATGTATCGGCAAATGGAAATGTAACCGTCTTCTTTACATGCCATCTGCAAGGAAAATTACACTGGTCAGAGTAATTGAAAAAAGGAAAAAAGAAGAAGTTACACTATGTGACTCTTTTTTTTTCTTTTAAAAATATGTTAACAAAAGACTAACACCTTTCTATGTTTGAAAATGATTTAATTTGAACTTCTTATTTCCTTAATAGCATGTTTTTATAGCCAAGACATGACATGCTTAAGATTAGAAGTTCAAAAATATTTCTTCCTTTCTCAAACTGGGTGCGGGTCAAACTCTGCCACATAAAATGAAATAAATGTTGGTATTTCTATGGTACTTTATAGAGCAGTACGGGAAGTAATAACTATTACAAATGTTCGAAAGGATAAATAAATTATCAATCTTCAAAACTGCCGCGTGTGTGTTGTGTCTTGAATCTTGATCAACTTGCAAAGCCAATGTTGAGAACTGCCGCAAGTTTGTTGTGCCTTAAATCTTGATAACACGAAATCAAGAAAAAACTAAATACGGATGGTTACAACGTTGTGTGTTGAGTCGAGGATAGCCCTCTATCCTTAAGACAAGATTGCCCCGTATATATGCTTTTACGTTAGCGGGCAATAGTCTCCCAAGATAAAACAACACTTTAATCTCAACACTACAAAGCCAATAGGTTGAGCTGGCGAAGAAAACAAATATGACTTGACTTCTTTGAAGCTATGGAATAGGAAGGAAGAGTTTCTCAATACTCTTCTCTTTTGTCTCTGTGTATATAATGTGTCTCTGTAGTGTATATCTTGTGTATATGTGTGGGTTTGCTCACTGATTTTCGTCACAGTTTGGTCACTGTTTTCTGCCTGATTTTCGTTCAATTTTCGGTCGTTTCTTGCCTTATTTCAGCCGAGTTTTCGGTCGTTTCTTGCCTTATTTGTATTTTCGTCTATTTTCTGCTCTGATTTGAGCCAAAGAAGGCTCAATATATAGCAAGGAGAAGGGGCTGTACAACTGCCCAAAACATGGCTGTTAATGGCCATTAGGAGGCCATTAAAACAGCCAAGTAAAGGCAGTAAAAGGCCATCAAAGAGGCTGATTTAAGGTTGAAAATGGCCAAGTAATGGGAACATTTGTTAATGGAGGAGTTAATCAGCCAAGTAATGGCTGATTAATGCCTCACAAAACGAGTCCCAACGGTAGGCTTTACGCCTTCCGTCACCTTCCCGAAACTGCGGGGACCAAAGCTGTAAGTATTGAAACTTCGGGGACCAAAGCTGTACATATGAAAGAATTCGGTCCAAACCGTACATCCGAAACTTCGGGGATCAAAGCGCCGTACATCCGGCGAGTTCTCTCGGTCCAAAAAGATAATATCGAAAGGCCCACGACCCACGGCCCCACGACCCACGACCCGTGACCGTGACCGTGACCGAGCCCGAGCCCGAGCCCGAGACCGGACCGGACGGGCGGGCGGCGGCGGCGCGCGTGTGGGCTTAGCTTTGAACCCAAGCACATCTAGGTCTTCCCTCCTTTAAACACATGGGATACCCCTTGGGGATCCAAACCCTTTACCACATTAGAGACTTATATAGAGAGCAATTCTTCCTATTCCCACCGATGTGGTAGATTTGTCCCACACCACATTTCCATGTCTCAAACACCTTACTTCGTGGACCAATATCTCTTTCATTTCTCAACGAAATTAGATGATTCTTGGCCCTACGGTCATCTACTCACTTTGTAGATCATGCATGTGTAAAGAGACCAGGTCTCCAACATACGGAAGACTAGTGTTTAATTCATCAAAGATGGGTGGACGCATCTCCCCGCCAAAGGCTAATTTCCAACAATCCCCTCTATGAAAGAGAGATTGTGGCGCACGCACAAGGTGCCTACATTTCAGCAATCTTTCAGCGAAACGATATTGCATCAGGAGAGGTAGCTTTCGCTTTGAACCTTCCCTAGTTGAAACCATCGGACTTACTTACTGCGCGGTGAACGTGATGTCTTGAACCGTCAGTGTTTAGTGTAAGCCAAGACAACGATATCAACACAATAACTCTTCTTATTCATTTTCCTTCTTACGTTTCGTCCGTTGTGGCCATGGACACACTTGGATTCTTAAGTGCGTTCAATTGAGGCGGCCATCCTCGCACTTAAATAGGTGATCTCCTACAAGGTATCATGCTATACCCCACTTCTCAAGTGTTAGGAATCATTAAAAGTTCCACAACTTTAACCTCAACCGTTTGAGGATCTTTTAAAAAGTTTTGGAAGCTTAACCTTTACCCACCATGCGAGCGACACTTTAATGTCTATCGCGGGAACAGCTTTGGATGCATGTTTCCGTACAGAAATCATCATCCGAAGTGCTTCTTGCTTCCACCGAAGCGCTCAACTGAACCTTTTGCCGCTTAGTTTTCCCATTGAACCAAATTCTTGGGATCTCCAATCAGTATGGTTGGGTTTCCACCGCAAAGGTTCGTATTGTTTGGGTTTTAAGCCAATTCCCCTAGACAGGCAGAACACTTGATCTCCGGGTAGTCCCTTAGTTAGTACATAAGGATGTGACACCCGTGATGATCAACTGCCATACGGTCTTATGTCTCCGACAGATCCTGAAAGATATGTCCAGACGCCGTCATCCGTGTCCTTCCCGAAGCCGACCGGCTAGCCACGATGTATAAGCTGCGAAGACACGGGTATCTCCCAATAAGGGACGTCCTCTAAGGAGCCGTGAAGTTACTCAACTTCTTTCATGCTTTGTATAAAGCGATAAACTCCGATTCCATCATGAATCGGCCGATGCAAGTTTGCTTAGAGGATTTTCCAAGATCCACCATACATATTTGCTTGTGGCTTTGGTGTTCTTCAGATCTGATGTCCATTTTGCATCACTTGTGTTCTCCCGAAGCTGCTGGACATCCAGAATACTATAATCCGTAGTTAAGCGAATAATTCGGATATCGTCATATCGACTTAACGCCTTCTATTGATCATGTATTAAGATCATCGGTGAACCTTAGTTCAAGGCGATCGTTTGTAGGACGATACCGGGTCGGTTGTAGTGTGTACAATACATTGAACTACACATGACACTGTGCATATCGCTCCTTGATAATGGGTGCACCATGATTCCAATTAGTTCTATGATTCATATCCATTGGTGGCTTCAACGAGGCTGTCAACTATCGACCGATCTGTTAGATGTCTTAGAAATCCAATTCCTAAGATGTCATCTCGTGATACCCATATCTTTCATATCGAGACTTTGTTTCAATATGACTTTTACTTCAGTATTTGTTGATTCTCCAACTGTTGGCTTTCTAATTTCGAGTCAATGTTTACGTGGTCGATTCATTGTTTGTTTTATACGAAACTTTCGGGACCAAAATGTAAACATTTCGGGGACCAAAATGAAAGTTCGGAAGAAGCCCAACGGTCGGCAAACCAAGTCGATTCTCTTCTTCCAACTCTACGGTTGGGAAGGCTAATTCAACATTCATGCCACGCAAGACCGCAATGGCCCTGGATGTGAAGCTACTCACGAGGGGAGCACATCTTACAACCCAAAGGTTCTTTTCCGGAGGAAGATCAACCATTACGCAAGTATGGTTCTATATGATAGAGTCTATTTCTCTCTTTGTAGCTTCTTTCCAAAGCGGCGTTTTGGAGAATGACAATTATTTATTAATTGTCCATGGTTCGTTCTCAACCATACAAGCTAGAAGGTATGGAACAAGTCTTTGTCCCCTCTTTGCTCCTTCTCGGTTCAACATCTAGAATCCCGAGTTCTGCGGATACGGAATATTAAGTTCGGATAGCCGGCAACTTTCGAGTCTGTAGATACGGAACGTCAGTTCGGACAGTCGAGCCCTCGCGGGTTCTTGTTAACCTTGAGCAATTACTCCTTTTTCCTTTTTCAAGGAAAGCGATCTTCAAAGAATTCAACATTCTTTGACGCCAAGAGGCGATCATCACTCTTTGTTATTTGCGGATCCGGTGGATATGCAATCTACGATCTTAGGTACAACTTGACCTATTTCATTATTCCAACTTTTACCAAGCAACCCCACATAAATTGGGCGTACGACTTTGGCTTGGCTAACACCATTAGACTGAGGTGAGAAATGAACATTCGTTTAATGAACGATGCTTCACATTCTCCCCCTCTATCACTACGAATTTCTCAATCCGTAGGCTTAGTTGATTTTCAACTTCTGCTTTGTAGGCTTCAACAACTTCATCTTTGCTTTTCAATAAACAAAGGATTCCATACGTTGTACCATCATCAATGAAGATCACAACGTACTTGTCTCCCCCCTCTATTTTGTATAAACTTCAAATCACCCAAGTAGGTGTGACTAAGTTCTAGAGGAGCGGTGCTTCTTTCGCTATTCCCTTGACGGAATTTGGAAAGGTGATTTTGCCTCTTCGTCTACCTCACATTCATTTTGAGGGTTTATGTCGACAGTAGGCAACAATCTCAACATCGTTAGCTTTTGAATGACTTGCTATTTAACGTGTCTTAATCTATGATGGCATAGATGCACGGATTACAAATATATCATTCATTTGGCTACAGACATCTTTGTACCATTCTTAGTTATTACGGACTGTTGGACTAATCTCAAACCAGCTTGACCAACAGCGTCCCTTAAACCAAGTTAGGAATATGTATCACCTCATCTTAGAGTGATCACAATCCATGAAGTCCTATTGAGGACAACCTCTCCAACCCCTTCTACTTTAGAGGTGGCGTTGCTTCACATGAACAACCTCTTGCCCGTGGTTAGGGCGTAACCGGATCATAAGTGATCTAGATACTCGGCCTACTCCGGTTGCTTTGGCGGGCCCGAGTGTCCAATTTCTTTCTTGCCTTTCTTTAGGCCTTCGGATCATTCGGGACACGGAAACTCGGCCCACCTTACTAGGTGTCCATTACTTTTCCTATGAAATGAATTTTGGCCCCACTCCCCGGTCGCCGGAGGCTTTATATGGCGAGTGTCCAATATCATCATATCAAAGAAATTTTGGCCCACTCCGGTCGCCGGAGGCTTTGTATGACCGAGTGTCCAATATCATCCTATCAAAGGAATTTTGGCCCACCCGGTCGCCGGAGGCTTTATGTGACCGAGTGTCCAATATCATCCTATCAAAGGAATTTTGGCCCACTCCGGTCGCCGGAGGCTTTATGTGACTGAGTGTCCAATATCATCCTATGAAGGATCTTCTGGCAAATAGTATGACAGGTTCAACGTCTTTAACTTTTAGACTTCTTCCGTTATGATTGGTGCCCAGATAATTCTTGGCGCTTACTTAAGAGTGGTAACAGTTTTCGCACGAGTTAGTGGATCTCTCTCCATCGTATGTGCGAACATACTTTACACACTTTTAATCATTACACTTAAAAGAACGGATCTTTTTAAGTCGTTTACAAAATCCAATCTTTAAACGGGAAAGAAGATGCGATTAAACTTCTGATTTTTTTTTCCTTTAAAGCGTAAGGAATATAAATTATTTTCATATTCCTCCTACTTTAATCAATTTTTAATCAGACATCATTTAATCTTTATTCTTAACAAGTAAGAAAAACTACTTATCCCAATTTCGGATTCTGGCTCACTTCAGTCACTTCATCAAACTGAGTGTCCAGTTCCTTCTTACCATTATTCGGATCTTTTGTGCGGGATAGATACGGGCCTTCGCTGCAAGATAGAAGTACATCTTCGATCTTCTCCTCTTGTCCCAGTTGACATCCTCGGAGCTCTCGAGAGCGCTTGTTCCAACCCGATCTTGGTAGCGGTGACACCATGAACACGTTCATCATCATCACTCTCTTCTACCAGAAAACCATTGCCATATCCAGATTTGGTCACACAACTTTTGACCGACATCTTTCGAACACTAATAGTAATACAACACAATCTTGTCTTAAGTTGTTGGTATTTCTATGGTACTTTATAGAGCAGTACGGGAAGTAATAACTATTACAAATGTTCGAAAGGATAAATAAATTGTCAATCTTCAAAACTGCCGCGTGTGTGTTGTGTCTTGAATCTTGATCAACTTGCAAAGCCAATGTTGAGAACTGCCGCAAGTTTGTTGTGCCTTAAATCTTGATAACCTGAAATCAAGAAACAACTAAATCTGGATGGTTACAACGTTGTGTGTTGAGTCGAGGATAGCCCTCTATCCTTAAGACAAGATTGCCCCGTATATATGCTTTTACGTTAGCGGGAAATAGTCTCCCAAGATAAAACAACACTTTAATCTCAACACTACAAAGCCAATAGGTTGAGCACTGGCGAAGAAAACAAATATGACTTGACTTCTTTGAAGCTATGGAATAGGAAGGAAGAGTTTCTCAATACTCTTCTCTTTTGTCTCTGTGTATATAATGTGTCTCTGGTAGTGTATATCTTGTGTATATGTGTGGGTTTGCTCACGATTTTCGTCACAGTTTGGTCACTTTGTTTTTTGCCTGATTTTCGCCTGATTTTCGTTCAATTTTCTGGTCGTTTCTTGCCTTATTTCAGCCAGTTTTCAGCCTGTATTTTCGTCTATTTTCTGCTCTGATTTGAGCCAAAGAAGGCTCAATATATAGCAAGGAGAAGGGGCTGTACAACTGCCCAAAACATGGCTGTTAATGGCCATTAGGAGGCCATTAAAACAGCCAAGTAAAGGCAGTAAAAGGCCATCAAAGAGGCTGATTTAAGGTTGAAAATGGCCAAGTAATGGGCTGTTAATGGAGGAGTTAATCAGCCAAGTAATGGCTGATTAATGCCTCACAAAACAGTCCCAACGGTAGGCTTTCTGCCTTCCGTCACCTTCCCAGAAACTCTGGGGACCAAACTGTAAGTATTGAAACTTCGGGGACCAAAGCTGTACATATGAAAGAATTCGGTCCAAAGCGTACATCCGGCGCGAGTTCTCTGGTCCAAAAAGATAATATCAGAAAGGCCCATGGCCCATGGCCCGTGGCCCGTGGCCCGTGGCCCGTGACCGGACGGGCGGGCGGCGGCGGCGGCGCGCGTGTGGGCTTAGCTTTGAACCCAAGCACATCTAGGTCTTCCCTCCTTTAAACACATGGGATACCCCTTGGGGATCCAAACCCTTTACCACATTAGAGACTTATATAGAGAGCAATTCTTCCTATTCCCACCGATGTGGTAGATTTGTCCCACACCACATTTCCATGTCTCAAACACCTTACTTCGTGGACCAATATCTCTTTCATTTCTCAACGAAATTAGATGATTCTTGGCCCTACGGTCATCTACTCACTTCGTAGATCATGTATGTGTAAAGAGACCAGGTCTCCAACATACGGAACACTAGTGTTTAATTCATCAAAGATGGGTGGACGCATCTCCCCGCCAAAGGCTAATTTCCAACAATAAAGTAGGTAATAAGTTCGTCTATACTCCGCATGTTTAAAAGCTACTTACTTATGAGGATATTATTCAGGCCAAGGACCTGAATACTGTCATCTCCTGTTATTTCTTCAACGTATTGCTTAATCTCCAGAGCGGAACCTTCAAGTTGAGGGCTGTCTACAAGTTTGATAATTTTCAATGAACAAATATCCCCGAAACTAGGCGGAATCTCCTCAAGCTTATGACAACCCAACAGTTGTAATTTCTCAAGCACAGGAAAGGATTCCTCTTCAACCTCCCACTTAGCAAGAGTCACTTCTTGCAGCTTCAAACATTTGAGATTCTCAAAGGTGTCTTCCTCCCCCATGTTCCATTCTTCTTGCTGGATGATTGGTTCAACAAGGTACAACTCTTCAATGTTGGGCAGTCTCGGTATCAGTATTGGTTCATCTGTATCCAAATCAAAGAATGAACAATATGTTATGCTCAGCACCCGAAGCTTTACAAGATTCCAAATTGTCGGTAGTAGTACCAGGGGTAGTCCATCATTTTCCACAATCATAGTCCAGAGGCTTGAAAAAGATGCAGGCAGGGATTTAACTTCTGTCTTAATGCTTAAGCACCTCAAATGAACCAACATGCATATTTCATTCAGCAAATAATCATTCACCTTGATAAAAGGGCTCTCCATGATCAACACTCTAAGAAGCCTCATCCGAAAGACGGTCGTCCAGCTTGTGTACCGACCAGGATAAAATTGTTAAGCCCAAAGTGCTCCTTATCATATTTAATGACCATTTTGCGTGGCAACAAATCTGAAGAAGAAGATGGAGCACTTGAACTTATCTGGTCAAACAACTTTTCCTTTCTTGCTTTTATCAAACAAAAGTCATGCACAAGATCATGAAGTTGGCAAGTCTGAAATTTACCTATCTAATTGAAAAAAATTTACCAAGCTACTGGAAATTAAATTATCTAAATAAACCTCCATCACTTCTTCCACACTCTTCATCTCTATCTGTTCCACAAGTCCTTCGACATGCCATAACATTTTAAAAAAAACCGATTTAATTTCTGTGTTGTAACACCCCATACTTTAGCAGTAGGGTACATCGGGTAAACACACATGAGTTTAACGAGGTTGAGATTATTCATAAAGTTATAGAAGATTCTTATTAAGGTTGAAGCGGTTACGCGGGGATTAAAGGTTAAGCGAATTAGAGAAAATAAGTTTCGTCGAAGTTCGGAATATAGAACAAGTTATACGGACATGCATGTAGATCGAGAGCATTGTATAAAAGGATGAAGTCCCGAAACAACTTAGAATTTAACAAGTGTGACGACGATGATCAGAAATATTATTTCGTGTGAGCTAACAGAGGCTATGGACTAGCATTATATTACATGACTATGATAATGGAGGTAGGAAGTGTGCCAAAACAATTATTATCTAAGTGAACTGAGATTAAGAAATTAATTGAGATTTTTGAATAAATATTATGTGGACATAGTCCCCGTATGCCACCGATAGGTGGAAGCAAGTTCATTAAATATACATGCACATTAAGTTGTGGTGTGATATATTAGTAATGAGTAGATAAGGGTGATCCTAAGAGACCTACACGTATAAGGGAGGGAATATCTACATATCTTAGTCATTACTATTCTAAGATGAATATGTGTACATATATATTAGTGACACAACAACTTGAATCACAAGTTTTGCGAGAAACATGTTCATTTCAAGTAGGGCCCACGACCAATTACTCTTTTTTAGATGGGTACAATTAATTATCTTATCATAGTGATATATGTCAATAAAGGATTATGATGTCCAACAGAATATATATATGTAAGAACGTGTATTTTTTTGAGAAGGCAAAAGAAATACTTTTTCAAAGTAAGATACATAAGGGCTACGATGAAGGTTTTGGCTCACTGCTCCGATCCCGTCAATGAATTCATGATTATAGCATTGGCTTCTTCCGAATCTTAGTAAATCGGAGATTTCTTGGTAGTGGAGTAAGGTGGATGGAGGGCTAGTTCTTGAAATTCGGAGGTACAGGTATGTTAAGGCAAATCATTTCTTTCTTTTGGCATGTTCTAAGTACGAAACGTAAACGTAACATTATTTCATAAATTATTCTACTCTTAGTAGTTAAGAATATTCCTGTTATTCATTCTTATGTTAAAAGCATGTCTAAATATGTTCTTAAATCCTTATTGAGGTATACAGAAAATATGTTAGTTTTCATAATGTTAATCGGGGGTAAAGCGACATTACATCACTCTGACAAACTTATAGTGTCTTATTATCATATCATTCATGCATTACATTCATGTACATACCTTGACCTCAAATGAGTTATACTTTACTATATGTATGCATTATATGTATGTATGAGGAATGGGAAAAGGGAAGGCGTTATATAAGCACACCGGCTACAGCTGGTACAAATATACACGATAATGATTATGCCCACAGAGGCCGACATAATATGATGGGATGCCCACAGAGGCTTGATGGCGTTATATACGCATATGTATGTGCATGACCGCATTGTGCATGGAATTTTGGCATATTATGGCCCTCATAGGCATTCTACACAGACATGATACTTATGCATATTGTGGCCCTCAGAGGCATTCTACACAGACATGTTACTTATGCATATTATGGCCCTCAGAGGCATTCGGTACAGGTTGGTTTTTCTTGTCTCATATTTCTTTCACGTCTCTATTATGCTATTGTTCATGCCTGACATACTCGGTACATCAGTCGTACTGGCGTCCATTTTGTTGGGGGATACTGCATTTTATGCCCGCAGGCTCAGGTAGACAGGGCGACGGTCCGCACTAGTAGGTTTCTGGTCCAGCTGATATTGGAGCACTCTATTTGTTCCTGAGTTATAGTCTACTCGTGGTATGATATTTTGGTTTTGCGTTGGGGTACGACGGGGCCCTGTCCCGACCCTATGATGTCACATACTCTTTAGAGGCTTGTAGATAGTTGTCATGTGTATGGTAGTCATGTATGGCCTTGTCGTCCTTAGTATGTATATATGCATAGGTTGGGTTCCTCCGTTTGCAAGAGTTTACGCAGTACCTTTCCAGTTTATTATTCTCATGTGTCAGCAGGTTACCTCGTGATGGCCCTCATGGCCATGCTTAATCACGATTAGATGTTACATATATGATTAGTAGTGCTAGGCAAGTAAGGTTTGGGTGCCCGTCATGGCCCTCCGATTTAGGTCGTGACAAACTTGATATCAGAGAAGGTCTGTCATAGGGAGTCTACAAGCCGTGTCTAGTAGAGTCTTATTTATGGGTGTGTTGTGCACCACACTTATATACAGGATGCTACATGACATTTAGGATGATGGTTACCTTCCTTCCTGATCTAGAATCGTGCTATAGAGCTGATTTGTAAGAATTCTCTTTGTAAATCTTATCGTGTTTATGGTTACATTAATGCCTTCTTCCAATAGGGCTATGATTAGCAGGGAGATTGAGGTTGGATTGAGTGTAAATATGAGCAGTATGCTCTCTATTGAGACAGATCTGTCAAAGGATATGATTAAGTTTCTTTCCCAGACACGACTTCATCCTAGCGTATCTGATAGAGATAGGCCCTTGAGGGGTCAGGGAGCTCATAACCTAGGGAGTTTGTTAGTCAGGAATCACCGATATTTAAAGGGTTCAATGATGCAAATATCTTAGGGTCAAAGTTGTAAAGGCCGAGTGAGACCGCCCTGACCATCTTGTAGTTAGTGTGGTCGAGCGCATGCCAGATTATGCCGCAAAGGTACATGGGGTTAGTTTTGTGTGGCAGCCATGGTCACAACGTTCTGAAGTGTCCCAAGTTGTTACGCAAAGGTAAGGATAATATAGATATGAGTTGTACATATGAAACACAGAAGACATAATTGGAAGGTTTAGTAGGTTATGAAAATCTACACATTTTACAATGACTCGTGCTGATTAGAATGAGGGAATATGTTATGTATGTACGACCTAAATTGTAATGTCTTACCTAGAATAGATTGGGAATGGTTCTAGGATATCCTTAATAATAATGGATTGCCATTATCGAATCGTGTGAAGAGTGACCATCAATAAATTTAAGATCACGTAAAGTGACGTACCCAAAATAGTAAGCCCAAGTCATATATAAGGATCGAGTTATCCACAGTAGTGGAAGGGGACATAAGCCTCTCATCTGTGCATAAAGGGCTATACAGTGTATTATTGAGAATTACATGTATCAATGTTAGTAAGCTAAGGTATGCTATAGGTATTGGACTGGTAAGGTCTTCGGCTTCATTGTGCAACATGTTACAATTCTAAGTAACCTCTAAATAACAATAACTTGTTAGGGGCAATTGAGGACGAGAACTATGGAACAATCGAAGAATGGTTGTAAGAAATATGAAAACAGTTAATAAGTATCAATGGAATGGTATGATCAAGTATCAAAGCGGAAATATTTTCCGTTTAATGACGAGTAGAAGTAAAGATTATGACAAGAAGGATAAATGTGGATGAGATTATAGTTATGCAAGTTTCACAAAGATATGATTACTCCCGAATAGCGTAAGGACCAATGGTTGATGAGGGACAACAAGAACTCTTCGGCCAAAGGTGACGAACCTCTGATGTTCATGAAGATAGTATGAGAAATACTTTGAGATAAGAGACCCTCCAAGGCGACTTGAAATGTAAATGTAAAGGTAAGACGAATGAGAACTCGGTCGATGGGAGATCTAATGATGATAAGACAAGAAAGCTTGATAAGTCATTGGATTATGTAACACTGTGAACTGGATCTAAACATACGAAGCATCGGTTACACAACATATGCAGTCATACCTCTCAGAAAGTATGTAAACGGAAGCAACAGTGAGTAAAGCTCAAGATTAGCACCTAACATGTGAGAAGGGGTCAATGACGCCTATGGATACAAGCTGGACATTAAAGATATATGTCAAGAGATAATGAAATTATAATGAAGATGAAATGTCAAGCAAATACAGATGTCTATGAGCATTTTTGAACTGACCAAAGGTTCTACGAGATAGCTAAAGTAATGGGTTTACAGCTTAACGAGATCAAGGAAATCTTTTCCCAAAGCGCCATTGACAGAAAGTCTTAGCTATGAGGCAAGAGAAGGAATTCGAATCTAAGTATAATGACCAGGTTTGGATATAGTAGGCCAACGTCATGTAATGCAAATTCTTCATAATCTTCAATGTACTGAATAAGAGAATAAGTTAACAACTCATCTTTTAAGAAGTAGTAATGCCAAGGGTTGGAATCGAGAGCAATGTTTGAGAGTACGTATGTATACCAAAATATTTTAGAATTAAGATGAGTACGCCAAATAAGAAAATGAGTGAACGAGTGTCAAAAGAAGTAAGAAAGGAAGTTGTTTATAATTACGAGTAGTGAGAAAGTACGAAAAAAAGAAAGGAGATTTCTTTCAGACCATGAATAAGAGTTAACTACGTTGATACGTGCACTTCAGATTCGATGAAATTGTCCATAAAGTGTACATGTTTGAGATACTACAAATATAAGGGTTTTCAGCACACCAGTTAGTAAACAAAGCTAAGTTAACAATAAAATCATTCACCCATAACACAACTTGACTAATATGAGGACTAAGGAGAGAAGTTGACTTGAGGAAACACATCAGTTAGTTAAGTGGGAGTCCGATTGGAGGATTCAGATATTGATAGCCCTATGACTCAGAATACAGCAGGGTCATCCCTCATACCGGAAGAAAACAAACGTCATGATGAAGATCCCATTTTTGGGAAGATATTTAACAAAAGAGAATCACAACCTTCGAGCATAATGGGAGAGGGACCTTAGGTGGAAGGTCCATTTGTGTATTCCCAGTGTAGCAAGATTACGAGACAAGATTATGACGGAGGTCCATTGCTCATAATATTCCATTCACCCTAGATCTACTAAAATGTATCATGATCTCAAAGGTATGTATTGGTAGAACGACATGAAGATGAGCATTGCGGAGTTTGTAGCTCAGTGTCCTAATTGTCAGCAAGTAAAAATAGAGCACCAAAAGCCCGTCGGCGTGACTAAGAACATTGAGACCCTGATGTGGAAATGGGAAATGATTAATATGGACTTCATTATGGGTTACCTTGCTCTTATCGTAAGTTTGATTCTAGTTGGGTGATTGTTGATAGGCTGACCAAATCATCTCAATTCCTGGTAGTCAAAACTACCTACACAACTGAGGACTACGCAAAGTTGTACATTAAAGTGATTGTTCGCCTTCATGGTATGCCTATTTCTATTATATATGATCGGTGTGCGCAACTCACAGCTAAATTCTAGAGATCATTTCAGAAAGTTTGGACACTCAAGTCAATCTTAACACAACTTTCCACCCTCAGACAGATGGGCAGGCCGAGCGTACGATTCAAATGCTTGAGGACATGCTACGAGCTTATGTATTGGACTTTAAGAGAAGTTGTGATGATCATTTATCCCTCATTGAATATGCATACAATAACAATTATCATACTAGTATCAAAATGACTCCATATGAAGCTTTGTATGGACGGAAATGTAAATCTCCTATCAGATGGGTCGAAGTAGGCGAATCAGAATTATTTGGGCATGACCTAGTGTACTAAGCCATAGAGAAAGTGAAGCTTATCCAGGAACAACTGTTAATCGCTCAGAGTCGTCAGAAGTCGTATTCAGATGTGTGGCAGCGAGACTTAGAGTTCTAAGTGGATGATTGGGTCTTCTTGAAAATTCCTCATATGAAGGGTGTACAGATATTTGGGAAAAAATGGAAAGCTCGGTCCAAAGTACATTGGACTATATCGCATAATTCGATGATTCGGCCAAATAGCTTACGAGTTAGACTTGCCTTTGGAGTTAGAGGTTGTTCATATGGTTTTCCATATTTTAATGTTAAAAGTGTGTGTTGGGGATCCTTCCCAAATTGTGCCAATTGACGATGTGAAGGTTACAGAGGACCTATCATATGTAGAGGTTCATATTGCTATCGTAGGTCGACAAGTCCGCAAGTAGAGGACTAAGGAAATAACCTCTGCGAAAGTACTATGGCGGAATAAGAATGTAGAAGAAATGACATGGGAGGCGGAAGAGGAGATGAAACACAAATATCCCTACCTATTTCAGACCAACGCTGAAGTTACGAGAGAAACATAAGGTGGGTTATATTTCAGATTATTATACTTAATGCTTGAGGACCATGTGAGATCTGATGTAATAATATATGTTATATTATATGGCCCCGTGAAGAGAGGGGGGTAATGTGTTCAGGCTACATGACGGGGATTAGATATATCACCTCACCATTCAAGGATGGATGTTCCTAAGAGGGAGATGATGTAACACCCCACACTTTAGCGATAGGGTACATCGGGGTAAACACACATGAGTTTAATGAGGTTGAGGTTATTCATAAAGTTATAAAAGATTCTTATCAAGGTTGAAGAGGTTACGCGGGGATTAAAGGTTAAGCGAATTAGAGAAAATAAGTTTCGTCGAAGTTCGGAATATAGAACAAGTTATACGGACCATATCAAATTTTGGTCATACTCATGCATATAGATCGAGAGCATTGTATAAAAGGATGACGTCCCGAAACAACTTAGTATTTAACAAGTGTGACGACGATGATTAGAAATATTGTTTAGTGTGAGCCAATAGAGGATGTGGACTATCATTATATCACATGACTATGATAATGGAGGTAGGAAGTGTGCCAAAATAATTATTATCTAAGTGAACTGAGATTAATAAATTAATTGAGATTTTTGGATAAATATTATGTGGACATAGTCCCCGTATGCCACCAATAGGTGGAAGCAAGTTCATTAAATATACATGCACATTAAGGTGTGGTGTGATATATTAGTAATGAGTAGATAAGGGTGATCCTAAGAGACCTACACGTATAAGGGATGGAGTATCTACATA
This sequence comes from Anisodus tanguticus, assembly GCA_034509755.1. Classification (NCBI taxonomy): domain Eukaryota; kingdom Viridiplantae; phylum Streptophyta; class Magnoliopsida; order Solanales; family Solanaceae; genus Anisodus; species Anisodus tanguticus. The sequence goes on along the minus strand of CM067554.1, from coordinate 47,998,942 downwards.
TCTTTGTCATTACTATTCTAAGATGAATATGTGTACATATATATTAGTGACACAACAACTTGAATTGCAAGTTTTGCGAGAAACATGTTCATTTCAAGTAGGGCCCACGACAAATTACTCTTTTTTAGATGGGTACAATTCATTATCTTATCATAGTGATATATGTCAATAAAGGATTATGATGTCCAACCGAATATATATATGTAAGAACGTGTATTTTTTTGAGAAGGCAAAAGAAATACTTTTTCAAAGTAAGATACATAAGGGCTACGATGAAGGTTTTGACTCACTGCTTCGATCCCGTCAATGAATTCATGATTATAGCATTGGCTTCTTCCGAATCTTAGTGAATCGGAGATTTCTTGGTAGTGGAGTAAGGTGGACGGAGGGCTAGTTCTTGAAATTCGAAGGTACAAGTATGTTAAGGCAAATCGTTTCTTTCTTTTGGCATGTTCTAAGTACGAAATGTAAACGTAACATTGTTTCATAAATTATTCTACTCTTAGTAGTTAAGGATATTCCTGTTATTCATTCTTATGTTAAAAGCATGTCTAAATATGTTCCTAAATCCTTATTGAGGTATACAAAAAATATGTTAGTATTCATAATGTTAATCGGGGTGAAGCGACATTATATCACTCCGACAAACTTATAGTGTCTTATTATCATATCATTCATGCATTACATTCATGTACATACCTTGACCTCAAAGGAGTTATATACTCTACTATATGTATGCATTATATGTATGTATGGGGAATGGGAAGAGGGAAGGCGTTATATACGCACACCTCTACTATATGTATGTATTATATGTATGTATTGGGAATGGGAAAAGGGAAGGCGTTATATACGCACACCAGCTGCAGCTGGTACAGATATACACGATAATGATTATGCCCATAAAGGCCGACATAATATGATGGGATGCCCACAGAGGCTTGATGGCGTTATATACGCATACGTATGTGCATGACCGCATCGTGCATGGAATTTAGGCATATTATGGCCCTCAGAGGCATTCTACACAGATATGATACTTATGCATATTATGGCCCTCAGAGGCCTTCTACACAAACATGATACTTTTGCATATTATGGCCCTCAGAGGCATTCGGTACAGGTTGGTTGTTTCTTGTTTCATATTACTTTTAGGCCTCTATTATGCTATTGTTCATGCCTGACATACTTGGTACATCAGTCGTATTGACGTCCATTTTGTTGGGGAATACTGCATTTCATGCCCGCAGGCTCAAGTAGACAGGGCGACGGTCCTCACTAGTAGGTTGCTGGTCCAGCTGATATTGAAGCACTCTATTTGTTTCAGAGTTGCAGTCTAGTCGTGGTATGATTATTTGGTTATGCGTTGGGGTATGACGGGGCCCTGTCCTGACCTTCTGATATTACATACTCTTTAGAGGCTTGTAGATAGTTGTCCTGTGTATGGTAGTCATGTATGGACTTGTCTGCCTTAGTATGTATATATCAATAGATTGGGTTCCTCCGTTTGCAAGAGTTTACGCAGTATCTTTCCAGTTTATTATTTCCATGTGTCAGCAGGTTACCTCGTGACGGCCCTTGTGGCCATGCTTAATCACAGTTAGATGTTACGTACATGATTAGTGGTGCTTAAGGTTCGAGTGCCCGTCATGGCCCTACGGTTTGGGTCATGACATATGTCATTCAGATAACTTGCATGGTAAATAAAGCACGACTTAAGGGGATCTGCTAAATGGTTATAACTTAATTTTATCACCTTCATCACTTCTACTTCATTGTTGAAAATAAAGTAACTCAAATTATTTCGATCTTCAAGCCACATAGTTTTTTTTCTTTTCCTTATGTAAGATTGTATTGTCTTTCTCATTAATACAAATATATATAGTTTGTTCAATGCGGAATCCTAATACAATAAGGATCCTATATCTATCATAATTATTCAACACTAAGTATTACAAAATATATGGATTATATTTATAATATACGTTAATACACCCCCGCAGTCGGAGTGGGAAAAGACCAGACGATAAGACTGTGGATCTGAAGTCGAGGAATAGCTGTCTAGGAAGACCTTTGTGAAGATATCCGCATACTGATACGAAAAAGGCACGTGTAATAACTTAACATGACCGAGAGTAACTTCTCACGAAAAAAATGGATATCCATCTCAATATGCTTGGTTCGTTGATGCTGAACCGGATTATGAGATAAATATATGGCAGATATGTTATCACAGTAAACCAAAGACTCCTTATGCAAGGGACACTGAAGCTCCAAAAGAAGGTTTCGAAGTCAACAGATCTCAGCAATAACATTTGCAACGCCTCTGTACTCTGCTTCTGCACTCGAATGGGATAATGTGGCTTGCCTCTTGGCAGACCAAGAAATGAGATTATCCCCTAAGAACACACAGTAGCCGGATATGGAGCGTCGCGTGTCCGGAAAGCCTACCCAATCAGCATCCATATATGATAACAACCTGGTAGGTGCTGAGGGGTATAGATGTAATCCATAATCAAGTGTGCCCTTAACATATCAAATGATACGTTTATGGGAAGTAAAATGAGGCTCCCTGGGGGCATGCATGAATAAACATACCTGCTGAACAACATAAGTGATGTTAGGTCTGGTGAAAGTAAGATACTGAAGTGCACCTGCAAGGTTTCTGTAAAGAGTGGGATCGGACACTGGGTTACCATCAACAACACTAAGGTTTGATTTAGAGTCAATCGGAGTGGACATTATTTTACAGTTCGCCATTTTAGCCCTGTACACTATCTCCTATGCATACTTGTGTTGACACAAGAACATATTATCTGCAGACTTAGTAACTGATATCTCTAAAAAGTAACTCAACTTCCCCAAGTCCGTCATAGCAAATTCGGTTTTAAGTAATGCCATAATCTCATTTTTCAACACATCAGAGGAGGCAGTAAGCACAATGTCATTCACATATAACAACAAATAAGCAATGCTATTACCTCGATGAGAAGTAAAGAGAGAATTATCGCACTTACTGCATACGAACCCAATTTGCATAATGTATTGTGCAAAGCGATCATACCACACTCGAGGGGCCTGTTTCAAACCAGAAAGTGATTTACGGAGACATCATACATATTGAGGGGCTGACGAATGGACAAAACCAGGTGGCTGGTGCATGTAAACAGTTTCTTTCAAATCTTCATGTAGAAATGCATTCTTGATATTAAGCTGATGAATCGGCCAGTGCTTACCCATAACAATACTCAAAACTGTGCGAATGGTAGCCGGTTTAATAACCAGACTGCACGTCTCACCACATTCAACACCCTCCTACTGATTAATGCCATTAGCCACAAGTCTCACCTTATATCTCTCAAGATCACCATTGTCTCTGTATTTGTGACAAAAAAGCCATATGCAACAGATCAAACTCACCCCCTCCGGTATAGAAACCAAATATCAAGTGTGCTATTTTGTTAAAACATTAAATTCCTCATGCATGGCCGCATTCTAATTAGGGTCTAGTTTGGCTAATTTTGGGCTTTTTAGAATCGGGGATATAGTTTGTGCCGATAGGTTAAACTAGGCTTTGGGTTTGAAAATCCCATATTGGGCACGAGTTTCCATATGATGTGTGGGAGAAGGGGGTCGGATAATGTGGGATAGTGCCGGGTCAGGTGTTTCGGTGGAAGGTGCGGTGTCTAGTGGGTGTTGGGTATGGTCGATAGAACACAGACCAAACCAGAAAGTGTTTGGTATTCGGATCTGGGTGTTTTGGGTCGGGGAGTTGGTGCGATCTGGTGGGTTGGGGCTACAGGTTGACGGAGCCGGCGATGAGGAATGGTGGGGTCGACAAGGTTCTATGTGTAGACATTGTTGGGTGGTCGGGTTTCTGGTACAATGGTGGTGTCGGTGGTGGGGACACTGGGGTTGACTGGAAGGACGACAAAGGGTGGCGGTGACACTGGAGATATCGATGACAGTGCTGGTGGGTGGTCGGGGTGATGACCGGTTGTGACAGTGGGACACTGAGTCGACTGTCGATGGTAGAGGTGGCAGTCGGCGATTGCAGAGATGAGGACGGAGACGATATAAGAGAGGCATATACGCCACCAAAACTGGCAGAGGTAGGTGGCAGAGACAGTGGTATAGTAGTGGACTGACTCAGTTTGTGAAGTATGACGGGGGAAGTGTTTGACTCGTGGAGAAAAGTATAGTCCGTGTTACATAATTTTTGAATGTTTGCGAAGGGAAATATCGTCTCGTCGAATATAACGTGATGAGATATGTGAATTTGACGAGTGGACAAGTCATAGCACAAATAGACCTGGGAAACCTATGAAGACACACCGAGTGGTTCGGGATGCTAATTTATGAGGGGCGGTGGACGCAAGGTTTGGATAGCAAAGGCAACTGAAAATCCGAAGGTGATCATAGGAGGGGATCCGATGGTATAATATTTCAGTTGGGGTCATGTTATGAAGAGTACTAGTAGGTAAAATATTAAGGACATATTCTACCATTTTGACTGCATAGACCCAAAGGGGGGGGGGGTAGAGAGGCATAAAACAGGAAAGTACGAACCATGTTATTAATAGTGCGAATGATTCGTTCAACTTTGTCATTCTTAGGGGAGGTGTGAGGAGATGAAAACTAAAAAACCATGTCATTATTTTTGCAAAATTTTTGAAACGTGGAATTATTAAATTCACAGCCATCATCACATTGAAAAGATTTGATGGCTTTTTCAAATTGTGTTTTAATAAAATTGCGAAATTCAAGAAATTTGACAAACACTTCCGACTTGAACTTTAGTGGGTAAATCCAAATAAAGTGAGAATAATCATCTAATAAGACGAGATAGTATTTATGACCAAAAGAGCTGGTAATGGGAAACATCCATAAATCAGCATGCACAATCTCGAAAGGAGCAAACGTAACACTAAGACATGATTTAAACGGAAGGCGAACATGTTTGCCTAACCGACAAAAAACACAATTTTGGGCAAGTTTCCAATTATTATAACGAATAAAATTATTACTTCTAAGAAAATTAAAGACAGGAGCTCCTGGTTGTCCAAGCCTATTATGCCAAGTCGACGGAGAGATAGCAGAAAGAGAGGTGTGGGAGCGGGAACTGGCAATGGAGGTGGATGGGAAATGATAGAGATCCCCCGTGCTATTGCATCTCGTAAGAGGTGTCCTCGTATGAAGATCCTTCACAGTAAAACCAAAAGGGTCAAAGTCAACAGAGATAAAATTATTACGAGTAAATTTTCGGACAAATAGTAGGTTCTTAGTAATGTTGGGAGCATAGAGGACGTTATTTAGAGAAAAAAGTGGGTGTGGCATTGAGTGTAGGTTGTACCATAGCCCTGAATTGGAATGCAATGTCCATTACCAACAGTAATATAGTGAGGATACTTTAACTGAAATAGTTTAGGAAGATTACCTGCCGAGCGGGTGAGGTGAGATGTGGCACTTGTGTCCATGTACTAATTTTCATCGGGCTACTACACGTTTAAAGTATCGATAGCCTGGCCCAAATCATATTGGGCCAGACCGTGGTTCTGTAGGCTGGACTGGCGGCGTATATGTGGGCCTGCTGGGCATTCGATATTTTCTGTTGTGGGCCTGGTCCCTGGCCCAGAATTCTAGGTGGCCAGGCCTGCGGGTATTGTGCAACGGCTGCAAGATGTGGACCGTAGGCTGAGGCCTAATTTCCGGAATTTGACTAGGGATATGGGCCAGGCCATGGACACTGCTGCTGAGCCTTGCCTCTGCCATGACCCTTGTCACTTTTACCATTACCACGACCTTTGCCGCCCCTGCCTCCACCGCGGCTGTCCTGCGACTGGTGGTAGTCCGGCGGTGGTGGTTGGGTGGTGGGGGCTGCTTTTATGACTTGATTCTTAACCGCTAATGCTTTTTGATTGTGGGTGTCCTGCTTGGCATGTCGGGTTTCCTCCAAAAGTAATTGTGACCGTGCCCTGTTGAAACTCGGTAGTGGGTCGGCTTGTTGAATCATAGTAGCTAGCATATCGTATTCTTCTTTTGGTAAGCCAGTAACAAGTTGTAGGACCATCTTTGTTTCAGAGACGGGTGTCCCCACGTTGGATAATTGGTCTGCAACTAGTTTCAACTGTTTACAATATTCAGACATGTTGGAAAAATTCTCGAGACGTGTATTATTAAACTGTTCCTCCAAATACACAACCCGAGTATTTTTGTTGTCCTGAAATATTTCTTCCAATCGTACCCATAATTCATGAGCCGAGACACCTGTTTTCATAATTGTATGAAGCAAATCTTTGGAGATGGTGCCGTAAATCAACTTTTTAACTATAGCGCCAAGTAGTGTCTCCAATGTCAATGGGATAGGAAAGAGAGTCGTCAATGTGGTCAAGCACGTTATACGCGCTGGCGTGAATACGAAAAATTTCGACCCACGAGGAGTATTGACCGTCTTCTTGATCAAGAATGATGGGAATGAAATTCTTGATATTTATAACGGCAAATGACGGATGGAAAGAAGATGTGGAGGAGGTGGGAGTTTTAGGACAGGGAGGTAGACATGGTAGCCACAAGAATTGGACACAAAACAAGAAAGAAGACAAAAAATTAATCAAAGCCGATTGGCCGAGGGGAAGGGGGGTGGTCGACGACTTTGGGTAGAAGAAAGTAGGGTTTAAGTGTTTTAGGGTTTGGTTCTTGATACCATGTAAGATTGTATTAATCTCCCTTGGGAAGTCTTTCTCATTAATACAAATATATATAGTGTGTACAATGCCGAATTTTAATACAATAAGGATCCTATATCTACCATAATTATACAACACTAAATATTATAAAATATATGGATTATATTTTTAATATATGTTAATACCTTCCTTGCTATGACTCCCGCGATCAGATCGGCCACCAAAGGAAGCCCTTTACAATTTTGGGTTATTTCTTTTCCAACATCCAATAGTTCATCAGGGCAACATTCATTTCCAAATACCCTTTTCTCTAATAACTCCCGACTTTCTTTTGGTCTTAGCAATCGAAGGTTAAAGAGGATCACTATGGCGTTTTCCATGCAAAGCCACTTTCTTTTCTGGAGTCGTCAAAATAACTCTACTTCCTTTCTACTTCAGGAAAAGGTCTTGTTAACTCATCCCATGTGTTAGTATCCCCCAAGTCATCTAAGACTATAAGGTACCTCTTTCCAAACAGATGTTTCCGTAGCTTATCAGCAACATCACAAATCGCATCCGAGCCAGTAACTTGATTAAAGATTTTCTCCAACAACTTCTTCTTGTCACATTCTTGGTCGACTGTGCACCATGCACGAATGTCAAAATGACAAGAAACTGATTTTTCATTGTATACTTTAGTACGCCAAAGTCGTTTTACCTGAACCCGGATACCAGTGATCGAAATGACATCTAGATTTGCCGGTCCACTAGTATCCAGTTTGTCTCCTCCTCAAAACCTACAATTATTTTACTAACTGTCAATGACTTGCTCTCAACTGGCTTCTTGGGAGAGTTATGAGGCCCCTGGGCTTGGGAATCTTCTCATGTAAATTGGAGACCTCTTCATTGATAAGCTTAATCTTCTCTATGGCAATGGGAAGTGAAAAAATAAGATGTAAGAGACCATTATCTCTGACAATAATTGAATCAATGTCATCTTTTGCCTCATATGCCACATCTAGAACACGTTTCCAGAGATCTTTATATAAATCTTGTTCAACATTCACGAAGAAAGATCTAACAAATTCTAGGTCTTCTTTCACCAGTCCAATTTCTTCTTTTATCAAAGCAACTGAATAAGCATTGGAATCTAGCAAGTCATTTAAGTGTCTTTGTAGCAAATGCATGAAGAGCGGCGCATTACTCATGGGGAAGCAACATTGAGATGAGGCAGGGGCTTTAAAGTAAACATGTTTGAGATATTCCTTCATGAGTTCAATACTTTCCAGCAAGTCTAGAGTTGCATGATTTGTTTCATCGGTACTCTCTTTAATTCTTGATCTCTCTTCTAAGTCGCGAACAACAGTTGAAACCCTAGTGGTAAGTTCCCCAACACAAATAATTTGTCATGATGAATAAAGTCCTTGGGCATATTGTAAGACTGTAATAATTTCTCTCGGGGAGTATTCTTATTATTACAAAATATATATACTGTGTACAAGAGAGGAATCCTAATTCGGTAAGGATCCTAATATACCATAAATATACATGAATAATAATTACACAATATATGACGAATATTCAGAGAATATTCGTTAATACACCCCCTCAGTCTAAGCGGGAGGAGGTCGGACGCTGAGGCTGGATCTGAAGTCAAGAAATAATTGTCTGGGAAGTCCTTTTATGAATATATCTGCATACTGGTATGAAGAAGGTACGTGCAAGACTCGGACCTGATCCAGTGCAACCTTTTCACAAACAAAATGAATATCCATCTCAATGTGTTTCGTTGCTGATGTTGAACTGGGTTGTGAGAGAGATATATGGCAGATATGTTATCACAATATACAATGGACGGCCGTTGCAATGGACACTGGAGCTCCAAAATTAGATTGCAGAGCCAACAAATCTCAGCAACAGCATTAGCGACGCCTCTATATTCTGCTTCAGCACTCGAGCGGGATTATGTGGCTTGTCTCTTGGCAGACCATGAAATAAGGTTATCCCCTAAAAAAACACATAGCCGGAAGTAGAGAGTCGCGTGTCCGGACACCCTGCCCAATCTGCATCCGCATAAGACAGTAACCTGGTCGACGCAGAAGGGTATAAGTGTAATCCATAATCAAGAGTGCCCTTAATGTACCTAATGATACACTTAAGAGTAGTGAAGTGAGACTCCCTGGGGCATGCATAAATAAGCACACCTGCTGAACCGCATAGTCAATATCAGACCTGGTGAAAGTAAGATACTGTAATGCACTTGCAAGGCTCCTATATAGAGTATGATAAAAAATCGGAGCACCATCCATAGCACTGAGCTTAGATTTAGAATCCACTGGAGTAGGCATGATTTTGCAATTAGCCATCTTGGTCATGTACACTATCTCCTCCGCATACTTGCGCTGACTCAAGAACATGTGATATTTGGATCTGGTCACTGATATACCCAAGAAGTAACTCAACTTGAACAAATCAGTCATAGCAAATTCAGTGCTAAGCAATGCAATAATCTCATTCTTCAACCCATCAGATGAAACAGTGAGAACAATATCATCCACATACAATAGTAAGTAAGTTGTGCTAGTGCCTCGATGAAAAATAGATAGAAAGTTATCACACCTGCTGCATACGAACCCAATATGCAAAATATAGATGGCAAATCGATTATACCATATTCGGGGTGCCTGTTTCAAACCGTACAATGACTTGCGGAGACGACAAACATGATGAGGTGCCGCAGGATGAACAAAACCAGGTGGATGGTGTATATAGATAGTTTCTTTCAAGTCCCCATGTAAAAATGTATTTTTCACATCAAGCTGATGTATCGGCCAGTGCTTACCCATGGCTATACCCAGGATTGTGCGAATGGTAGCCTGTTTTACAACCGGGCAGAACATCTCTCCACAATCAATACCCTCCTGCTGATTTGTGCCATTAGCCACAAGTCGTGCCTTATACCTCTCTAATTCTCCACTCTATCTGAATTTGTGACGAAAAAGCCACATGCAACAAATCACATTCACCCCCTCTGGGTCGGGTACCAAATCCCATGTGCGTTGTTTTATTAAATCATTAGATTTCTCACACATCGCGGCATTCCATTTAGGGTCCAATTTGGCTAATTTGGGGTTTTTAGAAATTGGGGAAACTATTTGGACTGACAGGTTAAACTGGGTTTTGGGTTTAAAAATCCCGTGCTTGTTCCATTTGGTGGGTGAGAGCAGCGGGTGGGTTGGTCATCTAATTGTTGACTAGTTTCGGTAGCTGAGGTTGCGGGAAGGGTATGGGTGTTGAGGTGTCGGAATAGTGTATCGGGGCTGGTGAGTGAATTGGGTATTGTGGGTATGGTGTGGTCGATAGAGATGGGTTGGTGTCAAGAATTTGATTTGTGATGGAGATAAATCCGATGGGTGATGTGGTTGGAGGCTGGTGCTTTGATGGTGGTGGTCCTGTGGTAAGCCAATGGTGGTGTGTCGGTGACTGGGGTTAGGGGAAACCGATGGAGAGAGGGAAGGGGACATCGCCGGTGGAGTGACGGCTGAGGTGGAAGTAGGTGGCAGAGGGCTATTTTCGGCGACGGGTTGAGTGATTTGACTGAGAATGACAGGTGAGATGGTGGGCTCGTCAAGAAATGAGTAATCCGATTTTCGGAATTTTTAGAGATTAAAAATGGGAATATGGTCTCGTCGAATGTGACATGATGAGAGATGTGTCTTTGACGAGTGGATAGGTCAAAGCATAAATATCCCCTTTGATTATTTAGAATATATTCGGATGATGCGTAGGAGGGAATGCTACGGTATAGAATTTTGGTTGGAGTCATGTTGTGAAGGGTACTAGTGGATAGAATATTTAGAATATATTCGGACATTTTGACGACATAGACCCAGAAAGACGAAGGAAGAGAGGCATGAAACAGTAGAGTACGAACCATGTTATTAATGGTGCGGATGATGCGTTCAACCTTACCATTTTGAGTTAGGTGTGTGGGAAGGAGAAACAAAAAACCATGCCATTGTTACTACAAAATCGGTGAAACGTAGAATTATTGAATTCACGACCATTATCGCACTGAAATAATTTTATAGATTATTCAAACTGTGTTTTTATAAAGTGTGAAACTCAAGAAATTTTGCAAACACTTCCGATTTAAATTTGAGTGGAAATATCCAAATATAATACGAAAAATCATCTAACAAGACCATATAATATTTATGACCAAGGAACTTGAGACAGGAGATGTCCATAGATCAACATGTATAATGTCAAAAGGTAAAAAAGTTATGCTGGTAGATGATTTAAACGGAATACGAACATGTTTGCCTAAATAACACAAAACACAGTTTTGAGCAAGTTTCCCATTATAACATTTGATAAAATTATTGCCTCTAAGAAAATTAAAAACTAGGGTTCCTGGGTGGCCAAGTCTATTATGCCAAACGGACGGAGAGATAGCAGCGAGAGAAACTTGATAGCAGGATCCGACAACGGAGGTGGATATGAATGGATATAGATCCCCCGTGCTATTGTATCTCGTAAGATGGGTTCCCGTACGAAAATCCTTCACAGTAAAACCAAACGGGTCAAACTCAATAGAGACAGAATTATCACGAGAAAATTACGGACAGAAATAAGGTTTTTAATAATGTTAGGGGTATACATGACATTTTTAAGGGCGAAGGGCAAATGTGGTGGCTGTGTGTGGGAGGAACCATGCCCCTGTATTGGAATGCGATGACCATTGCCAACAATAATATATTGAGGATGCTTTAATGGAAACAATTTAGGAATATTACATGCAGACTTAGTGAGGTGAGATGTGGCGCTCGTGTCCATGTACCAATTTTCGTCGGGCTGCTGCAAATTGAGACTGCTATAATCCTGGCCCAAATCGGTAGGGGCCAGACCGACTGGGTGCTGCTGATACTGGGCCTAAGTCAAGTGGGCCTGAGGCGGGTTGTATGATCCGTTTCTAGCTGCTGGAAACTGGCCCAATATCCCTTGATGAAGATATGGATATTGGGCCTAATATTGTGGAGGAACTGAAGCCCAATTCGGCTGCTGGACAGTAGGTGCTGGGCTGATCCAGTGAGACATCGGATTGGGCTGCTGCTGGCTGGAAAATTGATGATGGCCGCGGCGGCCCTTTCCATGTCCTCTGCCACCCCTGCCGCCGTGGCCTCTGTCGCCGTGGTTCTGCCGCTGCTGGGTGTTTTCCGGAGGTGGTGGTCGGCGGTAGTGTTATTTTGGGGAGGCGTTTCAACCGCTAGCGTTTTTTGGGTGTGTTCGTCCTGTTTTGCACGTCGGGTTTCTTCAAGCAACAATTGTGAGCGTGCCTTGTTGAAACTAGGCAAAGGATCAACCTGTTGTTTCATGGTGGCCAAAGTGTCATATTCGCCTTTTGGAAGGCCGACAACAAGTTGCAAAACCATCTTTGTTTGATAAACAAGTGTGCCTACGTGGGATAGTTGATCCGCCACAAGTTTCAACTGTTTGCAATATTCGGTCATGTTAGAGAAATTTTCAAGAAGTGTATTACTAAATTGTTCCTCCAAATACACATCACCGATGTGCTTATTGTCTTGAAAAATTTTCTCCAACCGAAGCCATAAATCGCGGCGAGGCGCCATATTTCATGATAGTGAGAAACAAGTCCTGGGAGATACCGCCATATATCCACTGTTTGACAGCAGCGTCTAGACGAAGCCATGTAGCGTCGTCGACCTCAGAAGGGCGAGGGAAGGAGTATCAATATGATCAAGCACGTTGTATAGACACGCATGAATGCGAAACAATTCAACCCATGCAGAGTATTGACCGGTTTATTGGTCAAGAATAATTGGGAGGCAGTGATTGATATTTGTGACGGTGAGGGCTGGATGAATTGAGGAAGAAAATGATGATTTTGGTATTACTGGATTGACAATTGTGGAGGATGAGGCGTCTTTGGGAGTTTGAGTGGAAGACATTGTAGTTGGGTAGATGAAACAAAGGAGGAATCAGAGAAGATGACACAAAAATCAAGGAAGATTCCGGCGGCCAAGGGGAGGGGGGTGGCATTTGCTATAGAAATCCTAGGGTTTTGATTTCTGATACCATGTAAGATTGTAATAATTTCCCTTGGGGAGTATTCTCATTATTACAAAATATATATACTTGTGTACAAGAGAGGAATCCTAATTCGATAAGGATCCTAATATACCATAAATATACATGAATAATAATTAGACAATATAGACGAATATTCGGAAAATATTCGTTAATACATATCAGTATGAATAATTAATAGGAACTCCATCATGACATGAATGTTTCGAGCCCCTAATGCTAGCGCTTATAACCTTTACCATGTGCTCTTGTAGATGAATTAGATATGAGTTGATACAGTCATCCATATTATTGGTGAGGCTAGGAAGGACATGATGCACGTTGTCGTCAACATCATCCAAAATTGATTGAAGCAGATTCTCAACCTCTTGTCTGTTGGCAATCATAATATCATCAAATTGCTCTAAATCTGAATACGAATGTTGGACATATGTACAAATAAATGCCAATTCTGTTTTTAGCTTTTCAACTTGATCCACGTCAAGACTTTTTTTATTTTCCTCATTCTTTAACCTCTCTATGAAATTCAGAACATTGACAATGTCTTTACGAAGAGCAGAAAATGACACCTGCCAAAAGACCAAATGTTACTCTATATTAGCAAATATTCTTCGAATATTCTTCGAATATTCTTCGTATATTTTGTAAGATGGAATAATTTTTCTTAGGGATTACAAAATATACGGAGAATATTCGCTAATACTCTAGACATGCAACTAAAAGATAGACGTATACTTTCTTCTAAATAGCCTACCGGATATGAGCTAAATGTTCGTCCTGCAGTCAAAACTTATTATATCACAAAGCTAGAATGTTTAAGAAGATTTTTAATTCTCTATGTTTGAGCAACTGATTTTTCTTTGGCGACTTTATACCACTAGACATGTCTAGCGGCCTGTTATTAATAGCAAAAATAAAAAACCCTCAACAGGGATATGTTTAATTGTAGCCTTGCTAGTACTTATCCATATTTAGCACTTAAATATTAAAAAATATTTTAATACTAGTAAAGCAAGTTGTGTACTAGTAATAATAATTTAATATTTTTACACAAATAAGATAATTTTCTGGCCAACACCGCATCGCGCGCAAACGAGTACTAATGTGGTTTAATAGTTTGGCACTAGTCTCATCTATATCGTTAAATAAAGTTTCAATATTATTATTCGTGAGTCTAAAGAATGAAACTTAGGAAGGATAATTGTACTCATATAAGGTAAATTTTTATTAAATTTTAAGTGTTAAAAGTTAGAATTTTCTACATAGGTCAAATAAGGAAAGATTAATAAGTAAAAATTAATAACCTGTTATAAATATTATTTATTATTGTGAATGTCTATCTCTACAAGGAAAGTTAGAGTTAGTAACTTTGGAACCAAATCAGTTTTTTTTTAATTATAAATAGTCTTTCAAGAAAAATAGTCTCTTCCTCTACAATATATTCTTGTTTTAGCTTTATTATTTATAACACGTTATCAACATGAGTTTCTAATCAATTGATGTTATCTTCTTTAAGAGTTAATCAATTTTCTTTTTGATCCAGGACAAGGTATGTTTTCTCTAAAACTATTTGGGTAACGCTGCTATGTATTTTCGTATGTGAGATCTGTTACCGGATGACTTCTTTAAAATATTTTACCTGACTTATTTTACCAATCATAGATAAATTAGAAACTTGACATGGTTACTTGACTAATATGATTACTTGCTTGTCATGTTCTCTTAATTAATACTTGACTCTGTCCAACACAAAAAAAGAAGAAGGTAAAACTCAAGCATGCCAACTAGTTATAAAACTAACAGATTTATTAAATGTTTGATTGTTTGCCAATTCTCTTTCTTTTTGGATTGTTACCAAATTTATGTGTGGCTACACGTCTTTTTTTATAAGTATTTCAGTAACTTATTTATAACAATTGGTATTGCTATTCCTATAATGGGATTATGATCAATTAAAGTATATATAGATCACTGTATTGAAACTATGCCAGTTTGGTTTCTTTACGCTATTATCCTAATGGTTTCTAACTTGAACATTTTTTTTGATAAGTTTCATTAATTAAATTTATCAAAGTTTGAATTAGTGGCTATTAAAAAAAATTATGTTAATTTCCTGAAGTAAATGCAACAAATTATAAATACAGATTTATTTCCTCTAGTGAATGTGATAATCTTAAGTAAATATAGATGTGCTCTTAGTTGTGAAAATACCACGTCTCACCTTCAGAAGAGGTAGAATAATTGAGAAGAAATATTTTGAATATTATTATTTACTCCTGAAGCAGTAAAATTTTAAAATTTACTCCTGAAGTAGTAAAACTTTGAATTTTATTCATGAAGTAGTAAAACTTTGAATATACTCCCGAAATGGTGAACCTTTGAATTTTACTGTCGAAGTAGTAAAATTATAAAATTTACTCCAGAAGTAGTAGAATTGTGAGATTTACTCCCGAAGTAGTAGAACTTTAAAATTTATTCTCGAAGTGGTAAAACTTTGAACTTTACTCTCGAAGTGGTAAAACTTTAAATTTTACTCTTGAATGCTGTAAAGCTTTGAACTTTACTCCCGAATAAGTTTAACTTTAAAATTTACTCCTGAAGTAGTAAGACATTGAAAAG
Source organism: Anisodus tanguticus (assembly GCA_034509755.1). Classification (NCBI taxonomy): domain Eukaryota; kingdom Viridiplantae; phylum Streptophyta; class Magnoliopsida; order Solanales; family Solanaceae; genus Anisodus; species Anisodus tanguticus. The sequence continues at coordinate 47,983,547 of CM067554.1, read as the reverse complement.
TGTCTAAGAAATATTTGATAGTACAAATTAATGATCAAGATCTCCAAAAGAGCTTAATTGTTTGGCTACAAGGATCATGACACCATCAGTATTCAAATAATATTCGATTATTAAAAATAGATTGACACTCAAAGAGCTTATACTATCATGTCATTCGTTCTACATTGTAATATACGAAGTTGTTATGATCGAAACATAAGTTGTAGTAAATCCGAAGATTACTAAAGTAAATGGCTATCATTTTAAAACTATAAATGATGGGAGGATTAAATATCTCCAAAATTATTGTGGGTAAGAAATATGTATGTGAAAAGGTATGTGCATTATTGTTCAAATTGTACTGCAAATATAAGTATGATGAAATCACATGCCTCAGTAAACCAGAAGTTTATTGGTACAAAAAAAGACAATTCACGTCATTGTAAACCAAAAGTTTACTAAAACAAATAGCACATGGCGTGGTAAACTTGAAATTTACTAGTATAAATAATTTTATTAGTCGTCATGAGCGATTTGACCATCCCGATTCAAATATGATGTGCAGATTGAGTATTTGACATATATTGAAGAACTAAAAGATTCTTCAAGAATTTATGTTTGTTGCTTGTTCTCATGATAAGTTGATTATACTGGCTAATGTTCGGATTGAATTCCCTAAATTTTGAAAAAATATAAAAGGTGAATATGAGCCCGTTCACCTGTTATGTGATGTCTTAAATAGATGCATCTATAAGACGATCACATGTGCGTTCATTGTCAACCCGCAGTTTGACATATGCAAAGTTACTTGCTCAAAATAATTGAGTTGAGAGCACAATTTTCAAATTATGTAATCAAGATAATTCATCTTGTTAATGCTAATTTATATTCAAGCTGGTTTAGCGTTGAATGCCTCCGATAAATAGCTAAACCATTACGAATAAGAACAAAGCTTCACGTGTTGATATGAAATATGATACCTTGCATACAATAATACTTATATACTTTAGACCAAGAAATTATGATAAATTCTCCTCTCACAATTGGTTCAGGGTCAGGAATCAAATATTTCCATTTAATAGTTTTTATAAGTGGTATATGATTAATTAATCTACCATGATGCACAAAGATGGATTCTCCCCAAAAAATGGAATATATGCTAGTTTTTCTAACATAAGGGGGAGGAATAAGGAGTTATGAAATATGTTGTAAATTATCATTAGAATGATCCTCGTTCAAAGATAAGACTTTGAGTATTTTAGATGCATAAAGGTTGCGGAGGTTAGTGAGGCTATTTGTAAAATGAGGAAAGGAAGAGTGACAGGGCCAAATGAGATCCCGGTGGACTTTTGGAAGAACGCAGGGGAGGGAGGTACGAAGTGGCTGACTAGATTATTTAACATCATATTTAGGACGGCTAGGATGACAAAGGAATGAAGGTAGAGTACAATTATCCCATTGTATAAGAATAAAGATCATATTTAAAATTACAATAACTATAGGGGTATCAAGCTGCTAAGCCAAACTACGAAAGTTTGAGAGAGGGTAGTCGAGATGAGGATGAGGAGGAATGTGTCGATGTCTGAAACTAGTTTGGATTCATGTCGGGACGCTCGACCACAGAAGCTATTCATCTCATCAGGAGATTGACGGAGCAGTATAGGGACAAAAAATAGACTTTCACATGGTGTTCATTGATTTAGAAAAGGAATATGATAAATTCCCTGGAGAGGTCCTTTGGAGATGTTTGGAGTCTAGAGGTGTGCATGTGGCCCACATCAGGGAGATTAAGGACATGTACGAGGGTGCCAAGACTCGAGTTAGGACATTAAGAGGTGATTCAGAACACTTTCCGATCGTGATGGGGTTACATCAGGAATCAACCATTATCCCATTTCTATTTGCCTTAGTTATAGATGAATTGACACGGTATATTCAAGCGGAGGTGCCGTGGTGTATGTTATTTGTAGACAATATGGTTCTGATCTATGTTGTTTGGACTCTTTCAAAATGTTAATGAGTGTGTGTCGGATACTCCAAAAGTAGTGTATGTTTGGAGAATCCGACACGAGTGTGACATCGAAAATAAAGAGTCCACGCAACTTAGGTTTTGATTGACGTGATACGCAGTGGGGTTAACGATATGTTGAAAGTTTGGAGATTGACTTCAGAGTCTAAAGGTTTTAGATTAAGAGGGACTAAGACGGAGTATACAGAGTGCAAGTTCAGTGATGTGTCACAGGAGAAGACATATGTGGAAGTGAAGATTGAAGCACAAACTATACCTAAAAAAGGAAGCTTCAAGTATCTTGGGTCCATAATACAAGGAGACGGGGAGATTGACGATGATGTCGCACACCGTATTGGAGTAGGGTGGAGGAAATGGAGGCTCACCTCTGGGGTGCTTTGTGATAAAAAGCTGCCGCCTAGGCTGAAAGGTAAGTTCTATAGAGTGGTTTTGACTCCTACAAAATTTTTGCTATACGTTTTAAATATAAAATAATCTATACTTTTATATTAACGGTCTTTAGATAGAGCTATCAAAATGGGCCAGCCCAACCCAGCCAGTCCAAGCTTTGCGGGCCAAACAATTTGATAGGCTGGGACGACCCTTCATTTAAAAGGGCCTTAAAATGGCCAGCCCTACAAGGGCCGTGGGCTGGGGCGGGCCAACATTTCATTTGTTTTTAATACTTTTTATAAGAATTTATTTTCAATCTAAATTCGAACCTATAAGTATGCTAATTTGTTAACATTTCTAACATATAATTTTATGGAAGTACATAATTCTACGATAACTTATATCATATTTAACACCTATTCGTCAAGCACATTTGAATTTTGTTTGTGATAAAATTGTGTTAATTAACATCTCCATTTTCGACATTCATATGCAAAGTTAATTAGTGAAACATTACCAAATAACTACATTTTAGAAACTAATAATATTTAAATTAACCTAAAAATATTACCACTTTTAATTTGGTCTCTGCAACTAATTTCGAGTTTTGACAATTTCATGATGGATGCAACTTATATGCTTTGTGATTAGAAATTTTAGTATTATGGTATACTTGGTTATTAGGAATTTAGTATTAGGAATTTAACACTAAATGAGAAAAGTATTGTGTAAGATACTAAAACTAATTTGGTAATCACTATTCCTATTTTTTATTTCTTTTTTATATGTTTCTTTTAAATTTCGAGTTAAAATTAAATTGCAATCATGAATACAACTTCTAACTCGGTGATTAGGATTTAACGTTAAATGAGTAAAGTATTGTGTAAGATACTAATACTTATTCGGTAATCACTATTCGTAATTTTTACTTTTTTTTTCATAATCTTCTTTTTAATTTTCATTTAATCTAAATAGCTTTTTGGTCCACCGGCCGGCCTTGGCCCAGCATAAGTCAAGCCTCAAGGGCCAACGGGCTGACTTGGGCTGGGCTTATAAGCCTCACTTTTAAATGGGCTTAAGAAATCTTAGCCCAACCCTATCCCAATAGCGGACTGGGTTGGGCTAGCTTGAAAGCCTAAGCCCATTTTGACGGCTCTATCTTTAGATATATATTAGGTAAAAAGGTTAATATTTTAAAGTCCATGACTTCTTACCTAATTCAATAAGGAATTATTTAATAAGCAAAATATTAAATGAATTTATAGTCCTAAAATTTAGAAAAGCAACTTAAAACAACAAAAATATTATGTTAAATTATTTTGTTTGATTTATTAGATAAAAGTATATGTTTCATAAAATAATGAATGTTGATCCTATATACCTAATAACTCAATAAATAAAAAGAAATTATCCCCTAGAAGTTTTGAGTAATCAGTCAATATATTGCACTAAAAGTTTGTTCCAGTTTTATAATTCCATCACTTGAAATTCAAGTTATCATATAATAATTTTCTCATAATTAAATATTCTGTTGTACCCATCAAATACAAGGCACTACTATTTGCATTTATCTATTACCCAACTATTAAGAAAACGTCTTTCAACACATATCGATGATTACTTTTTCCTCCGATCGTCAGACTCCTAAAAATTTAAATCCAATTATAATGAAGATAATAAAGTATTTAATAGGAGCAAGTAGCCCCCAAAGCAAATTATTTCTTTTAGTTTTTATGTTTTTATTTGTCCGTGGGGTTTGAAATGTTTTTTTGACATAAAAACAAACTTTCAAGTATCCGAATGAAATTTCAAGTAATCGATAAATGTCCATGTGATGATTTACCAAGACGTTGCAATTTAATTAAAAAAAATATGAAAGTACATATTGCAAAAGAGAAGGAGATGATAATACACATATACTTATTTAATATTCATGTTAATTGTGCAATTTCGAGTAGTTACACCCTTTCCCAGAAATTAATTTAAATGATCCTCTGCTCAACTTCATAGATAAAAGAAAAATAGGTGAATGAACGCTAAGGAATTTTATATAACATATATCAGAATTAAACACATCTTAGAAAGTAATTATCACAATTGAAAAGCCGAAAATTCCAACCACAAATAAATATAAGATATTTTTGCTCAAAGAAAAAAACCTGGCACAAAGCTGGAGAACCAAGCTGTCTAACTCCTAAAGTAATTCGTAAAGCTCCTGAACCTAATATTTGATAACCTAAAAAATATTTACTCCTCAACCTAAAGGGAGTTAAAAGTGCTTGAAAACTTGAACTAAAGTTTTATTTTGCCAAAGTCTAAAATAATTTCTATGGCAGTTATTATTTTGCTAAAAATAACGGTTTCCAAAAATAACAGTATTTTTTTACTTTTCCAAAAAAATAAAGTAGGTGAAGTATTATAAAGATAATTAAATAATAATTTGAGGAAAATAGTAAATGACAATTTTGTCTATTGTAGAATCTTTTGATGAAGAGTAAAATGTTCAATCAACATTTAAAGCCCCTTCGTGTTTTTAATATAATATAGATTAATAATAATGAGGTTAAGAAGTTATTATAAAAATTAAAATAAGAGAGGTAAGCATAACCACAAAGGAAGTGTAACGAAATCAAATTTGATTGATGTAACGACCTCGTGCTGTCGTTTTTGGCTAAATACCTTTACTTGATCAAATTATCCTTTTCTGTAGACTTTGTATGGGTTTTTTGAATTGCGGGGATGGGTAGCACGGTTCCCAAGGTGCAGCAGATAGGTTTCGGAAGAAAAATCCAAGTTTGATAGTTTAGAAATGAAAAGAGTTGACTCAAAGTTGAATTTTGAGTATATGGATTCGTTTCTGAGTTTCGTCGCTTCCGATAGTTCCGGAACGTCATTTGTGACTTAGTAGAGTCTTTGGTTTGCTTCTCGAGGCATTCGAATGTGTTTTGAGTCCTTATTTGCTAGATTGTGAAATTTGAGGATTTTGGGTGAATTCATAGAAAAGTGGACCTTAGCTTGGTCGTATGAGATTTCTGAGTGCTTGAGCAAGTTCATAGCATTATTTACACTTGGGTAACATATTTGGTTTATGTCTGGGAGGACCTCGGGTGAGTTTCGAGTATTTGATGGAAGTTTGGAGTTTTTGCTATAACTGTTGGTTCTGGTATACCACACCAGCAAACTTTGACCACTCCATAAATCGATTTTCTTCCCTATGAGTTATAGTCTCAATAAGAATGCTAGTTCTTGATGTTCATATATTATGATATGAATATACCACATCAATTCGTTATGTATGGATGCTGAAGTTGGTCCGCATATGCGAGCCATGAGGATCTTGGGAAAGTACGCTTCTGCAGTATTTTGTGCATAGAGGCGAGCCACCTCTGCGGAGTAGTCTTCACTTTTATGAATCGCTGTATCATACCTAAAATAAAAGACCAATTTTGAAATTACTTTTCATATTCGATCTTTTTACAACTTGAGCTCGGTTGGGAAGGAATTTGTAGGTTCTTCATCATTTTTTTACTTGGGTAAGTTTTCTAACCTAATTCCTTTATATATTCATGATTATATGATTAAATTTAGGTTTATTATCATATCTTGGGTAGTTGAGACCTAGGGTTATGCTTAATGATAAGAGAGCTTACTGGGTGAAATTAAGAACCAAGATGGAGGCATTTTGATATGATATTTCAGATTTAAGTTGTGTAATGATGGGATGACTTATTACTAAGTTTAATTTATTGTTTCAATTTCATTAATTTTGGGTGAAAATCAGAGGTTCTTCCAAATTGGGAATTTTAGTTAATTAAGGTAATTGAAGGCCTAAATGTGACTAGTTTCTTATTAAACATAAGATTATGACTTATTAGATCGCTATCATGTATTACTTGTGTTGTTGTTGAAATTACTCATCACATATGCCTTCTCATATGAAAGACTTATTTTGTGAAATTATGTTCTATTGATAATTATGAGGCACGTGTTATTCATCTCTTAAACTTGATTGCATCTCATACTTCATGACTACTTGCCTTATTACTATTGCATCCATACACTCATGTTAGTCTGATATTGAAATGGAGTAGTATGGAATATCGTTGGTCCGTTGAGACTTGGAAATGAATGTAATGATATAGTTAAAAGATGGTTTGGAACTGAGATAATGATGATTGATATAACTCGATAAATGAGCCTGAGGCTCTAGCCAGACCGGATCATTCCAGTAAGTTGCGAGCGGTATATGGACTACGCGAATCCCCCATGGGTCATATCTATATGGCAAAGTACGATAGCGTGTGTATACCGAGTTGATGGAAATGTACTGTTGCATTCATGCATATCATCTATTTACATAAATTATGATCATGATATCTGCACTTGATTGAACTTACAATTGTGATAAGGTGATTACATGTTGAGCTGTACTTCTATGATTATGAGTTGATTTAAGTGTTGAACCATATATGTTATTGAAGGTGACTTATGTGCTTAATCAGAATGTGTAGATTAGGGATATTTGTGTGTCAACTTGATATTTATGTCCGTTACATGTATTTCGTCATTGTCGGCTTATAATGCTTAGGGAGTACGTTGTATACTCATACTACACTTGCTGCATTCTTTTTGGAGGTAGATACAACGCCTTCGACCAATACCGGACCTCGTGGCTGACGTCCGAGTTGATAGATTTGAGTATTTAGGGTGAGATTGTCCATCCTTAGCATGTCCTCGATGCTTCTTCTTACTTCCTGTCTTAGTTTGGTTCTTATGAGGCAGTTTCATACATTTCTCTTTATTATGTTTTAGTGGCTCTTGTACTGACCAGATCTGATCTTTGGGAATGTAATAAGTAGATTTTTAGTATCTTGTTAATACTTTTATTTTATATAGCAAGACAATTTAATTAGCTATTCCTTTTAATTCCGCTTATTTTTTGTTTATGATTGTTGGGTTGGAAAGTGGTTCGCCTACCGGTGATGAGAGAGTAAGTGTCACCATGACGCAGGGAAGGATCGTGACAATTGAAAGTTTGTGTAATTCTTTCTTTACATTTTTGGTTGTACTTATTTTGTAGATAAGTCAAATCTAATTTGAGTGACTTTTCTTGATACAAAGCAAACATAAATGATTTTAGTATGGAAATTTCTATAGTTGGATGACCATTTAAGTTATTCACTCTTGTATTAAATATGTATTCACGATTGTTTAGGGGGTTTTGTGAACACTTAGGAGTTGTTTGGTATAATGTATAGTTGTACATGGATTAGTTATACATGTACTAGTAATACATGGATTATTTCTTTTTGGGTGTTCGATTCCTTGTACTAAAATTGGATATGCAAGAATCATTTATAATATTTATTTATTTTTAAACAAAAAAGTAATTAATTTATAATTTTACCCTTGGACGCTTGACCTTCATTGGTTTCTAGGAAAAAGATACATTGATTAGTTATTCCATGTTCATGATATAAAATAATAGATCAATTGGTATACTAAATTATACATGATTCAAATTATAATCAAACATTATATAAAATTATACCTAATTATATATCATGATTATTTTCTTATATCTCATACCAAACAACCACCTAATATTTAGGTACGAAACTCGCAAAACAATAATGCTTCTGAGTTATTCGCTTCCCCTTTCTCTCTTGCTCCTCATTTTCTTGTCCTCTTTCCATGCTGAAGTAACTTTCTGAAAGAAATAATCCCCTTCATTATTTTCATTAATTGAAAGGTATATATACAAATTACAAAATAGGAGAATCCTATTCCTATTCTACTCCTAAAACCTTATTCTACCATAATTCTAACTATACAATTATGGTAAGTGTATAAGACTAATTAAGGTATCCTTTACACTACAATATACTATAAATATACTTTCCTAATATACATTAACTAGAGGATCCCGTGATAGGCTACAGACTACTTTCGAGATGGGCCACTGTCGTGTCATGGGCTGAAGCCAGTGATGGGCTGAACTGTTCCCATGATATACACTGTTGTATATCAAGTGTATATCACGGTATATTACCTTGTTTAACACACCCCCGCAGTCATAGCGGGTGGTCTTCGAACGCTGAGACTGTCCCTAAAATCTTCAAAAAGGACCGAGGGAAGACCATTTGTAAAGATGTCTGCAATCTGATATCTCGATGGGACGTGACAGACACGTACCTGACCCTGGGCAACTTTTTCATGGACAAAGTGAATGTCCATCTCGATATGTTTAGTGCGTTGGTGCTGAACCGGATTACCAGAAAGGTAAATGGCACTAATATTATCGCAATAAACCAAGGTTGCCTTTTTGAATTGGACAATGGAGCTCTAAAAGCAAATTACGTAACCAATATGATTCTGAGACCACATTGGCTACCCCTCGATATTCAGCCTCGGCACTTGAGCGGGATAGAGTCGCCTGACGCTTCGCAGACTAGGAGACCAAATTGTTGCCAAGGAACATACAATAGCCAGACGTAGACCATCTGGTGTCTGGACAACCACCCCAATCAGCATATGTGTATGAGACAAGTATGGATGTAGATGAAGGATACAAATGCAAACCATAGTCCAGTGTACCCTGAATATACCGAATGATGCGTTTGATTGCATTCATGTGCTCAACTCTGGGATCATGCATGAATAAACACACCTGCTGAACAACATACGTAATATCCGATCTGGTAAAGGTAAGATACTGGAAGGCCACTGCAAGACTGCGATAGCGGGTCGGATCCTCGTAAGGGACGTCGGCCGCGGCACCAAGCTTCGACTTAGCATCAACTGGAGTGGAAGTGGATTTACAGGAGGACATCCCAGCTCTCTCGATGATCTCAGCTGCATACTTTCGTTGAGACAAAAACAATCCATCTGCATGACGCTTGACGGCAATCCCCAAAAAGTAACTCAATGGCCCTAAGTCTTTCATAGCAAACTCAGAGCTGAGCATGGCCATGATAGACTGACGTAATGCATCGGAATAGGCAGTCAAAATGATATCATCCACATATAACAGAATGTAGGCCAAGGATGAACCATGACGGTAGATGAACAAGGAATTATCTGACCTACTATGAGTGAACCCAATAGTCGAAACATAGTCAGCAAACCTTGTATACCAGGCCCGTGGAGACTGCTTAAGCCCATATAAGGACTTCTCCAACAAACAGACATGATGAGGACATTTAGGATCCCTGAACCCCAACGGCTGATGCATATATACTGTTTCCTTGAGATCACCATGTAGGAAAGCATTCTTGACATCCAACTGATGAATAGGCCATGCCTTAGAAAGAGCCAAGCTAAGCAGAATGCGAATGGTAGCCGGCTTGACCACCGGACTAAACGTCTCCCCACAATTTATTCCAACCTGCTGAGTTTTACCATCACCTACAAGCCGCGCCTTATGTCGAGCAAAGGACCTATCTAAATTCTCCTTATGAGCAAAAAATCCACATAGACCTGATAATATTAATACCAGATGGACGGGACACCAACTCCCACGTCTTATTATCAATAAGAGCATTATATTTATCAGTCATAGCAAATTTTCAATTCGGGTCGTTTAAGGCAGACACAGGATTACGGGGGGGGGGATTTAGAGACATTAGAATGTAAATTAAAATGTCTTTTAGGTGTAAAAATACCCCGCTGACTACGAGTGACCGGTTTATGACTCGAGGAAGAATTGAGTGAATTTTGGGAATTTGCTAGGCTCGGGACGGACTGGACAGCAGGTAGTGGGCCTGCTGGCCCAAATCGAAATCTGGAGCAGCCACTGGACCAGTTCCAGAATTGGGTTGGACTGGCCCAATCGCTGGGACTGATCCAATAACTGGAAAATGGGACGGGACAATGGGCCCGCTAGAGAATTTTAGGTGTGGGATATGTCCGAAAAATGGTGAGTAATATACGGAGATATACCATCATCCAAAAAATTATACGAACTAGGCTCGGGAGTATGAACTTTAGTAAATGAAAATTGGGTTTCATAAAAAATTACATGGCGATTAATTATGACTTTCTTGGAGGATAAATCAAAGCATTTGTAACCACGATGATTAGACGGATAACCCAAAAACATACACTGAGTAGACCGGGCCTGAAGTTTGTTAATTGTTGTGGATGGGAATAACGGATAACACAAGCACCCAAAAACCCGAAGATGAGAATAAGAAGGGTTCTTTTTATATAAGATTCTTTTTATATAAGATTTGGAGGGAGGAAGAATATGTCAGACCTTTGGAGGGAATTATGTTAAGGAGATATGTGGCCATTTGTAGAGCATGATGCCAAAAATATGGGGGTATGGAAGCATGAATTAAGAGAGTTCGGACAATGTTATTTATGGAACGAATTTTGCGTTCGGCTTTCCCATTTTGTGAAGATGTATGAGGACACGAAAAACAAAAATTGATCCCATTATTAGCACAGAACTCCCGAAACTCCCTATTGTCATACTCCTTCTCATTATCACATTGAATATTTTTTTTCTCTTTCGAATTGGGTACGAATGAACGCTCTAAATTTTATGAAGACTGAAAACACTTGAGATTTATTTGCAATTGGAAACGTCCACAAAAATTTAGAATAATCATCTAAAAAGAGAACATAATATCGATGACCCAACGAACTGAGAATATGAGACGTCCATAGGTCGCTATGAATAATATCAAATGGCATTGAAGTATGAGAATTGTAGTCTACAAATGGTAGCTTAACAATTTTTCCTAACGAACAAGATTGACAAATTGGAGTACGACTCGTACCCTTAGAAGAAATAAAACTATTTTTATCTAAAGCTGATAAAATAGAGGATCCTGGATGACCAAGACGAGCATGCCACAAGGAAGGAGAAATGGCTGCAAAGGCTGATGGCAAAGCTTGACTCGATGGACTAAAACCGGGCATGATAGGATAAAGATCCCCCCTACTGTCACACCTCATGAGATGACTCTCCGCCTTGAAATCCTTCACAGAGAAACCAAAAGGATCAAATTCAACAGAAACGGAATTGTCAGTGGTGAACTTTCGGATAGACACTAAGTTTTTAATCAATTTGGGGGCATGTAAAGTATTTTTCAAGATAAGGAGTGGATTGGGGGGAGACAACGTTTTTTGACCTTAACCCTAAATTGGAATAGAGTTTCCATTACCAACAATTATACGCCGAGGGTTGCTCAAATTGGAATAAGATTAGAGAGTACCTGAATCGGAAGTCATGTGGGTAGTTGCACCGGTGTCCATATACCAATTTGGGTCCGGTTGAGTCAAACCCAATGTGTGCATCGCGGCCTTGATATCGGTCTGAGTGGGGCCTGCTGCATGGTGAGGTTGCGGAGGTCAGGGCCCAAGTATTCCAGACTGGGCTGAACTGGACCGTAGCTACTGCCGGAACCGGCGTTATCGGGCCGGTGGCCGTGGGGCCGCCACCGCCGCGATTGTTGGGCCTGAAAGGCTCGCCAGCCCACTGGCTGTCGGGAGCTGCTGGAACGTAGGGGTTGCTGGCCCACGGCCCCAGCCCCACTGCTATGGGCCCTACTGCTGGGACCAGTAGGGTGGTGGGCCACTGTTCACTGGACGAGGCCCACTGCCTGCTTGCTGACCACCGGAACCACCACCGGAACCGCCGCGTTTGCCCCCGCGGTTTTTGTTATTATTCTTACGATTATTTTTGCCGCAACCATGAGTATGGTTTTGGCCCGAATTATCAACAAAACCTGAGGAATTTGTGAAGGACGTCATTAGGACGACGAGGCTTGCTCCGTAGCCGCCTTTTTAGCTAAACCGGCTTCTTCCAAAGTAAGCATAGAGCGGGCTTGATAAAAGCGGGAAGTGGATTGCTTTGACGAAGGAGAGTCCCAACGCCATTATAGGCCTCAGAAAGACAGGCAACCAGTTGTAGAACCAGACGATTATTTGTCATAGGTGCGCCAACGTTACGGAGTTGGTCCGCCAACTCCTTGAGTTTCTTGCAAATGCAGAGACGTTTGGAAATGCTTCCATGCGAACTAGAGAGAATTCCTGCTCGAGTGTGACAACACGTGAATGTTGGTTATCTTGGAATATGTCACGCAATCTATTCCAGGTAGCCATAGCCGTAGTATCCTGCTCAATAATCGTCTGTAAGAGGTCAACCAAAATAGTGGAATAAATCCATTGGATAACGGTAGCATCAAGAGTAATCCATAACTGATGATCCTCCGCAGGAGGAATTATGTGATGGATAACTTGATGGGAGATAGCGTGAATTTTAAACAATTCTGCCCACGTCGCATATTAAACGTTTTCCATCTCAAGCACAATAGGGATACTGTTCTTGACGTTGGAAACCATGAGGGCAGGATAAAAATTGTGCTTAGACATATTGAAAGAACAAAGAAGGAGGGAAAATTTGGGAATAGTAAGAGAGATTTTGTGAGATCGGAAGACGAAATTTGGACAGGAAACCCGGGGGGGGGGGTTTGGCCGTGAAAGGGTACAAAACTTTAGGAGAGAAAAAATTTGTTACACCTAGTCTCTTGATACCATGAAAGAAATAATCCCCTTGATTATTTTCATTAATTGAAAGGTATATATACAAGTTACAAAATAGGAGAATCCTATTCCTATTCTACTCCTAAAACCTTATTCTACCATAATTCTAACTATACAATTATGGTAAGTGTATAAGACTAATTAAAGTAACCTTTACACTACAATATACTACAAATTTTGTATCCATCTTGGTGGGTAAAACGTTTCGCTCTTATTAAATTCTTTGCCTTATCCACCTTGGTAACGGAAACACTCCAAATCTTTTATATCGACCTCATTCACGCTATTATTGATCTAATGACTATGGTGGGGATCATGTCAAGACCCAAATTCTGAAGCCACGACTGCCAGGCACCTCAAAAGCCACAAAACCGCAAGGAGAACCATTGCATTCAATTACCAAATTAACCCCAAACACCAGAGATTTTCCGTTAAAATTCCAGAAATAGCAAACATAAAAAGCTACCCCATACACAAAAATTGACCAAAAATAACATAAATTGTTCCTTAAAAAATTACACCAAATACTTAAAATAGACCAAAAATAATATAAACTATAAAATATGTACTTCCAAATGTAAGCCCCGTTAATTTATTTATCTTTTCATAATTCTTATTAAATTTAACAATAAATATCTAGTATCTAACGAAGATCAAAATTCAAACCCTGTTCCAAGTGATACTCAAAAACTATTTTGAACCTACAACCAAAGATAAGAAACTATATTTGGCATTTTTTCGAAGTAGAAAGAAAACGAAGAAACTGAAGAAAGAAGCATACAAGTAATACTCCTTATATTTCAAAATGTTTGTCTGATTTTGACTTGACACGAAGTTTAAGAAAGTATAGAAGACTTTTGAATCTTATGGTCTTAACTAAAGATATGTGGAATTTTCTGATCTTAAATATGTCATGTGCAAAGTTGAAATTAAAAACTTGCCAAACAGAAAAAGAGACATTCATTTTAAAACAGATCAAAAAAGAAAAGTAAGAAAAGTATTTTAAAACGAAGAGAGTAAAGGAAAACATTTTTGCACATATAACTACACACAAAAAGTTATTCTACTCCAATGAATTGAATATGTGGGTGAAATTAGAGATGCGAGTACCAAAATAAAACAAACTTTTTTACTTCCTCCGTCTCAATGTATGTGACACCATTTTCTTTTTAGTCTGTCCCAAAAAGAATGTCACATTTCCTTATTTGGTAACTATTTAATGGCACCATCCCGATTTTATCCTTTTGGGTCCCACTTAATTTTGAAAATGTAAGTATGGTGAAGAAAAATCAACAAAAATAGGTACTAAAGTAAAGATAATTTGATAAACAAAACAAATTTTTTTCTTTATTTCTTAAACTTTGTGTTCGATAAAAAAGTGCCACATAATAATACGGAGGAAGTATAAGTTATTAGAGAGTACTAACCTTTTTCACTTGATGTCGAAGATGAAAAGTATCTTTTGTGTGTATGATTACTCGATCCCCTTTCCAACAAACTAAGAGAGTTTTCTGGTCATTCAGACACATCCCGCGATTTACTAGTAGTAGTGCTGAAGAACCGAGACTACTATCCCAGAAATAGTCTGGCGTAAGCCGGGAAGCTGGATATATAAAAAAAAAAAGGAAAGAAAGAGAAGGGCTGGGCTGGGGTAATAGGACACCAAATCATTGATGTTAGGTAGAAGATGACAAAAAATCTAATATAGTCTTGTGGATTTATTGGAGAAAAACTAATTAAAGGTACCTTTTTAGTGTACTAATTAGAAAATGTGACAACTTTGACCATCTAAGGTCAAAGCCCGCTTGCAAATCTAATTAAGTTAATTGGGGTCTGAAATTTAATTTTTAAAAGTTAATATTTTACAAAATATAAAAACATCCACATTATACAAACCAACCCCACGACCCCACTTCTTTCATATTTCAAAATAAAAAAAACTCTCGAGTTCTCTCATTAAATAAATGCTCAAACCCTCCCTCTTCTTCACGTTTTGCTTTTCAAATTCAAAATCAGCAATTTGTTCTTCTTCTTCACCGGATCATTCACTGTCTCCATTGTCTCTCGTTTCTCTCTCTCGTTGTTGCTGCTGCTTCTCCCTCGTCTCAGGTAAACTTTCTCTTTCACTTGGTTCAAAAGTTAAGGTTTTGAAATCAAAGTGTGAAAATGATAATTTTAGTTAGAGAAGAAGAAGAAGACCACGAGTTTGTCTTCAATGTTATTTATTTTATTATTTCATGCTTGAGAAACTCTTATTTGGGATATTTGTTTCACTTGTTGGGGTTTGTGTGTTTGTAAATAGTGTATGTGGTTGTGAAATTATGACTTTTGATGTTGTTTTTGTTCTTGTTCTCCTTAGGATTTTGAAAAAGGGCTTGCAATTTTGTTGATTTTTTTCAATAGCTGAGTAAGTTGTTGTAGCAACTTTAGCATTTGTTTGACAGTTGTAAATATTTGTTGAGGTTGCATGCTTAAACAAACACTATTTTGTGTATTTTGTTTAACTTATGATAGTTGATTGTGTGTTTATAGTAAAATAGATGTTTTTGTTGTTGTTGTCCTAGTATGGTATGGTTTAGGAAAAAATTGAATTTTATCCAACAACTGATGAACTTGGGGGCAACAAATTTCATAGATGTTGTAAAAAATTAAAACAACTGCTTAGATTTTTGCAGCAATTGAAGCAGTTGTTGCAACATATTCACAATCTGGTGTAAAAAATTAAAACAGATGCTAAGATTGTTACTAAGGTGTTGCAACTGTTTTATTTTCTTCAACAGCTGCAACAACTTCCTCAGTTGTTGCAATAGATTTATTAATTGTTGCAACAGATTCTTCAGTTATTGGAAAATCCGGTTACTTGTTGTATTTTGTTTGATCAACTGATGAAGTTCTTTTTTCCTGTTTACTTTGAATGATGCACAAACCAATTGAAGTTGTATTTATTTATCTCTTGTGTGCAGATAAAATGGCTCAAACCAAAAAAATGAAGGTAAATCAATTGAAGAATCTAGAGAGAGTAAACGACCCAAGGGTCAAACACTATTAGAAGAGCTTGCTGAACAAGCTATTTCATAATCAGCAAATGTGGATGCAAGTAATAATCGTAATGAACCACAATCTTCTAATAAAGAGGAGGGCTCAGAGTCCAAGAAAACTTCTAAAGTAGAAGTGTCTGGAGATGGCCATAATGAACATCCTGAAGATGGCCAAGAATTAGGAGATAACACTGAAGAAAATGAAGAAGATAAGGAAGATGAAGAAAATGATGAAAAAGGGCAAGAAGATGTAGAAACTGAAAATGGCTGATGAGGAAGATGAAGAAGAAGAAGAAGAAGAAGAAGAAATTATAGATGAAAGGTCTACGATTGTACATGAAATAAGATAAAAAACCTACATAATGTAGATTCCAATAATGTTGAGTATTCTAGTATTAACATAGATCCTAACAATCTTTCCACTGAAGGCATAGTAATTTTTTTAGTATTGACAAGTACGGTGTGCGGACGCCGCTAGATGACCATATGATTTAACCGGCCACATTATGGTCAAATCAGGCCTGAGAAAGAGTTTTGATAACTTTAGGGGCACACTTAAAGAATTTGAGTTGGAGGATTTCTTTAGGGCTTAACTGTTTTGGGTATTTTTTAGATTTTCCAGAAGGAATCGTTGCACAGTTTCAGATGAAAGTGGTGTATGGACTTCTGGAACATAGGATTATTTGTACCTCAAAGGATGAGGTTTGGATAATTTTTTGTGGAATGTCGATTTGTTTTGGCATGAATGAGTTTGCTATAGTTACTGGCTTGAGATGTTATCATCCTCATGAGCCTCTTCCTATTGTTACATTAAAGAATCCAGCTGGGTCAGCCAAGAAAGCAAAGGGTGACAAAAGGTAAGAAAAATGTTGATTTGGCTGATTTAATGGGAAAGAGCTGCAAAGAGAAGCAGTTGCTTGAACATTTGAAGTCCAGAACTATGTCCAGAAAGCACAACGAGTCTCTTCGCTTAGTTTGGTTTATCCACAGTGTTCTTTGGGCAAAAGAGACAAACCTTAACATACCACTTGGTTTGTTTAAACTTGCGGAGGACTGAGAGGAATTCAACAACTACCTATGGGGTTTTGAAAGCTATAGGTTGACTGTTGATTATTTGTTAAGAGAATTGAAGTCAACTGTGAAGACGGTCAACCTATATAGCTTCCCTTGGGATTTCATGGTAAACTTTTTCAATGTTTTATCTTTTTATCTTTTTTGCATTTTAATCATTATTCTAATTTTTGCTAGCATATTTTTTTCTAGGATTGGGCATTTGAAGTCATTCCTCACCTCCGGCATTAAGTGAAGGGTTACTCCAAAAACATTTCTTGTCCAAGGATCCTTAGATGGCTGGATGCCAAAATAACACTAAATTGAGTGTTGATCTTTTTAACCCCCTAAGGATGATGAGGTAAGCCTCATTAACACATTTATATAGAATAAACTTACTTTTATAGCCTTAAATATTTTACAACGGGTAACTAGTTATTGCAACAACTTTTATAATCTTCTTCAACAACCTCTGAATTTGTTGCAACAACTTATGTATATGTTGGACAATGTCCAACAAGTATGACATATGTTGCAACAGATTGCAGTATTTATTACGCTGTTGACTTCTGAATGTTTCACAGCTACACGTAACTAATTTTTACAACAAGTACCAAATATATTGCAACAACCTCTCATTCTGTTGGACAATGTCCAATTAGAATGACACATGCTGCAATATATATATATATATATATATATACACGTTTTTATTATATATTGTGCACCCGTGACTTGTTCTGACATATTGATTGATCGGTTTAAAGTAGAAATGGCTAGAGTGACAGGCATCAAAAGGAAATCAAGTGGTGCTAATGGTGTTGATGGTACTGCTGGTGATGGTGATGTTGTAGGTGATGGTGTTGGTGATGATGTTGTAGGTGATGGTGTTAGTGGGGTTGAGATGGTGATACTATAGGTGATGGTATTAGTGGGGTTGAGATGGTGATACTATAGGTGATGGTGTTAGTGGGATTGATGATGTTGTGGCAGGTACTGGCGGTTAAAACAATTAGAGATGATAATGATGTTCATGGTGGATTTGGTAGTGGAGTTGGTGGATATACTCCGCTTAGTGGTAGATTTTTTTTTATTGGAGCCGGTACCTCTAAGGTGCCTTTATGTGCTTGTCAATGCAAAATTTGCAAGAACATAATGAATGAGTTGATTACGAAGGTTGAGGAGTTGACTAACGCTCAAAAAGACAATAATACTCTCATCTAAAGTCTGATATCTAAGAGGGGTGTCAATCCATCTAAGTGAATTTTAGAGCCATATACTCCTATTGAGATTAGGAAGAAGCGGAGAGCAATTACAAGGGCACTTGCCGGTAGTAGCTCAAGAAAATCTGCCCAAAAGAATACTCTTCAACCTCCACTTGCTAATGTTGGGCCAATTATTTTGAAATACGTAGATATTTACAAGAACGTGAATGCCCAAAAGTAGAAAAAAGTTACTGCCTTAATCAATTCCAAAAAGGTATCTCAACTCTAATCAATGCATTCATTTGGCCCAATGACTTCAAGGTGATGACAACCATGCATAAGTGATGGTTGGACAGTGTGAGTCTTGGA
The DNA here is from genome assembly GCA_034509755.1 of Anisodus tanguticus. NCBI lineage: Eukaryota > Viridiplantae > Streptophyta > Magnoliopsida > Solanales > Solanaceae > Anisodus > Anisodus tanguticus. The sequence goes on along the minus strand of CM067554.1, from coordinate 47,964,951 downwards.
AGAATACTTGAGGTATCTGTTGCCGCAGATCAAGCATCCACTGCAACAGATCCTTCAACTTTTGCAATAACTTACACATCCGTTGCAACATATCCTTGATCTGTTATAATAGATGAATTAGTTATTGCAACAACTCACATTTTTTATATTTTTACTCATCTGTTCTTGCAACTAGTAACTGACTATTTTAATGTGATTAAGAAAAGTCTTGCTTTATTTGTGTGGGATGAGGATCAAGTCAAGTATTATTTGGGCGGTAGACCCTTTTCAGTAGTTTAAAATAAGATACTAATCTGTTGCAACAGAATACTAATCAGTTGATAAAAATCAAACAGCTGTTGCACTTTTTGTAACATATTCGTTATCTGTTACAACAGTCTCTTCAACTATTGGATAAAAATCATAACAATATGCCATTAGATTTTCACATTATGTTCAGTAGTTTCAAATAAGTCAATAATCAAACAATTATTGCAGATGTTGCAATAGATGAGTAAAGTTGTTGCAATAAATTTTCTATCTGTTCCATTATATTAAGTAACAACTTAGAAAATCGTTGCAACAACTGACTATTTTGTTTCAACAGATATAGCAATTGTTGCAACAAATCAAACATCTGTTGCACCTGTTTCAACAAGTAAGAAATCTATTACAATAGATATTGTAGTAGTTGCAACAAGTTTCTCAATTGTAGCAACATGTTACTAAGTTGTTGCGACAATGTACTTAGTTGTTGCAACAATGTACTTAGTTGTAATGTTTTCACTCTATTGGTCATTAAATATCATTGATTTCAATTGTTTATCACTAAATATGGGTGAATCAAATATTTCACGTCAAATCACTCTTATAATCACTCGTTTTAGTGCATAGTCATATATTTGATCATACATCCTGTCTCAAAATACCATCAAATTGATTGAGTATCATTGATTTCAATTGTTTATCACTAAATATCATTGATTTCAATTGTTTATCACTAAATATCATTGATTTCAATTATTTATCACTAAATATCATTGATTTTAATTGTTTATCACTAAATATGGATAAATCAAGTATTTCACATCAATTCACTCTTATGATCACTCGTTTTAGTGCATAGTCACGTAGTTGATCATCCGCACTAACTCAAAACACCATCAAATTAATTAAGTGTCATTGATTTTAATTGTTTATCTCTAAATTGGCTGAATCAAGTATTTCACATCAAATCACTCTTATAATCACTTGTTTTAGTGCACAATCACATAGTTGATCATCCGTGCTGACTCAAATACCATCAAATTGATTTCAATTATTTATCACTAAATATCATTAATTTCAATTGTTTATCACTAAATATCATTAATTTCAATTGTTTATCACTAAATATCATTAATTTCAATTGTTTATCTCTATATATGGGTGAATTAAATATTTCACATCAAATCACTCTTATGATCACTCGTTTTAGTATATAGTCACGTAGTTAATCATCCATACTGACTCAAAATACTATCAAATTGATTAAGTATTATTGATTTTAATTGTTTAGTACTAAATATTATCGATTTCAATTGTTTATCTCTAAATATGGGTGAATCAAGTATTTCACATCAAATTACTCTTATGGTCACTCCTTTTAGTGCATAGTCACGTAGTTGATCATCCATCTTGACTCAAAATACCATCAAATTGATTAAGTATCATTGATTTCAATTGTTTATCACTAAATATTATTTATTTCAATTGTTTATCTATAAATATGAGTGGATCAAGTATTTCACATCAAATTACTCTTATGATCAGTCATTTTAGTGCATAATTACATAGTTGATCATTCGTCCTGACTCAAAATACCATCAAATTGATTAAGTGTCATTAATTTCAATTGTTTATCACTAAATACCATTGATTTCAATTATTTATCACTAAATATAATTTATTCCCTTTGTTGATCACTAAAAATGAGTGAATCAAGTAGAATTTGTTGCAACAAGTACCAAATCTGTTACATCAAGTAACTTAGTTGTTGAACAAGTCATATCACTTGTTGGATAAAACACAACAACTTACTTAGTTATTGCAATAAGTCTTTTCACTTGTTGAAAAAACTCAAACAACCAACCAGTTGCTGTAACAAGTCGTGTCACTTGTTGGATAAACCCCAACAACTAACTTAGTTGCTGCAACAAATTTGGTATATCTTAAAAACTCATATTTGTTGTAAAATGTCCAACAACTTACTAGTTGTTGCAACAAGGCCTGTCACTTGTTGGAAAAATGCCAACCAAGTAATGAAATTGTTGCAACTGATTCCTTACTTGTTGAAAATTATTCAGCAATTCATTAACAACAAAAATATCAACAGAACATACATTTTTGATTTAAATAAGATCAACATCTACTATAAATCAGGTTCATAAGCACCAACAACATAGTTTATCATTACAAAAAGAACAAAATTAAAATATCTTAAAACTCAAATTCACAAATACCAACAAAAGTAATTACTATTACAAGATAGTGCAAGATTAACAATTATGGAGTAACTCGGGATGAGCATGTAGTTTTTTTGTCCAGTTGTTTTGTATATGGAGCATTTGTTTTTCCTCGTTGGAAATGATTCCCTGATTTCACGCCTCCTTTTGTCCGCCTTCTTCCGGGTTTGCTCGAGTCAACATACGGAGGAGGTATTTCTCTCTCTAAAATCTCCAAGAGAATTTCCCATGATTCTTCAGAAGGCACTAGATGAATTTTCTCATAGTATGCAATTATATATTTCTCCATCATATAATATAGAGATGAGTACTCATAAATTCGCCTTCCAAAGTCTTCACCATACTGGACTCTGAGCGTTGCCATAGCATGTGATATTTTATCCAAGTCAAATATTCTACAAGTACAAAATCTCATTTGAAGATTCACCGTTGCAACTTGACCATGACCGGTGACACTGAACCAGTAGTTGGCAATTTGATGGGCCAATAACTTATTCCCTAGGTTGACATACTTTGATATTTTTTCCATTGAAGGAACAAAGATGGTTGGCCAGTCGATGAACTCCATACGCCTCTCATAAATTTTTTCTGCAAACTTCATGTTGATGAAATCAAATAGAGCAGTAATGAGAAATTCTCTTTCAACATTGAACATTGTGTTCACTGACTCAACAATGTTAGTCACCATAATATTATACATGTTAAAATAAATAATCAATTATTCTAAAAATTTGAAAGTTGATTAATATACAAATAAAAAAATACAACAGTAACATAGTTGTTCCAACAAGTATTGTAACTTGTTTAAGAAACTCAAACAAGTCACTCAGTTGTTGCAACAAGTTAAATACTTTTTGAAACAATAAGGTATAAATATACCTATTTTCGGGTAGAATGCGCTGCTCCATCTGTGGAATCCAACACGTTCAAGATGTTCGGCAACCCTAGGTACCATATCTCTGATTTGATTGAAATGGTCATTAAACACATCTATCTTGTATGCTTTTGCTGCTTTATAAAACTGAGATACAATCTTATCATTGTGAAAGGTGATTCAGATATTTTTCCCTAAGGTGCCTCATAAAACAACTATAATGAGATGTAGGGTAGACAATCAAAATCGCCTTTTTGATACTTGAATGCCTATCAGAAATTATACACAACTCAATGGTATCATCTACATAGCTTCTCATTGTTCAAAGAGATATTTGTACGAGGCATCACACTCCTTGTCCACTACACAAAATGCCACCAGAAAAATATGATTCTCCGCATCATGTGCCACAACCGACAACAACGCTCCTTCGTACTTACTACTCAAGAATGTCCCATCGACAACTATAACTTTTCTCATTTGTGCAAAACTAAGCATTCAAGTAGCATAGGATACAAAAAAGTACTTGAACTTCCCATTTTCATCAACCTTCAATGTCGTCTTACTTCCTAGATTTACAGACCAAAGCATATAACGGTGCGCATCAAGCACTGCATACTCGTGCTTATGTGTCCCCCTAGTTAGAGCCTTTGCAATCTCCATGCCCTTCCAAACTTTCCAATAACTAACCTAACAACCCAATTCTGTAATTAAACTTGTATGTGTGAAGCACATTAAAAGTGATATTGACAAAGCAAAGCACAGATTCCCTAGACTGTTAGAACTCAGACATGACAGAGAAGGTAGTCGCATTAAATGACTCATATCTTTTGTAGAGGGGCCTTTATCATTGGAAAACCTATCTTTGAAGTATTCATCGATCACTTTCAATGTGGCGTGTGAATTATGGCTCGTAATATGCTAAAAATCACACGTGTGATAGTTTACATAGGTTCTTATACAGAATCTGTCAGAACTTATAAGCTTCACAACCCTCAGCCACCACTTGCACTCTTGATGTACACATCAAAACTAATACACAATATGCAAATTAATCACATTCTTGAGTCTAAAATCCTTCTTCATACAAGAAAGTTCAACGAAGTTGCTAGTACTTTCTTATTCTTGAATGACATTCCTTTATAAAAACATGTTTCATCTTCTTAAACATGGCTAAAATGTGTTAGTTGTGTAGTACTTGCAACTTCGGGTATAGAAATCTGGTCACCCCCACTTCCATTATCTAGAATATACATATCCATATCCATCCCATCCAATTCATCATTTAACATATCTTGTTTGTCCTTATCTAAATTGTGGTTCACTACCGGGCTTCCAACCACGTACACCCTTAAAATGGGCATAGCTACATCATTCAAATAAGCACATAAACGAACCTGATCGGTTATCTTAAAAGGAAAGACCCCCTGATTTTAAAAAAAGTTGTGCATGTAAGTGATGGCAAGATCTTTCGATTTACAAGTTAATTCACCATAGGTGATGATTAAGTTCACAAAATCATCAAACACAACATCTCTTTGGACAGTCATCGTTATCGTCTCTAACATGTCACTACCCTTCCAGTGCCTTATATATGGATGGTTCTTCTCGATCCATTCACCATGGTAATAGTCCCCAGTTAATGGTACCTGAAGATATTTTATTTTAAGAAAATCAGTCATGACAGTATAGTAAAAAAATGAAACAATTAAATGACTAGTTGCAATAACTCGATGACTTGTTGCAACAAGTAGTCTACTTGTTGCAACAACTCACTTATTTGTTGGAGACAACTTCAGTTATAGTCTCTGTTTCATAACAACCGTAAATATGTCGACCAACTAATGTAGTTGTTGCAATAAGTAGATGACTTGTTGCAACAAGTCACTTAATTGTTGGAGACAACTTTAGTTTTTATCTCTATTTCATCCAACAACTATAAAATATGTCCAACATCTGTTGTACTTATTGCAACAAGTAACCTACTTGTTATAACAAGTTAGTGAGTTATTGGAAAGAGTAGAAGTTGTCCAACAACTTTACAATTGTTGCAAAAAGTACAACAGCTGTTGTAAATTGTCTATACACATTTTTAGCAGTTGTTGCAACATATTAGTATAGAAGTTGCAACAACTGCATAACTTACTGCAACTGTTGGAGAAACTACAACAGTTGTTGTAATAAATTCAGAAGCTCTTATCCATCATCTTTATCACTTGTTGCAACAACTACAATTGCTACTGTAAATTGTTGGAAAATCAAAAATAGACCTAGATGAATAACTAAAACAAAAGAGCATTGGTTTACTTACAAAATGAGCGGAAAATCACTTATGAAGCTGCTACACGAACGAAATTTAGTCAAACATTGCAAAATTGGGTGGTTTCATTTTTTTTCTTTCTTGAGCAAGTTTTTCAAAATGTAGAAGAAAGCAGCACCAATAGCAACAGAAGAAGAGAATGAGAACAAGAAGAGAGCAACAACATCAGGTGAAGAAGAAGAAGCAAGAAAAAGAGAAAAAACGGCGCTAAAGGGGTTGGGTTCGTTGGCGCGCTTTTAATTTTGACCCCTTTTGAGTATTTTAGGGTTTATATTAGTTGGGTCAAAGTGTTAAAAATAAAATTTGGGGGCAAGTTCGAAAATGGTCAAAACTCCTTAATCACTAATCCAAATTTTATCACCCTTACCCAATAAAAATAACTTGAATTACTCCCACTCAATTTTAAAATTTGTGTCACCTTAATGAATTGTCCCGAATTTCTGGGTAGGGCCAAGGATATTTCTTGTATTATTTCAAGATAACAAAAAAATTGTGTCGTAACCCTTGAGCAAGAATTCTCTCACATTAATATGGAGGATTTTCCGAATGCCTCTACCTATTGTTAAAGGCTTAAGGAGTTGTCGGATCAACTCAAAAACGTTGGCGCGCCGATCATGAATGATCATCTTTTTCTTCAAATGGTTGTGGGCCTCTCCGAGGCTTACAATGATGTTGGCACTCTCCTTCGCCAAAGCAATCTTCTCCCACCGTTCTATAAGCACGTTCCATGCTCACCCTTGAAGGAGCAGGGTTGGCTAAAAAAGCCGCAACCGAAATACATTCCGCCATGATGGTAGCCACGTCACGCGACATCGATGACCGTAACTCCTTCCCTGAAAATTCTAGCCAAAACCGTAACAATGGTGGTGGCAAAAAGGGCCAAAATCGAAAAAATAGTGGCAAGAACCGCGGCGGTGGAAACGGTGGCAGCTGCGACGGTGGCGGCAGTGGGGGACGAGATGGCGGCCAGAAGGGGCCTGGGCCGCAGCACCAATGGTAGAAGCCTTGGGCCAGTGGGCAGTGGTTGTGGGGCTGGGCCAGTGGGTAGTGGTCCATTCCTTCTTGCCCCATTCCAACTCAATATTGGGCCAGGCCCAATGGTCACCAGTAGTAGCAGGCTTGGCAAAACCAGGCCTTTGCTGCTGCGGGCCCAACAGCAGCCCCGACCGATACGGATATCGAGGCAGTGATGCATAGACTTGGGCTAAATCCTTTGGATGTGAATTGGTACATGGACACCGATGTTACTTCTCACATGACATCCGTACAAGGAAATCTCTCGTCTTATTTCAATTTGAGCAAAAATCATGGCATAATTATTGATAATGGTAATTCAATTCCAATTCATGGTTATGGTCACACAAATTTGTCTCCCCCGAACCCACCTTTATCCTTGAAAAATGTCTTTCATGCTCCTCAATTAATTAAAGATTTGGTGTCCGTTTGAAAATTTACAACTGATAACTCCGTTTTTATTGAATTTGATCCTTTTGAATTTTTTGTGAAGGATTTATGGACGGGGATACATCTAATGAGATGTGATAGTTGGGGCGAGCTCTATCCCATCACCACCACCATCACCACCACCATCACCACTAAACAAGCCATACCGTCCACATTTACAGCTTTAGCACCTTCCTTATGGCATGCACATTTGGGTCATCCGGGAGCGTCTGTTTTTTCCTCCCTTAAAAATAATAAATTTATTGAATGTAATAGTGATCGTTGCACTAATGTTTGTCCTTCTTGTCCGCTTGGGAAACATGTTAAATTTCCGTTTGTTGCCTCAAATTCTAGTACTTTGTTGCCATTTGATATTATTTATAATGATATTTGGACGTCTCCCGTTTTGAGCTCTTTGGGCCACCGTTAGTATGTGTTATTTTTGGATGATTATTCTAATTTTTTGTGGACATTTCCGTTATCTAAAAAGTCTCAAGTTTTTTCCACATTCCTATCATTTAGAGTATTTATCCGTACTCAATTTGAACGGAAAATTAAGAACATTCAATGTGATAATGGAAAGGAATTTGATAATGGGGCACTTAGAGAATTTTGTAAGGTTAATGGTATATCTTTTCGGTTTTCATGTCCACATACGTCGTCACAAAATGGGAAAGCCTAGAGAAAAATCTGTACCATTAATAATATAGTTCGTACATTACTAGCCCATGCTTCATTATCACCTTCATTTTGGAATCATTCATTACAAATGATGACTTACCTTCTTAACATACTCCCTAGCAAAGGATTAGCATACCAATCACCACTCAAAATTCTTTATCACAAAGACCCTTCATATTCTCATCTTAGGGTGTTTGGGTGTTTATGCTATCCTCTCTTCCCCTCCACTACAATAAAAAAACTTCAAGCCCGCTCTATCGCGTGTCTGTTTTTGGGTTACCCGTCTAATCATCGTGGTTACAAATGTTATGATTTATCATCTAATAAAATCATAATTAGTCGCCTTGTCATTTTTTATGAAATCCAATTTCCATTTGCTAAGTTGCATAATTCTGTGTCCACTTCTTATAACTTTTTGGATATGGACTCTCACCGTATGTGGTCCACCATTTGGTCCGGCCCATACCTCGTCATTTGGACAAGTAGACACCGGCAGGCCCACTATTTGCTGGCCCAACTCCCTTCGTCCCTGAATCTCTGCCAGCAGGCCCACTTCCTGCTGGCCCAAATATTTCCAGCCTCCAGCCGGCCCAAATCCTCCCAACCCAGATCGATAACGAGAACACTACATCGATATAGCTCCAGCCCAATTCCATTTGTGACTCGTAGCCAACGGGGTATTTTTAGACCAAAATGATAATTTAATCTCAACTCTAATGACACTAAATCACCCCTACTATGTAACCTCGTGTTTACCCTTCGTGACCCGAATTGGAAAATGGTCATGAATGATGAATATAATGCTCTTATTGAAAATAAGACGTAGGAGTTGGTGCCTCGTCCGCCTGGTGTCAATGTGATTTTTCCTTATAAGTAAAAATCTTATGGTTGTTTTGAGATGAATAAGGCACGTCTTGTAGGTGATGGCAAAACTCAACAGGTTGGTGTGGATTATGGAGAGACATTCAGTCCGGTGGTCAAAATGACAACTATTCGCACTGTTCTCAGTCTGACTCTATCAAAAGCATGACCCATTCATCAGCTATACGTGAAAATGCGTTCTTACACGGTGACCTCAAGGAAATGGTATACATGAATCAGCCTTTGGTTTCAGGGACCCCGGTCATCCTAACCATGTGTGCTTGCTGAAGAAGTCCTTGTATGGGCTAAAACAGGCCCATCGGGCTTGGTACAAAAGGTTTGCAGATTATGTGTCTACTCTTGGGTTTTCTCACAGCAGGTCTGATCATTCTCTATTCATCTATCGTCACGGTACTTCTATGGCATACACTCTGTTATATGTGGATGATATTATATTGATTGCTTTCTCTGACAAACTGTGCAAGTCTATCATATCCCTTATCAGCTCTGAATTTGCTATGAAGGACTTGGGGTTGTTGAGTTATATTTTGGGTATTGTTGTCACTCGTCATGTAGGTGGTCTATTTCTATCTCAGAGAAAGTATGCAGCAGAGATTATTGAACAGGTTGGCATATCATCCTGTAAGTCATCTCCTACTCCTGTTGACACTAAACCAAAGCTGAATGCTACTTCTAGCACGCCATACGAGGATCCCTCCCACTATCGTAGTCTTGCGGGGGCTCTTCAATAACTCACATTTATGAGACCCGATATTACTTATACAGTGCAGCAGGTGTGTTTATTCATGCATGATCCGAGGAAAGAACACATGCACACTCTCAAACGCATTGTGTGTTACATTCAGGGCACTCTTGATTACATTTTACACTTATATCCATCATCAGTCTCTACTCTCATGTCTTATACAGATGTTGATTGGGGTGGATGTCCAGACACCAGGCATTCGACATCTGGTTATTGTATGTTTCTTGGTGATAACTTGGTCTCTTGGTCGGCTAAACGTCAGGCTACTTTGTCGCGATCCAGCACGGAGGCTGAATATCGAGGGGTAGCCAATGTGGTGTCTGAGTCCTGTTGCTTGCGTAACCTTCTCTTAGAGCTTCATTTCCCTATTCGGAAAGATACATTGGTCTACCGCGATAATGTTAGTGCGATATATCTCTCGGGGAATCCTGTCCAACATCACCGCACTAAACATATCGAGATGGATATTCACTTTGTTCGTGAAAAGGTAGCTCGTGGACAAGTACGTGTCTTGCATGTCCCCTCACGTTATCAAATTGCTGACATCTTTACTAAGGGTCTTCCCTTAGTTCTGTTTGAAGATTTTAGAGACAGTCTCAGCGTACGACAACCGCCCGCTATGACTGCGGGGGTGTGATAGAATATACTATGTATATTCCTTTGATATTATTAGTGATCTTGTACATCGGTAATCATGGTAGTAATCTTTTGTATTAGGAAAATGTATATTTGATTTCCGTAATTATAGGCTAGGTTTACTATTGTATATCATGTATATAAACCAATTACATTAATGAAAATAATCAAGGGATTATTCTCTTTCAATATATCTAGCAAAATACTATGCGGGTGGATGGGGTGGGGAGTTGGGATTTCGAAAAATACTCGCTCAAGTCCCACCACCCTACCACCCACAACCCATCCCAAGCACCACCACCCCAAACACCCACCCTCCACCACCCACCCCACCCACCAACCAACCAACCAAATCTCACCCCTATCCAACTACCACCCTCGAACGCACTTCATCTCCATTCACCCCTACCCCATACCACCACACTCACCCCAACTCTAACCCCACCCAACACCATTGTTCCACCCAACCACTCTCAAATATTCTATTTTATGTATTATATTTTAATTTTATAAAAAATGAGAAATTTTATCTTACCCCCACCCCTTACTCCCCCCCTCCCCCAACCACAACCCACCCACACCAAATTTAACCATCCAATAATTTTATTTTTTATAAAAAAAATTATAAAAGTAAAATAAAATATATGAACTAGAAAATCCGGAGGGGTAGGGGTGCGGGATGCGGAGGGGTTGGGGGTGCGTAGGGTGGTGGGAGTGGTTGGGGTTTGGTGGAGTGAGTAGTTGGGGGTGGGTTGGGTGGCGGTAGATTAGTTGATTGAATGCAACTTGTGAGACTTGTTTTCTCTACTTTTATTGGGGAAGTCATTTTCTTTATTTTTAAGAAACTTGTTTTCCTAAACAAAATGTTTTTCAAAATTTCTAATCAGTACTATTAACAACAAGAAACAACCACCAGTCTTTGGTGCATCACTTGCATTTTGATATATTCTTCTTTCTTTCCTTGGTCCTGCTGCGGCTACCTCTCTTTTTTAAAAAATATATAAAAATGGTAGGCACTGGGAGTGAGTCAGAAGAAAATGATCGGGCAAGGATGCACATCAGGAACTTGCAAGTCAAAATCTTATCATGAATTTGTGTGCACTGTTTACTCAGAGAAATTTTGTTCATGTAATTGGCAGGGTATTTAATTTGGGAATTTTCAGATAGTTGGAGTTGCAGATTTGATGAAAGAGGTTACAACAGTCACTAATATGTAGATGAGTGAAATTTCATCACTACTATGTTAGAACAACCTGCTGTAGACGTCCACTGATATCGCTAATATGTGGGAACTTTAATTTGAAGGAGTTCTTCCATGTTTTGCATGCTTATGGTGGAAATTATTGTGGTACAAAATAGTATTGTTATGTTTGCATATACTAGTTTATAAAAGGAGAAAAAGATGGCAAGTATTGGAGTGGTGGCAACGGATAGTTGTGGTCATTTGCTTCAAGCGCAATTCAATTTGTTGGGAAGACTATCACCGTTGGAGCACTAGCAATTCATGAAGCATTGGAGAACATTAAGGAAAATGGATGGTCAAAGGTGCAAATCTTGTCTGATGCAAAAAAAACTATGGTAAATATGATATTGAAAGAAGTGTAGTTTAATGAGAGATAGAGACTACTTTAGAAGATATATGAAAGCTTATGAATTTCTTTAAAGACGTACATGTTGTATATATTCTTGATTTTGGAATATGCTAGCGCACAATTTATTTAATTTTTTTTTATTTCATTGTTAAGTAAGGTTATTTGACTTTCTATTTTCTCTAGTTGTAGTTGAATTGTAATTGATGTTGCTGCATCATTTAACTCTTTTACACTGTTTCTGTATTAATACAGTAAAGTTGTTTTTGTATTATGTATCTTGTTCAATTTTTGTGACTTGTCAACAAAATTGCAATTTCTTCCATGTTCCAACCATTTGTATCCATTTTCGTAAGTTGGTTAATTTCTAAATATATAGCAACGGAGGACGACTATCAATTTAATTCAATTAATTTTAATTCTAAATCTTTTTCGTCACCAGATAGGATAATTAATTAACAGTCTATTAATTTAGTAAGTGATGATTTTCTTAATAGATCAGTTAAATCATTCGTGAAGATGAGAAGACATGATGATTATTGATTAAGAAAATCAAAATTCACTGAACAAATATAACTCTTTAGCTTAGAAGGGCAAACGATTAGATTCATAATTGTGATTAAATTATTTTCATTCACACGTTCCCATAATTTACCATTTAATAGCCAATTACATTAAGTAATACAATTAAATCATTTGGTGTGAGGTAATTTTACTTTTGATTGAGAGTAATTTAGTCGATGATCTTAGGAAGATTATTATCATCGTAATCCAACTTTCAACTATAAGGCTTCTCACTTATAGAATGACTAGTCTCCGAACACGTGCATTGTACGTGTATCCCACGACAACAGTGTTTGGACTATTTGAGTAAAAATGCAACCAATCATTTTTCTATCTTACACATCATTCTTAGTTTTTAAAACCTTGCCTTTTACTTTCAAACCCCTTTCACATTTTCTTTTTACTTCAACCAATTTATTGAAATTCCATTGAGAAAGTTTTATTAACTATGATCCACATGGTAGGATAGTTGCGGGTAGCTAATTCGTACAAGAAGAGTAAAGTATTAAAACTAATTATATGATAAGTAAAAAGCAAGAAGAAGAAAGCAAGCAGCGATAAGAAGTGTTGTGAAATTGTTGTACTGAAATTTTCTTCTCACTTTTCTATTTAGTTTGAAAAATTCCCCTTTTCTCATTAAAGATCATTAAAAAATTTAAACCCTTGCCTTTTATATATGTCCTGCCATTCGTCCTACAATTCCAGGCAAATGAACATCAATTTAACAATATGATTTCTTGAAAATCTCAAATTCATAGAACATTTATCTTCTTACAATGGTTTTCTTCAACAATATGGTATAATGCAAATAAAATATTCCACAAGATAGTAGGATCAATGATGTCTTGAAATCTATATATAATATAAAGCTATGAATAGACAATCATATGTTGCATCTCTCTACGGTTAAGAATTCTATTTATCTTTCTTCTCCTTTTTTGACTTTTTATATCATTTTAATTATTTTATTTTAATTTAAAAAATTATCTCCATAACTCATACTCCCTCATCTTCATAACTTCTACTCTTAATTATACTAGTAATTAATTTCATAATTTCTAATTTAATGTATAAGTTATGACACCTAATTAAAATCACACCAACATGATATTCTCATTCCAATAAATGGAAAGTATTGTAGAATAGTTGAGGAGATTATCCCTTTCTCCTTTTATTTTTGCTTTTTATAATTTTAAATTATTTTATTTTAATTTACAAAGTCATATCCATAACTCACACCCCTTCATCTTCATAATTTCTACTCTTAATTAGTATTAGTAATTAATTCATAATTCATAATTTAATGTACAAGTTATGACACTTAATTAAAATCACATCAACATGGTATTCTCATTCAAATAAATGGAGAGTATTGTAGAATGAATGAGAAGACCAAAAGCACAAAATTGTAGAACTAAGGAGGAGATCAAAAGCACAAAATTGTAGAACTAAGGAGGAGATCAAAAGCACAAAATGAAGAAAATATTGATGGAGAAGGAACTGTTCTCACGTCAGGTACTCAAATATTTATTTTAGCAAGTGAGTGAGTGTCTTGATACTTTTGTTATATGAATATCTTTTAGAATGTTTAATTTTTCACTCTTTAAATTATTATGTTGTAGAACTTCTATTGTTGATCTTCTTTTGACACAAAATTATTGAAAATGATCATCATACCTTTTAGTTTAGTCTATAGTTTTTATATTTATACTCGTTAATATATGAAAATATATAGACTTTGTTGCTTAGATAATTTTGATTGCTAGCAAAATCTACTACCATCTATATCCATATACATTATAAAGCTAGGCAAATGAGAGTGACATGACACTTTTCTTTGGCCAAAAAATATAATTATCTTTTTTCTCTTTTTTTAAAATTTCCCCCCATATTTCATATTTATCTTATTGTTGGCATGAACGTCCTAATTATTTTTATAAGAATAAGTGATGTTTTTGAGAAGATCATATGACACCATTTATTAATCAGGATTTGGTTTTCATTTTCCTTAGATTTTACACTTTTACCTTCAAAATTCTCAATTTAGATGCTCCACAAAAAATCACGTTTATCTCTTCCTCAAAGCCTCCACTTCTTTATCGAAAATGACATTTGATACAAGGTATGTTGCTATTTTTGTTCTCCTTCATGCTCTTTATGATACACTTTAGTTTATTTTAAAATTGCTAAAATATTACTGATTTATGAACTTTTTTTTTCAATATTTGCGAAAAATCTATATTTTTTCCCTCTCTGGCCAAGAACAATTATTTTTTTCTTCGTTTTTTGGCATTTTTTCAATTTTCCTCTATTTATATCTGTGCTATGTTAAAAAAAAAAAGCTCAAAAGTGACTTCTTAACTCTCTTAATTATGATTAATTACAAATATTAAATGAGGAAGACGTTTAGGAAAATGAATGATCATAATGTCCTCTTTCCCTATTTAAGATGTTTTTACACAATAATTTTCAAAATCAAAGTGAAAAAAGATAAATTAAACTTACATGTTTTCTAACTCTTTGTCTTCTTGCAGTTCGTTCATATTTAATTCTATTTGAGAAAAAGGTGAACACAAAATTGCATAACAACTACAAAGTATTTGAAATAGGATTCTACACAAAATGAATAAAGAAGATCGACTTCCTCATCTTTTAAATGTGTTCCATGCATTATCCATCTCTTCAAGTTTAGAAGTTTAGTTATAAAGAAAGTCATTTAGGTGCTCCAATGTTCTAATTTTAATTACATATAATTGAGAGTCAATACTAAGTTTAACATCATTTGTTTGTGCAAAATTAAAGTGAATACTACTCAGATTTCAGAAATATAAGAGGGTTACCGCTTTCAACTATTTTATCTCCTCTTTTATAAAGTTGTATTTTCCTCCTTGTCTTGACACAACCAACCCAAAAAGATCATTATCTGTATACCTTTCTTTCTGATCGTTTTCAATGGTGTTGCATATAATAATTATATAATTTTTTAATAAGGAAAATAAGTTCAAATCTAAGCAAAACAAATTATCTCATTTATCTCTACGTAATTTATAAAAGATTATTTTTAAATTTACTAAGATACCACATTCACTGGTTCTAAATTAGTGTTGGATTGCCAGTGTCTTAGTTCCTTGACCTCATTGCCTTTGCATCTAACTGTTTATGTTCATCCACAATATTACACAATGATAAAATTTGATCACAATGGAAAGCAAGATGGTGAATACATATATTTTGTCTGTTTATACTTTATAGTGGTGTTCAATTGTTTATGGTTAATAATCTTTTCAAATTCTGTAACTAAGTAATGATGCATGAATCTGTAACTGAAAGAATAGGAAAAAGTTTAACTGAAACTTAATGTTATAAAGGAATTAAAGGATGAGAGGAATCGATTAGTAGATGGAAAGAAGATAATAAATTCTGAAAAAAACGGCATTATGGACTATTTATTTCATTAATGTGTGAATCTTTTATCAGGGCATTAATTAGTATTAAAATATTATTTAATGAAAGGCAATTTTACTTATAGGTAAAGAGTAGAATTGTCATTTAATATTAATGGTATTATTGTAATCTAACTTTCAACTATGGGGCTTTCCGCTTTTAGTATATTATGATTATGATATGATGATTAGGTAGAAAAGGATTGAGGAGTTGAATTAGAGAAAAGTATCTAATAACTAAGCTGCATAAATATGTTTCATGATAACTAATCAAATGACTAATTAAGATCAATTAATACCTCACAAAGTACATATATAAAAATTATAATCACAGCTACTAGCTATTACAACATTCATATACTACCATGACTATGATCTATATGACAAGTGTCAAGTCGATCGAGCCACTAATTTTTATTCGTCTGTAAGTTGTTACTTTAATCTTTTAATTTCTTTAATTTCCTCCTAATTCATTGACTTTTCTTTTCTTAATTCCCTTAAAGGAGAATAATTTTACCCTTCAAGTCTCAAATTATTTGTTTTAATCAGGTATATAAGGCTTGAGGAGTTGAATATTTAGGAAGCATTTTAGGTGAAGAGACATAACTTCATTAGTAGATCCTACTAACTTTCCATCTATGAATATATATGGTTCATGAAAGCTAACCAAATGACTAATTAGGATCAATTAATTATATCTCACGAAGTACCTATAATAACAAAATTACTAGCTATTACAACATTCATAATATACTACCATGACCTTGATCTACATGACTAGTGTCGGTCGATCGAGCCACTAACTTTTATTCACGTTACCTTAATCTTTTAATTTCTCCTAATTGATAGACATGGTTTTCGTAATTCTCTTGAAAGTAGAATAATATTCACTCTTCAACTCTCAAATTATTTATTTTAATCAGGTAGATAAGGCTTGAGGAGTTGAATTAGGGAGCCTTTTAGGTGAAGAGACATAACTTCATTTGTTGATCCAACTAATTCCCCCCCTATGAAAACTGCTGGAACTGAGGCATTACAACTCATCCTCACAAGAGCTTTCTCCATATCTTTTCCGTCAGAATCATGATCAAGTTCATGCACGTATGGATCAACACCAAGATCTCGAAATAGTATAGTGACCGCGTAGCATAAACAACATGTACTCTTGCTGAAGATCACTACCCCGTGCTCCGATGCCATTCGTTGTACCTTGTCCATGTCTTGATAATTAAGTCGTATGCCCTGAGTTAACAACACCAGCTAGCAGTATGATAAAATCTGATATAAAAGGGTTGGGAGTGGGTAGTCTTAAAATATTAGGGTTTCTTTCTCTGTTTGGTTTAATTCGCTACTGACCAGACCGTCCAACTCTCAATTGCTATTGATGTTGATTGCGTTAAGCTTTCAGCTAGGCCTTTTGAAAGATAGATTGTTACGAGCTATATTTGAAATTCAGATATTTGAAAACTAAATGACCAAAAATAGGGGTAAATGGAGGTAGTCTTTAGTATACCATCGGATGTAAGGTCAACAGAACTTAAACATCGATCCGATGGTTGATTGTTTGAGGCTAGAAGAGATGAAGGAAGAAGCAAATAGCAAGAAAAAGCTTGAAAAATATTAGGGTTAATTTTTTGAGAGGTTGCTTGGAAATGGAGGGTTTTCATGGCTACACTATTTATAAAAGAAAAAATATGGAACATCTTCTAAGTAGGTAAATGAAAGTGGAGTTCCTCTATCTAAATTGTAAAGATTCAAAAGATGGTGTGCTTTATTTTAGATGCTCCAAGAACAGCACTAAAGCTTTACTAAAGAGAATTTTTATAAAAAATAAATAAAATAGATACTGTTTTATTCCACAAATTTTGAACAAGTTAGAGGATAGTACATATATTCTATTTGGTCATGCACTTTTTGAATTGGAATCTTTTGGTGGGAAAGGCTTATTTGAACCACCTAAAAATATATACCTATATGTACTTTCCATATAATTAATTAGGATTTAACTTAAAGAACTTCTATGCTAGGAAGGCAGGGAAAAGAGTCGAGTCATCAGGCTCGACAATCAGGAGAAGCAAAACAAAATCAGAATTTAGCCAAACAAGAAGTAAGGTTGTTCTGAATTGAGTTGTCTTTGATTTTGAAAGATGGTAGCAATACATGGCAAATAAGAGTTCATCTTTTAACCTATGGTAATAGATAAGCTACACTTTTTAGGTTGCTAATATATTTCACTTTTATATGGACGATTGTCTATCACTATTTTCTCATTGAAAATTATTCAGTGGCTATTCCTATTGAATGTCAGAGGAAAAATCTAAATAATAATGTTTTCAAACGGAAAAATTTGGAAGTTTATCACCGTTTTAATGAGAATATGTTTCCCACAATGCGTTTTTTCAGTGGTTCAGTAGGAATGAGATGAAAATCATGTTTTATAACACAAATTTCTCACTGAATGCCGATAGAAAAGACCTCTGTTTCTAGTAGTGTATATTAAGTGATCTAATAGTATTCAATTTCTTTCCATTTGTTAACTAGCTTCTTGTTCACACATTGGTAATTGTGTGTGCGTGTTGAAATAATTAATTAGCCTGATGATTATCCTTAATTACTCATTAACTCATACTATAAGAAATTCTATAGACAACGTGGACAAACAACTGGCCGTGCAAGATTAGACTATAAAAGAATAATTACATGTGATAGCTAATTCTAAGAGTTATTTAGAGATAATAATCATTTTTAATTTAATTACCTATTATAGCTATAACAAATAGATGCATTATTCCATTGTATCAATCTTTTCCTCAACCCCTCCCTCTCTCTTCTCCCTCGGTCGCCCCCAGTCATCTTCTCCGGCGGAGCTTTACCGAAATTCAACCAAAACAGCCACCTCTCTCTCTTCCCTTCTCTCATCTGCACCGCCGGAGTTGGATCTGATCTGGAAATCAGATCTGAGTTGATTTTATTTTACAGTAGGAGCTTCCTTAGGGCATGTTTTTACAAGCCCAACTAAGAGCGAGTAGATCCATCAGTTTCTCAATGCATTCAATTTGAAACAAGTTATACCTCTTTTTTAATTTCAGTTATTCTTAGTCCTAATATTTGATTTCTAGGCGGTCTTTATTTTTGTATATATTATTTATTAGAATTCGCTTGGGATTTTCTTCAGATCTCAGATTTGAAGATACAATTTTTTTTTTGTAATTGAAATCTAAGCTTCCATTTTATTTTGCTTTTCGATTATGTTCCCTTTGAATAAATGCAGTGTTTTTTAAAAGTATTTGAATGTATCCTTTATTTATATGAGTGTAAATACATTTAAATACAGTCGAATAAAAGGTTTTCTAAGCGTAAATATAGAGAAATACATTCAAAATGATTATTCTTCATTAATTAAAAGGATTTATGAAAATAAACACATTTAAATACAGTCGAATACATTTAACCTTGCGACATTCGACGGCGGCTTTATTTATCGGAGCTCGAATACATTCAAATACATCAAAAATAAAAGGTTGGATACAACTCATGAATACATGTATTTTAAAAAAATGCAATCATTTTGAATACACATGTATTTAAAAATATTAAGATTGCATGTATTTGACTGTATGTGTTATTTGAAGGATCTATATATATGTTTGTATATAATTTTTTGAGTAAATACAGTGTATTTAAAAGTTTGCATCTGAAATTTTGTTGAAATACATTCAAACACAGTCGAATACATTCAACTATATCCAAAACAAAATGATACATCAATATATAAATATACTAAAATACACCGCCCTGTCGTGTATTTAAATGCACTTAAATACACCATTTTGAATACACATGTATTCAGAGAAATTAAGGTTGCACGTATCCAAATACATATGACATCAGATAAAGTTGAATATAATTGAACAGTGTATTTAAATACACTGAACTACAATCAAATACCGTGAAAATGTTAAAATATAGCTATGAATTGTAAATAGTAAAAAAATAGCTACAGATGGTTAATTGCTCCTAAAATTTAATCATTTGTGTAAGTTACTCTACTATAAAAGCAAGACCAGAAAAAAGACTATAATAAAAGATTTATTCCTGAAGATGCATTATAATTATTTATATAATGTATAGTCAATTTATTGAGATTCTTTTTCTCAATATTCTTGGATTATATTCTTTGCTTGAATTGAAAAGTTTTGCGGTGGCTTTGATTCTTTGTGGGTCCACTCCCAACTTGAATTATTCTTCTCTCATAAACACGTACAAATTGATCAATGGCCGTACACTTGCACATATTTTAGGCATAAAATAAGCATTCCTAATCTTCCATGTGAGTTAAAGGGTTAATAGCTAATTAAGTTGCTCTTTGTCTAATTTGGTGTGAAGATATTTAACTAGGAACAAAGTTAAACAAAATAATAGTAGCAACAATAACAATCTCGATATTTTTTCTCTGACTACAGATCTCATATTACCTCCATAAACTGAAAATTCATAACCCAATTGCTACGGGAATGCCGTTTAGTTGGCCTATGCCTAAGAATCTTGTATAAAAAGCATCTATGTGAGCACGATTATATAACCAATCATATATGCCATTGAGAATTTTGTCCCACGGAATTCCTTTTATCATTTACCAAAAAGTTGATAAACTTGGCAGGTATGTAAAATATATTCTTTGTTTTCCATCACTTTTACATGTGTCAAAAAAATATTGTGATATTTCAGTTCTTACGGTCTAATAGGATTCCCAGTTACCGCGCGTGATCATATACTGAGGTGTTCCTCGCCGGTTGTTGGAACGACGCGAGTCGGGCCGGGTCTCGATTCAGAAAGATGAAAGGCTCAAAAGTCTAAATGGGGGGTTACACATTCCCCATCTCATTGGGGGCAGAAAACGAATCGAGACCCCTCATTTTAAGTATTTGTGAACATATTTATATTTTGAGCAATTACCTATATTGATATGATCTTTTATGACTTGTAAATATAATTTGGATTGAGATCCGAGGGGTCTCAGGATTTTTTGGATAAATTGAAAACTCAAAATGGTGCTGAAATTTGTGGCACTAGGAAGCAGGGTTGGCTGGTCCAAGCTGAAAAGCCTTTGCAGTTGCGTGAGACTTGTCACAAACGCAAATGGTCCATGATTTTGACCTGTAAGAACGCGTGTGACAGTATGAGATTGTGGAGAAGAACTGGAGTTGACCATGTTATTGATCCATGGGATCGTGTGAGATTGTCTACGAATGCTTGAGCTAATCCACGATCGCGAAGAACACCTAGTTAGTATAAAAATTAGCATGCAATGACGAAATTCATATTAGATTTTGATCAATTTTGGCACAAGATAGCTAATGGGTTGATTCAATTTTGAAATAATTTCGACCCAAATACTTACGGTAATGATTCTCTAACATCCTATGATGATCATTCCTGAATTTAGAGGATTTTTAGCGGTGGAATCATGTGATTCAAGTGTTAAAGTTGGAAATTTTGACCAAGTTCCTAAAATAGAAAACTAGGAATTTGGCCTAGTAAATGAAACCAAAATTGAAACTTGATTATAGATTTGGACTCACAAGCTCATAGGCACGTTCATGTAATTGTTTCGAATTTTGACGGGGTTGACTTCTACTTTTTCAAAAAATCATGATGTTCCCGTCTGATATGTATGTCGTCTATTGGCTGATGAAATCGGATGACAAATTGATTCCTTAACTAAGCGATTTCGGCTGGAAGTGAAACTCTAACTTCCAGCAATGGGTTCCCCAACTACTTCAGAAAGCGTTAGGACGGTGATTGAGTAAACTAAGTGGTAAGAAGCATAAATACAGTTAGAGTGCAGTAAAAACAATAAAGATAAAATGAAGATATGTAAAATCAGTTGTTTGATTGATTGGTTGTCTCTATTCTGTACAAATGATCCTACATTTATAGTACAAGAAAAATAAAATGTGGTCCCCCTATGTTAGTCATTAAATTACCGACTAAATCCACTAGCCAACTATGAGGAGGTGGTGCCGATTTTTTACTCCTTGTTTTCCTCTTGCACGATTAATGGCACTTCCTTCTAACTGTTGCTGGTTGTTATCGTTTTTGGGGTCTAGAAGGTTCTTTGACTTGGTCTTTGAGACGTCCAAATATGTGTGGGTCTCAGTCGTTCCTTGGAATTATGACTCGGCCAGGCTACCGTAATAGTCGATGAAGCTTTTCTAACCGAGGGCTAGGACTAATAGATTCGGCTATGAGTCAGTTCGGTTATCGACTTAGAATTCTGTTGCCTGTTCATTTTGAGGTTTCCACCTTCGACTGTCACTTGATTCGGCTAAACACTTAAAAGTATTTTTGAGTGTTAACAATTTCCCCCTACATTAACTCGAGTGCGAGCTGTTGAGTTGATGTATTAAAAAATAGCCGTCGTTTCGTGTGGCAGCCGCGGGTGTCATTTCAATCACTTTTGCCCTAAATGCATGCAATAATGATTTTCTCTCAAAAGTTTCTTCCTTTCAATCGAGGCGTCTCGGCTTCCACAACTGAATTCTAATGTATTTCAGCCACACATTTGAAATAAAGTAGTCCTAATGCATGTCAGCCATATCTCCAAAAAAAAAAATAAAGAGAGACACCCCCCAGAGGTTTCTCACTTAATCTTCAGCCGTTCCCAAATTCCTTTCATTTTCCAAAGAACCCTATTTCCTTAATCAGAAAATCATGTCTTTATCTTTCTCTCCATCTCATGGATCAGATAACGTCAATTTGGCTGCTGATGACCTAACCCCTACCTTTGCCTTCATCGATGAACAACTGGTTCTTGCTCCCTATGGTACATCTGTACAGGGCGATCTCCTTCTCTCTCGGTATCTTAGCCCGACAAACTATGACCTTTCTATTACCTGCGATTGGTTCACCGGCGATCGCTGTCTGGCTAGCATGCGTACCTGGCCGGCCAAGATTACCAACTACTCTGATTGGTTGGAACGAGTGAAGTCGGCCAGAGAGTCCGAATGAAAACACATGGGTCTCTATGATGCCATTGCGATGTCAGAGTTTGACCTCTCCTGTAACATTGGTCTCATATACGCTTTCCTCGGTTACTGGTCGACCACTACCAACACCTTTGTTTTCCCCTGGGGAATGATAACCCCCACACTACTCGACGTGACGACGATACTTAGCCTTCCGATATTGGGAGCCGAAGCGCCTGTCTTAAGTGACATAGATGTTGCCGACTTGGGCATCAAGGTCTCAAAGACTTCTTCTAGCTATGGCCACTTCATGACCAACAACAACTGAATATCGCCTCTTCCAGTCGATGATGCCGAGAATCATGCTTTCCTGCTCTTTTGGTTCAGCCGATATTTTGTCTGCACAAGATCTTATGCAGTCGTGAAGGAGCTGGGAATTTATGCGGCGCTAGCCGTTTTGGGGGAAGATGTCAATTGGGCATCTCTCTTCCTGACTTATCCTTATATGGCTCTTGGCGATGCCCAGGCAAGGTTAAGGGACTCTAGAAATTTGGATACCTTAGTCGGTCCCATGTGGTTCCTTCAGTTGTGGATCACCATGTATTTCTCGGAGTTTATTCCTGATGATTTTGATGACCGCCATTTTCCATTAAACCCGCCGGTACTAGCCGATACTCTTCTAAAAATACCCTTCGTGCCACATGACGCTTTCACTGCAGTCTCCACTCTGCATGGTCTGTTCCGAGACCATTACACAGATTGGAAACCAATCCTTGAAATATGGGTCACCCCCGATTGGGTCCGTCAAGTGGCTGATGACAACCTTACATTCTCTCAACGGAGAATACATGGGGGCGTATTCTTACGGCTAGGGATCTATTGGGTGACTTGAATCCTACCTCTAGGAATAATAAGTTGACCATGGAGCCCTATCGTCCAAACTTTGTGGCAAGGCAATTCGGTCTCACTCAGCACGTACCATGGTCTTACCGCAATATTATTTGTTCAACCCAACGTTGCATTCTTGATGCAAAATAGGTAAGGAAAATAGTCGATCACAATCTTGATAGGCTCGCCCTATTTGACTGGCAGTCATTTCCCCCGAGAGCAAATACTACTGTTGCTTTTGACGATTGGTGGAACACGACCAAAGAGAAATTCTTCCAGTCTCCTCTAGATGTCTAATGTGATCGGCTGGTCCTATCAAAGAAAAAGAATACCCAAGAAACCTCTAAACCGTGGACGAAAGAGGCCCCTCTGAAAGCTGCTCCCCCTAAATCGGCTAAACCTGCCGCCTCAAGGTCTTCCATCAGGTTGCGGCGAACGAAGAGAAAAGGTAAATTGTTTTCTACATATGTGTCAGCCAAATTATTCTTGTGAATTTTCGGCTAACATCTCTTATGCGTCTTTTAGCAACTCAATCCCCCCAGCGTTTGTCGATCTGGTACCACTTTTAACAATGAATCCCCGTCACCCAGGAAATCTGTTCCTAAGCAACCCAGGCAAAGCGGAGGGGTTGTCATCCGAGATCGTAGTGAGTAAGAATTCCACAGAACCAGAGTTCCTATTTTTGTTAAGGAAGAGGAGGAAATCAATGTATATTTTTTCTCTGGCTTAAATACCTTCGCATCGGCTATCTTTCAATATTTATGTTTTTGTTTGCCCTTCAGAGACCACAACTAACAAGACGCAGACGGTCGCAAAGAGCGTTTTATGCCCCTCTTCATATTGGAGGGTCGTCCTCTTCGGCTCATGTTTCCACACATCCGTATGATCCATTATCGGTTGTCCTCAAGGCCAAAATTTCTCTTATTAAGGTAGCGGAAGATTTTTATGTTGATGCAGCCGTAGAGGTATACCCTTTCTCTTATGCTTGGTCCTTCACTGTTTCCAAACCATTGCCTCTATTCTGAACTTGTCCTTTCTGTACAAGAGACGCTTGAAAATAATCCCTCGATTGAAACCAACCCAATTGATGACTCAGAAGCGCCAGCCGAGATCATCTCTAAAGACGTGCTTCTAAAATATTTTGGCTCAGTCGACATTTCACCTTCACCACCTTCGCATGTTAGCATTCATCTAGAGCGAGTTGAAGAGTCTCTTTCTAGGGGAATCCCGACCAGCAAAGAAGAGTTCCATGCTTTGAGGGCTTCTCTGTTCCGATTGTCAAAAGAAGCAAATGATTCCCCAATTTTTGCAACCACCTATAATGACATGGATTTGGCTCTAAATGACTTATTTGCTATACACAAAATGACCAAAGATAGCCATGATGAGGCAGTCGCTGCTCTGCAACACTTGGGGTCTCTTCGATTAGAGAAAAACCACATTCAGACTTCTTTCAATGAGGTGAATGCAGAAAGGCAGCAGAATGTCAGCCGAAGGAATGACTTGCAGGAGCAGTTGTCAAAATTGCGAGCCAATTTGGAGATGATCTAGGCGTAGATAAAGGTTATTACTCGGCCATAGGCGCTTTGGAATCGACTATTAAAGCACAAGATTCCTCCCGCTCTTTTTTTTCGGCAGGGCATTTATTTGGATAACAAGATCCGGGAACTTCGTAACCAACATGTGTTTTGGGAATTAGAGCAAAAAGCGGGCAATGAACGGTTGGCCCAACTGGAGAATGAGTAGACTGCGTGGAAAAATAGACTTGCTCAAGCAACACCAACACTCTCTGCTAGTTTTTTCGAAGTGGTATCCGAGGGAACTTATTATTCGGTTATAACTACTCATTTGCCAGTTGATCCCATTGCTCAGTTGTCAGCCGACATCCTCATGGACTTGCAATCTGAAGCCATCGTTGCTTTTGTTACTCAAGAGGTATTGTCAGAAGCCGAACAGCAGCCAGAGGATACTCTAGCGGCCGACACTCAAGATTTTACCGAGACCCCATCAGTTGTAGTGGTTGAGCCTTTGTTGGATGCGAAAAGGGGAGTCCTAGAAGAAGTAGAAGCGGATGAGGTAGTAGCCATTGGTGTGGCTGAGGATGAGAAAGAGACTGTGGCTACCCAAGACGACCAAGCAGCCATAAATTCGGCTAATCCTGAGACATCTGTAACTGATGATATAGTGCAACCTCTAGCTAGTGAAAATCCAACCAACTTAGCTTTCTAGTTTTATTGACCCCAAATCGAAGGGGTCTATTTTGTGGCCAGGCAGCCGGTCTTTGGCTGATGTTTACTCGTGCATACCCCAAATCGAAGGGTAATACTTTTTTAAGTATTTGTCGTTTATGTTTCTATCAAGCTCTTCATCATGCATGTCTATTAGTCGATATGCATTGCCATCAATCAGTTGGCTTACTACGAAGGGTCCTTCCCAATTTGGCAACCATTTGGGAATTTATGATCTTTCATTCCAAGCGGCAACACGGTTTTCCAAACCAAATCTCCTTCGGCGAACCTCTTAGTCTTAACATGTTTGTTGTATGCTTTGGCCATTATTCATTTACCGGCTTCGATTCTTTCTAGGGACATCGGTTGATCTTCATCTAGATGATCTAACTCCATTAGCATGGCCTGCTGATATTCTTCTAAGCTTAAAGAATTCTGTTTGGCCACCCGTAATGACTTAACATTAATCTCCAAGGGCAACACTGCATCTTGGCCATAGGTTAGCCGATAAGGTGTTGTCCCAGTAGCTGTAGACTTAGAGTTTCTGATTTCTCAAATAGATTCATCCAAAGTGAGATGCCATACTATCGGTTTATCCTCCATATTTTTACTGATTATGTCCATAATAAGCTTGTTAGCTTCCTCGGCTTGTCCATTCTCCTGTGCATAATAAGGCACAGATGTGATCATTTTGATCCCAAATTTCTTAGCAAAGGCTGCCACCTTAGAACCAATGAACATCGTCCCTTGATCGGTTGTAATCGTCTCAGGAATACCATATTTATATATGATCTGGTGTTGGATAAATTGAATGACATTTGTCTGATGAACCCTCTTCATCGGTTGTGCCTCTACCCATTTAGTGAAGTAATCGGTAGACACAATAATGAAATTATGTCCTTTAGCCGATTGTGGGTGAATCTTGCCGATGAGGTCCATAGCCCATCCTCTGAAAGGCCAGGGCTTCATGATCGGGTGCAACAACTTGACTGGTACCCGTTGGATTTGTCCATTTCTCTGACACTCTTCACACCCTTTTGCGTATTGAAAGCAGTTGGCCATGATGGTAGGCCAATAATAGCCATGGCGATAAATCAACCACTTCATCATTGGCCCGGCTCTGTGTGATCCATAGATTCCTTCATGAACTTCTCGCATGACTCTTAAGGCCTCTGCCTTATCAATGCACTTGAGTAGCACTCCACTTACGCTACTTTTATAAAGATCATCATCAATGAGCACATACTTCAAGGCTCTCCTCTTACCCTTAAGGTCCTTGCAGGTGGAAGGATCTTTTAAGTAGCCGATTAACACCTGCTTTCACGAGTCGATCTGGTCCATGGCTAGCACTTCGGCTGGTAGCTCATCATACTCTAGAGTGAGTAGAGACTTCCTAAAGCCAGAAGCTTCTTGTGCTAAGTCATTAGCCTCAACATTCATGCCCCTGGGAACATAACTTAACATAGATGATGCGAACCCATTAAGTAACCTGCTATCCGTTCTGTAATGGGCCAACAAATTTGGATCTTTGCAGTCATATTCCCCAACCAGCTGCTTGATAACCAGCTGGGAGACTCCACAAATCTTGATGCACTTCGCCTTCATAGAGACTAGGAGTTTGAGTCCCATGATGAAAGCATCGTATTCAGCTTGGTTATTTGTCAATTCAGAATCTAGATGATAAGAGAACCTCAACGTTTTATCTCTAGGATTGATTATCGTTATTCTGGCTCTAACTCCTTTCTGGGTTCTTGACCCATCAAAAATCAGCGTCCAAGGGACGACTTCCATACACGCAGTAGAGGGGTGCATGGGTCCTCCGCATCTACACAAGGGTGGTCTGCCAAGAAATATGCTAACGCCTGACCTTTGATAGCCTTGAGTGGCCTATACTCGAGAGAAAATGCAGTGAGCTTGATTGCCCATTTTATTAATCGTCCTTGCAAAACATGTCTATTTAATAAGTACCAGACGATGTCAATTTTGCACAAAATGTGAACCACATGTGGCATTAAATAATGTTCAAGTTTTGTACAAGCATAGAATAAGGACAAAAAAAGCTTCTCTATAGGCGTATATCTAGTTTCAGCCTCATTGACCATTCGGCTAAGGTAGTAAACTGCCTTTTTGATTCCATCATCGGCATTCTGTGCTAACAGGCAGCCGATAGACAAATTTGCAGTCGAGATGTACAACTTCAACGGTTTCCCTGGCATGGGAGGCACCAGCATAGGAGGAGTTGCTAAGGACTTTTAAATTTGGTCAAATGCCTCTTCTTGTTCGGGCCCCATACTAGCTCTTCTGACCCTTTAAGCCTAAGCAAAGGTGAGAAAGCCTTTATTTTCCAGTTGAATTAGATATGAACCTCCTTAGGAAGTTGATCTTCCCTAACAGGCTTTGTAACTCCTTCTTTGTTCTGGGTGGTGCAGATTACATTACTGCCCGGGCTATGTTATAATTTATCTCAATACTTTTCTTATGTACTAAGAAACCAAGGAAGTTACCAGTCGATACTCCGAACATGCACTTGGCTGGATTCATTTTAAGATTATGAATCCTCATTCTTTTTAGTGCTTGTTCAAGATCGGCTAAATGATCTTTGAAGTCCTTAGACCTCACTACCACATCATCAATGTAGACCTCCACAATCTTGCCGATCAAATCATGGAAGATGGTGTTCATTGCCCTCTAATAAATAACACCAGCATTCTTCAGACCAAACGGCATAACTACCCACTAGTAAATGACAAGGCTCTTGGACACCTAAAAACAGTCATGTGAAAGTCCTCTTCGGCTACTGCTATCTGATTATAGCCGGAGTATCTATCCATGAATGTCAATACACCATTAGTGGCTGCCGAATCGACTAGCATATCGGCTATAGGCATGACGTATTTATCTTTGGAAGTGGCTAGATTTAGGTTCCTGTAATAATATATACCCGATCCTTACCATTATTCTTCTTGACTGGCACAATGTTTGCCAACCATTCCACATACCTAGTCGTTCTGATGAACCCGGCCTTCAGCAGCCATTCAATCTCAGCTTTAATTTGAGGCATCAGCTGAGGGTGATATCTTCTGGGAATTATTTATGAGGTGTGAAACCCTCCTTAATTAGAAATCTATGTTCTACCAAAGTACGTGCCAGCCCAGGCATCTCATGATAATCTCACGCGAAGCAGTCCTTATACTGTAGTAGAAGAGCAGTTATGCTTTGTTTATTCTCCTCCTTCAGCAAGCCACTAATATGTGTTAGCCGAGGGACTTCCTCAGTACCCAAAGTTGATATCTTCCAAGGGATCCTGAGACTCAAAACTAGGCACAGCCCTTCTTATGGGTGATTTAAGTTCCATCGGCAACTCAATGTCATCGGTTGCCAGTGTTGGTTCTCTATTGTAGTACTCTACATGTAATGCCTCAGCTATCCTTACTTCAGAACTTAGAGCAGTCAGCCGATACCGCAAATCACGTATGATTTAGGTCTCCTCAATCATCTAACTCTTCCAAGGTAAGTCGTAGTTCGGCTAATTATTTTATTTCAAAACCTTATGGAGTAAGATTGCAGTATTCCCAAGATCCTTCTTCGTATTGCTCCGTGACAGCTATTGGAGCCACATAGGGTGAATATAAGACAACCTCCAAGTTCTTAACCCCTGTTCGAAATAGGTTATCATCGGTTGAGACAATTTTTATCTTGTCTCATTCCCAGAAAATGAACTTTTGATGCATGGTAGAAGGAAGGTACCGGCTGGTGTGAATCCAGTCTCTGCCCAACAGAATGGCGTAGGACAGTTTTCCATCTATTAAAAGAAGGCAAATCTGACCGTTTTAGGATCTACGGTGATTTCTTCTATTAAGATCCCCAAAGCTTCGGAGGCCTCTCCCATAAAGCTATCTATTTTCATGTTAGTTGGGATGAGACCCTCTCTGGTTTTGCTGAGGTTATTCAAAGTAAGCAGCGGCATCACATTCAGCACATCCCCATTGTCGACAAACACTCGGCTGATAGCTTTGCCGTTAATGTAAGCCTTAACATAGAGGGGTTTGATGTGTTTAACCATATCTTCCGTAGGTGCACCAAATACAGTTCTTAAAGCGTCCCTAGTTATGGTATCGGCTATAGTCGCTCATTCAGTGTCTTCCATACACACATCACCTTCTAGGCTATCCAGCGTATAGCAGCCGGCCCAGAACTCACATGGAATCAGGCTGACCATTTCAATAGCTGCCCAAATCTCATCAGTCGAATCATGCTAAAATAAATTAAGGATGGAGTCTCCCACCTCGTCCAATTCGGTTGACATGAAGTTAATATATTCAATCTCTTGGAGACATAAAGAAACTGGCTGAGGTTCTAATGCTTTGATCCTCTACGTGATCTGTGGAACCGTCTCGGCTAGGGATTCCTTCAGGATAGTAGTCTCCTATCAAGATTCCTCTGTCGGGTTGTCATTAGGCTGTATATTCAGCTTTGGTTGGTCCAAAGTTTCTTCTTCATGCAACACTGTCTCTGAAGATATTGAGTCGAATGCCCGCTCGATAGCCTCAGCTACGACAGACTTAGGAATTTCCTGCTTCAAGGTCGCCTTAGCGCTGGATATCATGTGCAACGTTTGCTTCATCTTGAACAAGGCTTTGGCATGCTGCATCCTTCTTTTCTGAGTCATGGATACAACATGCGGTAGTGCATTTTAATTGCCAGAAGCCTGATTGACGAACCACTTCCCTTCCTCTATATTGGCGGTTGGCTTAATCATCCTTTAGGGTTTTAGCTGACCTTCATCCCTCACTGTGATACTCAAAAAGAAACGCCTTCTTTTGCGTTGAACTCAGCCACTATTTATTTAGCTATGGGGAGTGATTCATCATCTATCTAGGGCACGCTTGGCTTTTCATCGACGGTGAGCCATGCTTGCCTCCTAAGACTGCACTTGGGGTCTGCTGGGTCCCTTTTGAATTTTGGGTACTGTTTGTGAGGTTCTCAAACAATGTGCTCTGGTTTATAAGGGCAGCCACGAAAACTGCTTCCAGCTAGCTGCTTGTCCGTGTCCTCATAGATGTCATGTAAGTTGCCTAGCCGATCAAACACAGAGGTCTTTGTGGCATCCTCCTTACTAGTGGGCTTCTTTGGGACTCATATATTTTTCATCGGTTTATTCCCCTTGACATCCTTTGATTGATTTGGATTAGCAAAGGACACCATAGATATCGGTACTGTGAGAAGGGGGTCAGTATCAACAGACATTTTAGCTATGCTTTTATCGGCTAGCTTGAACCTCCCCTCCTTGATGCCCTTTTGAATTGCCTTCCTGAAGACCACACAATTAGAAGTAGCGTGGCTATATGAGTTGTGCTATTTACAGTACTTCTTATCCTTGAGCTCTTCGGCAGGAAGAATCCTATGGCTATCAAGCAGCTGAATCTGTTTATCTTTAAACATATGATCAAAGATCTGATCTGCCTTTGTAATGTCAAATGAGTAACCGACCCTATCATCAGTTAAACTCGTCTCCTTGCCTTTCGTAGCTTTTAATGCTAGGTAAGAATAAACCTTACCCCTGACAATCTCGGCTACTATTGCGTCTTCCATGTAATCGGCTGACTCTGAGTCAAACTCATCTGCCTCAATAATAAATACCAAATGGGAGCCTCAGTTTCGGTTAGCTCTTCTTTTCTTATTCTTCTTGATAAACTACTCTATTTGGCTAGCCTTCTCGGCTAATTTGCTTAAGTCAGAGCAGGATTGTCCCACTAATTTCTCTTTTAGCTGAGAATGCATATTGTTAATTATCATGTGGGCGAATTCCGATTCAGGGAAGTGTACAGTGCATTTCCCAACATTCCTTCTGAATCTCTCGATATAATCGATAGCTGACTCATCGACATGTTACTTGAGATTCATCAAATCGATTATAGTGATCTGAGGTTCGGGCCAATAAAATCTATCATGGAAATAATGCTACATGTCTTCCCAGCTCTGTATGGAGTTGGGGGTCAAGGATGAGTACCAGGTAAATATTGTTCCGGTTAGAGAAATGAGGAATAACTGCAGCTTGTGATACTCGTTCTGGCCAACCTCGCCACATTGGGCGGTAAATCTGCCGATATGCTCAATGGTAGATTTGTCATCATCACCCGAGAAGGTGGCAAAATCAGGCGTTTTGAAGCCTCTTGGCAATGGTGCTATCCGATCTACCCAATCGGGGTAGGGCTTCCTGTAAACATGCATGTCCAAGGGTTTCAATTGGATGACAAAGTACCTCTTCATGGTATTCGCGTTAGTTTCAGGGTTCATCAGTTGTGAAGTCCCCTGTCGATTCTCAGTTGGAACCGGCTGGTAGGCGTTCTGAACTGGAGGCCTCCATTCTGTACCTTATTGAGCAGGGTTTTGAAAGTTGTAAGTATTCTGTTGGCCATTACCAATAGGTGGGGTATATCCCCATTGCTGTTGTTGGGCATAGCTACCAAAGCCTGCAACCTGAGCTCCTGGAACAGCCGACGGAGCCTGAGGATAAGGTGGAACAGTGTTCCATGTCTGCTCTCCCCGGACATCAGTCGTTCTTGGAAATGGTGTCCCGCTGTAGATAGCGTCACTAGATAAATGAGTAGGGTCATAGCCAGGGGCCACCGGCTGACAATTCGGCTGGCAAACATTGGTCGCATGTACCGTAGGTCCATTTGCTGGCGACTCTATAGTTGTCCCCTGCGTAGACAGCGTCACTACGGCATAACGGCGGCAACCCAAGGTTTCTGAATGCCTGAAGTGGTCTCTGAGTCATATTGATCTACCCATACTGCAGACTCGCTTAGTCAAGTGGCATAGTTTGCCCCTCAATGTTTGGTGGCAACTATAGAGTAGACTGGTTGTTACCAAGTGACTGGGCTTGTGCTCTTAGGAGTGCTATCGGATGTACCTGATTAGGTACTGACTGATACATATTCGGCTAAGGAACAACACCTGGAGTCACAGTTGCATAGTACCACTCGTCAGAGGGATGTCAGAACTAGCTGAACATTCTCCTGGATGCAGTCGATTATCTTCCAGTTCCCTCGTCTGCTGAACCTCATTATGCACCATTGGCTTGACAATGTCAGCCAACTATTTGGAAACCTGGTACATAATGTCATGGATGCCTAAGTCAATCTACAGTCTAATGAATTATGTGGTCATTACAGTTGGACCTTCAGGTTGGCTAAGTTCACCCAGAACTTGGGTTGATGGATGAAGTAGAGGGGTATTAACTGATGTACGCATACCCGAGGAAAATGGTGGCTCGTTGTTCCTTCTGGGAGGATTATGTTTAGGATGTGGATTGGACTCTGGGTTCATTTTCTTACCAGGCCTTGGGCGCATACGCCAAGCGTGATCCTGACCTGGAGAATCAAAATTCGCTATGGAGTCACCTATGGTCCTATTTGGCGTGCCGAATTTGTTCCCGTCTGAAATGTCTATAGTCTATCGGCTGACGAAATTAGATGACAAATGTATTCCTTAACTAAGCGATTTCGGCTGGAAGTGAAACTCTAACTTTCAGCAATGAATTCCCCAACTACTCCAGAAAGCGTTAGGACGGTGATTGAGTAAACTAAGTGGTAAGAAACATAAATACAGCTAGAGTGCAGTAAAGGCGATAAGCTAAAATGAAGATATGTAAAATCAGTTGTTTGATTGATTGGTTATCTCTATTCTGTACAAATGATCATATATTTATAGTACAAGAAAAATAAAATGTGATCCCCTTATGTTAGCCATTAAATTACCCACTAAATCCACTAGCCAACTATGAGGAGGTGGTGCCAATTTTTACTCATTGTTTTCCTCTTGCACGATTAATGGCACTTCCTTCTAGCTGTTTCTAGTTGTTACGTTTCTTGGGGTCTAGAAGATTCTTTGACTTGGTCTTCGAGGTGTCCAAATATGTGTGGGTCTCAGTCATTCCTCAGAATTATGACTCGACCAGGATATCGTAATAGTTGATGAAGCTTTTCTAGCCGAGGGCTAGGACTAATAGATTCGGCTACGAGTCAGTTCGGTTATCGACTTAGAATTCTATTGCTTGCTCATTTTGATGTTTCCATCTTCGGCTGTCACTTGATTCGGCTAAACAATTAAAAGTAGTTTTTAGTGTTAACACATGAAAATGAACCACCTGACCTAATTTGACGTGTTATCGTTGAAAGTCGTTTGCTTGGAAAGTTGACAAGAATGAAAATCTAACTTACTTTTAGGTGAGTGAGATTTTAACTTTGGATTGTTTGCTTTTATAAAAGTATGATTAGTCATTTATACTATTTCGATCTATTACTGTATATTATGCTCACATATGATTATGACATGATGCCATTGAGGCTTAAAGTATGATTTAGAACTACTTTTTCGAGAAATGAGCATGTCATCTGTTGAAGAATGAAAAAAGTACCACATCAGTGATTAATGAGATGAGTGATCTTCTTATATGGACTTGAACAATCCTGCCCTCAAGAGATAGCTTTTGAGGTTGAGTTAGGCCCATGATCCATTTCACATCGATAACAAACTGTCCGATTTCCACTTTCTAGTACCCTTGAAGAGCATGGATGTAAGTCTATCGAATCCAATATCTATGAAGGCCCGTGGATATAGGTCTAGCAAATCCAAATCTCCGTAAGGACCTATACGATTTCGATCAAATAGATTACCTAGTATTCCCAAAGGTCAATGGACTGGAATTATTGGTCTAGTGGTCTTAACTCATACATGCCCATAATGGCATGATTGGTTATTTGATGTGGTTTGACATGTACATGCTTGCTACTTGTCTTATTTGTTGTGTCATAAATAAAATGACAGAACCCATGTATATACCCGGTATACCAAACCAACAATATTTAGGTTACTTACCATAATTTATAGAATTCTTGTGCAAGTGTAATTATGATATTAGTAGTATAGTAGGAATATGATTTTACATATTTAGAGACTGTAATTGTATATATAGACTTCTTCATTAATGAAAATAATCAAGAGATTATTCTCTTTCATGGTATCAGAAGTCTAGGGAAAATATTTTCCTTCTCCCCGCATTCCGCAACCCTCTCGGAAATTGTGCCTTGGATAACGACCAACTTTCTTCTTTTCTTCCCAATTTTTTCTTCCAAATCCCTAAATTCTCCTCTTGTTCTTTCAGTATGTCTATCTCAAAGAACACGTTTCATCCTGCCCTTACAGTCTCCAACATCAAGAACCACATCCCTATTGTTCTTGAAATGGAAAACGTCCAATACGCGACGTGGGTGCAATTATTTAAAGTTCACGCACGCTCGCATCAAGTCCTTCATCACATCATCCCGGCAACATGCAGGGAGAAGGTGCCTGCCCCCAAGGATGACCCTGCGGTATGGATGACTCTTGATGTCACCATTCTCTAGTGGATTTATTCCACTATCTCTATGGACCTCTTGCAGATGATTATTGAACCTGACGCCACGGCGATGGAAACTTGGAATAGGGTGCATGATATATTCCAAGATAACAAGAATTCCCGTGCTATCACTCTTGAGCAGGAATTTTCCCATGTCAACATGGAGGATTTTCTGAATGTTTCAGCCTATTGTAAAAGGTTGAAGGGATTGGCGGATCAACTAAAAAATGTTGGTACGCCCATCACCAATGATCGTCTTGTTCTTCAAATGGTTGCAGGCCTATCCAAGGCCTATAATAGCGTTGGGACGCTTCTTTGTCAAAGTAATCCACTACCACCGTTCTATCAGACCCGTTCCATGCTCACACTAGAAGAGGTCGGCTTAGCTAAAAAGGTGGCTACCAGAACACATTCCTTCATGATGATGGCCACATCAGACGACCCTCACTCATTCACGGATAATTCTAGAAAAATCATAACAACGGTGGCGGAAAAAAGGGATAAACTCGAAAAAATAGAGGTAAAAATTGTGGCGGTGGCAGTGGCGGTGGCGGGGGTCGGAGTAGTGGCAGCAGTGGCGGATGTGGTGGCAGTAGGCCAGCTGGGCTGCAGAACCAATGGCCCCAGCCTTGGGCCAACTAGCAGTGGGGCTGGGACTGTGGCCAGTGGCCCAACTCCCCTTTCGTCTTTGTAGCTCCAGCAAACTAGGCCAATTTCCAACATTGGCTCAAGCCCAGTTTTTCACCTAATTCAGCAAAATAGCATGCCCCAGCACCAATACCGATGCCCACGGATATTGAGACCGCGATGCACACATTTGGATTAAATCTTTCGGACGCAAATTGGTATATGGACACCGATGCCACTTCTCATATGACATCCGCACCAGGTAATCTCCCGTCTTATTTCAATTTGAGCAATAATCGTGGTATAACTGTTGGTAATGGTTAGTCAATTCCAATTCGTGGTTATGGTCATGTAAATTTATCCCCCCCCCCCGCATCCACCTCTTGTCTTAAAAAATATTCTTCATGCCCCTCACTTAATTAAAAATTTGGTGTCTGTTCGAAAATTCACAATTGATAATTGGGTCTCTGTTAATTTTAACCCTTTGGATTTTCTGTGAAGGATTTCAAGACGGGGATATCTCTAATGAGATGTAATAGTAGGGGAGAGCTTTATCCAATCACCACCACCACTATTTCCACGAGTCAATCCACACATTCAATGTTTGCCGCTCTTGCTCCTTCTTTGTGGCATGCACATTTGGGTCATCCGGGGTCGTCTATTATTTCTTCTTTGCAAAATAATAATTTTATTGATTGTAAGATTACGCGTAGTACTTATATTTGTCCTTCTTGTCCTCTAGGGAAACATGTTAGATTACCGTTTATAGCCTCTACTTCTAGTACGTCGATGCCTTTTGACATTATTCATAGTGATTTATGGACATCTCCCATTCTGAGTTATATGGACCATCGTTATTATATTTTATTTTTGGATGATTATTCTCATTTTTTTGGACTTTTCCTTTGTCTAGAAAGTCTCAAGTTTTTTCCACATTCTTAAAATTTAGAGTTTTCATATGTACCCAATTTGAACAGGAAATTAAATACATTCAATGTGATAATGGTAGAGAATATGATAATGGGCCATTTCAAGAATTTTGTGACACTTGTGGCATATCTTTTCGGTTTTCCTTTCCTTATACGTCCTCACAGAATGGGAAGGCCAAAAGAAAATTTTGTACCATTAATAATATTATCCGAACCTTGTTAACCCATGCTTCACTACCTCATTCTTTTTGGCATCATGCGTTACAAATGGCTACTTACCTCCTTAACATTCTCCCTAACAAAGGTTTAGCATATCGCTCCCCACTTAAAATTCTTTATGATAAATATCCCTCATATTCTCATCTTTGGGTATTTGAGTGTTTGTGCTATCCACTTTTTCCGTCCACTACAATCAATAAACTTCAAGCCCGGTCTACCATTTGTGTATTTTTGGGTTATCCGTCGAATTATCGTAGGTACAAATATTTTGATTTATCTTCAAATAAAATCACAATTAGTCGCCATGTTATTTTTAACGAAACTCAATTTTCGTTTGCTAAATCGTCCACTTCCGTGTCTAGTAATTATACTTTTTTGAATGATGCTCTCTCCCCGTATATTCTCCAACAGTGGGCCTACCTTACCCGTGAGTCAAATCTGCCAGTGGGCCCACTACCTGTTGGACCAAATAATCTGTTTACCGCACCATCCAATGACCCAGGTCCATCACCCACTATTCCATGGCCAGCAGGCCCACTGCCTGCTGGCCCACTAATTCCTCCTCCAGTTCAGTCCAGTCCAGTCGAATTTTCCAGGCCAGTAGGCCCACTACTTGCTGGCCCAGTAAATCACCTTCCTGACCCAGTGTCACGGCCAGCAGGCCCACTACCTGTTGGCCAGTCCCGAGGGAGTCTGCCAATATCCCAGGTCCATTCCGTTTCTATTCCGAGTCAAGGGTCCGTTACTCGTAGCCAAATGAGTATTTCTAAACCTAAACAACATTTTAATTTAAACCCTAATGCCACTAAATCACCCCTACGATGTAACCCAGTGTCTGCCCTTCATGACCCGAATTGAAAAATGGTCATGGATGATGAATATAATGCTCTTAATAAAAATAAGATGTGAGAGTTGGTGCCCCGTCTGTCCGGTGTCAATATTATTCGTTCTATGTGGATCTTTACTCATAAGGAAAATTTTGACGGTTTGTTTGAGAGGCATAAGGCCCATCTTGTAGGTGATGGTAAAACTCAACAGGTTGACGTGGATTGTAGTGAGACGTTTAGTCCGATGGTCAAACCATCTACCATTCACATTGTTCTCAGTCTGGCTCTCTCGAAAACATGGCCCATTCATTAGTTGGATGTGAAAAATGCTTTCTTACACAGTGATCTTAAGGAGACAGTCTACATGCATCAACCCTTAGGATTTAGGGACCCTAATTATCCTCATCATGTCTGTTTGCTGAAGAAGTCCTTGTATGGGCTTAAGCAGGCCCTTGGGCTTGGTATAAGAGGTTTGCAGATTTTGTGTCTACTATTGGGTTTTCTCATAACATGTCTGATCACTCTTTATTCATCTATCGTTGTGGTACTTCTATGGCATACATTATGTTATATGTGGATGATATTATTTTGACTGCCTCTTCTGATAATCTGCGCAAGTCTATCATGACCCTTATAAGTTCAGAGTTTGCTATGAAAGACTTGGGACCCTTGAGCTATTTTTGGGTATCGTTGTCACTCGTCATGCAGGTGGTCTATTTTTATTACAAAAAAGTATGTAGCCGAGATCATTGAGAGAGCTGGCATGTCATCTTGTAAGTCCTCGGCAACTTCGGTTGATACCGAACCGAAGCTCAGTGCTCATACTAGCACACCATACGAGGATCACACCCACTATCGCAGTCTTGTAGGGGCTCTTCAGTATCTTACCTTCACAAGAGCAAATATTACTTATGTAGTCCAGCATGTGTGTTTATTCATGCATGATCCGAGGGTTGAGCATATGTATGCGCTCAAACGCATTATACGATACATACAGGGCACACTTGATTATGGTTTGCATTTATATCCATTCTCCGTCTCTACTCTGGTGTCTTATACAAATGTTGATTATGGTGGATGTCCAGATACCAGGTGTGCGACCTCTGGTTATTGTATGTTTCTGGGTGACAACTTCATTTTTTGTCAGTGAAACGCCAGGCTACTTTATCGCGATCCAGTGCGGAGGCCGAGTATCGAGGGGTAGCCAATGTGGTGTATGAGTCATGTTGGGTACGTAATCTTCTATTAGAGCTACACTTTTCGATTCAGAAAGCTACCTTGTTTTATTGTGATAATGTCAGTGCAGTCTATCTCTCTGGAAATCCGGTCCAACATTAGCGCACTAAACATATCAAGATGGGTATTTACTTTGTTCGAGAAAAGGTAGCTCGTGGACAAGTACGTGTCTTGCATGTCCCTTCAAGGTACCAAATTGCTGATATCTTTACTAAGGGTCTTCCCTTAGTTCTGTTTGAAGATTTTAGGGACAGTCTCAGCGTACGACAACTGCCCGCTATGACTGCGGGGGTGTGACAGAACCCATGTATATACACGGTAGACCAAACCAACAATATTTATGTTACTTACCATAATTTTCAAAATTCTTGAATAAGTGTAATTATGATATTAGTAGTATAGTAGTAATAGAATTTTTCATATTTAGAAATTGTAGATTGTATATATAAATTTCTTCATTAATGAAATAATCAAGAGATTATTCTCTTTCATAAAACAATTGAAAGTTTTAAATTAATAGGCAATAATGATTTAGTGGTAGAAAAGTATCTTACAACTATAAAACGGTTTGATCCCTGAATAGTGGATTTTATTATAATTGTGTAATTTTTTTTAAAAAAAATCAACTTCAAAAATATATTTTTTTTTTAAAAAACAACCCACTGCAGTCGGTTTTCACCTTTTTTTTTAGTAATGTATTTTCTGGTTCCTTTACTAAAGTGAGTCGAGGTATCGAATATATGTCAAGTTGGGTGGTAGAA
Organism: Anisodus tanguticus; assembly: GCA_034509755.1. NCBI lineage: Eukaryota > Viridiplantae > Streptophyta > Magnoliopsida > Solanales > Solanaceae > Anisodus > Anisodus tanguticus. Next base: position 47,925,205 of record CM067554.1, on the reverse strand, counting down.
TCTCTGAGAAAACATTAATTTGTGAGATTCACAGAGCATGAAATGACATCTGTTAACTTAGGGATAAGTTCTTGTCCATCTTTAGCTTTGATTCCAAGAAGATGATAAGTTCTTCTCATGGCTATTTCTTTATATTCTTTTCCTCACTACTCGGAGGAAAAGATAAGATATTCGTTTGAGTGACGAATTCAGAATTTAAAATCAATATATCTTGCCTTTTATATATGTGTTGATTCTTTTTCTGCACATGATAGTAATTTTTATTCTTTCTTAAGTGACTTCAAACGCTCCATGTCCTAAGCCCCAGGAATACGGTTGCTTTCGCAAATTTCTGACGCATATTTTTGTGCTATTGTTACTTAATTATATCTTTTCTTCTTGTACAAAAGTCATTGCTAGTCCGATTAATGTATTTATTGCTATACTTTAGAACTCAATTAGCAATTATCACGCCGACATGTCTTTATTATGAAATAAATAGATGTGGAATCTCGTTTAAAAAGTAACTTGAATTAGAAGTTGGACTGGAAACTATTGTCACTCATTATTAGGTCTCCCAATAGAAAAGTCACTTGATTGTAAGGAGAGGAGTTTCAACCACTCTATTTCCACCAACGTGTAGCCCTGCAGATAATTCGAACACGTCGACATCCTTCCAATCCCTCATTCAATTTGATCTACCAGCTCTAAGACCGACTAAATGGGAGGAATCATATCAATCTTAGAGCTTTGCTTTCAATGCCTCGAAGACTCGATAGCAATTTCAACACAATTATTGACTAATCGTAGTTTTTCTAAGGCTCAGAATAAGAGGTTTAGACTTTTCTGAATATATAACATGACTAATAAGGGTGGAAAATAGATTAGAGAGAAAAAAAGTCCCTCTTAAATCATGCATGTCGAAGTATTCGTTTGTAACATTTAATTATACATAGATTGGGATCTGAATAATTGAAATTGAAAGTACTAAGAAATACTGACTTAATTATTGGAAACATATTGATTGTTTTGTAAGGAATTCAATTCGTGCTACATATAATATAACCTCCAAGACTTTGAAAAGTTAAATCTTTATCTTAGTTCATGTTAGAACTTCAATTCAATATGAAAGTTGCATATATAGGAAAGATTATCTCAATTCGAATTGTTTTTTGCAATCCGAAAACATGAAGTTGAAATAGCTAGTAATGGCATATCAATATGCCGTTGTGAATGTCTCGGGCCCTGTATGCACCGGTCGTCACACTTTGGAAATTGATTGCGCTCGAAGCATCGAATCAATGATCATCTATATTTGACTTCTTTGACACTATTCCATGCAAATTGACTAAAAATTTTGGGGCTGGAGGCTTGATGGCAAGTGATTAATTAATAAGAAAACTTTAATTGCATATCCTCGTATATGAATCATATTACATGGTTTTTAGTACGCAAAATCATTGTAATTGATTGTAACGGACAAGAACTAATTAGATAATTCAAATAAGTTGGGATCGGCTAAACATAAAATTTTACAAGCTATATATATAATATGTTTCTTCTACACAAGTTAAGTATGTGATATTCAAACTTTAAAGGCGGATTCATGAATTTTTAAGTTTATGGGTTCTGACAACTTCTTGTTTGCCACCGAACCCACAATTCATTTATGCTACTGAGTTTATAGTTTATTTTATTTAGTGAAATTTTTAACGCATATATTGAGTTCTTCCGAATATGTACCATACTCCGTACACATATATCTGCCTCTTTTTGAATTCAATTGTCACAACAAATTAAACAGGAAGAAAATAGCTTGAGAACATTCAACAACATCTATGCTTTAGTCTCAAACAAGTTGAAATTGACGAAACATAAAATTTTACTAGTCGAGAAAAGTTTTCCATTATCAGCCATTTTGACAAAACATGGCTTCCTTTTCTCCCTCAACTCCCATTCCTTTTAAAGGAAAAGAGGATTAGAAAGGGGGGAAAACACTGGTTAAAGTTCACACAAAAAAAAGAAGATTGTGTACAAACTAAGAACCTAGAGGTTGTTTTTTTTTACAAAACTTACAATATTAAACTTAATTTGGTCCGGCCCTTCTCCGGATCTACGCACAGTAAAAATCTAGTACACTGGACTATTTTTTTTTTAACTATTAGAAATCAGTCAATTTCAGATAGATAATCCGTCGAAATTTGGCTGGATTTCCATGAAAAGTCCGTCCGAAAATGATTTAACGCCGTTGGAAAATTGACTGATTTCTAGTAGTGTTTTGACTTAGAACCAAATAGCTTTGGCATCAATGAGCATTTGTTTGAGTGATCCATCAACTTGTAAGGATATAATATCCTTAGATGATCCAACATATTTCCCACCAATAAAAACAGCAGGGACACATGGATTACAACCTAAACTTCTCAATGCCCATTCCATTTCTTTCCCCTTTGGATCTTGATCAAGTTCATGAATTTCTGGACTTGCACCAATGTCATAAAATAATGCTTTAATACTATGACACATAAAACATGAACTCTTTGTGAATATTACTGCTGCCTTCTTTGATGCCAAGTCTCCTATTCTATCCATCTCGATCGATACAAATTAAATTGATACGATGACCACAATTATATAGATATGTAGATATTATACGAGGACGAATTATGTATATAAGAAGTTGGAGAAATTATGAAGAATTGATCACTATGCTAGTAGTGTTATAAGCTTTGTGGTAGATGGTGATGATATTTGAGTGTTCATGCACTTGCTTATTTATAGGGATTTTAGATAGATATGGATTACACTGTTTATCCAGAAAAAGAAAATGAAATTATACTGATGCATACATGAAAAGGCAATGTTCCTTAAAGATATTTTTTCTTTGGATAAAGGAAAACAAAAGTTGGGGGAAAATGCCCATACACCGTTTGAGGAATGAGTTTAACTTATGTGCACTGATAATATAAATAAATTTTTCAAGTGTCCGTAAAGGTGGAGCCAACTTTGCCGAAGGAGAGTCAACTGACTTCCCTTCATTAGAAAATTACGTTGTATTTTTATATATTATATAGTACTATACATTGAATCATGTTGACTTCTTTCTGAGTTTACTTATTCTGAATTTCTTAGTGAAAATACTGACTCAACCGGTGAGTTCAAATTCCGATCATTTAACAGATTACATGTATATAAATCGTCATAAAAAGTGAAAGTGATTACAAATTCAACATTTGGATATTCTTGTACAATTTTAGTCAAATACCTATTTTTTCAACTCCAACCAAATATTATCCAAACGAGCTGTAAATAATTAGAAGTATACATTATATTTTATTCTTTTGTGTGCTTTTTGTCAAATTATCACATTATGCAAAGATAATATGGGTCTTATCAAATACTCCCTCTATTTTAATTTAGGTATCGTAATTTCTTATTTAATCTATTTAAAAATGCATCTTTCTATATTAATAAAAACTCTAATCCTACTTTCTGTTTTAACCTTAATGACATTTTCTTATAGGACTAACATGACATATTTAAAATCACAAGATTCTGAGAATATTTTTGATATGTTATATACACCTTTAATTTAAGATAATTATATTAAAAGTCATTTATATATCTTAAACTTCATGTCGAGTTAGATATATAAAATGAAATGAATGATATATATTTAAAGCCTTTTTTAAGGTTCGGCTTTAGGTCATTTATTCCTTTGAGCGTTTTGCAATTACAACTGGTTAAAATACATTAGTAGTGTAAAAATTTCTTATATTTTCAGTGTAAATTAATGCTATGAAAAGTTGACACAGAGAGCCGACCATAACGGTAATACCAGACTCCTGTAGAATCCGTACAACAATGTTATTGTTATTAATTAATTATGCTATGAAAGGCAAAGGTATTATTCCTCTTGATTTTTCGTGAGAAATTCTTTGTTTAGTGGGAAAAGTACTTCTAATTTTGGAGACCTAGAAACTAATACAATAATATATAGATTTTTTTCAAAACTTTAATGATGTGTAAAGACAATGCTACTGGCACAAGAGATGTAGAGGAATATCGAATAAAGAAAAAAATATGTTCCATATATAATTACAATTAATTTATATGGAAAGAGGAAGTATATACAGCTCTCATTAAAACTTAATGGTGGAGAATTTAATATTATTTTTGCGAAAGTCAAATTTCTAGGGACCAATGTTATTAATAAGTGAATTTGACTTTTATATCGGAACAGTATAAAAGATTTTTTTCTTTATGAATCATCTAAAACATAAATATAGATAACTACTCATAACATAATTTAATTTTCTATAGATGGACGGTATAAATGAGTTTTTTTTTACCATCAGATCACCTAATAGATAATTTCAACTACCTGGCAATAATACGTGAAACTAATTATCTGAAAAATAAAGAAAACAATACATGTTAAGTTAATCTGATAGTCTAATTCTTTTTTACATCATTAGTGTATATATAAGTTAAATTCTTCCATAATAAATGAAACTAGTAACTTAAAAAATTAAATAAATCAGCATGCCTAGATAAATAAAAGTATAGTTTCTCTAATATTTTAATCTTTTAGAAGAGATTGCTTACACTTCAACATTTTATTTAACAAATCGAGGTTTTCGCCGCCACACTTTAATATCCAAAAAAAAATTATGTGTCTAGTTCATATAACTTAGACGAAGCAAATATGTTGAAGTATACTCAGTCAACCGTCAATCTCCAGCTTAAAACTAATCGTCACAATCATGTATCACCCTACATGTTTCTTCGTACCCTACCTACTCATCCATACATGTTTGTTCTCAGCTACAAGCTATCACCTTAGGCCGAAGATCTCCTAGCTAGGTCAATCATCACTTGTTTCTCTTGCTTATATATATCGGGGCTTAGAGAGGAGGGGATGATCACATCAAGTCGATTTTATGTTTACTGTAACAGGTTAAATTATACAAATAATATAAAAATTATTTATATTGTTAGTGTATATAAATTAAAGGACGGATATTTTCATTATTACAAGCTAAGTGTGCTGGTCCAATATGATGAATATTGATTGAAAACATAGAGGATCCTTTGATGATGTGGAAAAGATAAGAGCTTATCCATTTTTGTTCTCTTATAACCTTTCTCTATCTATGAGATTCAATAATCTTTGTTCACCATGTAGGGGATGTGTCACAACTTTAGCCAAGTTGAGTACTCTTGATTTTCTACTAATGTGTGGTAGATAATACTAGATATTCTTGTTTCGTGTTGTTGAATCTGTATTCTACTTATGCTTCCATTTTTTTCCTCTTTTTTTCTCTACTTCATCATAAACTTTTCTTAGTTTTGAAGAAACTAAGAGAGATTTATAGATCAGAAAAAAATGAATGAAAGAGAAAACTAAGAGTATCTTGTAGTGAAAAGATATTTCGGAGCAACAGTAAAGTGTTCTTCATGTGACCTACAGATCACTGATTTGAGCCGTGAAAACAATTAATAATACTTGCAATAGGATTAGTTATCTACATCACAAAGGGGTGTACGATCATTCCCCAAACCCTGCTAACGTTGGATATTTTGTGCACCGAGCTGTCCGATCTTGTAGTGATAGAGATGCATCTTAATTTACTCATCTCTTTCTATATTGTATGAGATGATGTTTACCCAGAAAGAATCTTAAGAATTTACCCCTAAGTTTTTCGCTCCAACAATCACTTAATTATTGTTGACTCCTTTAAGTTATCTTTAACGTGAATTAATATATATTCAAAGTAAATTCTACAACTTGCTTTAAAATATGGTTTTTAATATATTTGGTTGTTGGATCAAAAATAATTACAGTTACTAATCAATATACAAAAAAAATTAAAATATATAATTATTTTGTATATTAAATTAATATATAAAAATTATATATTTACTGGCTATTATTTTGATCGGAGGCTCTATGATGTAAAAATCTCTTTGAAAGGGCTATGCAGAAAAGATTACAACTCGATCACCTAATATAAGAAATTAGAACTAGAATCAATGGCTTTTTTTTTTTGCTTAAACGGAAGGTTTTATTTATATTTAAGGTTCGTTCATAAACGTATAAAAAGGAACTTATCTGTATGAAACAGTTTCACTAACATCTCTATCAAGAGTATCAATTACAAAAGTATGAAATGCTTCAAAAATATAAAGGTTGTTTCTATCCATATCAGGACCCATGGACTTCTTTCCATATTTTGCTAGCATGTCTGCAATCAGTGGCGGAGCTAGGTGGAGGTAGGGGGTTCATCCGAACCCTCTTCGTCGGAAAATACATTGTATATACAAAGTCAAATTCCAAATTTATGGTTATATATATTATAATGGATATATCTGAAAAGTTTAGCTCAATGGTTAAGGGGTTCATATTTCACCCAGGGTTGCGGGTTTTATTCACGACACCTACATTATTATTTTTCCCCCTTTTTTTGCTTTGGCTTTACCCACAGCAGAGGCAGAGATTGGGCTCAGAATCCCAACCCAATGGAAAAGCTAGAGGTGGCAAATTTGACCCATAAATGTGTAACCCGCTCAACCCGTTCAATCTTTAACGGATTGGGTCAGTGTCATTTCCTTGTCGGGTCAATTTGGGTCCTTGAGATCTTCTAAAGGCAAACCAGAGCTTCTCTAAATGCCTTCAAGCTTCAATGAATGACGTTTTCCTTCTGTGCAGCTTTTATAGGTAAAAAATGACCTACACCATCTTGGTAAATTATAATTGGAAACATTTATTAAAGTCATTAAACTTCTAATTTCATAATCTATGATTTAGTGAATCTTCATTTACAACTATAGTGTTTGATAAATTATTATATTGGAATCTTTATAAATTAATGATTGGAAGATGTGAAAAAACATATACACTGTAAGAATAGCCAATATATATTTGTGTAGAGTGGAATTTAACGATGATAACATCTGTTTTACTTAATTATTAAAATTAAAATACCTTTTTATTTAAGTTGTAGAAGATAAAATAGTTATATCTTAAAATTAACATTTGACTAGAATAGATGTTGAGTAATTGTAACTTGCCACAGACTTGCTTGGATTGGAGTAATAATTGGACGGACTGGATTACAACCCATTATTTGACTCATCTTAACTCAATCCGTTTTAATCCAAGCAAACTTTGGGTGAGTTGGGTCATGACCCACCTAGCGATGCAACACGTTTTGACCCGCCTAAATTTGATCCAACCCGCCCATTTGTCACCCCAGAAAAAGCCAACGAGCAGCTTTAATCTTGGGTTGCTTCTTTTTTTTATTATTTTTCTCTACTATTCTATTTTTCCTTTTCAATTTTCTTTTGTTCAGATTTATTAGGTATATTCCTTTTTATTTTTTGCATTTTATTCTTCTTATCGCTATTGCTCATTTTGTTTCTGCGTAACATTATTTCCCTGTGCTTACTCGAAGAAGCTCTTTAAGATAATGATAAATTGTTATTAAACTTGAAATTGAGATATAAAAATATTTTAAGAAAATAAGGTAAATTAAATTTAATCGAATAAGGAAATTTAGATTATAAAGATCCTTTTTATTAATATATATTTAATTGAATTTACTTTCTTTGATTTCATGATATTTCTTTTCTATCTTTTTGTAATTCTATTCTCGAGAGAGGAAAACTGAACTAATTAAACTTATTTGCTTTGTTCATTAGTTGGCTTTTTTTTCAAATGACTAACTTAGTAGATTGAACTAAATGAACTTAAAAATTGGCGATGTCATTTATTTAGCCTCTGAATATGCACATAATATTAGTAACTCAATCCTCACACCTTTTGAAAGAAACTTGGCGATTTTCAAAGAAATATATGATCAAATGGGCACTAATTCGGAATTAAAAAAATAAAAAATTTAAAATAAAGTAGAACACTACAAATTAAAAAAAATAAGAAATTTTAAGAAAGCTCGATAGAGCAGGGTAAAAGAAGAAAGAAATGTTAAACGGTCGTGACAAGACAAGTCAAATTTAGAGGGTTAAGGCTAATGTTTCCCTTCCCCGCCCCGCTCTATCTTTCATCTTGTAATTTTTACTTGTTTACTTTTTCATGTTGAACTCCTTAGTGAAAATTCTGGCTCCGTCACTGTCTGCAATCATGTTAGTTTCCCTCGGAATGTGGCAGAGCGTATCCCAGTACTAGCAGTAGTTGCGTATAGATATTTTGTGCACCGAGCTGCCCTATCTTGTAGTAACAGAGATGCATCTTAATTTACTTCATATCTTTGTATATTGTAGGAGATGATGTTTGCCCAGAAAGAATCTTAAGAGTTTACCCCTAAGTTTTTCGCCCCAACAATCATTTAATTGTTGTTCACTCCTTTAAGTTATCTTTAATTTAATTAATATATATATTCAAAGTAATTCTACATCTTGCTTTAAAATATGGTTTTTAACATATTTGGTTGCTCTGTTAAAAATAATTACAGTTACTAGTCAATTATATAAAATAATATATAATTGTTTTGTATATTAAATTAATATATAAAAATTATATATTTACTGACTATTATTTTAGTCGGAGGTTATATGATGTAAAACTTTATTTTAAAGGGCTATGCAGAAAAGATTACAACTCGATCACCTAACATAAGAAATTAGAACTGAACTCAATGGCTTCTTTTTTTTGCTTAAACGGAAGGTTTTGTTTATATTTAAGGAACTGGTCTATATGAAACAGTTCCACTAACTTATGCCTATTGACTAGTGGACATTAGTTCTTTAAGGGCAAAAGTCATGTGACGCATAACTTATAAATATTATGATGCGAAAATGTATACATGTAAAAAAAGTTGTTTGTTATGAAGGGTAAAAGTTAAAGACCGGCACAAAATAAGAACAAAAGTGCCAATGTCCCTCTCCATTTCCCCTTCTTATGCTCAATTAAGCCCAATCCATATTGCATCTGCATCCGTCTGATAGCATTTATATAGGGAGAAATTGGCAAATATTCATTTTTGGACCGCTAAGTATACGTTTTAGCTAGTATTTTGAACTTATTCAAGTTTAAACACTTTTTAATGATAAAATAAATTTTTGACAAAAACATATCAAGTTAAAACACGAAAAAAAATTCAAGAATTTCTTATTAGAGTTTGAAAATTTATCAGATTAAATCCATGAATTTTTCCCGGAGTTTGAACAAATAAATGTTTATACTCCATAAATCGTTCATTGTGTTTGAAACTCTAGACCATTTTTACACTTAGATTGCGAACGTCATGCATCATTCATGGAGTATGAACTAGTATATAAAGGCTTGAACTCGATTATCTCGTACATGGAGTTTGAAGCTCCAACAAATTTTCTAACTCTAGCACATTGTGTCGGAGGTCTACTTGTCAAAGTTTCTAACTCCAGCACGGTGTGCTAGAGTAATTCCGTATTTTAGCTAGGAGTTATTAAAAATAATTTTATCTTCGTATTAAAAATTAAAGTGATTACTTTCTAATTATATTTGAAATGGTGGCTAAACTTTAATTGATGAATAAACAACTGGTTATTTCACCTGATTTTTCCATTTATTTATCTAGTTCAGATTTCAATGTTTATGATCATACAACATCCCAATTCATATTGCTCTTCTCTAGATGAAACAAGGGGAGGAGCTAGCCTTTGGAGATATTGATTGGGCTGGACTCAATATTTAGTCAAAATTATGTATTTATGTTAAGAAATTTATTAATATATATAACTTATTAGTTTAGAATTCAATAACTTAAATAACTAGAATTTCATATCTATAAATTTTAAATCTTGAATCCACCGTTGTGTTTAAGTTTACTCATAAGTTACTCTGAAAACCCAAGTGGCTTTTGGCTATTTTCTTGAGCCACTTATCAAAATTGATCTCACATATTTAATATTCCTGAGTAGAATCATCACTATTCTCTTTTCATACATAAAAATAAACACTCTCTTTTCATATATGAATAAAGTGTTCCATTTTTCCTTTCATGTCCAGACAGAAATATATTGATGTCATCAACTTACAGCTTAAAAGGGATGCATCTTATACCCAAGATGCTAATTCATGACATAGTGCCTTTTAAGGCATATAAGTGAATTTAATTTATATATATTTGCATTTTATTACGGGAAAAATACAAATTTGTAACGGGACATTTATGATCGACGGGCCTGCCACAATCATATAACACAATTCTGACGATTTTATGATAAAAATCATTATAAATGTGAACGAATTTGCGACTGATTTGTGACGATTTTATTCTTCCGTCCCAAAGTTTTTGGACACCACAAAATTTGACTGATTCTCCCGTCACAAACGTTGTGTTTTTGTCTGGTAATGTTTACGGAGTGAATTTAGCTTATATACAATGATAGTGTGCAAAATTTTACACTATCAATATATTTTAATATGTTGTAGCAGTCTGCAAGTAACCTACCTTTACAAATAGCCGATCTCATTTTTTATAGACGATTATCTGTAATTATCTTTCATCTTGATAATATAAAAAAATTAATTTATTTGTGTGGGGAAGCTATACTTTTATTGAATTGTGCCATGCATGTATTTACTCGTAAACTCCCTAGATATTAAATACTAATAGAATATAAGTTTGTAACGTTGATATGCAAATATTCTTTTTAGACAATCGAGTATATAAATGATGATTAAGATCATGTTGGACTCATTGTTAAGGTGCAATCGAAACTTTAAGAATTTAACTTTTATACGTGAGGGACCATGTTAAAAGAATTTTTACACTAATAAGTAACTTAAACGATAATTTCACGTAATCATCCATAATAAGTTAAATTAGTAATTCAAAAATAAGACATATTATTCACTATAATATGTTAAAAGACACTAGTTATGTAAAATACTTTACATTATGTATATATAATTCAAATTCAATTTCTAAAGAGGTAAAGAATCCTAACATTTTTAGTAGAGTCAACATGATATGCTTGATTAATTAATTAATTAGAATATTTGAGGCACCGCCAACTCAAAGTATGACTAATTACAATCAAAGTTTTCCTCGAGAAAATTAACCGAACTAATTAGTAGAAGCCTAAGAGCATATTTTTTAGCCAAAAGAGAACTACATAATGATAGAACAATTAATATAATAATTATATACCAACAATATACTATTTAATGAAGATAATGGATACTAATTCTCTCATGATTTTGATTTGATTAGTGGGTAATTTTTCTAGGACTTGCATTTCTCTCCATGCAACGTGTTAAGAGTAAAGGATATATCAATGTATCTTCTTCTATGTACGGACATTTCCATTAGAAAAATGATTCAATTTATGCACTAATAGTCTAAAAAAAGTATCTATTACTAATATAATTTTACCTGTTGTAATATATTTTATGTCTTTTATTGTACTATCGGTGCATCGAAATTAAGCTCTTGAAAAATTTATAATATAATCGGTTAGTGCTAATTTGGAGTTAGTTGAGTGAATGTCGTATCATGAGCACTTTATTCGTGAAAGACCATTTTCACTAATTTTATTTTTTTTTTTTGTTGACGAAGGAACCCGCAGCCGCTACTCTCTCGAGTGCGCACAGGGTAAACCCCGGACTGACGCAATAGCCTGCAAACCACGTCGGCCGATTAACCACACTTGGCAAGCCATGTGTGACGAGGCTCAACCAAGAAGGTTTATGCAGGGGATCGAACTCGTGACCTTGCGGTCCCGCGCTCTACTGCTACACCAACTTGGCTACCCTTGCGGGTCCCATTTTCACTAATATGATTATAGTGATCATGTGATTGTTGCTACTGTCTCTTTTTCTTCTTTCTTTGAATCGAGAGTCTCACGAAAATAGCATTTCTTCCTTATTCAGGCAGGAATAAGGTCTGCGTACATACTATATGTTCTCCTCAGATCCCACTTATAATATTACACGAAGTTTGTTGTTGTTATTGTGTTTAGGTTATCGTGAACAGCTTAATCAAATTTTACCCCTCGCAAAAGTTTTGAGTTGAAGTGGACAACAATATCTTGTATTGGATAACATCAGATATCTTTCTCCACCTCAATTGATGCTTCCATGTTGGCCTATAGTATATCATAATATCACCACCGTTTTGTAACGACGGTTGTGTCCGAATCAACTTATACGTACTTTGATTATATCACTATCATTTATAATAATAGTGGTGTTTGAATCGGTTTATACGTACCTCGACTATTAACACAATTTTATATAGCCAACCCAATATCCAATCATACACAAACCCCCAATACCTTTTTGTTGACAAGGATTACATTCTTTTGGATATCTCGAAGGCCATTAGAGTCTCTTCAATAACCTCAAATGGCTACCTAAAACATACAGTATTAGCACATTTGCTTACTATTACTGCAACTAGTAATTCACTTTTAGTGAAATCATGAAATAGTCATGGATCAAAACTCAAAAGGTAATTCAGGAATATTTTGCAAACTACATCTTTCCAAAAATTCTATTTCCTTCCCCCCCACACCTTCATTTTTTCTCTAGGCTAGTGTATATATAAAGCTCCATAGTGAGATCAAGTTCCTCACCTCAACAATTAAATTCACCTGATCAACTAAAGTATATCAATCATACCCTTCATCTTCAACAAAGTTATAGTTACACACTCTTTTCAATCAAGCATTATCCAAAGTACAGTCAGATCTCTCTATAACAACCATCCTCTATAACTTTTTTTTTTTGGGCAACCGACTTTTCATGCTATATTATATTACATGAGCCACCGATTCCAACTATTGTCCACGTACAATCCATACTAGATCTGACCAACTGCCCATCAAACCTCCCCTACTTTCTTGACATTCTCTATAACAACATTTCGCTATAGCAGTCAGAAAATATCCAAACAAACAACGCCATTATAGAGAAGCTTGACTGCACTTATAAGCTCATAGTCTGTTCCATAGTCTATAAGATGGAGTCAGTAATTAACAAGATGGCAGCTGAGAAGCCTGTGGTGATATTTAGTAGGAGCAATTGTGGCATGTGCCACTCAATAAAGACACTAATTAGTAGTTTTGGTGCCAATCCAACAGTGTATGAATTGGATGAACTTCCCAATGGGCAACAACTTGAGAGGGCATTGATGGCATATTCAGGGCAAAGGCCAAGCACTCCAACAGTGTTCACAGGAAAAGAATTAGTTGGTGGTGCCAATGAGATCACGGGAAAGCTTGTCCCACTTCTAAAGAAGGCTAAAGCCATTTGGTTATAGTTTTCTCCGACTTAAGTGACCATTTGAGGAATTAACTCGTATATTATGCAAAATTGCAGTCACAGAGATATCTTTTTCTTTCTTTTTTTGTTTGTTTGTTTGAATAAACGAGAAATCGCTGAGGGCCAGTGATGCACGGTATGAAACCAGTAAATAATGGTCGGCCCTTCACCCTTCTCCACTTAAATACCAGGCTTTTGCTTGCAGCATGATTCAAACCCATGGCGTTCGTGTAACACACACATCATGAGTTGCGGTCTTACCACTATACTATAGAGCCTGAGGACAGTCATGGAGATATAGTCTTGACATGTATATCCAATAAAATGACCATTACTAGCAGAGCTTAATGTAGTCATTGAGCACCTTTTATCTAACAAACTCAATGACTACTTTGTTTTATCTAACAAACTCAATGACTACTTTGTTTTATCTAACAAACTCAATGACTACTTTGTTTTATCTAACAAACTCAGTGACTACTTTGTTTTGTTACATATAAAAGTGCTCTTAATGTTGTCACTAAGACACTTACCCTATATTGTATTTGGAGCAATATTATCCATATTGTATTATTCCCAGAGCGAAAGCTATTTGTAGGTGTACTCACATAGCCAGTAGAGATCATGTTTTATTAAATCTTTTTTACGGACAAAGTGATAGTCAACCTTAATATGTTTCGTTCGTTCATGGTATACTGGATTTGAGGCAATGTATAGAGCATTATCACACCAAAGTTTTGTTGGAGACAAAGGCTTCATTAGAAGAAGTTGAGAGAATTGGAGAGGCTGATAAAGTCACCAAATTGGAAGCTTATTACTTCACAAGACACAGATTTTGCTTTTCGTCTCGATAAGTGCTAACTTCATACCATTGATAAAATGGGACAATAAGGAGATACTTCAATTTAAAGAAACATAACACTAAGCTATTTATTGATAATATATACAGAAATTACTAGGAAAAAAACATAAATAGGGCTTGTGCTGTTTACTTTAACATTGCTGGTTAACTTCCCCGACTTGACAGCTGCATATTCGCGATTGAAGGACCAGACTCTACACTATAAGGTATTGGAAAACTTACGGAAAATACTTGATCACAAACACTTGTATGGAATTTTTCAAAGCTTGAAGCGTGTCAAAGACACTGTCCTTTAAGTATATTTAACCCGATATGGGTGTATCCCAGGATTCAACAAGCTCTTCTAGTATAAAACTAGGAGTCAGAATCTAACAAAGATTTCACAAAGTAGATAACCCAGCAAAAGATGAGAAGAAGAAGGAATATGGTTCTTTGTATCACTGTCTCCTTTGTAAGGAAGAAGACTTCCCAATATATAGCTAGTAGTCCAACAGACAAATAATCTTAAGAGCTCCAACGGACAAAATCAGCACCAATCGTGTTCGGGCAACGAAGCTTTGATGATCCGAGGATTCTTACTCAGGGAATCCTTGATTAATGGAGTAAAGGCTAAAGACAATTAAGAGTAGTAAAGGCAATTAATAGTGGATATCAATTTGATGCATTTGGTCAAATTGAACGTTGGAAGAATTAAACACACGCAAGGCTGAATCTTTGCAAGGCTGCACCCCCTGCTTTCAAAAATGAAATTAGTGAAGTACTCAAGCAAATAATGAATTAAACACATGCAATACTTTGAGGCTCAAGAAAGATCATTTTCTACACACAAAACCAACACTAAAACCCAAGGTGGTGCACCAAACAAGGTCACCGTTCTTAGGGGCGGATGGGGGTTCATCTGAACCCCCTTTGCCGGAAAATCATACTATATATACAAGGTGAAAACTTTCTTTATATATTGCGAGAATTCAACCCTTATATTTTGTGGAGACAAACATTAACTCTCGATGTTGTGACATGTTCAAATTACAACATTTTCTTTTTCATTTCTTAGGATCGATGCCCAATAAGGCTGTATTTGTTTTCATTAAGATTAAGACGTCTGAATCTGAATACATATCTAAATTATTAAGATGTTGTCTTTAGATCTGAACAATTAAGACTGTTTGTTTTTCAACATCGGAATGTGCATAATTATACAATTCAAATAAAAAAGTAATTAAATTTTAAAAAAGATATTAATTTAATAAAATAAAATTATTATTTTATTTCAAAATTAATGAACATAATCAAAAAGGAAAAAATATACCATCTCAACTTTTAACCCTAGCAGCCCACACCAGCATATAGAAATTTCCCTACTGTCGCAGCCCTTGTAAATCCACCGACAAATTTGAACTTTCAAATTACCGCTAAAATTCTTTTTTTAAGCTTTAAAACTCAAATTTCAAAGAAGAAGAAGAAGAAAATAGATTCAATTTTTACTTTTTTTTTGAATCCCCAAATCCATTTCACCGCCTACTTGCACTATCAGACCCACCATGTTTGCCGCTGTAACTGAACGAAAACTACCACTATCAAGGTGGTGGTGGGTCACCCCTATTCTACTGCATTTTTGGAAGAGTTCAATTTCGGATACAAAAACTGTTTCTCGTGTCATTTGTATTAAGTGACTAAATCTTAATAAAAATAAATGTATTTAATTGGTTGAGATCTGAACCATTCAGATTCAGATCTTCGTTAAGTGCAAACAAATGAGGCTTAAGTCACATATGGACCAGTTCCGCTATATGGCACAGAGCATGCAATAAGCAAGTATCTCTTTAGCTCCAAGAAAAAACCATTAGTTTAGGTTCAATAAAGTAAAAATACTTAGATTCGGTGGCAACCATGCAGTAGAGCACGCAAAGAACGGCATGCATACAAAACCCTTCCAAATCACATTGTCCAACAGCATAGTAAGGCTTGGCATGATCTCAATATCAGGCAGGACAAATAGGTGATTGCCAACCATGCCAGTCACAAGAAGTACACGACCTTAGCTAAAGAGTATATAGATTATAAAAAAAGGTAGCCCGATGCATTAAGCTCCCGCTATGAGTGGGATCCGGGGAAGGGTTGAACAATAAGGGTAGATCTGTCCAAAGGTCGGGCCAGGTCGGGTGCCTTTTTTTTTTCCTGCTTGTCAGACCCTGACCCGACTCTTACCCTATTTTAAAAAAAAAATCCAACCCTAGCCCTGACCTTCGAGGACCTACGGGTCACGGGTCGGCCCTGACCCGTCGGAATTTTTTGGCGGGCCAGTCGGGTCGGGTCGAGGATTTTTTTAAAAAAAAAAATTGAATTTCCAAAATTGAAATTGGCATTCACCCCTACATCACCACGAAATTTCGACGTTGAAATGTATTGTATATCGTGAGATCTTGACTAAAGAAAAAGAAAATTAGAAATCTATTTGGCGAAAAACACAAATTGATTGGGAAACCGACGTTTTTCTAAAAATTGGCTGCGCCAAACCGCCTTATGGCTGTTTGATCGGCCCTGTCTCGAAAAAATACGTAAAATCAAAAATAAATCGGGTAAAACGGACATCCGAGCAAAGAGTTATGACCATTTAAAGTTTTACCAATTTACAATTATTTTCTCTCCCTACATTATGCTTCCGTGATATTAACAGAACGCCTAATAATATAAATATATAATTAATAATCAGCTACCATTTTTATCTTATTTTATGTCGAGCTCAATGTAGATTAGAGCAATACATATATTATAAAAACATGCATTATATCACTTATTAATGACAAATATATATATATAAGTACAAAATAAATATTAATGAAGAAAAAATAATATAAATTATATTTAAAAAAATATGCGGGTCGGGTCGGGTCGGGCCGGGTCAGACGAGTAAAATATTTGACCCGACCCTGACCGTGATCAGGTCCCCGCTTTTTTGGGTCGAGTGGCTCGCGGGTCAGCTTATAGCTGACCCTGGCCCTGGTTTTTTCGGTTTGGCTCGGGTCGGGCCGGGCAGGTCCCCGACCCGGTGGACAGATCTAAACAAAGGTGATCTATTGTACGCAGTCTTACCCGCATTTCTGCAAGAGCCTACTTTCACGGCTTAAACCCATGACCTCCCATGGTCACATGACAACAACTTTATTCAGATTGGATTCTAAATGTGTGACGGATATTTTAGTCATACCGGGCGCAAAAGAAGGCCTAAGGAGCTGAAAGCACAATTTGTATTTGATGCAATCCAGTCAGCAGGATGGTGATACCTACAGGATGATCCAATTTTACAATCCCCGGTTTTCATGTAATATTGACATACTGGTTCGACTGGTCTCTCTGGAAAACGTTTTTCCTCCAATGGCGAAGATGCTAGTTGTGATATTCCATAAATAGATGCCACCCCAGCAGAGGGTTGAGCACCAGGAGATAGTGCAGGACTTGCTTGTCCCTGCAAAAAGCAAATAAATCACCCAAAAAGATTGTTATTTACATGAGAAAATGACAAAAGTCTCTTTATGTTTGAGGGTAGGTTCGAAATAGTCTCTTAAGTATGCATTGAACAGTTTTAGTCCTTTAAGTTTGTCAAAAGTTATAACACTTTTAGTCTCCGTTAAATATTTAACAATTTATGTTCGTTAGATTTGACGGAAATAATTAAAAGAAAGATTTAAGCATAAACACCAAGAAAGTCCCATCAGATCCTAAAAAGATTTTAAAAAAATAGAAGAATATACCTTGAAAAGCTGCACAAGACTCTAGATATAAATTAAAAGTAGCAGAAACTACAAAAACTGTACCTCTAAATGTGAGTTCACGCTAATTTCCTTTTTTCATAGTTCCCACAAAATCTAACAAAAAGAGTTCAATAAATATTTGACAGAAGACTAAAAGTGTTAAATTTTTGGCAAACTTAAACGATCAAAACTGTTCGGTGCATACTTAAGAGACTATTTTGAACCTACCTTCAAACATAGGGGCCATTTTTGCCATTGTTATTTATGACGTATTAGATTAGTGATTGAGAGAATATCTCTATATTTACCGAGTATGTGCTCCAGTTCTGAATCGCCACCACTCCTGGGTGAAGCATAACCGGACCATAAGTACCAAGTACATAAGAACCAGGTAAGAGTGGAGGCCTTGCTACTATAGAGCTAGTTGATGTACTTTTATATTCTTCAGGGGGAGAGTGGAAGAGACGACACTGTCGGATAAAATGGATGTGCAGTTGTTGGTGTTGATACCTCAGCAGCAGGGTAAGGATGATGGAATTTATATGTTATACCTGAAAGAAATAATCCCCTTGATTATTTTCATTGATTGAAAGACTATATATACAAGTTACATATTTCCATAATAGGAGAATCATATTCCTATTCTACTCCTAAAACCTTATTTACTTGGATACTAAATATACATTTATGGTAATACAAATATTATGGCAAGTATACAATACTAATTACATTACAATATTACCTAAACTAGGATACTAAATATTACCTAAACTACACGGTACAAAGGGGAAGAATCCGAGAGCCACGAGAGCCCAATATATGTGTATATTGTGTATATTTAACATACCCCGCAGTCATAGCGGGTGGTCTTCGAACGCTGTGACTGTCCCTAAAATCTTCAAAAAGGACCAAGGGAAAACCCTTTGTAAAGATGTCGGCAATTGGATATCTTAACGGGATATGGCAGACGCGTACCTGACCCCGAACAATCTTTTTACGGACAAAGTGAATGTCCATCTCGATATGCTTAGTGCGTTGGTGTTGAATCGGATTACCAGAAAGGTAGATGGCACTAATATTATCGCAATAAACCAAGGTTGCTTTCTGAATGGGACAATGAAGCTCCAAAAGCAAATTACGTAACCAACATGATTCCGAGACCACATTAGCTACCCCTCGATACTCGACCTCGGCACTGGATCAGGACAATGTCGACTGACGTTTGGCAGACCATGAGACCAGGTTATTGCCAAGAAACATACAATAGCCAGACGTAGACCGTCTGGTGTCTGGACAGCCACCCCAATCAGCATCCGTATACAGGACAAGTGTGGACGTCGAGGAGGGATATAAATGCAACCCATACTCAAGTGTACCCTGAATATACCGAATGATGCGTTTGAGTGCATTCATGTGCTCAACTATGGGTTCATGCATGAACAAACACACATGCTGGATAACATACGTAATATCTGGTCTCATAAATGTAAATTACTGAAGGGCCCCTGCAAGACCGCGATAGCGGGTCAGATCCTCGTATGGTAAGTCGGTCGCGGCCCTAAGCTTGGGCTTAGTATCAACTGGAGTGGAGGTGGACTTATAGGATGACATCCCAGCCCTCTCAATGATCTCGAGTGCATACTTCTTTTGAGATAAGAACAACCCATCTGAATGACGAGTGACAGCAATCCCCAAAAAGTAACTCAAGGGCCCCAAGTCTTTAATAGCAAACTCAGAGCTAGGCATGGTCATGATAGACTGGCGTAAGACATCGGAATAGGCAGTCAAAATAATATCATCCACATATAACATAATATAGGCCAAGGACGAACCACGACGGTAGATGAACAAGAAATTATCCGACCTGCTGTGAGTGAACCCAATAGTCAAAACATAGTCTGCAAACCTCGTATATCAGGCCCGGGGAGATTGCTTAAGCCCATATAAGGACTTCTTCAACAAACAGACATGATGAGAATGTTTGGGATCCCTGAATTCCCAAAGGCTGCTGCATATAGACTGTTTCCTTGAGATCCCCATGTAGGAAAGCATTTTTTACATCTAACTGATGAACAGGCCATGCCTTCGAAAGAGCCAAGCTAAGCACAGTGCGAATGGTAGATGGCTTGACCACCGGACTAAACGTCTCACCACAATCTACACCAACCTGCTGAGTCTTACTATCACCCACAAGTCGCGCCTTATGTCGAGCAAATGAGCCATCTGAATTTTCCTTATGAACAAAAATCCACATAGACATGATAATATTAATACCAGATGGATGGGGCACCAACTCCCACGTCTTATTATCAATAAGAGCATTATATTCATCGGTCATAGCAATTTTCCAATTCGAGTCATTTAAGGCAGACACAGGATTACGGGGTAAGGGGGATTTAGGGACATTAGAATGTAAATTAAAATGTCTTTTTGGTTTAAAAATACCCTGTTGACTAAGAGTGACCGATCTATGACTCGAGGAAGAATTGGGCGGATTTCGGGAATTTGTTGGGCTTGGGATAGACTGGCCAGCAGGCAGTGGGCCTGCTGGCCCAACTCGGTAAACAGGAGCAGGAACTGGACCAGTTCCAAAATTAGGCTGGACTGACCCAATCGCCGGAATCGGCCCGGTGGCGAGTGACTGGGGACGCGGTGGGTGACGGACTAGTGGGACCAGCGGGCAGTGGGCCCGCTGGAGAATTTTGGGTGCGGTATACGTTCGAAAAATGTTGAATAATATACGGGGATATACTATCATCCAAAATATTATACGAACTAGGCACATGAGTATTAACTTTAGCAAATGGAAAATAGAATTCATCAAAAATTACATGACGATTAATGATGATTTTATTAGAGGATAAATCAAAGCATTTGTAACCACGATGGTTAGACGGAAAACCCAAAAACACACACGGAGTAGACCGTGCGTGAAATTTGTTAATTGTGGTGGACGGGAATAACGGATAACACAAACACTCAAAAATTCGAAGATGTGAATATGAAGGAATTTTATTATATAAAATTTGAAGGGGGGGGGGATATGTCAAACCTTTGGAAGAAGGAGATAGGTAGCCATTTGGAGTACAAAAAGAAGCATGAATCAATAAAGTTCTGACAATGTTATTTATGGTACGAATTTTGCGTTCGGTTTTTCCATTTTGCGAAGATGTATGAGGACAAGAAAAATGAAAATTGATCCCATTATTAGCACATAATTCCCACAACACCCCATTGTCATATTCTTTGCCATTATCACACTGAATATTTTTTTTTTCATTCGAACTGGGTTCTAATGAATGCTCTAAATTTTAGGAAGATGGAGAAAACTTGAGATTTCTTCGCTATCGGAAAAGTCTAGAAAAAATTAAAATAATCATCCAAAAAGAGAACATAATACTGATGGCCCAATGAACTAAGAACGGGAGACGTCCATAAGTCGCTATGAATAATATCAAATGGCATTAAAGTATGAGAATTTGAGTCTACAAATAGCAACCTAACAATTTTTCCTAAAGAACAAGACTGACAATTTGGAGTACTACGCGTACCCTTACACAAAATAAAATTATTTTTATCTAATGACGATAAAATAGAAGACCCCGGATGACCAAGACGAGCATTCCGCAAGGAAGGAGCAAGGGCTGCAAACGCTGACGGCAAGGCTTGACTAGATGGACTGAAACCGGGTGTGATAGGATAAAGATCTCCCCTACTATCACACCTCATGAGAGGACTCCCCGTCTTGAAATCCTTCACAGAGAAACCAAAAGGATCAAATTCAACAGAAACGGAATTGTCAGTGGTGAATTTACGGACATACACTAAGTTTTTAATCAATTTGGGGGCATGTAAGGTATTTTTCAAGATAAGGGGTGGATTGGGGGAGACAAAGTTTTATGACCATAACCCTGAATTGGAATAGAGTTACCATTACCAACAATTATACCACGAGGGTTTCTCAAATTAGAATAAGACGAGAGAGTACCCTGATCGGATGTCATGTGTGTAGTCGCGCCGATGTCCATGTACCAATTAGGATCTGGTTGCGTCAACCCAAGCATGTGCATTGCGCCCTCAATGTCGGTGTGAGTAGGTGTGGGGCCCACTGCCGAGAATGCTTGTGTGGGCTGAGGCCCAAGAAGTCCACCTGCTGCCCCGGCCCAGTGCTGAAACGAAAAGAAGGGGCCTGACTGTTGGGCCTGAATTGGGGTTGTCCAGCCCACTGCCCGTTGGAAGAACTTGGAAAATAGGGGTTGTTGGGACACGTCCTACTGCCCCAGTCCCACTGCCATGGGTCCCACGACTGGTACCAGTAGGGAGGTGGTCCACTGTTGACTGGACGGGTCCCACTGCCGGAATGTTGTCCACCGAAACCACCACCGGAATCATCGCGTTTTCCCCCGCGGTTTTTGCCATTATTCTTACGATTATTTTTGCCGCCACTATGAGCACGGTTTTGGCCTGAATTATCAACAAAACCCAAAGAATTTGTGGAGGACGTCATCATGACTACAGGGCTTGCACCGGTAGTCGCCTTTTTAGCCAAACCGGCTTCTTCCAAAGTAAGCATGGAGCGGGTTTGAAAAAAAATGAGAAGTGGATTGCTTTTACGAAGGAGAGTCCCAACGCCGTTATAGGGCTCAAAAAGGCCGGCAACCAATTGTAGGACCAAATGATTATTTGTTATAGCACGCCAACGTTACGAAGTTGGTCTGCCTACTCCTTGAGTTTCTTGCAATATGCAGACACGTTCGGAAATTCTTCCATGCGTACTTGAGAGAATTCCTGCTCGAGTTTGACAACACGTGAATGTTGGTTATCTTGGAATATGTCACGCAATCTATTCCAGGTAGCCATAGCCGTAGTGTCCAGCCCAATGATCGTCTGTAAGAGGTCAACCGAAATAGTGGAATAAATCCACTGGAGAACGGTAGCATAAAGAGTAATCCATAACTGAGGATCCTCCACGGGAATAGGTGCAGAAGGAGGAATTATGTGATGGATGACTTGATGGGAGATAGCGTGAATTTTAAACAATTCTGCCCACGTTGCATATTGGACATTTTCCATCTCAAGAACAATAGGGATGTTGTTCTTGATATTAGAAACTGTGAGGGCAGGATGAAAAGTGTTCTTAGGCATAACGAAAGAACAAAGGGAGAGGAGGGAAAATTTGGGAAGAGTGGAGGTAAAAAAATATCACGAATTTAGGTGAAGGGGGACAGAAATTGAGGCAGTTGTGGCCGAGAAGTGGCACAAAAACCGAGAGCAAGGCGGAAGCAAGTTTAGACCTAGTCTCTTGATACCATGAAAGAAATAATCCCTTGATTATTTTCATTGATTGAAAGACTATATATACAAGTTACATATTTCCATAATAGGAGAATCCTATTTTTATTCTACTCCTAAAACCTTATTCTACTTGGATACTAAATATACATTTATGGTAATACAAATATTATGGTAAGTATACAATACTAATTACATTACAACATTATCTAAATTAGGATACTAAATATTACCTAAACTACATGGTACAAAGGGGAAGAATCCGAGAGCCACGAGAGCCCAATATATGTGTGTATTTTTATATTTAACAATACCGAATTTGCAATGCCCCGTTTTCAAATAATAGGAGCATTCTCTTTCTTCCTGTTTCAATTAATAAAGTTTGACAACTCTTAGTTAAACTTATCAACAGAGTACACAAGACAAGTGCATACAGCCATACCTCTCTATAATAACGTCATTTGTTGTGTTCTTTTGTGGTTGCTATAGAGAAATGTTGCTATAGAGAACATATAATATAACTTAATATGAAAGATTGGCTCCACAGAAAACATGATTGTCATAGCAAAAAGTTGTTATAGAGGATGACCGTTATAAAGATGTCTTACTCTACATACAACACGATAGATCAATTATTACCGGGCGTAATGGGTATCCGTAAACATTTAGTGGTATATTGTTCGAGGATCCACCCGAGTTTCTTAGATGGTGGAACTTGCATGATGCACCAAATTTATAGGTCTCTGTTCTTAGATAGTACTGTAAATAGAAATTATCCATCCATCACACACGAAATCAATATGTTATCTACAAAATAGATATGTAAGACTCGTAAATCTCGGGATCAGAAATAGAGTTACCTGGCATGTAAGCTCAACAATTCGTTCTGGGTATTCACTTCCTCCCAACTTCACCGAACCAGCCTGAAATCCGAGCAACTCCCAAGTAAGGGTTGAAGGAACTCATGCTTTCCATTCCAATAAACTAAAAGAATATCCACGAGACGAGAAAATCTACTCCTTCAATCTCAATTTACGTGAAGGTGTTTGACTAGACACGAAATTTAAGAGAAAAGCGAAGACTTTTGAAACTTGTCGTCTAAATTTTGTGGCTATAAATTACCTCATTAAGGGTAAAAGGGGAAGTTTGAAGTGAAATTGTTACTAAATATAAAAATTCATTCTTTTTGGGACAGACTAAAAATGAAAGAACATCACATAAAGTGGGACAGAGAAAATACTAAAAATAGTCCATTTATATTTCATCTTGTTAGGACTGTAAAAACAAGAGCTAAAGACAAAAACATAAAATGCTTGGAAATCATATGACCAATATTAGTATCTTTGTAATAGTTCTTCGCAGACTCATGTTTCTAAGGCGATCTATTACATGGACTATTTTTATTGTCTTAGCTTTTCTGGGAGCTCATTCTTAGCTACATCTCAGCCCCAAACTAGTCTAACTCAACAATATAAACTCTATATATCCGTCCTACTTTATATAAATCTTTTATATCCATTCTGCTCAAATCAAGATTATTTCATTCTAAATACTCATTCTCTACTAGCATAGTTAAAAGGCATAATACATAAACAAACCCTCAAACTTTGCCACAACTGACAAGTATGCCCTCTAACTTTGGGTGTGCACAAGTAGACACCTCAACTTGTCTCCACTTTATCAGTTTAACCCTCCAACTTACAAAATGATCATCTACACATCTCTAAAATTTATATGTCACGTCAATACCACGTCAGCATTTGTGTTTACGTGTTCAACTTTATACAAAATAAGGTGCCTATTTATGCACATCCAAAGTTGGAGGGCATACTTGCCGGCTGAGGTGAAGTTTGAAGGCTCATTTCTGTATTATGCCTAGTTAAAATGTAAAGTAACTTTTAAGTTACTGATGGACGTAGTTTTTTCACATTTTTCAAACAACAATAGGTAGCTATATATAGTAAGACTAATTCAATGAGATAAAAAGTAACCTACTTTAACCAGTTAGAATATACACTGGTAGGTAGGAATGGCAGGTGGGTATAATTTTGCGAATTCCGCACCACACCGCCCCCAGTTGGGGAGGGTATGGATATAACTTTAGCGGGTAGTAGGCGGGTATGGGTATAACTTTGGCGGGTATTGGCGGGTATTGGCGGGTATGGGTAGGTGGTGGATTTACAGTTATACCCGCCTCATACACGCCCGCCCCATACCCGCACCCATCCGCCTTATACCCGCCCCATACCCGCACCCATCCGCCTTATACCCACCCCAAGCCCAAAATATTAGTAGCACATAAGTCGTGCCTTCAGCCCATAAGTCACGACAAACACGACAAGTCTCTCATTCTCCGTCAAAACTCAAAACCCTACGCCTCTTTAGTCCTTCACGCCTCTCTCTCTCATTCCCCTTCATGCGGTCTCTCCTCCCTCTCTCATTCTCTGTCACGCCGCTATCACGGAGCTTTTTCCACTGGTAGTTATACATTTCACGAACCACATCGATGTCTCTGCCTTTTTCTTTAAAGGAGATGCCGATTGGGAAATATTGTTGTCTTTGCTTTGTGCTTTGGATTTATTAATTTATTTGGTTTGATTCATAATATGTCCATTTGTGTCTGTTATGGCTCATCCAATTTTGGTTTGAGAATAGTGCATATCTGGGTTGTTTGACTCATCTCGCAATTTATATTGTGTTCATTTGGCTATCTGTGTTTAAGAGTTGGTCTAATTAGGCCTTTTACACTTTATCTAGTTGTGAAATGTAAACGTTGTTAAGTTTATGTACCTATTTGGTATCCCCTGCCAGCCTAGAATCCATGTTGGTCTGATTTGAGTCATGTAAGAGGGTCATGATCTGTGTTGATAGCTTGAAACCAAGTAATGTTGTAGGACTATTATGATTTTCCCTTGTTTACATGTAGTTTCTCCTGTGTGTCATCCCTGATATTATAATGTCACCATGATGTTTTGTGGATTTGAAGTCCTGATTGAATGACTTGTTTTTTGCACTTTAATTTATGTTAATAGGTATTAGATCCTTTAGAAGCTCAAAATGATGTCTAGATGTGATGAAATGTTATGTTGAATATCATGTCTGTATATTTCAGTGTTCATGTTGAATTTGTTAGTTTAAAGTCTGAGTCACCTAGTTTAATGCCTAGTTTGAATGAGTTCTAAATCAGAATGTTGCATGCCATATAATAATGTTGTGCTAAGTACTTTGATGTGCATCTGTTTGGTTTAAAGTTAAGATGAATCGTTGCTTGTTTGTTTAGAAGAATAGATAAAAAGATTGGTTTGATTATATGAATTTCACTAGGTAAAACAATCAATAGACTGTATGAACCTGTCAAGTTTGATATCTATCTTGATTGTTTTGTCTGCTCTATGAATTTGTCCATTAGATGCATATGAAATTTTTATGATGGAAACTTAAATATGTCCATTAGATGTCCATTGTCTGCTCTGTACTTGTTTATGATATTCATCATCCTGAAATTGTCCTCAAATTCTTAATCATTAAGATGAATCATTGCTTGTTTGTTTAGAAGAATAAATTAAAAGTTGGTTTGATTATATGAACTTGACTAGGTAAAATAGTAACAAAATTATTCAATTTGATTTGATTAACCTGCTCTTAGTCCTATACCATGCATGAATTTGCTTATGTTAAACATGATTAGACTTTAGGATGTTGAAGGTTGTTGTCTGCTCTGTGAATCTGTCTGCTCTATGAACCTATCTACTCTGTGAATCTGTCCATTAGATGCATATGGAATTTTTATGAATCTATGAATTTGTCTGCTCTGTGAATCTGTCTGCCTGAATCTGTCCTCAAATTCTGATTGTATATATGTAATTGCATAGGGAAGAATGGCAAGCAAGAGTAATTCTACAGATCCTTCTACGGCAAGTTGTACTCCGAATACAGTAGAAAACAGTGAAGAAATTGAAGAGAGCCAAGAGCGAACTAATTCTGCAGATCCTTCTGTTTTGCCCCGAACTAGTAGACATAAATCAAAAGCTTGGGATGATTTTACAAGGAAACGAGTAGGGGAAGAAATGAAAGCGGAGTGCAACCATTATTTGAAGCAACTTGTTGGAGGACCGAGAGCGGGAACAAGTCACTTGAAAGAGCATACAAGTAAATGTCCAAAAAATAAATGCATGGATCTCCGACAAACAAGGATGTTTGGTACACTTGCTAGCCCTTGTGATACGAATGAGACGCTGACATTGTCCCCGTATGAGTTCCGCCAAGATAATGGGAGACAAGACTTAGCGGAAATGATTATTCTCCATGAATACCCACTAAGCATGGTTGAGCATTATGGCTTTATAAAGTATTCTAAGACTCTTCAACCAGGTTTCAAGGTTTCTGCCACAACACAACAAAAAAAGACATTCTCCAACGATACAATGTCGAAAAAGAGAGTATAAGTGCTTTGTTAAGGAAAGTCAAAAGAAGGGTTGCATTGACTATCGACATGTGGACTGCAAACTATCAAAAAAAGGATACATGGCTATCACCGCACACTTCGTTGATAATTCATGGAAACTCCAAAGCCGAATCATCAGGTATAATTTTGCTCCAAATTTTTATGCTTAATATTTCTCTTTCTTGTGTGATTATACAAGTTTTGATAGGTCTGGTCTTCTGTGATTATGCAAGTTTTTTATTTCTCTTTCTTATGTTCATAACAATCTAATTGGTTCTTGTATGTCCCGGCACCTCATACAGCTGAGGTGCTTGCTGAGTCTTTAAAAGAATGCATTTAATCTTGGAATCTTGATCTTAGATTGTCTTCTATAACGGTTGATAATTGCACTACAAATGATGTGATGATGGATTTATTGCGTAAGGAGTTTCCTTATGGTGCATTGATGTTGCATTGGCGTTTTCTTCATATACGTTGTTGTGCACACATACTTAATTTGATTGTTCAAAATGGCTTATGTGTTGTGTTCAAAGAAGGTATTGAAAGAATTAGGGAAAGTGTTGCCTTTTGGACTTCATCACATAAGAGAGCTTAAAAATTTGATCAAGTAGCTAAGCAAGTTGTTCCTGATTGTTCAAAATCGCTAATACTTGATTGTAAAACTCGATGGAATTCGACGTATGACATGCTTCTAGTTGCTATGAAGTTTAGGGAGGTGTTTGTTGTTTTAAGTGCTCGAGATAATTTGTACAAATATCCACCACTTAGTGAAGATTGGGATAAGGTTGTGAAAATATGTGAACTATTGAAAGTGTTTAATGATATTACACATCAATTTTCTGCCTCAAAGTATCCTACTGCCAATATTTATTTACCTAGAATTTGTGAGATTAAAATCTTATTAACCAACTGGTTGTCCTCACCTACCATTTATATAGGAAAAATGGTCGAGGTAATGCTAGAGAAATACAATAAGTATTGGTTAGATGTTAATGGTCTTATGGGCGTGGCAACTATACTTGATCCTAGGTTCAAGTTGACTCTCATTCGGTTTTACTTTGCTAAAATTTATGATGCAAGTAATGTTGATGTTGAGGTAAAAAAGATTTATGATTTTCTAAAGGAACTGGTGGATGAGTATTGGTACAAGAATGGTAATAATCCGGCTAGTAGTAGCCACGTGTCTTCAACTGATGTTACAAGTAGTATGGGAATGGGGTACATGCAAGAGTTTGCACAATTTGTGTCACAAGACAATAGTAAAGTTGGACTAAAATCTGATTTGGATAAGTACTTGGAAGCTGAAACTATACCACTTGTGGATGATTTCGATATTCTTATTTGGTGGAAAACAAATGGAAATAATTATCTCGTTCTCCAACAAATAGCAAGAGATATATTGAGCATTCCAGTTTCTACCATCCCATCGGAATCCGCATTTAGCACTAATGGACGTGTACTTGATCCTTATCGTAGTCGACTTCTTCCGAAAACGGTGGAGGCATTGATGTGTGCTCAAATTTGGATTTGGGCGGATATTAAAGGTAACGTTGTTGTATTAAATTGAAGTTAGACTCTAATTACTTTGAGTATACATTATGCAGGTGGTAGTGATGTCAAGGAGATGGAAAAATGTGATCTTGAGGATTAATATGATACAAGAATGGATACGGGAGCAAATGTTGTGTGTATCGATTGAGATTTTGTATTGCTTTAAGTATTTATGGAGACATTAGTATTTTTTATGTAGTTTGTCGTGTTTATATAATGTACTAATTTAATTTATAAGACTATTTTGTTTTGGGTTTGATCACTAATTGAGAAGTATGCTTGCTTGTGTTGCCAATTTGCAATATTGGTAAAGTATAGTAGTAGTAGATACAGTATAGTAGAGGTGTGACATGCACGCTGGTATTGGCGGGTACAGACATGTATTAGCGGGTGGCGGATATCCACTTGGGTGGTGGAGCGGAGGTGGATTTAGAAATATACCCGCCTAGGCAGATATGGATGTTAAAAATGTACCCGCCACGGGTGGCGGGTATAAAATTATCTGACGGGTACGGGTGCGGAGGGGTACCCGCACCCTCCCAATTGCCATCCCTACTAGGTATGTTGTCGGTGCATATAAGTTGAATACTATTTAAAAACAGAAGCTTGACGGTTCACGATTCTCTATGAAACTATAGGCTCCAAATTAAACAAGTAATGAGGATAGTAAGCTTAATTAACACAATATACCGCTAAGACGAGATCAAAAACTTACAGAGCTTCGATCAGGAGGATGATTATACCGGCATTTAGCACCATATCCACAAGACCCAGTATGCATATAGAAGGAGCAATGGGGTGTCCCGGACCTCTCCAGGTATGCCTCCCCCAACCTTCTACATTGCCAAACACATACAAAAATAATAATAAATAAATAAACATTTTAGAAGTAAAGCATTTGGATCATTAAAAATCCTAAAACACACACACAATGTACACCAAAAAGAAAAACATATACAACCCCCAAAGTCAAAATTCATCAAAGCAAAAATATAAAGGGAAATGTGTTCCTTTGGTGAACTATAGGTAACATAAAAGGAAAGATACTATGTACACTATATATCTACTAATTGTTTTTTAACCAATTGTGGTATTTTTCATCCCCCAGCATCTTTAGTTTCCCATTTATCAAAAAATACCACTATTGGTTAAAAAATCGCTCATTTCCATCCTAAAGAGAATATGTAGCCCCTTTATTTTATATAGGCATGGATTCGGGTTTTAGGTAGCCTCCAAGTAATCCTAATGGGCCCAAGCATCTTTAATTTCCCATTTATAAAAAAATACCTATATTGGTTCAAAAGAAAATCCTCACTTCCATCGTCGAGCATCTTTAATTTTCCATTTATAAAAAAATTCCACTATTGATTCAAAGGCATTCCTCATTTTCGTCGCCGAGTATCTTTCCCATTTATCAAAAAATACCACTATCGGTTAAAATATCCATCATTTCCATCCCTGAGCATCTTTAATTTCCCATTTATAAAAAATATCACTATTGGTTAAAAAAAACTCATTTCCATCCCCGAGCATCTTTAATTTCCCATTTATCAAAAACTACCATTATTGGTTCAAAAAGAAAAGTCCCCCGTTTCCATCGCCGAGCATCTTTAATTTCCCATTTATATAAAAATACCACTATTGGTTCAAAAAATAAGTCCTCATTTCCATCGCCGAGCATCTTAAATTTCCCATTTATAAAAAAAATATCACTATTGGTTCAAAAAAGAATCCTCATTTCCATTGCCGAGCATCTTTAATTTCCACTTAATAAAAAAATACGACAATTGGTTTACCTGGTGTTTTTCCTCCTCCGGTGCAGTGCGGTCCTTCTTCCAATGCCCCTTATTGGTACAGATTGAGGCATACATCCTTAGTCGGATTCACCTTCTTCTTCTTCACACCTCCTTTAGGCTTCGTAGCTAAGGGCGCAGCGAATGCTTTGCCCTTCTTCTTCTGCCATTCCTTACCTTTCGGCTTGGGTCGACAAGTAGAGCTCACCATAAGCACAATTTTGCCTATGGTATTTGAAGATTCAAAGGTCTTGAACA
This sequence comes from Anisodus tanguticus, assembly GCA_034509755.1. Lineage (NCBI taxonomy): Eukaryota > Viridiplantae > Streptophyta > Magnoliopsida > Solanales > Solanaceae > Anisodus > Anisodus tanguticus. The sequence goes on along the minus strand of CM067554.1, from coordinate 47,894,004 downwards.
TGTTAGCAGCATGGTCTAGAGCTCACTATGAGCACAACGTTGCTAATCATTCTCTTAGCAATCTTCATTATTCGTGTTCTTCGCTGAGATCATTTGTGTAGGCTTTGCACACTTGATAGTTTGCTGTTTCATCTTAGGAGACTATTGTCCACACTTCCGTAAAACCTATATACGGGGGCAATCTTGTCTTAAAGACAGAGAGTCATCTCTCGACTCAGCCAGTGGTGTTGTGATTATCTAATTGGTTGCTAAGTGTTTCAGGTGTGAACTTGATTCTCAAAGGACTCTAATCGTTCGGATTTTCAACGGTTCAACAAGCCAGAAGTGTAGCAGTTCATGTTCTTGTATTTCCGAATACAAGATCCATATTTGAAGTTCCAATTAAAGATCAAGATATTGACAACTTGTTGTAATCTTAGTTGTTTATTCTTTCGATCACTGTAATAGTTATTTACTATTCCCATACGTGCTTTAGGTATCCAACATATAATAATCTCCCTTGGGGAGTCTTTTTCATTAATACAAATATATATTGTGTACAATGTGGAATCCTATTACAATAAGGATCCTGAATCTACCATAATTATACATCACTAATTACTACACAATATATGGACATATTCTAATTATGGTATAATTATATGTACACGTTAATAGAATAAGTACTTTGAAATAGATAGATTTATTTCTAGAGGTGATCTTTTTCAGTGTATTCATCAATTGGAATTCCAAATCGGCTTTGTTCATCCCTTGCCGTCAAAAGAAGCAAATTGGTGGTTCTCACCTCATATATTTCAAGGTTTAAGTTTTATTTCTTACTGTCATAGGTGAGAAATTGACAAAAAATCTTCCTTATGTTTGGGATAGGTTCAAAATAGTTGCTAAAGTATGCTCTGAACAATTTTAGTCCTTTAAGTTTTTCAAAAGTGCTACATAAAAATATTTAAGTTTTTTGACCGAAATTGTGAACAAAAAAAGATTTAACAAAATAATACAAGGAAAGTTCCATCAAATTCTAGAACTGCAACACAAGAAACTATATTAGACACCAAAAATAGTAGAAATTGCACCGCAAAAGCTACACCAAACTCTAGAAAGGGACCAAAAATAACATAAGCTGCAAAAACTGTTCCTCCAAATGTGAGTTCCCACTAATTTTTTTCCACAATCCCATCAAATCTAACATACATTTTGTTAAAACTTTGATTGGGCAAACTTAAAGGACCAAAAACCGTTTAGAGCATACTTAGGGACTATTTTGAAACTACTCCCAAACATAAGGACCATTTTTGTCATTTTCTCGTCATAGGTTAATGAGTAACTTAAATGCCTTGACACTCACTCTTATAAGTAATTAAGCATCCTAGGTTGTGGCCATGGAACCTTCCGAAGAACATGTTCTATGAGTCAACCATACTCGAACTGCCCACTTAGAGGGAATGTACCTTCCGATGTTCCTCCATATTTTATAAATATACGGATGCAGATTGGGCAGAGTGTCCGGACACACGAATTTGATGAGTGGACAAGTCATAGCAAAGATAGCCCCTATGATTAGACGGGAAACCTACAAAAACACACAAAGTAGTTCGAGGTGCTAATTTGTGAGGGGCAATGGATGCAAGATTGGGATAACACATGCAACCGAATATCGTTAGGTGATCGTAAGAGGGGATCCTACGGTATAGAATTTTGGTTGGAGTCATATTATGAAAGGTGCTAGTAGGTAAAATATTTAGAACGTATTCTACCATTTTGTCTGCATAGACCCAGAAGGACAGAGGAAGGGAGGCATGAAACAGGAGAGTACGAACCATGTTATTAATGGTGTGAATGATACGTTCTTCTTTACCATTTTGAGGCGATGTGTGGAGGCACGAGAATTGGAAAACCATGTCATTATTTTCACAGAATCGGTGAAACATTGAATTATTGAATTCACGACCATTATCACACTGAAATGATTTTATGCATTTTCAAACTGTGTTTTAATAAAAGTACAAAACTCAAGAAATTTGGAGAACACTTCTGATTTAAATTTGAGTGGGTAGATCCAAATATAATGAGAAAAATCATCTAACAAGACAAGATAATATTTATGACCCAGTGAACTAGAAATAGGTGACGTCCACAAATCAGCATGAATAATATCAAATGGAGAAAACGTAATACTGGAAGATGATTTAAAAGGAAGACGAACATGTTTGCCTAAAGAATAAGAAACACAGTGCTGGGCAAGTTTTCCATTATTACATTTAATAAAATTATTACCTCTAAGAAAATTTAAAACTGGGGCTCCTAGGTGGCCAAGCCTATTGTGCCAAGTTGACAGAGAGATAGCAGTGAGAGATATGAGAGAGTATGAGCTGGCAGCTAGAGGTGGATGGGAATGGGTAGAGATACCCCGTGCTATTGCATCTCGTAAGAGGTGTCCCCGTACGAAGATCCTTCACAGTAAAACCAAAAGGGTCAAAGTCAACAGAGACGGAATTATTACGAGTAAATTTACGGACATAAATTAAGTTCTGAATGATATTTGGGGCATACAGGACATTATTAAGGGAAAATGATGGATGAGGCGGTGGTATGTAGGCAGTACCATAACCCTGGATTGGAATGTGATGGACATTTCCAACAGTAATGTGTTGAGGATGCTTTGAATGACACATTTTGGTAATATTACATGCAGAGCGGGTAAGGTGAGATGTGGCGTCTGAGTCCATGTACCAATTTTCATCGGGCTACTGCAAGTTCAAACTGCTAAAAGCCTGGCCTAAGTCAGTCCGGGCCAAACCAGAGAAAGACTGCGGGTACTAGGCCTGCATGAAGTGGGCTTGGTGTGGCTAATAGTAGGCTGACCGAGCTGCTGGAGTGAGGCCCAATAATCCCTGTTGTGGGTAAGGAAAATGGGCCGATGCAGGGGCAGGATAGGTAGCCCAGTTCCCGTTCTAAAATTTGGCAACTGGGCTGGTCCAATTCGCATAGGGACTGGGCTGTTGCGGCTGTGGATTCTGCTGCTGGCCACGACCCCCTTTCCCACGCCCTTTTTCATTGCCTCGGCCTCTCCCGCCCCTACCGCCGCGGTTCTGCCGCGACTGATTATTTTCTAGCGGATGCGAGCCGACGGTGATGTTATTTTGGGAAGACGTTTCGACTGCTAACGCCTTATGATTGTGCTCGTCCTGTTTTGCATATCGGGTTTCTTCTAGCAATAATTGCGAGCGGGCCTTGTTGAAACTGGGTAACGGATCAGCCTGCTGTATCATGGTGGCTAAAGCGTCGTACTCACCTTTGGAAGGCCTGCAACTAATTGTAGGACAATCATTGTTTCGAAAATAGGTGTGCCGACGTTGGATAATTGGTTCGCCACTAGTTTCAACTGCTTGCAATAATGGGACATGTTGGAGAAATTTTTAAGGCGTGTATTATTGAATTTTTCTTCCAAATAAATAGCACGAGTGTGCTTGTTATCTTGAAAAAATTCCTCCAATCGAATACATAAATCACGGGCCGAGGCACCGGATTTTCATTAAAGTAAGGAGCAAGTCCTGAGAGTGCCATATATCCACTGTTTGACAACGACGTCTAGACGATGCCATGTTGAGTCATCAACCTTAGGGGGGCGAGGTAAGGAGTCGTCGATATGATCAAACACGTTATAGACACATGCATGAATACGAAAGAGTTCAACCCATGGAGAATACTGAGCGTTTTCTTGATCAAGAATTATGGGAAGGAAGTTCTTGATGTTGGTGACGGTGAGGGCTGGATGAACAGAGGGTGAAAAGGATGATTTTGGTATGTTATGGGTGATGACGGTTGAGGTTGAGGCTACTATGGGAGTTGTAAGAGGAGTCATTATAGTGGATAAATGTTATCGAATGAGGAGAAAGAAGACAAGGAAGAACAAAGAAAGAGAAGAGGGTCTTCTCGGCCAAAGGGTGGTGGCCGTCGGTGTGAGAGATCCGAGGGGGGGGTGTGGAAATTTTAGAGAAGACCTAGGTTTTTTGCTCTTGATACCATGTAAGATTGTAATAATCTCCCTTAGGGAGTCTTCTCATTATTACAAAGTATATATAGTGTGTACAAGGATGAAATCCTAATATAGTAAGAATCCTAATATAGTAAGAATCCTAATATATCATAAATATACAGTATTAATAATTACACAATATATGGGGAATATGAAGAATATTCGCTAATAAAAATAAATGTCATTCATGGGTGATTTCAAAAAATTTCTGCAGGATGTGGGAAGAGAACTGTGGTTAAATTTGTTGCTCGTCAATTAGGCCTTCACGTAGTGGAATATAACTGTCAGAGCATATTTGCAAATTCTGACAGAAAAACATCTGCTGCCCTAGCTGAAACCTTCAGTATGGCTCGCAGGTATTTTGGATTGCATAGGATTTATTGTCTATTATCTAATAAGTAACTAATTTGGAGTTCCACCACCACGTAGCAATAACATTTTGCAATTTGGAAACATACATTAGGGAATTCATCACTAGCTTCAGAGAATACATTACATATGAAGAATCTTCACGTTTAAATCATTACTCCTTGTTTTGGATTCTCATATATTTCATGATTGTCTCTAAATCATTCCTCTTTCCAATTTATATAAGTTGCTTTCCCTTTCACTTTATTTCAAGTTTATTTGGGCCTTATGCTAAGTGGAATCATCTTCCTTACCCGAGAAACCGAAATTGTGGTCAATAAAGTGGGTCAAAAACATAAGATCTCAAGTTTTAATCCAAGCAGAGGCAAAAAATGATTTATTTCCATCTGTCCAAGCCTAGGGAGACAGGTTACCCGATACCTGTGCTGGTGGGAGATAGCAGGTACATTGTGAAATTAGTCGAGACACCTACAAGCTGGCCCGGACACCATGGTTATAAAAAAATTAATAATAAAAAGAATACCTAATTTATATTCTTGGGAAAAGGGTCAAATATATACCTCTATTTTCTTTTATTAAGTAATTTTATCATTCGTTAGCGATTGTGAACAAAAATACCTCTGTCGTTACCAAACTTTACACCTATACCCCTATTTGGATGGAAAACCACAAATCCTCCAAAATTACCCAATGTATAAGAAATTACCCTCTCCCATTTGTTAACCCGCTCCGAACCGCCTATCATCATGATCATCATCATCAAGCTTGAAACTTCTTTCATTAAAAAAAGAAGCAAAAACACACACCCAAATAATGAAACCGAGCAAATATATTGTGAAACTTCTAAAATTTATAAACATTATTTTTTCAACCTTATACATCAGTGTTGCCATGTGATCAGAAGGTCATGGGTTCAAGTCATGGAAACAGCCTCTTACAGAAATGTGAGGTAAGTCTGTTGGAAATTTGCCTTTGGTGGGGGGTTGCGTCCACCCATATTTAATAACTTAATTATTAGGGTTCTGCATGTTGGAGGCTTTGTCTTTTCACACGTGCATAATCTACTAAGTGAGTAGATGACCGTAGAGCTAATGATTGTCAAATTTCGTTAAGAAATGAAAGAAATATTGGTCCACGAAGTAAGGTGTTTGAGGCATGGAAATATGGTGTGAGACAAATCTACCACATCGGTGGGAAAAGGAAGAATTGTTCTTTTTATAAGCCTAAAAATAGATAAGGGTTTGGGACCCCAAGGGTTAACTTATGTGTTTGAAGGAGGGAGGACCTAGGTGTGCTTGGGTTCGAGGCTAAGTCCACATGCGCCGCCACCCGTCCCGTCCGGGCTCGGGCCTTGGGCCTTGGGCCTTGGGCTTCTTCTGATATTATCTTTTACACCCCAAACTGTTTAGTACTTACAGTCTGGTCCCTGGAGTTTCAGGAAAGATAAAATTAGGAAGAGGAATGCAGAAGGTTTCTGCCTCTTGGGCTGGTTTTGGAGCATTGACTCTCCGTTACAAGGCACTTGAATTCGCCCATTACTTGGCTGAATATAACTCCTGAAAAGAATACAAACTCTTCCTTTTCCTCTAAATTTTTCATTCTTCAGCAAGTCGTTTCATGTTTGTTTTCTTCGTCAGAATCAACCTATTTGTTTTGTAGTGTTGATTAGTTGTTGTTTTATCTTGAGAGACAATTGCCCGCTAACGTAAAAGCATATATACGGGACAATATTGTCTTAAAGACAGAGAGTCATCTCTCGACGCAACCATAGTTGTAACAATCGATTTAGTATTTTTTTATTTCAGGTTATCAAGATTCAAGACTCAACAAGCTTGCGGCAATTATAATCATGACTGTTAGTTTATCCTTTCGAACACTTGTAATATTTATTTACTTCACGTACTGCTTTGATTCCAACAATTATATCCAACAAAGTCTGCGTATAATAGACCCTTGTGATTCGGCTTTTTTCCAAACCCCGTGTATAACGGGAGATTAGTGCAACCGGGCCGCCCTTTTATACATCAGTGTGCCCAAACTAGAAAATTAAGAATCTCTAAACCCACCAACCAGTCTTAGTTCCAACGTCACGTTTTTCTTACAGGAGATATTAAAGTCTTGTAAAGAAAATCAATTATTAATACTAATAATAATACCCACAAGTCCGCATGGGCTACTTAATTGATTTCAAGGGGATATTTGGAGCAAAGACCAAGGATGGAATCCCGTCAGCGGCAGTGTGGGGGTTTCTTCTTGAAAAAGAGGAGGCCCCTTGTGCGCAGCGTGGTACCGATCTAACCTTTGAAATTAATTGAGTCACCATAATTTACCTCCTTTACAGACTTATCGGACCGGGGTGTGGGGCTCCCAGGAGATTCCACCTTTTGGAGCAATAATACCCACAAGGTCAGCAGTAGCATCAAGAAAATCCAAAAAAAAAAACTCTCTCCAAAATTCAGAAATGTCAATCATCTCATCTTCTGTAAAATGATTTGTTTACAGCAAAAACAACTTCAGAGTTTCGCTCTTCAACATTCATTTAGAACAAGATAAAACTGAATTACCAAAACGCTTATCTATTTTACCATGTAAAGTTTGCTTTCAGGCTTTTTTTTAAAGTCATTTTATGCTCACAGAATTCGATTAACTTCGACTAATATTTACAGTTGTTGTTCATTCATCCTTCTTTCAAATACCAAGAATTGGAGATGGGTTTAAAGTGAAATTTGAGATGTGTTTTGGGGTTTCATCATTTGGGTGTTTTTTTTTTCAATGAAAAAGCTTCAAACTTGATGATCATCATGATAGGCGGGTTGGAGCGGGTCAACAAATGGGAGTGGATAATTTTTTATAAATTGGGTAATTTTATAGGATTTGGGGTTCCATGACTTTCATCCAAATAGAGGTATAGGTAAAAAGTAAGAGATATATTTGACCCTTTTTTCCTATATTCTTTAATTAATATTTTTTGACATTTTCTGGATAGACCACTTAACTACTTTTAAGACATTTTTACGATGATTTTGAACATGTATTAAGCTAACCTCTTTTGAGGAGTACATTCGCCTTCCCTCAAGCCTACATAAGCGGCAACGTTTGAGTAATTGATAAAGTTCGTCTTACCTCAAGCCTGTAAAGTTTGTCTTACCTCTGTATAAGTGGAGCTTGAAGTAACTGGTAAAGTTTAATAAGTGGCCTATAAAAGAGGGGCGCTGGGGTCAAATGCTCAACCCGTAAATCGGCACCTAGTGCTGTTAGTTGCTGCTGCTGATAGTCCTGAAGGCCTTCCCCAAACTAATCGGCGTTGTTTCAGTCATGAGATTAAGATGGATCCATTAAATGAAGAACAAAGGAAGGAAATGCTCTCCCAGTCTCTTCAACATGTTAGTGAACTACTTCAAAATGTAAGTGAAATTAATGTTTCCCTTTCTTAAGTGTCTGTGATCTTAATATTCACTAATATGTACAATACACGGGTCTAAGTGGCTATAGGCCAAAAGAGCCCTGTTGCAAATGAAAATCTCTGTGTGAAAATGCCCATGAAATTGGGGAACTTGAGAAGTGTAAAGGGTGAGAGCGAAGGAGAGGGTGGGAAGGAGACAAGGAGTGAAAGGATTTTCATCTATTCTTTTCAGCTATTTTTTATTTAGTGAAGTTATGGTTGTCGTGTCGTCTTGGCTGAGTGTTAAGGCGTGAGCCTGCTAAGTACATGGGGTTTCCCGCGAGAGCTCAAATCTCGCAAACGACGTGTTTTTGTATTTTTTCTGTTTATTTAATTGTTATTTTTATTTTATGAAGGGAGCTCAATTTGACCCGGTCCGTCACGCTTTGGACATCGCCACCGGGATCGTTGAGGAGCCTTGGAGTAACTGGTAAAGTTGCTGTCATGTGACCAGGAGGTCATGGGTTCTGTGGGTTACAACAATTGCAGGAAACGAGAAGTAAGTAAATATTACAAATGCTAGAAAGGATAAACTAAAGATCACAACAAACTGGAAATATGAACGATTACAAACTCCTTGTGATTTGCTGAGTCGAGTGATGACACTCTGTCTTTAAGATAAGATTGCCCCGTGTATATCTTTTTACGTTGTCGGGCAATAGTCTCCCAAGATACAACAACAACTTAACAAATAAGCAAAGGAAACTCAAGTGTTACTCTTGAAGAACTTTGAATATAGAAAACTTGCTAGAGAGGAAGAAGAAGATTTCAGAAAATTTCTAAGTGTTGAACAATTGAGCCAAAGGCCTCAATTTATAGTGTAAGAAAATGACCCCTCAACTAGCCAACTAATGGCCTTCAATAGCCATGTAATGACACTTATTGAGGGGTTACATTCAGCCAAATAATGGCTGAATTCATGTGCCAAATAATGGCTGAATTCATGTGCCAAATAATGGAGATTCAATGCTCCAAAACCTGCCCAAAAGTCAACTTTCCATCTTACCGTCGCAGCATTCTGCCTCCGAAGCGCCTCGGCTCCAGTAGCCCAAGCCACCATTTAGCACCGCGGCGCTGCCATGGGTGCGCCGTGGCTCCGACAGTGTTGTGCCGCGGCCCTTCACGGCTCCGCGGCGATTTCCGACTCGTTTCATTTTACACTTTGTACACTTCTTCCTTCGTTTACCAACGTGGAATACTTGTCATTTGACCAATAACCGTCCATCATTCTATGTCTCAAACGTATTACTTACGTACCAATATCTCTTTCACTAATGAAATTTACGATACTTGGCACTACGTGTGCACGTGTGTGGAAACGACGTTTTCCGACGTGCGGGGCCCCAATTGTTCGAGTCATAAATAATGGGATAAACTTAATTCCACATTAGTAAATTTCCAACGATTACCTCTTGAAAGAGATTTTGGCGCACTCACATGGAACCTTCCATAGTTGATTACCATCGGACTTACTTACTCCGCGGTGAACGTGATGTCTTGAACCGTCAGTGTTTAGTGTAAGTCAAGTCAACGGTACCAACACAACAACTTTCCTTACTCTGTTCTTCGTAATGTTTTGTCCGTTGTGGCCGTGGACACTTCTTGGATTCTTAAGTGCGTTCATTTGAGGCGGCCTGTCCTCGCACTTAAATAGATGGTCTCCTACAAGGTATCATGCTATACCCCACTTTACAAGTGTTAGGAACAATTAAAAGTTTTCCCAAACCTAACCTCAACTGTTGAGGATCATTAAAGGTTTTGGAAACTTAACCTTTACCCACACTGCAGATAGCACTTAATTTCTATCGTGGCAACGGCTTTGGATTGATGTTTCTTTACAGAAATCACTATCCGAAGTGCTCATGCTTCCACCGAAGCGCTCAACTGAACCTTTACAGCTTAGTTTTCCTATTGAACCCAATTCCTGGGATCTCCAGTCAGTAAGGTTGGGTTACCACCGTATTGGTCCTTATAGGTTGGGTTTTAAGCCCATTCCCCTAGACAGGCAGAACATCGATCTTTGGGTAAGCCCTTTGTCAGTGGGTCCGCTATGTTATCCTTTGATTTTATGTAATCAATGGATATTATACCCGTGGTGATATGCTGCCTAACGGTCTTATGTCTCTGTCGAATATGACGAGACTTGCCATTGTACATATAACTCCGTGCTCTTCTTAGAGCCGACTGGCTGTCGCAGTGGATCATTACAGAAGGTACGGGTTTGTCCCAACAAGGGACATGCTCTAAGAAGTCGTGAAGCCACTCAGCTTCTTCTCCTGCTTTGTCTAAAGCGATAAACTCCGATTCCATCATGGATCGGGCGATGCAAGTTTGCTTAAAGGATTTTCAAGACACAACCCCACCACCAATTGTAAATATATACCCACTGGTGGACTTGGTGTTCTCTATATCAGATATCCAGTTTGCATCACTGTACCCCTCTAGTACAACTGAATATCTCGAATAATGCAACCCGTAAGGTAGCGTGTATTTCAGGTATCGTAGTACCCGATTCAACGCCTTCCAATGATTATTACTCCGATTACGGGTAAACCTAGCCAACTTGTTGACTGCATAAGCAATATCAGGTCGGGTGCAGTTTGTTATGTACATCAAACTCCCAATCACCTTTGCATATTGCTCCTGGCATACGGGGTACCACGATTTTTATCAAGCTTTTGATTTCTATCCATTTGTGACTTCATAGGCGAACTGTCAAACATCTCGAACTTTCTCAACACATCCTCGATGTAGTGAGACTGAGATAAGACCAGTCCGTCAGACGTCTTAGAGATCTTTATCCCTAAGATGACATCTGTGATACTCATATCCTTCATGTCGAAGCATTGTTTCAACATGTTTTTAGTCTTTAGGATCAAGTTAGGGCTGCTCCCTGTGATCAACATGTCATCTACGTACAGGCATATCATGACGAACGAGTCAGAGTTACCTTTCGTGTAGACATATTTGTCACATTCATTAATGGAGAAACCCTTCGATAGTAGAGTACTATCAAATTTTTCGTGCCATTGCTTCGGAGCTTGTTTCAGCCCGTACAAAAATTTGACGAGTCGACAAACTTTCTTCTCTTGCCTTGGAACCACATACCCCTCGTGTTGTTCCACATAGATTTCTTCTTCCAAATCACCATTTAGGAAAGGTTGTCTTGACATCCATTTGATGTATCTCAAGGTCACGCAACGCTGCGATAGCAATGAATACTCGTATGGACGTCATCCTAGACACCGGGGAGTACGTGTCAAAATAGTCAAGGCCTTTTATCTGTCGATAGCCCTTGACTACCAACTTGGCTTTGTACTTGTCTATAGACCCATCTGCTTTATACTTCTATTTGAGTATCCATTTACAACCCAACGGTTTATTTCCCGGAGGAAGATCAACCAACTACCAAGTATAGTTATGCAGGATGTAGTCTATTTCACTCTCAATAGATTCTTTCCAGAGCGGTGCCTCTGGAGTTGACAATGCTTCAGCAATTGTCCTTGGTTCGTCATCAACCATATAATCTACAAAGTCAGGACCGAAGGTTTTATCCTTCCTGGCCTTTTTACTTCGCCTTGGTTCCATCTCTGGAGTCTCCAAGTTCTGAGAATCTGGAACACTAGATTCCGGATATTCAGCCACTTCGAAGTCCACTAGATCTGAACCATCTAGATCCGGGAAGTCAACGACTTCGGGTTCCTGAGAGCTTTGTTCATAACTTCGTTTGCGAGAGGTTATGTCTTTTTCATTTCTAGAAAAAGTATCCTCAAAGAATTGAGCACTCCTTGATTCCATGATTGTACCCCCGTGGATATCTGGAATATCTGACTTATGCACTAAGAAGCGATAAGCACTATTGTTATTTGCATATTCGATGAAAATGCAATCTACAGTCTTAGGCCCAATCTTGACCTGCTTTGGCTTGGGCACTTCGACCTTTGCCAAACAACCCCACACCTTTAAATATTTATAGGTGGGTTTCCTTCCCTTCCATGATTCATATGGAGTTTTGTCCTTACCCTTATGTGGGACTCTATTAAGAATCGTATTAGCGGTAAGGACGGCTTCTCCCCACATGTTTTGGGGAAGACCGGAATTGATGAGCAAGGCATTCATCATTTCCTTCAATGTGCGGTTCTTGCGTTCAGCAACACCGTTCGACTGAGGTGAGTATGGAGCCGTCGTTTGATGAACAATGCCCGATTCGGCACAATATTCCTCAAATGGCGCTACGTATTCTCCCCCTCTATCGCTACGAATGGATTTAATCCGCATGTTTAGTTGGTTTTCAACTTCTGCTTTGTAGCGTCGGAACGCTTCAAAGGCTTCATCTTTACTTTTCAACAAGTAAAGATAACAATACCGTGTGCTATCATCAATGAATGTCACAAAGTACTTGTTCCCCTCTCTAGTTTGTGCAAACTTCAAATCACATATATCTGTGTGAATAAGCTCTAGAGGAGCGGTATTCCTTTCGACGGATCGAAAAGGAATCTTTGTGAGTTTTGCCTCTACGCACACCTCACACTTATGTTGAGGGTTTACGTCGATAGATGGCAACAACTCCAACTTAACCAACCTTTGGATGGACTTATAGTTAACATGTCCTAATCTATGATGCCATAAATTAGAGGACTCAAGCAAGTAAGAAGAAGCTTCAATATTATTTCTTGCACGCATTACATGCATGGCGTTAACTTTGAAGAGGCCTTCACAGACGAAGCCTCTTCCCACAAAAGTTCCATTCTTGGTAATTACAAATTTATTGGACTCAAATACTAGCCTAAAACTAGCATTAACCAATAAATGACCTGAAATTAAATTCCTCCTAATCTCAGGGACATGCATCACCTCCTTCGAGTGAGCTCCTTTCCGAAGTCATCTTCAGGACTACCTTTCCTACCCCCCCAGCACGTCAGATGAAACGTTGTTACCATGAACAGCTTTTTGTCTGTAACTGGTGTATATGTGGAGAAGACATCTCTATTGGAACAGATGTATTTGGTAGCACCCGTGTCCATCGACCATTGCATGAGATTCTCAACAAGGTTTGCTTCAAGCACCACCGCCGAGAACTCCTCAATCATGTCGTCAAGAAGCGTGTCTTTGACGACGTTAGCCTGTGCCTTGCCTTTGGCCTTGGCCTTCTCTTGTTGCTCAGTCTTGAGCTTGCGGCAGTCCTTGATCATGTGACCAGGTTTCCCACAGTGGTGACAGTTACCCTTGAACTTCTCCGCCGCGTGGGTCTTGCCGTCTTTCTGGAACTTGCGCTTCTTGCTTGGGTTCCCTTTGGCCTCAGCCTGATTTGCCTTTGCCTCAGCGGGTTGTTTTCCCCTAGGCAAGACCTTCTTATTATCTTCCTGAATCTGGAGTTTGATAATAAGTTCCTCAAAGGTCATTTCCTTTGTCTTGAGTTTTAAGTAACTCATAAACTCATTCCAGTCATCTTTCTAAGCACTTACAAAGCAAATCTTGTCTTAAAATTGTGGGTTACAACAATTGCAGGAAACGGGAAGTAAGTAAATATTACAAATGCTAGAAAGGATAAACTAAAGATCACAACAAACTGGAAATAAGAACGATTACAAACTCCTTGTGATTTGCTGAGTCGAGTGATGACACTCTGTCTTTAAGACAAGATTGCCCCGTATATATCCTTTTATGTTGTCGGGCAATAGTCTCCCAAGATACAACTTAACAAATGAGCAAAGGAAACTCAAGTGTTACTCTTGAAGAACTTTGAATATAGAAAACTTGTTAGAGAGGAAGAAGAAGATTTCAGAAAATTTCTAAATGTTGAACAATTGAGCCAAATGCCTCAATTTATAGTGTAAGGAAATGACCCTCAACTAGCCAACTAATGGCCTTCAATAGTCATGTAATGGCACTTATTGAGGGGTTACATTCAGCCAAATAATGACTGAATTCATGTGCCAAATAATGGAGATTCAATGCTCCAAAACTAGCCCAAAAGATCTTCCCGTCGCAGCATTCTGCCTCCGAAGCGCCGGCTCTGCGAATTAGCGCCTCGGCTCTAGTAGCCCAAGCCACCATTTAGCGCCGCGGCTTCGACGGTGTTGCGCCGCGGCCCTTCACTGCTCCGCGGCGATTTTTGACTCGTTTCATCTTACACTTCTTCCTTCGTTTACCAACATGGAATACTTGTCATTTGACCAATAACCGTCCATCATTCTTTGTCTCAAACGTATTACTTACGTACCAATATCTCTTTCACTAATGAAGTTTGCGATACTTGGCACTACGTGTGCATGTGTGCGGAAACGACATTTCCGACGTGCGGGGCCCCAATTATTCGAGTCATAAATAATAGGATAAACTTAATTCCACATTAGTAAATTTCCAACAGGTTCAAGCCGTGGAAACAACCTCTTGCAGAAATGTGAGTTAAGGCTGCGTACAATAGACTCTTGTGGTCCGGCCCTTCTCCGGACCCCGCACATAGCGGGAGCTTAGTGCACCGGCTATTGGCCTAAGATGAGTTTATATGAAATAACATGGTCAGTGAGGATTCATATAGCTGATCTCGACTTGTTTGAGGCTGAGGCAGTGAGAGGCGGAGCTAGGATTTTGAATTATGGCATCTGGATTCTAGAAAACGCCGCTCACTGGTTTCTTGATAAATTATTTATACATACTAACTTATTAAGTGGATTTTTAAATACAAATACAGTGTTTGAGCCAAAGCTACTGGGTACTGTCGAACCCGCAGGCGAAGCTCTAGTTCCACGCCTGCTGAGGCTTAGTCGTTATCGATGAAGTTATGGGTGTGATTTGTCATCATTATTTGTTGCAGACTTCTTTGGAGAACCTTGTGAAAGATTTGGTTGGTCAGACATCAGGATTCATGCCAAGGGATCTGCGAGCTTTAGTTGCTGATGCTGGTGCAAATCTAGTCCTTAGTCGTGATAGTCAGAAGGTTGAGCATCTGAGAGAGGGTTCTCATGAGAGCAAGTCGATCGAGAATAATGGCTCACATGACTCGGCAAAGTCACTAAGCAAAGAAGATGTAATGAAATCACTGGAACGATCAAAGAAAAGAAATGCATCAGCATTGGGTACTCCAAAGGTAAAATCAGGAAATGATTTTGTAAACAAAACTAATCTTATTATGCTTCTTTTGGGTTGGTTGGACTTGCTCAGCATTTTAATATTTCTGTAAGAAAGCGAAGCATCAAAGTTTCTTTCTTTTTTCTGGGAGCAACACAGTTCAGATTTTCTGCACTTCACTATTGGACTCTAATATGCTTACTGCTTATATTGGTTTCGTACATCTTTTTTAAGAAAATGTCAAAAATGGTCCCTTATGTTTGACGGTAGTCTCAAAATAGTCCCTTAAGTATGCACTTAACAGTTTTAGTCTCCGTAAAATATTTACAGAACTCTGTTAGATTTGATGGAAAAAGTGGACAAATATTGTCTTCAAAAGTCTAATGCTGCTTGACAAAATGCTTATATATCTGGTTTACACTGTTGTAGGTTCCAAATGTCAAATGGGAAGATGTTGGTGGGCTTGAGGACGTGAAGAAATCAATTTTTGACACTGTACAGGTATTGCTTTATCTTTCTCCCACATAAAAAAAAAAGGGCAGCCCGGTGCACTAAGCTCCCGCTATGCGCGGGGTCTGAGGAAGGGCCGGACCACATAACACTTGTAAAAACTAAAGTGAGTAAGCCTCCTCTTAAAGTTGATACTTGGTTATGCTGACATGTGTGAAATTAGAAGTTATGCTTTTCCTTTCTGTTATCCTTCGAATGATGTGACTTCCATTGCTTTCTTCATTTGTAATGCAGCTGCCTCTTTTACATAAGGACTTGTTTTCGTCTGGATTGCGCAAGCGATCTGCGGTTCTTTTCTATGGCCCTCCTGGTACTGGAAAAGTGAGTTTATGAGTTGCTTTATATGGTGTCATATCATCCGTACTGTTCGGTCCTGACGTCCTGTTCTCGGTCGTCTATAGTACTGTATTCATTATTTTAACGTTTTCTTGAAATATTCAGATTTTACTGGCAAAAGCTGTTGCTACTGAATGCTCCCTGAATTTTCTCAGTGTGAAAGGGCCCGAGTTGATTAACATGTACATAGGAGAGTCAGAGAAAAATGTTCGGCACATTTTTCAGAAGGTAATCTATATTTTGCTTTTGCAAGGATGTTTTCAGAAAAGATGCTGTTTATTGGCAATTTTCTTTTTTTATAATTTTTTTTGTTTTTTCTTTTTGGCAATTCTTTTGTGACATTGCAGGCCAGATCTGCTTGACCATGTGTCATTTTCGCCAGATCAGCTTGACCATGTGTCATTTTCTTCGATGAACCTGACTCTCTTGCTCCAGCCAGGGGTGCTTCTGGAGACTCCGGAGGTGTAATGGATCGGGTGGTTTCTCATGTACAGAATACTTGCGTTTGTTATATTTTCTTCTTTTCCCCACTAATATACAGCTTGATATACTAAACCACTGTTGTTTATAGATGCTTGCTGAGATTGATGGCCTGAACGACTCTACCCAGGTTAGCTACTCTACTCAATCACAAATACTCCATGCATCCCAATTTTTGTGACACTCTTTCCTTTTTAGTCAGTCCAAAAAAAATGACACATTTCTATATTTAGTAACAATATAACTTTAAACTTCCCATTTTACCCTTAATGAGATGATTTATAGCCACAAATGGCTTATTTTGGACCACAACTTTCAAAAGTTATACTTTCATTCTTAAACTTCGTGTTTAGTCAAACACCTACACATAAATTGGGACAGAGGGAGTAGCTCTTTTTAATTTTATTTTATTTTATCAAATAAGTAGAATCACATAGTAGCTCTTTGTTCTCTTCTTAATACCGAGAAATATCCGAAGGCTAGCTGGCGCACAGTTCGAAATTTAGAGGAGAATGGACCCCACTTCTCTACCTTTCTCCACTTAAATCCATACTTTTTACCGTAGCAGCATTCGAAATCGTGATGTGGGCCTAATCTAACTTCACGGGCTGTGCTCTTACCACTGGACCAAAGCCTTGGGGCTAGCGTTTCGTTCTCTTTGTACTTATTTTTAGATCTAATTCTTGGCCCCTCTCCTCTACAGGACATGTTTATTATTGGAGCTAGCAACAGGCCTGACCTTATTGATCCCGCCCTTTTGCGGCCAGGGCGATTCGATAAGCTCCTTTATGTTGGTGTTAATTCTGAAGCCTCGTACAGAGAGAGGTATTCTTGTATTCTGACTCTCTCCTGTACTTATCTTCGTATTCTCCGTTTGTTGTCTTGAACTTTTCTATAATTTGTAGGGTTCTTAAAGCGCTTACACGGAAGTTTAAATTGAAAGAAGATATATCTCTATTCTCAATAGCAAAAAGGTGTCCGCCAAACTTCACCGGGGCTGACATGTATGCGCTGTGCGCTGATGCTTGGTTTCATGCTGCGAAACGCAAGGTGTGTGTTATCATCCCATATTTCTAATATCCAGATTGGTATTCTACTTTACCGATAGTGTGAGTGCTATATCTGACAACTGATGCTATCTAAATTTATTATATATAACTTTTTGTGCATTACGGTCATATCTAGGAGTGGCAAACAAGCGTGTCGGGTCGGATATGGGCAGGTCGAAAATGGATTAAACAAAATGGATAAAATATCTGACCCGCCCACACTTTAATACAGATAAAAATGGGTTAACCGTCTGATAATATGAATGGTTTCAGAAATAGTCAGGTGAGAACACAAGATAAAAGTCCGAATAAGCTTAGACTCTCAGAAAGAACTCATGAAAAATAACAAGCAGACAAGTGGGTATTAACAATATGGATATCCATATCATCCATCGGGATATCCAAATTTTTAGTGGATAATATGGATGATATCCATATTTGATCCATTTTTAAAAAGTCAGTTATCCAACCCATGTCTAAGGGTCTCATTGGATGGTTACTTGTTTTTTTAACCCATTTTGCCAGCCCTAGTTATAGTTGTTTCCTGAAAGATATTGAGCAACTTAATTTTTTTGCTGTAGGAATTAGCTTCAGGTTCAGATTCAACTGGTTCAGATGATCAGGATGACTCAATTGTCGTGGAATACGAGGATTTTTTAAAGGTAAGACAGCCACTAATGGAATGTAGTGAGGTTTCTCTATGTGTGGACAGAGGCGGGTCAGGAATTAACTCATTAGTTCAACCTTTAGATTCTTTCCATTTATAGTCTATTTGGCCAAGCTGCAAGCCAAAAGTGGTTATTTTAAAGAGTTTGGTTTGGCCAAGCTTCTAGGACAAAAATAAGTGCTTTTGAGTAAATAGCAGAAGCTGTAAAAAGTAATTTTTCTTTGAAGCACTTTTGGAATTTTGGCCAAACACAAATTGTTGCTCTGATATTGACAAACGTACTTTTACAAATTGATTAGACAAACACAAACTGATACTTTCCAATAGTACTTTTCCAAAAAACACTTTTTGACAAGACGCTTTTCAAAATAGATAAATCTTGGAAGCTTGGCTGAACTAGCTATTAGTCCATTCCATTTATTAATAATGGGTTCACAATCTGATATTCATTGAAATTTTAGTAACTTTTGACACATATATTACGCTCCGTGTCGATCTCAATTGAACCCAGTGAACAAGGCTACATCTGCCTTTGTGCGGTGGATATGTCCTATGCTACTAATGAAATGATCATCTTTCTCCATTTGAAGGTCTTGGGAGAGATCTCTCCCTCGTTGTCGATGGCTGAGCTTAAAAAGTATGAGTTGTTGCGGGAACAGTTTGAAGGATCATCAAGATGACAGAAGAGGGTTGCTTGGCAAGCTTTCTTCTATAGGCCGAAAACCTTTGGCCCTTCTTTCTAAATGGGGGTGGCCAGGCCCACCCTCATCTTCCCATGTCGTTGTTGCCCATTCCCATTAGGCTGAAGTGTTTGGTCTTTCTTCTCTGCGCCCGCTTAGGCTTCCTCCTACTAATGGATCAGGAATTTGAGTCACAGAGTTCCCCAAATGTCCCATGACACTTCTCCTTTACGAATCTGGATTTTTTTGCATCGTTTCAGTCGTCGATGACACGGGAAAGAAAAGAAAGATATAAAGGGAAAAGAAAAGGATATTCAAGATAGATTAGTCTTTGGTAGTCGCATTTATCATGTTGGATGGAGGTGCTATCCACTTTCCATTTTGAGTCATAGTAGTTGTCAATAATTGTCATTTCTGCTAAAGTTAAGTGGCAGTTAGTTCAATTGTTTTTTGGCTTTGTGCATTTGTGTAGAATAAAATCCATCCACATTCATTTCAAAATCATGTACTAGTTGATTCAGCAATGAAGGACTATATAATAATATATTGTTATTCACTGTAATCTTTCTGTGTTGATGAAAATTTATTGGCATTTAGTGTTTGCACTAAGCTAATAAATGCATGATATATTTTTTTATGTAATTTTTCATTTACTCAAACCATGGTTGATTTTTATTTGTGATTCCTTAGGTTAAATTATTTCATTTGATGTGAGGAATTTTTTTTATATAAATTCCTATTTAAGCATTTAAGATTTTTAATTTATTATTAGTAGAATTTTAAATTAGAAAAACTAATTTTCTACCAGAATCAAATAAAATAAAACTCTTTTTTTACGTGTATTTTAAAAAAAAAATTGCTGCCTCACTACGTTTGAACTAAGATCACGTACCTATAGACGCCGGTGGCAAAGAACGGACATCAAAGTGTCAAATCTTCCTCTCCATGTGAGCTTTTGGGAAAGATCAATATGTTGCATTTATTTATATTTAGATAAATGTAATGCACTATTAATAGGGAAAAAAAAAAAAGTTCAAGAAAACGGAGAAAAGATGATTGCACGAATGCCGGCCTTAAGGTATCACAAGGAGAATATTCAGTGTCACCATCAAATATGGATAACTACGCACATTCAAGGACAAAGATTATTAGATCTTGAAAGTGACCTCTTCCTTTATGTTTTTATAATAATTATGTATATTGATAGTACTATATATTTACGCTATCAATAAACAAACCTTTTCGTGTGGCAGTAGATTTTGAGATTGAATTTAAAATTTTGAGTTTTTTAAAATTGTGATTTTGAAAACTTGAAGTAGTGTTTGGAGATGCATTTTACTTTTAAAAAATTTGAAGTTTTATGAGTGGAAGTGGAATTTCAATCAATTTATGAAACTTGAAAATATTTTAAAAATAAGTTTTAAATCTGATCAAATTTCATGGCCAAATAGATATTTAGAGTTAAATTTTTAAAATCTGATCCAAAATTTATGATAAAACGCTAGCTAAATTGTCCGTCTTAGAATCTCTATAGTACTTAATTAAAATTCTAGCACAACGACATTAGGTGTCGATAACTGGGTATTAAATTTATATTTTTATATATATTTAATAAATTTCTTAATATACACATCGAATTAAATTTATGTATTTAATTAATGTAGATTCTTGCCTTATGACTACTAGGGGTGGGCGTATATCGGTTCGGTTTGGTTTTGTATTCGAAAAATATTAATCGAATAAAATTTGATTTTTTTTTAAAAAAAAACCGAATACAACTTTTTTTAAAAAAAACGATATGTTCGGTTTATATGCCGAACGTATCGGATTATATCGGTTTTTTCTAGTGGGCCGGGGGGGGGAATTTTTTAATTTAAAAAAAAATTAAATTTCCAAAATTGAAATTGACATTCAAACCTACACTATCATGAAATTTCGACGTTGAAATCTATTGTGTATCGTGAGATGTTTACTAAAGAAAAAGGATTAGATATCGATTTGGGGGAAAACACAAATTGATTGGGAAAAATGATGTTTTTCTAAAATGGCTGCGCCAAAACTGCCTTTTGGCAGTTTGACCAGCCCCGTCTCAAAAAAATACGCAAAATCAAAAAAACAAATCGGGCAAAACGGACATCCGAGCGCAGAGTTATGACCATTTAAAGTTTTATCAATTTACAACTACTTTTTCTCCCTACATTTTATGTCAATGCTTCCGTGATATGTTAATCAAGTTCATGCCGCATGCGACTTCCATAAAAGCTTCATAGATTAGCTTAAATGGCTATGATTCAAGAGATAGTAGTAGCCTAAAATAATAAATAAATATATATATATATATATATATATATTTAATTTATATATTTTCGGTTATATATATTTAATTCAATTTTTCGGTTCGGTTCGTATCCAAAATTTAAAAATCGAACCGAATCATTAAATCCTGATTCGGTTCGATTTTTCAAAAAATAGTTTTTTAAAATAAAAAAAACCGAAAAAATCGAACCAAATTTCGGTTTGATTCTCCGAGTTTTTTGCCCACCCCTACTGACTACGAGAAGTATTTCTAGATTAGTCTTCTTACTTGTCCACTTTTAGTTGATCTCGACAAGCAAAATTTTGGATGTTGTTCTAATTTTTTTATTATCTTGCCAGTATTTCGAGTAATTCATGGATATTTGATAATTGCCTATTATTACTCGCACAAATAATAACTCTATTTATCTAGAGCTTTTAGATATATGCAAATAAATTATCTAGCGTCATTTTTGTCTTTACTGAGTTTTAAACTTTAATCTCCAAAATTTTCATGACCGTTAAGCCACGTTCTTGAGTACAAATATTTTTCACTTTCAGTAGCATTTTGGCAAAAAGTTTTAAAATTAAATCATAATCTTTCACTAGTTGATGTAACTTAAAACTTTTGTTAAATTTTACATAGATTGGAGGACAATAACTGAATTTGCCTAGGATTTAAGACACATAGGCTGAAGCAGTCTTTCCTCGCCAATTTAACTTAACTCAACACTTCGATGTAAAATATAGATATAAATTAAAGTTTAATAATATTGAAGTCTGAAGCAAAAGTTTTAAAAATAATGTGTTCAACCTAAAAATTTCAATGGTCAGCTCATCAAATATAAAACTTAGTGATTCTGTAACTACTGAAAGTGACTGATTACCAAAGGATGAATAAGGTGAATAATACCCGTGCACCCTTAATTATGTTTTGATTTCAAGTCGTGAAAATAATTTTTTTAATTGGCCTTTCGTGGGATCAATTGCTCGTTTTCGATATAGAATTGGATAATTAAAGACTGCGTCTTTATTTTTTGGAATCGAGCTAGATGATATGTTTAACAGTGAATTCATTATTGCCTATTCTAGCAAAACCACCCATCAGAGCCATCGTTAACCATTTTGATTCGTAATCAGGAATATAGATAAAAAGAGAGTTATCCTCAACTTTAGTTTTAATTCCTTCCACAATTAGATCTTCTATCACCAAAGAAAACACCATCATTAAATTCAGGTGAATGGATTTACTCCAACGGAAACCATAAACATCATACACAATAGAGGGATATGATAGAGTTTTAAAAAAATAATAAATGGAGTTCCTTTTTCCATCCTATCCCATTCACCGGTACTGATCATTTATACTGTAAAAGTCGTTTTCTTTTGTGCCAACGAATGGGATTAGATACCCCAGTAGTCCTAACCGTAAACGATGGATACTAAGCACTGTGTGTATCGACCCGTGCAGTGTTGTAGCTAACACGTTAAGTATTCCGCTTGGAGAATACGTTTACCTATTTTCTCATTGAATGAAATGTACTAAATAAATCAGATTGATAAAAATATCATGTGAAATCTTCGGTTTTTTAAAATCCAAAAGATAAAAGCATAGTGAAAGTGACTAGAAAATGGGAAAAATCTGAAAGATACTTCTTCCGTCCAGTTTTACCTATCACATAATATTAACTTGACACGCCTATTAAGGAGCCAAAAATAAAAGGAAAAGTTTATCATATTACCCTAATTATTACTAGTATCTAATGATTGAAATCAATTAAAGCTTACAAAAAAAATGTGCAGTCAACTAATTAAGTAATGAGTTCCAACAATTCACATATTACTCATTAAAAAGACTAAAGAGTGGCGCCTTGTAAAAAGTCTAATTAAGTAATGAGTTCCAACAATTCACATATTACTCATTAAAAAGACTAAAGAGTGGCGCCTTGTAAAAAGTCAAAGTCAAGCTTGACGAGTATAATTTCAAAGTGTTGGAAAAAGAAATTGAAATTTTGACTTACTAATATTAAGGATAAAATAAAAAAAATTGATAAATTATTTTTTTAATTTTTTAAAGTGGACAAGTAAAATTGAATAATTATTTTTAATATAATCAATAAGTAAAACTGGACGGAAGCCAGTACTGTTCAACAGTGGGTAGGTAGTTATGACCAACTTTTTACAATTTAGGTAAAAAAGAAAACCTTGTAGAAAAAACACATTTTACAGTTAAGAAAAAAAAAACAGTTAACCTGAACAAAATGAAAAAAAGAAGAAAGGAATATATACACCATAACCATCTTCTTTCTCTTTCATCTCTTTTTTCTCTTTCATCTCTTTTTTCTCTCTCATCATTTCTGAGCTATATATATAGAAATTGAAATATTCTGAGCTTATCAAATACAGTTTATTTTGTCCCCTTTTTTGGGTTTTTTTGGTATATTTATTTATTTATTTATTGTTATAAAAAGGATAGTTTTTTGGTAAAAAGGTTTGTTTTTTGGTAAAAAGTTTTGATCGGTTGAGCAGAAAAGATTTGTGGGTTTTTCTGGGTTTTTGCTATATTGTAATTGGGTGAAGGATTTTCATTTTTATTTTTATTTTTATTTTTGAGCTGAATTTAGGGAATTGGGGGATTTGAGAGTATTCTTGAAATTCTATATTTTTTAGGATTTTGATTTGGTTTTGAATCAAGTTTTGCTTTATTTTTTCTGGGTTTTTGTTAATCCATATTGTTATTTGGTAAAAATATTTTCTTTTTTATTTTTTGTTTTTATTTTATTTTTTTGTAGTTGAAGTAAGGAGCTTGAAAGTTTTCTTGAAATTCCATTTTTACTATGATTTTGATTTGAAGCGGGTTTTTGTTTTATTTTTTCCTGGATTTTTGTTGTTCCATATTGTAATTTGATGAATATATATATATATATTTTATTTTATTTTTGTAGTTTGAAGTAAGGGGCTTGAGGGTTTGAAAAATCTTGAAATTTCATTTTTTTTACAATTTTGATTTGGTTTTGAAGCAAGTTTTTTTTTTCCTGGGTTTTTGTTGTTTCATGTTGTAATTTGGTGATGTATATAATTTTATTTTTTTAATTTTAGTTTTTTTTGTAGTTGAAGCTGGGGTTTGAGAGTTTGTAAGTATTCTTGAAATTTCATTTTTTTCTACAATTTTGATTTGGTTTTGAAGCAAGTTTTGTATTATTTTGTCTGGGTTTTTGTTGTTCCATGTTGTAATTTGGTGAATACAACAACAACATACCCAGTGAAATACCACCCACAACGTGGGGTCCGGGGAAGTTAGAGTGTACGCAGACCTTACCCTACTACCCTACCTGGGAGGTAGAGACCATGTTGTAATTTGGTGAAATATATTTTATTTTATTTTTTAGATATTTTGTTGTTGTAGTTGAAGTAAGGGGCTTGAGGGTTTGAAAAATCTTGAAATTTCAGTTTTTTTGTTGAATGGTTTGTGTAGGGAGTTAGGATGGAAGAAATGATTAGTTTTTAATATTTGGTGTTTAAAACAGAGATGAAGGAGACTAAGCTTGAAGAGGGAGAAGCTTGTAATGATTCAGCTGTTGACCCGGATATTGCACTCTCCTATATTGTATGTTTTTTCCCCTTCCTTTTCCTGTTTTACTTTTCAAGATTACGTTTTTGTTAATCAATGTTACATAGGGATATATGTCGGTCTAAAATGTAGAGAACTTCTAATACTTGTGTAATAGTGGTTCAGATGAGCTTAAATGAAGCGACTTGGTCAGTGACAGATTCATTGAGGCGGAGTTGTTGTTGTAGTACTCCCTCTGTCCCAATTTAGGTGAAGGTGTTTGACTGAGCATGAAGTTTAAGAAATAATGAAAGACTTTTGAAACTTGTGGTCTAAAATAGACTTTTTGCTTTTGGGACGGACTAAAAAGAAAAAAGTGTCACATAAATTGGGCCGGAAGGAGTAGCAGATTACGTAGGCTGCGGCCGAGCTAGAGTATAGCTTGCGGGTTCGGTCCAACCCAGTAGCTTTGGTTAAAACATTTTATTTGTCTTAAAAATCCATTGAATATGTGCAAATTATTAATTTAGAATTCAGTTGCAGCACGTCGCTCATTCCACAAACCATAAACTCAGCTAAGATCTCTCCTATTAGTTGTTATACAGGAAAATAGTTCAGGGACCACAGTCTTCTTTCTACATTAATACTTTCTAACTCAGTAGCACATAGTGAGTAGTCCGGTGTTGTGCCAATTCCGCAGCTAGCAAGATGCCTTCAAATAACTGTGACTTAGAACTTCTGAATGGAAAATCTGTGCAATGATAGGTACTGATCATAGTCATAACCTGCAGCTTCAAAATCTTTCTTACCCTTCAGAATCTTCAAAAGCAGCCAAGATGCCTGTTTAGGTACTATATCCCATATTGGAGAGTTCATTATATAGTAACAATGGACCCGTCTCACCCAGAGTTTATATTTTTGTGACTTAGATTCCACAGCAGCTTAGCAATGGCTGCTTTGTTCCGTATCTCAATATCAGTGATGTTTGATCCCCCTGCAGTGTTAGGTTTGCATAGCTGATCCCATGCAATAAGAGCCTTTTTGCTCACCTCAGCTTTGCCTGTCCACAAGTATCTTCTACTAATAGCAATGATCATTGTAGTAACCATCTTAGGAAGAACTAATATCTGTGACCAATAGTTCTGAATGGATAAAAGCACACTCCTGATAAGTTGCACCCTCCTTGCATAGGAGAGAAGTCTTGCTGCCCATGAGGTAATTCTTTGCTCATTTAACAGTACACTCGGGTGCCTGTGTTCCTTCTTGCTTGTACCATAAAAATGGTAATTTGTTTGGTTTGTTTTGTTATTTGCTTCGTCTTGATTTTTCTGCTTTTCTAATTATTTTACCCAAGTCTCAATCAAGCTATAAACTTTGTCATCGCCAAGTTTATGCTTTTAATATCAATTTTGTGATTTACCTTACCAAAAAGTATCATTCTGTATTTACTTCTCGGGCTATCTTAGCTTTCTCACTTTTATTCTCTACTGGCTGTCATGTTGAAACTGATAAGAAAACTAGCTGTTGCAACAGCATGTTTCATACAATTGTGTTATGCACTTTCCAGCTTCTCACACAGCTGTTCTCTTATTCTTTCAAGGATGAGAAACTCCAAGATGTTTTGGGGCATTTTCAAAAGGATTTTGAGGATGGAGTTTCGTCTGAGAATTTGGGTATTACAGTGGCATATCCTTAGAATCAGAAGTTTATGGTGATGGGTTTGTGCATTGAATGATTGACTATTGATTTGTATGTGTTGCAGGGTCAAAGTTTGGTGGATACGGTTCGTTTTTACCTACCTATCAGCGTTCACGTTCTTGGACTAGTACAAGGACTCCACCAGAGGCCTTCAACAATAACGTATCAATATCACCGAACAATTTGCGCCCAGAGGTACCTTCTATTGAAGCTGTGTTTTATTAAGAGAAAATGACAAAAATGGTCTCTTATCTTTGGTAGTAGGTTCAAATTAATCCCTTAAGTATCATCTAAGCAGTTTCAGCCCTTTAAATTTGTCAATAATAAGCACTTTTGGTCTCTGTTAAATATTGACCAAACTCTAATTGTAAACATTAGCTGGAATGTGAAAAGAAGAATTTAACCAAAAAACACCAAAAATTTCCGTCAAATTTCCAGAAACCGCAACATAAAAAACTACACCAGACACGAAAAAAAGGCCAAAAAATAATACAATTGCACCTCAAAAAGTTACACCGGACTCTTGAAATAGGCCAAAATTAACATAAACTACAAAATCTGTACTTCCAAATGTGATTTCCCATTTAAATATCTTCTATTTTCGCAGTCGTATTTTTAAAATCAAAGTTTGGTAAATATTTGACGAAGGCATTGCAATAGTGCTCACTTTTAGCAAACTTAAAGGACTAAAACTGCTCAAGTGATACATAAAGAGACTATTTTGAACCTACTATCAAAGATAAGGGACCATTTTTGTCATTTTCTCGTTTTATTAACAAGTATAATTGCTTTCCTCACATTTATTTCTACTTTGCTTTCCTCACATTTATTTCTACTTTGACTAAGAAACATGCATCATCTTATTATGCAGGGGGGTCGTCGACCCTCATTAGCTTCCTCACCGACTTCTCTATCAGGAAGACCCCTAGCACTGAAGGCTCCAGCAGCTAATGGGAAAACAAATCCAGATGAAGACTCCACTTCAAAAAGTGAAATAGTCAAAAAGCCTACAAATTTCTCGGACAAAAAAGCTCTCAAGTTGCAAAACAGAGTTGGTATTGAAAATTTGTCAACCCAAAAGAAAGCTGAAATCTATAGCGGGCTTGGCCTTGATGTCTCTCCATCATCATCGCTGGATGATAGCCCAATGAACAATGGGGACCTTAAGGATTCCCAATATGAATCTCCGACAAGTATACTTCAGGTGAATGCTCTCACCCTTGTCATAAAAGCATCAAATTTCTTTAGGGTTAATTACAGTAAACCCCCCTGGAATATGACTCAGTTTTTGACACCCCCCCTGTATTTTAAAATTAAGCACTTATACTCCCTATAGTTACGGATATACCTCATAGGGGGTGTAAGTGTAGGATTCCCATAATATAGGGGGTATAAGTGTTTTTTATTTTAAAATACAGGGCGTGTATCCGAAACTGAGTCATATTATATGGATGTTTAGTGTAATTAACCATTTTCTTTATTGTATCTCTTCCTTTTTTGGGTCAACTTGACCTTGGTTTCTCCGTTTTATTTTTCGTCCATGTGTTGAGGCAGATTATGACGTCATATCCAATGCATGATGGCCTATTGTTATCCCCGCTTTCGGATGATTTGATTTGCTTGACTGAAAAAGGAAAGCTCTTGGGGAGATGTGTATCTGAACGTACGATCCTGGAAAACCTAGAAACTTCTGTTGCATTAGTAAATTTAACTCATTATGCAAAAAGTGGTCCGGAGGACGTGAAAAAGAACCATGTTAAAGTTAGATACAGAGACTTCTTTGGGGACATAAAAACTGAGGATGTTGAAACACAGGAAATTCATTCACCAGAAATGCTGAAGGTTTCCGATGCTATCGGTAATAAAAGTTTGGTTGAACATAACAGCTCAATAAAGGAAAGAGTTAATGTTGGAAAAACTGAGAAGCCATGTTCGTCTGGGGAGTATCCGATATTGGCTTCAAATGGATCAGCTTCCATTGATGATTTGCATGCCAGCCAAGAGAACCCGAATCTTGGTGTACAAGCTATCGATTCCAGTGGGAAGACAAGATATGAATCAAAAGCTTCGTCAAGTGGAACTAAACAAGACGGCTCACAATCTTCCACCTACGTCATGATGAACCATTCAAGTGGTACTTCTCGTTCATTTGATGAAAATGGCCATCAAAACTCGGGCCTTCCAAATATAGCTCAGTTGTAGAGAAGAGGAAACATAAAAACAAAGAGAAGAAAATTTCTCTTGACAACCACTCTGATGGATGTATTCATCTTTTAGTACTCCCTCTGTGTCAATTTGTTTGTCTTACTTTCCATTTTAGTCTGTTTAAAAAAGAATGCCTCTTTCCTAATTTGGGAACTCTTTAATTTCAACATCTCACATGGCATGTTCAAGACCACAAGATTAAAGGGCATTTTGGTACATTATACACCTTTAGTTTAAGACCACAAGATTCAAAAGTCTTCTTTACTTCTTAAACTCCATGCCAAGTCAAACTAAGACCAACAAATTGAAACGGAGGGAGTGGTTACATTTTGAACTTGCTGAAATCGTGGAATTGTAGTATTTTTCTTTATTTTCTTTATGGGATGTTTGACAGGTATGAAGAATGCAAAGATGAGGAACATAAGTGAGGTGGAATTAGATGCATCTTCTAAAAAAATTAAGCGAGATGATGCACATGATGACGAGAACTGGACCTTTTGCTCAAGCAGTGGTTTGTCACATAACATGTCAGGGAAGATTCGGGATAAATATAAAAACAGGGACTTAGAGGATGATACAAAGAAAGACTTGGTTTCAGCAAAGAACCCAGAAGGCCATATTTCAGACGTGTCAATGCATAAGGGGAAGAGTGACAATAAAGATTCTTCGACAAAGAGAAAAGGGAACGAACTTCGAGATTCCTCGTCACGGTGTAAAGAGAAGAATCGGGCTCCAAAATCTGATTCGGACCAACATAAGAACAAGAATCCTGATATTTTAAATTTATCTTCAGATCAAGTGTCATTAGAAGAG
Source organism: Anisodus tanguticus (assembly GCA_034509755.1). Classification (NCBI taxonomy): domain Eukaryota; kingdom Viridiplantae; phylum Streptophyta; class Magnoliopsida; order Solanales; family Solanaceae; genus Anisodus; species Anisodus tanguticus. The sequence goes on along the minus strand of CM067554.1, from coordinate 47,864,806 downwards.
GAGAAAACGGCACCAGGAAAAAGCAAGTCTCAGGAGAAATCTGCTGTTGGTTCAGATAGATTAAAAAAGAGTTCTAAGAAGGATCCTTCTGGAAAATCATTGGACAAAAATGTTAAAGGAGATAATCAATCAAGAATTGGTCATCATGATGATGCGGAAGTTCGATCGGATGTTAAAAGGCAGGCTGCACTACCAGATCGAGATGATCAGAGATCATCGAAGAAGCTCGTTTACAACAAAAGTGAGCAGATTGAAGTCTCTTCCAAGTCTCCATTAACAATAGATCAGAACGAGACAGTTGTATTTAAAGAGCCAGTTCCCGGATCTGAAACGGAAAATGGGGCAAATTTGGTTACGGTTGTTGCTTCTGAAAGGGAAAAGTCAAGTGCTTCGAGACAGGGTAAAAAAGCTAAAAGCCACCATGGAAACCTACCTAATAGTACTGCTAATAAGTTCAGGGATCTAGATGTTCCGAGCCATGTTTGGAAGGATTCATCAAGTCAAGCTGCTACAAATGCCATAAAAGATGCCACAAACCTTAAACACCTAGCAGATCGTCTCAAGGTTAAAAGAATTTACACTTATGTTCAAAGAAAGGAGGGGACAAAATATGGTGGATATGCTTCTTTTTTTGTTTTGTTTTGTTTTTTTGATAATCGTGGTGTCCGGTCAGCTTGCGCGCACCTGGATTAATTCCACGGGATACCTGCCACCTTTCATCTGTACCGGTAACTCATGTCCACCAAGGCTGGGATAGATAGGAAGTGATCACCTAGTTTTTCTTTTGTCTGTGCTTCCATTTGAACCTAAGACCTCATAGTTCTCAACCTACTTCATTGGCCACTAGGCCACACCCTTGGGTGCTATGCTTCACTATTTGTTTCATTTATTTACTTTTATGTTGGCATAACTTTGGCTATTTGTTTCAGAATTCTGGATCAAGTGAAAGTATAGGTATCTATTTCCAAGCGGCACTAAAGTTTCTCCATGGCGCCTCCTTACTAGAATTAGACAGCTCCAAGCACGGTGAAGTGAATCAGGCAATGAGAATCTATAGCAGCACTGCAAAACTCTGCCTGTGAGTTCCACTTTTAACTTGAACTTGGTTCATTCATTGAGACGCCATGCAAAAACTGTTGCAAGCATGAATTATTGTGTTAGAAAGATTGTAGAGTAGGTATTACTCCCTCCGTCCCAATTTATGTGAAGGTGTTTGATTGGGCACGGAGTTTAAGAATGAAAGGAAGACTTTTCAAACTTGTGGTCCAAAATAAGTCATTGATATTTCTATGGCTATAAATCATCTCATTATGGGTAGAATGAGAAGTTTGAAGTAAAATTGTTACTAAATATAAAAAGGTGTAATTCTTTTTGGGACTAACTAAAAAGGATAAAGTGTTACATAAATTGGGACGGAGGGAAAACTTCCTTAACATGCCGAAGTGCCTAGGGTTTGAGATATGTCTGCACCATTATATTTTGTCCCATAATCAAAGCATGCATTTGAATTGCTATTCTTTTATAATTTTGTGTCTTTGTTTGACTTGAGCCGAGGGTCTATCGGAAACAACCTCTCTACCTGCCAAGGTAGGGGTAAGGTCTGCGTACACTCTCCTTCTCCAGACCCCACTTGTGGGATTACACTGGGTATGTTGTTGTGTCTTCGTTTGAACTTAAAGATTGAAGTCTCAAAATTATAAATTTTGGCTTTACATATGTATTTCTATTCTTTACATTTATAAAGGATCTAAGAATGGTTAAAGATTTGGACTGTTGTTAAAGCTACACTAGCTGTAAAAATTTGTTGATGTGTTGGTGATTGTACTTGTTAGAATAGGAATGAGAATAGGATTTGTATATAGTATCTTACATGGAAAAGGATTGGGATGTAGTGTCTCTAAATAGGGCTCAATGTAATAATGTAGATACACAATTTAATAATACTTTTCTCCCATAATTTATCACACGGTATCAGAGCATTAGTGAGGAAATTCCGCTGTTTAATATTCTAGCGAAGTACCCCATTTTCCGGCGAAATACACTGTTGCACGAGATTCAGATCACTTTTCGGTGTACTGTGCATATACTAGTACCACCGACAGGATCAGAACCCTAGTGCGACCATACCCTGAAAGTTTTGCCGCAGTTGGGTCCCACACGCGCGCTCACGCGCCACTCAAAGTTGATTTCCGTCTCCATGCACCTGACGCACCGGCGAGTGCGGTGGTTTTCGGCCACATTTTTTGGCTGATTTTTTTCCCAGTTGGCCCACCCCGATAATGTTTTTAGATTTCGAGAACTTCGGCGATCAGATCTACTGTTTTTCCGGCGACAGATCTATTCTTCTTTCAAATATAGTTGCGAAATTAATGTTTCCAGATTCCGGCCAATTTATTTTTTGAGATTTTAGGCTACAAATTTCAGATTTAACAAGATGTCTTTCGGATCTGATATTTTTAGCTCCAAAAGCATGAGAATTGGAAGTTCAAGCTCTATGATCACTTCAGAACCGTTAATGGGAAGTTCAAACTATTTAGCTTGGGCTTTCTCGGTTGAGTTGTGGTGCAAGGGTCAAGGTGTTCAAGATCACTTAATGTAAAAGGCTATTGTGGTTGACGAAAAGGAAAAGGCTAGTAAGACAGATGGAAAGGCCAAAGCACAGTGGGAGAGGTTGACGCTCAATTATGTAACCTTCTTTGGCGATCTATTGATCCCAAGTTGATGCCTTTGTTTCGTTGCTTCCAAACATGTTATTCAGTTTGGGAAAAGGCTCGCGCTTTATACACTAATTGTGAGAAATTATGGGAGAAAATATATTATTGAATTGTTGTATCTACATGATTACACTGAGCTCTATTTATAGAACACTCCGTTACAATCTTTTTTCTAATATGATACTATATATAAAATCCTATTCCTATTCTACATTACAATCATTTTCCTAGTAGGATACTATATATAAAATCCTATTCCTATTTTAACACTCCCCTCAAGCTGGTGCATACAAGTCATATGTACCGAGCTTATTACAGATGTAATTAACACGAGAACCAGTGAGAGATTTGGTAAAAATATCTGCAAGCTGATCACTCGACTACATAAAATTTGTAACAATATCATCAGAGAGTATACCTGATCTGGATTGAGCAACCTCAATACCTAGAAAATACTTCAGTCTGCTGAGATTTTTAGTACGAGTCATGCCAAACTCCTGAATTATTGTGCTGAATTTCCCAAGCATGCTCTGGGAGACCGTTTCAAATCATAAAGTGACCGATGCAATCGACACACTAGGTTAGACCCCCTAGCAACAAAATCAGGTGGTTGCTCCATATAAACTTCCTCATTAAGGTCACCATGGAGAGAATAACATACTTCACGAATGTGTCCAAGCCTATTACAATAACTACACCTAGGTCGAGATCTTCCAAGATGACCTCCTCCTCGTCGATTCTTCATGGACTGTGATGTGTGATTTTCTAATCTCCTCCTTAAGGGTTTTGAAGTAATCATAGAACTTGAACTTCCAATTTTCGTGTTTTTGGAGTTAAACATATCAAATCCGAGAGATGTAGCGAAATCTGACTTGAAAGATGGAGGGAATTTGGCAAACACAACTCAAGAAGAAAATCACCGAGATCTGGCCGAAAAAAGGTGCATGTGCAGCGTGTGGATCTGACGCTCTAGCCGGAGATGGCACTTCGAGTGGCACGTGGTGGTGCATGAGTGGGTATTTGCCGGAGCTGCTGACTGGGTTTTGGTTAGAAGAGACCGATCTGCCTCGTGGTGGTGTTGGAATTTATGCAACACTATCCGAAAGTAATTTTGTAGCGGACAGCTATGTTACCAAAAATATTGCACAATGACTGATTTGCTTTTCTGGAAATTGTTGGAAATTTGCACAACAATTAGTCTCTCACTAGCTTGAACCTGATCTATGTTGTGGTGGTGTCGGATTTTGCACAACACCACTAGATAGAGATGTGACTAGCAATCACCAGAAAAATTATGTGTGGTGATGATATTTATTATTTTTTGGATCTTCGCTGGAATATTGCACAGGGGATACTTTCTTACTAATGCTCTAAAAGAGAAAGACGCAAAACAATTGTTGGAATTGAGGCACGGGACTGTGATGGTATTTTGTGGGTAGGATCAAAATGATGACACGACTCTATGGGATGCAAAACAATCGCCAGAATTGAGGTACGGGACTGTGATGGTATTTTGTGGGTAGGACCGGAATGATGGCACGACCCTACGGGAAAAGAAATTATGCCGGAAAAGTTGTCAAACCTCTAAGAAAGTGGTATGGGTCAGCTCGGAATCTCTATGCGATGCTGATAGTAAAATAATTCCTAAAAGATGGCTGAAAATAGTCTGGAATCACCGGAAACCTAATTTCGATGACCGAAATCTGGTAACTTTTCACGCCGGAAAAACATTGTTCATGCAGCACTATTTACGCAGTACTGTTCACGTCGATTTTTTTTGTTCCGGTGATAATATTCTATTATCCGAAGGAGAATATTTTATTTATAAATATTTAAAAGTTTTCTATAATATTCACTCTACCATTATCTTTGGCCAGACGAGCGACACACATTTTCTAGTGCCGCCCGCCGGCAGCGGAAGCTCTTTTATTCTCTATCAAGATCGTAGAAGCTCTGATAGCATGTGAGTAATTATAGGAGAAAATATATTATTGAATTATTGTATCTACATGATAACACTGAGCTCTATTTATAGAAACTCCATTACAATCCTTTTCCTAATAGGATACTATATATAAAATCCTATTCTTATTCTACATTACAATCCTTTTCCTAGTAGGATACTATATAAGAAATCCTATTCCTATTTTAACACTAATGACATATCTCGATTTTATGATGTGATATCTTGGATGACCAACTTAAAGAAACAGGAATCAGATATGTCTACTTACTTGGGATAGGTACAGGCAGTCATGGAGGAATTTGAACAGTTGATGCCAGTCACTACGAACATTGAAAAATAACAAGAGCAAAGAAGATGCTTCTAGTTATTACACTTACTGGACTTCCTACTGTCATTGATTCGGTGCGTGATCAGGTTTTGGCTAGTCCTACCATTCCTACAATTGATGAACTATTTTTTCGTTTGCTTCGTCTTGCTGCGCCTCCTAATCACAGTGGTTTCATACCAACCATTGAGTCCTCTGTTTTCGCATTTCAAACCATAGAGAATTGAACATCTCAGTCTATGGATAATCGACGAGAAGAAGATCGTTTTGAAAAATCTCAAACTAAGTGTAGTTATTGTCATAAGCTTGGACACACTCGCGATGTATGTTGTGCTTTATATGGTCCACTACCCAATGATGTTCAATGTAGTTATTGTCATAAGTTTGGACACACTTGTGACATGTCGTGCAGAGCTCTGCATAGTCAACCACCCAACAATGCTCATGTTGCTCAGACTGACACTATCGAAAATTCGAGTCTTTTATATGAAGGGGAATATAATGAGTACCTTCAGTATCGAGCAAGTAAGCAGGCATCTCCACAAGTAGCCATAGATTCTCAGCCTAATACTTCTATTGCTGGTAATTCTTTCGCTTGTGTTTCACAGTCTAGTATCTCTCCATCGTAGGTCGTTGACTCGGGCGCTTCTGATCATATTTTTGGTAACAAATCACTTTTGTCAAGTATTATTTATTCAGTCTCTTCCTCCGGTTACTTTAGCCAATGGGATCCAAACAAAATCAAAAGGGGTTGGACAAGTTGATCTCCTATCTTTTGTCACTCTATACTCTGTTCTTTATGTCTTTGGTTGTCCTTTTAATCTTGCATCTGTCAGTTGTTTGACACGTGTCCTAAATTGTGCCATAATATTTCTTGATGATTATTTTGTTATGTAGGACCACAGTACGGGACATGTAATTGGTGCAGGATATAAATCACAAGGCCTCTACTATCTTACCTCTCCTAATTACTCCACGTCATAGTGTGTTACAGATCCTCCAGACTTAATCCATAAACGATTGGGACATTCGATTCTGTTCAAGCTACAAAAGATAATGCCTAGTTTGTCTAGTTTGTCCAAATTTTATTGTGAGTCGTGTCAATTTGGGAAACACACTCGCACTACCTTTCTACGTAGTGTTCAGAGTCATGCAGAGTCTATTTTTTCAATAGTTCATTCTGATATTTGGGATCCTAGTAAAGTCAGTTCACCTTTAGGATTTCGTTATTTTGTTAGTTTCATTGACGATTTTTATAGATGTACTTGGCTATTCTTAATAAAAGATCGTTCGGAGTTATTCTCTATATTCAAGAGTTTTTGTGTTGAAATACAAAATCAATTTGGTGTTTCTATTCGTACTTTTTGTAATGATAATGCTTAGAATACAAGTTCTCCTAGTTTCAGTAGTTTATGACTCACCAATGAATTATTCATCAAATATCTTGTCCCTATACCCCTCAGCAGAACGGGATAGCAGAAAGGAAGAATAGACATCTCATTGAGACTGCTCGCACTCTTCTCATTGAATCCCATGTTCCTCTGCGTTTTTGGGGCGATGCAGTCCTCATGTCTTGCCATTTAATTAATCGAATGCCCTCATCTTCTATTCAGAATCAGATTCCATAATCTATAGTATATCCTCAGTCATCTCTATACTCTCTTTCTCCTCATGTTTTTGGGAGCACATGTTTTGTGCATAACCTAGCTCCAGGGATAGATAAATTAGCCCCTCGCTCTCTTAAGTGTGCCTTTCTTGGTTATTCTCGGGTTCAAAAGGGGTATCGTTGCTTCTCACATGATCTCCGTCGATATCTTATGTCTGTCGATGTCACATTTTTTTATTCTCAACCTTACTTTAAGTCTCCTTCTGATCATCTTGATATCTCTGAGGTCTTACCTATACTTCAGGTTTTATCTACACCGACCTTTGAGGAATCTACAGTTACTTCTACATCTCCAGTCACAGTGCCACCACTTCTGACTTATCATCGTCGACCGCGTCAAGCATCAGACTCTACATCAGGTCCGGATGATTTATTTCATGCGTCGGATCCTGCACCTACTGCGGACGTGTCTCCTCTTTATCAACCGATTGCATTTTGAAAAGATAAATGGTTCACTCGTCATACTAACCCACATTATATCTTTTTAAGTTATCGGCTATTATCATCCCATTATACCTTTGTATCATCATTGTCCTTTGTCCCATTCCTAAGTCTACAGGTGAAGCCCTTTCTCATTCAGGAGCTATGATTGACGAGATGTCTGCTTTACACACGAGTGGTACTTGGGAGCTTGTTCATCTTCCTTCAGGTAAATCTACTGTTGGTTGTCGTTGGGTTAATGTAGTCAAAGTTGGTCCGGACGGCCAAGTTGACCGGCTTAAGGCTTGCCTTGTTGCGAAGGGGTATACACAGATATTTGGGCTTGATTACAGTGATAATTTCTCTCCCGTGGCTAAAATAGCATATGTTCGTCTTTTTCTATCCATGGTTGTTGTCCGCTATTGGCTTCTTTATCAGTTGGACATTAAGAATGCTTTTCTCCATGGTAATCTTGAGGAAGTTTATATGGAGCAACCACCTTGTTTTGTTGCTCGGGGGGGAGTTTAATGTGGTGCGTCGATTGCGTCGGTCACTTTATGCTCTAAAGGATTCTTCTCGAGCCTGATTTGGTAAATTCAGAACAGTAATTCAGAAGTTTGGCATGACTCGCTGTGAAGCAGATCATTCTGTAGTTTATCGACATTCTGCTCCAGATTTGAGTATTTATTTGGTAGTTTATGTTGAAGATATTGTTATAATTGGCAATGATCAAGATGGTATCACTAATTTAAAGCAACATCTCTTTCAGCATTTTCAGACTAAAGATCTTGGCAGACTGAAGTATTTTTTAGGTATTGAGGCTGCCCAATCCACGTCAGGTATTGTAATTTCGCAATGCAAGTATGCCTTAGACATTCTTGAGGAAATAGGAAAGAGGAAATAGGAAAGATGGGATGTAGACCCATTGACACTCCTATGGATCCGAATGCTAAATTCCTACCAGAACAGGAGGAGCCACTCAGTGATCCCGGAAGATATAGGCGGCTGGTTGGTAAGTTGGATTATCTCACAGTGACTAGACCTGACATTCGTTTCCTATGAGTGTTGTATGTCAGTTTATGGATTCTCCCTGTGATAGTCATTGGGATGCAGTTGTCCGCATTCTGCGATATATTAAGTCATCTCCGGGTAAAGGACTGCTTTTCAAAGATCGAGGTCATGAGCAGATCGTTGGATATACAAATACTGATTATGCAGGATCACCCTCTAATAGACGTTCTATACCCGGATATTGTGTGTTAATAGGAGGTAATTTGATGTCTTGGAAGAGTAAGAAACAGAGTGTCGTTGCTCGATCTAGTGCTGAATCGGAATATCGAGCAATAGCTTTAACAACTTGTGAGCTAGTTTGGATTAAGCAATTGCTCAGAGAACTAAAATTTGAAGAAATCATTCAAATGGAACTTGTGTGATAACAAAGCGGCCCTTCATATTGCATTAAATCCGGTATTTCATGAGAGGACTAAGCACATTGAGATTGACTGTCACCTTGTCAGGGAAAAGATATTCTCGGGAGATATTGCCACTAAATTTGTGAAGTCGAGTGATCAGCTTGCAGATATTTTCACCAAGTCACTCATTGGTCCTCGTATTAGATTGTAACAAGCTCGATACGTATGACTTGTATGCACCAGCTTGATGGGAGTGTGAGAATAGGAATAGGAATAGGAATATGATTTGTATGTAGTATCCTACTTGGAAAAGAATTGGGATGTAGTGTCTATAAATAGGGTTCAATGTAATAATGTAAATACACAATTCAATAATATTTTTCTCCCATAATTTATCATAGTACTGTATCAGGCTATGTTTCTCGGACTTTTAAAAAATGTCGACGGGTGCGTATTGGATCCTCCAAAAATGCTTATTTTTGGAAGATCCGACAATATTTTTGGCGGGTCCTAGCAACATAGATATCATTGTATCCAACTACTTTATAAGTGTTTGAACTTGGTAGAATATTCTTCTCTTGTTGATAAAACAACTTTAGTAGCAGACATAACAGTACAGTTTTAGCGCCATGAATAAATCTAATCTAAAGCAGTATATTTTAATTTATAGTCAATTAGCTCATAGAATTTTTGAAGCATTCCTTCACTGATGTTATTTATTCTGAAAAACTTCGTGACCTAATCTATTCTTCTGAATATGATTAGTGCTTTTCAACTTCTACTTTTTGAAGAAACGTCTGCACTCTGTGGCCAAGGTTTATGGCGCTTTTGTACTCAATAGGAAGAACAAATTTCATTGTATAGTACTTTCTGAACATGTGAAATGTATGCTACTTATGGACAACTGTAAGTTTTGCGTATTCTAGAAATAAGTTATTACAATGCCGTGACAAAACTTGACTGTAATGCTGATTGTGGGTCCTACTTATGTTCATAGGTTTTGCGGTCATGAATATGAGAAATTAAAAGACATGGCAGCTGCTGCACTTGCCTATAAATGCATGGAGGTTGCATACATGCGAGTAATTTATTCTTCACAGTCCGATGCAAACAGATACAGAAATGAGTTACAAACAGCTCTACAAATTTTTCCTCCAGGTAATCTGAATTAAGATGTCTGGAAAATCTACACTTCATATTGTGGTGCTTCTTTAGGCCGCTACTTTAATTTTGATATTACTAATCAATATGCTTTCCGATGTCTACTCACTGAGAGAACATGTCAAACATTATCTTGTTTTACTCCATAATCATCATGTGTACATATTTGCCAATACGTTTTTGCACTTCTGTCCAATTAGTCAGGGCAGTATGCATATGTCAAGTTAGTGATATCCACTGTTGAACAAAATTTCTCACGGAAGATAGTATAAATATGAGGACAAATGAAAAAAAGCTGTTATCTTTGGTAGCAGGTTCAAAATAGTCCCTTAAGTATCAACTGAGCAGTTTAGTGAGCACTTTTGGTGTCCATCAAATATTTAATGAACTCTGATTGTTAAATTTAACCAGAACTGTGAATTATTATTTTTTTAGCCAGAAACACCAGAAATTTTCATCAAAATTCCAGAAACCGCAACATAAAAAAGCTACACCAGACACAAAATATAGATAAAAAATAACACAAATTGCACCGGACTCTTAAAATAGAGCAAAATAACGTAAACTACAAAATTCCAAATTTGAGGTGCTAAATTTTTTTTGTTTTCACAATTCCGGTTAAATTTAACAACCATAGTTTTGTAAATATCTAACGGAGACCAAAAATGCTCAGTTTTGGCAAACTTAAAGAACCAAAACTGCTCAGTTGATACGTAAGGGACTATTTTGAACCTACTACTAAAGATAAGGGACCATTTTGTCATTTTCTCTAAATATGAGTACTGGAAATAGAACTTTTTCTTGATAAAAAAAATGAGTACTGGAAATAGTTAAACTAGTTAGTGTGTGTTACAACCATATGTCTCTAGTGATGATGAGCTGCTTTGGACTTTTCTTCTTAATGGTTATTACACTTATCAGACTCATTATTATATAATAGGTGAGTCTCCTTTCTCTTCTGTCTCTGATGTTGACAATTTGAACAATCCAACAATAGTAGACAAAGCTGCAACGGCCAAAGTTGTTGGTTCTCTTCAAGTAGTTGGAACTCAAGTTGTCTCAGCAAGAAATGGTTCTAGCTTCATGCGGCTAATCAACTTGGTAAGTACACGTATTAACCAACACCCAAATTAAAGATATTTAGTGATAACTAACACCGTGATTAGGAATAATTTCCTAAAGAACGGTTAGGCAAATTAGCTGGCTGAACCTACATTCGTTAGGCTTCATCACCTTTCTTCCAAGGGATTGAACTTTTTTTTCCTGTCCCCTTTAGTTGTTATTGGGGCTGGCAAAATGGTTAAAAAATAAGTAACCATCCAATCCGACCCATCAGATATGGCTGGATAACTGGCTTTTTAAAAAGGGATCAAATATGGATATTATCCATATTATCCACTAAAAATGGATATCTTGGATGGATAATATGGATATTCATATTATTAGTATCCATTTGTCTGTTTGTTATTTTTCATGAATTTTTGTTTTTGGGAGTGTAAGCTTATTTTGGTTTTTAGCTTGTGTTCTCACCTGGCTATTAAGAATAGCCATGGATAAACAACCTAGTTGTTTGTAAAGATACTGTAACCCATTTTATCCGTGTATGGGGGTCAGATATTTTATCCATATTATCTGTCGGTTAACCCATTTTTTGTCCGTGTTTAATACAGGCGCGTCAGATATTTTATCTGTTTTTGTTTAACCTGTTTTCGACCTGCCCATATCCGACCCGACCCGACCTGCCTGTTTGCCACTCCTAGTTGTTATCTACCATGTTATTTGGGTAAGGGACGTGACAGAGGGCTTACTCCTGCATCAGTCAATAGTTTTTTCTATAAATATCCATCAAGAACTCAGTTTCCAAATTTTTGATAGTTTTAACTACGCAATGTTGTTTCAATTTTCTAGCATCTTAGAGTTTTGTTACTCTACAGGCACAGGAAGTTAATTTTGCGATGGAGGCCTCCAGGAAATCACGTGTTGCATTTGCAGCTGCTAATCCAGGGCCTGGAGATTCACAATTATCCATTAAGAAGGCCCTTGATTTCAACTTCCAGGATGTGGATGGATTATTACGTCTTGTGCGTGTCGCCATGGAAGCTATCAGCCATTAAATTGCAATCTGTTGCTGAAATTGGAACATAGTTTTGTACCGGCTCTCCATGTACTGTCAGTTGAGCAAGTTAAAAAGAGGATCTCAAAAAGTTTCATCTTCTCAGTGCTCTTGTATATCTGTACAGTAATACCTGAATTTTACTGTTTGTAAGATATCTTAGCAGAAGGGGAGCCTCGGAGCTATGGTAAGGTTGTCTCCGTGTAACTTAAATCGAAAGGTCACGGGTTCGAGCCGTGGAATCAACCACTGATAAGCATCTGGATAAGTTGCCTGCATCACACCCCCTTGGGGTGCAACTACACGGACCCCCCGTAGATGCGGGATGCTTCGTGCACCGGGCTGCCCTTTTTTTAAAAGATATCTTAAGAATGCGCTGGTGCCATCAGAAATTCACATCATTCAACGGCTCGTTACTTATCTTGCTGACTTGGTAAGATGAGCATCACTATTGTGTCTTTGTTTAACTTCTGGTTTTGCCTCGTCTTATGTCAATTTGTCATGCTTTCTGTTTCTTTCCAGTCAATTGATCCCCCCTCCTCTCTGTTTCATAAATTTCCTCAGAAGGGGTCCAACTCTTAGTCTTGGATCTGATTACTTCTTCACAGGTACATAAGAAACCGAGATAGCTTGTTGGTTTTGACTCGGAGGAGGAAAGATGCCGGGGGACTATACTTTCAGGAAAGTGCAGAAGTATAATGTAACCAATAGTATACTTCACATGGATTGTTGGATTGTCGATTAGAGGATGGATTAACTATACATTCTCCCTGTAAGTCTGATTGTCCACAGCGGAGTTCTATTAGCAAAAATAGAGATATTTGCCTAATATTTCTTGGTTTTGGTTGCAGCTCTACTTTTTGCTGATAGGGGCGTTGCGTGATGAGATCTCCGGTCGTTACTCACAGTTTCACCTCTTCATTGGGTTAGAACTCCACTATTTCTTCTTTCAAGAGAGTTTATTTCAAAAGAAAAGAAGCGAACATAATAAAATAAGGGAAATTAACTTAAATAGCCTCCTACCAAAAAAATAGCCGACAGATGTATAATATATGTATATTGGTTAGCGGCTGTAAACTTTTTTAGCTGAGTGGTCAAATGTGTAACTTCCCCATAATTAATGATTCTCTTTATCTTGCAACATATTCTGATCTTTCTATTGTTTATTGAATATCATATTACAGGGAGCAACGTGGAAGTAAAGATTCATAAGCGGACTCCAACTTGCTTTGGATTAACGCGTAGTACTAGTAGTTGTTGTAGTTGTACAGAACAGAAGACAATTGATTAACAGAAAAGAATTGTCTTTGTAATATCTTTATGTATACTTAACACCATATTGATGTGCATTACTAAGATTTATTTGACTTGTAAAAGGGAAAATAAAGGAATTTTGTGTCAATAATATATTTCCAAAAGTTTAGAAGGTGTTGCATATTTCTATGTACACTCATTTTATTTGACTTGGAAAAGGGAAAATAGAGGAATTTTTTGTCAATAAAATATTCCCAAACTTTAGAAGATGTTGCACATTTCTATTTACGCTCATTTTAATTTGTAACTCTCAAGATTAAATTGTTTGTTCCGTGTAAATTTTGGTTTTACTTGGGTAAGTATTTTTCGCCGAAACTATATGAATCTATTCGCTTACAGCATAGCTCTTCAAGCTTTTCAAGTGAATTTAGTGTTTTAGGTTCCAAGCAAGTTTTCAAACTATTAAAAACACAAATGGAGTTGTAATTAAACACTTGTTCATTTTATTTACAATATATAGTTTTGCCCTCCCTCTTTTCCCTTTGAAGATTCTCCAAGAAGTTAAACCATTCAAATTCTCACCTTACATTACAGTACATTTTTTATTTACTTATGTACTGAATTACCTCAACACAATAAGGAATCACTAACCTCAAAAGAGGAATGACAAAGGTGCTACTTATTCTCTTATTTGTAGCATTCTTACTATATATTATCATGTTCCTTTCTAGTTTAGAGGTAAAGTCGAGAGATACTGTGGCGAATACAAATGTGTTTTTTCGCGGGTTTGGTAGAACCCAGTGTTTTAGAGTCGATTCCACCATGATAATGGACATTTCTCTTCCTACAAACATTCTCCTCGCGTTCTTCTTTAGAACATCTGGGCATCAAACATAGATTGCTGAATTCCTTTTCTTACCAATATCAAAAACTTCTTCTCCTCGAACCACCATCGTTCATGTGAAATGACAGCTACCTCCTGATGATAATATCACTGGAATAGGGGGAGTTTTTAGAACCATACAAGCATCTGGATTCCAAACACCTTACCTTTACTTCTATTATCCAAGCATACATGGATTGCGATTGGTCCCAGGTAGTATGCTCTATGCTCAATGGTGTAAATGATAAATACTCACACACCTTTGCTAAATGCATGTCCTTGTTTGATGATCTTGGAGGCTCATTTGCAACTCATCTTCAGAGAAGCCAACACCGTAGTGGATCGTTTGTCTAAATATGGTCATATACCCTGCCTTCGTTTGTATATGATTATTATATTAATGACCCCTCAAATCAGACATCGAAGAGACATGTTCCATCTTGTAGTTACTATAGAATATATCTTCTTCAACACCAAACAAAAGAGTCGAACCCTATAGATATCAATGTGAATAACAAGTATAGATTGAATCAGATATACATTTCACACGCAGACTCTTCTGTTTAGAACTCCGCTGCATCTAAATTCTGAATCTGCTACTTGGTGGGGGAAGAGTCGGTGCTAAGCAAAAGCAATCAACTGTAAATGTTGGCATAACTGCAAACATCAAAGCATAAGACACATACAAAGATCCTCATTCCACAAACAAGAACAAAGGGGAATACATAGTGATACTGCTAAAAATTGTACTGCAAGGATTGCAAGTATGAATCTTATACTAACTTCTTTAAAAAAAGACAGTAATATCTAAAACTGCAAAAAATTTCCTACTCATAAGGCAAGGTGCAATGATTGTCAAACTGAAACTGAAAACACGTTGCCTTCGGAGACTAACGACTCTTTTCTTATATCTTTTATATTTCTTATCTTTGTGATCTCTTTCGTATTTATCTTCGGAGACTAACGACTCTTTTCGATCCACGGTTAAGCTTCAACCAAGAACTAGCAGTACTTATTCGATGTCTTAAACAGTACAATATACATGTGATATACACTGAATATACATCAGTGTATATCACATATATATCACATATATATCACTAGGCAAAACAGTGGACTGGGCAGCAAGGGCCTTGGCAGTGGGCCTCGGCAGTGGGCCACTGCAGTAGCTGAAGGCAAGGAACTGAAGCAGTGGACTGTTTAAGGCAGTGGGCCTCGGCAGCAGTAAGCCCATCACGGAAGGAGGTGGTTGTTGTATATTAGGAGTATATATTGTTGTAATATTGTAGTGTAATTATTACCATAATTAGTGTTATACACCTACCATAATTGTATAGTTAGAATTATGGCAGAATAAGGTTTTAGGAATAGATTAGGAATAGGATTCTCCTATTTTGTAACTTGTATATATATATTTATTCAATCAATGAAAATAATCAAGGGGATTATTTCTTTCACGATGTAATGTCAAGCGCAGTCAATCACAACCAGGTACGAGATCAGTGCCTCAAGCAATGTACTTGTACGTGTTCGTGTTCTCCAGGTCTCTTTTCAAATAGTCTCGAGTGATAAGATCCTCGATCCTCGATCCTCTTTTTGATTGCTTTGACATCAGGCTACATAAGTCAATATTCAAGGATCAGATTGAGACAAGCTAATTGTTCATTTTTCCAACCAAAGTCACAGCTATGCAGGATGTAGGAACTAAAAATAATTTGCATGCTTGGGTTACAGGAACGACACCACAGTCCACATAGCACAAACATTATAAGCACTCGGCTCATCTATTTTACTAAACTAACACCAACTGTGTTGGCACATTTTCCTACAACTGGTTGGATCGCGCTTGTTAGTTTTAAGGCCCTGTGGCTTATGAAAATATACATATAACATCATATATGTTATAAACTAAAGCTATTATCATTTTTCCCGTCCAAAGCAATTGAATCTCATGCACATAAAATGAGAAGGCAGGTGGTTCTAAGCTTGCCTTTTCCCTAAAAAGGTTATATTCTGGAAAAAAGTACTGCTCCATGTTTCGATATGACAAATACAAGATAAATTATATACTTGCTAAAATGAAACTAAAAGCAAAAAGGAAGATAATCTCTTCGCCTTTTGTGCTTCATTGGTCGGGAAGAAGATGATGAAGGGGTAGGAAAAGGACAAAAAGAAATTACTCCATCCCTTATTAAAATAAAGAACTCTCATTTTTGAAAACAAAATAGCTGTTCCCTCAAGAAACATTTATATGTTTGATTTTGGTAAAGTATATCAGTTTAGAAAAGAAACTTCAACAATTAGTTTCATTTTAGTTATAAACTTGAGGAGTTGCATGTTTTTAAAAGGATAGAAACTATTTGGATTTTGGGGCATTGCAAAACGAGGCTAACTTTCCTAAAACCAATACATCAATCTAGATATCCAAAAAATTGTGGCATACCTTGAACATTTTGCTCAACTGCTCAACACACTCCAAAATTAGTTGTTGATGAGTTGGAACTTTCTTGGCCTTCATTATACGCACCAGACAGGCATCAATTGCACAACGCCTTTTCCTTGCCGACTTCCTCAACTATTTTTTTCCTATCGTCAACAGGAGGCAAAGGCACCTGGAAGGTACAACAAGTTAAGTGCCAAGTGTACCTTTACCAAAAAAAACATCATTGTGAAGCTCTAAACAGTATCAATACCCGAATCCTCCTCATTTTGTCGGTGAACTGGGAGTTGAACTCAAAATGATCAGTCGATGAAACAGTTCTACCGCTGGGCTCCTTGTTAAGAATTTTGTACTTGGCACATGACACGGATGCCAGCACTCTGACCAAGTCATCGTCGGCCAAATTTAACTGACTCTTAATGTCAGAGTAACTCCATTTATCAGAAGTATTAAAACAGTAATAGAGCAGCAGCCTGAAAAAGAGGAAAAATATTAATCCAAAACCATATTTTCCATCGAACCAGGATATTGCAATGGAAATACTTGACAAATTTGATTACCTGATAAGTTCCCAGAATTAATTCAATAGTTTTCTGCTCGAACTTCCCGTTAAGGTTACATTGTCCCAATGAATATATCCATGTCAATTTCCTGTGTTTTGTCTTCTTCTGGTAAAATTCCTTGAAGGATTCGACACCCTTTGCCTGATACAAACGAATGACAAAACTGAAGAGCTCAGATCAGCAGAAAAAGGATTTTAACAAGAGAAGCACATCTTACCATTTCCACGGGGAGATTCAGATCGCAAGAATTATAACTAGGCCAGAACCCAGTCGTAAGAACGGTGACAGTCATATCGATTCCAGGATTGCTGCAGGGTTGTTGCTGATATATTCCTGAAAGTGGTTCACATTTTCCTTCACCAATGACAAATCTGTCACCTGTTTTACATTTCCAACCACGCGTTTTATAAGATATCTCGAAGGAGGTAAGAGATAAGTCTTTAGAAGTCCATTAAACTATCCTTACCATTCCCTCCATCTTGGATGTAAATTGTCCACCATACTGCTGCTTTAGCTTTGATAAGATGAGCCTTTCATGTTCTTCATTGGCACTTTTATCAAAAAGCAATCGGCGAGAAAGCTTCTTCCTATCAGTCATTAAGACAGTTAGCATACACAAATGGTTAAAGATGTACTCCCTCTGTCCCAACTTATTGTGAGACTCTTTCCTTTTTAGTCAGTCCCAGAAAGAATGACATCGTTCGATATTTAGTAACAATTTAACTTCAATCTTCCGATTTTACCTCTAATGAAATGATTTACAGTCACATAAACTTCTATGACTTATTCAAGACCACAAGTTTCAAAAGTCTTCCTTTCAATCTTAAACTCCGTGCCTAGTTAAACACCTTCACATAAATTGGGATGGAGGGAGTAACAAGCAACTAAAACGATTTTGTCAAAAGAACTGCTGGCGGTAGATTCCAACCTGTAGAACTCAGCAAACACATCTTTGTCGCTGATGTATGAAGGACGGGAGAATGGAGGAATAAGAAAAAGCAAAACAGAATCAAATGCAATGTAAGATCCATTAAAACAATGAAGCACATAACGTTCTACAGTAAGAAGAAAGGGGGTTTAATACCTTCTCTTGTCTAAGCAAAGCTCGGCATCCAGAATCCTCCTTCTCAAACAATTGATTGGTATATATAATCAATACCTGATTTTGCACTTTCTGCAGCAAAAATGTTGGTCTCAGCTTTGAAAAGTATATCCAACCAAAGGCAGATTCTGAAATTTCGACATGCCTAATGAAGTATGAATCAGGTAAACTTTTAAGCAATGACATGATGAAAGGAATATAATCAATTGACTCTTTCTGAGTAATATTTTAACCCTATTTTTGTGTGTGTGACGCAAGAAAGAAAAGTTCTGTACGTAAAAGAACAGTTAATACTTGGTGAAGAGGTTCTACAACTTCTCGTGACACAAGAGACACACCATCTTGCCTGTGCCAACAGTAAAGAACACTAAAATAAAGAAAAGTTTTGAAAATAATTTCTTCCCTGTTACCAAGGGGTGACATATAAAATTTACGGAAAAGGCTCATATATGCCATTTGTAATCGAAGAAGAATCGAATGGAAGAACTGATATCTCTATTCATGAATATACAAGGTATAAATACAATAACAAGGTTTCTATAAAAGGGAATAAAAGAAAACAAATAAAAGGAAATATTCCCGTTCAACGCTTTGATGAATAAATCAGCTAGTTGCTCTTACTCTAATGATTTGGTTACCATATTTCGAGGTCCGTTCAGCGCTTTGATGAATAAATCAGCTAGTTGCTCTCCTGTCTTCAAGTAGCCAGTGGAAATCAATTTTTCCGGAATCTTCTCACGAATAAAATGGCAATCGACCTCAATATGTTTAGTCCTTTCATGATACACCGGATTTGAGGCAATATGAAGAGCAGCTTGATTATCACACCAGAGTTTTGATGGAGTAGGATGCTTCAACCCAATTTCAGTTAGAAGATGATGTATCCACATAATCTCGCACGTAGACTGCGACATAGCTCTATACTCGGATTCTACATTGGATTGAGATACAACATTTTGCTTCGTACTCCTCCATGAAACTAGGTTCCCTCCAACAAAGACACAATATCATATAGTAGTTCTCCTATCAATTTTGGATCATGCATAGTCTGCATCTGCAAAGCACTCAACACAAGTATGGCCATGATTTCTATACAGTAAGCCAAGTCCAGGAGCTCCTTTCAAGTAACATAAAATTTGCTTCAAAGCTTCCAATGCTTGAATGTAGGTTCCCTCCAACAAAGACACAATATCATATAGTAGTTCTCCTATCAATTTTGGATCATGCATAGTCTGCATCTGCAAAGCACTCAACACGAGTATGGCCATGATTTCTATACAATAAGCCAAATCCAGGAGCTCCTTTCAAGTAACATAAAATTTGCTTCAAAGCTTCCAATGCTTGAATGTAGGTGCGGACATAAACTGGATAACAACACTTATTGCAAAAGCTGTATCCGGATGATCAAAGGTAGTTTAACTTCCCAACTATCCTTCTATATCTCTCTGGATCATCAAAAGGATCGTCATCGTCGTTCATAAGATGCATATTGGGAACCATTGGAGTACTGCAAGGTTTGGCTGCAACTTTCTAGTGTCTACAAGCAAGTCAAGAATATACTTTCTTTGAGACAGAAAAATTCCCTTCTTGCTTCTATTTACTTCTACTCCCAAGAAGTTTTTCAGCTTACCCAAGTCCTTCGTATTAAACCTACTATGTAAGAAAAACTTGAGGGAAGAGATCCCCGCATAATCACTTCCTGTGATGACAATGTCATCAACATATACAATAAGGAGGATAGTGCCAGTTGTTGATTGCCGATAGAAGATTGAGTGATCGCATTTGCTCATTTTCAGCCCAAAATCCTAAACTACTTCACTGAACTTTCCAAACCAAGCCCGTGGACTTTGCTTCAGTACATACAAGGACTTCAAATGACAGACTTTTCCATACTCCCCCTGAGCAACAAAACCAGGTGGTTGCTCCATATACACTTCCTCCTGAAGATCACCATGAAGGAACGCATTCTTGATATCCAACTGATGTAAAGGCCAATTCTCAGAAGCAGCTAGAGAAATGAACAAGTGAACAGAAGTGAGTTTGGCAACCGGCGAGAAGGTGCCTGAATAATCTACCCCATAAGTCTGAGATCTCCTTTAGCCACAAATCTAGCCTTAAGCCTTGCCACAGAACCATCCGGATTAACTTTAACTGTGAAGACCCACTTATATCCTACTGGTGTCTTTCCTTCGGGCAAATCCACCAAATCCCACGTGTGGTTTTCCTCTAAGGCATGTATCTCATCAAGCATCGCATCAGACCATCCAGGATGATTCAAAGGCTCATTCACTATTTGGGTATAGAAATGGAGTCTAGAGAAGCAATCAACGATCTAGACGTAGAGGATAAGCGATCATTGGAAACAAAATTAGCAATGGAATATGTGGATTTGAAAGTCCGTGTACCTTTGCGAAAAGCAATAAGGAGATCAAGATTTTTTGAAGGATTAGACGGAGGAAGATCTGATGATGAAGAAACTGGTGCAGGACATGTATCATTAGTCTCTTGTTTCATCGAATAAACTTGAACAACTGGTCGTCTTGCTGAAGCAGGTGTTGAAGGCGCATTAGTCGATTGGTGCTCAATAGAACTATGAGATGGAAAAATAACATCATCTGATTCTTCTGGCAAAACACGGGTGACTTAATAGACTAACCATTCATCTTCCTCCCCGTGACTTGTAGAGACGGGAGGTGCATATAAGAACGGTGTAGTCATTGAAAAGACCACATCGGTTGATACCAAATATTTGTCAAATTCAGTAGAATAACACTGATACCCCTTTTGAAGGCGAGAATACCCAGGAAAACGCACTTCAATGCCTTGGGGTCCAACTTGGTAACAGATGATCGAACATAACATGTGCTTCCAAACACCTTAGGCTCTACCGGAAATAATGACTTGTTTGGAAAAAGAATATTGTAAGGAACATTACCAACAAGCACAGTAGATGGCATGCAATTAATCAAAAAACAAGTTGTAGAGACCGCATCGGCCCAAAATTGTTTAGGAACCTTAATTTGGAACAAAAGTGCTCGAGCTGTCTCAAGTAGATGCCTATTCTTCCTCTCAGCAACTCTATTTTGAGAGGGTGTATCAACACATGAAGACTGATGGAGAATATCATGTTGTCTCATATACGAGTGGAATAATTCCGACATATATTCTTTAGCATTGTTACTCCTTAGAATATGTACCGAAGCATTGAATTGAGTTTTGACTTTAGCATAGAAGGCACAAAAGTGAGTGAACACTTCCGAGCAACTCTTTATAAAATAAATCCAAGTCATCCGAGAGAAATCATCCACAAAAGTGACAAAATACTTATGCCCAGTTTTGGAAACGACAAGACATGGACCACAAACATCAGAATGAACTAACTCAAAAGCCGACTCAGCCCACTTATTAACCCTTGGACTTAATGAGTTGTGATGATGTTTTGCGAATCGACATGATTCACATTCCAATGAAGAAATATTATGGAATTGAGGACAGAGCTTCTTCAACAGAGGTAGAGAATGATGTCCCAATTGATAATGTGCTTCAAATGAAGACAGGACACTAGCGCAGGCAACTGACTGAGACTCCCATTCATCAAGTATGTAGAGATCACCCGATACATGTCCTTTTACCAATAACCTGATTCGTCTTAAGATCATAAAACAGACAATGATCAGGAAAGAACGAAATATAATAAATAAGGTCTGGTAATTTTGTTAACAAAAATTAAATTAAAAGCCAACTTTGGAAGACTTAATACAGATGACAAGGTAATAGAGGACATTGGTTTAACGGTCCCATATCCAACATTATTACAAGTTGATCCATCAGCTACAATAATTGGTGAGGGTGCTTTGTGTGAATGAAAGTTGAAAAATACATTAGGATTACCTGTCATGTGATTTGTGGCACCTGAATCAATAACCTATTTATTTGAAGAAGTGACAAGACATGTTTTATCCGACTCAGCAAAGGCATTAACTGAAGTGAATTTCTTAAGCAATTCTCGATACTGAGAGAATTTTACAAACTCTTCCGCCGAAATTAGAATTGTTTTACCCCTATGATATGTAGCCATACTTCCAATCTCAAATACCGAAAGTATCAAATATAAGAGAAATCACCAACGACCCAACAAATAATATTCAAGAGGCTACCTTAGTGATCACAAAGTATACTAACAAGAGGATACAGATGTGCACGTGTTGATCCCACCAATATATATCAATAAGAATACCCAAATAAAATACTATCTCCAAGCACAAAGTCCCAAAAGCCAAAGTACTGAATTAATAGTGTGCAATAAAATTACTTCCTCACTATTAATTCATTTTGTAACAAATAAGATTCAGCAACTAGAGATGCAAAGTGCCCAGATAGAATCAATGGACTAAACACAGAAATATAGGCTTCCTCAGACCTGGAACAACACGAAGCAAGAATATCCAAGAATACTTCACTCAAATCATACATAGCCAAAATAGGAGAATTTTAAAACCTAAATCCACAATAAGCATGAACATTTGGTTTGAAGATCTAATTAGTAGGCAGCCACCCCCACAAAACTGATCGGAACAACAAAATACCACCAGAGGAACTTCAAATAGTCACCGGATTCTTGACCGGAGACAGGTAAATTTTCAAATAGTGGTCTGCCGAACAAGCAACCACCAGATTTTGGTTGAGAACGTTGAGCCAATTATGAAGCTGAAGAGCCAGCCAGATTCTGATCCCAGATGAGCCTCCACGCACCCTTTTCGTAGATCTGTCGGAAAAGGTGCACCGGCGTGTGAAACTCACGTGGCACTCTTCCGGTCACCGGATTCTATATATCGAAGGGATGCGGTCCTCCCTAAGTTGGTGGTGATGAACAAAACACCACTTGTCAAATCTCTACAAAGTAGTGTGAACTGACTCCGTCGAGCTTCGGTCAGTTTACCGATCTAACTCCGGCAAGGCAGAGTACCTTGCTCTGATACCATGTAATCGAAGAAGAATCCAATGGAAGAACTGATATCTCTATTCATGAATATACAAGGTATAAATACAATTACAAGGATTCTATAAAAGGGAATAAATTAAAACAAATAAAAGGAAATATTCTAGAGTAACTCCTATGCTTTGGTTACCATATTTTGTAACACCATGAAACTATCGAAAATGACTCATTTATGCCATTCGTCAATAGTTTGACTCATTTGTCATCGCCATTACAAAAATGGCTCATCCATGCCATTTTTCCTTAAGGTTGGTTTTACAATATCAGATATGACACGTGACCTTCAATTAGAGGTCCACATCGTTTAATTAAACCAGCCCAATTTTAAATCCCAAATTAATAAAAAAATCTGACCCATACACCCTACCCACCCACAACCATAATCTAGTTGGAGGTGGTATTGTAAAATCGACGTTAATGAAAAATGGCATGGATGAGCCATTTCGGTAACGGTGATGACATAAATGAGCCAAACTATTGACGAGTGGCATAAATGAGTCATTTCCGATAGTTCGATGGCATATTTGAGCCTTTTCCGTTACACAACACCAATTACCTGACAAAACCCCACAAATTGACCCCTTAGTTCTTTTCTTCTTTAGGTTTTAGAAAAAATAGAAAATTTATCAAGCGTCAGTTATAGAACCAGATTTAACAGTGTCTTAGTTACAAATATTCATCTGTAAATGAGAACCTTGTCAGGCTTACATGTATCTATATGCCATAATGTACGCTGAGATGAAGATGCTAGTATCTATCGCATGGCATAACACAGATATAATTATGAAACTCCAACACTGACCTCCAGAAGTTTTGTCTCACTGCTAGAGTGCAGATAATGAAACACTCTATCCTTCTCTTTTTTCAAACACTCCTCTGCCTGTGTTAGCAAAGAACATAAATTAGAACTTATTCCAGTATAAGACGCAAACGTTTACCTGTAACTATTCAATACCCCTACGAAAAGTTGATCACATTGGGACGTTTCATTTTACCCCATAGAGATATTGAATAGAAAGAGTTTTTTTGTTTCCCACCAAAATTTTGTAAATGAGCATTTAAATTCCCTTCAAAAGTAAGTAATAGATCCGAGACGTATAAAATGTGTCATCATTCACGGGAATTGAAATGTCTGCGAGATCGGGTCACAATTTGCATCGGTGAAACAAATTGTTGGAATTCCTAAAGTAATAAACTCCTGCAGGGCCATATATGGAGAGCAATTCCTGAGGTGAAAGAGTTGTGAAAATCATTTGTACCTTCAGCATATATTCTGGACAAGTATCTTCAACAATCCAGGTTGAAGCTTTCCGAGAATAATGACAGGCAGTATCTCGAAGCATTGCCCTCTTCAAAGTCATTAACGTAATAGTCCATCTTTCCCTTTCCCATCTCAATATACAAATCTATCACATTCTTCAATAAAGCTCCGTCAATTTTCTCACCCTCACGTTCTTGATCAATCTGATATAAAAAGATACTTCATTAAACCTTAACTAGCAGATAGAATTAGAACACATTGAGTCTAACGGAAAAAAAAAAGAAGAAAAAAAGATACTTGCCAGTGCTATTGCAGCATCTGTAGCTCTATTTTTCACCTTGTGATAAACCTATTATCAGCAAACACAAAAATGAATAGGATGCACAACAATGATATAAAGAGCCTTTAAGTAACTTAGAGATAACAAATATGCGAAGAAAAATTAAACAGCAGAATGATCTTTCCATAAGCTAACCAGATCCCGGAAGCAAGTCAGAACAACTTCATTAAGTGCAGGGACTTTGGCTCGTTCGATGAAAAACTTGTCAAGATAATGAAAGAACCTTAAAATCCACTTGACCATAAGTTTATGAGATGCCCATCTTTTCTCAAGCTCCTTTAACATGAATTCATCGTGCTTCTTTTTCAGAGAAGGCAAAACCTAATGAAGCAAATGGAGGCTGGTTAGTATTTTGAATAGCATCGCAAATCAATAAGATTGAGGATCTTCACTTTCTCTTTCTCCTTTTGTTTTTATGAGGTACAAAGGTGTAGAAACTAGAGAAACAACACTTGCTTGGTCACATAAGTTTCATGGAAATAAATATGATCCATCAGTAGAGGCGGAGCCAACATTGTAAATATGGGTTCGGGAGAAAAACCCAGTAATTTCGGCTCAAAGCCTGTTTTTGTGTTATAAAAACTCATTTAATATGTACAAATAATTTATCCAAAACCCAGTAAGTAAAAGGAATTGTGACTCAAAACTCATAAACTTCTGCCATCAATCATGTATCCATTATCTAATAAGTTTCAATCCCATTTGGGTAAAGATAAATCTTGATAGCCAAAAGGTACTAACAATAGTAATGATGTAATCTTCAACTGCTTCTTTATACTTATCATACAGTTGCTGAGAGTAATCATTAGGGTCTGTCTGGGTACACATGTTATAAATAATTCTATGCTTCAAATTAGCGTATATTACGCTCGAGGTCTCTCGAGTCTCCTGTTGTACCAATGTCTATATTCCAGCGATTCGCCCCTTTCCATTGAAATAGGGAAAGCGATTACAAACTAAGAGGACGAGACAAATAGAAGTAATAAACGGAATGCCAAGGATACGTGTAGAGCGTCATGTACTCGTCTGAGGTGAATGACTCCGGCTCTCCTTCTATGATTACTTTTATCTTATTAAGTCCCTTCTGAACACACTCCATTCCTTCCTCCAACGTGATAATCTTCTCCTCAGTCTCCCCCGCCATGTTGAAATATTTTTGTTAACACGATCCAATATAACAATTAAAAACCACAAATAAAATGAGCCGAGAGCCAGCATCTTAACTCAGAGAAAAAATACTAATTTTTCTTAAATTACAATTATATTTTATTGATACGAAATGAGCCGCCGAGGGTCTATCGGAAACAACTTCTATCCTGAAAAGGTAGAGTTAAGTCATGCGCACATCCTACCCTCCCCAGACCCCACTTGTGGGACTACCTTAGGTATGTTGTTGTTGTAATACGAAATGAGCCCACATGGACCAAAATAGATAAGAGATTCATGTAACTGATCAGAGGCAGATTTCGATGTCTAGTTAAAAAACAAATTCCCCATAATATCTATAAATAGAAAAATTAACATCACTCAAACAAAAATTTAAACCAGCATTTCACCCAAGTCTTTACCAGCCAAAACCGAGAAACAGCATCCAACATCAAACAAGAAGTAAAATCAACAAAGTCAGCCAGGAGAAAGAAACTACTCCCTCCGTCCCGAAAATATTGTCATAGTTTGACTTGACACGGAGTTTAAAAAATAAAAAAAGACTTTTGAAATGTGTGATTCAAAACAAACATTAGATATTTGTGTAACTGTAAATCATCTCATAAAGTTAAATTGTTTCTAAATATAGAAAGGTGTCAATCTTTTTAGGACAAACTAATAAGGAAAGTAGGACAATTTCTTTTGGGACAGAGAGAGTATTAATTTTCCTTAAATATTTAGTACTAAAACGAAATGAGTCCAGATGGAACAAAATAATAGATGATTCATATTAATTGATCAGATGCAGACCTATCCCTTCACAACAAGTTCAACCGAACCTAGTACTTTCGAGCTTCGACATAGACCATGTATACACAGGTAAAATTTCTAAAAAGACCTCTAAAATTTCAAAAGATATTAGATTCTGAACCCGTAATTTAAAAAATATTGTGGGCTCAGTGCTAAGAACTTTAAATCTTATAACCGCCTCTAGTATTAGAGCAATTGCTAAAAGAAAGCAGAACAAGTTCAATTGAAAGGCGATATCATACTACTCGTTGTCGCTGCTAACTGATGAATGAATTCTTCGAACTGTGAAGAAATTACTGTTGTTGTGCCTGTGTTCAAAAAATCAGGAAATACAGAAACCAAACGGAAAGACAAAAAACCAGAAAAAACGAAAGCGGAAAAATAATACGAAGTAAGAAAATATCGAGACCACGGAATTCCTTGTGTGTCCTTAAGGAATTTAATCCCCTCACTTTGTACCCGAGGTTATGGATTACTTCCTCCCGGGATAAAACGGATATACTGTCGCGGGAGTAGCGGTACGTCAAACGCCTTCGACTTCGACGAACTCAAAGTTGGCAACGAAACACGGTAAGACTCGATAGTTTTATTTGTAAAAAGAATGCAGAATTTCGGATGCAGAAATTTTTGGTTTTGGTATCTTTAAAATGAGGCATTGCCTTAGTTTATATAGCCTTGAAGGTGCCTCTTCGGAATAGGTTGGTATTTGTTCGGAAAGGTTGCCTTCCATTTCTCATTCACACCAACTTGGCTAGTTTTATTCATTAACTAGCTTTAACAATCCCCCACATGAATGGGGAATGGCTATATGATGAAAAACATGCATGACAAAAAAGCTGTGTGATTCGTAAGCAAGGATTAATCGCATCCGGATAAGTAGATTTCTCTTTGAACTTTCCGTAGTGAACATATGTCGGATATACTCGGTCAATCGGTAGATGTGATATCCTTGAACCGTCGAGCTTTGGTGTATACCTAGACAACCACATGTCACACAATTAACCCTTTAACCGTCTTTGGTTCTCATTGTTTTGTTCGTTTCGGCCATGAACACTTTGCACTGGTTCATAAGTGCGTAGAGAATTGGCCTTACATAATTCTCCTTGAAGCGGCTTACACTTCACACTTACATAGGTGATTCCTAAATGTGTCATCCCGTAGATACACTATTTGATATACCCCGTACCAAACTTAGGAACCATTAAAAAGCCGCAATGCTTTATCCTGAGTGCGAACATTGTCTCATCACGAGAATGGACCAAAGAGTTATTGTGACAATGTTGAACCGTCATTAATGACTTTGTTTGATCTCTTTGAACCTAGATCTTGGGATCTCCGGTCTTCTAGGTAGAGTTACCGTCACGATGACTTGTCCTCGGCCATAGTCCCATTCCCCTTGATGATCTTTCAACTACCTCTCTAGTTAGGCCTTTAGTTAGTGGATCCGACACATTATCTCTTGACTTAACATAGTCAATTGTGATAATTCCACTAGAGAGTAGTTGTCTAACGGTATTATGTCTTCGTCGTATGTGACGAGACTTTCCGTTGTACATAAGGCTCCCGCTCTTCCTATTGCCGCTTGGCTATCGCAATGTATGCATATAGGAGCCAACGGTTTGGGCCAAAATGGAATATCTTCTAAGAAATTCCGGAGCCATTCAGACTTCTTCACCGGCTTTGTCTAAAGCTATGAACTCGAATTCCATTGTAGAGCGGGCGATACATGTCTGCATTTGGATGACTTCCAAGACACGCTCCTCCACCTATGGTAAAAACATATCCACTTGTGGATTTAGTTTCGATTGAACCGGTGATCCAACTTCCATCACTTTGTATCCTTCAATAAGCTGCGGGATACCTGTTATAATGCAAAGCAAAGTTTTTAGTATGTTTTAAATACCCCAAAACTCGTTTCATCGCCGGCCAATGTTTTTGGTCGGGATTACTAGTGTAGCGACTTAGTTTACTTATAGCACATGCAATATCGTGTCGCGTACGGTTCATGATATACGACAAACTTCCCAACACTCGGCATAATCCAATTGAGAATGACTTTCACCTTTATTCTTTGCAAGAGCAAGGTTCATATCAATTGGCGTCTTTGCAACTTTAAAGTCCAAATACTTGAACTTTTCAAGTACCGTTTCAATAAAATGAGATTGAGACAATGCTAGACCTTGAGGAGTCTTATGGATTTTAATTCCCAGAATTAAATCGACAACTCCTAAGTCTTTCATATCAAACTTACTAGCAAGCATGCGCTTAGTAGCATTTATGTTAGCAATGTCGTTACTCATTATCAACATATCATCCACGTACAAACAAACAATGACTACGTGGTTTGGAGTGTTCTTAATGTAGACACATTTATCACACTCATTTATCTTGAATCCATTTGACAAGACATTGTATGGTCAAATTTTGCATGCCCTTGTTTGGGTGCTTGTTTTAGTCCGTAAAGAGACTTAACAAGTCGACACACCTTCTTCTCTTTCCCTGGAACTACAAACCCCTCGGGTTGTTCCATGTAAATTTCTTCCTCTAACTCTCCATTTAAGAATTTGTTTTCACATCCATTTGATGGATTTCAAGACCGTACACGGCGGCTAACGCTACTAACACCCGAATAGATGTAATCCTCGTTACCGGCGAGTATGTATCAAAGTAATCAAGACCTTCTCGTTGTCTAAACCCTTTAACAACTAGTCTTGCCTTATATTTATCAATAGTACCATCGCTTTCATTTTCTCGCTTGAAAATCCATTTGGAACCTAAAGGTTTATTCCCCGGAGGAAGGTCAACCAATTCCCAAGTATGGTTGTTTAAGATGGATTCTATCTCACTATTGATTGCCTCTTTCCAAAATTGAGCTTCCGATGAAGACATAGCTTCGTTGAAGGTTCGAGGCTCATTCTCCAACAAAAATGTTAGAAATTTCTGGTCCAAATGAAGTAGACGTCCTTTGACGTTTGCTGCGTCTCGGTTTTTCCTCATCATGAATATTTTCCTTTGTTTCTTCCCGAGGTCGTTTAGATTCTTTGCTAGACGACTCACATTCCTTTTTATACGGATATACGGTTTCAAAGAAGTCAGCATTATCTGATTCAATTACCGTATTTACCTGAATGTCGGGATTTTCTGATTTGTGAACCAGAAATCGATATGCCTTACTATTTGTGGCATATCCTATGAAAACACAATCAATGGTTTTAGGTCCTATTTTTACCCTTTTGGGTTTAGGAATTTGCACCTTGGCCAAACACCCCCACACTTTGAAGTATCCCAAATTGGGCTTCCTTTCTTTCCACTTTTCGTATGGAATAGATATTGATTTGCTATGGGGCACTCGATTGAGTATTCGGCTAGCTGTTAGAATGGCTTCCCCCCACAAGTTCTGGGGTAAACCAGAACTTATTAACAGGGCATTCATCATTTCTTTCATGGTTCTATTTTTCCTTTCCGCAATTCC
The DNA here is from genome assembly GCA_034509755.1 of Anisodus tanguticus. Lineage (NCBI taxonomy): Eukaryota > Viridiplantae > Streptophyta > Magnoliopsida > Solanales > Solanaceae > Anisodus > Anisodus tanguticus. The sequence continues at coordinate 47,834,759 of CM067554.1, read as the reverse complement.
GTTTGATTGTGGCGAGTAAGGGCGTTGTTTGATGAATAATGCCATATTCCAAACATATTTGTTCAAAAGGAGATTCATATTCACCGCCCCTATCACTCCTTATCATTTTAATCTTTTTGTTAAGTTGAGTCTCAACTTCACTTTTGTATTGCCCGAATGCTTCAATTGCTTCATCTTTACTATTAAGTAAACAAACGTAGCAATACCGCGTACTATCGTCAATAAAAGTTATGAAATACTTCTTCCCACCACGAGATGGGATTGACTTCATGTCACAAATATCTGTATGGATTAAGTCTAAAGGACTTGAATTCCTTTCAACTGACTTATAAGGATGTTTAACATACTTAGACTCAACACATATTTGACATTTTGATTGATTGCATTCAAACTTAGGCAATACTTCCAAACTAATCATTTTTCGCAAGGTTCTATAATTGACATGTCCTAAACGTGAATGCCATAAATTATCGAACTGAATCAGTTTTGACAGCAACAATTATAATACACAACGGTGAAGATTTTATTTCTTCAAACCGAATCAAGGTTACACAAACAGATTTAAAATACTTGAAACGAAATGCAGTAAATTGTATGTTGTATACTTGATGAAGTTTTTATATCTTCAAATCAAGTACCCAAATGAGTAGAAAGTTATGAAAACTTTAATCTCAACCGGAGTAGAAAATCCGAAGATTTTAGTCTCCAAACAACATAAAAGTTCGTTACACCGAAACAACAAACACCTTTTTTTTTTCTTTTTTTTTTTCCGTAAATTGTATGTTGTATACTTGATGAAGTTTTTATATCTTCAAATCAAGTACCCAACGGAGTAGAAAGTTATGGAAACTTTAATCTCAACCGGAGTAGAAAATCCGAAGATTTTAGTCTCCAAACAACATACAAGTTCGTTACATCGAAACAACAAACATACACCTTTTTTTTCCAGTAATGTTCTGTAATTGTTAAACAAGAACAAATGAACACAGAAATTTGGAATAAATTCCTTAAGCTTGTTGTTGTGCCTGTGTTCAAAAAATCAGGAAATACAGAAACCAAACGGAAAGACAAAAAACCAGAAAAAACAGAGAAGCTGGAAAAAATAATACGAAGTAAGAAAATATAATTACAACAATGTTACTTACACACAAATTTAGTATTAAAACGTAATGAGTCCACATGGAGCAAAATACATATAGATCTATCCCTTCACAATGAGTTCAACCGAACCCAGTACTTTCGACTCCACATTATGTGTACACACATGTAAAAATTTCTAAGAAACACTAAAACAACAGATATTAGATGCTGAACCCGTAATTTTAAAAACTATAGTGAGTTCAGTGCTAAAAACTCTACATCCTAGATGTATATGAGCAACAATAACATATCCAGTGAAATGTCATGAGTAGGGTCTATCTGGGGAGGATAGATTGTACACATACCTTACCCCTTCACAACAAGGTAGAGAGATTGTCTCCGATAAAGCTTCGGCTCAAGAAAAAAACATTTGAAAGAAAATCGGAAAAGAATTAACAAAAGTGAATGAAATCAAGACAAAATACTACATAAAGCATGACAAAAGCGTTACGAAGAAAATGAACAGTAACTACAACAAACTAGTAGATGTATTGGAAGGCGATATCGTACAGTTTTCGATGCTAAGTGGAGCAAATGTGAATGGATACTTTCTAACTGCGAAGAAATTACGGCAATGGAGATTGATTGATTGAATAAAAACCAATAGAAAATAAATAAAACATGAATGCGTGAGACTAGGTTGCATGCATTTTGGTTGAATTTCTAAAACACCTAAATATCGCACACGAAGACCTCGGTAGAGTGTATGATTTTCGATGAAAATTTGATGCTATTCTGACGGATCAGAATATGTGGAATTCCTTGTCATTCTTTTCTTGTCTGAGTTTTATTTATGTTTCAGACACTAACGAACTTAACTGTTCTTTATTCTTTTCTTTTAGTCCCTCCGTCTCGAAAAAATTGTTCCAGTTTGATTTGACACAAAGTTTAAAAAATAAAGGAAGACTAACGAAATGTGTTGTCCAAAATAAATTTTAAATATTTGTGTGGTTAAAGTTAAATTATTTTTAAATATAGAAAGAAGTCAATTTTTTTACAAACTAATAAGGAAAGTAGATCAATCTTTTTGAGATGGTGGAAATATATAATTATTATTATTATTTCTGGACATTCTAAAATGTTTGATACTAGTCAATTGAAAATATTAATCTAATTTTTTTAACAATTTTCAATATTTTCGAGTTCATATAAATGTTAAAACATTGATAATGCTTCGTACAATAGTCTTGTCATTTTTCAAATCTCGCTCATAGCGAAAGCTTAGTACATCAAACTGTTTTTTTTAATATAATAATGTGAGTTATTAAATTTACTAATTCAACTATAGAAAAGGAGCGAAAAAGGGATAGAAAGCCCTTAAACAACTGTAAATTGAGCAATTATGCTCTTCATTTGCTCTTTGGTATAACAATACCCTTACTAGCCAAGCGGAGCATAAACGCATGAAGTATTAGAAATAGAACAATTATTTTCATTATCTTTTGAGTTAATGGTAAAAACACATCTAAACTATAGTATTTTTGTAAATTACATAATTCAATTATTTATTATTTTATTTATCTGTTTAAACTATCACTCCCTTTGTATTAAAATGCACATCGATATTGAGATGGTCTCCACGTGCCTATTGTCGATTGATTTCAAATATTTGGTCAACTCAGTGTCGAGGTGTGTTTTAATATAAAATTGAGTGATAGTTTAGGTATGTAAAAGGAACAATGAATAATTGAAGTTTGAAACTCGTAAAAAAGCGATAGTTTAGGTAGGGTTGTCAATGGTACGGTTCGGGCAATTATTTTATAAAAATTATATCATACCAATTTTAAGTCATTTCATTTTGTAGAACCAAAATTAGACTTTTCGAAATCGTTCCATTATCTCGGTTTCTCTTCGGTATCGATATGGATCGGTTAATTTTCGGTATTCTTTTTTAAGAAAATAAGATCATGTTATAGTCACTAGTAAAAGTTAAAGAGATATCATGCATACATCTATGGAACTTTGGCAAAAACTCTTTAGACATTATTATTGTTTAAAAGGTGATGAATAAAAAAAACAAGAAATATGATAACAATAAAGATCGATCCCACTATTTTACGGTAGTGTAAATCATTGTTAAGCAAAGACAAAAAGGATAATTTAGGTCGCACGAGGGGGCAAAAATCAATCAAGATGAGACTCAAGAACTGAGTCTACTAAAATTAATTATCCAATTAGAGAAATTTAAAATCATACCAGAGGAAAGATATCTAATACTTTGTAGCTTTCTATCCAAGATCGTTGAAATACCCTGTAGCTTACAAACTAGTTACTACTTACTACTAGAGATGCTAGATCTAATTTAATTTCAATAGGAGTAGTATAATAGTGTCACGACCCAAACCGGAGGTCATGACGGGCACCCGGACCTTGTCGGGTACCACTAATCATATATGTAACATCTAACCATAATTAAACATGGTCTCAAGGGCCGTCACAAAGTGTCCTGCTGACACATAGAAACGATAAACTGGAAAGAAGCTATGCAAAAAATCCTGCATCCAGAAGGACCTAACTTATATACATATACATATCAAGGCCTGACAAGGACATACACGACCACTATACATAGGATATCTGTCTACGAACATCTAAAGAGTACGTAACATCATAAGGTTGGGACAGGGCCCCGCCATACCCCTATGCATATCCAAAATATTGTACCACGACTAGACTGCAACTCTGGAACAAGTAGAGTTCTCCAATACCAGCTGAACTAGCAACCTATTAGTGCGGACCGTCACCCCTGTCTACCGAGCTGTGGGCATGAAACGCAGCGTCCCCCGACAAAAGGGACATCAGTACTACTGATGTACCGTGTATGTCAGACATGAAGAATAGTATAATAGAAACCTGAAAGTAACATGAGACAAGAAACAATCAACCGGTAGAGAATGCCTTTGAGGACCATAATATGCATAAGTATCATGTCTGTGTAGAATGCCTCTGAGGGTCATAATATGCCTAAATGTCATGCAAATGCGGTCTCCCATCATATCATTTCGGCCTCTCCCATCATATGGACATAATCATCATCATATACCGATTGATCGGGTGGTGTGCGTATAACACCGTAACACCTACATATATATAATGCATACTATATAGTAGTGTATATAACACATGTGGGTCAAGGGTAATACATGAATATAATGCATGAATGATAATAAAACATTCTGAGTTTATCGGAGTGACATAATATCGTTTCACCTCCGATTAATATTGTGAATCTTAACATCTTTCCCATTTACCTCGATAGGGATTTAGGAACATATTTAGACATGCTTTGACAATAGAAATGAATAACATGAACATCCTTAACTAGTAAGAGTAGAATCATTTATGGGACAATACTACGTTTACGTTTCGTACTTAGAACATGACAAAAGAAGAAAGGATTTGCCTTAACGTACCTTTGAATCGACTTTTACGATGATGAAATCAACCTCCTTTACAAATTAATCTTTGGTTGCCCTTTTGCGAACTTATTATCACGTTACTTCACCACGAAGTAATCTTTAATTTACTATAATCCGGAGAAAATCCACGCTAGAATCATGTAACCGACATGGACATCATTTCTACGTCGTTATTTGAATTTTTGCAACATCAAACAAGAGTGAGAAGGGAGCAACATGCATGTCAAAGAGAAGCAACTCATCTCACCATGGACGACAATATAAGTCAATCATGTAGTAGTCCTAAAGTGCAGCAACTTATCTCAATAGATAACAACATAGTGGCTCAAAGTCGCGTTGCTTTGCTGCTTGAAATAGTGAACTTAAAGTGATATGCTGTCACTGTTATTGATACGCAAAGGACACATAGTCCCTCTTAATTACAATAGATAACTATCACACTTAAGTGTCCCTTTAATAGTTTGTACACGTCCCAAGCCTTTGTCAACCACATGACTAATCTTCATCCACTAACATTAATAATTGTGGCCCTTTCCTTGCCACGTGAACATGTTGTCCCTTACCATTAATCCAAATATTTATCCACATAATCCTTTTAATTTATTACATGTCTCCTACTAAATCAATATTTAACCACTTACCCTATAATTAATTTTTTGATCTCAATTCACTTAAATAATAATCATTTTTAACATATTTCATATACGCATTATCATGTTCATGTAATATAACACTAGTCTATAGACTATGTTGGCTCACACGAGAACAATATTTTCGATCATCGTCGTCACACTTTTAAAATCTTAGAGTATTTCGATATATCATCATTTTATATACTAAGCTCTTTGTTTGCATACGTGAATATGACTAAAAAATTTAAGGCTCGGGTCTACTTGCATACGTCTAGCTGTTCAAACCATCACCCAAAATTACGGGGTGTTACATCATTTCCCCTTAGAAACATTCATCCTCGAATGTTGGGGTGACATATTTAATCTCCGTCACATAGCCAGAAAACACAACCACCGCTTCCCGGGGCCATATAATATAACATACATCATTATATCTGATCTCACATGGTCACCAAACATTAATTATAATAATCTAAAATAGAACTCACCTCATGCTTCTCTCAGAACCTCGGCGTTGGTCTGAAATAGGTAAGGATATTTGTGTTTCATCTCCTCTTCCGCCTCTCACATCATTTCTTCTACATTCTTATTCCGCCATAGAACTTTCACGAAGGCTACTTCTTTAGTCCTCAACTTGCGGACTTGTCGATCTAAGATAGCAATAGGAACTTCTTCATATGATAGATTCTTTGTAACCTTCACATCGTCAATCGGTACAATCCGAGAAGGATCCCCAACACACGCTCTTAACATAGAAACATGGAAAATCGAATGAACAAACTCAACTCCGAAGACAAGTCCAATTCATAAGCCATTTGGCCGATTCGTCGAATTATGCGATATGACCCGATATACCTTGGATTGCGCTTTCCCCTTTTCCCCAAATCTCATTACACCCTTCATAGGAGAAATCTTCAAGAAGGCCCAATCATCCACTTGGAACTCTAAGTCCCGTCGTCACACATCTAAATACGACTTTTAACGACTTTGAGCGGTTAAAAGTCGTTCTTGGATAAGTTTCACATTCTCTATGGCTTGGTGCACTACATCAGACCCAAATAATTCTGATTTGCCTACTTCGAACCATCCGATAGGAGGTCTACATTTCCGTCCATATAAAGCTTCATATAGAGCCATTTTAATGCTAGTATGATGAATGTTATTGTACACAACTTCAATAAGGTATAGATGATCATCCTAACTTTCCTTGAAGTCCAATACACAAGCTCGTAGCATGTCTTCGAGCGTTTAAATCGTACGCTCGGCCTGCCCGTATGTCTGAGAGTGAAAAGTTGAGCTAAGAGTAACATGGGTGCCCAAAACCTCTTTGAAATGATTTCCAAAAGTTGGTTGTGTATTATATACATCAGTCAGATATAATAGAAATAGGCATACCATGAAGGCGAACAATCTCCTTAACATACAACTTTGCATAGTCCTCGGCTGTGTAGGTAGTTTTGATCGCCAGGAATTGAGTTGATTTGGTCAGTCTATCAACAATCACCCAAATAGAATCAAACGTATGATAAGGGCGAGGTAAACCCCTAATGAAATCCATATTAATCATTCCATATTTCCACATCGGGATCCCAATGTTCTGAGCCAAGCCGTCGGCCTTTTGGTGCTCTACTTTTACTTACTGACAATTAAGACATTGAACTAGCAACTCTGCAATGTTCCTCTTCATGTTGTTCCACCAATACATACCTTTGAGATCATGATGCATCTTAGTAGATCCAGGGTGAATGGAATATTGTGAGCAATGGGCATGCGTCATAATCTTGTCTCGTAATCCTACTACTTTAGGAATACACAAATGGACCTTCCACCTGGGGTCCCTCTCCCATTATACTCGAAGGTTGCTGTTCTCTTTTTGTTAAATATCCTTCCCAATCTTCCCTAAAAAAATGGGATCTTTATCATGACGTTCATTTTTTTCTATTATGAGGGATGACCCTGCTGTATTCTGAGTCATAGGGCTATCACTCATTGAATCCTCCAATCGGACTCCCACTTAACTACCGAGGCGTTCCCTCAGCTAAACTTCTCTCATTAGTCCTCACATTAGTCACGTCGCTTGTGGGTGAATTATTCTATTGTCAACTTAGCTTTGTTTACTAACTGGTGTGCTGAAAACTCTTATATTTATAGTATCTCAATCGTGAACACTTCATAGACAATGTAATTCGAATTTGAAGTGCGCGTATCATCGTAGTTAACTCTCATTCATGGTCTGAAAGGAATCTTTTTTTTTTTTGTACCTTCTCACTACTCATAATTATAAACAACTTCATTTCTTACTTCTTTTGACACTTGTTCACTCATTTTCTTACTTGTCGTACTCGTCTTAAGTCTATAATATTCTGGTATACATACGTAATCTCCAACATTACTCCTGATTCCAATCCTTGGCGTTACTACTCCTTAAAGGATGAGTTGTTAACTTATTCCCTTATTCAGTACGTAGAATATTCTGAAGAATTACATGACATTGACCTACTATATCCAAACATGGTCGTTATACTTAGATTCAAATTCCTTTACTTGTCTCATGGTTAATTATTTTTGTCAATGGCGTTTTGGGAAAAGATTTCCTTGATCTCGTTAAGTTGTACACCCATTACCTTATCTATCTCGTAGAACCTTTGGTCAGTTCAATAATGCTCATAGACATCTATATTTGCCTGACATTTTATCTTCATTATAATGTCATTAGCTCTTGACATATATCTTTAACGTCTACCTTATATCCATAGGCATCATTGGCCCATTTCACCTGTTTAGGTGCTAATCTCGAGCTTTACTCATTGTTACTTCCGTTTACATACTTTTCGAGAGGTATGATTGCATATGTTGTAGAACTGATGCTTCGTATGTTTTAGATCCAATTCACTGTGTTACATGATCTAATGACTTGTCAAGCTTTCTTGTCTTATCATTATTAGATCTCTCATCGACCGAGTGCTCATTCGTCTTACCTTTATATTTCCATCTCAAGTTGCGTCGGGGGGATCTCTTATCTCAAAGTATTTCTTATACTATCTTCCTGAACATCAGAGGTTCGTCACCTTTGGCCAAAGAGTTCTTACTGTCCCTCCTCTACCATTGGTCCTTACGCTATTCTGGAGTAATCATACCTTTGTGAAACTTGCATAACTATAATCTCGTTCACCTTTATCCTTCTTGTCGTACTCTTTCCTTCTATTCGTCATTAAACGAAAAACATTCCTTCCTTGATACTTGATCATACCATTCCATTCCTACTTATTCACTGTTTTCATATTTATTACATCCATTATTTGATTGTTGCATAGTTCTCGTCCTCAATTTCCTCCAACACGATATTGTTATCCAGAAGTTATTTAGAATTGTAACATGCTGCACAATGAAGCCGAAGACCTTACCAGTCCAATACCTATAGCATGTCTTAGCTTACTAACATTGATACATGCAATTCTCAATAATATGTGGTATGTCCTTTTACGCATGGATGGGAGGCTTATGTCCCCTTCCACTACCGTGGATAACTCGATCCTTATATATGACTTGGGATCACTATCTTGGGTATGTCACTTTACGTGATCTTCTTAAATTTACTGATGGTCACTCTTCACACGATTCGGTTGGGGTAATCCATTCTCGATAATGATATCCTGGGACAATTCCTAATCTATTCTAGGTAAGACATTATAATTTAGGGCACACGTACATAACATATTCCCTCATTCTAGTCAACACGAGTCACTGTAAAACGTGTAGGTTTCATAACCTACTAAACCTTCCAATTATGTCTTCTGCGTTTCATCCGTACAACTCATAATCATCTTATCTTTACCTTTGCGCATCAATTTGGGACACTTTGGAACATTGTGGCCATGGCTGCCACACTAAACCAACCCTATGTACCGTACCTTTGTAGTATAATCCAGCATGCGCTCGACTATACTGATTACAAGATGGTCGGGGCGGTCTCACTCGACCTTTACAACTTTGACCCAGAAATATTGGCATCTTTGAATCCTTTAAATATCGGCGATCCCTAATGTCACGACCCATAAACGGAGGTCACTGACGGCTTGTAGCTCCCCGGATGCTCGATACCAAGTTTGTCACGGTACCACTAATCATATATGTAACATCTAACCATAATTAAACATGGTCTCAAGGGCCGTCACAAAGTGCCCTGCTGACACATAGAAACGATAAACTGGAAAGAAGCTATGCAAAAAATCCTGCATCCAGAAGGACCTAACTTATATACATATACATATCAAGGCCTGACAAGGACATACACGACCACTATACACAGGATATCTGTCTACGAACATCTAAAGAGTACGTAACATCATAAGGTTGGGACAGAGCCCCGCCATACCCCTATGCATATCCAAAATATTGTACCACGACTAGACCGCAACTCTGGAACAAGTAGGTGCTCCAATACCAACTGAACTAGCAACCTATTAGTGCGGACCGTCACCCTGTCTACCTGAGCCTGTGGGCATGAAACGCATCGTCCCCCGACAAAAGGGACGTTAGTACTACTGATGTACCGAGTATGTCAAGCATGAAGAATAGTATAATAGACACCTGAAAGTAACATGAGACAAGAAACAACCAACCGGTAGAGAATGCCTCTGAGGACCATAATATGCATAAGTATCATGTATGTGTAGAATGCCTCTGAGGGTCATAATATGCCTAAATGTCATGCACAATGCGGTCTCCCATCATATCATTTCGGCCTCTATGGACATAATCATCATCATATACCAGTTGATCAGGTGGTGTGCGTATATAACACCTACATATATATAATGCATACTATATAGTAGTGTATATAACACATATGGGTCAAGGGTAATACATGAATATAATGCATGAATGATAATAAAACATTCTGAGTTTATCGGAGTGACATAATATCGTTTCACCTCCAATTAATATTGTGAATCTTAACATCTTTCCCATATACCTCGATAGGGATTTAGGAATATATTTAGACATGCTTTGACAATAGAAATGAATAACATGAACATCCTTAACTAGTAAGAGTAGAATAATTTATGGGACAATACTACGTTTACGTTTCGTACTTAGAACATGACAAAAGAAGAAATAATTTGCCTTAACGTACCTTTGAATCGACTCTTTACGATGATGAAATCAACCTCCTTTACAAATTAATCTTTGGTTGCCCTCTTGCGAGCTTCTTATCACGTTACTTCACCACGAAGTAATCTTTAATTTACTATAATCCGGAGAAAATCCACGCTAGAATCATGTAACCGACATGGACATCATTTCTACGTCGTTATTTGAATTTTTGCAACATCAAACAAGAGTGAAAAGGGAGCAACATGCATGTCAAAGAGAAGCAACTCATCTCACAATGGACGACAATATAAGTCAATCATGTAGTAGTCCTAAAGTGCAGCAACTTATCTCAATAGATAACAACATAATGGCTCAAAGTCACGTTGCTTTGCTGCTTGAAATAGTGAACTTAAAGTGATATGCTGTCACTGTTATTGATACGCAAAGGACACATAGTCCCTCTTAATTACAATAGATAACTATCACACTTAAGTGTCCCTTTAATAGTTTGTACACGTCCCAAGCCTTTGTCAACCGCATAACTAATCTTCATCCACTAACACTCTCATAATTAATTTCTTAATCTCAATTCAGTTAAATAATAATCACCTTTAACACACTTCATATACTCATTATCATGTTCATGTAATATAACACTAGTCTATAGCCTCTGCTGGCTCACACGAGAATAATATTTCCGATCATCGTCGTCACGCTTTTAAAATCTTATATTATTTCGGAACCGCATCCTTTTATATACTAAGCTCTTTGTTTGCATACGTGAATATGACCAAAAATTTTAAGGCTCGAGTCTACTTGCATACGTCTAGCTTTTCAAACCATCACTCGAAAGTACGGAGTGTTACAAATAGGTTTCAAACTTGGAACTTTAGGTGTTAATTATGTTGTTGGCTTGTAGTCGTTTTCATCATCCTGAAACCAAGGATTTTTTTTAATATTTTATTTTATTATATTTAAATTTAATATATAGAATATATTTTACACATATAAACTTATTCGGTACAATTCAATATTTTTTTGTTTTATTTTTATACAATTAAAAATCAATCTAATTATCCGATACGATTATAAATTTATATAAAAACCGTCGGTTTTATTAAAAGAAATCTAAAAATTAGTTCGGTACGCTATGATTTGGTCAGTTAATTCGGTTTTTTGAAAATTATTGATACTCCTAAATTTAGGTGTGATTTTGATGATTAACTCTGATCTTTTTGGCACAAAAGTGACCTTACTGTTAGCCAAAGACATTTTTGTACCAAAAAGTAAATGAAGGACGTAATTACTCTATCTCCAATAGTTCACGAATATCTTTTGTTTAATATCAGAGTATATTTTAAAAAAAACTCACGTTAAGATGCACCTAATACTCATGTGATAAAAAAAAAAAAACAAAACTGAAAAAAAAAACTTTATGTCGTTGATTTGATTTATAATAAATTAATATGTTAATTTAGTAAATTCTGAGTGAAAAATCGACTCAAACTTGATCATGTGCCTTATGGTCTTGTTTGCCTTTTGAACAATTTTGATCTTCGACACCACAAAAACACAAAAACACAAAAAAAAAAAAAAAAAAAACGATACGGTTTAATTACTAAGTTATGTAATTACTACTGCCAAAATTGTAATTAGTCCTTCGGATTAGCTATATTTAAATATCCGTTGAAGATAAAAGATAAGTACTTCGGCACCAAAAAATATACACCAGTAAATAGAAACGAAATAACACTGAATATAATTTCAAACAAGAAAGGTTATCAATGTCGAATAAGGCATAATAAGGCTTTTAAATTATAGTAATGTCAAAAGCAGCACAATTAGCTACAGTAAAGTGCCAGAACTAAGGTAATAAATAAAAACAAGTTACAAGGAGGGTGAACAATTTGTAACGTCATATCACAAATTGCGACTAAAGTGAAAAAAGAAAAACTACATCACAGCAAAATCGAGATATTCCGATAATCTCCCACCAATACAGATACCAGTAACTTTGTCAACCAAGGTCATTTTTTCTTATTTACTTTCTTGTCATTCCTCCCTCTCTTTCTAAACTCTCGGTTCTCTGAAGGGTACTGCTTCTTGATTAATAGATTACACATTGCTGTTTTCACTGCTTCTGCAGCTGTTGATAATGCATCTTTCTCGATGAACGAACTCCCTTGCAACGTTTGAAGGAGTAATTCACCACCTGGTATATCTTTATCTTCGAAGATACATGTCTCTTGCTCTTTGCTGTCACAGAAACCATTGAGAATCTTCACACGAGCCAAAGGTGCTGAATCGGAAGCACATAGAGTCGATGCACCCATGACCATCCACAATTGATTCGATGAAGAGGTAGCTGCTATGCTTGTGGGAATAAAAGTCTCCCCAGGAATTGGAACCACCTGGAATTTACATCCAAGGGAAAAGGTTAAACAAATACACAGACACTTTGACAACTCCTCAAGCATTAAACAAAATTACAAGTGACATTTTCCCTTGATGCTGGCCGTTGCAACTTCGAACGAGGCAAAATCTAATTAGTAGCCTGTTTGGCCAAACTTAGAAATTCTGCTTGTTCTGAAAATGGCTTTTTGTCAGAAGTGCTTTTCAAAAAGTACTTTTGGAGAGTAGTCCGGCCCTTCCCCAGACCCCGCGCATTGGGGCTTAGTGCACCGGGCTGCCCTTTAGTTTGTGTTTGGCTAATGAATTTGAAAGACACTTTTTTCAACGTTAGAGTAATACTTGTGCTTGGTCAATGTTCCAAAAGTGCTTCTAGAGAAAAGCTACTTCTTTTTAGCTTCTGAGAAAGAACTTTCGCTACTACTCAAAAACACTTTTTTCTCGAACAACTTGGCCAAACACCTCAACTTTCTCAAATAACCACTTTTGGCTTTCCAGAAGCTTGGTCAAACGGGCTTTAGATTTCCATGATTTTGAGAAAGTAAAGGAACGCACTCTTGCAACATGGAGAGATCTAGCTGAAATGTCGCAACTCAAAAGCATCACTCCTGCCAAGCTACAATGCAAAGGAGAAAGGTATCATGATGTAAGAACAAATTGACAGAGCCCTTTACAGGATGAAAAGGCAACATGTTGACATAACCAGAGACATACCTCTGAATGGCTACTGCAATTAATGATCCATCAGGAGTGGCACTGATATCGGTGACAGCCAGCAAGTTGTCATCTATTCTTTCTTCTGGCTGTAATAGTCCTGTCTTCACAATCGTAGAGAAAATTAAGAACTAAGCTGAAATGAAAGATCAAATACAGTTTCTCATTTAAACACTAGAAAGGTAGAGGAATAAAGGAAATGGACCAAAAAAGATAGATCGGTTCATGCCCTATTTCACGGTCACCACTAGGGGTGTCAAATGGGTGGGTTGAGCTGAAGATGAGCGGGTCAAAATGGACAAGGTTTCTATGGGTCAATTTGGGCTAAATATCAGCCCAATTGGGTACATATAAGCCCAGTTTTTAGATGGGCTGAAATGGGTTGGACTAAAATGGGCTGAGCTAATAATATACATATAGTATAGGTTTTGTATATTTGGCTATTGCCGGTAATTAAGTTTGGCCGAGGGTACGTATGCGTAAGTTTCCCATTGTTTAATGTTATGGAAAGAGAACTAAAATAAATCTATCAAATATCTCTGCCCAAAAGAGATGAAGCTACCTCTGGTCCAACATGACAGGTATCAAGAAGAGAACCACAAGTGAAGTCCCACAAGCGTACCTGGGAAAAAAGAAAAAGACAAAAAGAGCATAATGTTTACGTGATATTACAACTCCTTATATTATATACTTCAAAGTAGATAAAAAATGAATAGGAAGTTACATGCTCATATAATTCTTTTAAGGTATTTATTTAGCAATTAATTACATTTTGCAGTTTAAGTCGCTAATTCTGTTTAGCCTCCTAGCTGCTAGGTCACAAGCTTGTGTTTAACAGAGAGAAAATGAATAGCCAAATGTTGAGGATGGCATTTGTTATCTCTTCCAAATGGGGCCTAAAGGCGCATAAAGGTTATTTGAGTGAAGTAAAAAAAATTAAATCATTTTAGAAATTTACTCACAGTTGAATCACCACCTCCAGAAAGTAAATACCACTGTTGGGAATCCTTGCTGCAAATGAAGGCAATGCAGGTAACAAACCTGACAATCAAGACGTAACAAATCAGCCCATGGCCATCATAACCAGCTAGCATTACTAAAAATAGAGAATTTCCTCCTGTGGAAATGCATGCTGAAGGCGGACTGTTTTTTGCAAAAAAACAATTATGGCCTTAAAATAGCTCACTGATTCCATATAATTGGCAAAAAATGTTATTATTTGCAATACGAACCAAAAACACCTGTATTTTTGCCAAGTTTAGCTATGGTAGTTTGTGAACCAACAATACATGAGATCACAACTATAAATCCATCAATTTCTTCTTAAGATCGGAGACCTATACACTGATCTTTGAAAAAAAAATCTGGACCAGTTAGTGACTTTCGAGACAGCTTAATCAATGTCAACAATGTGCTTTATTTTTTTGATTGTTAAATCAACAATGTGCTTTATTTTTTTGATTGTTAAATTAACAATGTGCTTTATTAAATGCAGTCATTTCTAGTGCATCCAATACTTAACCAAGAGGAGCTACCAAACGTATAAAAGGAGAAGAAATTCCGCAACAACAACAATATACCCAGTGTAGTCCCACAAGTAGGGTTTGGGGAGGGTAGGATGTACGCAGACCTTACCTCTAACCTTTGTGGGGTAGAGAAGTTGTTTCCGATAGACCCTCGGCTCAAAAGAAATTCCACAAATGTACATAAATATGCTCCATCAACTCACTATTAGGCATCGCATAGATATTTCAAATGTACTAAATTAGGGGGGGACACAAAAATGGCAAACTAAATCATTCCTGGTCAAATATTTTCTCCTTTTTTGAGTCAAGTACCCTGGTCAAATGTCGAGATTGGCTTTCATCAGTAATGGAAAGAAAACTATCACAAGAGTTTACCAATTTTAGGCAATATAACCAACATTTATCAGAAAAGACTATACTGCAACAGCTTGATTACTACTACTGAGTGTGTTAGGACCAGCAGAATTTCAAGAAATTCTTACTCTGTATGGCCAAGGCAAAAACTTTGAATCTCATGAGCTCCATCTGATGGCTTTTCCGGGAACACAGAGACCTGTAATTACGACCCATAAGAATTTTGATGTTAGCAGGAGATCATTAAGATATCTTACGGGTATTCATGATTAATAGGACGCGTGAAATTACTCGGATTTTGAAGTCCCGGTCGGCACTAATAATGTACCGTCCGTCAGGTGAAAACTCCTGCACAATAAAAATTCACTTCGGTGATGTTTGGTTGGAGGTAGTGGAAAACTAATCTCCACATAATTTTTTTGACATTGTTAACACAATGTTTGGTTTCATTTTTCCTTCCACATAAAGCTTAGCATTATTTATACAACATTTGGTTCCAACTTTTATTTTCCGCATAACTACAACCTGCATAAGTTATGCGGGAATCTTTGTATTATTTTATGCGGGAAAGAATGTAGAAAAGAATGCAGAGATAAGTAATACATGAATTAAAGCAACTATATGACAAAAAAAAAACCTTTTAAATTATACATGATTTTTAGTACAATAAATAAAAGATCCAATGATAAATAACCCTTACATGTAATTCCTACATTATAATCTCTGAATTACTTATCCTTGCATAACTTGCTTATAAACCAAACGACCCCTTAGAGAAAAATCAATTAGCTGTTGAAAGCTAGAGGCCTTGACTATGGGGTCAATCTAGTTTAAAGAAAAGAAAAGTGTGATATGATATGCGCTGGACTAGGAATAGATTCATAGAAAACTAAAGCAATCCAAGTGAAGAGGAAAAGAAAAGAAAAATACCAGACTAGTAATGATACTGCAGTAGTGGGCAAGAATTGGGATTGCCTTCTTATTGGGCAAACTTTGATTTTCATGAAAAGCTTCTATTTCAACTGCATATATTACACCAAATTTATCCGCAAAAGATACAAAACGACCATCATTACTAATGGCAACAGCAGTAACTCTCTTCTCGGATGACCTATTAAAACCATATCAGTTAGATAAACGTCAACTCTGAATGCCAAAATCCAAAACAAACAAAAAATGGAAAGGGGGGGGGGGACAGATTTCTGCAGTGGACAGTTCAACTAATAATGATCAGGACAAAAAACAATTTACATATTAAACAGACATCCACTTATAAAAAGATTTTCTGATGCGAAAAATTTAGAACATTATTATGATATTATCTATTCAAGTACATGATAACAATAGGGGAAAAAAACAAAAACAAAAACAAATAATCATTATGGATGTACATCGCATATGTATTTCACGTGATTTTGAAGGGCATATCATTTGACAATATCTTATGAATGTATCAATAATCTATCACTGCATTCAAAGCGATTGGATTTCTTAAAATTTTGTAATCTATCACTAAATTCAAAATGATCGGATATTGTCTGAACTTAACATTTTGAATCCTTTTTTACAATATTTAGTTAATCATTATTGAAATATAGTTTTAAGAATTATTTTTCCTTCGCTTCTTTTGTTTGGAACATATCTTGGATGACTTTCCACCCATTATTACAACTTAAGTAATGACATGGGGCAAAGATCTACACTAGCACTGTAGAAAACTGAACCAAACAATATTGAATGGGATCCAAATGCCATATACATAGTTGAAAAACACTCGTTGGGAAGGAGTTATAGTTAATTTACTCAACTCAAATAAGGAAAGAATTTATAGGAAAATCTTACTCGATCTTAATTTCCTAAACATTAGTAGCTCGTACATAGTTCAAATAAGGAAAGATTTAATAGATCAAACGTTAGTCAATTTCAAAGTCCTAAATATTAGAAAAATAATTAAACAACAATTTCGTCAAATATGAAATCTATTTTTAAAGGGTGAAAAGGTCGATCAACATTTCTTGTTGGACCTTCGTACTTTTATAATAGTATAAAAGTATAGATCTCACATTGAACAAAATTGTGCTTTAATTATTTTCCTAATATTAAGGACTTTGAAATTAACTAAAATTTTTGCTGTTAAATCTTTCCTTATTTGAACTTTAAATGTAAGAACTCCTAATATTTAGAAATTTAAAATCGAGTAAAATTTTACTTGTGAAAATTCTATTCCTTTTTAATTGTGTAAAATAACAAAACTTGCATTTCCTACAAGTGCTTTTGAACAATGTATATAGGGTTAGGATCGCATCCAATATTATTTGGTTCCGTTTTCTCCGATGCTATCTGCCCCATGTCATCACTTAAGTTGTAATAGAAAATCACTCATGCAAGACATGTTTACAAAAAAAAAAGTAACAAAGAAACAAAATCTCAAACAATTGAGAATCACTATTTACTAGAAACAAATTCTAAATGACTCATTTCAGTTGTACTTCCATAAACTCTTGAACGAAAAAAGAGATAGAGCTATTATGCTGGGAGATCTGGAGCAATCTGATAGGTACCGAGATTTAAGGTATTGTAGAAGCATTACGGTTGAAGAGGTTAAGGGTGTTGTTCGCAGGATGCGCAGGGGACGAGCGACCCGGACCGATTAAATCCTAGTTGAATTTTGGAAGAGCGTAGGCGTGGCAAGTTTGGAGTGGCTGACTGAGTTGTTTAACGTCATTTTCAAGACAGCGAGAATGCCCGAAGAATAGAGGTGGAGTTCAATGATCACTTTGTACAAAAACAAAAGTGATATCTAGAGTTGCAACAACTATA
This sequence comes from Anisodus tanguticus, assembly GCA_034509755.1. NCBI lineage: Eukaryota > Viridiplantae > Streptophyta > Magnoliopsida > Solanales > Solanaceae > Anisodus > Anisodus tanguticus. The sequence goes on along the minus strand of CM067554.1, from coordinate 47,816,648 downwards.
GGGGTATCAAGCTGACAAGTCACGCTATGAAAGTTTGGGAAAGGGTCGGAGAGATGAGGGTGAGAAGAGGCGTGTCTATTTTCGAGAACCAGTTTAAATTCATGTCGGGGCGTTCGACTACAAAAGCTATTCATCTTATTAGGAGGTTGGTGGAGCAGTATAGAAAGAGAGAGAGACTTACATACGGTTTTCATCGACTTCGAGAAGGCATACGGCAAAATTCCTAGGGAGGTTCTATGGAGATGTTTGGAAGCTAGAGGTGTACCTATGGCATACACTAGGGCGATAAAAGATATGTATGATGGAGCCAAGACCAGGGCACGGACAGTAGGAGGAGACTCGAAGTACTTTCCAATGATGATGAGGCTGCACCAGGAATCAACTCTTAGCCCATTCTTATTTGCCTTGGTAATGGATGGATTGACACGACAAATCCAAGGGAGGTGTCATAGTGTATGTTATTCACATACGACATAATCTTGATTGATAAGACTCGTAGCAAAGTGAATGCTAAGCTGGAGGTTTGGAGACAAGACTCTGAAGTCTAAAGGGTTCAGGCTGAGTAGAACCAAGACAGAATACTTGAAGTGCAGGTTCGGTAACGGGAGCGACCTTAAGACAAGCGAGCGTGGAGGTGAAGGTGAAGCTTGGTACACGGATTATTCCAAAGAAAGGAAGTTTCAAATACCTCGGATCTATTATCCAAAGGGATGGAGAGATTGATGACGATGTCACACATCGTATTATGACAGGGTGGATGAAATGGAGGCTCACATCTGGAGTCTTATGCGACAAAAAGATGCCACCAAAACTTAAAAGCAAATTCTATAGGGCGGTGGTTAGACCGACTATGTTGTATGGGGTAGAGTGTTGGCCAGTCAAGACTTCGCACATCCAAAAGATGAAAGTTGCGAAGATGAGAATGCTGAGATGGATGTGTGGGCATACAAGGAGGGATAGGATTATAAATGATGATATCTGGAATAGAGTAGGAGTGGCCTCGGTGGAGGTAGGGGTGGGCATATATCGGTTCGATTCGATTTTGTATCCGAAAAATATGAACTGAATAAAAATCAAGTTTTTCTAAAAAAAAACCGAATACAACTTTTTTTAAAAAAAACCGATATGTTCGGTTTATATCGCCGAACGTATCGGATTATATCAGTTTTTTCTAGTGGGTCGGGTCGGGTCGATGGTTTTTTTTTAAATTGAATTTCCAAAACTAAAATTGACATTCACACCTACACTACCATGAAATTTCGACGTTGAAATCTATTGTGTATCGTGAGATGTTTACTAAAGAAAAAGGAAATTAGAAATCGATTTGGGTAAAAAAACACAAATTGATTGAGAAAATAGACTTTTTCATAAAAATTGGCTGCGCCAAACCGCCTTGCGGCAGTTTGACCAGCCCCGTCTCGAAAAATACCCAAAATTTAAAAAAAATCTGGTAAATTGGACATCCGAGCGCAGAGTTATGACCATTTAAAGTTTCACCAATTTACAACTATTTTCTCTCTACATTTTATGTCAATGCTTCCGTGATATGTTAATCAAGTTCATGCCGCATTAGACTTCCATAAAAGCTTCATAGATTGACTTCAATGGCTATGATTCAAGAGATAGTAGTAGCCTAAAATAAAAAATAAGAATAATTATATATTTAATTCGGTTTTTTCGATTCGGTTCATATCCAAAATTAAAAAACCGAACCGAATCACTAAATCCTGATTCGGTTCGGTTTTTCAAAAATCGGTTAACCGAGAAAAAACCTAACCGAATTTCGGTTCATTTCGGTTTTTTCGTTTCTCCGAATTTTTTGCCCACCCCTAGGTGGAGGATAAGATGCGGGAAGCGAGGTTGAGATGATTTGGGCATGTGCAAAGGAGAGACATAAATGACCCAGTGCAGGTGTGAGCGGTTGGCTATGGACGGGTTCAGGAGGGGTAGAGATAGGCCGAAAAAGTATTGGGGAGATGTGATTAGATGAGATATGACGCATGTGCATTTTACTGAGCACATGACCTTAGATAGACGGTTGTGGAGGACACGGATTAGAGTAGAAAGATAGTAGGTAGTTGAGCGTAGTCCTACTTATGTTTGCAAACTGGTAGTTGTAGTGTTATTATTATAGGCCCGCTTAACCTATAATACTAATAGGGCGTATTGTTTTATAGTCTCCATGTAATTTGATTTTTGTTGTTGTGTGTCTTTTAATGTACTTTGTTTAGCTTATTTACCTGCGCTAGTTACTGCTTACTTTTTCAAAATGCGCTATCATGGCTTATTCGTTTTTTATATCAGCGCTAGCATGGCTTATTCGTTTTTTATATTAGCATTTTCATACTGCTTACATTTTTTGACCGAGTTTGACCATTTCTCTTACTTTGTTCTTGTTGTACTTTTGCTTGTGTTTTGCTTGTGCTTATGATTTGTCTTGAGCCAAGGGTCTCTCGAAAACAACTGCTCTACCTATCAAGATAGAGGTAAGGTCTGCGTACACTCTACCCTCCCCAAACCCACGTTCTGGAATTTAACTGGGTATGTTGTTGTTGTAAGCAAATTGATAACTCTTTTTTGGACCGACATCTAATGTTAACTTAAAATCTTAACAATGTGTTAAGTACATCTTAGCAAAAGCGAAACTTGAACATCAGAAACTTACACCGAACTTATGCATCGCCAAGAATCAGTTACCCAAATCTTAACAAGTTTGTCATCTCCAGAAGATACAAAGAGTTTGCCTTCAGCACCATAACGAATTGCTCTTATTGAATCTTTATGCATATGCGCTCCTGAATCATCCGTCAATGAAACTGAACAACCTTCTCTGCATCAAAATTACGGAATATGATATATAACTCAACTGTAAACTGCAAATCTTTGATAATGTAGAAAATTCTACTATAGCTATTGTTGTAAAGAACTTGTACACATTAAAAAGTTCAAATTATTTTAAAATACAACAACAACGTACCCAATGTAATCCCACAAGTGGGGTCTGGGGAGAGTAGAGTGTACGCAGACCTTACCCCTACCTTTGAGGGGGTAGAGAGGCTCAAATTATTTCAAAATCCAAGTATGAAAGAACTCATCATTTTTTTATTACTGCTAAAAAAAGCTGTTTCAGCACCACCCACCTATATAAAAAAATCTCCTTTTAAAATCTCTATCAAAAAGAAAGCAAGTCTGCTTCAATTAAGAACCGCATTTCCCATATCTTAGAAGGAAACAAGGAGACAGGGGACAAACATATATTAAAGGTATTTGCTAGAGTTATATATATTATTAGTCTGTCCCAAAAATAATAACTTTTTATATTTAAAAACAATTGAACTTTAAATTTCCTGTTTAAAGATCACAAGTTATAAAAACCTCTTTTTTTCTTAAATTCCGTGTCCGGTCAAACTAAGTCAACATCATTGAAATGGACAAGTTCTAAGTTTGAGCACACTATCATAAAAATGGTAGTGGATCTAATGAATATTCGCGTACAGAGACAGATATATACTAAAGGTACTTGCTCCAGTTATATACTTATATAGTTGAGAAGTTTAAATATATATATTATACCTCCATTGTTCCATTTTATATTACACAATTATTAGTCCATCACAAAAATAATTGCAACTTTTTTATTTAAAAATTTAACTTAAAATTTCCTGTTTTAAGATCACAAGTTACTCACTCCATCCCAAAATAGCTCTCCCGTTTCACTGCTCGAGATTTAACTTGACTAATCATCGAAGCAAAGGATTAAATTAATTTAATATTTTAAAATTTAAATTTAAATATTAAAAACTACACCAAAAGTATTATAAGTTGCAATTCTTCTCATATCAATATGGTGAAAAAAATGCATCATACAATGTTGACCAAAGTTCAAGTAGTTTGTCTCTAGATAAGTCAAACAAAACAAGTTATTTGTGAAAGGAAGTACAAAAATCTTCCTTTTTACTTAAATTATGTGCCCGGTCAAACTAAGTCAACATCATTGAAATGAACAAGTACTACACTTGAACACATTATCATAAAAAAAGACTGGAAACATGATTCCAGAATAAAATTGTGAAAATTTGAAAACTATCCATGGAAAAACGGGCCCTTAATATTTAAAATTGATTTAACTTCAAATCAGATCACAAGTTACAAAACCTCCTTTTTTTAAAAAAATTCGTGTCCGGTCAAACTAAGTCTAGCACAAATGAGACGTACAAGTACTAAATTTTGAACACATTATCATTAAAAAGGTAATGAATTTACTGATTTTTTTTTTGCATAAAAAAGACTTACTGAAGATTGTAGATACGGAGATTCGAACCGACGGCGACTGCAACAGATTTCTGAGTTGGATGAACTGCAATTAACGCCGGAGCAACTTCGGATTCACGGTTGTGTTCACAATCATCCATGTTAGTTTCCTCCATTGTTGTTGTTGAGAACAATAAAACCTTCGATTTTTCTCCCTAGGGTTTAACGTTCTTGGTTTTGCGGATGGTGGTGTCAGTTATTTTGGAAGGCCCATTTCGTGGTAGTCATGGGTTATTGCAGATCAACGATCAACCTAGTGGTCCATAACTTCCGGCCCATGTTGATTCTTTTTTAATTTCATTTTAAAATTATTTATGCTATGGATAGTATAATTGGTAAAGTTGTTGTCACGTGACCAGAATCCGTGAAAACAGCATCTGGCAGAAACGCAAGGAAAGACTGCGTACAACAAACCCTTGTGGTCCGGCTCTTCCCTGGACCCCGCGCATAGCGGGAGCTTAGTGCACCGGACTGCCCTTTTATGGATAGTATAATTGTGAAAAATTCCGCGATGAGACAAACATTTAAACAATATTTATAATACATAGATATAATTTTAAAAAATTATGAAATGTATACATTTTGGGTTTTATAGCAAATACACAATACACACATAATTGTATCCACTTATGCGAGAGTACAACTCTTTCGCGTGATTTCAGCTGATACATTTGATATCCGCTTAATACCGTTGATATCTGCCAACTGATACAATTGATACCATACAATAATTATAGCTATGTTTCGTAAATACTCAAAATATAACTACTTTTTGTAATTACATTTTAAACTATAGATATTTATGATTTTTCTTCAATAATTTGATAAGAGTAAAACCTTTGGGTTTAAGGTTCTAGGTTTTTAAACGGAAAAAGGATATGCTATGGTAACTAGTCAAAAGAAAATGCTCAAAAAAGCTCAATTTTGTGTTAATGACCCGAAATAAACATTAGGCCTAAAATAAAAATATTTATAGTCAAAACCTAAAAATTCACTCTACGCTCTCTCTCCCGAAATAAGATCACCTATGTTTTACAACAAGGCCGGCGTCGACTGATTTGCTTGATTATGGAAGGAGTCGCTATTTTTTCATTCGTGGAAGCCTTACTAAGCAGTAATTGCTGGATTATAGAATAGTCAATCTTTTGTGTGGTATTAAGAACTGTACGTGGCAACATTTTATATACGAAGATGAATATGTGCTTTTAAATTTATATACAAATTCTATACAACAATGATACATTAATGTGTATAATGACTGTATAATATGTGTATCATTAATGTGTATACATTTATTATACACAAATTATACATTTCTTGTACACATACTGTGAGGATACATAAACTATACAATAATGATATAGTTTTTATACGTATTAATACATTTTTCTATACGTTTGATACATTTCTATACATATATACAATAGTGATACATATTCTATACAACAATGATACAATTTATATATATATATACAGTAATGATACATATTATATACAATAATGATACAATTTCTATCCATATGTTGGTATTCGTTGAAAAAATGGTTAGAAAATGGAATTATTTTAAAAAGGCTAAAAATGTCTTTTAAAATTCTTGGGTCATTGGGTGTCAATAGCTTCACATGATGGTTATTGGTGTACTTTTCTCTTTTTAAAATTGTGAAACTTACACAAATGACTATAGTTTAGGGATTTTAAATTTGTCATTACTATAGTTTCAATATTTACAGGGCGTAACTACTTTTTACTAGAAAAAAATGAAATACACTTCAAATTCAATGTATTCATTTGTATATAAAAAAATCTCCTTTGAAATACAGGCGAATAAAGTGTACGAATACACTCAAAAACTGAATACAAGCAATAAAATACATAACAGAAATTTAGATTTTACACTAGAAAAAAACGAATACACTATAAAAATACACTTCAAACTCAGCGTATTCATTTATATACAAAAAGGATCTCCTTCAAAATACAGGCGAATGCAGTGTATTTTCTATTAGATCTGGACAATAAAGTATATTTTTTTGTCAGATCTGGACAATAAACTGTATTTTCGGTCAGATCTGAACAATAAAATATATATTGAGGTCAGATCTGGGCCTTACCGACCTACTCCTTTTCCGATCGGTGTGTGGTGGCAGCGGAATTTACCGATAAAATCATGGATGAAACGTCTATCGGAGAACCTACCGGTAAGGTAGTTGAAAAATGATTCTCCATATGGTCGCATAATGATTTCTTGTATACATTTTGTCATCGGAGAACCTTAAGTTCACTTTGAACAGAAATAAAGATGCATAAGTGAAACAAGCTTGAGTTCAAAGCCATTGGGTGGTTCAACGGTGGCTACGGTATCTAGATTCGCCGGAGATTAGAAAGAGAGAGACCGATGTTAGAGAGAGAGGGGAGGAGAGATTCAAGAATAAAAATTATAAAAAGTAAAGTATTCTATTTTAAATATATAATGTAGCTATGATAGGTAATTCAAATACACATTATGGTTATACTTTATAATTTATTTAAATAATAGTTATTAAAGGTAACTATATCCTAGAGTTAATTGTGGGATGTAATTATTTCTTTAAAATTCTAGCAGTGGATTGTGTTGTCAGTTAAGTCAGTTATTTGGACGGCCCAGTTCGTGGGTTACTGCAGATCAACTTTGTAGTACACTAGTCCAGAACATGCGGCCCATGTTGACTTTTTAATTTTTTTTTAAAAAAAGAGAAATTGAAAATTATTTATGTTGTCGGTAATATTGAGAGAATTTCATAAATAGCTATAGTTTAGAGTATAATTATGAAAATTAGCTACTATTTGAGTATTTACGAAACATAGCTACAGTTGATGTAATCAGGCGGAAGAGCTATAACATGCTTTCATATATGAGAATATTTCTTAAATAGCTATAATTTAGAGTGTAATTACAGAACGTAATTACTGTTTGCATATTTACGAAATGTAGCTACAATTGATGTATTAGGTGGAAGAACTGTATCAGGCCGGTATTAGTGAAAGAGTTGTATTAGGTGGTGAGTATCAACAGTCTCAGTTGGCAGATATAAATTATATCAGCGCATACTGTATCCGGTGAAATCACGCAAAAGAGCATTATCAGTGTATACAATTATGTATGTGTATTAAGTATTTGCTATAAAATTTAAAATGTAGCTACATTTGTATTTTTTTGAAACTATAGCTATGTATTATAAATACAGTCTAAATATTTATCACATCGCGTAAGTTTTCCTATAATTTAACTGATTATAACATATTATTTTACTGGATTATTTGACTTTCCATGAATCGTGTTATCAGAAGTTTTTTGCAGTAACTTTTTTTTTTTAATCTTATTATATGCAGATTTTAGTTATAGTCTAATTGGTTATAACATGTAACTTATTACTATAATGTTCAAGCAACATGGTTGTATAAATATAATTTTACGACCTAGGTCTCGAAAAGTTACTCATTTTTTAATGGGTGTGGGTCAACGATTTCATGGAAAAAACTATATCTCGACTCCAAATAGTTGACAAAAAGTGCAACAAGAACATCAGGATTGAAGTGACCAAGTACAACTACAAGTTAATATATCTCTAATTAACAACGATGGGATTCAATTGTATGAATCGTCACTGACCATATTACTCCATTTAAACTTGATCTCAATTCTCAAATTACACGGACTAAAAAATATTAAGTACTATAGTGCTCCTTAATGCAAATACATGTATTCATCATGTTAAAATCTCCAGTTCTCAAAGTAATAGGTACACACTAGACAAGGAGGCTGCAAGAAAGCCGAACATCTCATTTCTTCCACGTTCCGGCACGGGATTTTGTTTACCATAGCTTTTAGACCGCTAATAGCTAAGCCACTAATCATACAATTAATAAAATAAAGTCGGTCACTGCTGAGACAACTCATATAAGTCGTCTCAAATAGGATTCCCTTCATCTTCCGTCTACGGCAAAGGAGACAAGGGCGAGGCACGGAACATGTTCTACCCTAAACCTCCACCCACCATTAGTAATCTCATTCGCTTTTTCCTATTCAAACGTTCTCTATAGAATTTATCCGGAATTTCATCCCCATTATGCATGTCTTAAATTCTCAGATGTGTACAGCCAAGTATTGTCCCTCTGCACCTCGTCATTGGAGCAACCTTACGCCAAACTGGCCTCTCACTTCCAAGGTTCAAAACATCAACATCAGACAGCAATTTGATGTCACAATTCCAATTCTCAGGTCCATTAACCCCTCCAACTATATAAATATCATCTCCCAGCCCTATCAAACCATACCCGATTCTCCTATGAAACTCGGATGCTGAAACTATTGTTATTCTTGATTCTCCTTCCTGCTTATAAATGAACCAATTGCCCATAACATAAAGCTTTTCCCTAACGACAGTCATTGGGCCCTGGAGCCAAGAGTACTCGTGAGCAATCCAACCCTGCTTGAAACTTTCCAAAACTTGAATAGTCGATAAACCTTTATGCAAGACATGAACTTTACCGCCAAAAACTACTCCCGAGCATGCGGAATTGTGTGCATGATGGAGATCAGGTAATCGAACCCAGATGTCTGTCTCGGGATCATAGATTTCCGCATTGTATACTGATTTTCTGGGGTTAGTAAAACCCCCTGCAACGATTATTTTCCCATCCAACACGCAACAAGCAAACATGGCACGAGGGACAAGCATAGACGCACGCGGACCCCATGCTCGGGTTGAGGGATCGTACGACCAGACCTCATCAGTTGCAAAAATTCCGTCTTGGTCGCCCGTCAACGGATCCACAGCATCACTTCCACCACCTAAAATAAACAGCTTTCCAGCAGTAGAAACAACACTGAATCGAGCAAAATGACTGATGTTTGAGGGGAGAATAGGGAGAGTAATCCAAAGGTCATGCTTCGGATCATAGAGCTGCCATAAGTTTTCAGGTTCGAATGCGGATACGCATAAAAATTCTTCGGATGAATTGACCTCGTGTCTCGCTTTAAATTGTTCAGCACTTCGAATAGCAGCTCTCCAAGAATGGGAAACAAGCTCTAACTTCGGATGAAGGTAGAATGGAACCCGTGCAAGGCACCTAATGGAAACAGCATCCGGAAGACCTTCGATGAGTGAAGTCATAACCAACAAGCTTGCATCTATTTTTATCTTCAAACAATGACGGTGGTCACTACTATTGGTTGATGTCAACCTGAAATATGCAATTTGAATCATTAGATCGATAAACAAATGAATTACATCCTCTGTCCCAATTTTTGTGACACTCTTTCCTTATTAGTTAGTTACAAAAGGAATGACACCTTTCTATATTTAGTAACAATTTAACTTTAAACTTCCCATTTTATCCATAATGAGATGATTTATAGTCACACAAACATCAATGGCTTATTTTAGACCACAAGTTTCAAAAGTCTTCTTTTCATACTTAAACTTCGTGCCCAATCAAACACCTTCACATAAATTAGGACGAAGGGTTACAGAACAAACATTATTATCCATACAGTTTTAGAAAAAAGAGAATCATAATGTACATTGCTAGTATTTACATATCAGAAGTAAAACTCTTCTAGATAGAAAAGGACGCCATCTCTTCTCAGCCAAACTTTGCACAAGTGGTGGCAAAGAGACTAAGATACTTTAGCAATACAATCAGTGCACTGAGGTTTTCGACATTACAATAAAACAAGTTCAACGGTGGCCTGCCTTTACGTTGAGATATTGTAACATGTGCAAATGCCAAGCTCACATCACATGTAGAAACTTCCAATTCAAAAAGCTAAAAATACCTGGCTACATAGAAGACGGAAACAACAAGATGAATAATCTCTCTTTTATTTTTTAAACTTGCTCCATGATGAATTCAGCTCATCAATACCTAAAAATAGAATATGTGTCCATGCACAGATGGAATATGATGGACTATTAGTTTGATGGTTACCTATTGGACCACCGTAGGTGGTAGTTCAGGATAATGCCCTTTAGATTTACAAATATGGTCCCTTATGCATGAGGTCTTTGGAATATATACCTAAGGAAAATCATCATTGTTTTCTTGGATGTTCTAGTTTAATGCTTCTCGCTTACAGATTATTTGCAGCACTTGGAGATTGTATTAAGTTGCTAAGCGAGTGTCACTTGTCTGCAAATAAGTCCAAGGGGAGTACTTGGGAGTTAGATATAAACTCTAGTAAAGAAGTGAAAACTAACCGTAGTGAAGAAATGGTAAGGCTTTCAAGCCAAGCAAGCGGCTAATGGAAGAAAAGTTAGCAAAAATGGAAAAAGAAAGCAGAATTGACCATAGCCCTGCATCCAAGGGGGTGGCTTGGCGGTCAATGAAGTCGGTGCAAACCTTGGTTACCAGGGTTCAAAACCTAGGGAGACAAAAAGCACTAAGTAATTTCTTTCCATCTACCTAAAGCCCGGCGAGCAAAATTACGTGATACTTCTGGTGGGAGGTGGTGGAGAAATAGACCATTATCAAAAACGAATTGGCCACAACCCTTTTTAATCAAGGAGCTGAAGGGATTCCTTGACCTCATATTCTATAACAGAAGACTTATACGTAAGTCATGGAAAGTCAGCAGGCCCCTTAAATTCCTACTGAAGAAGGGATGTTTCAGCACGAATTCCGTGAAGCCACCACTGCATTCCTAGACCTCAAAAAGGCCACGATAGAGGCACAAATTTTGGCATTACCGAATTTACCAAAACCTTCATTGTGTAAGTGCATAACAAAAAAAAGAGGACAAGTGATGTGGAGATGCGAGAAGGAAAACCTATTACATTCCCTTGTCAAGCACTTAGCATTAAACATCAAGGTCTCTCAACCTATGAATAAGAACTCATAGACCCCTTACTAGCTGTAATTAAACGGAGGCAATATCTACACCTTTCTCATATTATCATTATGGTTGAAAATTTCAGCTTTAAATATCTAAAGAAGAACCCAAAGATGAATACTAGAATCAGTTAACTAAGCTGTGAGATACAATAGGGAAAAAGGGTCAAAAAGGGTGGAAGAATAGTCTACTTGCAACACTATTAACATGATGCAACCAACATGAATAAAGAAGTCATAGACGACTATGCAGATGATGATGATGACAACATCAAGGCCATTTACAACCCTAAGCGCTAGACTGAATCCTATTTCTCGTATAATTTTTCAGGATAAGGTGCTCATATATCAAGGGAAGACATGGGTTGAAAGGAAGGGAAGGCAAACCCAGAAAGAAGCTTATAGAAATCATGCATGTTTCAGCCATTATTGCACGCTCAGTATACTCGCAGCCTATGTTGCTTGGACACTCTAAAAATGATGACGGGTACATGTTGGATCCTCCAAAATTAGTGCATTTTTAGAGGATCCTACATGGATACGTCAACATTTTTGCAGAGACCGAACGACATAATTCAGTCAGTTTCGACTTGGCCTAAACAATTAGAATATGCAAAAAGGATTGTGCAAGAGTGTGATACACGCCAAAGAAGTAAACTTAAGAGCAAGAATATGATACATGCCAAAGAAGTAAACTTGAGAGCAATAATATGATACATGCCAAAGAAGTAAACACGCGAGTGTCCTGAACACAGGGTTCCAACAACCATTTCCTATTCCTACATACAGTGGCCTAGCCAGGATTTTCACTAAGGAGAGCCAAATATAAGTAAACACACGAAATAGCCAACAGGATTCAACATATACATAAAAAAGTTACCATGAACTTAGAAACAGATAATAATCATCCCCATTAGTTCTTGATTACTCTCATTAGATAATGTAATCATGAAGATATTGCACCATCAATGAAGTAAACTTGCTAAATTTTCACCTATTTTCTCTTCATTTCTAACTCAATCTTTCCCTTACTGTTTCTTTTCTTCTCTCATTTCCCTTATATTCCTTGAGCTCCAATAACTCCATCACTACAGTAATTAAAGCCTTTGAGCAAACACAAAAACCCCATCTTAATATCAAGAAACCCCATGAAGAGGGCCCTGAAAGAGTACCTAAACTTGGGGTATTTCAGATTTAGGGAAAGAACCAAATTTACAAGAAAATATAATTTTGTGCTAATTTTACTAAAGTAGAAAATATAACTCAAAAGAACAAAGCTTGGGGTGTTTCAGATTTAGGGAAAGAACCAATCTTTATAAGAAAAAAAGAATTTTATGCTAATTCTAACAATTAAGTAGAAATAATCCAAAGGAACAGAACTTGGGGTGTTTCAGATTTTTGGAAAGAACAAATCTTTACAATAAAAACATAATTTTATGCTGATTCCACACTAAAGTAGACTAACAACAACATACTCAGTGAAATCCCACAAGTGGGGTCTGGGGAGGGTAGTGTGTACGCAGACCTTACCTCTACCTTGGGAAGGTAGAGGCTGTTTCCGGGATACCCTCGGCTCATAGAAAGACGAAAAATAAGCGGTAACAACAAGTAAAAACAACAACAGGACAATAAGCTAAAATAGCAAGATAATAAGATAACTGAGGCTAAAGAAACAACAGATAGTTGTAGAAATCTAAAAATAAGAAAATACAAGAATAATGCTAAAACTCCGGGAATGGAAAAGAAATGCGCCTGATTACCACTACCCTTCTACCCTAATCCTCAACCTCCACACCCACCCTCAGTGAGGTAAAGTTGCGACATGTCTTGCCTAATCACCTCACCCAATACTTCTTCAGTTTACCGCTACCGCTACCCCTCCCTCAAGCCCACAACGGCCAACCTCTCACACCTCATTAACGGGGCATCCCGAAGAACAAAATTTGGGGTGTTTCAGATTTTGAAAAAGAACCAATGTTTACAAGAAAAACAGAACTTTATGCTAGTTACACAATCAAAGTAGACATAATCCAAAAGAACAAAACTTGGGGTGTTTCATATTTTGGGAAAGAACCAATACAAGGAAACATAAATTTATGCTAATTCTACCAACAACAACAACAACATAACCAGTGTAATCCCACACGTGAGGTCGGGGAGGGCGACATTATCCCTACCTCCAGAGACTGTTTCCAATAGACCTTGGCTCAGAATAAAGCAATAGCAAGGAATTTATGCTAATTCTACCAATTAAGTAGATGTAATCCAAAAGAACAAAACTTGGGGTTTATTAAATTTTGAAAAAGAACCAATCTTTACAAAAAAAACAAAAAGCATAAATACATAAATAATCCAAGATTCCCACATAATTGTTAATGGAATTGAAAATAGAGAAGCATTTACCTTGAAAATAACTGAACAAAAAAGCCCTCCTCGAAGATATTGTGCTTGGCTTTTGTCAAATACAACAAATTGACAAATTTTAGGTATTATTTCGATAGTATTGATGAGTACTAGAAATATTACAGCATAAGTGTGAGAACAGAATTAAGCAAGGTTTATTAAGGTGTTTATGTCAAATTAACAAAAATAATTTATTTTAAGAGCAGTATTAGTATATTAGGGATAATAGCATTTTGGTCCCTATATTATAGGTATATTATGATTTTGATCTTAATGATATATAACAAAACACATTTAACGAAAAATTATGTAACTCTTTTTGTATTTGGAACACGTTTTAGAACTATATTTCCGTCAAATGTGAAGCAACAGTACAAATTTAACATAACACATGAGTAATTAAGCGGTCGAACAACTAATAATTATGATAAATTTGAGAATATTCATAAGTAAAAGAATCAAAAATATATATTTTAATTAATTGAAAGTTATATGTGCTTAGTTAAATATGATAAGAATTAAAATTAAATTTATTAATAATTGAGGGATTAAAAGTGCTATTAACCCTAGTATGTAAGAGTATGGTGAAATTTCAAGTTTTCAACTTTAACCAAGATCTTAGATTGGAGCTTATCCAAATAAATTAAGTAAATAAATATCAAATATCGAATTAATTGTTGTATTTATTTTTCGATTCTTAGGGACACTTAACATACTTGCAATATACACGAAAATACACAAGCAAAACAGTTTTTTCCTACATCTCCCTAGCATCATTTCATTGCTCAATATTCTTCATGGTAGCATTTGAGTTTCCTTTGCTCAAGTGTTCCATTGCTGTTTTATCTTGGGAGACAAATTGTCCAGGACGTATAAAGGATACATACGGGGCAATATTGTCTTAAGGACAGAGTGCCACACTCGACTCAGAAAAAACCAGTTTTTCAGTTTTCTTGTTCATCTTTGTGATTTTCAGATTTCCAGTTGAATTGTAATTTCAATTCTTACATTAGCAGTTACTTGTAATTCCCGTTTCCTGCAACCTTTGTAATAGCCAACAACTTAAGACAATATTAGCTTACTGAAACCGTTATAACACGAAATTTGAAAATATGATCGATGTTGCGCTATCGTTGTCGCCTCTCGAGGCAACGTTGTCGACTTCCCCGCCATCGCCGCCATCGGCCAAGGCGTAACACCGCGCGATGTCGCTATTGTTCAAAGCGCAAGAATAACACCGCTGCCTTCCCGACTGCTGGAGCTCCACATTCTTCATCACACCACCATGATCGTCCTGAAAAATTCATGGGATCATAATTTAAAAGATGGAAGCAAAAGATGCTGTTTTACTTAACAGTTATGGGCATGGCCCGGTTCCTTACGGAAGATCCTCCACAAGCTGGAGATGAAATGGACTCTTCGCCTGCTGAAACGGGTGAAGGGGGCCTTAGTATCCATGTCGTTAACGGCATGAAGATGGTTCGTGATGCATGGAATCATAACGATTTCATGTACAAGAACTATATACTGAACTGCTTGGTAGACCCTCTCTACACGGTCTATTGCACTGTTGGCACTGCCAAAGAGCTGTGGGAAAAACTGCAAAAAAAGTACAACGCACAAGATGCGGGTACTAAGAAGTTCATCGTTGGAAAATTTCTAAAATTCCAAATGGTAGACAACAAGACAGTGATGTCCCAAGTCCAGGAATTCCAGATGATTATACATCACCTAGATTTTGAAGGACTGAAACCAAACGAGCAGTTTTTGGTTGCATCGCTGATTGAAAAGTTACCTCTTTCATGGAACGAGTTTATGAGTTACTTGAAACTCAAGACAAAGGAGATGACCTTTGAAGAGCTTGTTATCAAACTGCAAATCCAGGAAGATAATAAGAAGACCTTGCCAAAGGGTAGACAACCTGCTGAGGCGAAGGCGAATCTGGCTGAGGCCAAAGGGAACTCAAGCAAGAAGCGGAAGTTCCAGAAAGACGGCAAAGCCCCTGCAGCAGAGATGTTCAAAGATAATTGTCATCACTGTGGGAAACCTGGTCATAGGATCAAGGAATGCCGCAAGCTCAAGACTGAGCAACAGCAGAAAGCCAAGTCAAAAGGCAAGGCTCAAGCAAACGTCGTCAAGGACATGCTCCTGGATGACATGATCGAGGAATTCTCTGCAGTGGTGCTAGAATCCAACTTGGTGGAGAATCCGATGCAGTGGTGGGTGGACACAGGTGCTACTAGGCACATCTGTTCCAACAAAGATGCCTTCTCCACGTACACACCAGTCGCTGACAAGAAGCTGTTCATGGGCAACAACGCTTCTTCCGACGTGATGGGGGTTGGAAAGGTGGTCCTGAAGATGATTTCCGGCAAGGAACTTACTCTGAAGGAAGTGAGGCACGTCCCAGAGATTAGAAGAAATATAATTTCTGGACCTTTATTGGTTAATGCTGGTTTTAGGCTAGTATTTGAATCCAATAAGTTTGTACTCACTAAAAATGACACATTTGTAGGGAGGGGCTTCGTCTGTGAAGGCTTCTTTAAAGTAAATGCCATGTCTGTATTGCGTCAAGGAAATAAAGTTGAACCTTCTTCTTATTTGCTAGAGTCTTCTAATTTATGGCATCATAGATTAGGACACGTAAACTACAAGTCTATTCAAAGGCTGGTAAAGATGGAGTTGTTGCCTTCTATCGACGTAAACCCTCAACATAAGTGTGAGGTGTGCGTAGAGGCAAAACTTACTAAGCTTCCTTTTCGATCCGTCGAAAGGAATACCGCTCCTCTAGAACTTATTCACACGTATATATGTGATTTGAAGTTTGCACAAACTAGAGGGGGAACAAGTACTTTGTGACATTTATAGATGATAGCACAAGGTATTGTTACCTTTACTTGTTGAAAAGTAAGGATGAAGCCTTTGAAGCGTTTCGACGTTACAAAGCAGAAGTTGAGAATCAACTTAGACTACGGATTAAATCCATTCGTAGCGATAGGGGGGAGAATATGTAGCGCCATTTGAGGAATACTGTGCCCAAGAAGGCATTATTCATCAAACGACGGCTCCATACTCACCTCAATCAAACGGTGTGGCGGAACGTAAGAACCGCACATTAAAGAAAATGATGAATGCCTTGCTTATCAATTCCGGTCTTCCTCAAAACATGTGGGGAGAAGCCGTCCTTACTGCTAATACGATTCTTAACAGAGTCCCACATAAGGGTAAGGACAAAACTCCATATGAATCATGGAAGGGAAAGAAACCCACCTACAAATATTTTAAGGTGTGGGGTTGTTTGGCAAAGGTTGAAGTACCCAAGCCAAAGCAGGTCAAGATTGGGCCTAAGACTGTAGATTACATATTCATCGGATATGCAAATAACAGTAGTGCTTATTGCTTCTTAGTGCATAAGTCAGATATTCCAGATATCCACCAGGGTACAATAATGGAATCAAAGAATGCTCTATTCTTTGAAAGTACCTTTCCTAGAAAGGAAAAAGACATAACCTCTCTCAAACGAAGTTATGCACAAAGCTCTCAAGAACCGGGAGTCATTGACTGCCCGGATCTGAATGGTTCAGATCTAGCGAATCTCGAGGTGGCTGAACATCCGGAATCTAGTGTTCCAGATTCTCAGAACTTGGAGACTCCAGAGATGGATCTAAGGCGAAGTAAAAGGGCCAGGAAAGATAAATCCTTTGGTCCTGACTTTGTAGCTTATATGGTTAATGATGAACCTAGGGCAATTGCTCAGGCGTTGTCAACTCCAGAAGCACCGCTCTGGAAATAAGCTATTGAAAGTGAAATAGGCTTCATTCTGCATAACCATACGTGGGAGTTGGTTGATCTTCCTCCGGGAAATAAACCGTTGGGGTGTAAGTGGATACTCAAACGGAAATACAAAGCAGATGGGTCTATAGACAAGTACAAAGCCAGGTTGGTAGTCAAGGGCTATCGGCAAACAGAAGGCTTTGACTACTTTGATACCTACTCCCGGTATCCGGATGACATCCATACGGGTATTCATTGCGATCGCAGCTTTGCGTGACCTTGAGATACACCAAATGGACGTCAAGACAGCCTTCCTAAACGGAGATTTGGAAAAAGAAATTTATATGGACCAACCCGAGGGGTACGTGGTTCAAGGATAAGAGAAGAAATGTCTGTCGACTTGTCAAATCTCTGTACGGGCTGAAACAAGCCCCGAAGCAATGACATGAAAAATTTGATAGTACTCTACTATCAAAGGGTTTCGCCATTAATGAGTGTGATAAACGTGTCTACACGAAAGGTAACTCTGACTCGTTTGTTATGATATGCCTGTATGTAGACGACATGTTAATCACAGGAAGCAGTCCTGGGGTCATCCTAGAGACTAAGAACATGTTGAAACAATGCTTCGACATGAAGGATATGGGTATCGCAGATGTCATCTTAGGGATTAAAATCTCTAAGACGTCTGACGGGCTGGTCTTATCTCAGTCTCACTACATCGAGGATATTTTGAGAAAGTTCGAGATGTTAGACAGTTCACCGATAAAGTCACCAATGGATACAAATCAAAAACTTGATAAAAATCTTGGTGCACCTGTATACCAGGAGAGATATGCACAGGTGATCGGTAGTTTGATGTATATAACAAACTGCACCCAACCTGATATTACTTACGTAGTCAATAAGTTGGCTAGGTTCACCCGTAATCCATGTGATAATCACTGGAAGATGTTTAATCGGGTATTACAATACCTGAAATACACGTTAAATTATGGGTTACAATATTCGAGATATCCAAATTTGCATTTAGAGGGGTACAAAGTGATGCAAACCGGATATCCGATATAGAGAACACCAAGTCCACCAGTGGGTATGTGTTTACAATTGGTGGTGGGGCTGTGTCTTGGAAATCCTCTAAGCAAACTTGCATCGCCCGATCCACAATGGAATTGGAGTTTATCGCTTTAGACAAAGCAGGAGAAGAAGCTGAGTGGCTTCATGACTTCTTAGAGGATGTTCCATGTTGGAACAAACCCGTACCTTCGGTAATGATCCACTGCGACAGTCAGTCGGCTCTAGGAAGGGCACGACATGCTATGTACAACGGCAAGTCTCGTCATATTCGACGGAGGCATAAGACCGTTAGGCAACCGATCACCATGGGTATAATATCCATTGATTACATTAAATCAAAGGATAATATAGCAGACCCATTGACCAAGGGCTTACCCAAAGATCAGATGACTTGCCTGTCTAGGGGAATGGGCTTAAAACCCAAAATATAAGGACTAATACAGCGGTAACCCAACCTTACTAACTGGAGATTCCAGTAATTTGGTTCAATGGGAAAACTAAGTTGTAAAGGTTCAGTTGATCGCTTCGGTGGAAGTATGAGCACTTCGGATAGTGATTTCTGAAAAGAAACACCAAATCCAAAGCCGTTCCCGCGATAGACTTTAAGTGCTATCTGCAGTGTGGGTAAATGTTAAGTTTTCAAAACCTGTAATGCTCCTCAACAGTTGAGGTTAGGTTTTAGAAAACTTTTAATGGTTCCTAACACTTGTGAAGTGGGGTATAGCAGGATACCTTGTAGGAGACCACCTATTTAAGTGCGAGGATGGGCCGCCTCAAAATGAACGCACTTAAGAATCCAAGACGTTGTCCATGGACAAAACGGACAAAACATTACGAAGAAGAGAGTAAGGGAATTTGTTGTGTTGGTACCATTGACTTGGCTTACACTAAACACTGACGGTTCAAGACATCACGTTCACCGCGCAGAAGAAGTAAGTCCGATGGTATTCAACTATGGAAGGTTCAAAGCTGAAGCTACCTCTCCTTATGCAACATCGGTCCGCTGAAATATTGCTGGAAATGAAAAAAGGCACCATGTGAGTGTGCCAAAATTTCTTTCAAGAGGGGATTGTTGGAAATTTGCCTTTGGCGGGAGTTGCGACCGACCAACTTTAACGGCTTAAACACTAGTGTTATGTATGTTGGAGAATTCGGTTCTTCACACATGCATGATCTACTAAGTACGTAGATAACTGTAGGGCCAAGAATCATCAAATTTTATTGAGAAATGAAAGAGATATTGGTTCACGAAGTAAGGTATTTGAAGCATGAAAAAGTGTGGTGTGTGATCAATTCTCCCTCATCGGTAGAGGAAGAAAGAATTGTTGTGTATATAAGACTCGAAATTGGTTTGGGGTTTGGGACCCCAAGGGGTATCCCATGTGTTTAAAGGAGGGAGGACCTAGATGTGCTTCGGTTCGAGGAAAGACCACACGCGCGCCGCCGCCGCCCGCCCGTCCGGTTCCGGTTCCGAGTTCCGAGTTCCGAGTTCCGAGTTCCGAGTTCCGAGTTCCGGGTTCTCGGGTTCACGGGTCACGGGTCACGGGTCACGGGTCACGGATATACAGTTTGGTCCCTGAAGTTTCAAGATGTACAGTTTGGTCCCTGAAAACGTCAAAGCAGAAACGCCAAACACTCAATTCAGTCATTTATTTTGGCTGAATTACTCCTCCTATAATGGCCAAATCCGTTGGTCTTTCACCATTTATTTTGGTGGCTTTACTACCTCCATAATTACCATTATTTGGCCAATAATGGCTGTTATGGAGGCAGTTAAACAGCCCTCTCTCACCTATATAAACACCCCTTACACCATTGTTGAGGGACACTTAACATACTTGCAATATACACGAAAATACACAAGCAAAATAATTTCTTCCTACATCTTCCTAGCATCATTTCATTGCTCAATATTCTTCACGGTAGCATTTGAGTTTCCTTTGCTCAAGTGTTCCATTGCTGTTTTATCTTGGGAGACAAATTGTCCAGGACGTATAAAGGATACATACGGGGCAATATTGTCTTAAGGATGAGTGCCACACTCGACTCAAAGCAAAAACTTTCCGCCTTTTTCTTTTCAACAAAATAGTTTTCTTGTTCATCTTTGTAATTTTCAGATTTCCAGTTGAATTGTAATTTCAATTCTTACATTAGCAGTTACTTGTAATTCCCGTTTCCTGCAACCTTTGTAATAACCAACAACACATTCATAAAATGCTAGTTTTTGAGTTGGCGTGTAGGACCTTTATAAGGCTTACGTCTCAAGTGTCAGAATGTACTTTTGGGATGCGCTCAATATCATTCGTACGGAACTTGTCCCGCAATATTTGTGCAATTATATATAATTTGCCTTATAGATCAATTCTCAAAAAGTTTATTGACTAACTATCGACTCTTAAAAAACCCTCTTCATTAATCACATTTCAAAAATTGATTACACTACAAGTAGAAATAGTAGACCTAATATCACATCATAAAAATGAATTTTGTGGTTAGCAGTTGTTAACACTTGAACTTGGTCGAATATCCCTCTAGCCTCTAGCAGTTTCCTTACCATTCAAGAGGCTTGTTGAGTGATCGCACTTCACCAAAGGATTCATCTTTTATATAGAAATTATGAATCCACCTTATCCATGTTTTGTTGTGTTTATGAGACAAGTCCCAATAAAACTTAGTGATATTTGCCTTGGTCCATAGTTGAATATTAATCAAATTCTGCCTTCCAATAGATTTAGGCAGACAAACTCTATCTGCGACCAATCAATGCTTTCTTAGTAATGGTATTCATGAACTTTTAGAATATATATATTTTTTTTTCATAAACTTTTTATCAATACATAGATTAACAAAATATAAAGATCCATACATGTCTCAGAACTTATGCCTATTTGTCCTATCTAATATAAAACGTTGTGACTCATGCTTTAGTCTTTTGAAAACATTGCGTTATTAAGCACTGAATAATTAGAAGTTGATAATGTAATTATTTGGTGAACTTGTTGAGAATAATAAAATTATGCACTAGTTCCCTTACTTTTTAGAGGTGAAAAAGCCATTGATTTATTTCAACCAAAGAAAAATATGTGGAACGGTTCTCACGGCTCCAAATTTTCAACTTTATAAATTAACCTTTAATTTAACACAAGTACATCCATAAATATCCTAGAAAATTGGACATCCACCACATTAATATGAGGTACATTCTCAAACAGAAATTCTATAAATAAGAGAATTAACAGCATAAAAAAATCGTCCAAAAAAGAAACACAATCAACAAACACTTAAAAAAAAGCAAAAAAAGGTAAAAAAAATAAAAAATGGAGGCATCAAAGAAGCTTGTTGCAGTGTTTCTTGTGTGCATGGTTATGTTGTCAACTGTGCATGTCTCCAAGGCTGACGGAGAAACTAACGAAGCATTTAAAACAGTTGCAAATGAATACAAAGATTGCTACAATGACTGTCAAAAAGGATGTTCCGATGCAGGATTTGGATACACTCATTGTGAGATGAAGTGTGACAATGACTGCACCGCTATGTTGCTCAAAGGTAAATATTTTTTGTACAATCAGTATGAATTTAACAAGTGATAGTACGTTAATTATAAAAAAAAATAGAAGTAGAGTTATATACATGACATTACAAACAACAACAACAACATACTCAGTGTAATCCGATAAATAACTTTGGGGAGAGTAGAGTGTATGCAGATCTTACCATTACTGTGAGAGGTACAGAGGTTGTTTCCGAGAGACCCTCGGCTCAAAAGAAAATATAACAAAGAACTGGAATTAGCTATGAACTTCGTCGCTAAATAGAAGCGACGAATTTTCTACGGAATTTATTTGTCGCTGATTTTTAATTTTATAAATAGTGTGATAATATAAAGGATTTTTATATTATGTTTTATCACGGTTTTAACATGTGATACCTATAGCATATTAGTTATATTTTACTGAATTTAACTTATATACACCGAGGATTTAAAAAATATTTACAGTAACTATGTAGTTTATTATCCTATTGTAGCATATATATTAATGTTTATAATACATATTATTACCTTATAAATAATCATAATTGTGCAATTACTAGCTACTTCATACCATCCGTGCAAAAATACTTAAACTCGTTATTATGATTAATGTTTATTATAAAAATTAACACAATTAGTTATCATATAGTTGACCTGATTATAGAAAGTTCTCTTATTTTCATTTTCTAATACGTTATTATCTTCTATTTTTGCAGAGAGAATCGAGAAAATGAAAAATGAGAAGCCTTGAAGATGGACCAAGGATGCAAAACATTCCTTAGTATAGAAAATAGGGGAAAGAAGAATAAAGCAGTGGTTTTTCATTTCTATTTTAATGCGTTCATTCATTTTATTTACCATTGTATTTGTGATTTTTAAGATCCAATAAAATCATTTCTTTCTCTAGTTACTATTGGTTATCTCGAGTCAATTTAAATTAATATCATTACTTTTTAAATTTAATGTATGTCTTCTTAATCTTCTTGATATTTTGGGAAATATTAATTCCTTATTTTTTTTCTTGGGTTTAATTCTCATTCGGTGTCTGATATTTTCGCCAGGGTTGCCACTTCGAGGGAATAGAGGTATAATTTATGAGTTTTAAATTTTAGGGTAGCGATAATAGGTGTAGTAAATGAGTTATTGAATTATAATAAAAATATTTCCTTATTCATCTTCTCAGGATGTATACATGACGTTCTCTTCCAAGATGATATGTTTTTTTCTTTTAATGTTTGGGTTCTCAAGAGTGGTTGCTTCGTATGTGTGTTGTGTGGTACTTTAACTTTAAAATACTTTTGTACTATTCGTTAGAACTTATGGAATTTATGCTAATATTTGCAGCACTCTATTTAACTTCTAAATTTTATGATTTTAATGTTTTTTTCATTATTGTTGAGCTGAGCTTAAATTGGTTTTGATGGTTAACAAATAACTATAAAAAAATCAGTTCCCTTGGAGATACTGGCTAGACAATTGTTGATGAAGCTGATTCCTATTGCAAGTGGAATTACTTGAGGAATTTGATTTACGGGTTGTATGAGTTACATCAAGGAATTCGTGAACAACAAGGAAATAATGTTGCACTTGCATAAAAGAAAAGAACTTGAGAAATAGGAGACAACGTGTGGAGGTCGAGACAAATAAGAAAACTGAAAGAAATAATGTGTTGATTATTTTCATTAATTAAAAGAGTATATGTATAATTTACATATTTCCATAATAGGAGAATTTATTCCTAAAACATTATTCTACTTGGACACTAACTATACAATTATGGTAATACAAATATTATGATAAGTGTACAATACTAATTACACCATAACATTACCTAAACTAGGAGACTAAAACATTACCTAAATTATATACACAATACACGGTCAACATGTAGAAACCGAGAGCCAATATACATAATATACACACGTATATTGTGTATATATTATGTATATTTAACACACCCCCGCAGTCGTAGTGGGCGGTCTTCGAACGCTGAGACTGTCCCTAAAATCTTCAAAAAGGACCGAGGGAAGACCCTTTGTAAAGATGTCGGCTATTTGATACCTGGACGGGACATGACAGACTCGTACCTAACCACAAGCAACCTTTTCGCGAACAAAGTGAATGTCTATCTCGATATGTTTAGTGCGTTGGTGCTGAACCGGTTATCCGACAGATAGATGTCACTAATACTATCACAATAAACCAAGGTCGCTTTCTGGATAGGACAATGAAGCTCTAACAACAAATTACGTAACCAACATGATTCAGAGACCACATTAGCTACCTTTCGATACTCAGCCTCGGCACTGGAGCGGGACAAAGTCGACTGACGTTTCATAGATCAGGAGACCAAGTTATTACCAAGAAATATGCAATAGCCAGACGTAGACCGTCTGGTGTCCGGACAGCCACCCCAATCAGCATCGATATACGAGACAACTGTGGAAGTCGATGAAGGATATAAATGCAAGCCATAGTCAAGTATACCCTGAATATACCGAATGATGCATTTGAGTGCATTCATGTGCTCAATGGGATCATGCATAAACAAACACACATGTTGTACGACATACGTAATAACTGGTCTCATAAATGTGACATACTGGAGGGCCCCTGCAAGACTGCGATAGTGTGTCGGATCCTCGTATGGTGCACCAGCCGCAACACTAAGCTTGGGTTTAGTATCAACTGGAGTGGGAGTGGACTTACAGGATGACATTTCAGCCCTCTCAATGATCTCAGCTGCATACTTCCTTTGAGATAAGAACAACCCACCGGCATGACGAGTGACAACCATCCCCAAAAAATAACTCAAGGGCCCCAAGTCTTTCATAGCAAACTCAGAACTGAGCAATGTCATGACAGACTGGCGTAATGCATCGGAAGAGGCAGTCAAGATAATATCATCCACATATAATAGGATATAAGCCAAAGAAGAACCGCGGCGATATATGAATAAGGAATTATCCGACATGCTGTGAGTGAACCCAATAGTCAAAACATAGTCAGCAAACCTCTTATACCAGGCCCGTGGAGACTACTTAAGCCCATATAATGACTTTTTCAACAAACAGACATGATGAGGATAATTGGGATCCCTAAACCCCAAGGGCTGATGTATATAGACTGTTTCTTTGAGATCACCGTGTAAGAAAGCATTATTCACATCTAACTGATGAATGGGCCATGCTTTCGAAAGAGCTAAGCTGAGCATAGTGCGAATGGTAGCCGGTTTGACCACCAGACTAAACGTCTCACCACAATCTACATCAACCTGCTGAGTCTTACCATTACCCACAAGCCGAGCCTTATGCCTTGCAAACGAACCGTTTGAATTATCCTTATGGGCAAAAATCCACATAGACCTAATAATATTAACACCAGACGGACGGGCACCAACTCCCACATCTGATTATCAATAAGAGCATTATATTCATCGGTCATAGCAATTTTTCAATTCGGGTCATTTAACGCAGACACATGATTGCGGGGTAAGGGTGATTTAAGAACATTAAAATTTAAATTAAAATGTCTTTTTAGTTTAAAAACACCCCGTTGACTATGAGTGATCGGTCTATGACTCGAGAAAGAATTGAACGGATTTTGGGAATTTTCTGGACTCAGAACGGACTGGCCAACAGGCAGTGGGCCTGCTGGCCCAACACGGTAAACGAAGCGAGAAGCTGGACCGGTTCCGAATTAGATCGGACTAGCCCAATAGCGAGGAACCGGACCGGGCCTCGCTATTGGCTGGCGGCCCAATAATCGGAACCGGCCCAAAGGCGATATCGGGAGATGTTGCTTGTGATGGACCAGTGGGACCAGCAAGCAGTGGGCCCACTAGAGAATTTTGGGTGCGGGACATGTCCAAAAAATGGTGAATAATATACGTGGATATACCATCATCCAAAAAATTATACGAACTCACCTTAGCAAACGGAAATTGGAATTCATCAAAAATGACATGACGACTAATGATGATTTTATTAGAGGATAAATCAAAGCATTTGTAACCACGATGATTAGATGAAAAACCCAAAAACACACACGGCGTAGACCGGGCCTGAAGTTTGTTAATTATGGTGGACGGAAATAGCGGATAACACAAACATCCAAAGACCCTAAGATGTGAATACGAAGGGGTCTTATTATATAGAATTTGAAGGGGGAAGAATATGTCAAACCTTTGGAAGGAATTTTGTTAAGGAGATATGTAGCCATTTTTAGAGCATGATGCCAAAAAGATAGGGGTACAGAAGCATGAATCAATAAAGTACGGACAATGTTATTAATGGTACGAATTTTGCGTTCAACTTTCCCATTTTGTGAAAACGTACAAGGACAAGAAAAATGAAAATTGATCCCATTATTAGCACATAATTCTCGAAACACTATATTGTCATATTCTTTGCCATTATCACATTGAATATTTTTTATTTCTCATTCGAATTGGGTTCTAATGAATGGTCTAAATTTTAAGAAGATGAAACAAACTTGAGATTTTTTCGCTATCGGAAAAGTCCATAAAAACTTAGAATAATCATCCAAAAAAAGAACATAATACCGATGACCCAATGAACTAAGAACAAGAGACGTTCATAAGTCGCTATGAATAATATCAAATGACATTAAAGTATGAGAATTTGAGTCTACAAATGGTAACCTAATAATTTTTCCTAAAGAACAAGACTGATAATTTGGAGTACTACACGTACCCTTACATGAAATAAAATTATTTTTATCTAATGACGACAAAATAGATGACCCCGAATGACCAAGACGAGCATGCCACAAGGAAGGAGCAAGGCGTGCAAACGCTGATGGCAAGGCTTGACTCGATGGACCGGGACTCGGTGTGATATGATAAAGATCTCCCCTACTATCACACCTCATGAGAGGACTCCCCGTCTTGAAATCCTTCACAGAGAAAAAAAATGGATCAAATTCAATAGAAACGGAATTGTCAGTGGTGAATTTACGGACATACACTAAGTTTTTAATCAATTTTAGGGCATGTAAGGTATTTTTCAATATAAGGGGTGGATTAGGGGGAGACAAAGTTTTATGATCATAACTACGAATTGGAATAGAGTTATCATTACCAACAATTATACCACGAGGGTTGCTCAAATTGAAATAAGACGAGAGAGTACCTTGATCGGATGTCATATGTGACTTGGTGTGGGTCCTACTGCAGAGAATGCTTGTGTGGGCCGAGGCCCAAGAAGTCCACCCTGCTGCCCCGGCCTAGTGCTGAAACGAGAAGGAGAGGCCTGACTGTTGGGCCTGAACTGGGGCTACCCAGCCCACTGACAGTTGGAAGAACAACCTGGAAAATAGGGACTGTTGGGCCACAGCCCACTGCTATGGGCCCCATGGCTGAGACCAGTGGGGAGGTGGCCCACTATTGATTGGTCGGGTCCCACTTGTCGAATGTTGTCCACCGGAACCACCACCGGAAACGCCGCGTTTACCCCCGCAGTTTTTGTCATTATTCTTACGATTATTGTTGTCGCCACCATGAGCACTATTTTGGCCCAAATTATTAACAAAACGTGAAGAATTTGTGGAGGACGTCATCATGACTACAAGGCTTGCACCGGTAGCCGCCTTCTTAGCCAAATCGGCTTCTTCCAACGTAATCATGGAACGGGCTTGATAAAAAGCGGGAAACATATTATTTTGACGAAGAAGTGTCCCAACGCCATTATAGGCCTCAGAAAGGCCGACAACCAATTGTAGAACCAGACGATTATTTGTCACTACGACAGTCAGTCGCTCTAGGAAGGGAACGAAATGCTATGTACAATGGAAAATCTCATCATATTTGACGGAGGCAAGATCGTTAGGCAGCTGATCACCATGGGTATAATATCTATTGATTACATAACGTCAAATGATAACATAGCAGACCCGCTGACAAAGGGCTTACCCAAAGATCAGATGTTCTGCCTATCTAGGGGAATGGGCTTAAAACCCAAGGTATAAGGACCAATACGGTGGTATTCCAACCTTACTGACTTGAGATCTCAGGAATTAGGTTCAATGGGAAAACTAAGCTGTAAAGGTTCAGTTGATCATTTCGGTGGAAGCATGAGCAGTTCGGATAGTGATTTCTATAAAGAAATACCAAATCCAAAGTCGTTCCCGTAATAGACTACAAGTGCTATCTGCAGTGTGGGTGAAGGTTAAGTTTCCAAAACCTTTAATAATCCTCACTAGTTGAAGTTAGGTTTGGAGAAATTTTTAATGGTTCCTAACACTTAAAATGTAGGGTATAGCAGGATACCTTGTAGGAGACCATCTATTTAAGTGAGAGGACAGACCGCCTCAAATGAACGCAGTTAAGAATCCAAGAAGTGTCCACGACCACAACGGACAAAACATTACGAAGAACTGAGTAGAGGAAGTTGTTGTGTTGGTACCATTGACTTGGCTTACACTAAACACTGACGGTTCAAGACATCACGTTCACCGCGTAGTAAGTAAGTTCGATGGTATTCAACTATGGAACGTTCAAAGCGTATGCTACCTATTCAGATGCAACATCGGTCCGCTAAAATATTGTTGGAAAAGGCACCAAGTGTGTGCGCCAAATATTGCACAGAAGTGCGATTGCGACTAATCGGGAGCTTGCGTATGTAAACCTCTTTCAAGAGGGGATTGTTGGAAATTTACTAAATGTGGAATTAAGTATATCCCACTAATTTATGACTCAAACAATTGGGGCCCACACGTAGGAAACGTCATTTTCACACACGTGCACACGTAGTGCCAAGTATCGCGAATTTCATTAGTGAAAGAGATATTGGTACGTATGTAATACGTTTGAGACATAGAATTATGGACGGTTATTGGCCAAATGACAAAGTATTCCATGTTGGTTAATGAAGGAAGAAGTGTAAAATGAAATGAGTCGAAAATCGCCGCGGAGCCGTGAAGGGTCGCGACGCCACACCGTCGGAGCCGCGGTGCCGGAGCACCGCGGCGCAAATTGGTTAGTCAGTCACTGGAGCCACGGCGCCGCGACACTTTAGAGGCAGAAAGCTGTGATGGGAAGTTGGAAAAATATGACCTTTGGGCTAGTTTTGGAGCATTGATTCTCCATTACTTGGCACATGAATTCAACCATTATTTGGCTGAATGTAACCCCTTAATCAAGTGCAATTACATGGCTATTGAAGGACATTAGTTGGCTAGTTGAGGGGTCTTCTACTTACACTATAAATTGAGGCCTTTGGCTCAATTGAACAACACTCAACACTTAGAAAATACTCTAGAATTTTCAGAGTTCATCTTCTTCTTCCTCTCTAGCAAAGTTACTATACTCAAAGTTCTTCAAGAGTAACACTTGAGTTTCTTTTACTCAATTGTTAAGTTGTTATTGTATCTTGGGAGACTATTGCCCGATAACGTAAAAGGAGATATACGGGGCAATCTTGTCTTAAAGAAAGAGTGCCATCACTCGACTCAACGAATTACACAAGCAATCGGTTAAGGTTTTGATTTCCAGTTTTATTGTAATAGTTTGTTTATCCTTTCTAGCATTGTAATAGTTACTTACTTCCCGTTTGCTACAACAATTGTATCCCAACAACATTTTCTTTGAGGCATAAGCCACTGATGAGACACGAAAAAATCAATGATGTATCTGAATGGTGTGCCCGTTGATGGATCTCTTCCGCAATAAATTTGCTAGTGTCGTTGGTATGGAGACATAATGGTAGCCACTAGAATTGTCATGTCAGGAGTGAGCTGATTATCTGACTGAGTAGGGTGGAATTTGTTGATGATTACGCTCCACCAGAACGTTTCCTGATGGGTGAAGGCTGAGGTCTGCCTTCTTTACTAGGGCCCTAGTATTGGTACGCCAGACGGGATCTTCCCGTGCAGTTAGTGTGGCAACCCATGGCAACTCCTTTTGCTGGCCTGCTTGTCCCCATTCATTCTATAATCCAGCTTGTCAGTGTTTTTGGGTGGTACATAATCTTCCCAATCATAATTTGTGACAATTCTTAATTTTTAGTAAACTAAGTCTTCATTGCCAACCAAAAATAAAATAAAAATACAAGCACAAACAGAAATTTCCTACAAAATTGGATAACCACCACTTTAATTTGAGGTATTCTAATATCTCAAAACACCTATAAATAGGATATATCGAAGCACAGATAAAAAAAAATCAACAAAATAAAAATGGAGGCATCAAAGAAGCTTGTTGCAGTGTTTCTCGTTTGCATTGTTGTTTTTTCATTATCCGTGCATGTCTCTAAGGCTGACGAAGAAAGTAACGCAGAAAAATTTAAACAAGCATTTGAAACCGACGCAAATGAATACACAGTTTGTGTCAATGACTGTGAGAAGGAATGCTCAAATGCAGGATTTGGACACACTCATTGTGAGATGAAGTGTGACACTGAGTGCAATGCTAAGTTGCTCAAAGGTAAATATTATTTTATACTATCAGTATAATTTAAAACATGATAATACGTTATTTAAAGAAAATCAAATTAGAGTTATATACATGATAATACAAGGATAAAACATTTTGAGAGAAAACTTTCTCCGTAAACAACTCTCTCTAAACGACTATATTGTGGATGCTATTGTATTATGTATGAGAAGAAAAAATCTTTTATTTATAGAAATCTAAAACTTCTCCTCCAAAAAAAATGATAGATCTGGAGAGTCATTTTCCACAAAGAATTTTTAAAAAAAAAGTAAAACACAATTATAGTAAAATCCAAATAAGATAGAAAATTCAGGACAAATTCTAACAAATTTCCACTTGGCCTGAATTTTCTGACAAAATCATTTTGATTCTCATTCACATAATCTTCATCATTGTTGCTATCCTTGTGCGTTAAAAGTGAGCATTGGTTGAAAGTTGGAGCCGATACATTAAAAGTAACCATGGGTTAAAATTTGAGCCCAAATATTAAAAGTAAGTAAGGGATGAAAGTTGGAGCACATGCTTAAAATAAACGTGGGTTGAAAATTAATTTTTGTTTTTAAGGATGCAACAGCAGAATGTTAAAAATATGGTTGAAAATTTGTTTCCACATGAGTACTTTGGACCTTTTTTTGACAAAAAATCTTCATTATCGTCAAATTGATTACAATTTGATATGAACCCGTCCTGAACATGTCTTCAACTTTGTTGAACCGTTGGTTGAACCCTTGACTCTGATACAATTTGTTGGGATCGAAACAATTAGGGTGTAATGCGTAAGCTGACAGTTGCAAACCTTGAACGACGATAAATCAGATAACAAAGAAAAATATACTAAAATAGACATAATATTCTAATATGATCTGATCAATTGATCTATATATGAAAACTAATAAAAACATAAACTTTTTGAGAGAAAAATCTCCCATAAATAAAACTCTCTAAATAACTATATTGTGGATGTTATTGTGTTACGTATGAGAAGAAATCCACCGCAAACCACCATCAAAATCACCAAACAATCATCAAATCGCCATTAAAACTATCACTCGTTTTGCTGAAAATATCAAATCGCAGTTAAATTCACTTTGCCAAAAAAAATTTACGTAGAAAAAAGACAAAGAAAAGAAGTGAGAAGAAGAAGGGAACGAAAAAAGAAAAAAAAATATAAGGGGGAAGTAGGACTTCTTGTTTCATCGACGAAACTAAGGGAAGAAAAGGAATGAAAAAAATGGATTTTTCTATTCTATTTTTGGCCAAAACAGAAAAAGGAAAAGAATAAGAAACAATAAAAAATAAAAATAAAAATGCAAATAACAGACCGTGTATGTCACCTTTTTCCTAGTTTTAACATGTTATAATTACAACATATTAGTAATAGTTTACTTATACACTGAGAACTTAAAAGAATTATCACACTAACTATATATTTTAGCGTATTGTAGCATATTAAGGTTTATTATACATATTATTACCTTATAAATAATCATAATTGTGTAGTTACTAGCTACTTCATATCATCCGTGCAAGAATACTTAAACGCTTTATTCTCAAACTATGAATTAGTGTTTATCATAAGAATTTACATGTAATTAGTTACCATATAATTGACATGATTATAGAAAGTTCTTTTGTTATCATATTCTAACACGTTATTATCTTCTATTTTTTCAGAAAGAATCGAGAAACTGAAAACTGAGAAGCCTTGAAGATGGACCCAAGAATGAAAAATATTCCTTAGTATAGCAAATACAGGGAAAGAAGAATAAAACAATGATTTTGTATTTCTATTTTTATTCGTTCATTTATTTATTTATCAACTGTGCTTGGAATTTTCTTTTTTTTAATGGATAAAATTATATTACATTAATTAAGGATAAAACATAGAGAAAGCATTACGTGTTAGTACAAAAGAGGGAGAACACATCCGTGACTTGTAATTTTCAAGATTCAATAAAATCATTTTTATCTAATTATTGTTCTGTCGATTCAATAGCAGCTAATTTCATTTATTGTTAATTAATTTTATGTCTTCTTAATTTTCTGATAAGTTGTGGGGATGCCTAAAATACATCCCAATCTTTATCCAGATTTGTTGTACCCTTTACGGTGGTCCTATTATCCTTTGATATATTTTAAGGAATTTCTTTGACATTTATTGAGTGAGGTGGATAACAATTCAAGCATGTGTTGAACAAAAGGCCATAAAACAAAGGAGTTCGGCCATTTCACTCTTCGAAAAAATAATAAAAAAGTAGAATTCTCTCCTACACTCTTGATTTTTTCATGGAGAAAGTAGTTGATTCTTTTGGAATTTGATCTTGTGAATAACTATATTCTTTCCTAATCGAGTCTTGACTTGTGTCGCATTGAATTTTGATCCTTTTTTTTTTCCAGAAAAATGCCAAAGAAATGCTTTAAAAATATATTCAAGGGTTAATAGGACCACCATAAAGATTAGGTGTATTACAATAGATTCGGGTAAAGGTTGGGTTATATTTTAGGTAGTTGGCAACATTCCTTTTTTAGTTGCTTAATGACCGGTGTTAATTTTGACAATGCCATAGACACATAGAGTGAGTGAACAAAGGCCGAATTAGGATTTTAACTTTATGATTTTTTTCAAATTTTAGGATAGAGACATTAAGTATTAATATTTGGATTATAAATTACAATTTGAAATAATTTTTCTATTCTTTTACTTCTCATGATGTATACGTGACATTCTCTTCCAAAGATGATTTTTTTTTAATGTTTGGCTTCTTAAGAAATAGTGGTTGGTTTGTTTTCAGGGTACTTTATTTTAAAAACTTCTGAATCATTCCTAGATGTGTTAGAACTTTTAAAATTTTCAGCACTTTATTTAACTTCTATATTTTTATAAGTATATAAAATAGTAAAATTCAAAGATTCATTGTGCTTATGTCCCATCTCGGGACTTAAGCCTTACTCCTTTATACAATAAAAAAATGTCAGGTCTCGCACTTCCGCCTTTCAAAACATTGCTATCAACATGTTAATTTTGATCGCCTGTGTAAATCAGAATCGCCATGTATACAAAGGGTCATATACTTCTATTCATTTTGTAAAGTAATGTTTTTTTTGTTAACTAAAAGCTTGTATTAATCACCAATGTAAGTCTTTGTCACGCCCCAACCTTGGGGTGGGGTGGGGTGGCCGGCACTCGGTGGCCTAAGATCCGAGCGTACCACTCATAAATGTAGCATACTCAACAATACAGGGGCCGACAAGACCTCTGACGAGTGATTACCTGATTAGATGACATAACCACATGCACGCAGAAAAGGCCCAACACACACACACACACACACACACACACACACACACATATATATATATATATATATATATATACAAGAAGGCCGACAAGGCCACATAAGACTACTATATACAAGACGATTGTCTACAAACCTCTAAAGAGTATACCGACAACATCTGATCGGGAGAGGGCCCCGCCATACCCAACTATGCACATATATACAACCATCATACCTATCAGCTCACTAACCAGCTCCGGAAGAAAGGAGCGTGACAACCTTTAGCTGAGTCGAGTCACCTATTGCGAGGTATCATCTGAATCTCTATCTGTACCTGCGGGCATGAAACGCAGTTCCCCAGCAAGGGGTCGTCAGTATGAAACATATACTGAATATGTAAGGATGAAACTGTAAACAAGTGCAACACTGTAAGTGGATAAAGCTGAAACTGTAGCTGAGTACAAGACTGTAATAGAGCAATAGAGAACAACATGTACTCTGAGTGCCTCTGTGAGCAAGGAATATGCATACTTTACTTTAAAACTCATGTATACACACACACACACACACACACATATATATATATATATATATATATATATATATATATATATATATATATATATATATATATATATATATATATATATGCCACACATTGGGGCTATCTCATCATCATTAAACCGCTCTTTGTGGTTATCATCATCATAAACTTCCCCCCAACTACAGTGGTGTGCACATATAAGTGCCTTCCCGACCGACTATAATGCGGAGTGGTATCGTTATATATATATAATGCATGCAATGACTCTGGAGGGCTTTATGGACCTGATCAGAGTGACTCAAGGTCGTTATCCTCCGATTATCGTTATGTAACTGTGTCTGTATCAATTATCTGAGAACTAATAATGATCATAAGAAGGCATAAGATTAAAGATGCTATCAAAGCGGGAAATGTTCCCGACAAAGAACAACAATAAGAACCATGAAATATATCAATCTGAAACAATGATATTCACAAGCTTTAATCTTAGGAATATAGCTCCTTTTAAAAGGGACGTCGTTATGGTTACGTATATTCATAGGTATGCCAAGAGAAAGAAAGAGTGAGCCTTAACATACCTTGTTGATGGACAACACCACTCCTTATGGCTCCTCGCTTTCCTACAATCGCCGACCTAAGGAATAAGGACAATCTACGTCAAGATCTAATCAAGAGTTTCAAGACTTTGATGTTGTGACATTTCGTCGAACACTTAGCATGCATACCTTATTCCATATTACTTCCATGATAACTTAATTTATTCTCATATTCTTTACAATAATAACAATACCATCAAGACTACAACAACCATACTCTATGAAATCTAGCCATAATTATCTCAAAAACTTCATCAAATCCATCCAACAATTGACACCGCAACTATTATGATCAACTACAGAGTTTTATCTCAATTCTTCATGGATTACTTTACCAAATTATCAATTTAAGCTAGGATAACTTAAGAACACTCAAGAACAACAAGAATCATACCTTAATAAGAAGTAACAACTCGAATCCAAGCTTGTCTTTTATCTCATTGTTCCTTGATCACTCTACTTTGCCATATAAGTATCATCTCTTACCTAGGCAAGCTTTAGGTGTTGTACTATGATGAGTTCACTTGGTAATCACCCTTTAACCTTGGAAGAATGTCTAAGGAGGGTTTGGGGGTGTTAGGGATATGTTTGGGTTGAAATGGTGATCAAATGAGCAAGCCACCGTTTAAATAAACCAAGATGGTCGGCCACCGCCTCTGATGTGCGATGTAATCTACAGAGCATATGCCATATGCGGCTGAAAATCCAAGGACATATCAGGGCAGTGAGATGGCCTTGATTCACTAGGTCATATGCGCCCATTTCCGCGAGGCGGATTCCATCCGCGACGCGAAATGCTCTAGCGTATCGATAGATCTTCATCAATCTTTGTCGAGATATGCTTCCTTTGATCCAAATAACTTATAACCATCCATAGACCTCGTTAACATCCATTTATATCACAAAATACCCTCGAGATGGGGCTCGAGTCATCAGAACTCAATTCGATTAACCACGCTCTTAAACATGCACAAAATGATGGGTATAACTCGGAATGTTTTAGATGTACTTCCAATCTTGGCCCAAGGCCTTCCTTATCCCTCTATGGGCATCATAACTCTTTTCATCTTACATCAGCTTGGCATGGCGCACTCAACGTAAGGATTGCAAGCTCGAAAATCTTAACGACTCTTAAACACTTACGACCTCCTCGGGTTTCAACTTGACCATTCTAAAATATTCCCAAGGGAAACTTCTTCATTTCTTGTGCTTCCTAACTTAAGGTATATTTGATGAATGGAATTTACGGGGTGTAGTGATTCTTATTTTCTTTGGAAATTTTATGCAGAGTTTCTTCCGTGACAAGGATTACCTCAACCTGTCAAGTAGTCAAAAATCATAATTGTTGCCTCACAGGGCAACGTAAGCAATATCAGTACAATGCTGATCCCACACGGTCGTATAGTAAACTTGTAATTTATCTGAGCCGTCATATCCTGAAATCTGAACTATGTTTTTTAGTCATTTGTTATGATTTTTTGCATAAGGTACAACATATAAGCTAGAAATTCATAGGCATGGAGCATAAGTAGGGATATAATGAAAAGTCGTTGCAGAAGTTCTTTGGTAAATATAGGGATATTATGAAGTGGTCCATCCGGTTCTTCAGCCTATGTGTATCTACCTCCAATGCCTAGAGCTTGTTTTGGTTGTGGTAAGATGGGTCATGTTGTTAGAGATTTCCCCCGAGCTAGACATAGTGGGACTCATCAGGGTTCCAAACCCTTAAGACTCGACATCTTCTGGTAGCCAAGGTAGTTTTTCATCGAGGGGCGGTTCTTAGTTAGGTCGCGATGGTTCTTATTCATCCAGGAGTGGACATTAGTTCGGTATGGGTGGTTCTCATGTATCCAGAGGAGGAGCACAGTCTAGTCAGAGTTGTTATGGTGGTGCGCAGTGCTATGGATTTTCGGGTAGGCTGGAGGCAGAGGCTTCTGATGTTCTGATCTCAGGTAACATTTATGTTTATCATTGGCCAGCTGCGGTCTTGTTTGATCCAAGGTATACTTACTCATATGTATCTGCTTATCATTCGGTTGGTTGAGATTTGACTTTTGACCATCTTGACTTGTCTATTCATGTGTCTACTTCGGTTGGGGATTTTGTACTAGTTAATAGAGTCTATATGTATTGATTAGTTACTTTTATGGGGTACGACACAAGGGTAGACTTGATGATCCTAGATATGTTAGACTTTGATATTAGAGGAGGCCTATAGTTCTCGATATTCCATTCAACCAGGTGCTACTAAGATGTATCGTGATTTGATGCAGCATTACTGGTGGGGTCGGATGAAGAGAAATATTACAGATCTCATTCCTTGGAGTAGGATTTGTTGGTATGTTAAGTATGAGCACCAGAGATCTAGTGGTGTGCTTCAGAGGATGCCCATTCCCAAGTGGAAGCGGGAGAGGATTGCCATGGATTTTATTATAGGTCTTCCGAAGACCTTGGATAAGTTTGATTCAGTTTGAGTTATTATGGATAGGCTGACCAAGTCCTCACACTTCATTCCAGTTCAGATTATTTATAATGCGGAGAAGTTAGCTAGGATGTACATTCATGAGGTTACGCGATTGTACGGGGTTCCTATTTCTATCATCTCCAATCGAGGTCCTCGGTTTACTTCTCATTTCTGGTGGACATTGCAGGCAGATTTGGTTACTCAATTGGATCTTAGTACCGTTTTTTATCCCCAGACTAACAGACAGTCTGAGAGGACTATTCAGGCGCTCGAGGACATATTGAAAGCATGTGTCATTAATTTTAGTGGTCATTAGAACTAGTTCATACCCTTGGTAGAGTTCGCGTACAATAATATCTACCATTCCAGCATTGATAAGGCGTCGTTTAAGGCTTTATATGGTAGAAGTTGTTGATCCTCTATTGGATAGTTTGATGCTTTTGAGGTTTTATCGTGGGGTACAGATTTGTTGAAGGAGTCTTTGGACAAGGTAAAGCTTATTCAAGAAAAACTTCTGACATCTCTGAAGATATCACATATGAAGATGGTGATGCGATTTGGGATGAGGGGCAAGTTGATCCCGAGATATGTTGGTCCATTTGAGATTCTTTATCATATTAGTGTTGTTGCTTATGAGTTGGCTTTACCACCAGTCATGTCAGGTGTTCATCCGGTTTTCCACGTGTTTATGCTGAAGAAGTACCATTCAGACGGGTTTTATATCATTCGTTGGGATTCAATATTGCTTGATGAAAATTTATCTTATGAGGAGGAGCCTATAGTATTTTAGATAGGCATGTTAGAAAGTTGAGGTTAAAGAAGATAGCTTCCGAGAAGGTGCAATGGAAGCATTATCCTATTGAGAAGGCTACATTAGATATCGAGTATGATATGTGGGCCATATATCCCCAGTTATTTGCTGACTCAGGTACTGTCTCCCTCATTCTTTTCTTGTCGCTCGAGGATGAGCGATTGTTTAATTGGTATCTGATATAATGATCTATTCAGTCATTACCTGTGTTTTGACTATTTTACCCTCGTTGACTCAATTCTGTAGTGTGTTTTTATGTGTATGTGCATATCTGGTTGGTGTCGGAGAGGTCTCGGGTGATTGTCGGATTTGCGTTTAGGGGTAGAAACTATTTTGGTCGGTATTGCTTTGCTAGGGCAAGCTGCATGTGCGCCCCATCGGATATTGGGAACACCACAGAGGACAGTGGGCCACTACGGCGAAGGTTTGGGTTTTTGCTTAGGACTGCAGGCGCGGTCGAGAGGCCGCTAGCGCGAGCTCCGCTGCAACGAACCTTGACAGCTGCAACGAGTGACGGGGAGATCAGAATCTTAGTTTAAGTGTTAAATTAGGTCATTCCTTCCCCATTCCCAAATATTCTTCCAAGGCATCTCTAGGGCGAATTGAAGAGTTTCTTGGTGATTTCTTCTTGGGGTAAGTTCCTTAATCTTGTATTCCTTAATTTACCTTCTTCAAGCTTGATTCCATGGTAGAAAAACCTAGTGAACTAGTTAGGAGGTTGAGTTATACTTGAATGGTATTAAATTAAATTATTAGACCTAATTATGAGATTAATTGATGGATTTTACTAATCTAAGCATGGATTCCTCTAATTAGTAATTGTTAGGCTTGAATCTTCCATTATTGTTGATGGGTTTGAATGTTGGGAATTTAGGGTTCATACCCGAAATTGAGGGTTTTCACTTGAATCTAAAAATTGGCCTAGTCTTGAGTTATTTTAGCAATTTATTAGTAGAATTGAACTCCTAAAACATTGAATTGCATATTTCACTTTCAAAATGACCATTTTACCCTTGTGGGTCCATATTCTCTTTTCTCCGCTAATTGTTTTGGGTTCAAAGAATAGTTTAGGGTCATGGCTATTTCTAGTTTCCTGTTCTAAAGTAGATTTCAATAATGTATACACTTCGAGTACTATCACAATCCTCGTAAAGGCAAGGCTCATGTGTGATCTTTTGTGGCTCCCGCTCGGCATCCAGGTAGGTTACGATTTACCTTCTGGTTAGATTTCGGTTAGCAAAGCATATGTAGAGTTAGTTACCATTGGAGAAAGCATGTACGCCTTCGGGTATGAAGTAAAGATGGATTACTTAGGTGTGGTATTGTTGACTGAGTTGTGGAATTATTGCCTCATTGTGATATAATTGTCCTATTTGCCTCGATATTATCATGAATATAGAAAGGGAATTGACTTGATACTGATATGGTGATTTGTGTAAGTGAGTGGCACATTGGAATTGATATGATACACTTGATATTGGCATGTTACATTGCATTCATCCTCATTTTCATGATACATTAATATTATATGTGATTGGCTTGATAGTGATAAGTGATAAGGAAATATCCATGATTCTTGTAACACGTTTGATTGAGCTATGTGCGGAATGGCTAGCGGGGTGTTTGATTGTAGAGTCCTCTCCGAGTTGTGTGTGGAATGACTGATACATGGACTTTGTGGGCCTCATGGATTATGACTATCGAGGGGTAAAGATTTCCATCTGTAGCATGTATGTACGGAGATTACATTTGGCTAGTGTATCGCATTACATATTCACTTATCATTACATTCACATATTTCTTGTATTCTGACTTGATTCTCTACTTGGGTTGGTGATTCTTGGATTGTGATATTACTTGTACTTGATTGAGAGCATGTCTATCTTTCAGTATCTTCCTTTATATATGTTAGCTAACTGTTGTCGGCCTATGATATCTACCAGTACATAGTATTTGTACTGATACTACCTTGCCGATTCTTTTCTGAATGCAGAGTACGTGACCGGTTCCACATCCACTCTTTATGACTGATCCTGAGGTTCTGCTACTGAGTTTCTAGGGTGAGCATGCTAGATGGATCCGCTGCTAGGAGACTCCTTCCTTATTACTTGTCTTTCCTTATATTTTGAGACAGTATTCCTATTTTGAGACTTATGTATTATTGAGACTTGTACTAATTAGTGGCTCTTGTACTATATTCAGACCATATTCTTGGGGTTATGTTAGTATTGCACTTCCGCACTTATGATTTAGACTTCTATTTATTTGCTCTATTTAATTTTTACTGTTGGATTAACTATTAAGGGATGGGTTCACCTACCGAGGTGGAGAATGGTAGGTGCCCGCACGACCAAGTGATTCGGAGTCGTGAGAAGTTAGTATCGAGCCTTAGGTTACCCGATCTATAAGTACCAGAGCATATCTAGTAGAGTTTTGTGGATGGCTACGATGAGCTCCGTACTTATCCGTGAGAGGCTATGGGACGTTTAGGAAACATCAAATTCCTTCATTCTTTCGTGCTACTTTATTCAAATTGGTGTTTGGAACGTTCGAATTGGTATCTGATTCATTTTTATTCTCTCACGATTTGTGAGGACATGAGCTGATCTAGCTAGGGACGACACATCCAAGCCTGCTATTGGTGTCGTCATGAGAGGACAAAGACAAGCTAGAGTTTATGGTCAAGCTAAAGGTTATAATGCAACACCGGCCAGGGGTTCGCCTACCGAGGTGGGGAATGGTAGGTGCTCGCACGACCAAGTGATTTGGGATCATGACAATTCCCCGTGTCATTGTCCGAAGACATATGCTTCATGTAATTAGCAACTCCAACAGGCTTAGACAAGAGGTGGCAGTCGGCAGGGAGGTGAAAAGTTACAGTCTGGAATTCTACGGGTTGTTCTACAGGAGCGGGATATTCATTCACCAGTTCTTCACTCCATGAAGAAGAGACCCGATCTGGTGAAGATAGGACGTCGTAGCAATTTTCCTGAGCGGTAGTTGGCAGAGTCCGGGACTCAGGTTCTTCAGTAACTTATAGTGGAACGCCATCGGTTGGTGTATGTGTAGGTTGGCGTACAACTGAATTCGTGCCTACCTGGGCAAAAGAAGAATTGGTATGGTCGGCACCATGCCTGACGAATTCCATCTCTGTAAAATGCCGAGGGGCCTCAGCTCTTCTCCTCTCCAATGCTTGTTCCTCCTTGGGACCATCATTATCTAGGTCCACCATGAGGAGAGAACCAACCACCAATCTGGTAGTACCGGAAGCGTTGGAGGGAGTACAATTGCTGCGATCTTGCTATTCTCTTTTATGGGCGCTTCGGACTAGTTTGGAGGCTGGCAGGTGATTTATTGCATAGCCTTTTCTGCTCCTTGATTTGTTGAATTATGATGGATGTTGCATCCGGATGTGCTATATCTTCTGCGGTAGGAGTAGTAGATGTAGACTTGATGAGACCTGGAAGGAATAACTTAGTAAAGTGAATCCAGACGAAGTGAAAAAAATGGTATAAAGAGGAAGCAAGCATATCATGGTTGCGGGGGACCCAATTTTGGTTGTCTGTGAGTTTTTCCTATGTCCGGAGTTCTGGAGTAAATACATTAAGGATTGCTTGTACCCAAGCTTCAAAATTGAATATTTCTTCAGGCTCCCGGGTGGTGGCTGAATAAAGGTAAAAGATCCGATTAAAATATGGAAAAAGGGATGCTAAATTACATGTGACAAAGAGACTTACAGTGGAAATTCCATCTCTCCGGGATGAGACGACAGTCTAGGGGAAGGAGATCAGCGGTGGCAATAATAACAAACCTCTCTGTCCAATCCCGATCCCGGTCATCGTCAAGATTCATGAGAAAAGCTTTGCTTCCTCTGTAGTGCAAGTTGATAACCCCATCACGAAAAATACGTTTGGAGTAGAGGCGAATAAGATGATCTAAGTAAAATGGAACACCGGCCTCTCGAGCAAAGTGCCAAAGGCATGCGACTTCCCTCTATACTTGGGGGCCCACTTGAGCTATGAAGATTTTGTAGCGGCGGACGAATTCTAGGATGTCATCATCAATGACTTTCCAAAGTTTCATTGAGAAGGGGTAAGTGTAGACAAATGAAAACCCTTGCTTGTAGGTGGTTATTCTTTCATTGCCGTTAGGGATCAAAACCTCGAATGACTCCCAGCAACACACGACCTTTACTGTTGGTAAGATACCAGCGGTGATTCGAGTTTTATAATCGTTGGCAGGAGAGTCTCGACTCCCAGGGAAAACCGTGAAAATTAGTTTTTCTCGAAGGTCATGGTCAAATCGCCATGACCTCGACATGAAGGAAGAAGCCAAAAGATTTTGTCTTGGCGGTGTTTCTTCTTGGGGATTAGGGTTCCTCATGTTTTAGGCGATATTGCTACTAGAAGAAAGGTAAGACATATTTGTGATGAAGGAGAGAGGAAGTTGCACTTAGAAACTTTTAAATTTTTTTTGCACAAATAGAGATCGAATGACTGAAACCCTTCAATTATA
The DNA here is from genome assembly GCA_034509755.1 of Anisodus tanguticus. NCBI lineage: Eukaryota > Viridiplantae > Streptophyta > Magnoliopsida > Solanales > Solanaceae > Anisodus > Anisodus tanguticus. The sequence continues at coordinate 47,774,021 of CM067554.1, read as the reverse complement.
GAGATATTTATATGAGAGCTATCTTTGTAAAAAGAATGATGTGATGGATGACAATCGGCGGCAGGACGTGCATCTCAGAGAAGGTGTGATGAGGCGACACGCCTCATCATTACTTTGCAGTCTTCTGTTAATTGAGGGAAGTCAAAAAGTTGTCGTCGTTTTAATAAGATGACGATTTGAGTGGCAAGATAAGTGGATGGTATTCTTCGAAGTCTCCTGCCAAAATACGGAGCTATGATCCCGAGCGTGCAAGAGATACGCCCGAAAAGTGCGGGGACTATCTGTATATGGTAAAATTCATATAAGACAGTTGTACAAATTATGATGTGACACATGGCAGTTAATGTTGAGTCAAGTCTAGGTCATCCTGAGGCGCTACCAGTAGACGCAAGAAGCACCAGGGGTGACAAATGCCCGTGTGGTACCGGTAATTCAGAAGGTCAGAAGAGTCGTTTTAATCACAACGGACGACCGTTACTGAACCGATCATACGTCTTCTAGAAGAGTATTAAAGGCATTCATGGATATAATAATTGTCTAATTATTACAACATTCTTTATTAATAAGAGCATATTTCGTGGGGTGTGTACCCGTGTAGATCATGTATAAATAGGACACGTAACTCCATTGTAAATCATCATATTCAAGTTATTACAATACACTTTCTCACTTTCTCTCGATTGTTGTTCTTTCACACGAGTTTGCAGTGACTTTGCCTAGAAGTTATCACAAGGCTCATACTAATTATTTCTTTACTTTGTCTTTTACTATCTGTTCATAGTTTATTTTATTTAGTATTATTATCAAATCAGTCACTTGAGATCCACGTGTCCTTGACCACATATACAAATTCAACTGTACCGTTTTACGGTGTAAACATATATATATATATATATATATATATATATATATATATATACTTTTGATGCTTTTGAAAGGCTAGTACTTTACGATTTTGAAAATGAATTCCTAACTACAATGTATCATAGACAAATCATATTTTATAATAATCCCTAATTTTTTGTAAATTTATACCAACAAAAAAAAAAAAAAATACAAGCACAACCAGAAATTTCCTACAAAATAGGATATCCACCACTTTAATTTGAGGTTATTCAAATGTCCCAAAACACCTATAAATAGGAGATTGAATACCATAACCAAATCCTCCCAAAAATAAACACAAAAGCAACGAGCATATAAAATCTTTTTTCTCAAGAAATTAAAATTAAAAAAATGGAGGCATCAAAGAAGCTTGTTGCAGTGTTTCTCATTTGCATTGTTGTATTTTCATCATCTGTTGATGTCTCCAAGGCTGACGAAGACAATAATGAAAATTTATACGTAAAGTACTAGCCTTTCAGCGTGGTACTGGTCCCTTGTGCGTAGCGTGGTACTGGTCTAACCTTTGAAATCAATTGAGTCACCATGATTTACCTCTTCACAGACCTGTCGGACCGGGGTGTGGGGGCTCCTGGGGTGGGAGTTCCACCTTTTTTTGGAAAAATAATGAAAATTTTAAAGAAGCATTTAAAACGGCTGCAAATGAATACACAGTTTGCTTTAATGATTGTCAAAAAGAATGCTCAAATGAAGGATTTGGATACACTCATTGTGAGATGAAGTGTGACGGTGATTGTGCCGCTAAGTTGCTCAAAGGTATACAACATATATATTTATATTTTTTTCCAAATTATAGTAATATATCTGATTGTATAAATAACTTTTTACATGATATATCACTGCAGTTTTAACATATAATAATTAATAGCATGTTAGTTATTATTTTTACCAAATGTAATTTACATATATATACTAAGAACTTAACGAATGTTTTAACTAATTTAACCTATTATAATATATTAATATTCATAACAGATATTTACATGTAAATACTACTTGATTCATCACTACATAAACTATAATTAATATTTGTCATAAGGAATTTAGATATAATTACCGTATAAATGACATAATTGTATAAATATTTTAATAATTTCTTCACATAGAACGTCTCAATTAAATACATTTTTGTTTACCTATGTAGTGCTTTTAAAAATAATATTACTCTTTTGTTCAAAGGATATTTATTACTTGTTTCCATTTTTCTAATACATTATTCTCGGCTCTATTTTTTCAGAAAGAATCCAGAAAATGAAGAATTGAAGCCTTGAAAATGGACCAAATTAAAGGATGCAAATGTAGGGGGGAAATAAAGGAGTGGTTTTTATTTCTACTAATTAATCATTCATTTCTTTACCACTGTATTTGTCATTTTTAACATCCAATAAAAATCGTTTCTTTCTCTAATTATTGTTGTTTCTCTCGAGACAATCGCGGCTAATTTCATTTTTTATTTTTTTATGTCTTCTTAATCTTCTTAATTGTTAAACAGAGTCCAAAGGCGAAACTAGCCCAACTGGGCCTCTCGGCAGCCCGGCAGAAAGAAAGCCCAAACACGTCTGGTAGCCAAAAACGGTTGCCAAATCTTTAGTATTAAGGAAAGTATATTGTGTGTATATTGTAGTATATTTGTTACCTAGATTAGGTTATACACTTACCATAATTAGGATATACACTTACCATATTGTATAGTTAGAATTATGGTAGGAGAAGGTTTGTAACTTGTATATATATCTATTAAATCAATGAAAATAATCAAGGGGATTATTTCTTTCATGGTATCAAGAGACTAGGTCTAAACAAAAGTTTTCTTCTCTCAAACTTTTTGTATCCTTGGCCGAGAACCCCCCCCCCCCTCCCTCGGGTTTTTCTCTCCAAATATCTCGTCTTCCGCTCTCAAAAACCTCTCTTAAATTTATCCTCCTTCTTTGTTCTTTCAAATATGTCTAAGAACAATTTTCACCCGCCCTCACAGTTTCCAATATCAAGCTCAGTGTCCCTATTGTTCTTGAGATGGAAAACGTTCAATATGCAACGTGGGCGGAGTTGTTTAAAATTCACGCTATCTCGTATCAAGTTCTTCATCACATAATTCCTCCCGCTAGACCCCTTCCTGCGGAGGATCCTGAGGTGTGGATTACACTTGATGCTACCGTTCTTCGATGGATATACGCCACTATTTCAGTGGACCTTCTACAGACGATTATGGAGCCCGATACCACGGCTATGGCTGCATGGAATAGATTGCGTGACATATTCCAAGACAACCAGCATTCCCGTATCGTCACACTCGAGCAGGAATTCTCTCTCGTTCGAATGGACGTATTTCCGAACGTTTCTGCATATTGCAAGAAACTAAAGGAATTGGCGGATCAACTCCGTAACGTTGGCGCACCAGTAACAAATAATCGTCTAGTTCTACAGTTGGTTGCCGGTCTTTCGGAGGCCTATAATGGTGTTGGCACTCTCCTTCGCCAAAGCAACCCTCTTCCCGACTTCCATCAAGCCCGCTCCATGCTTACGTTGGAAGAAGCCGGTTTGGCTAAAAAGGCGGCTACGGAGCAAGTCCATTGTCATGATGGCATCCTCTCCTAATCCTTCGAGGTTTTGTTAATAATTCGGGCCAAAACCATAATCATGGTGGCGGCAAGAATAATCGCAAGAATAATAACAAAAACCGCGGGGGCAAACGCGGTGGTAATGGTGGAGGTTAGGTAGTCGGCAAAACGTCGGTGGGTCCCATCCGGTGAACGGTGGCCCACCGCCCCCATGGGCCCAAAGGTGGGGCCCATGGCGATGGAGCAAGCGATGGCGGTGGACCGTGGGCCGGCAGCCCCATACCGGCGAGCGCGGGGGAAATTCCGGCGGCGGTGGGGGCCGGCCAACGATCCGAGCCCAATGCCCAAGCGGTGGCGGCCACCGGCGTTGGCCGGTGGCCCGGCGGCGGCGGTGGTAGCGATTACGGACCGAGGCCCGGCTCGGCAAGGAGTTCTTGGACCCCGACCTCCGCAAGCCCATCATGCGGCGAGGCCCTACTCGGGCCGATATCGAGGCCGCGATGCACACGTTGGGATTGACTCAACCGGACCAAAATTGGTACATGGACACCGGGGCCACTACTCACATGACTTCCGACTCAGGTACTCTCTCATCTTATTCCAATTTGAGCACCCCTCGGGGTATAATTATTGGTAATGGCAGTTCTATTCCAATTCTAGGGTACGGTCAGAAAACGTTGTCTCCCCCCAATCCACCACTCCTCTTGAAAAATACTTTACATGCTCCTAAATTGATTAAAAATTTAGTGTACGTCCGAAAGTTCACAAATGACAATTCTGTTTCTGTTGAATTTGATCCTTTCGGTTTCTCTGTGAAGGATTTCAAGACGGGGAGTCGTCTCATGAGGTGTGATAGTAGGGGGGATCTATATCCTATCATGCCCGGTTTTCGTCCATCGAGTCCAGCCTTGCCATCAGCTTTTGCAGCCATCTCTCCTTCCATGTGGCATGCTCGTCCGGGTCATCCGGGATCTTCTATTTTATCAGTTTTAGATAAAAATAGCTTTATTTCTTGTAAGGGTACGAGTCGTACTCCAATTTGTCAGTCATGTTCCTTAGGAAAAATTGTTAAGTTGCCATTTGTAGACTCCAATTCTCATACTTCTATGCCATTTGACATTATTCATAGCGACTTATGGACATCTCCTGTTCTTAGTTCAATGGGTCATCGATATTATGTTCTCTTTTTAGATGATTATTCTAGATTTTTGTGGACGTTTCCAATTGCGAATAAATCACAAGTGTTCTCCGTCTTCATAAAATTTAGAGCGTTCATTCGTACTCAATTCGAAAGAGAAATAAAAAATATTCAATGTGATAATGGGAAAGAGTATGACAATAGGGAGTTTCGAGAATTTTGTGCTACTCATGGGATAAATTTTCGGTTTTCATGTCCTCATACATCTTCACAAAATGGGAAAGCCGAACGCAAAATTCGTTTCATAAATAACATTGTCCGAACTCTCCTAATCCATGCCTCCATACCTCCGTATTTTTGGCATCATGCTCTACAAATGGCCACTTACCTTCTTAACATAATTCCGTCTAAAGGTCTGACATATTCTTCCCCTCTCAAAATCTTATATAATAAGAACCCTTCTTATTCTCACCTTCGGATTTTTGGGTGCTTGTGTTATCCACTATTCCCATCCACAACAATTAACAAACTCCAGGCTCGGTCTACCCCGTGTGTGTTTTTGGGTTATCCGTCAAATCATCGTGGTTATAAGTGTTTTGATTTATCCTCCAAGAAAATCATAATCAATCGCCATGTCATTTTTGATGAAACTCAATTCCCGTTTACGAAAGTTCATACTCCCGAACCTAAGTTGTATAATTTTTTGGATGACCAAATATCCCCATATATTATTCGGAATTTTTCGGACAACTCCCATACCCAAAATTCCCCAGCGGGCCCACGCCCGCCGTGCCCCAGCAATCTGCGTCGCCCCCGTTTGCTCCGGCCACTCGGAAGTTCCGGCTTCCAAAGAATCGGACTGCCCAGCCCAGGAACGCCCGAATCCGAGTCCACCCTTTACCGATTTGGGCGGCGGAGCCCAGCTGCACCGCCCGGCCGTCCGTCCCGAGCCCAGAAAATTCCCAAAATTCCATCCCTTCTTCCTCGAGTCATAGACCGGTCACTCGTAGTCAGCGGGGTATTTTTACACCTAAAAGACATTTTAATTTACATTCTGATGTCTCTAAATCCCCCTTGCCCCGCAATCCTGTGTCCGCATTAAATGACCCTAATTGGAAAATTGCTATGGTGATGAATATAATGCTCTTATTGAGAATAAGACGTGGGAGTTGGTGCCCCGTCCATATGGTATTAATGTTATCAGGTCTATGTGGATTTTTGCTCATAAGGAGAATTCAGATGGGTCCTTTGCTCGGCATAAGGCGCGACTTGTTGGTGATGGTAAGACTCAGCAGGTTGGTATTGATTGTGGTGAGACGTTTAGTCCGGTGGTCAAACCGGCTACCATTCGCACTGTACTTAGCTTGGCTCTTTCAAAGACTTGGCCGATTCATCAGTTAGATGTCAAGAATGCTTTTCTACATGGAGATCTCAAGGAAACTGTCTATATGCATCAGCCGTTGGGTTTCAGGGATCCCAACCGCCCCATCATGTCCGTTTGTTGAAGAAGTCATTATATGGGCTTAAGCAGTCTCCACGTGCCTGGTATACACGATTTGCTGATTTTGTTTCGACTATTGGGTTCACACACAGCAGGTCAGATAATTCTTTGTTCATCTACCGCCGTGGTTCGTCATTGGCCTATATTCTGTTATATGTGGATGATATCATCTTGACTGCCTCCTCCGATGCTTTGCGTCAGTCTATCATGGCCATGCTCGTTCGAATTTGCTATGAAGGACTTAGGGCCGTTGAGTTACTTTTTGGGAATTGTCGTCAAACGTCATTCGGTGGGTTGTTTCTGTCTCAACGGAAGTATCTTTCGCCGAGATCATCGAGAGGGCCGGGATGTCATCCTGTAAGTCCACTTCCACGCCGATTGATGCAAACCCAAAGCTAAGTGCCGCAAACGGGTGCACCATACGAGGACCCGACCCGATATCGCAGTCTTGCAGGGGCTCTCCAGTATCTTACCTTTACCAGACCGGATATTACATATGCGGTTCAGCAGGTGTGTTTATTCATGCATGATCCCAGGGTTGAGCACATGAATGCAATCAAACGCATCATTCGGTATATTCAGGGGACACTGGACTATGGGTTACACTTGTATCCTTCGCCTACATCCACACTTGTCTCTTACACGGATGCTGATTGGGGTGGTTGTCCCGACACCAGACGGTCGACTTCTGGCTATTGTATGTTCCTCGGCAACAACTTGGTCTCATGGTCGGCAAAGCGTCAGGCAACTCTATCACGCTCAAGTGCAGAGGCAGAATATCGAGGGGTAGCGAATGTGGTCTCAGAATCATATTGGCTACGTAATTTACTTTTGGAGCTTCATTGTCCCATTCGAAGGCAACCTTGGTATATTGCGATAACATTAGTGCCATCTACCTTTCCGGTAACCCCAGTTCAACACCAGCGCACCAAGCATATCGAAATGGACATTCACTTTGTCCGTGAAAAGGTTGCAAAGGGTCAAGTTCGCGTATGCCATGTCCCGTCTCGTTATCAAATTGCAGACATTTTTACAAAGGGTCTACCGGCGGTTCTCTTTGAAGATTTTAGGGACAGTCTCGGCGTTCGAAGACCGCCCGCTATGATGCGGGGTGTGTTAAACGAGTCCAAGCGAGCGAGCCCAATCGGGCCTCTCGGCAGCCAATGAAAGGCGGACCAAAGACGTCGGTAGCCAAAAACAGTTGCCAAATCTTTAGTATTAAGGAAAGTATATTGTGTGTATATTGTAGTATATTTGTTACCTAGATTAGGTTATACACTTACCATAATTAGGATATACACTTACCATATTGTATAGTTAGAATTATGGTAGGAGAAGGTTTGTAACTTGTATATATATCTATTAAATCAATGAAAATAATCAAGGGGATTATTTCTTTCATTAATATCTTAGTTAATTATTTTGGTCAGCATTGCTGCTTTGAGCACCAATTTGTCCGGTTGGCTAAAGCATCTCTTTAGAATTAACATTAGTTGGATTTAATTTATATAATGACCCAAAAGAAAACGATTAAATCAGGTTACTTTTATCTATATTCTTATCCATATTGTAACAGATAATATGTATTTCAAGACTATAAATTTCTCTATACAAAATCTTAACCAAAAGACTGAAAGCAGTAGTGGATTTTCTAGTTGGCCCTGCACAGTCTGCATTCATTGAAGACAGGAACATCCTAGATAATATTATTGTGGCTCATGAGTTGATAAAGGGGTATATGCAGAAGTCTATTTCATCTAGATGTACAATTAAGGTTGATATAAGGAAGGCATATGATTCAGTGGAATGGAGTTTTCTCATAATGTTGTTGCTGGAGTTTGGTATTCCCACTAAGTTTGTCAACTTGATAATGGAGTGTGTAACTACTCTCAGTTATTCTCTTCTAGTTAATGGTGGCCTTACTCCACAATTTCAACCCAAGAAAGGTCTTAGGCAAGATGACTCTATGTCACCTTACCTATTTGTGCTAGTAATGGAATATATGAGCAGATCTATTAAACAACTAAACCAAAATTCAGACTTCAACTTCCATCCAAGATGTGCCAAGCTCAACATAACCCATATATTGTAATTGTAAACGTGTAAATATAGGAAACAATATATTCCCTACCCATAATTAGAATATTTCCATATATTGTGTAAATATAATTATGGTAAGATTATGATTCCTCTTTTGTATAGGAGATGTCCATAAATCGGCATGTATGATATCAAAAGGAGCAAATGTAACACTAGTAGATGATTTAAACGGAAGACGAATATGTTTGCCTAAAGAGCAAGAAACACAATTTTGGGCAAGTTTCCCATTACAAGCAATGAAATTGTTGCCTCTAAGAAAATTAAAAGCGGGACTCTGGATGACCAAGCCTATTATGCCAAGTTGAAGAAGAAACAACCGTTAGAGTGACGGGAGAGCAAGATCTGGCAGCGGAGGTGGAAGTGAATGGATAGAGATCCCCCGTGCTATTGCATCTCGTAAGAGGTGTCCCCGTATGAAGATCCTTCACAGTAAAACCAAAATGGTCAAAATCCACGGAGACAGAATTATTACGAGTAAATTGGCGGACATATATGAGGTTCTTAATCATGTGTGGGGCATATAGGGTATTTTTGAGGGAGAAGGGTGGATGAGGAGGTTGTGTGTATGAGGTACCATAACCCTTAACTGGAATGCGTTGTTCACTACCAACTGTAACATATTGAGGATGCTTTAAACGAAACAGTTTAGGAATAGTACCTGCAGACTGGGTGACGTGAGATGTGGCACCTGAGTCCATGTACCAAGTATTGTCAGGCTGTTGCATAGAGAGGGTGTTGAACGCCTGACCCAACTCAGTGGGTGTCATCTCGGAGGAGGGCTGCGGGACCTGACCTTGCATGAAGTGGGCTGCTTTGTGTAGGGTGGAGCGGGGCCTAACAAACCGGGGTAAGAATACGGATTGTATGGCAGCTGGTACTGGAATGGACTTGGAGCCGCGGCTCTGAACTGGGGCGCCGCGGCTCTGTACTGGGGCGCCGTGGCGATGTAGACGAACTGCTGAGGAGCCGTGGCCCAGTTGTTTCGCGATCTCTCGCGTCTGCTTCTGCTATTGGTTCGTTGATTGTGACCTTGCCACGACCACGATCCTCTATCGCCGCGGCCTTTTCCACCCTTGCCGCCGCGGCCCCGCATTGTTGGGAGTTTTCCGGTGGCGTCGATCTTGGGGTTGCGTGTCGACGACTAACACCTGTTGGGCGTGCTCATCCAACTTAGCACGACGGGTTTCTTCGAGCAACAATTGTGAGCGACCTTTGTTAAAACTCGGTAGCGGATCTGCTTTGTTGAATAATGGTGGCAAAGTATCATATTCGCCCTTAGTAAAGGAAATCATTTGTAGCACCATTTTATCACGGGCGTGCCGATGTGGAGAGTTGATCCGCTAGAAGTTTAAGTCGCTTGTAGTACTCGAGAGACATTGGAGGATTTTTCAAGACGTGTTTTGTTGAACTGTTCTTCCAAATACACGGCACGAGTGTGCTTGTTGTCTGAAAAATTTCCTCCAAACGATTCCACAAGTCAAGGGCTGTGGAGTCAGATTTCATGATAGTAAGGAGCAAATCCTGAGAGATACTACCATATATCCATTGTTTGACGCCGGCGTCGAGACGATGTCAGATAGAATCATCAACCTTCGTAGGGCGTGGAATAGTGTCATCAATATGGTCAAGCACGTTATAGAGACATGCATGATTGCGAAAAAGTTCAACCCAGGGAGAATACTGGTTGTTTTCTTGATCAAGAATATTGGAAATATGGTTCTTGATGTTGGAAACGATGAAGGGCGGGATGAAACGGGGGTGATGACTTTGTGGTGGGATTTGTGGAGGTAGAGGCGTCAGAAAGTGTGGAAGAATCAGGGATAGCCATTTAGAGAAGAGAAGAAAGGAAGAACAAAACTCGAAAAATAAGAAGAAAATTCGGGAGGGCCGCTACGTAGGAGAGGCAGCCGACGGCTGTGGAAAAGAAAGGGTTTTAGGGTTTTGTTTATTTGGCTCTTGATACCATGTTAGATGATATTAATCTCCCTTGAGGAGTCTTTCATTAATATCAAGGTATATATAGAGTACAATATTCATCTCTTATACAATAGGAATTCTAAGCCTATACAAAAGAGGAATCCTAGTCTTACCATAATTATATTTACACAATATATGGAAATATTCTAATTATGGGCAGGGAATATATTGTTTCCTATACCCCTCTGCACTAGACAGGTTGCTTTCATATACGGATGCAGATTGGGCAGGGTGTCCGGACACGCGACGCTCCACCTCCGGCTTTTGTGTTTTCTTAGGGGATAATCGATTTCTTGGTACGCAAGCGACATACTACCCTATCTCACTCCAAAGGCCGAGGTGAGTACAGAGGCGTTGCAAATGTAGTAGGCGAGATTTATTGGCTCGAAATTCTTGTTAGAACTCGGTGTCCTTTGCGCGTCAGGCATCTATTGTGTATTGTGATAACATCTCTGCCATCTATCTTTCTCATAATCCGGTTCAACATCGCGAACCAAGCATATTGAGATAGACCTACACTTCGTTCGTGAGAAAGTTGCGTTAGGCCATGTCGAGTGTTACATGTTCCATCATCCTATCGTATGCGTACATATTTACCAAAGGACTTCCCAGACGTTATTTCTTGACTTCGAGATCCGGGGCCTCGGCGTCCGGCCTCCTCCCGCTCCGACTGAGGGGGTGTGTAAACGTGTAAATATAGGAAACAATATATTCCCCACCCATAATTAGAATATTTCCATATATTGTGTAAATATAATTATGGTAAGACTAGGATTCCTCTTTTGTATAGGCTTAGGATAGGGATGAATATTATACTCTATATATACCTTGATATTAATGAAAGACTCCCCAAGGGAGATTATCATCTAACAGTAACATCCCGTAGTAATTAGAAATTTTTTTTAGATAAGGGAAGGTTGCACGTCTAATTCCCTTAAAAATATCAACCAATCCTCCCCCGTTACACTAATCCTAATCACTTCCAAACCCCTCATCCCTTAAGACTCCTAACCAAAGTTTATCAACTCCTTTCTCACTCCTACACAAACACACACAACACAACATGTTATATGCAAAATTCTGGCATAGCAGAAGAGAACATAGAGGGAAAAAAAATCAGAAATTTCAGAGAACAAAAAAATTGGCTTTAGCAATTAAGGAGTTCCGAAAAGGTTTAGTTGGAGTTTGAAAGTTCATTCGCGGTTACGAAGCAGTAAAGGTGAGTTCTCTCACTCAAAATTCATAGTATAATCCCTTGTTTTGAGTTACAATACATGTTAGAATATAATCCGGTTGTTGAAAGAATGATCGTGAAGTTATTGCTAATAGATTATCTAGTAAGTAGTTCGGGTTGTGAAATTTCAAACTATTTTTCGCTGAGTTATCTCTGCTAGAATTGGATGAAATTTTATTGGGTTATACATCTCTACTTCATGGTCAGATAGTCCAAGCGGGGCTAAAACCGACGTGCGGTTTGAGAGTTATCGCATTTTAAAGTTTCTGCCTCGGACCAATCGAAATTCGGAAGGCAGAACGTATAACGGAAAAACTGTACAAGTCGGTAAGGAATCTGAAAAGTTATGCTGAATAAAAGTTCTATATTTCTCTTTTCTCGACAGTTTGAGACTTTACAGGGATTAATCCGACCTATGAATAAAAAGTGATGACTTTTTAAGATTGTGTCCCTTTTATTAAACAGTCCGGCGAGACAGTTTTCATAGAGTTGTCTCTTTCATGAATTTGTACTAGTTACACTAAGTATTTTCAGAGGAAAGTTGGGATAGTGATAGATCTTCGTGTTACCTTCGACTCGGCATAAGAAATACCTTATTTGGAGTTACAGTTTGAGAGTTATAACCCTTACAAGTGGGAAGGACGAAAAGTTGAAAGAAAAGAATATTATTTAAATCTTCTCGAAAATATGAATATATATATATATATATATATATATATATATATATATAAATATGTGTGTGTGTGTGTGTTTAGCCATACAGTCGAGATGATAGAAATCTTGGAAATGTAAATAGTTTTGCCATCACCTACGGGACTATAGCATTACACACGTGTTTCCTTCGGGGCTATATACAACTGCGTGCTTGCCTTCGGGGCTATTCCAATACACTTGCCTTCGGGGCTATTCAAATACACTTGCCTTCGGGGCTATTCAAATACACTTGCCTTCGGAGTTATAATTGAACTGCATTGGATCGGGTTGCACGCACTACAACAAATATATAATATGGGATAAAGCAGGTGTACTGGTTAACTAAGTATATCCCCTAGGACGAGTTGGGAGAACATTTTGTGTGCGAATATTTATTGGCTTGTACACTGAAAATGCTGAAATCTGTTTTCATAACATGCTTATTATGTTCATAATATGATTTGTACTTAGAATATTGTGAGGTTACTTTGAATTGCTAGGCGAGGTTCTCACTCAGCCCCGGATGGTAGGGCTGACTCTTTTATCTAACATGTTTCAGGTAAGCACGTTAAAGGAAAAACTCCGCAATACGGCTAGCGATCGTCCCGCAACCTCATTGTTCCACCAATCCATTACTTCGAATTTGGTGAATGTCATTCTTGATTAAGTAGGTTTGAGGAACCAAGTTTCGTTACCTCGGGGAATGCCCCACATGAGATTGTTTCCTTTTAACTTTCGATTTTCTTATTCTATATATGAAATTTCCATTGAGTCTAGATAGAAGTTGTGGTTGCACGAGTATGAGCTCGCATTTTCACCAAAAGTACATGATTATATTATTTTCGCACCTAGATACATGTTTAATTCAGGAAGAAACGAGGTTAATGGTTCGCCTACGCAGGGATAGTTGCCCAGGTGCCATCACACCCTAAGGGAAGACTTGAGAAAAGTCGGGGTGTGACAAGTTGGTATCAGAGCGCAACCAGGTTAGGAGATTCTAGGAAATTTCTTTGAATTGGGTGTTGAGCGGTTACTTATTGCGACGGTGTGCGTGCCACCTTAGTAATAAGTAGATAACATCCTAAACAGTTTCGCTTCTTTCATACTCTCTTCATGCCTATCTTGAGTCTTTTCAAAGACTTGGTTCTCGTACTACCTCCTTCAAAGGATTATGGAAGGGGATTGTGCAACGGTAAACTAACTAACAATTATTTTTGTAAATATGGTTACAATACGAGTTCCAACCAAGAGAGAAGTGCTCATTGAAATGAAAAGGATAATGCAAGCTCAGGAGGAGTTCATGGACCGTAGGATGGACTTAGGAGAGGATTTTGGTGCATATATATATATGACACAATCACACGTTGTACTGATTTACTTAGGGTTAGACGGAAGAGGCGTTCATTTGACCAAACCTTTTTCAATTATCCGGTTGGAGTCATACTACAAATAATAGTCAACTCCATCCCGGGATATTTCCACTCCTCATTTAGAAGAGCAAAGATGCTATGTGGAGATAGTAAAGAAGGCTCATTGCCCAAATTTCTATGTCAAGTGAAGAAAGTCTGGAAGATGAAGGAAAGAATGGACGATAGGGAAAGGGAGGCAAGGAACAAGGTTCACAAGAAGTTGAATGCCTACCTGCGGAATAGGTGAGTCATGCGAAAATGATAGACTCACAAGTACCGGTGGTGTGAAGGTCGATCAAAACTACCCGGGGAAGAGCGAGGGGACAAGGTCAACCCCCAAGAGTTCCAGCAAAGGAACTAAGGGCTCAAGAAAAGGTTCACCATGATGCTCCTATACCTCCGATTGAAAGAGTAGTGTCCCAAGATAGAATGGAAAATGTGGAAGAAAATGAGAGTGAAGCGCCCAGGAAACGATGGGACAAAGTTAGATAGACTCATAGAGTTGATGACAGCGGTAGCCCCACATATGGTTCAGCCTACACCTAGTGTCTCAGTGATGGCCCCGACCCAAAACCCGCTAGCCCAGGAACCAGTTGTGGCTGCACCACTAGCCAAAAATGTAGGATCTCAATCAGTACCAGATAGACTATGAACGAATTTTATGAGGAGAAATGAACCTATCTTCACGGGGAAGGACTCCAAGTCTGACCCGATAGTGTTTCTTGATGAGGTAGAAGACCTACTATTTACCCTAGGACGTGTAGAGATGCATGGCATCAATTTGGTGGGCGCACGTTTAGTAGACGACGCGGGGGTGTGGTGGAGAAATTGTAGAAGAAATTATTCCCTGATGTCACCATCGATGACGGGGGAGTTCAGAGCTGCATTCATTGAGAAGTACATGCCTAACACCCGAAAAGATGCGCTCAGACGTGAGTTTGAACAGTTAAAACAAGGAGACCTCAGTGTGCAAGAATACGATACCCAGTTCATGCGATTATTGGCATACAATGCGCATATTATTCATACGAAAGGGAGAAGGTCAAAAGATTTGTTGAAGGTTTAAACCCGAACATGGCAGAGAAGGTAATGGCATTATCCCATGATCAGACTTACCTTCAAATCGTCGATATGACAATGAGGGTAGAAGGTTTTGCTAAAGCAAAAAAGAGTATTAGCAAAAGAGGTTTTGATCATCGGGATTCATTAATCAGAATCAAAACCAGAGGCAAGAAGGCAGTAGGGGTTCTTCAAAACCGAGCCAGTCAGTAGGCCAGTCTCATCACAGGCCCCAAGGGCAAAAATGGTTCAAACACTAAGGTAGCAATGTCCTGGCCACCAACCCTAACACAGGGGGTGACAGACCGGTCTGTAAGGTTTGTTCAAAAGAAACATTTTGGAGAATGCTAGTTCTCATTGAAAGAGTGTTACAACTGTGGAGAACCAGACCACTATGCCAGTGATTGCAAGAAGAGAACCCAAACTCAGGTTTCTCATGGGAGGTCAGAAGCAACCACATTTGTCCACAAGGAAAATTAGGGAAACTAGTCCCGATAGGGTCAGGGAGGTCAACAGTCCAACAATCCTAATCATCTCTACGCTTTTCCCTAGAGGAATGAGGCAGAGGCATCCAATGCGGTGGTTACATGTATTTTGTTGGTCTCAAGTATTCATGCACTTGTATTATATGATCCCGATTCTACATTTTTGTATGTGTCGATGGGTTTTGCTAAGAGTCTACATGTAGAACCTTCTTGTTTGAGTGAACCCTTTGAGGTCATGACACCAGTGGGGGTCTCGGTTTGGGCCTCTCGAGTAATTAAAAATTTCATGTTAGATGTGAATGGCAGAGGAACAATATCAGACTTAGTATTACTTGATGTGGTAGACTTTGACATCATCTTAGGTATGGATTGGCTATCAGCATGTTATGTCATATTGGATTGCCGGCAAAAGGTTGTAAAATTATCTTTTCCTGGTGAACCAGAAGTTTTATAAAGGGTAGGATTGGAACACCCTCGAGTCGGCTTATTTCTTACCTTAGGGCTCAAAAGTTACTAAGGAGTCGCGAAGTGGAATACTCTTACCTGGCTAATATAGTAAACACTCAAAAAGAGTCCCTAAAGATGCATATTATCCCTATTTTTCTCAATTTTCCGGAGGTTTTCCCAGAGGATCTTCCAGGTCTTCCTCCGGACAGGGAAGTGGAGTTCGCCATAGAGTTAATTCCTGGTACAAGACCCATCTACATTCCTCCTTATCGAATGGCCCCAGCTGAATTAAAAGAGTTAAAAGAACAATTGAAGGATCTTCTAGATAAAGGCTTTATAAGGCCTAGTGTTTCCCCCTGGGGTGCACCAGTCCTTTTCGTGAAGAAGAAAGATGGTTCACTCTGAATGTGCATCGATTATTGACAACTCAATAAGGTCATGATCAAGAACTAGTACCCATTACCAAGAATCGATGATCTTTTTGACCAACTTCAAACAACTAGCTATATTTCCATTATTGACCTCCGTTCGGGATATCATCAACTGAAAATAAATCCGGATGATATCCAAAATAGCCTTTAGAACCATTATGAGTTATTGGTCATATCTTTCGGGTTAACCAATGCCCCAGCATCTTTTATGGATCTCATGAACATAATCTTCAAGCCATTCTTAGATTTGTTCGTGATTGTATTCATCAATGATATTCTCATTTATAGCAAGAGTGCCGAGGGACATGAAGAGCATCTAAGGGTAGTGCTTCAAATCTTAAGACATGAGAAGTTGTATGCTAAATTTTTAAAGTGTGAATTTTGGATGGAAAATGTAGCTTTCTTGGGCCACGTTGTGTCGAGGTATGGATTTATGGTAGACCCCCAAAAGATAGAAGAAGTGAAGAGCTAGCCAAGGCCTACCACTCCGACAGAAATCAGGAGTTTCTTGGGTTTGGCTGGGTATTATAGAAGATTTGTAGAAGATTTCTCTAGTCTCGCTGCTCCCTTGACCCGATTGACTCAGAAGTCGGTTAAATACCAGTGGTCAGAGGCGTGTGAGGCAAGTTTTTAGAAACTGAAGGAGTTAGTGACTACTGCGCCAGTCCTAACCTTACCATCGGGACAAGAAGGGTTCATAGTCTATTGTGATGCCTCTAAAGTTGGATTAGGTTGTGTCTTTATGCAATTTGGAAAAGTTTTTGCGTATGCATCTCGACAATTGAAGATACATGAGAAGAATTATCCAATTCATGACTTGGAACTAGCCGCGGTAGTGTTCGCTTTACGAATATGGAGATAATATTTGTATGAGGTGCATATAGATATACTTACAGATCACAAGAGTTTACATTACATAACCACACAAAAGGATCTGAACCTCCGACAAAGGAGATGGTTAGAATTGCTTAAGGATTATGACCTTAGCATTCTTTACCAACCTGAAAAGGCTAACGTGGTGGCCGACACACTCAGTAGGAGATCAATGGGCAGCTTGGGCCACTTGACAATACAAAAGAGAGGTATTATAAGTGAGGTACAAAAATTGGGAAACCTCGGGGTTAGTTTAACTAAAGTCGGTGAAGGCAGGGTGGCGGTGCATGATACCTCTCAGCCTGCCTTAGCTTTGGAAATAAAAGAAAGTCAGATTGAGGATACTGAGTTTGTTAGATTTCGGGAGAGGATCCAACGGGGAAAACCTTGATAGTTTACGTTAGGAGACAATGACGGTACCATTCGGTATAAGGGTAGGTTATGTGTTCCTAAGGTAAGAGACCTAAGAAATAAGTTCCAGATTCAGAATAAGAAAAAATACAATGAAAACAGATGATGTGATCAATCAAAGTTCAGAAGAAAGAAGAAGATAGAATAAGAATAACCAGAATAACAGAAGAATATAAATTGCAGAATTGCAAAAAAAATGAAACTTGAACCAAAATATCAATAGATTGTCTTCAATGATCTTGTGGAAGAAAAGACAATCATTGAGCCTTGGATCATTGCTATTATACCATGTTGAAATCTTCATCATTCATCATTAGTGATGGCAATGGATCGGATCTGGACCGGATCCTACTAGATCCAAATCCAGATCCTTTATTCTTAACTAGATCCGGATCCAGATTCATCGGGTCCATAAAATTATATCCAAATCCGAATCCACCGGGTCCATGGATCGGATCTGGATCCACCTGTTGAAACTTTTTTGACAAAATAAAACCCAAAGAGATTATGATTCACGGGAAACACTGCAATTACAAAGGTCTTTAAATTAAATTCTACAATAATGTTCTTTAAAATAACAACAACATCTTCTATAACCTTCTACCAAACTTGATAAACTAGTCTTTGAAGTCACTAGTCTCAACATCATCTATATCCTAAAATAACAAAGAAACAATCATATTAAAAAGAGATAACTAAAAAATTCATGTGAGAAATGAGATTAAGCAACGTTCGCCTTCGCCGATGTTGTTGTCAGTTGAGCACCGAGAGAGGAAGCGGTGGTTGTCGGAGTATTTGATAGATTATGAGATGAAAGGATGAGTGTATGAGTCAATTGAGCACCGAGAGAGGAAGCGACCGTTCATGTGAGAAATGAAAGAAGTAGGGTTTCCCCCCTTCTTAGTTTCTTAGTGCAATCTATTTTTATTTATTTTTTGGTAAAAAAATATTATATATTTAAAAAAATGGATACACGAGTCGGATACGGATCAAATATAGGATCCGATTCAGATCCGATCCGTCAGAAACGGATTCGGTCCAATCCGGATCCGTCGGGTCCAAATTTTGAAAATTCATATCCTATAAAATGGATTTGGATCCACCGGGTCCAGGATCCACTGCCATCTCTATTCATCATATAGATTTAGAGAAATACAATGTAAGAGTAGTAGTAGTAGTAGTAGTAGTAAGAAGAAGAAGCAAGTGAAAAGAAAGGAATGTAGTGAAATGTGTATTATTGTTATTATTCATTGAAAAATCTGAGTTATATGAGTATGTAGATGTATTTATAGGATTTTATTTACTATTTCATCTTTGTTTCCTTCTTAAGTTAGTTAGGCTTTAACTATATTAACTACTTTTTTAACTAAGTCTTTAACTAACTAACTTCTTAACAAACAAACTAACTATCTTCAATCCTTGTTAATTCTTTCAACAAAGCGTTCAACATGTTTTGCGTCTCGCTTTAGAGATTAAGTGCGCTTTAAGCGTCCTTTGATAGCACTGTACTTGTCTAAAAAAATATTTGGTTTTAACATGGAAGTGATGTTTGGACGCAGTTCATTGTGAAGAATCATCCATCACAACAAAACCAAAAAAAAAGTGCATCTATCGAACCTTTTCTTCCTTTTTCTTTTTCTTTTCAAATTCTTCAGGAATTAATTCCTTTCCATCTGGTGCTGCTTCCGCCGCTGCCTATCAAAAACTCAAATTAAATCACTCTAAAAGCAAAAACATGATAAAAAAAATCAAAAAAATATTTAATTCTTACCACCATAATGTCGTCTGTAGAAGAGAAAACAACGGTGCATAAGAGAAGGACGAGGAATGCGAGACCGATGGAGGAGGTCGACCAAGTCTCAGAGGCCTTGAGAAGACCTACGGCAAGTCATTATGAGTTCCCATAATACATACATACTACATATATACAGTCACTTACAGTAACAAACCAACACCAAACATACAGTTATATACACCACGACACATACAGTTATTAACGTTGGATTTCTTTTCTCACATGTTCACATATATTAAGGTTTAATATTTTTAATCATTTAGTATATAAACGGAAGTCCTCGTGTTGCATCCCTCCTTTCTACCCATTTTGTGGGATTTTACTGGGTATGTTGTTGTTGTATTTAGTATATAAACGGAGGAAGAACACCTAAGGAAATCTGTTTTGATGTAACAGAGAATTTCCTCTGAGATACACTAGTAAAACCAATATCTCCAATGATAAAGCCAAAAATCCCTGAATTGAACGATGGAAAACGATAGAATCTATGCGAACGTTGTATTCATCAAAATAATACAGTACAATATAATATAATATGATACGATCCATTATGAAACGATTTGTAACAACCATCCAAAATAGCTTCACAATCTTTTAAAATTTCTTAGTCATCAATATTTGCATATACTACTAACAATATAGTATATTCTCCAAACACACGAAACTCATGTAAAAACATCCCCCAATATCTCCAATAATACAACCAAAAATCCCTGAATTGAACCATGGAAAAAGATACAATCTATTCATTAAAAAAATAGAGTACAAAACAAAACAATATGATACTATAATAAAAAAAATGTAACAACCATCCAAACAAGCTTCACAATTATTTAAAATTCCGTAGTCATCAATATATGCATATACTACTTATAATACAGTGAATTCTCCAAGAAAAAAAATCAATATCTCCAACAATACAACCAAAACTTCCTGAATTTAAATATGAACACCAATAAAGTAAAGGGAAAAGGGTCAAATTTGTCCTCCAACTATGATTTATAGTTTAACATTGCCCTCTGTCAAACTTTGCGATCAAATATATCCTTCTCGTTAGCAAACTTGTTAAATTTGCCCTCGGATGGACGGATTTGTGAGTTGGACGCCACGTCGGATCCACGTCGGCTCACTACCAAATACGACCCCTTCTCCACCACAAACCATTGTACAACAACAACCCGATATCTATTTGTTTTTCAGAGTTTCTCAGCCGGATTCATACTTTAAGGTCGTCGAAGTGATGTCTCCGGTTTGTCATCCTCTACGTTAATGCCATACTTGAGTAAAATTACTATGGCTAATCTTTTGTTGTGTTTTGATTGGCCTGGTAACGTCTCACTCCGTTTATTGTCGAGAACGATGGCTCCATTTTTGTTGTTGCCTTGTTTTGTTACTACTGCTCCGATTCATACTGATTTTGGACTGCTCTTGCTTATTAAGAGTGACGGCGGGGTTTTTTGTTGGGGCAAAATGGGAAATTAAGGGATTGAAGGGATTATTGGAGGAGATTGATGGGAGTTTGAGGGAGGGTAGAGGGTTAATAGAGGAGGTGCGTGGTTGGTACGGAGAGAGTTTGAAGGTGGTAATGGAACTCGAAAGAGTTGTTGAAGCCGCCATAGATGAAAGCTTGGAGTGCGTTAAAAATGGAGAATGCTAAATTTGCCTGATAAAAGTGTGCTAAAAAGTGGTGGTGTTGGTCTTGGTCTTGGTTTGCCAGAGGCGAGCTCCGGCAGTGGTGATGATTTTGGGAGATCTGGGGGTTGTTTGTTAGTGGCCGACGGTGATGATTTTGGTGTTTTTTGATAGCGTTTGGTTCGGGGTTCTTTGCTGGAGATGGCAGTGGCAGTAGTTTGTGGTGGTGGTGTGGTGTGTTTTGAGTAGTGGACGAGGTTTTTGGTGGTTGCGAAGCAGTGGGGTGGCGGTGGTCCGATGGATCGGGGGTGGAGAATATGGAGAGGAGAGGTTGGTTGTGGCGATGCTATCAAGGGGTTTATTTGAGCCGACGTGGATCCGTGGAGTCTACGTGATCCGACGTGGCGTCCAACTCACAAATTCGTCCATCCGAGGGCAAATTTAAAAAGTTTGCTAACGGGAAAGGTATATTTGATCGCAAAATTTGACGGAGGACAATGTTAAATTATAAATCATAGTTGGAGGGAAAATTTGACATTTTTTCTAAATTAAATAATAGAAGAAGTCGAAACCAGAAGAAAAAAAATAGAAAGAACTTACTTTCAGTGAATTCTCCCTTTGTAATGAAAAAGATTTGACTTGAACCCCATGGTTATAAAAAAATAAAAAATTAGATTAATAAATAAGTTATACTTCCTCCATTTTAAAAAGTTTGTCTTACTTTTGTTTAGTACGTTTAAAAAAGAATGTTTCTTTCATTTTTTGGAAATTTTTTAATTCCAATTTTCCACATGACATATTTAAGACCACAAAATTAAAAGTCATTTTTATACATTCTACACATCTTTCATTTAAAATCACAAAATTCAAAAATCTTCTTTACTTTCGTAAACTTTGTTCAAATCAAAACCAAATAATTTTTTAAAAATAGAGAAAGTAATAAGTTTGAATCCTATTTGGAAAAGGATGGTGCGTCTTTTTTTTCTTTCTTCCTTATTAGTCCCTCTTTTTTTTTCTTTTGTAAATTTACCTTTTAATTTTCCTATCATGAAACATGTAAAGGCAGCTTTAAAATATAAACCTCCTAAAATCAATATGATAGTAATGTATTCCCTGCGTCTCAAATTATTTGTCGTGGTTACTAAAAATAGTTGTCTCAAATTATTTGTCGTTTTAGAAGTTAGGGCATAAGTTTTATTTTTTCTCTATTTTACCCTCTGTCATTAATGAAGATGACAAATAAATAGAGCAAACCTTTAATGGAGAGAGATTATAAATTAGACATAAATAAGGGTAAAGTAGGTCAAATACCCCTCCAAGGGACGTGTAAACCAAAAAAGCGACAAATAATTTGAGACGGAGGGAGTATCTTTCAAGGTTTATTTCTTTTGTTGAAAACGAAAAATAAAGAAAATAATACTTTCTCCGTTTATCAAAAAAAATTTAGTCTATTTAAAAAGAATATCGCTTTTAAATTTGTATATCTTTAATTCTAGGGAAAAGCTCAAATATGTCATCAAACTTTTCGAAATGACTCATTTATGTTACGTGTTAATAGGTGGGCTCATTTATGACATCGTCGTCACCGAAATGGTTCATCCATATCACTTATCACGCGTTAACAACTCAAATGGTTGGTTTTCATAAAAATGACATGTGGCCTCCATTAGAGGTCCATGTCGCCAAATTAAACTAGCCCAAATAAAATTAGAACTCATCCCAAATAAAATTAAAAGTCGACCCAGACCTAACCCACCTAAAACCCGTTTAACCCAAATTCCTATTTTTGTTTTCCTCATCACATTGTACGATTAAAATAAAAACTTCAGTATCTCATACAAACATTAAAGTGGGGTCAAATAATCATTTAACATTAGAAAAAAGTAAGTTCATTTTCCATGCTTCTTTCTTTCTGCTTGTAGATTTGTTTTCATGAAAATTCCAAAAGGTGGACCAGCAAGAAGCTTGACATTTAAGCTTGGCATCAGAGTAGCTGCATATATACTCCCTTCGTTCATTTTTACTTGTTACTTTTCATTTTTCGAGAGTAAAATTATATGAATTTTGATCAATATTTAAAAAAATATTTTTTCATCATATTAATATGAGAAGAATTGTAACTTATAGTACATTTAGTATGGTTCCAAACATATAAATTTTCATTTTAAAATATTAAATTAATTTAATTAAATTTAGCTTTAAAAATTAGTTAAATTAACTTTCGAAAAGAGAAACATCACAAGTAAAAGTGAACGGACGAAGCATATATATTGCCATCCATCCTTTGCCTCAGTGGGAAGCAAAAGACATCCATTAATCGGGAATAAACTCCCTTATCATTTACTTTTAAGCAGGTCAACCTTTAAAGTGATTATCTTACCTTTGCACCAGAAATTCTTTAAGCAAGATGTGTATATATGTGAGGAATTTAAGTTATATATATTGAAATTGTAATTATTTATTACATGATTAGTATAATTTAACTTATTATACTAGGTCAGATAGTATTTTTATCAGGTTACCAATTAATTCTTATTATTGAATTATATGTAATTAATTATCTTCTAAGTATCTTGATTATACAAAATAAAATTATACTGTTAGTGTTAAGAAGCTAAACTCCTGTTTATTTTAAACTTTTACTACTCCATATTTACCTTATGAGTGATCAGATTATATACTATAGTTTACACTATCAGTCATGCATATATACTTTGAACTTTTTTTAAACTCATTCTGACTATATATATATATATATATAACTTAAACGAGGTCCCAGGTCCTAATTAATCTTAGTATGAAAAAAAATTGATAGTTAAGGAGCTAGCTCTTTTTCCTCTAATGAGCCTCACGTGACGCAAGAATTCGATTTAGTCGGGAAATCAATGCGAGTAGGACACTGAGTGTGAAAGCAAAACAAAAGAAAAATATCGCAGACGCAACTATCTCTATGGTATGAACGTGTATTAGGAATATAAGAATCTATCTTTATACTTAAAGCATGATATAAAAGAACCCTAATTAAGAAGAGTAAAGCATACACATCTCCATCGCTGCACTATGTTCATCTGCTTTATTTTTTTCTCGCTCTCTCTTCTTACACGTAAAAGTAAAAGAGAAAGAGAGTAACATGAGGTGTTGAGGAGAATGTTGTCTGGTTCGAGATCTTTCACCTGAATGATTTCGGACCAGGCTTCATTCCCCTCAACTCCAACAAGTTGATGTAATCCAAAGTCTCGACAGTTAGCTCTCAGCCTTGAAACAGATGCACATTGATCGTATTTATTGTCTGGATTCAAGAGATGGCCTTCCAACACTCTTCGCGATGGATGTAGTTCATGTTGGAGGTTTTTTTCCAAGGAAGAGAATCAGTGGTGGATCCAGGACTTAAACATTATAGGTTTGAGTTTGAAAACTTATCATAACTCGTTTGATTTCATTATTGAGTATGAAATTTATTATTTGTAGGTATTTTAATTAATTGTTTAGCATATATACTTTGTCCGGACCAGGCTTTATTCCCCTCAGCTTCAAGAAGTTGTGTGGTAGAAAGTCTTGATAGTTAAACTCAGCTTTAAATTGATTCACATCATATTTATTATTGAATATCTATTTCGTTCTTCATCTTACAGGTAGATGAAAATGATGTGGGAGGTTTTTTTTTTTTTCAAGGGAAGTCGCATTCATGATTTGAAGAGTTCGAGTTGGGAATTCTGTCATATCTCATCGATTTACTGGGTTCAAAGTCGATTCTTTATACGTATTTAATTACTTTTTGGTCGGAGTCAAAATCATTATATTGAATTCTGACAAATCCGTAGCAATACAAATAGTGGCAGATTCATCATTTTCACTTTCACTTTATACGTATTTAATTAAATTTTGGTTGGAGTCATAATTATTATATTGAATTCTGATGAATCGGCCGTAGCAATACAATAAAAAAGAAATCAGCAATTTTGACTTAGGTGAAGAAGAAAAACAGTAGGTCCATAATCCTGTGATTGATATTGAAAGATAGAATAATTTCCTTTGGGAATTTCTTTCATTATTCACAATATATATATAGCTGTACAAGGTTGATTCCTAATATGGTACGAATCCTAACTTACCTTACAAAGGTTGATTCCTAATACAATTAGAATCCTAAGTTACCTTAAATATACATTTATCATAATTACAAAATATACGACGAATATTCTGAGAATATTCGCTAATACTCCCCCTCAGACGGAGCGGGAGGAGGCCGAATGCTAAGGCTGGATCGAAAGTCGGTGAAGAGCTGTCGCGGTAGTCCCTTTGTGAAAATATCGCATACCGATACGAGGAAGGCACGTGTAAAATTTTGACTCGACCACGAGCAACCTTCTCTCGCACAAAGTGGATATCCATCTCAATATGCTTAGTTCGCCGATGTTGGACTGGATTATAAGACATATAGATAGCGAGATATGTTGTCACAATAAACTATAGATGCCTTGCGTAATGGACACTGGAGCTCCAAAAGAAGATTTCGGAGCCAACAGATTTCAGCGACGACATTAGCAACTCCGCGATATTCTGCTTCAGCACTCGAACGGGACAGCGTGGCCTGCCGCTTGGCGGACCATGAGATAAGATTATCCCCAAGAAATACACGGTGCCGGAGGTGGAGCGACATGTGTCGGGGCATCCGCCCAATCGCTTCCGTGTAGGCTAGCAATTTGGTTGGGGCAGAGGGGTATAGATGTAAGCCAAAGTCAAGTGTGCCCTTAACATATCTGATAATACGTTTGAGGGCGGCAAAATGGGACTCTCGGGGGTCGTGCATGAACAGACACACCTGTTGAACGGCATATGCAATATCAGGCCTAGTGAATGTAAGATCGAAGAGCACCGCTAGACTCCGATATAGAGTGGGATCAGAAACTGGCGCACCGTCATTGGCACTAAGCTTGGATTTTGAGTCCACCGGAGTTGGCATAATTTTACAATTTGCCATCTTGGCCCTGTACACTATCTCTTCTGCATACTTTCGCCGACACGGGAACATATTGGCAAAGCAGATCTAGTCACCGATATACCCAAAAAATAACTTAGCTTCCCCAAGTCGGTCATAGCAAATTCGTTTTGAGTAGATCAATGATTTCATTCTTCAACCCGTCGGATGAGGCGGTAAGAACAATATCGTCGACATATAATAGCAAATATGCGGTCGCTACCTCGGTGAAAAGTGAAGAGAGAGGTATCACACCCTGCTACATACAAAACCAATTTGCGAGAAGATACAGCGAACCGATCATACCAAGCGCGGGGGCTCGTTTCAATCCATACAATGACTTTCGAGACGACACACAACCGTGGAGCTGCCGGATGAACAAAACCGGAGGTCGATGCATGTACACGAGTCTCTTTCAAATCCTCATGAAGAAACGCATTTTTGACATCAAGTCGATGAATCGGTCAATGCAAGCCCATAGCAATACGAGAACAGTCCGAATAGTGGCCGGTTTAACAATCGGATGAATGTCTCACCACAATCAATACCCTCTGTCGATTAGTGCCATTTGCAACTAGTCTTGCCTTATACCTCTCTAAGTCACCATTGTCTCGAACTTGTGACGAAATAGCCACATACACCGGATAACATTCACACCAGTGGTCTAGGTACCAAATCCCAAGTGTTACTTGCTTGGTTAAAGCGTTAAACTCTTCGCACATGGCCGCATTCCAATTGAGGTCCAGTTTAGCTAGTTTTGGATTCTTTGGAATGGGTGATAAGGTTTGTGTGGAGAGACTGAAGTGAACCTTGGGTTTGAAGATCCCGTGTTGTGCACGAGTCTCCATACGGTGAGGGGGGCTGCAGTGGGAGGTCGGGGACCGGTTCTTTGGGTCGGTGGCGGTGGGCTGGGACCGGGTGGCGACATTGTTGTTGCGAAGCGAGGAGACTCGACAAGGTGTTGGATTTGCTTTGGACCGGAGGCGGTGTTGGTGGTGCATTAGACTCAACGGGGTGCGGCATGGGTGGTGTGGGAGCCGGGATCGGGTGGTAGCATTGCTTTGCGGGAGGGTCGATGACACCGCTTTGGAGGCAAAGCAGTGGCGTCGGAACGATGAGTTCTTCTTTGGTACAGATTTTGGATGACCGGAGACAAACTCGGTTCATCGAGAAAGATGTAATTGGTGGTCTGAAATTTCCGGAGATTTGAAAACGGAAAGGTTGTCTCGTTAAAGGTAACGTGACGGGAGACGATGATTTTGCGAGTAGCAATGTCATAGCACAAGTAGCTCCGATGATTAGGAGATAGACCAAGGAAGACACATGGAAGAGTGCGAGGGGCAAGTTTGTGGGGTGCGAGTGGAGGCTATGTTGGGGTAGCATAAGCATCCAAAAATACGTAGGTGATCATATGATGGTGCCTACGGTATAAGATTTCGTAGGGGTTTTGTTTTGGAGTGTGCTAGTTGGTAAAATATTTAGAAGGGATTCTACCATTTTGACAGCATAGACCCAAAAAGGCGGTGGTAGGCGGGCATGAAACGAAGTGTGCGGACCATGTTATTGATGGTACGTATAATTCTTTCAGCCTTTCCGTTTTGGGAAGAAGTATAGGGACAAGAAAAACGGAAAACCATGCCTTGTTTAGAACAGAAATTGTAAAATGCCGAGTTATTAAATTCACGTCCATTATCACATTGGAATGATTTTATAGGTTTTTCAAATTGTGTCTTAATGAATTTTTGAAACTCGAGGAATTTTGCAAAAACTTGATTTGAATTTCGGTGGGTAAATCCGGACAAAATGTGAAAAATCATCCAAGAATACTAGATAGAATTTATGACCCAAAGAGCTAGCAATCGGAGATGTCCATAAATCGGCATGAACAATATCAAAAGGAGAAAAAGTAACCTTTGTTTGATGACATAAAGGGAAGACGAGTATGTTTGCCTAGTGGACAAGAAAAACGGTGTTGGGCAATTTTCCCATTATTACATTGAATACGCTTAGAAGTCCTAAGAAAAGTAAAAGCGGGTCTCCGGGGTGTCCGAGTCGGTTGTGCCAAGTTGAGGGAGAGATCGCCGCAAGGGATAGAGGTGCTTGCGGTCGACGGCGGAAGATTGAGTGAATGGGTAGAGGTCTCCCACACTATTGCGGCGTGTAAGAATTTTCCCCGTATTGAGTTCCTTCACGGAAAAACCAAAAGGGTCAAATTCGACGGCATACGTAATTATTGCTAGTGAATTTTCTAACAGAGATTAAGTTTTTAATGATGTTAGGTGTGTATAGGACGTGGTTTAGGGAGAAAGGTGGATGTGGATGTTTGGTGTGTGTGTTACCGTAACCTTCAATTGGAATGCGATTACCATCGCCGACAGTAATAAATTGAGGACACTTTAGCCGACGTAGTTGAGATAGGTTACCTGACGACCGGGTGAGGTGAGATGTGGCTCCGGTGTCCATGTACCAATTATCGTCGGGCTATTGAAGGTTCACGGTGGTGTATGCCGGCCCAAATCGGTCGGGGGCGGCGCTGCGGGCTGCTTGCGAGTCTGCCTTCTTTGATCGCAATGGGTCGTCGCTAGACCGCAATCAGGTGGGGCTGCCGCTGCTGGTGGTGGGCTCGCTGGTGGGCCGGGGGCGGGCCCAACAGGCCGATCGACCAAGGCTGCTGGAACTGGGCCCAGGCCCCGCGGCACGGGGCATGCGAGCGAGGCCCGGTTCGCTGGTTGGGCCACCTTCGCTTTGGTTGGACCACTCTGCTTCTTGTCCGATGGTGGTCGTTGTCCATTCCACCGGTTGCGTTGGCCCTTTCCGCGGCCCTTGCCTTTGTTGTTGCGACCTCTCGCCGCCACGACCTCCGCCGCTACGTTGATCTGCTGGCTGCCTTTGGAGGAACCGCCGGTTCTTTGTTGGCGCGTGTGTGTTGCCATCCGTCAACGGCTAACGCCTTTTGATTATGTTCCTCTTGTTTAGCACGTCTAGTTTCTTCCAACAATAGTTGTGAACGTGCCTTGTTGAAACTTGGGAGAGGGTCGGCTTGTTGAATCATTGTTGCGAGTGTGTCATATTCACCTTTCGGTAAACCCGCAACAAGTTGAAGCACCATCTTGGTTTCGAAACAGAGTCCCGACGTTGGATAGTTGATCGGTTATGAGTTTCGATTGCTTACAATATTCGGACATGTTGTTAAAATTCTCGAGGCGGGTATTGTTGAATTGCTCTTCCAAATACACGGCCGAGTATTTTTATTGTCCCGAAAGATTTCTTCTAGCCGGACCCAAAGTTCACGTGCCGTAGCACTTTGTTTTCATGATAGTGCATAACAAATCTTTGGAGATGGTGCCGTAGATCCATTGTTTGACGATGGCGTCAAGACGACGCCGATTGAGTCGCGTAACATCGGTGGGACGAGGAAGCAGTTCGTCAATGTGATCGAGCACGTTGTATGCACATGCATGAATGTAGAATAGTTCCATCCACATGGAATATTGACAGTCTTCTTGGTCAAGAATTATAGGGATAAAATTCTTGATGTTGTTAACGGCGAATGCCGGATGAAAAGAAGTTACTGAACGTTGAGAGGGGTTTTCAAGTGTGCCAGTGGATAAAACGAAATTTGTGGGGGAAGACATGGTTGCCGCCTGTCGAGGGAAGGGAATTTTCTGGTTTGGCCGAAATATGGAGGAAGAATCCAGAATTT
This sequence comes from Anisodus tanguticus, assembly GCA_034509755.1. NCBI lineage: Eukaryota > Viridiplantae > Streptophyta > Magnoliopsida > Solanales > Solanaceae > Anisodus > Anisodus tanguticus. Next base: position 47,744,694 of record CM067554.1, on the reverse strand, counting down.
TTTTTATTTTATTTATTTTTTTATTTTATTTTTTTTGTGAAAGAAAAAAAAAATCTGATTTCGGCCGGGAATGAGGATTTAGGTTTTAGGCTCTTGATACCATGAAAGATAGAATAATTTTCCTTGGGAATTTCTTTCATTATTCACAATATATATATAGCTGTACAAGGTTGATTCCTAATATGGTATGAATCCTAACTTACCTTACAAAGGTTGATTCCTAATACAATTAGAATCCTAAGTTACCTTAAATATACATTTATCATAATTACAAAATATACGACGAATATTCTGAGAATATTCGCTAATAGATATGTGTGTTCGTGCATTAATTTCTATCTTTAATTTTTTTTTTTCAAATGGAGTAATTTGATATGTGTATTCCTTGCTTGGTAGATGAGTTTTACTAAAGTCTAAATAAATATACAAAATTCATTACTTAATATACAGTATAAGCTTCAACCTCCATATATGCTTTGGCTGCAAAAATCGCATATAGCTAAATCAAAAGTTTTAATTTAAAATTAGTTCACTAATTCTCCGGGTTTATGTTTTGTGCACTAACACACACTCCCTCTGTCCTACATTAGTTGTCCAGCTTATTAAAATATTTATCCCAAAATACTTGTCATTTTATAAAATCAAAATGAAATTAATTAAATTTATCACATTTTCTCCTTAATATTAAGTGATATTGAAAGTAACCAATATAATTATATAGCATTGAAATTATAACTTTGAAGAGTTCAAACAAGTGATTATTGGTTGATACAAGATTTGTTTAAATACCAACAAGATTAGCATAGCCTTGTTCTTAAGTAGAGCGTATATTTATTGAAGAGATATAAGGGCAAATTAGTAAAAAAATTACTTTTAATTTATGATTTCTTAAGTAATGTGTAAAATGAAAACGTTACAACTAATTTGAAAATGGGGGGGGGGGGGGGGGGGGGGGGGGGGGGGGGGGAGGGGGAGTATAAGAAAGTAAATACAAATATACTACATTATATATTAGTTAATGGCAGGTAATTAGTGTAATTAATATATTTGGGCTGATAGTTGGGATCTATTTACGTCCAAGCTTGTTGATTTAGGTGATATTGACAATCGAACGGCATTTGCTATTTTACTTTTGGATTTAAGATACATACGCTATCAGTATAAATGTTATTTACTTCATCAACGTAGTTTAACCTATTATACCAGGTTAATTAATATTTTCATTAGGTTAACAATTAAAACTTATTATAGAAATTGATCTGCAATTATCTTACAAATAATCTCATTGCGTAAACAAAAAAACTGCATTGTTAGTGAATAAAATATAAACTATTTTACTTTAGGTGTTATTGTGATAGTAATTGGGATTTGTTTACTTCTTGGTGAAGTGTCCTAAGCGGTTAGAGAGAGGGAAATATCTAATTACTCCATTATGTTAGTCTCAACTAAGGCTGTCCAGTGGCCGGGTAGGCCCGATCCCGTCCCGGCCATATTCCTAAAAAGAATCGATGTCGGGGTTCGAACTCGAGATGGGATCTGGGCTCGTCCCGCCCGTCCCGATCCCGATCTGACCCACCCCAACCCGACCCCGTCCAGCCCCGCCAGGCCCCCTCCCCTTTGCAAAAATAATTGTTGCAACAACGGCCAAATTTTGATTTTGGCCGTTGTAAAAACGGTTATAACTAGCCATCTCCCCCCCCCCCCCCCCTAAACCTCCTACCCCCTTAATATTTATTTTTAGCCCTAAGTTAATATATTTACGCTTTAACTCTATTTCTCAATTATAAATAACTCATTTTCCTCTTTATTTTTCTCACAAATCTTCATACCATCTCTCTAATCTCTCAATTTATTTCTCTACTCTACATTGCCTACTAAATATTATATTTTTTTTTGCTCATTTATATCAAAGTTCAAAAATTGGGAGTGAAGTTGGCAACTAGCTTGAGGATCATCCATCGAGCAAAGTTTTAATTTTCAACCTCGATTACACGTCGACGTTACGTCGGCGTTTGGTACCTTCGTTCCTTCTTTAAATTATTATTACTTAATTTTAATTATCGCACTTAATTTCACTAACTTTATTTATTTATTTATATAATTATAATGGAACGCTTTCGACGAATGATTACGAGTAAGGGTAAGGGTGCTTCTTCTAGTAGGGGAAACAATGGCAAGGGTACTTCTTCTAGGTCTTCTAGTAACAAGGACGAGACAGGACATCTGCCTGTCCCGCTAATCCTGGCCCGCCTGTCCCGCCGGAGACCCGGTCCCGACCCTTCCCGCCGGTTCCCATCCCACCGGGACTCGCCTCGGCTCGGCCCACTGGCCACCCCTAATTTCAACACGTTCCCTTAAATGTGAGTCCGGGTTTTCTTATGGGTACGTGAATATCTTTTTTCTTTTTTTTGGGAGGACGTTGAGGCTCAAACTCATAATTCTATGTCTGCCTTTTATGCCATATTAAAATGTGTGATTATCTCATTTAAAAGCTTAAATTATTAAAGAAATTAACCTTTTTAACTACTACGTATGTTATGTCTCTAACGTTTCATTTTTCCATATGGGACACCACATTCCTATGTTATATATGTTAGAAGGGTAATTTTGCTCTGCTGATGGAGGAATTAGTAATTAGCAAATAAGAGTAAGTGATAATAATGTAAGTAAATTCAGGTACCCCTTTAATGTGATTCAAACTTCACTATTAAGCCAGGACCTGTGCCAAAGAAAGTAACAAACTTCAACCAAAATATGAAGACAAACTGGTTAAGCATACTTATGAATGTTTTGAAACTAAACATGTTTTTCCCTGTAAAAGAACAACAATATAGTTTGAAGCATGAACATCGACATCCTCGGAAAATCTTAAAAACTCTCCGAGCACAACCTCATCTAGTATTTTTGTTAACACATAACCCAAAAAACAAAATTCATGAACTAAGATTGGTTTACACTAAGATTATCTTCAGATAAGATTGTTCTGCCACTCGGAGAGACTTCACCAGAATCACTGTAGATATGTCCATTTCAATTAGCAAATACACATGGTAAAGGTGAAAAAATGTTCCAACAAATAGCTCAGTCCAGGAAAGGACACCAAATATTATGAAACTTCATAATTTACTTGAATCCCAATCGCTCCGGGTACTAAAACATCTGCTTTAAGCCCCCATGAATAAAAGGCACCCAAACACTTTGCTATTATTATATAATTAGTCATTCATATGTATGTATAGTTTATAGCTATGTATGTGAAAGTTCAGTATCGCATGTCTTATTATATAACTTGGGAAAGGATCTTTCACGTTAATAAAATGTTAGCTATTTCTTGCAATGCAATACCTTCATTTGTTGTCAAAAATATTTTTGATAGATATTAAGATTTAAGTAGTTTAATATAAAGTTCAAAATTTCTACTATATTTAACTAAAAACTTCAAAAATTGAAAAGAAAATTTACTACATACATTCCTAATGACATGACTATATAAGAAAATAATGATTTTTTTAAAATATTAATTGTAACTTTGTAATACTATAATAATTTTACTAGTGATTATTAGAAGACTTTTGCTGAAGAAATAAAATTAATTGTGACTTAAGATAGTGAAATAAACCCTGATATTATTGAAGAAGAAGCATTCATGTGTCACTATACAAAAAAAAAATTATATTAAAAATATTTGAAAATAATATTTAATTATATATAATATATGATTTGTCTAATTATCATAAATAAAAGGTTTCATTTTTTAGATTTTAGTTTGAGTTGTTCAAATGAGTGAGCAAATTAGGTTAAGTTTCTATCTCTCATTAATTTGTACATATACCTACCCTGTTGGATCTGATTTTTCATTTTTTTTTCGTACATTCGTTCTCCTTTTTTCTGTTTATGATGGTTTTCTATATCATTTTAAATATAATTTACCTGAATCAATTATTGTTATTTGTCCATGAAAATAAATAGTTGAATGAATTAATCCTTAAAATGATAACTTTAACGGGAAAAGAAATATTTTTCTTATGTTTGGAAGTAGATTAAAATAATTCACTAAATATATTGTTGAGCAGTTTTGATATCTTAAGTTTAATAAAGAATGAGCACTTTTGATTTTGGTCAAATATTTTAACATACTTTAATTGTTAGATTTGAGGCATTATAAAAGAAAAAATTATGGTACACACCAAATACATCATAATTGCACCTCAAAAAGGGTTGAGTTATGAGTCATACTTTAATTGTTAGATTTGAGGCATTATGACACGTTTGATAGTCTATTTTAGTCCAATTAACTTTTGACAAGTCATGTATTAACTCATTCCATTTAGATCGTATAAATTTCTCCGAACTAGACCATTTAACACATCTACCCCCAAAATATCAAATGGACAGGTTAAAATATGGATCAAGTCAACAAATAGATTAAACTCGTCCAAAGTTTTGTTTGGGATTTGATGAAATGGTTTATTTGGACTAAAATTGGATCATAACCTTCTCAGTTTTACTTTTGTACTTTTTATTTAAATTGTTTACCTCGCTTATCTCATGAGCAAAATTTCAAACTTAACAAATTTTGAAATTTGACTTTGAACATTTGTTCATAGGACAAGTGAGGGTCAAACTCAAAAGTACAAAATCACTCATTTTTAAGATCATTGGGTGTGATTTGGATCATTCGCACAAATGTCCCTATTTCGGAGTGGTTTTATATTTTCACCCCTCAAAATTGTGGTCTTTAATTTTTTCCCAACAACACTTTTTGCGCGGCATAAGTTTATATTTTCATATCATAATATCCCACAAGTTATGCCGGACATGACAAAACTTTAAAAACTCAACATAAAAATGTCCAAAAACACATCAAACTCCACAAAAGCATGCACGTTATTCTACTCAAAAAGGATAAAGAACATATGCCGCAAAAAACATAACTCCAGTTTCTCAACACTACAATAGATTCTGAAAATACTACACAACTTATGCCGCATAACTTAATTCCTACAGAACTTATGTCTCGCAAAACAAGAGTTCAGTTTTGCGAAGAAGATAAATGCTACAGAACTTATGCCGAGTGAAATAGGTATGAATATTTTCATTAAATAAGCAATAGGGAAAAATTAAAGATCACATATATGAGGGGCAAAAATTAAAGACATGTGCATTTGAAGTACAATCCGCGCAAAAAGTTCATGTAATTTCCTGAGTTGAAATTGAAGTATTGAACTGAAAATGTCTTATCCCAACCCACCCAACTTACAGGCTGGATTGGATCGATTTCACAGTCAAGCCCATTTAAGCGATTCTGACCCTTCCAGACCAGCAACTCAACCGGCCCAGTCAAGTATGAAATCAATTTTCATGCCAGACATATTTTTTCATTTATTTGATATAAATATGAGGCATGAATAAAAAAATTACCGTCACAAATATTAATCCATCCACCATGATCTTCAGTTAAGAAAAGATAAACAACCCAAATTTTAAATCTTACCCCACCATATAGGTACAGATTTCAAATCCTACAAGGTCTACCATATAGGTACAGATTTCAAATCCTACAGAGTCTACCCTTTTTTTGTTGCCCTCCTCTTAAATAAAACCCCCACTTGCCAGGGTTAACAGTCATTTAACTATAGTATGATGTGTTCTGGAGAATTGATGTTATGAAGGGGTGGCACCCTATGCTTGCAGAGGGGTACGCACCAGCTATGATGAGTTAGTTATGTGTTAGTTGAAAAGTTCCTTGAGTTACAATTTAGTCCCTTTAGTTTTGTCACAATTAGTCACTTATATTTCGTATTTACACTTTAGTCCATGGGAAAGGATATATGTACATAACTCATGTTCATTGCGGACTGTTAATGAAAGTCTTATTGTTTCCTTTATCTTCTTTACTAGTTTACTTAATTTTCCTAGAAATTATCTAAATCACATCAGTGGTATCAGAGCTTCATCCTCGCACCTGTGTAAATAACCATGGGTTCCGACATGAAGGAAGTATTGAATCGATTGGAGCGTTGACGAGTGAAATGGTTACCTTCTCGACGAGACAAAACCAACTCGAAGCCATGTATGAGAAGTCTTACCAAGAGCTGAATGATGTCATTGGAGGTCATCAGAGGTTAGAGAGGGATAAGTTATCAACGATCGCTGAAAATCTAGGGGACGAGCTCTATTCTCCGACTATTGGTCCATTACCAGTAAGGATTGGTGACATTCCAGACAGTAGTTGTGAAATTCAAACTCTAACAGGTTTGTCTCTATCTATTCCAAGTAATTCTAGATCAGTCATTCCTAATTATACTAGAATACCCTATCCCCAGAGTAATCCCCTCAATCCACCATTTTTTTCCCCAACCCAGCTACATTTCCTTTCTATAGATAACAACTTAATTATTCCCAATATGCTCCTCCTAAAACTCAATTTCATTCTTAATTACCAGTTCATCCGAGTCCATATCAAACCAATCCTTATGCCAATTACTCTTAGTACCCAACCTAGTAGAATTCAAATGTTTACAACCCAATACCCCATCATATGACCTCTCCTCTTGTTCACCCACATTTTCTTACTCGATATTCCAAAATTGAATTTCCCCGAATCATTGGTAAGGGTTTTCAGGATTGGTGGTACAAGGTGGCGTAATTATTCTCTTTGGATCAGGTTCAACCTCATCAGAAGGTGTCAGTGGTAGTATTACACTTCGATGATATGGCAATACAATGGCATTAGGCTTATATGCGTAGTAGACAACATTTGCCACCACCTAGTTTGGAAGAATATGTATTTGTCTTGTCCGATAGGTTTGGGGCTGAGTATGATGTGAAGATTAAGCAAAATTAAAATCTGCTGCATGAGATTTTTTTGATAGGGACTAAGAGAATCAAGTAGTTAGATGCCAAATTTGTAAAAATGTTTATAAATTTAAAATGAGAAAAGATCAGGGTGAGACGGGAGGTTTATTGAGACATGTACAAAGTTTTCACAAAGCTAGGTGGGATGAATACGAGGCTACAAAGTCGGGTGTGCCAATGCGGCCTCAGTCGGGACAAGGTTCACATAGTGTCCTGGTCCCGGACCAAGTACATGGTCAAATTAACCCGACGACGGGGGGATTATAGGTCCTACATAAAGATAGGGAAGCAATAGCAAAATTAGTTGCGGTGGAGGGTTTGCCTTTTTCATTTTCTTCCTCTCCTGGTTTTATTCATTACATTAGAGATATATATAATCCTGATTTTAACGGTTTTCCTAGATCAACTGTTAGGAGAGACGTTTTTAAATTTGCACATGAATATCAATAATATTTACGGTATTCATTATATCATTTTCCTAGCAAAGTATCTATCACGTCTGATATAGGTCGTAGTACTAACGACCGTGATTATTTAACTGTTACATGTCATTGGATAGAGTATAAATGGTCTATGCAAAAAAGTATTTTAGCATATAGATATATTGATGATAGGCACACTGAAAGTTTTATTGCATAAAATATTCATCAAATTTGCGAGTATTATGATATAACTGACAAAATAATGACAATTACGTTAGATAATGTTTCTTCTAATAATTATGTTATTAGACTTTTAAAAGATCTTTTAACTCCATCTTTTCCTAATCATTTTCATATAAAATGTGCATATCATATTTATAACTTAGTTGTAAATGATGGTCTATCACTTTTTGAAGACATTCTTAATAAAATACAATTTGCTATAAACTTTATTTTTAGAAGTAATAGAATACAAAGAAAAAAAGAATATAAAAAAACTTGTCACGATTATGGACTACCTTATAGAAAAATTCCGAAGAAGTAGCGACTAGGTGAAATTCTTTATATGAACAACTACTTGTTGTTTATGATTATAGAATACCTATAACTCTATTTTTTAACGCCCATAATCGAAATCCAACTGATATGGTTGTAGATAACGATTGAGAAAAAATTTCAGAACTTATTGTATTTTTAGAGAAATTTTTTCAAGTTGCTAAATTTTTTTTTTGGTATTTATTATCCTACTATGTGATCTAACTTGTCCATTTGAAAGCCTTAGAAATAGAATGTATAGTGGTACCACTACTAATCAAGTTAGCGAGTTTGATGTTTTTATTTTGCAGGGTGTTGTACCGTACTGATTGAAATCAAGTGAAAAGGTTAGGCCCGAGATGTGTTGAAATACTGGATGGAGAATGAGAAGATATTTCCGACACTATCAAAGATGGCCCGAGATGTGTTGAACATTCAAACGTCATCAACATCGTCTGAAAGCATTTTTTCTGCCGGAAGATTTCAAATAAGAGAGCACAGACACTCATTAGCAGGAGACAGCTTGTAGATTGCAATTTTATTCAGAGATTGGATACGAGCAGAACGTAAAAGGTGCGGTCAACCGGAGATCAACGAAAACGACGAAAACTACAACGAAATCTTATCCGACAGAAGTGGAAGCGACGTCGAGCAATTTGACCAACAAATTTCAATTCCAACCGAAGAACCACAAGACATTGTGAAGAAACTAGAAAATGTGTTTATAAATATGTGATTTTTTTAATTACAATTTTACTATATTATTTACAACTTTCAACACCACAAAGTTGGAATTTTGAAATTGTATTACAAAAAAATCATATTTCTATTAAATAATATAAAAAACACAAAAACAGCCTTGAGATATTTTTATTACACTATCTTGTTCAATTATTGAGGTGTTTATATATGTTATTTTTTAAAATTAAGTGCAAAAAAAAAATCAAAAAACCCAATCCCGACCTAATCCCCTCCCCGATAGGACCAATCCCCTTTTCTGACGGGATCGGGAACGGGACGGGACATCGGCGGATCCCGCCAGTCCCGCCCCTCCCCCCAATCCCGTCAGGTCCTGTCATGACCCGCCCCGCCCCATTGGCCACCCCTATTAAAAAGAGATGTGTTCCTTACCAGAAATTTCTCCATTCCTATGTGACAATATGCTTAAAGAACAAAAGAACTATGCATTTTACCATTCATATGCATTCACCAAAACAAACTTTTTAAGTATTGAGACAATGTACCTCCCTTTGATAAGCATGCAAGCAAAGACCATAATTCCCTTGCTCATTTGAACCTTATATGAGAACAGATCCTAATTTCCATTCTTGGGATTGGAAAGGGAGGGAGGACAGATTAAAGGAATATAAATTTCCATGGCATTGTAACAAATCTAAATCTACAACCTGAAAGCATGCATCTTACATTCTATCAGAACTAAATTACCACAATTGCTAAATTACAAAAGTCCTAAGGTCTTTTAGAAAAGGATTCATACTTGATGAGGAAATATTCATACAATCAAGAAATCTCGAATTCTATCGCATAGTTCTTCGACCTGGAATCGATCTTTTATCCTCAGAAATACCATAATAGGCCGACCATTTAACCGTAGCTTTAGCTCCATCCGAACTCCAAAGCTTAAACAAGCATCATATGTACAGTAAAAATGGAAGCCAATCAACAACAGAGTACGCCAAAATCTGTCGAGGATAGTGATCAGCTTGGTTAAAATTTCCTATACATTTCATGCATTAGTCGATTGTGATGGCAACCTCGGATGATTATGTTCACCTTCGTATGTTACGATAAGCATTGAAGGCTCTTCCAAGCATCTTTCGACATGTTTCCGGGCAGGGCAGCCTCTTATGCTGCTACATTTATAGTATCCCCTGCAAAAATGCATTAAACTTGCTCAGAATCGAAGCAAGAGTTAGTTGTTGTGCCTCAATAAAAGCAATTACACGACTCAATAGAGCCACTATCACACTACAGATGCTGGAAGTAAAAACAAAGACTAATATAATAGCATATCGATATATGTGCAAACTATTGAGTATCAGTTAATTGAATGGAAGAATCAACAATTCAAGTATAACAAATTGTTCGTTTTCAATTGACCAAAATAAAAAGAAAGATCGTTAAGTTAATCATTATACAGCCTCCAAGCCAGTACGTTCATCGAGCTGCTCACTTCACCACCCAAATATGAAATATGTGATATGTCTAAATGCCAAACGAGAAGGACGGGAGAGTCATGTAAAAGAGAAAAAATTTCATGTTAGACTGGAGCTCCTTATAACTTATCTTCTTTTCCCGATAAGAAGCTCCTTGTAACTTATCTTAAGGATTGAGGTAACTTTTGATAGAGGCGGATTCAGGATTTGAAGTTTATGGGTTCCTACAACAATCTCAAGATAATATCCGATAATAACTGAGTTCACAGTCAAATATTTAAAGATATTCAGTGGATTTCTTAATATATATACAGAGTCTGGGCAAAAGCTACTCAGTTCCCGTGAACCCGTACTTTATACTCTGCATCCTCCACCGAATAGAGACATCAAACAGGAAAATTAGTCCTGGGGAATACACTTTTTCACTCTCCCATTCTACGATTAAGATGCACGTTGCAAGATTGTGATTAAAAATGATAATCATAAAGTTCAATTTGCAAACACGCAGTAATTGAGCTTGAATAGTACCTAGGGTGTGGAGAACCTTTGATAGGCTTTTGTCCGTACTTTCTCCAAGAATACTCATCGGCAGGAATATCAGCTAGCTTGTTACTTACAGCAGGTACTTTGATTGATCTCTTTACTCTGTGTTTCCTATATGAAGACACTTCCAAAAGTTGATCAATCACCTATAAGACAGTAGATGATAAAAAGAGGACATATATATAAAAGGAAGATAAAATACAAACCTCTTCTTTGAACAGTGACATCTCCCACTGCTCCCACATTTCACACTTCCCTCGTCACCCCTTCCGAAGCACCTTCTCTTGTGTTGGAACGAGCTCTGATCCGCAGAGCGACCAATTATGTGAAAGCTATTACCATTAGCAACGCTACCGTCCACACTCAATGAGGATAAAAAAGACCTAGTCGAAGACATGGTCGGAGTACATGTCGAGCTATCAAAATTTAGACTAACGCCACTATTGCTCCGCTTGTACATCATCTCCACCGGCTGTTTCAATTGCTGCTGCTGAAGTAGAAACTGCCGTTGTTGTTGTTGTTGTTGCTGTTGAAGATAGTTATAGCTTGGCAAAGGCGTTTGTTGATTCGGAAACAGCCTCTCTACCCCACCAAATGTAGGGGTAAGGTCTGTATACACCCCACCCTCCCCAGACTCCACTTGTGGGACAACAAGGTGTATGTTGTTGTTGTAGGGGAAGGGAGTCTGTCGGCCAAAATTAAGCGGATTTCTGCTACTTGAACTTAACTCTGGAGAAGGGCTTCCTAAAGGTAGATTGCATTTCACATTAGCACTACCCATCTCTAGGAGTCGATTTTCGGGAGAGTCGATAGGAAGAAACCTAAGAGCTTTCGCCTGATCGTCGATTTTGCAATTCAGGTTTTCAACAAGGATGTTATGAGGTAAAGGGGTCTTCTTAAATTTGTTCAATTTCCTCACTCTTGCATGACCTAAAGTCGAATTCAAAAGAGTGACAACTTTCTTGAATTTGTGTACAGCTTCTCCAGTTTGTCTAACTAAATTCATGTACTGATTATTCTGATCATTATGTGTCCTAGATGATAAAATACTAATCACTCTATGACAAGTCTCAACTGCAGCCTTGTTAGCTTCTTCTATTCCCTCCATTTCACCTCTCAACCCCAAAAAACATAAAAATGAAAACAAAAAAAAAAACTTTAACCCAAACAACTACTACTACAACGTCTCAGTCTCAAACAAGTCGGGATCCGCTATATGAATACTCAGTGCTCAAGCTTTAACTCAAACAGCTACTACTACTACAATGTCTCGGTCTCAAACAAGTTAGAATCAACTATATAAATACTCAGTGCTTTTAAGCTCAACCCAAACTACACAAAGGAAAAAAAACTTACCCCCTCAAAAAAATCGCCAACAAGAATATGGTTCTTTTTACGAACTTGATATGGATAAATATTTGCGAATCTAGAAATTCATTTCAGTCAATTGAACCTTCTCTAACTGTTTCTGTTTCAAGAACCAATAAGATTTGTCTAAAAAAATAGTAATGACATTAAAAAAGGGCAGGAAATTTAATTCCTAAAAACCAAAAGAGTTCCCCCAAAACACAAAAAAAAAATACACACACACCTCAAAAAACTCAAGAATACACAACTTCAATCAACTAGAAAATTATGAGAAAAAGAAGGAAAATAAAAGCAATAAACACCCATTTACAGTAAAAAAAAAAAAAGTTTTCAAGAACCCAAACTCAACAAAGACACTACTCAAACAGTCAAACTACTTGCTAGGATATCAAGATTGAACTATATGAATAAAATTAACAGAAAATAAAACATACCCACATGATAAAATCAGCATAAAAGCAATAAAGATTGGATCTTTACACATAATAATGGTGTGTTGTTCAAACCCTAGATTCTTGAATTTTCATAGGGGGTAGCAAAGAGAGGGAAAAAAAGTTTTGGGGTGTGTGAAAGATGAGACTTTTTTTTGCTCAGCTAAAGAGAAAAAAAGAATCACAAGTCCAAAAGTATACAAAGCTGCAAGTTTTAATATTTATTCCACTGTTACTTCTTCGTCATTTGTTATATTTTTTCATTGCATGTCTATTAATACTTCTTGCATTTTTCATTACACCCCCCTCTTAAGAAAGCACTATTAAAATAACATTTTAACTATTTTATTATTTTAATATATTTCATCTAATCTTTTCTTAATAAATATCTACTCCTTCAATGATCAAAACTTTTTAAATGTTACTAATTTATATAAGGATAAAAGAAAAAAATTACTTAATTTTATTTTAATTAAATAAAATAAATATTTTAATAAAAACAATAAATAATTTGAGAAGGAGAGAGTACTATAATTATTTATTTTTAGAAAGAAAAAATGGAATATAGATTAGCGAGAGAATCACATAACAGTAGTCATTAGTCAAGTACTAATGTTGAGTACTTCAAGATTGAGAGAGAGAATCTCAGATTGATTTTTCATTTTTCTTGGGAGAAAATGACCAAAATGGTCCTTTAACTTTGGTAGAAAGTTCAAGGTACATAAACCCTCTATAAATTAATACTCTATAAATTAATAAACTCTCTAAAATAATAAAATCTTCCGGTCCCGACTTGAGCCTTTGTAAAAAATCATCAAATTCGATAAGATAATAAGATAATAATTTTTCGGAAAATCCCTTTATAAATATTAGGTCCCATTAAAACTCTAAATTAATAATTCATAAATATTACAATTATAAATATTATGGTAATTTGCTAAAATATGAATCTATTGTTACTTGATTTTTCTTAAAATTTAAATCTAATTGGATTTCATCCCTAACTTTTTTAATTGTACCAAGAGTTCGGTGTCGAGTTCTCTACCGCAACAAAAAATTTTGAAGAGTTGTTGTCGCGCTCAAAGCCTCCTTTCTCGTGGATTTGGTTCCAACGGTATTGAATCATCTTGAGCTTCATCATTAGTAGGATCTTCAATAATATCAACAACAATTTCCTCTAAACTTTGAACCATTGAACATTCATCATTTTCACCCGGATAGTCCACCAAAGTGACGAAATGATTTAATATCATGTCTTACCTTGAATTTTTCAAGCCAACCTTGAGAAAATTGATGTTCATGAAGGTGTTGAGGATGCAAAAGCTTCATTATATCCTTTGCTTTCTCCAAAATAAGCTCTCCGGTCATGTTGACTCGATCTTGGTACTGAAGAAACCATTCATAAAGAACCTTCTCCATATCTGGATATTTCGCCGATTTGTGTCGCTTAATATCCCACCCTTCTCAAAGTTGGCTGAAAGGTACTCCGATGATCTCTTGAGAGTGTTTGATATTGTACCTTGACTAACTTTCAAACGATATTTATCATCAACCCACTCTTGTAAATCTTTTTGAGTGCATGTGGGATGGTCTCTCTTATACTCACATAATGCTTTACGCATTTGATCATTCATGGATGATTTTGCGATGCCTTTTAGATGAGAAGACATGGTTGGGTGTTATGAATTATTTTATTTCCATATTGAGATTTATATAGTATATGTTTCATTCATCATGCATGAATATATTTAATTGGCTATAATAGTTATTTAAGTGCAACGAATTAATGTAAACATGTATACATTATTTAAGTAATTCCAATGAATTGATACATGCGTCCATGAATATAATAGTTAATTGTATACAATCAATTGATATTATACATGAATATATTTAATTAGTTACAAAGAATTAGTTGATGCATGAATATAATCAATGAATTCATTTATTTTCAATACATATGTATGTACTAAATTTGCTGAATTTAAAAAGTCTCTCTTTTAATTAATAAAATATTAATTTATCGATATATTAATATCTCTCTAAATTAATAAAATTTCATGGTCCCAATGTTATTAATTTATAGAGGTTTTACCGTAGTTCTTTTAAGTATTATTTGAGTAATTTTGAATTTTTTATGTTTATGTTTATCAAAAATGAGGAATTTTGATCTATATCATATATTTATCAAATTTTGATTGTTAAATTTAATTAAAATAAATTTCCATCAAAGTCTCCAAAACAACAACATAAAGTTGCACTAGATTTTAGAAATAGACCAAAAATAATATAACTGCAAAAATTATATTTTCAAATGTAAGTTTTCATTGAAAATCTTAGCTGGTTAAATTTAAAAATATTTGATATAGCCTAACAATGTCACTTTTAATAAGTTTAAAGGATCAAAATTACTAGGTAATATTTAAGGGGCTACTTTAGATCTATTATCGAAGATAAAGGATTGTTTTTGTCATTTTCTCTTCTTCTTTTTTTACTATTTGATTTTTTTTATTATGACTTATGAGTGTATTAATTGTCAGTTATTGTAATAAACTAAATAAAGAAATGAGAAAAACAAAGAAATTGGTGTCTCTGTCATAGACTCACGGGGAAGTTTGATGGTAGGGCCCAAAGGTAGTTTTTTTTTAGGAGTTTGGGCTATAAGTTTTAATTTAAGGTGGAAGGACTCTATTTAGGATTAGTGCTAATTAATTGGAGACAAGTTATTGAACAAACCCCCAAATTATAAAAAATATATACTTTTCGTCCTACGATTTTAAAAAAAATTTTATAACTATTCTAAGATTTCAAACCAGCCCCCAAATTTTAAATAATACACTTTTGTCTAAATCAAATTATTAATAATTTCCCCAAAATGGCAAAAATTGACTAACCATACGTTCGATCGCACGCAAAATCGCTAGGTGTAACAACCTTGAAAGGTGAAAAGGCACCTTCAAGTGAAGCATTACCTTATTAGGAGAGGTTTCATAAGTGTGTATTCTAATAAATTGTATTTGAATTCTACTACACGACAATTGCTTTAATGATTTAACCTGAACAAGGCACCTTTACGTGAAGCAGCACCTTATTAGGAGAGGTTTCAGAAATATGTATTCTAATAGACTGTATTTGGATTCTACTACACGGCTATTGCTTTAATCATTTAACACTAACAAGGCACCTTTACGTGAAGCAGCACCTTATTAGGAGAGGTTTCAGAAGTATATATTCTAATAGATTGTATTTAGATTCTACTACACGATTGTTGCGCTAATGATTTAACCGGAACAAGGCACCTTTACGTGAAGCAACACCTTATTAGGAGAGGTTTCAGAAGTATGTATTCTAATAGACTGTATTTGGATTCTACTACACGACTATTGCTTTAATGATTTAACCTGAACAAGACACCTTTACGTGAAGCGGCACCTTATTAGGAGGTTTCAGAAGCATGTATTCTAATAGACTATATTTGGATTCTACTACATGACTAATTCTTTAATGATTTAACCTGAACAAGGCACCTTTACGTGAAGCGGCACCTTATTAGGAGAGGTTTCAGAAGTATGTATTCTAATAGACTGTATTTGGATTCTACTACACGACTATTTCTTTAATGATTTAACTCGAACAAGGTACCTTTATGTGAAGCAGCACCTTATTACAAGAGGTTTCATAAGTGTGTATTCTAATAGACTATATTTAGATTTTACTACACGACTATTGCTTTAATGATTTAACTCGAACAAGGCATCTTTACATGATGCAGCACCTTATTACGAGAGGTTTCATAAAAGGTGTATTCTAATAGACTATATTTGGACTACACTGTAAGGACCATTGCTATTATAATTTACCCTGAAAAAATCCAAATATGTTGGTATTTAAAATTAAGTTTAGTTTATAAAAATAAATTTTGATAATTACCTTTTAAGCTTATCAAGATTTGGGTATTGTTAATAGTTGAAACAAATTACTTAATTAGGTGCTTTGTGACTTGAAAAGGCGGGTACTCATATTAATATATACAATGATTGTTTAGAGTAGGCATGCAGACGAACAACCTATTAGAATAGTCAAGATCACAAAACCCCAAATTAATACATAAATTATTTTTTTTAATTCAAAAACATGATTATCAAAATAGTAATCTCATGGTATTTTGTTTTTACATGACCTAAAACATCATTATTGTTGAAATATTATAAAAACAAATCATTATTGTTGAAATATTACAAAAAGCATAGATATTAATATCAACATTACAAGTTTGTAAAGAGTTATCTAACGTTTAAAGTGTAATCTATGTCGTAGTTAATGCGTAATTACACATTATTTCTAATAATTAATATATCAAGTCACCAATTTCATGTCTTTTAACGTATGTTTAGTCACCATTTTAAGTTTTTTATAAATTTAAGTGATATTTAACTTAAACCTTACATTAATAATTATATATATATATTATATTATTATCATATGCTACATTAATATCCTAGAAACAGATTATTAATAGACTACGGTTGTTCATCTTCCCCTTGTCAAATCACTTCGTAAAATATTGTGATTTAATGAATCATTGGGCCAATCGACGTAATTAATGACTAAAGCACGAAACAACACATTTTCACTCCTATAAATTCAACACCCACACCTCTTACTCTTCTCACTTGCAACTTTATCTTCCTCTTCTCACTTGCAATCTTTATCTTCCTCGTCTCACTTGATCCAAAATGTTGCAAATGAGAAACAACCGAAACGTTTGTTCTGATTGTCTCAACATAAGAGCTAATGTGAATCGCCTAGTACAACGTATCAACGAGGATTCTTAGCGTCAGGATATGAACATCAGGCGCATTGCTCGCATGCTAAAGGCCCTATGCCTTTTGGCGGGAATTGAAATGGATAATTTTTTCACCCCTCCCAACTCCCCTCCTCATGTTTAAATTTTAATGTATTTGAATGACAGTATGGGCCTCTTTATTTAAATATATGAATATTTATGTATATCTAAATATATGAATATTTAAGTTATGTTTTGTTTTGTTGTTGTTGATAGTTCTTATGTTTGCATATGTTTGAAATTTACAGAAATATTTCACCACTAGACTCATTAGAAACGACATTCGTTATAATAACCGATTCATTAGAAAAATTATTAGGCAAATTCAACACTAGACTAACTAGCTAAAACAATCGTTATAATAACTGCTCCATTATGAAAGTTGTTAGGCCAATTTATTTCAACACTAGACTCAGTAGACACAACATTCGTTATAATAACTATTTCATTATAAAAATTGTTAGGCACATTTAACACTAGATGCACTAGCTAAAACAGACATTATAATAACTGCTTCATTATGAAGATTGTTAGGCAAATTTATTTCAACACTAGACTCACTAGACATAGCGTTCGTTATAATAATAGGTTCCTTATGAAAATTATTCGGCAAATTTAACACTAGACTCACTAGCTAAACTGTCGTTATAATAACTTCTTCATTATGAAAATTGTTAGGCAAATTTATTTCAACACTAGACTCACTAGACACAACATTCATTATAATAACAGGTTCCTTCGGCAAATTTAACACTTGATTCAGTAGACAAAACATCCGTTATAGTAATAGAATTCTTTGGCAAATTATTACGTAAATTTAACACTAGACTTAGTAGCTAAAATAATAGTTATAATAACTGTTTTATTATGAAAATTATTAGGCAAATTTATTTCACCACTAGACTCAATAGACAAAACATCCGTTATAATAACAAGTTCCTTAGGCAAATTTAACACTAGCCTCGGTAGACAAAACATCCGTTATAATAACAGGTTCCTTAGGCAAATTTAACATTAGCCTCGGTAGACAAAACATCCGTTATAATAGCAGGTTCATTAGGCAAATTGTTAGGTAAATTTAATTCACCATTATACGCACTACACAAAACATTCGTTATAATAACTGGTGAATTGTGATAGTGAAAATTGCGAAATGGTAAGTATGAAAAAGAAAATTAATATTTGCCATTAATGAATTGGTAATGGTGAGAAATTTGCAGCTATATAAAAAAGAACTAATTATTCCAAAAAGTAACTTAACTTAAATAGTTGTTTCAAAAAGTAACTTAAATTTTTTTTATCCAAGAGAAACTTAAATAATTGTTCAAACAACTTCTTCAGTGGCACTCTTATAGCCATTTTGAGCAGCATCTCCAAACTCTTCAATGTCATCCTCGCCATGTATCTGTGCTAAGACATCAAAAAATTCTTCCATCGGATGATCGATCTTCACTGTCAACAGCAGAATCAGCAACCTCACCAGGAAGAGTCTTGCAACTAGTATCATCTACTTGATCAGGCAAAGAACTAGAAGGGCCATCATGAACATCATCGACATGATCAGAATGACTCAAAGGAGAACCATCAAGAGCATTTACTGGGTCAAAATTAATAGAAGTGAATAACACAGAAATTGACAATAGACTATAACAGTTTCTACTAACTAACTTAAATGTCACAGAAGTTGACATTACCTTTGGTCTTCTTAGCATTGACAAATTGCAATGCCTTCCGGATCCTCTTCCTATTGGACCTAACCGAAGAAGAAACACATTTAGAACGTCTTCTTGATTTTTTTCTCCAGCAATTTGCGAATGACAACTAGTTCTTTCTCAATTGACGTCAATCTATTTGCAATGACATTCGGCCCACGACCACAATGGTCTCACATCTCTTTAGCCCTTCCTCCAAGATTTTGATCTTGAACTTGGTCTTCATCGTGATCACGTTCGTGTTCAGAACCAGATGCAAGTACCATTTTCACGTGAAATTGATGTGTATCACCAATCTCCCTCTTTAGGGCATCAATATTCGGGTCCGATACTTCATTGTCATAATCTATAAGATTTTTAATGTACTTCTTACTCTTCTCTATATCATCGGGGTATAGAAAAGGTCTTTCCACCTCAAGTAAACAAAAAACACAACAGATTAAATTAAAATAGGCAATCACCAACACAAGTTCTAATACATTAATAGGTTTGTATCATAACTGCATAGTCAATTGAATTTCTAAAAGAATCAACAAGTTCAGACTTCTGCCCGTTCGCCATCTCAAAATTCTTGAAATTGGCAAAGGACGTTTAGATAGGGCAACAATTTTTCCAGCAAATGACATAACTGCGTATGCCCATGCCTATAGTAAATAAATAAATAGAATAAGCATTAAGATAGCAATTACTAATCTATAATAATATAATATGCATATTGATTCATTATAAAATACTTACAACGAAGGCCCAGGAGTAGACATAAAGAGCATACTGTGGTGGTTGCTTTTATTCAAGATACTCGATACATTTTGCGAATGTCCGGCTTCATCAAATATTCAAAGGTTAGGTTGAAGCATTCCTTTCCCCATGGAAATTTCTCATAGAAATTAATACTATGCACCATGGTGATCCACTTCTTATCAATTTTTTTCGCAACATCGCAAGCCAACAAAACGGTATGGACAAACACAACCATTACAACCTTATGCTTCTCTAAATCGGTCAATGTACCTTCATCTTGAACCATTTTAAGCAGCGCACTAGTGATCAATCCCGTATTTTCGGTAATCTTTCTTAGTTTACTCAAAAAACTCAAACCTCTTGAGAAAATAGTCTTCATAGTTTCCTCACTAGATAAAACTCTGCAATTCAAACCTGTGATCAGTGCAAACTCCCTCAACCCAAAACAGCAGGGCACTCCCTCCACTATGAACCACATCTCATGCTTCTTCTTATTCTCAGTAACTTGATGAAGAAGAAGAGAATGAACAAATTTTTCATTAAATCCATTTCATTTAGTTGACAATGACGTGAAGTGCCAGGAAAATTACCACTAATCTTAGTCCTCCATGTGGTGAATCCATGCCTTGCGAGGTCTATGGCCATCTCATTAACATTGTTTTCTTCTTCTACTTCTTCTTTTTCTTGTTCTTCTTCTTCATCATTTTATTCCTCTCCTTCTTGTTTTTCTTCATCATCATCAGCTTCCTCCTCCTCCTCCTCATCTTCTTCATCCTCCTCATCTTCTTCATCATTTTTATCTTCCCCTTCATCTTGAACACTATTTTCACTACTTCTTCTTCATGAACATTACCATTCTTTTTTTTTCCAACAGTTTCTTCATGATGAACATCACCATTCTTTTCTTTTGCTACTCGTTTATTAGAATCCTTCTTTCATTTAGTAATGAAATTACACAACACGTCTTCTTCCTCCTCTACTCTCAATCTTTTCTGTTATTTTTAGCGGACTCCACCGCCGATTTACCTTTCTTAACAAATTTATTACTATTTGGTTTATCTTTCTCAATAGAATTTTTACTCTCTGCATATTTATTCTCATTTTTCGTCCTAGTCATGAATATAATCAAAACTGTGAATAAAAAAAGGAAATATACAAACCAATATCGAAAAAATAAAAAAGAAGGATAAAATTAGGGTTTCATACCTATATATCTCTTCAAGGTAATGTAAATTTTGAAATCGCATCTTTTGGGGGAAGTTGAAGAAGGAGATATTGAAGAACTTCAAATAATGACTATGTTTTACTCAAGTTTTTTTGTATTATTCCAAGAGGGAAGATCAAAGGAGGGAAAATTTGAGGGGGGGGGGGGGGAGTGAAGATGACAGTGAAGATGATCGATCAGTTGGAGTTGGAGCCTAAATTCTTAAATTTTTGTTAGTTTAAAACTTAACTCAAAGTTTTTAAAAATACAAAAAGGCCCCGCATTTTTGCTAATCAGCTCATTAGTAATTTCTTGGGCGAAAATAAATGAAGAAAAATGAGAGCCTTGCCACTTAGAAAATATTTTTTGACGTCCTGCCAACTAAATCTTCCTAGACTCACAAATTTCAAAATCGGTCCCAATATAAGACCTTCGTTATTCCTTCTGTTTTGTTTAATTATTTCTTTCTTTTGCCTTAGTTTCTTTTTTGGTTGTATTTTTCTATGTTACACCTCTTTTTTACTACATCCAAAAATGTATTGTTCCTTGTCCTTTTGCTTAGAAGTGCATCTAGTCATTGTTTTACAAAATTTTAGAAATGTTTGGGGGTAATTTTATAGATAATCATTCAACTGTGATATACTACATTAAGCCATAAAAATAAATTCTATAATGAATAATAGGTTGTTACACTTGTATTTCACAAATAAAAAATGTCAAAAAACTAGATTTGGTATGAAAAAACGGAAATGAAGTTATTGCTATCGCGAACCTTAAACTCATTCTGAATCCGCCTGGGTGAAGGAGGGTAAAATCACCAAGTTGGCATAATACAAGCTTATACTATAGTTCTATATATGCATGTGCACGTCACTAAATAAGAGTAATTGCTAAATAATAAAAATATGTTTTAATTCTATTTAACAACGGATAAGCGATGATTCGCTACAAAAAACTTGTTACCTATAGATTATTTAGCGCCAGATAAATGATAAATTTAATAAATAATTCCTATCTTTTCAATAATGAGGTTAGCTGTATTATAATTTATTTTTCTTATTATAAAAATTAGTAAGAGTAAAAGTATCACCATGTTCTTCCCATTCATATGTAGAAAAAAAGTTTAGAGGTTATGCCCTCTAAACCTTTTTAAGCATACTCTCGAAACCTGTTTAAGTAATGCTTCCATATATAGAACCATACTTGTGTAATGGTTGATCTTCCTCCAGGAAAAGAACCTTTGGGTTGTAAAAAGTGCTCCCACTGTGAGTAGCTTCACATTCGGGGTCATTGTAATCTTACATGGCATGGGTGTTGAAACGACCTTCCCAACGGAGAGTTGGAAGAAGAGGATCGAATTGGTTTTGGCTTGTTGGGCTTCTTCACGAACTTTCATTTTGGTCCTGAGAAATGTTTACATTTTAGTCTGAAAGTCTCGGATAAAACGAAACAATGAATACGACCACGAAACATTGGCTCGAAGTTAGAAAGCCAACGAGTTGGGAAAACCAACGGTCTTAGAGTGAAAATCATATTGAAACAAAGTCTCGATATGAAAGATATGAGTATCACGAGATGACATCTTAGGAATTGGATTTCTAAGACATCTAACGGACTGGTCGATAGTTGACGAGTCTCGTTGAAGCCACCAATAGATATGAATCATAGAAGCTGATTGGAATCATGGTGCACCCATAGACAAGGAGCGATATGCTCGGGTCACGTGTAGTTCAATATATTGTAAACACTACAACCGGCACGGTATCGTCCAACAAACGAGATCGGTTGAACTAAGGTTCCGCGATGATCTTAATACATGATCAATAGAAGGCGTTAAGTCGGATATGACGATATACGAATTATTCGCTTATCTACGGATTATAGTATTACGGATGTCCGGCGGTTACGAGAGAACCCGGTGATGCAAGCGGGCATCGGATCGAAGAACACCAAAGCCACAAGTAAATGTGTATGGTGGTTCTTGGAAAATCCTCTAAGCAAACTTGCATCGACCGATTCATGATGGTATCGGAGTTTATCGCTTTATACAAAGCATGAAAGAAGTTGAGTAACTTCACGACTCATTAGAGGACGTCCCTTATTGGGAGAAACCGTGCCTTCGGCGGTTCTACCTTTGTGGCTAGCCGGTCGGCTTTAGGAAGGACACGGATGACGGCGTCTGGACATATCTGTCGGGGATCGCGTCGGAGACATAAGACCGTATGGCGAGTTGATTATCACGGGTGTCACTTCCTTGTTTACAAACTAAAGGACTACCCCGAAATCAAGTGTTACTTGCTGTCTAGGGGAATGGGCTTAAAACCCAAAATATACGGACCAATACAATGGAAACCCAACCTTACGAGCTGGAGATCCCGGTAATTTGGTTCAATGGGAAAAATAAGTTGTAAAGGTTCGGTTGATCGCTTCGGTGGAAGCATGAGCACTTCGGATAGTGATTTACGAAAAGAAACACTAAATCCAAAGCCGTTCCCGCGATAGACGTTAAGTGCTATCTGCGGTATGGGTAAAGGTTAAGTTTTCAAAACTGTAATGGTCCTCAACGGTTGAGGTTAGGTCTTTGGGAAACTTTTAATGGTTCCTAACACTTGTGAAGTGGGGTATAGCGGGATACCTTGTAGGAGACCACCTATTTAAGTGCGAGGACGGGCTGCCTCAAATTGAACGCACTTAAGAATCCAAGACGTTGTCCATGGCCAAAACGGACAAAACATTACGAAGAAGAGAGTAAGGGAATTTGTTGTGTTGGTACCGTTGTCTTGGCTTACACTAAACAACGACGGTTCAAGACATCACGTTCACCGCGCGATAAGTAAGTCCGATAGTATTCAACTATGGAAGGTTCAAAGGCGAGGCTACCTCTCCTTATGCAACATCGGTCCGCATTTGAAATATTGCTTTGGAAATTAAAAGACACCATGTGAGTGCGCCAAAATCTCTTTCAAGAGGGGATTGTTGGAAATTTGCCTTTGGCGGGAGTTGCGACCGACCAACTTTAACGGCTTAAACACTAGTGTAACGTATGTTGGAGAATCCGGTTCTTCACACATGCATGATCTACTAAGTACGTAGATAAGCCGTAGGGCCAAGAATCGTCAAATTTCATTGAGAAATGAAAGAGATATTGGTTCACGAAGTAAGGTGTTTGAAGCATGGAAAGTGTGGTATTGTGTGTAATTCTCCCTCATCGGTAGACGAAGAAAGAATTGTTGTGTATATAAGATTCGAAATTGGTTAGGGGTTTGGGACCCCAAGGGGTATCCCATGTGTTTAAAGGAGGGAGGACCTAGATGTGCGTAACAATCTTAAAATAACCTATTAATTAAGAACTTATCCCCTTTACAAAAAGGCCAAGTTCACTAATAATGATTGTGGTAGAAGTTGTAAATATTTCTTCATTCTTAATTAGAGATTTTGGGTTTGAATTATGGGTGCGAAGTAGCCTTCTTGGAGTGTTTTACCTTCCAATGTGAAATTTTCACGTGAATTCGAATTTAGTCGGGTCCTAATACGGTTCCGAACATTGAGCGAGAAACCAAACGTGGACCTATATAGACACTTAAACTTAACTCTACTATCAGTTACAACATTCCAACTTACATAATGATCATCTAGACATCTCGACTCGTTTTCACTGTGTTAGTCGAACACTCCAACTAACAAAATGATCATCTAGACACTTTCAAATTTTATGTGTCACATCAGTGGGTCGGTGTCCACGAAACACAATAGGGACAAGTTAAGTTGTTTAGATATGCATTTCCAAAATTAAAATAGTTAGTTATGAGTTGAAGCCAAATTAAAATATCTATACGAGTATTATGTCAAATAAAAAAGAAGCATAAGTTCGAAGAGTTATCTCCTTTTGATTCGACTCGAGAGTATATAAGGTCAGACTTTACAGTACTATAAATTGCTTTATTTCGTCTAGTCATTATTGTTGGAATAATTAAGAGCAGAAAAAAGAAAAGATAAGGTCACGTAATACACTTTAAGGCACATTGGTTAATGATAGTGAACACAACTTTTTCTTTTATTGGGCTAAAAAAGCATAGAAAGAAAGTACCTAGGGATTTTGAATTTATGAATAGTCCTACAAGAAGAATTGCAATATTTGTTCAATTACTTCTTGAGACTGTTACGTTGTTGTTTCATTTGACATCTTTATTCTTTTCTTTTGCTTAATTATTTGATATCTAAATCCACTTACTTGAATTATTCAAATTAGTGCGTCATAGAAACTCTATTATGGGTTCTAACGCTCCTGACAAAGGGGATTCAATTCTTAAAATTTGAATTCGAGATTTTTAATTAAAGAAGGTGAAATTTTCACCATTCTATCAAATATCTTGATGGTCTTTAAATTCTTCTCTCTTGTTAATGGTGTGAAAGAAATGCTTGCCAACATGGTCGTTCCTATACTTTTAAGGGCAGGTGCGAGAAATAAAAAGAGACATTTTTTATTCACATGAAAATTTTAAATTAACTAATTAATCAATATTAAAAAAATTATTGATCAAAATATCAAATAAATGTATAGTAAACACTATATTCGATTCAATGTTTTCAATTTCAATACAATAATGCTACGAAATAGATACCTTAATGTCATTACATGAAAGATTTTTTTAAAAAAAACTATCATTACATTAGACATAGAAAATTGATCTCGCTTTGCTGCTCATTGGAGTCAAACACGCGACCTCTCACTAGGGAATGACTTTTGAAGGGAGCCCTCAACCGTTAGGCTACAACTCTCACTAATAAGATCGAAGGCATTTTTAATACATATCTTAATATTTGAAACCAACAAAAGAAAAATAAAATTCTGGGGCAGAGGCCCCGCCGGCCGGGGGCCCTGTGCGGTGGTGCCGCCTCGACCGCCCCAAGGACGGCTCTGCTTGCCAATGTACCACATAGATACTAACATTAGACATGCAACATAAAGATAGTAGATATAATTCATGATTTGAACATTATGGATTCGAGCATAATACATAAATATGTATGAAATTTGGCTTTGGCTGACTAGTATGTCCTCCAACTTTGTGCATAAATAGGCACATGAACTTATATAATATTGAACACGTAAACACAAATGTTGACGTGCCACATAATTTTGGAGGTATCTAGATGATCATTTTGTAAGTTGGACTCTTCAACTGACAAAGTGAAGACAAGTTGAGTTATCTACTTGTTCACACCCAAAGTTAGAGGACATACTTGACAGCTGAGGTCAAGTTTGAGGGTCTGTTTATATATTATGCCTGAATTCAAGTTCAAACTTTTACAATAACCCATCAATTTATTGGGATCGAAATCTAATATTTGTACTTTTCTTAAAATTTTAAGATATATTCATGATTTGATCTTATTGAGTTCGAATGAACGGCAACTGAAGCACTACATGGGTTTACTGTGGAGTCTCAATAGATTTTCGTTTCGTATTGTGATTTGGTTATTATATGAACGGGATTACTTGAAAATAATGCAAAATAAACATCAATTTATGATAAGTAATGTTTTAAAACCTATACAACCTCCGATCCTACAAGTTGAGTTGTAATAATAAGTGGACACTACAGAAAAAAACACGCTCCAATTTATTTGACACAGTTTGACTTGCACAAATTCAAGAAGTACTAGCAATAGTTTGGGTGTACATTAAATAAACGAAACCATGTCCAAGGTGGGGGTGTGTATATATATATATATATGTGTGTTCATATGCATACAGTTTGAGCCCTAAACAAGCATGTTATAAATCTTCTTAAATTAAAATAAAGATAGGCACAACCAAACCTCTCTATAACAACGTTATTTGTCCGAATATTTTTTGACAGCTATAGCGAAATAATGTTATAAAGAACATATAATATAACATAACATGAAAAATCAATTCCAAAATAATTTGGCTGTTATAATGAAATATTGTTATAAAAGATGACCGTTATATAGAGGTTTGACTGTACCAGGGTGGTTGGAGGTTAAAAAAGACATGAATGTGAAAGCATTATCCTAATTCACCCTCTATTAAGAGTACAAGGTAGTGTTACAAACTTGCAACAAATTGGAGAAACAACATTTCAACTTGAAAGCATTGTATCTCAAAGCTCTTCTCCTTCATCGTCTCGTCGCCCATTTGCTTCTGATTTGTCACAATTTGCAGCGCTAACCGCTGTAAATAACTTATACTTCTAGTAGCTCATCACATTCCTAATACGAGACTTACAAACTAAGAAGTTTTCGGGCTGCTACTTCAACTTATGCCTAGGTGTGGTACAGATTATCGAGTATGTGAAGGCAGAAAGAACAATTCAAGAAGACATAAGGTTCGGAACTTTGCGAGCATAAGCCAACACCATCACGAAATCGTTAGCTGATGAACCAATGACTGCTGGAACTCTTTCTGATGTGGTAGTTTGAAGCCACATATCAACTAAACTATTCAGTTGTAGAGTGGGAACTATTAACTGTCCCATATATCTAATCTCAACCTACAAGAGCACCAAAAATAGTTAGCAAAACATAAATATCATCAAATTGAGTATGTTTTCAACATTGAGATTCACGAGAAGAGAAAACAGACATATGCTCTTTTTTTATAACTTTGGTGTCGGGGCCAAGCTTACGTGCACCTCACTAATTCCACGAGATACCTGTCAACTCCCACCACCAACAAGTACTAGGTAACTCTGTCCACAAAGCCTAGGACAAATGGGAAGAAATCACCTTGTGTTTTTTGTCACGGTTGGGATTTGAACTTGAGATCTCATAGTTCTCAACCCACTTCATTGACCACTAGGTCACACCCTTGGGTTAATTCAGACATTTTAATCTTGATAAGAACAAATGCGACCTAAGAATAACACAGATATGGAAGAGACAGAGCATAGGTAATGCATAAAAGGAGGGTAGTAGAGATGCTAAAACTCATATCACAGACAAACACAAAATATTGGAAATTGTCCCCTCGTTTTGACATTCACTTGAGTCAAAATGACAGTAAACATTAAAGCCAAGTTCCTATTTAGTTCAATATTATCTTTTCGATGTCGGCGTTGCACATGTCAACTTGTGCCCACCTCAACTAATCACATGTTGCATAGGTAATTCTGCCCAGCAAGGTTTTAGAGGTGGGCTCACACCAAGAGCGTAGCGGGAATTCAAACTTGAGATTTCACAGGTTGTTACCCCTGTGACTCAACCAAGTTCATTAACTAGATATAGTCCAACTCGTCTGTCCATATACATCAGTATAAGCTATTCGAAACTGCCACTTTTCCATCTGAAAATGAAAGTTCACATTACAATTTTATTATCGGTAAGTTCATATTACATTTTTTGGTCAAGTCAACAAATACTGGTTTCACTACAAAGTATAAATAATAGAATACAATGTTGCCCCTGCCCCTCCTCCACACCTCTTTACAACTTTGTCCTCATCAATCACTAAAAAGAAAGAAAAAGCTTAAAGGAAAACTAAGTACTTAGCTACCAAATTCCCACTTCACATCAAGCAATAGCCATTGGTCATTTCCTCGTTCCTTTTTTTAAAATAATTGTGGTGTCTGGGATATTGGGTACTGTAGAAGCATTAAGATTGAGGAGGTTAAGGGTGTTGTTCGCAGGATGCGCAGGGGACAAGCGATCGGGCCTGATGAGATCCCAGTTGAATTTTGAAAGAGCGCAGGCAGGGCAGGCTTGGAGTGGCTGACTGAGTTGTTGAACGTCATTTTTAAGATGGCGAGAACGCCCGAAGAATGGCGGTAGAGTACAATGGTTCCTTTGTACAAGAACAAATGTGATATCCAGAGTTACAACAACTATAGAGGTATCAAGCTGTTGAGCCACACAATGTAAGTTTGGGAAAGGGTCGTGGAGTTGAGGGTGAGAAGAGGCGTGTCTATTTTCGAGAACCAGTTTGGATTAATGCGGGACGTTCGACTACATAAGTCATTTATCCTATTAGGAGGTTGGTGGAGCTGTATAGGGAGAGGAGGAGACTTACATATGGTTTTCATCGACCTCGAGAAGGAATATGATAAAGTTCCTAGAGAGGTTCTCTGGAGATGTTTGGAGGCTAAAGGTGTACCTGTGGCGTACACTAGGGCGATCAAGAATATGTATGATGGAGCCAAGACTAGGGTACAGACAATGGGAGGAAACTCGGAGCACTTTCATGTGACGATGGGGCTGCACCAGGGATTAACTCTTAACCCTTTCTTATTGCCTTGGTGATGAATGGACTGACGCGACGAATTCAATGGGAGGTGCCATGATGTATGTTATTCGCAGATGACATAGTCCTGATTGATGAGACTCGCAGCAGGGTGACGCTAAGCTGGAGGTTTGGAGACAGACTCTGGAGTCTAAAGGGTTCAGGCTAAGTAGGACCAAGACAGAATATTTGCAGTGCAAGTTCAACAACGGGAGTGACCGAGAGACAGGCATGGAGGTGAGGCTTGAGACTCGGGTCATTCCGAAGAAAGGAAGCTTCAAGTACCTCGGGTCGATTATCCAAGGGAATGAAGAGATCGATGACGATGTCACACATCGTATTGGGGCAGGGTGGATGAAATGGAGGCTTGCATCTGGAGTCTTGTGCGACAAAAAGGTGCCACCAAAACTGAAAGGCAAGTTTTATAGGGCGGTGGTTAGACCGACTATGTTGTATAAGGCGGAGTGTTGGCCAGTCAAGACGACGCACACCCAAAGCATGAGAATGGCGGAGATGAGGATGTTGAGATGGAGGTGTGGGCATACAAGAAGGGATAAAATTAAAAATGATGATATCCGGGGTAGAGTGGGAATGGCCTCGATGGAGGATAAAATGCGGGAAGCGAGGTTGAGATGGTTTGAACATGTGCGGAGGAGAGACACAAATGCCCCAGTGCGGAGGTTGTCTATGGACGAGTTCAGAAGGGGTAGAGGTAGGCCAAAGAAATATTGGGGAGAGGTAATTAGACGGGATATGGAGCAGACGTAACTTACTGAGAACATGACCTTAGATAGGGGGTTGTGGAGGACACAGATTAGGATAGAGGGGTAGTAGGTAGTCGAGCGTAGTTCTACTTACGCCTACAAACGGGTAGCTGTAGTATTATTACTGTAGGCCCGCTTAGCATATCATAAGAATAGACGTAGTATTGCTTTATAGCCTTCTGTAGTTTTATTTCTATTGGTATGCGTTCTTTAATATACTTGGTTTATCTCATTTATCTGTGTTAGTTACTGCTTTTTCTTTCTTCTTTTCTTTTTCCTTTCAGGATGCGCTATTATGACGTATTCACGTTTGTTGTCAGCATTTTCATACTGCTTTAAATTTTTAAATTTTAAATTTTTTTAAATTTTTTTTTACCAGGACTGACTGTTTTTTCGACTTTGCTTGTCCTGAGCCGAGGGTCTCTAGAAACAACCGCTTTACCTACCAAGATAAAGGTAAGGTCTGCGTATACTCTACCCACTCCGGACCCCATGTTGTGGGATGACACTGGGTATGTTGTAAAGTAAAATTGTGGTGTCTGGGCCAGCTTGTGCGCACCTCGACTAATTCCACGGGATACCTGCCACCTCCCACCAGCAACAAGTACCAGGTAACCAAGGCTAGGACATATGGAAGAAATCACTTAGTGGTTTTGTCTATGCTGGGATTTGAACTCGAGACCTCATAGTTCTCAACCCACTTCAGTGACTAATAGACATTCATTTCCTCATCCTTATGTCATGTGAAGTTATAACAGTTCATTTATTTCAAAGTTCATTCACCAATGCGCACAAGGTTGCGTTAGTTCATTCTAAAGTTGGGGCTTCAATACTGATACAATTTCTTGCCCCCTTTGCATTATCCATAATTTTTCATACTTCCCGAGGTTACCAGGCTATTTTTGACGAGTTCCTTAGAGAGGGTTGCCTCGCGCCCCTAAGTATTCTCTACCTACCCACCTGTGTCGGACTTGACCAATTTTCTGGAACCCCAATTTCTAAAACTGATAGGACCAATATAACACCCAACAAAATAAAGAATTACAGGAAATCATGGCCCTACATATTTTTTTTCAACCTTCAACCAGAATAGGTAGGATTGCAAATAAATGTTAATGACTTTTATTGATTGCTAAATTGCAAAAAGTGCACAAAGATAATTACCTCATCTTCGCTAGAAAGATTCAACTTCCTCATCAAGTACTTTTGTATAAATGAAACTGGAATATTGCCATCCCTGCAATAGAATGTAAAAGATGTGAATACAAATCATGAGCTTTGCCTTTCAGTGAAAAGCAAAAAAGTGCATGTAGAGCTGCTTCGCCAATTCTCAATCTAAAGGCAACTTAAATAAAATGCTAACTTTGTCCTCACAACACACTTTATGCAACCGGTTGTTTTTTAGAAGTAATTTCAATGTACTCACACTTAGGGTGTGTTTGGTACGAAGGAAAATGTTTTCTATGGAAAATATTTTCAATGGAAATTGGGAAATGTTCTCTATGGAAAATGTTTTCTTGGAAAATAAGTGATTTCTTACTTATTTTCTAGTGTTTGGTAAGTAAACAGAAAATATTGTTCCAATAATATTTATATATGATCTAGGCAAACACTAAGGGGATGGGGATGGTGGAGGTGGGGGTGGGATGGGGAGTTTTGGAGGATGGGGAGGGGGGAATGTCACTTATGGAACTTGTTTTCCCTACTTTCACTAGGAAAGTCATTTTCCTCATTTTAAGGGAACTTGTTTTCCTTAGGAAAATGTTTTCCAAAAATTTTGACTACCCAAACACACCCTTAAAGCATAACCAACTATGAGGGTCAGTTCAAGTGCACTTGGAAAGACACATAGTAGTCACCATTATCTGTCGCTTATATTTTTCCTTTTTATTTGTATTAGAAGAAATTGGGCATGACATCCTATAGCTACCCAAACAGAAACTATCACCAAATTGAGAAATTGGAGAAGAAACCGTGCATCACTCTTCCAACTTCTCACTCCAAGAAGGGCATAAAATATCACTCCCTCCGTCCAAATTATGTGACACTCTTGCCTTTTCAGTCAGCCCTACAAAAGGATGACATCTTTCTATTTTTAGTGACATTTAAACTTAAAATTTCCCATTTTACCCTTGATAAGATGATCTATAGCCACACAAATGTCTATGGCTTGTTTTAGACCACAAGTTTCAAAAGTCTTCCTTTCATTCTTAAACTTCGTGTCTAGTATGAGACGGAGGGAGTACCAGGTTTCATGTATCAAATTTGATGAAGCTATAGACATTCTTTCTGCAACCGCGAAATCAAATGAAATCACAACGGAACTTACTTTATTCTCAAATAACCTGCAGAAATCTGGGGCAAGGGTGCATCTCCCTCCCTGAAACAGTAATTTACGGAGCTATTAATAATAATGTTTACTAGTTCAATCTCTACTCTATAAACAGATAAAACAGAAAAGTTCGGTGATATAAAAGCAGATTCTTACTGAGCTTCAGAGGCCACTAATGAGAACCAAATTGGATTAGCCCTCCTTTCACATTTGACACTGATCGCATCCAGCACAGCTTGTCGTGATATAGTAAATTCTCCAAAAGTTGATGCCTTCTTTCGGCAAATTCTTCGCAGCTTTTTAGGTTTTTCCGATTCTGAAAGAGCAGGACCATCTTGGACTTTCGATTTTTGTCCATGTTCTTTGACTTCAATTTTCCAGCCTTGACCCTCATTGACATGGCAATGCGGACTTTCTGATTTACCAATAGAACCCTGTGAAGTGAACCTTGAACATTTGCTCTTGTTTACTACTTCCACCAAACAATCCAAAGGAGAAGGCACGGCGTTGGAATAATTCTGGAAAAAAAACATATGATTTAACCGATATAGTAATATCCGCAGATAAATTGGGATATCATTGACCAAAAAAAACTTAAACAGGAAAAATAATGAGACAAGGACAGATGCCGAAAGTCAAGAGAATTAATATAGTTATATTTCACAATGTTCTAGATTCACTCTACGTACATACTACCCTCCCTAGAACCCACTTGTGGGACTACAATGGGTATGTTGTTATTTTAGATTCACTCTGTGTGAATAAGTTAGCAGGGTACGAGGAAGGGCCGCACCCCAAGGGGTGTGATGTAGACAGTCTACCCTAGTGCAAGGGTTAGTGACTACTTCCATGGCTCGAACCCGTGACCTATAGCCTATAGGTCATACAGAGACAACAACTTTACCGTTGGTCCAAGGCTCCCCTTCGTTAATAGTATAGAGTATATTTCCTAATACTAAAATGGTTAGAAATCTCAGTATTTAGGTAGTTTTTCTTATCTAAAAAACTTTTTTTTAATTCATTTATGCTAAACTTACCTTATTTTAAGTAGAATAGTCTCGATGCATTCTACGTATCTAAGATAATAATATAGGATACTCTTGCTAATTCTGCCTTGGTTGAGAATCACAATATTTAGGTAATTTTCCAAATTTCATAGTTCTATAAAATTACCTACTTAAGGGGTAAGGTCTGCGTAAACTCTACCCTCCCCAGACCCCACTTTGTGGGATTTCACTGGGTATGTTATTGTTGCTGATCTAAGGTCTAAAGGACATGACTTTACCTGCCTTTTACTCTGAGCAGACTTTTTCAAAGTGTCAGGTGAGCTAGAGCTATCAGGCTCTTCTCCAGAATCTTCCTCATTCTTGATAGGGTTCTCAATGGAAAATGTGGGGCCCTTTAATGCTTTTCTTGCTACCGATTTTGATCTTCTTCCTGTCATAGATACTCTAGGAGCGCTGACAACCAATGATGAAAGTGATCTCTCTTTCCTTCTAACTGGCAATGTAACTGAAGGCATAATTTCAGGCGCCTTCACTTTTCGCCTCTTACAAGGGAATATCTTTGCTCTTACATCTTCTAGATTATGATCAGGCCTGAAAATCAAATTTCAAAAGAACCAGGAAACAATAAACATTGTCACGAAATCTCCTCACATTTATCGAATGATGGAAGAAATATAATAGGCATATTGATAAATGCAGATAAAGTAGCAAAGTTAGTGCTAGCAAATGAAGAATCAAGTTGAGCTAGCTGAGTTAAATGGTGAATAGAGGGCAGCCGGGTGCACTAAGCTCCCGCTATGCGCAGGGTGAGTAGTGATTGTTTATTAAAATACAGGACTCTGCTAAGTGGTAACACGGTGTATAAGCTTTAAGTGAAAGCCCCGGGTAAACGGCGGTACTAACAATAACTGTCCTAAGGTAGCGAAATTCCTTATCGCATAAGTAGCGACCTGTACGAATGGTGTAACGACTGCCCCGTTGTCTCCAACATGGACCTAATGAAATTGAATTCTCCGTGAAGATGCGGAGTACCAATGGCTAAACGGTACCTTAACTATAGCGTCGTAGTAAGTGATCCATTTAATTTTGTCTAATGAGATAAGTCATTAAGTAATGTCCCCAAGTCGAAATTAGCTATGTTCTCCAAATTTTTGTGTTTTCTCTCTTCTATTGCTGGACAACGTCTAATATCCACAAAAAAAGTGACTTTTAAAATCCAACAGATGCTCCATTTTTACCAGTTGAGAAATTGTTCATTGTCAAGTCTCCCTTTCTATATTCCAAAATCAATCTCTTTTAAAGATCCTTTTTTTAATGGTGTAAACTTGGAAATGTAAATAGTCTTGATAAATTCATGGATTTTGTTCGCTCATTGAATTACATCTAGTGACTACAGGAGCCCTGACTACAGGAGCTAATTTTTGCTCAGCTGCTTTAATCTTTAGCAACCTTTGGATGCAAATTAACGAACGTTCTAACTTCACTTTACAAAAAAAGAAAAAGAACGAAGTTACTAAATTTAGAAGAAATCTTTTGCTTGAAGTTCCAGGAGGTGGGACAAAAAGAAAAATGAAGTACAACTAGAATCTTTTGTAGAACTGTCAAATTTACTCAAGCACAGATACATATGTCAAAAATTAAAAGAAAAAGAGCAAGGAGATAGAAGGAAAATGTGACCTCAATTTCTCTAATGGAGCACAGCCTAAGTCGATATTGCATATTGGACAGCATTCCAATTCGTCATCAGAGAGTCTCTTATAGATACATTTCCTGCAAACTTGATGGAATTCGCAAAGAAAACTGTAAAAACAGTGCACATTCATGCAAAAATACCAAATACATGAAATCAAACGATGTTGCTTCTCAGAGGATGATAAAGAAAATAAATTTAGAAATAATTGCATACTCCCTCTGCCCCGAACCTGAAAAGAATGACTTACTTTCCTTT
Source organism: Anisodus tanguticus (assembly GCA_034509755.1). Classification (NCBI taxonomy): domain Eukaryota; kingdom Viridiplantae; phylum Streptophyta; class Magnoliopsida; order Solanales; family Solanaceae; genus Anisodus; species Anisodus tanguticus. The sequence goes on along the minus strand of CM067554.1, from coordinate 47,709,565 downwards.
TTAGTTTGTCCCAAAAAGAATGACATATTTCCTTATTTGGCAACAATTTAACTTTAAACTTTACCTTTTACGCAAAACGATATGATCTATAACCACATAATTATCTTTGGCTTATTTTAGACCATAAAATTCAAAGTCTTCCTTTATTTTGTAAAGTGCGTGCCAAATGAAAGTATATCACATAAATTGGGACGGAGGGAGTATATAACAGAAACATTTTTAAAGATCCCCAATTGCTTCTTCTTAGGTAACCAACTCACTGGTACTATAGCTAATCATTTAGGTTTTAACTTATATACATTGACATGTTAAAAGACTTTTACACTAGTAGTGTTGTTTTACTGACTGTTACAAGTCACTTACCATCTTTTACAGGTTATCAATTTGCTTACTATAACTTACCTCCAATTGGCCTTTAAATGACCTCATAGTGTAAATATTTGCTTACTATACATTGATAGAGCAGGTCGCGCATCCCAATTATTTCATAAAAGAAAATAAATTGACCTTATGGGTCTGTTTGGTATGGAGAAAACAATTTTTCTAGTTAAGGAAAACAAGTTCCATAAGTTGCACTTCACATTGATTGTCTCCTCCCCACCGACCAACACATCACACCTCACCCCCACTCACCATAGCCCCATCCCACCACCCCTACAACTATTCTTGTCTCCATAGTATTTGTCTAGATTATATACAATTATTTTTGAGACACTATTTTCTGTTTATGAAAACACAAGAAAATAAGTAAGAAACCAATTGTTTTTTGGAAAAAAATCTTCCAAGAAATATTTTCCGTGGAAAACACAGTTCTACCAAGTTAATTGATGCAAATGAAGGAAACCCACATAGAAAATAAATTAAACTTACATGTATGAAGACATTCAGAAATAGTAGTTGCATCTCTGAATAATCTATGACAAAGAGGACAAGTCATGCATGCCACAATCGATTCTCTCTTCACTTTCTTCACCAATTCATTAGACATAATTTTCTTCTCAATTTATCAGCTCTACAAAACTGAACTCAAAACCCACGTACTCAAATGGTGCATGCTACAAAATTAAACACATTGGATCCCCTAAATTTACGTACATTTCGGTGTCTTTATCTGTATTCGATCCGGAAAAGGAGTACAGAACCCGGAATAATCAAAAACGGATTGGAGCAAATGGGTGGGTTTAATTTGGGAAAAGGAAACGTGGGTGGGGGGTGGATTTAGGTAGGGGTAAGGGTGGGGGTAGAAATGGGGTGGGGGTAGTGGATGATCTTTCTTCTTCTTCTTGTTCTTTTTCTTCAGTGTTTGTGTATTGGGATTTTGAGTCGGAAATTTCAGAGAGGCAAACCTTCACAATGGCATGAACCCAAAGTCAAATAGTCGTACTTCTTTGTTTTTCCACGTGTTAATTTCGCTCTATAGACATTTTTTATCATATTATTTAAATTATATCCAAAATTTTCAAATTATTTAGGCCGAATAACCTAATAAATGTAGAAAAAAATTAGAACGAATATTGATCAAGAACAAGTTAAATAAAAAAAATAACTTATCGAATCAACGCTGCGTCGTGATAAGCTATTGCCTTTAAAATGATTTTGGACAACTGTGGTGCAAATCGTTTAGCTCGGTCTCTCTCCAAGGTTCCACAACACTCCCAAACACTTGCACTAGTGGCTGAAAGTTTGGAGTTTGCACAAAGAAGATTGTCCAGAGAAGAAGAAGGAAAAGATGATATTTAGTATGTTGACAAAAGACCCTACAACTAGAGGTCAAAATCAGATACATTTGGTGTATTTGACTGTTGAATCTAATAATGAACTTTGATTGTTTATTATTTCAAGAAGATATATTTGGATGAATACGATTTAATGGGTTGGACAATTGAATATGAGTAATGAACCTTGATTGTTCATTGTTTCAAGAAGATGTATTTGGATAACTATAATTTCAAGGGGATGTACTTGATTGTCCATTATTTCAAGAGGATGTATTTGGTTGTCCGTTATCTTAGGGGATGTATTTGAACATGACAATGAGTTTCTTCATTCTTTGCATTACAATTTCCAACAATCCCCCACTAATGCAAAGATAGATAAGAACAATTTCTGGGCAAAAGGAAGGAACATGTACTTAAGTGTTAATATCTTTCGATTTGAATTAACACGTAGTGAAATGAGGCAACAACTAATATCCAAAAACTTAAGGACTCTTAAACTGAATGGACATAAGTTGAGACCCCCACAACACATATCATATCCTTAATTTTATGCAAATTTCGCGATACTAACAAAGTACTTTCATGATCATGCACACACTTGGGTCTAATGAGTGCTCTAGAAAGACGACTAAGTCTTTCATAAAAAGGCGACCACACATTTACACTCACGTAGGTAATTCCATCAAGTCTATCTCAAATAGATCACCTTAAGGCTAAGTAGAATAAAGCTCAACCTCCCCTATCAGGCGGTGAATTCATTAAGTGCTTCTCTTAATAGCACCACCACAACGGGTTATGAAAACATTAAGAGTAAAACTCAAGTAAATCCATCAAGTGCGTCTCAAAAGCACCACCACAACGACTATAAATTAAGAGTAAAACTCAACCTTACAAAACACTACCACACACCATAGAGATAGAAGATGTAGTGTATATTGAGGAATCATATGGCTTCATTTGACTAACAAACGGGTATACACCATATTACCTCAATCCATAAGCTTTAGTCTTATCCCCTCGATTTTGAGTTAGAGATTTCAGATAGGCAAACCTTCACCAATGACATGAACCAAAGTCAAATAGTTGTACTTCTTTTGTTTTTCCACATGTTAATTTCTCTCTATAGCCATTTTTATCATATTATTTAATTATATCCAATTTTTGCAAATTATTTAGATCGAATAGCATAATAAACACCTCTACTTGTTTCTTTTTTACATCCCTTACATTATATGTGACCTTATTCAAGCACCTAAACTTGATCAAAGCAAGTGTTTTAAACACCTCTAACATTGTGTGTTCCTCAATCGCCCTGATATAGATAATACATCATACCCACATCAAATTAATGTCACGTCAGTAAAGCAGGAGGCTAGGGGTGGGCGTATATCGATTTATATCGTTTTGTATTAGAAAAATATGAACCGAATAAAAAATTATTTAAAAAAAAAATGAATCTAACTTTTTAAAAAAAAATGATATGTTCGGTTTATATCGCAGAACGTATCGGATTATATCGGTTTTTTCTAGTGGGCCGGGTTGGGTCGAGGAATTTTTTAATTTTTAAAATAAATTAAATTTTCAAAACTGAAATTGGCATTCACCCCTATATTACCACAAATTTTCGACGTTGAAATGTATTGTATATCGTGAGATCTTGACTAAAGAAAAAGAAAATTAGAAACCGATTTGGGGAAAAACACAATTTGATTGGGAAAACAGACGTTTTTCTAAAAATTGGCTGCGCCAAACCACCTTGTGGCAGTTTGACCGGCCCCGTCTAAAAAAAAATACGCAAAATCAAAAAACAAATCGGGTAAAACGGACATCCGAGTGCAAAGTTATGACCATTTAAAGTTTCACCAATTTACAACTACTTTATCTCCCTACATTTCATGTCAATGCTTCCGTGATATGTTAATCAAGTTAATGCCGCATTCGACTTCCATAAAAGCTAGGGGTGAGCGGGTCCGGGTACCCTAACATTTTTGAACTACCCGGACCCTACCCGGTAAAAGATCGGTTCCTAAATTTACTACCCGGAACCTACCCGTAGCAATCATTACCCGGAACCTACCCGGGTACCCTGTAAATAAAAAAACACAGATTAAGCAAATTTTTAGCCTATGAGAATCAAAAAGAGTTCTAAAATAATTTCATCAAGTAGTTTTTTAGCCTGCAATCGGAGTTTTTAGTACCCTTATAAGAAGTTTTAGAAAACCTATTCATTGTAGAAAAGCTAATTCTGTAAGCAAAACCTAAAATTGTAAGCCAAATTTGACACTCAATTAATTAACATGTTGATTTCAAAATAAATTTGGAAATATCTGAATTAAACTTATTTTCGTGTTCATAGGCTCTTCGATTCAAAAGAAAAGCTTTCTTATACTAGTAAATCTCTAAATTTCATCTTCAGAGCTACAAAAATATACACAAATTTTAAAAATAGATTTACATTTCAAATCAAAAAGTAATACAAATTGAAGATGAGTATCGCCTGAAATAGAACAGAAGCATAGGATATTAAAAAGAAATTGAAGAGTTAGATATGAACCCATATGCATTTTAGGAACGACGTGAACACAACCAAGGGAGAGAAAGAGGCAAAGGTGAACCTTCAACGACGACAACGATGAAAGTACCTGAGAGAAAGCTTTAACAACGACGATGATGAAGCTCGGTGGTGTAGCTAAAATGTCATTGCTATTGAGAGAGTTTTGTGTGTTTTCTCTTAGGGCACAAATAATATTATAGAATAAAGGGGTGAAAAAACTGAAATATTTGCGTTTTGGGGTGGAGAAAATCAATGTGCAGGCGTGCAACAAACAATTTTGGAGAAAGTTAAAAGTGGTCCAAATGTTTCTCAAAAAAGTAAAAATATTTAATAGTTTATAGGTTCCGGGTATCGGTTCCGGGTCCGGGTACCCTGTCTCTATTTGCCGGAACCGGAACCGGAACCGGACCCGACATTGATCGGTTCCTAATTTTACTACCCAGACCCTACCCGTTATTATAATATATCTACCCGGAACCTACCCGTTAGTGTCGGTTCCGGTCGGGTATCTGGGTACCCTGTACCCGTGCTCACCCCTAATAAAAGCTTCATAGATTGGCTTCAATGGCTATGATTCAAGAGATAGTAGTAGCCTAAAATAAAAAATAAGAATAATTATATATTTAATTTGTTTTTTTCGGTTCGGTTCGTATCCAAAATTTAAAAACCGAACCGAATCACTAAATCCTAATTCGATTCGGTTTTTCAAAAAATCATTTTTTTTTAATAAAAACCGAACCAAAACCGAGGATCGATTCCGGAATTTTTGCCCACCCCTACTGGAGGCAGGGAATCGAGGATCTTTACCAGAAGAGAAGGATACGTCTTTTTCTTTTTAATTTGTTGCTTTTTCTTTTCATTTTGATTTATTTTCTCTGATTTTAAAAATAAAATTATCAACTCACTTCTCAATAGTCGTATTAGCCACATATTTTCTCCAACTTAATGTTAGAAATTACCCTGAATTTCTTATCTTATTTGAATTCTATCATAATTGTATTTTACTTCAAAAAATATTTCTTGGTGGAAAAAAAATCTTTGTAAAAAAGGACTATCATATTTATTCTTTTTTTTAGAAGAAGTTTTGGACTTCTATAAATTGAATATATTTTCTTCTCATATACAACACAATAGCATCTACAACGTAGTCATTTTGAGAGTCTTAGGGAGAGATTTTTCTCTCAATAGATTTTATGTTTTTTATATTAGTTTCCCAACATGTAGGCTTGACCAAATCATATTAAATATTAGACTTTATTTAGTATAATTTCTATTGTCTAATTTATCGTCGTTCATATTAGCTTCTGCATAACGCCTTGATTATTTCAATCTCAATAAGTGGTATTAGAGTCAATGGTTCAGCGAGGTCGAAGACATGGTTCAAGGCGGGTTCAAATCAAGAGCAACCAATTTGGCGATAATGAAGAGTTTTGTGAAATAAGAAAAGAAGAAAAAGTCCAAGCTACTACATTTGGAGAAAAAATTTCAATCATATTTTCAAAAATCTTGCTGCTATATCTTTAAAATCAAAATCTATTTTTAATCCTGCAAAGGGCTCATTTTTAACCGCAAAGAGCTCACTTTTAATCCTGCAAATGACTCATTTTTAACCCGAAAGGGCTTCAATACTTTTAATCCGCAAAGGCTCCAATACTTTTTAACCCGAAAGGACTCCAAAAAGTTTTAGCATGAAAGGGCTCCAATACTTTTAACTCGCAAGCGCTCCATTTTTAAATATGTCAAGCAATAATGATTAAGATTATATGAAGATGGAGAATCAAGATTATTTTGTCATTAAATTCAGAACAAGGGAGATTTGTTAGTAATTACCCTGAATTTCCTACCTTATTTGGATTCTACCATAATTGTGTTTTACTTCAAAAATGATTTCTTGATGAAAATGGTTTCTTTGTAGAAACTCACTCTACCATATTTAATTTTTTTTCTTGGAGGAGAAATTTTGGACTTCTATAAATAGAATATATATTTTCTTCTCATACACAACACAATAAGCATACACAATTTAGTCATTTTGAGAGTTTCGTTTAGGGAGAGATTATTCTCTCAATATGTTTTATGCTTTTTATATTAGTTTCCCAATAAATAGGTCACTTGACCAAATCATATTAAATATTAGACTTTTTAGTATAGTTTCTATTGTCGATTTATCGCCGTTCAAGATTTGCAATTATTAGTTTACGCATGACGCCCTGATTATTTCAATCCCAACACTTAACTATATCAATGCCGCATAAGCTCGGTCAACAGTAAAAAAATATTTGCTTTAATCTAGTTTACGTGCTTGGAAGAAATTCCATAAAATAGAAGGGGAAGAATGTAAATTTCAGGACAAGTAGAGATGTTTATTAGGCTATTTGACCATGATAGAATATTACAATATTTTGTATATTTTTTATATTAGGTAAATTTACATTCCAATTGTAATTAGAAAAATTTAATTATCTAATTTGTAATTATGTAACAATATATATTTATTATACACAATAATTAATTAAAGACAAGAAACATATTCCTACATGCCAATTATTTAAATGATAATCAATATTGCCTTCCATTATAGCTTCTTCCTTTGCTGCTCGTTAAACTCATTTGTTGCTACTTCAATATTTACGTGCACTTATTCTTGTGTCAGTCCACTGAATACTCTTTGTATACACGCATTTACACAAATGTTAGTGTGTGTATATGCTTATGTTCACACGCAGATACATATGTGATATGTATATAAGATATATCATTGTTTTGTATTGATAGAGAATATTATATATATATTCTGTAATTATTAATTTGATATAATTATATAAAATAGATATCCTTATATAATTAGGTTTGTAATTGTAAACACGTATATATATATATATATATATATAATATATAACACCCTAGCCCCAACAAGGAGAATTTCCACATGGTATCGAAGCCAAACCCTAACACCCCCCTCATTCGACCGCCCCCCCCTCCTTGCTTCCGGCGGCAACCCCCCTAACCCTAAAGAGATTCTGCCACCTCCCTCTCCTTCCTTACTTCAGGCGGTCACATGGCTTCTCCCGATTCCTCCTTCTCCACATAAGACGTCACACATCATCCTCCTCCCTCTTCCTCTCCCAACACAGTTCATCCAGCTTTTGCCGTGATAAACATCAAAAACTTTATCCCTTTAGTTCTTGATTAGGAGGATGGACAATACCCATTATGGATTGAATTATTTCAAATTCATGCATGTGCCTACAATGTTCTTTATCACATCGATGTCACCACCCCTCGTCCGCTTGACGTTGACAACACGACATGGAAGAGGCTTGATGCTATCGTCAAGCAATGGATATATGACACCATATCCAAGGATCTACTTCATACTATTATGAAGACATGTGCTTCGGCTCACGAATTATGGACAAGACTAGAGGAAATCTTTCAAGATAATAAACATACACGTGCCGTGTATCTGGAGGAACAATTCAATAACACCCGTCTTGAGAACTTTGTGAATATGTCGACTATTGTAAACAATTGAAATTAGTTGCAGATCAATTATCTAATGTGGGCACACTAGTTTCATAAACGAAGATGGTTTTGCAACTAATTAATGGTTTGCCAAAGGGTGAGTACGATACACTTATGAAAATGATCCAACAAGCCGATCCTCTCCCTAGTTTCAACAAGGTCCGGTCACAATTGCTCTTGGAGGAGATTAGGCGTGCCAAACAGGATGAACATAATCAGAAGGCGTTGGTGGTTGATGTACTAGTAACCACCACCACACCCGTTGGCCAGCCGCATCACACGGATAACCAACAGTTGTGGGGTGGCCGCGGTAACGACAAAGGCCGCAACAACGGATGTCGCGACAGAGGAAAAGGCCGCGGGGGACGATCCAATCCCGGTGGACAAACACAACATGCCCAATACCCATCTTAGTGGGCCGGCCCACTGACCTGGCCGGCATATTTCCAGAAATTGAGCCTCACCTCCATCCCCCAACCCAACAGTCTCGAGCCAAAGCATAGGCTAGTGGAAGCAGTCCAGCGTTCTGGGACCACTTCCACGCCCACACCCGATGACCCAACCACAACAGGCCCACTTCTCGGTGACCCAATATCAACAACAACCATACGACCTCCTTACCCCTACCGAACTGGGCCAGGCCTACAACACCATGAATTTACAGCAACCCGATGATGCCGGTATATGGATACGGGTGCCACATCCCACCTCACCCGTAACTCCAATAATCACATTCAACTGTTTAATTTGAACAATCCTCAATTTATTTTGGTCGGAAATGGCAATCGCATTCCAATTCAAGGCCATGGCACCACTCAAACTCCACCACCTCACCCTCATTTCCCCCAAAAAACGTCCTATATGATCTTAACATTATTAAAAACTTAATCTCTGTTAAGAAATTTGCTAGTGACAATTATGTATCTATTGAGTTTGACTTTTTTGGTTTTTCTATGAAGGACCTACGTACGGGACAACTCTTACGAGATGCAATAGTGTGGGGGACCTCTATTCTTTCTCATCCAACTCCGCTACAAGTGTCAATCCACATACCTCTCCAGTTGGAATCTCTCCTTCAACCCGACACAGTCGACTTGGGCACCCGGGAGCACCAATTTTTATCCTTCTTAGAAGTCAAAATTTGATTCAATGTAATAAAGGGAAATTTACCCACAACTGCTATTCTTGTCTATTAGGAAAGCATGTTAGGCTTTCTTTTAAGTCGTTTTAAGTGTTACTTTCTCTCCATTTGATATCATTCATGCAGATTTATAAACATCTCCCATTATTAACAAACTGAGTCATAAATATTATTTGGTGTTATTAGATGATTTTTCTAATTTTCTTTGGGTTTATCCCCTCAAATATAAGTCTCAAGTCTACTCCACTTTTCTTGAATTTCGGACATATGTTAAAACACAGTTTGAAAAGGACATAAAATTATTTCAATGTGACAATGGTCGTGAGTTTAACAATTCATCCTTTAATAGATTTTGTATGAACAATGGCATGGTGTTTCGATTCTCTTGCCCCCATAACTCACCTCAAAATGGTAAAAATGAAAAAATCTTTCACACCATTAACAATATGATCCGTACCATGCTCTTTCATGCTTTTCTCCCCCTCAATTTTAGGGTCTACGCGTTACACATGGTGGCATACCTCATTAATATATTACCTAAACGTACCCTTCAAAATAAAACTCCTACTAAAATTATATTCCATCGGATCCCTTCCTATGGTCACCTTCAAATTTTTGGTTGTCTATGCTATCCTAATCTCGCCTCCACGACCCCTCACAAATTAGCACCTAAAACCACTCCTTGTATTTTCTTGGGTTTCCCGTCAAATCATAGGGGGTACTTATGCTATGATTTGTCCACAAATAAAATCCTAGTTTCTCACCATGTCACGTCTGATGAGAACATTTTTCCTCTCGCAAACGTCCGAAAATTTCAAGTCATTGACTATGGATTTCTTGACGATTCGACCACTTCTTCTCTCATAAGAAACGTAATCATGAAACTCGTGGTCCAGCCCAATGCCCATTGCCTCCGTCCTCTTCCCCGCTAATCCCGTCGACCCCCCACTGCCCTTAAATACCGTCACTGCTTCACCCCTCCACTGCCCTCAAATACGATCACTGCCTCACCCTTCCACTTCCCAATTTTCCCGTCGACAATCACGTCGACCACAACCCCTCTTAGTATTCCCGCCACCACATTACTCCCTCACTGCCCGAATCCAGCATCACCAACCCCACTGCCCCACTGCCCACAATCATCATCGACTACCCCCATCCCTCGAGCCCAACCCTAATACTACCCACCCTCCCTGTCTAACCAACTCCTATTCCTACGCACCGAATAGAAACCCATGCCCTATACTGGATTTTCAAACCGAAAGTCCACTTTTACCTATCGACTCAAGCTATCTCACCTATACCTAAGAACCCAAAATTTGCCAAGCTTGACTCGAATTGGAATGCGACCATGCGTGAGAAATTTGATGCGCTCACTACACAACACACATGAGATATTGTCCCAAAACTAGAGGGGGTCAATGTGATTCATTGTATGTGGCTATATCATCATAAATTCAAGGATAGTAGTGAGCTTGAACGCCATAAAGAGAGACTTATAACAAATTTCATGGGGAAACAAGAGAGTTGATTGTGGTGAAACCTTTAGTCCAGTGGTTAAACCTGCTACCATTCGTACAGTCTTGAGCATTGCTATGGGAAAGAACTAGCAGATTCATCAACTGGATGTGAAAAGTGCATTTTTACATGGAGATTTGAAAGAAACCGTCTATATGCATCAACCACATGGTCTTGTGCATCCTATCAGCTCCTCAGTATGTCCGTCGTCTTCGAAAATCACTCTATGGCTTGAAACAAGCCTCGGGGATTGTTATGAGCGATTTCCACTTACATCATATAGATCGAGTTTGTGTGTAGCAAAAGTGATAATTCACTTTTAATTTTTCATCGAGGTAATGACACTACATACCTTTTGCTATATGTGGATGACATTGTCCTGATTGCATCCTATGATGTGCTGAAAAATGAGATTATTGCCTTGCTCAATCCGAATTTACCATGACAGACTTGGGTAAGTTGAGCTATTTCTTGGGGATTCCGTGACCAGATCCGAAAATGCAATGTTCCTGTGTCAGCGTAAGTATGACGAAGATATTGTTTACATGCTAAAATGGCAAACTGCAAGATCATGCCTACTCTAGTGGACTCGAAGTCGAAACTTAGCGCTAATGATGGGGATCCGGTGCTTGATCCTTCTCTTTATAGGAGTCTCGACTGGTGCACTTCAGTATCTTACCTTCACTAGGCCCGACATTACCTATGACGTTCAACATGTGTGCCTATTCATACATGCTTCCAGAGAGCCTCATTTTACATCTCTGAAACATATCATTTGGTACGTTAAGGGTACTCTTGACTATGAATTACATCTTTATCCATCTGCACCGACCATGCTGATATCCTACACGGACGCCGATTGGGGCAACTATCCCGATACATGTCGATCTACTTCCGGCTATTGTGTATTCTTAGGTGATAACCTCATCTCGTGGTCTGCCAAAAGGCAAGCCACGCTTTTCCGTTCGAGTGCAGAAGTAGAATATAAAGGCATTGCGAACGTTGTTGTTGAAAGTTTTTGGCTTAGAAACATTCTTCTAGAGCTTTATTGATCCTTACGTAAGGAATCTATGGTCTACAGTGATAACGTATCTGTTATCTATTTGTCTCATAACCCGGTTCAATATCATCGAACCAAACATATTGGGATGGATATTCATTTTGTTCGTGAGAAGGTTACCATGAGTCACGTTCTGGTGTTACATGTTCCTTCTTCCTATATTTACTAAGGGACTTCCTCGGCAACTGCTCCTTGACTTCAGATCCAGTCTCAACGTCCGGCCTCCTCCCGTTCCGACTGAGGGGTGTGATAGAGAATATTGCATATATATTTCCATATATTATGTAATTATTAATTTGATGTAATTATGTAAAATAGATATCCTTAAACAATTAGGTTTGTAATTGTAAACACCTATATATATGACATTAATGAGAAGCCTCCAACAAGGAGAATTTCATAATTCTACATGTATGAAACTTAATGAATCTGCAGATCATGACCACCCAATTTTCTTTACTGAGATATCTTTTTATTTATTTCTCTTTTAAAATTACTTCATTTACCCCGATTATCTAAGGGAATATGCGTATTTAAGTTCCAACGGCATAATGTTATGGATGTGCCCAAACCAGTATTAACAAATGGGCCAGTGGACAAATTGCATACAAGCCTCAGGTAAAAGCAGCCCAACACCAGGTTATATATGTTTGGGATCCAGGGTGATAAATAGTGCGTTTGGAGAGCAATTTGTTTTTTCTCCTCATTCCATTTCTGAGTCTAAGTTTCTCATTCTTATCTATATCCTTAGTTTCTTTATATTTTCAGTATTTTTCATTATAATTTAATAATTTAGGTGTTGCAATTACTATTACGAAGTTCTCAATCGTGTTCTAGTTCTTATTTGATATAGTGAGGAGTTTGGGAATTGTTACACATAACTTACACAAATACTTGGGAAGTCGAAGGTGACGAAATACTCCATAACTCTACTTCGACTCTTAGGAGCAGTTAGTCGCAAATCCGTTTTTTTTTTTTTTGAAGTTATATTTGGCAATTCAAATTATGGACAAATAATTATATATGCGATGATAAATCTGTAGGGTTTTGTTGGGTTCAAAACACATAAGTCGACATAACGGAAGTTTAAAATTTTGTTCTTACTTACCCAACAATTACTTCTGGTATGGTTATATGACAATAAAAAAACGTGTAATATAAAATATGAAGACTTACAAGTTGTATTATCTGAAATCTTTATCAAATGTGGGTTCGCACGCGAAAGCCTTTTCGATTACAAGCTCCAAGATTCAATGTATTTCTCCTTTGGAAAGCTAGAAAATCCGGCAGAGGTTCGAGTAATAATATGAAATTAAGTGTATTGAATAATGAAGTGAATGTTTGTATTTATAGGTGAAAAATTAGGTCAAACTGGATTAGGGTTTGACCTTGGGCCTGGCCCAAAAATCAAGATAGATTAGGTCATTAGCGCCACGACCCTATGGTGTGGGCGCCGCGGCGCTTGACGTGGCCCTACACTGTCTCGATTTATTTTCCGCACATTCTTAATTAAATACAAAATCCAATTTTGACTTAATTAAAATAATCATTATTCATTTAAATATCTCAATTCTAAATTGAATATTTAATACTCTCTTAATACATCCTTAGATCGAAAAGACAATCGACATAGTGTGACCCTACATGCCTTCACATATCGACATTAATCAAATTAAGGTCTACGCGGAACTCCTAGACGCCGCGGCAAGACGAACTCAATATGTGAAGTATGTTTACACGAATCCAGTAAACTTAACCTCTATGTGGTAAGATAAAATCCTTTCATTCACGACACACCCGATAAAGCTTAGGATTTGTCAAATGTCTATCCAAATGGCTTAATCATTGTATCTCATCTATATTAGTTGACAACTAGACCATATTCTAAATATGTCTATTGCATTGGCCAACGACTTAGTCAACCTAATATCATTGAGAATCTGAGTGTTCTCTCGAATATACACTCGAGGAATGAATCCTAATCTTGTCTCAACTACCACCTTTAATCCATATCATAATGTACCCAATACAAGCCATATCTCAACCTATAAGACATTTGAGCTTAGGACATGATCAAAGTATATGACTTTGTAGACAAGGTGCGTATTGACCTCAAGTCTAAGGACTTTTATCTCCCACACGCTAATCATACTTTAGACAAGTATAACAAACAATATATCAGCAGGGTATACCAATACTTCCAAAGTATCCATGTGTCCATCACGAGTAGCCATTACTCGTAGCAGGTGAGACATACTACATCCTTTAAGGATGTGATGTAGACCACATGTCGACTTATCATATATCATTGATATCCCATTCTCGATGATCATTAGTCGAGGCTATTTTAAGAGTTACATTATAATATTAATATCTCACATTATTAATAACAACGTAACCTCTATGGATGCATATTATAGAATAGTATAAACAATCAATTAATAATTCAATAATTGCAAATTCCAAATTATTAATCTCCATTAATAATAATACGAATGTGTATAAAGTATATTGATCCTAATACAGATTGTCTCTAGGACATAAATATACTTTCAATCTCTCACTTGGCCAAGAGCCAATCTCCAACATATTAAATGCCAATATTCTCAAAATAACCATTATGCTTGATTAAGCTTAATGGTTTAGTGAATGGATCAGCTAGATTATCGTCTGTGGTAACATATTCTAATCTAATCTCTTCAGTCTCCACCATCTCCCTGAGTATGTGGTACTTTCTTGATACATGTTTGTTTCTATTTTTTATCTTGGTTTCTTAGCTTGCGCAATCACACTAGTGTTGTCAAAATAAATCATTATTGGACAAGTGACACTTGGAACAACCCCTAGTTCCTTTAGGAACTCATAAATCACAACAACTTCTTTACCAGCTTCTGATCCAGCAATGTACTCAGCTTCTGTTGTCAAATCAGCAGTTGTAGCTTGTTTGGAACATTTCTAGCTTACTGCTCCACCATTGAAAATGAACGTGAGCCCAGACTGAGATTTGAAGTCATCAAAATCCATCTGGAAGCTAGCATCAGTGTACCCAGTAGTAGCTAGCTTTTCTTCCCCACCATAGACTAAGAAGTAATCTTTAGTTCATCTAAAATACTTAAGAATACGCTTGACTGCTTTCCAGTGTTCTTCCCCAGGATTCTGCTGGAATTTGCATGTCATACTAAGTGCAAATACCATATCTGGCCTAGTACAGGTCATGAAATACATGATCGATCCTATAGCCGAAGCATATGAGATCCTTTTCATGCATTCAAGTTCTATAGTATTAGAAGGACTATCATTCTTAGATAACTTGATGCCTTGTCCCATAGGTAGATCGCCTTTCTTGGAATTTTCCATAGAAAAACGTCTAAGCACTTTGTCCATGTAGACTAACTGTGACAACCCCAACAATATATTAGGTCTATCTCTATAGATCCTAATTCCCATAATATAGCAGGCTTACACCTAAATCCATCATCATGAAGGTACTAGACAACCACTCTTGACTAACCGCATGAGAGTCTTATTGTCTCCCATTATTAATATGTCATCTACATATATGATAATGAAGTCAATACTCCCATCCTTACGTTTACTATAAACACATGGATCATCTTTGCTTCTGAAAAAATCAAATGACTTGATAGCCTTGTCAAAGCAAATGTTCCAACTCATCGAGGCTTGCTTAAGCCCATAAATGGACTTTTGTAGCTTGCATACAACATTTGGTTTGAAATCAAGCGACATACCCTCATGTTGTTTCATATACACCTCTTCAACTAGATTACCATTGAGAAAAGCAGTTTTGATGTTCATCTGCCAAATGTCATAGTCATAATATGCAGCTATTGCAAGCAAAATCCGAATGGACTTAATTTTTGCAACAGGTGAAAAAGTTTCATCATAATCAACCCCAGGCCATTGATTATAACCTTTAGCCACCAATCTTGCCTTATAAGTTTGTGCCTTGCCATATGCATCAATCTTCTTCTTGAAGCCCATTTGCATCCTATGGGTCTAACCCCTGTTGGAAAATTAACCAAGTTCCAAACTTGGTTTATGTACATCGAGTCCATCTTAGATTTCATGGCTTCTTTCCATCTCTGTGAATCAATGTCTAACATAGCTTCGCTGTAGGTTGTAGGTTCATCGTCATCAGGAATATCTATCTCATTGTGTGTTTCAACAAGGAGATTAAGTCTTTCAGGCGGACGATGAGTCCTAGTGGTCCTACGGAGTTGATTATTCTGCGTTTCAGTGTTTGTTGCATTCTGATTGTGAGAAGGTCTTTATTTGCTGGACAATCCATCACCTTGAGAGCTTTCAGGAATGTCATTTTCATGTGTTTCATGAATGGAATGATGTACAACTATTGTATCATCTTCCATTGGTTGTGTATGAGAGCCTTGTATTTCTTCGATATCTCTCACAATACTCCCACTGGCTGAAGGGCGTACTCTAAGTACCCAATCTTCACCAGATACTACCACGGAATCCTTGTTTAGGTCATTCGACAAGGGTTCAACTTCTGTGTTATGTTGTGGTTCTTGAATTTCTTCAAGTTCTATCTCTGTGCAGCTATGTTCCTTGTAGACATATTCTTCTTCAAGGAAAGTTGCGTTCTCGGAAACAATGACCTTACGTTCTCCGGAAGATAGAAATAGTATCCCTTAGTTTCATTTGGATACCCCACAAAGTAACATTTCTCACTTTTAGATTCCAACTTATCAGTGAGCATCTTCTTAACATATGCAGGGCACCCCAGGGTCTCATATGTTTAAGAGTTGGCTTCTTGCCATACCATATCTCATAGGGTGTCTTTTCTACTGACTTGGAAGGAACCTTGTTCAGAACATATATAGAGGTTTGTATAGCATGTCCCCAAAGGTATGTCGGTAGAGCTGATGAGCTCATCATGGATCGAACCATATTCAATAAGGTTCGGTTTCTCCTCTCGATAACAATATTCATCTGTGGTGTTCCATGAGGTGTCCATTCTGACTGGACTCTATGTAGCTTTAAGTAATCTAGAAAATCCTTGTTCAAGTATTCACCTCCTCGATCCGATCAAAGGGTTTTGATACTTGTTGCAAGTTGCTTCTCTACTTCCGACTTGTACTCTTTAAACTTCTCAAAAGTCTCGGATTTGTGTCTCATAAGATACCATATACATACCTTGTGAAGTCCTCAGTAAAAGTGATGAAGTATAAGAAGCCTCCTTTAGCTTGAGTAAAAAATGGCCCACATACATCAGTATGGACCAACTCAAGCACCTCCTTGGCTCGCACACCTTTCCCAGAAAGTGGCTTATTGGTTATCTTTCCTCTCAAGCAGGATTCACAGTTACCATAAGACTCCAAGTCAAATGGTTAGAGGTAGTCTAACTTCCTCAACCTTCCTATCCTTGATTCGTTGATATGACCAAGTCTGCAATGCCATAGGTAGGTAGAGTTTCTATTACTTATCTTAGCTCATTTATTTTGTACATTGAGTATCTCTCGATTACAGTTTAGTGTATATAATCCATCCACAAGAGGAGCAGTTCCATATATAACATTATCAAAAGACAGTACTTGACTGCCATTATAAATATACGAGGAAAAACCCTCCATGTCCAAAACGGGGATTGAAATGATATTCCTCGTTAACGAAGGTACATAGTAGCAATCATTTAACACTAGACAATAGCCAGAAGGAAAATTTAATCTATAAGTTCCTACGCGCTCAGCATCCATTCGTAGGTCAACCTCTCTTGGTCCAACCTTCCTGCTATCAGTTAGCCCCTGCACATTTGTACAAAGGTGTGACCCACAAGCGGTATCCAATACCCAGGAATGAGAGTTATTTATAGACATATTATTTCAATGACGTACATACCTTGTCCACCAGAGGTAGAAACAACTGGTGTTTTTCCTCCTCCTGGTGTCGTGCAGTCCTTCTTCCAATGCCCCTTCTTGTTGCAGTTGAGGCATTCATCCTTAGCCGGATTTACCTTCTTCTTCTTCACACCTCCCTTAGGCTTCATAGTTGATGGTGCAGCGACTGCTTTGCCTTTCTTCTTCTTCCATTCCTTACCTTTCGGCTTGGGTCGGCTAGTAGAGCTCACCATGAGCACAGCTTTGCCGTTGGAAGTAGAAGACTCAAAGGTCTTGAGCATGTTGTGCAGCTCTGGCAGACTCGCCTTCGTTCCATTCATATTGTAATTCACTATGAAGGTTTCAAAGGAACGAGGGAGAGAGTTCAAGATGAGGGTGGTAGCGACATTCTTTTCTGGCTTCGTTCCAATTGAAGCAAGCCTCTCTATCAGCCCTATCATCTTCAATACATGCTGCGAGACCTGGCCCCCTTCATTGAGCTTACACTTGAAAAGTTCTATCAGTAACTCATATTCCATAGTCTGGGATTGTAAGTCATAGAGACTCTTCAAGTGTTCGAGCATCTCATTGGGACCCATGTTCTCATGTTGTCTCTGAAGTTCCATAGACATGGAAGACAACATCATGCACTGTGCTGAAGTGTCATCATCTAGGTGTTTTTGGTAAGCATCCTTATCAAAATAGGCATATTCAGCAGAGTCTGTCGCAGGGACTGTTG
Source organism: Anisodus tanguticus (assembly GCA_034509755.1). Lineage (NCBI taxonomy): Eukaryota > Viridiplantae > Streptophyta > Magnoliopsida > Solanales > Solanaceae > Anisodus > Anisodus tanguticus. The sequence continues at coordinate 47,691,455 of CM067554.1, read as the reverse complement.
GGAACACCGTGTCCAACTCGTATTCTATTTTCTCTTGTCTCAGCACTATTCGCAAATTTCTTTGCTAGTCAAGGTAGTTAGGTCCAGTAAGTTTCTTCATTTCAATCAACATTTTCAATGATAAGCTCGACATCTTTGATAATCTGAAGAATTACGTAGACTGGAAATCAAACTCAAAATTTATTTCCTATTACGCACATTCGTTTAGGCTAATCAACATGGCCTTTTGTTTAATTAACTCCCACTATTTTAACATACTTCTACGACCCCATGGTAGAATACAAACCTATATTAATTGAGGTCATAATGGGCCAAGATCCAAGCCTATGCTATCTCCACGTTTGTTTTGGCTGATAACTTCAATAACACATCTTGGTAGGTTCTAAACAAATTGCAAAACTTATTTGCAACTCTTGGTTGATCAAATATTACATTTAATCTTGCGTCTTTAGATTAGTCCGACACTTTGGCACCAGGATTTGTCTAAGCAAGTCAACCCCATTACACGACTGCGTTTATGTATCTAAGTAAATTTGGCTTTTGTGATCAAACACTTTGGTGAAAATATCCACAAAAGTTTATCGTTTACCTTTACATTAAAAACATATCTATGAAAGAGTCTGGGTCCGCATAGACGACATAAATACTCGTATCGCCGAAAAAGATTTTGCACTCTAACAATTATAATGGATGACACATTTTAATTTAGACTTGTATTTAAAATTTTGTGGAACATTTTAATTTAGGGTTTTAACCAAGATCAACTCTTTTACGCTATATCCAATATGACATCTTAATATCATGCAAAACTAATGACACATATAGTTGAGAACCGTCAACCTAATATGCATGATATAATATGGTTTAATCAAATACCGAGCGCCGCCTGGCCAGACAGTTATAGCGGACGCTATTATAGTAATTTAAATGACAAACGATTTGACATTTAGCATATAAACAGTATACTTATCAAATAATATACTGTATTATAATAATCTTGGGTTAAGCATTCTGGACTCGGATTTTTTTTTTGTTTCTGGACAGGTGGGGCTGCGACGCCACTGAGGCAGAAGCTTTCGGATTCTGTAAATGCATTAGCGCCGCGATGCGCAAAGACAAAACCTTTCAGCTTTTGCAAATGCATTTGCGCCGCGGCGCTCCACCATGGAGCTACGGCGCTGCATGGATAGAAATATTTCGACTTCTGCAAATGCATTAGCGCCGCGGCACTCCACCATGGAGCTGCAGCGCCTACTGTCCAGTAAGTCCAAATTATGAAACGAAGCATTAGCGCCGCGGTGCTCCACCATGGAGCCGCGCCGTCGCCTTGAAAACTCTAGCAAGCACCGCGGCGCCGATGTCCTGACAAAACGTTTCGGTGTTGATTTTTTTTTCAAAATCGTTCGAGCCCTAAATCCAATTTAGGGATCAAATCACAGATCCTTTATCATCACCCACCATTATCAACAACGCACATATCGACCATCATCCGTTCTTACCTGTTCTTTGCCGTGCACCGTGCAATGAGCCGAACAACTCACTTGTGGCTTAGTTCGAGTTAGAGCGGAATGACTTCCTCGAGTTAGCGTAGGAGATAATTTAGGGTGATATCAAAAGGTTAATATTCGGTCAAGACATGTAGGATTTCAAAAAGCCTTGTTTTAATCCAATTTTATGTTTAACCCATATTATTATGTTATTCAATTGTTATATAACCATTGAACCAGCCTGGGCTCTGATACCACTGTAGGGTTTTGTTGGGTTCAAAACACATAAATAAGGCACATCGGAAGTTTAAAATTTTATTCTTACTTACCCCAACAATTACTTCTGGTATGGTTATATGACAATAAAAAAACCTGTGACATAAAACATGAAGACTTACAAGTTGTATTATATGGATTATTTATCAATTGTGGGTTCGCACGCGAAAACCCTTTCGATTGCAAGCTCCAAGCTTCAATGTATTTCTCCTTTGGAAAGCTAGGAAATCCGCTAGAGGTTCGAGAGAGTGTTTTGATTCTAAGTCTCTAAGACTTAGAATAATAATATGAAATTAATTGTATTGAATAATGAATTGAATGTCTGTATTTATAGGTGAAAAATTAGGTCAAACTTGATTAGGATTTGACCTTGTTCCTGGCCCAAAAATCGAGACATATTAGATCATTAGCGCCGCGACCCTATGGTGTGGGCGCCGCGGCGCTTGACGTGGCCCTACACTGTCTCGATTTACTTTCCGCACATTCTTAATTAAATCCAAAATCCAATTTTAACTTAATTAAAACAATCATTATTCATTTAAATATCTCGATTCTAAATTGAATATTTAATACTCTCTCAATACATCCTTAGATCGAAAAGACAATCGACATAGTGTGACCCTACAAGCCTTCACATATCGACATTAATCAAATTAAGGTCTACGCGGAACTCTAGACGGCGCCGCAAGACGAACTCAATATTTGAAGTACGTTTACATGAATCTAGTAAACTTAACCTCTATGTGGTAAGATAAAATCCTTTCATTCACGACACACCCGATAAAGCTTAAGATTTGTCAAGTGTCTATCCAAATGGCTTAATAATTGTATCTCATCTATATTAGTTGACAACTAGACCATATTCTAAATATGTCTATTGCGTTGGCCAACGACTTAGTCAACCTAATATCACTGAGAATATGAGTGTTCTCTCGAATATACACTCGAGGAATGAATCCTAATCTTGCTCAACTACCACCTTTAATCCACATCGTAATATACCCAATACAAGCCGTATCTCAACCTATAAGGCATTTGAGCTTAGGACAGGATCAAAATATATTACTTTGTAGACAAGGTGCGTATCGACCTCAAGTCTAAGAACTTCTATCTCCCACACGCTGATCATACTTTAGACAAGTATAACAAACAATATATCAGCAGGGTATACCAATACTTCCAAAGTATCCATGCGTCCATCACGAGTAGCCATTACTCGTAGCAGGTAGGACATACTACATCCTCTAAGGATGAGATGTAGACCACATGTCGACTTATCATATATCATCGATATCCCATTCTCGATGATCATTAGTCGAAACTATTTTAAGAGTTACGTTATAATATTAATATCTCACATTATTAATAACAACGTAACCTCTATAGATGCATATTATAGAATATTATAAACAATCAATTAATAATTTAATAATTGCAAATGCCAAAATATTAATCTCCATTAATAATAATACGAATGTTTATAAAATACATTTGTCTTAATACAGATTATTTCTAAGACATAAATATACTTTTAAAATCAAGTTGACCTATAGATACACACCTACGACGGATACCTACACCCATACCCGAACAACATATAGGTTGAATCATGAATAATCATAATGATGTTATATCAAATATCTGGATTGAGGCGTTGTAATATTTGTACAACTCTAATTCAAATGAATGCAAAATCATATTAATTACTTGATTTACCATTTCAAGAACTTTCATTTTTTTGAAGTAATAAAGCATCTGATGGTTGTAAGTTCTTGAAGTATGTCTATTTGTGTGCCATCCTTCTGGTTATGCTAATTGTATTTTTCATATGAGAAAAATAGAGGTGAATTTAGAGCATATTCTATGGGTTGATGGTTGTAAGTTCTTGAAGTATGTCTATTTGTGTGCCATCCTTCTGGTTATGCTATATATATAATAATATTACAGTCATTCTAAACCACAATATTTTATCCCGAACTGTATACATATGAAACAATTAAAACATATGCATGTAATACGAGACAATTAAAACATATGCATGTAATACGATGGCATCTATTCTGAATCACCGACTTTGAATCTTGTATTCGTTTCTGGTGAAGAAAACAGGTACTGTTAAGAGTTTCACATCGGATATGGAATGAGAATATGGACTTGGACAATCATCATCCTACAAGCTAGCTTTTGGGGTTGAGTTAGGCCCAAGATCCATTTATTACATGATATCAGAGTCAGACTCATTCCAATTGTTTGTTCATCGATGTTGGGCCCCCGAATTATATTATCCACGCTCCAGGTAACAAGGTCTGGGCGTGCGGGGGAGTGTTAAGAGTCTCACATCGGATATGGAATGGGAACATGGACTCCTTATACGGACATGGACAATCCTCATCCTACAAGCTAGCTTTTGGGATTGAGTTAGACCCAAGATCCATTTTTTACAGGTACGAACACACACATGCATGCACATATTTTCTCTTTATTATATATATGTATGTTTGTCCCCGGACCCCACTTTGTGGAATTACACTGGTATGTGGTTGTTGTATAAAGGTGTAACACATAAACATGCCCTCAAATTTGGCCTCAACTAGAAAGTATGCCCTCCAACTTTGGGTGTGCATAAGTAAACACCTCAACTTATCTCCACTTTGTTAGTTGAACACTCCAACTTATAAAATGTTCATCTAGACACCTCAAAATTTACGTGTCACGTCAGTATTTGTGTTTACGTGTTCAACTATATACAAGTTGAGGTGCCTACTTGTGCACACTCAAAATTAGACATATTTATCAGTTAAGGTTAAATTTAAGTGTTGTTTATGTAATACGCCTTGTATATATGTATGCTTTAATATTTTGATGTGGACATGGCTATGCAAAATAAACACAATTAATTTGTTCATACACAAAAATACATGGAAAGATTGTTAGACATTGCAATGAATATGCTCCCCCTACGTGGGGGAATGAATTGCCCTCATTATTAGCAAAAGAATAATACAGTTGACAGAAGTTGACAACGAGGCATTAAGCAACTCATACTAAATTATTGGACAAACGATTTATAAGGTCAGTTTTAAACAAGAAATATTTTAGCTCTAGATAAATTAAAGTAACTAATTATTATTCTACACTTATTAATTATTACATACAAGCACTTCACAATATAGTAGCATTACATAGCACACTATCCGATCCGGACATCAATAGCTATAATCGATATGAAGTTTTGATTGATTATATTCAATTAAAAAAATGCCCGATTTCATCAATTTCTGTTCCTGCATTTCTGCATAGCCCTTGGTGCTGGATTTAAATTCAGAAAATAATTCAGTATTCTAGTCAATATACTAAGTAAACATTTTGGTTAATTTTACACTAGAACAAATCTGCAAAAAATTAAATCAAAGGTAAAAATAAATTAACAATATTGCTAATTAATTTATCATACCTAAAGGAATATGTTCTCTTGATTTTATTGATGAATGATTTACAATATATATAAGGTTACAAGAATATTTACTTTGATACAAACTAGGTAACTAATTAACCTAATTACAAAAGGATTATAATTCTACCTAAAATAGGAGATATACAATTAATACAATTAATGAAAGAATATTGTGAAATATTCATTCTATTACGCCCCTATAGTCGAAGCAGGAGGTTATCGAACACTGAGAGTGGCTCGAAAATCATCAAATAGTATCCGCGGAAGTCCTTTGGTAAAGATGTCGGCAATCTGATATCTGGAAGGAACATGAAGGACACGAACTTGACCATGAACCACTTTTTCGCGAACGAAATGAATGTTCATCTCAATGTGTTTAGTGCGCTGAGGTTGGACGGGATTGCCGGAAAGATATATCGTACTAATATTATCGCAGTAGACCAGTGTTGCCTTTTGAATAGGGCAGTGAAACTCAAGTAGAAGGTTACGGATCTAACAAGACTCAGAGACGACATTGGAAACACCTCTGTATTCTGCACTGGATCGGGATAGTGTAGGTTGCCTTTTGGAAGACCAAGATAATAGGTTATCTCTGAGGAAAACACAATAACCAGACGTGAAGCATCGGGTGTTAGTACATCCACCCCAGTCATCATCAGAATAAATAGTGAGACCAGTGAGCGAAGACCTGTATAGATGTAATCCGAAGTAAAGTGTACCTTGGACGTATCATAAAATATGTTTGACGGCATGCATGTGTGCTTTCGTCGGACTATGCATGTGCAAGAAGATTTGTTGCACGTCATATGATATGTCTGGTCTCGTGATTGTGAGGTACTGCAGGTCCCCATCCATGCTACAATAGTGAGTCGGGTCTGAATATGAAGGGCCAAAATTAGTGATGAGCTTGGAATTGGTGTCTATAGGCTTGTGGGATGATTTGCAAGATATCATGCGTGCACGATCAAGGATATCTTTGGTGTACTTCTTTTGACATAAAAATAGGCCACCAGAATGTCGAATGACAAAGATGCCCAAGAAATAACTCAGAGGGCCCAAATCTTTCATAGCAAACTCAGAGGAAAAGAGAGATATAATGGACCGGCGGAGAGCATAAGATGATGTGGTGAGGATGATGTCATCAACATATAATAATAGGTAAGCCATGTATGTACCATTGTTGTAGATGAACAAGGAATGATCGGATCTGCTGTGTGAAAAATTGATAGAGGAAACATAATCAGCGAACTGCTGGTACCATGCTCGAGGAATCTGTTTAAGTCCATAGAGCGATTTCCACAACAGACACACATAATCCGGATAAATAGGATCCTTGAAACCCATAGGTTGATGTATATACACCGTTTCATGAAGAAGGCATTCTTGACATCAAGCTGATGAATGGGCCAAGACTTGGATATGGAAATGCTGAGGATGATTCAGATGGTTGCGGGCTTTATGACTGGGCTGAACATTTCATCACAGTCCACTCCCACCTGTTGAGACTTGCCATCACCTACAAGCCAAGCCTTATTTCTTTTGATGTCTAAAAATCCACATAGAATGAATAATGTTAGCATCATGTGGACGGGGGTACTAGGTCCCGCATCTTATTATCAATAATAACATTATATTCGTCAATCATTGTGACTTTCCTATTAGGGTCAGACAAGGCATCCTTTGGGTTACGAGGGACAATAGAAGGGACAACTGAAATGGAAAGGTTAAACAATCGTTTAGGTTTATGAATTCCGCATGGCACGGGTTTTCATAGTCCGAGAGTGTATCTCGAGATGTGGGATGGGAAGGGGGATTGCCGCGGGACTACGAGAAGAGGAGGAAGGATAGGAGTGACGGTACTGGCTGGCCGAGCCTCGATTTACCAAGAGTTGGCTGCGGAATCACCCTGAGGCGGGCTTTTCCAGGCCACCGTCGGCAGAACTGAATGGGCAGCTAGTCACGGACTGGCCGAGGTGGTGGCGGGTACCGGGGTCTAGGACGACGAACTATATAAATGGTGAATTAGAAGAGGGTTTAGGCCTATCATCTAGGAAGTCGTAGGAATGTCGAGGTGGCGAGTGTAGAGAGGCAAAAGGAATTGAGACTCATCAAATAGGAAATGACGTGATATAATAATTTTACGGCTTGACAAGTCATAGCACGAGTAACCACGTTGATTGGCAAGGTAACTCAAAAACACACACGGGGAAGATCGAGGTTAGAGTTTGTGAGTGGTCGGATGGAGAGGGTAACAAAGACATCCAAAAATACGCAAGTGTTGGTAGGAGGGGTTCCTACGAAACAGAACTTGGGTGGGCGACCGTTGAGCTAGAGACTTGTTTGGGATTATGTTTAAGAGATAGGTGACAATGGAGAGTGCGTAATGCCAGAATTGAGGGGGAATTAAGGCGTGAGCAAGTAGGGCACGAATGAGTTTGTTTATGGTCCTGCCATTGAAAACATTTAATGCTCTTTTCAAATTGTGTTTTTACGAAAGCACTAAATGAAAAAAAATGGGGTAGACTTGGGATTTATTTCCAATTGGAGAAGTCCATAAAAAGTTGGAATAATTATCCAAAAACAACATATAATATCGATGGCCAGCCGTACTCAAAATAAGAGATGTCCACAAATCAATGTGTATGATATCGAAAGGCATTAAAGTATAATTTGTGGATGTAGAAAATGGTAATTTGACATGTTTCCCAAAAATGCAAGATTCACATATAAGAGTCCTAGAAATACGATTGCAATTAATAAAATTATTTTTTCTAAGGGAGCGTAAAATAGAACCTCCCGGATGTCCTAATCTAGAATGACATAAGGAAGACGAAAGAGCAACAAAGGTTGATGGAACTGAGGCTGGATTGTTGACGACGTTTGAAATAGGGTAGAAATCTCAGGTGCTGTCATATCTCATTATTCGTTTCCCTATCGTAAAATCCTTTACAATAAAACTAAAAGGATCAAAGTCAATGGAAACTCAATTGTTAGTTGTGAAACATCGCATAATATTAGATTCTTAATGAGTTTAGGGGCATGGAGGACATTTTTTAAGACTAGTGGTGGATGTGGTGGGGATAGGGAGGAATGACCATAACCACGGATGGGAATGCCTTGTTCACTACCAATAATAATATTCCAATTTAAATAACTCAAATTGGAATAAGACGAGAGAGTACCTTGTGATGCCGTCATGTGAGATGTGGCACATGTGTCCATATACCTATTTTCATCTGGAGTCGGTAGATAAGTCGATGGCGGGGGGACCTGAGCTGTGTAGGCCTGTTGTGGATGTGGGCCAAGTATAATAGGTTGGGCCTATCAATTCTGATGTGGAGTCCACGAGGATGTCGGATACATGCAAGGAGGGGAGACCCATAACGGTGGGGCCCACGCGACCCACAGTGGGTAGGCAGCCCACGACGGAGGCTGCATCCACTACCGCGGTCGCTGCTAGGTTGTTCCTAGCCGGCGGGGACTGCCCCTCCCGCCGCCGTTGTTGCCAGAATTTCTTCCCCCGTGGTCCTTGCCGGACTGGCAGTCTAGCGGTTGTTACGGGAGGAAGCGGAATGTTATGGGTCTTCGACCGACGGTTCTGGTTGCCGGAATGGGAGGTATCGGCGTCGGCAAAAGGCCCGATGGTGGTGGTGAGGGCGATATCGGCAATGCTGGCTCGAGTGGTGTTGCGCTTGATTTTCCGAGTTTCCTCAAGGATGAGCTTCGAACGGGTCTCACAAACGGAGGTAACGACGTGCATTGCTGAAGGATGGTGGCAATGCCATCATAGAATTCGTTCAAACTTGCAATAAGTTGCATGATCGATTGCTGATTAGTGATTGGTGTGCCGACGTTGGAAATTTGGTCGGCAAGCATCTTGAGTTCTTGACAATAAGCAGACACGTTAGGGAAATCATCTTGATGAACGTCCTTGAACTAATTTTCAAGGTATAACGCTTGTTGAGTTTTGTTGTCGTGGAAAATACTTTCCATACGTTCCCACGCTTGGCGGCAGTGGAATCGATCTCAATGATGGTATAAACAGATCATTAGATATAGTGTCGTATATCCACTGGAGGACGACTGCATCCAAACGAGACTAGAGTGCATCATCAGAAGTCGAAGCCGATGGTATGTCTGTGGACTTCGGCGTGGGAGGGATGATGTGGTCGATAACTTCGTAAACACGATAATGGATCTTAAAAAGCTTCGCCACGAGGAGTATTGACCCTTTTCCATCTCAAGAGTCATAGGGATGAAGTTTTTAATGTTGTTTACAGCAAGTGCAGGATGAAATTTAGTTTTGTCAGCCATGTAAGAGGAAATTCAGGAGGAAGATGGAGAATGGCCGGAAAAACTAGGGTTCCGTCGTGGGAAAAAGAGGGGGTGGGTGGCTGAGAAAGGTTGGCGGCTAAGGTTCCGACGTCGGCTAGGTGCCGACATGGAAAAAAGGTGGCGGCCGAAAAGGTGTAGCGGCGGCTAGGTTAGGATTTGTAGTTTTAGGCTACTAATACCATAAAGAAATATGTTCTTTGATGTTTATTGATGAATGATTTACAATATATATAAGGTTACAAGAATATTTACTTTGATACAAACTAGGTAATTAATTAACCTAATTACAAAAAGATTATAATTCTACATAAAATAGGAGATATACAATTAATGAAAGAATATTGAGAAATATTCTATTTGTTAAATATACACAATATACACACAATATACATGTGTATATTGAGTCTCGAATTTGCTCCCATAATGGCTCTCGATTTTGGCTGATTAAGTCAATGTAATTTATGGTAAATATTTAGTATCCTAGTTTAGGTAATATTGTAATATAATTAGTAGTGTATTATCATAATTAGTGTATTACCATAAATTTATAGAATAAGGTTTTAGGAATAGAATAGGAATATGATTCTCCTATGATGTAACTTGTATATATAGTCTTTCAATTAATGAAAATAATCAAGGGGATTATTTCTTTCATGGTATCAAGAGACTAGGTCTTGCTTCCGCATTTCTCTCGGTTTGTGTTCCCTCTCTCGGCCACCACCGTCGCCGAATTCCGTCCCCATTCACCGGAATTCATGATATTATTAACCTCCACTCTTCCCAAATTTCCCCTCCTCTCTCTTTGTTCTTTCAATATGTCTAAAAACAATTTGCATCCTGCCCTCATGGTTTCTAACATCAAGAACAACATCCCTATTGTTCTTGAGATGGAAAACGTCCAATATGCGACGTCGGCAGAATTGTTTAAAATTTACGCTATCTCCCATCAAGTCATCCATCACATAATTCCTCCCGCTGCACCTATTCCCGCGGAGGATCCTCAGTTATGGATTACTCTTGATGCTACCGTTCTCCAGTGGATTTATTCCACTATTTCGGTTGACCTCTTACAGACGATTATTGAGCCGGATAACACGACTATGGCTACGTGGAATACATTGCGTGACATATTACAAGATAACCAACATTCAGGAGTTGTCACGCTCGAGCAGGAATTCTCTCAAGTTCGCATGGAAGAATTTCCAAACGTATCTACGTATTGCAAGAAACTCAAGGAATTAGCGGACCAACTCCGTAACGTTGGCGCACCTATGACAAATAATTGTCTGGTTCTACAATTGGTTGCCGGCCTTTCTGAGGCCTATAATGGCGTTGGAACTCTCCTTCGTCAAAGCAACCCTCTTCCCACCTTTTATCAAGCCCGTTCCATTCTTACTTTAGAAGAAGTCGGTTTGGCTAAAAAGGCGGCTACCGGAGCAAGCCCCGTCGTCCTAATGATGTCCTCCACAAATTCTTCAGGTTTTGTTGATAATTCGGGCCAAAACCGTACTCATGGTGGCGGCAAAAATAATCGTAAGAATAATAACAAAAATTGCGGGGGCAAACGCGGTGGTTCTAGCAACAATCATTCTCAAATGCAACAATGGTTAAGCTCAGAATGTAGCAACAACACAACAGCTCAAAATGCAGCATATTTATTTCAAATGTAACATCTGTTTTTTCCTCAAAATGTAGCCACCATTTGACTTCAAAACAACCCAAAATTTGGGTCAAAATCACAACAACGGCTAGCGAAATATAGCAACCAAAGTGTAGCACTTTCGAGAGCCTCAAAAGTCCAAAATACAATAAACATTGGCCTCAAGACGCAGAAGCAGTGGGGCAACCAAAATGTAGTAGCTCGAGAACATTGGCGATTGGAAAATTCTCCCCAAGTTATGCAAAGAAAGAGAAGAGTGAAGGATGAGTATCAAATAGCCAAACTTTGTCAAGAGCAATAAAACATGAAGCATTCCATTTATTTGGATAATTTAGTCATGTTTTAACAAATGAGGACTAGAATTCAAATTCTTTAAGAGTGGACTGAGAAATACAAAGACTCAACAAATCTGCTACAAATAGTCAGGGGAAATTAAATCAAGTTTACACAGGGTCTACATGTTGATCTAATATTTTTTATGCAAACACAAAAGTATTAACAGATAATCCATCATTTGTAACATACTTGTGTAGATTTAGAAATTAACCGACTGTATTTTGTCATTCAGACTATACCCTACACATGCTTACTATATGAAGAAATGGTCACAAATCCAAATATAGAATGCATTAAAGACTATAATTTATCATGGCATAAACTGGTTCAAATAGTGCAAAGGACTAATGCAAATGACATTCAAGCAATCCGACGGATAGACATAGACATGATATATGATAACTTAAGAGATGATAATATGGATGCATTTTAACACTTAGTCAGGCAAAACAAATGTGTAGTTAGCTTGACAAACATGTAAACTTAGAAAAATGAATAAGTGACCATTAAAAAGAAGCATTTCCAAAGGTGCATGGTATTTTCAATTAGACTAAGCATACATGGTCCTATTCATGCTATCTCACCCAGCATGATGACACTTAAGTAAGCAAAGCAGTCATATAATTAAACTAATAGGTATACAGACTCAAAGCTAACCCAACCCAGGCATATTTGTAAATACATGACTGTTTAATCCAAACAAAATATGCATATCTTTAAAGTAGGTAAGGATAAGTGTGCAGCTGACTTAAATAGTCATATAAAGGAAAACACACTATTTTAGACACAGGATGGAGCAATCCAACAATGACCTCCTACAAACTAAGATTATCTGGTACTAGACTGGACATACATCCTACTCTGTTAAACAAAACATGACATGTCATAACCCAAAAGACCTATGCATTAACATGATGATAGTCTTATATTAAAGCAAACAAGGATAAATGCAGAGTTTGTTCAAGCAGATAACGAGGGCAATTAGGCCTGGTCAATTAACTTTTGAAGGATACTATCCTAAGCATGCAAGAACATAAATACCATAGACATGCTCAATCCCATTTATGATATATTATGCACACTACGCTTATATTAGATATAGTATAGTTAACATGGTTATCAAGTAAACATTTAGTCTATCAATTATCATCCAAGACATATTGAACTAAGTGTAAGAACTCAATAGAATAGTCATATTGATTTGGAATCTACCAACCAATTAAGGAAACCAACAAGCATACATGAGACTCAAACTCATGCCCACAAATTCATTATAACAGATACTCAAAGACCAAACCATATTACTCCTAAATCATAAAAAAGCCTTATGAACAAATCATGCTAGCATATATCCAACTTATAGAATAATTAAACTCTTGTTATTACTTAACAAAGAACCCAGTAGGTAAGAAATCATCTTGTCAATAACATTTAGAACATGGCATGGCATAATTGATAAGGTCATTATATAAGACCTGAATTAACAAGCCATTATCACACAACAAAAATCGCCTCTAACTACTACTTAGAATTCAAAACTCAACAAAGGACACACATGCTTCATTATTAGTTCTAAACCATAAAAAAAGTGTAAACATGTTTATAAATAGGAAAAGTAAGGATTTAAAGCCAACCTGTCTAAACACTACTCATTTGGTCACAAAGAAAATATGCGAACAAGTTGACATACATCTAAATCCACAAAGAAACTAAACTTTATCCCTACTTAACATTGGATCTCAGACATGTAGAAGAACCAAAACATAATCACACATTCAGACCTTAATCACCATAGATCATGACCTTTAAAGTAGAACAAGGATTTTATCATATTAATCATGCCAAAACATAACTAATTTACATCATGACTTCACTAAACAAATACTAAACAGAATTTACCACCCATTATACTAAATGTAATACTAATCATGAACTAAACAGGTGCAAACACTATATGTATCACTCATAAAATATTTAGCTAATCATAACTCTTTTAAATAGGTACTAACAAACATATGCCTCATATCATAATATGCATAAGTCTAATAATACAAACAAAGCATTTCTCAACTTTAATAGGTAATTAAATAAGTCTAATAAACTTAATACACTTAGGCATTCAAACACGGCAACATGAATAATCAGTACATAATCAACACAAAACACATAAAAATGTAGAAAATAAATTGAGAGGAGTTTGTGTTTTACTGACCTTCTCCAGACAGCGAACCGAGGCGTCGTCTCGAATCGTCGACACCGCTCGGAGAAGTTATTGTATTTATGCGAAAAAGAAGAACAAAGCTTAGTGTTTTGTGGCTTTGTCGAGCCGGGATTGAGAGTCAAAGAGGGAATTCTTCTGATTTTTGAACTTTCATAAAACAACAGGAAAAGATGAAGATTTTTTTTATAGTCTTTGAAACTCAATCCTTTTTCTCCGAAAAACCCTTAAAACGCAACCCAAAGGGCTGTATTTATATCCAAACTTCAGGGGTTTCAAAAACTTCCTTGAGAAGCTTTTATTTTGAATTTTGAATTCGAAAGCAAGGGAAAAGACGATGATGATTTCTAAGATTGATGAGAAAGGCGACTGATTGGAGGCGATTCCAACCGTTGAAACTCAAGATTTGTAAGAAATCTTCCATTGTTTTGGGGTCCGATGGACATGAACATTTTTATCCATCGGGTCCTTGAAGGTTCGTCCTAGAAATCCATTGCACCATGCATGCTTTTTGCAGGTCGATTTGACTCGGACGAGCTATTCAAAGCTCTGGGATTTGCAGGAAAGGGGGAATAATGGACTGGGGTGGTAAGTGATAGGACAAGGTGGCGGTAGTGGCGGCGTTTACCCGGTGGTTTGAAGGTGTAGCCGGCGATTTCTGGTGGATGGGCCGCTGGTTTTCTGGTTTTCATTGGTTTTTGGGACGATGGTTTGGTTCTGCATTTAGTTAGGTTAGTTTTGGGGGATGGGGATTTAGTTGGGGAATTTGGGCTCGGATCTTGGCCGATTTAGGCCCTAGACTTGATTGGGGAAATAAAATTGGGGTTTGATTGGCCCAAATCACTTCGTAGATGAATTGATCCTAAATTTTCCTAATCACTTATCTACTTCAATTTATTAAAACATGCTTCTCTTCCTAATTAAATCCTAAATTGTGTACATATATAAATTACATATAACTAATTTAATAAATGTATTTAGTTTAAATAACAGTAGAGTAGTAGTATGATAAAATGATTAATTTAGTGATTTGAAGGAATGTAAATTATTAAAACAAAAATAACGATGTGATAATAATAAAACATAATATTTACGAGATTCTTATTGCTTTTTAAAAAAAAAAAAAAAAACACGATGTCATTTTGCGAAAATAAAATAACATAGACTATTAGGACAAAAACTATGATTAAGATATTAAAAGGCGAATGATAGTACAAAGAATGTGAATAATAATAATAAGGATAATAAATAATGATATTGCGAATAGACGATGATATTATATATATATATTAAATTGTTTTTTTAGGCGTTAAAATATTTAAAATTGCAAATAAATATCGGAAAAAAGGATACAAAATTAGGTGTCAACAATATCAATATTCGAAATGGCAACAGTCTACGAGAATGATCTCGCAACTGAGCTAAGATTAGGATTACCTAGTACAACATATAAACCGAAGAAGCAATTATCTTCTTCTACTAAAAGATATTTATCAGAGATGGATAGCCCCTCATCAGATACAAATCATGATCAACAAGACTCCTCCCCTGCATCAAAGTAAGTGTTATTGAATCTTTAATCTTTTGTTTCATTTTAATTAGTTAATTGGGAAGTATTGTCTCGAAAGGTCTCCATCTCTTGAAATCCATGCAGATCTAGAGAAAAGTATGGCAACAATAGAAGAAACATATTTGATTATTAGGCAATACAAAAAATAGTTAGGAATATGTGAAACTTAGTCATGTTAGCGCATTTACTTTAGGTTCTACGTCTTCTAGAAGTCTTTTAGGCCATTCAAAAATTTGTTTGTCCGTAGAAAATATAGATTGTATTTTTTTTGTGTATATAATATTTGAGTAAATTAAGCTTAAATAGAACGACACGATCAGTGAGAGTACATAGTTGTTGTTTGTTAATATTCTAATTATTATTTTCTTGGAGGAGTTTTAATTAACAAAATTTTATTTGGTTATTTCAGAGCACAAATTGTTAGCCCATTGGTGAGTTTAAACTTTAATTTACTTTCACGTATTAAACTCTCTTTTAATAGATCGGTCAGAGATAGATTTAAAATTTTAGATTAATGCGGGAAATTTTTTCACGTCACTCACTATTTTTTGTGCAATGGTTTTCGACTTAACAAAAAAATATTTGAGTTTAATTCTATACACTAAAATCGTAAATTATTTTTATATTATCAGGTTATCGAAAATACAACTACATACAACTTACCATAATAAATAGAATCATAAACATATGACAATCAATCTGCTAGAGCAGACTAAATTACACTGATAGTATAAAGTTATTTATACTTGTTACTTACTATAAATTAAGTCCAATTTTTTTGTACAACTTATATTTTCCCTAGTGATAAAAAGCTCATATTTTCTTGTTGAATCAGGTGTATACTTGGAAAAAGAAGGCTACACTACTAGTGGATCTGATTATGTACTAACTTATGAAGACAAGGATGGTGATTGGATGCTTGTTGGAGATGTACCATTGGATATGTTCATTAGTTCTTGCAAAAGACATAGAATCATGAAAGGATCTGAAGCTAAAGGTTTGGCACGCCTATAGGGATCATTTCACAGATTTAAGGCAAATTCTTTGGGTTCAATTTTTCTTTCGGCTCGACTTATGTATACATACACAAAAAGATAAACTCAAATATAGTAAATATAATAAGATCGCATTCATTCTCTGAACCCAGTAATTCTAGATCGATCCTAAATTTGACTCGATCTGGGGGGTTGACCTTAATTATGGAGAAGGATCAGTGGGCTTCTTGAATGAGATGCAAAAACTTGTTAGGGAGCATTTTCCATTTAATGGGTCCTACGCTGCATGGATTAAATTAGTTGGGTCACTATGTTTTTTAGGACACCGGATGCTTATAGCGGAAAAAAGGTTCAATAAGCTTTTTGACTGTCCTATTAGGGAGCGCTTCCTCCTAAGTTTGCTCTATGCACAAGGAAATCCGAATTAGTTAGGTTAGTGTATTTCGGATACCAGATGGTTATAGCGAAAAAAAGGATCAAGAGCTTCTTGACTAATTAAATGTAGGGATTTGTTGGGTTCAAAACACATAAGTAAGGCACGTCGAAAGTTTTAAAATTTTGTTTCTTACTTACCCCAACAAGTTTTCTGGTATGGTTATACAACAATCAAACCTGTAACATAAAACATAATACTTACAGGTTATAGTATCTAGAATATTTATCTACTATAAGGTTGACACACGGTTGCCCTTTCGACTGCAAGCTCCAAGCTTCAATGTACTTCTCTTTCGGAAAGCTAGGAAATCCGGTAGAGGTTCGAGAGAGTTTTAATTCTAAGTCTCTAAGGCTTAGAATGATAATCTGAAATTGGTGTTTGAATAATGAAGAGAATGCCTCTATTTATAGGTGAAAATTAGGCCAAACCCGGATTAGGGTTTGACCTTGGGCCTGGCCCAAAAATTGAGGCAGAGGCACCTCGACCCTAGGGTATGGGCGTCGCGGCGCTCAATGTGCTCCTGCACTGTCTTGATTTATTTTCTGCGCATTCTTAATTAAATCCAAAATCTAATTTTGACTTAATTAAAATAATCATTATTCATTTAAATATCTCGATTCTAAATTGAACATTTAATTACTCTCTCAATACATCCTTAGATCGAACGGACAATCGACATAGTGTGACCCTACATGCCTTCTCATATCGACATTAATCAAATTAAGGTCTATGCAGAACTCCTAGACGGCGCCGCAAGACGAACTCAATATATGAAGTACACTTACGCGAATCCAGTAAACTTAACCTTTATGTGGTAAGATAAAATCCTTTCATTCACAACACACTAGATCAAGCTTAGGATTTGTCAAGTGTCTATCCAAATGGCTTAATCATTGTATCTCATCTATATTAGTTGGCAACTAGACCATATTCTAAATACGTCTATTGTGTTGGCCAACGACTTAGTCAACCTAATATCACTGAGAATCCGAGTGTTTTCTCGAATATGCATTCGAGGAATGAATCCTAATCTTGGCTCAACTACCACCTTTAATCCACATCGTAATATACCCAATACAAGCCGTATCTCAACCTATAAGGCATTTGAGCTTAGGACGGGATCAAAGTACATTACTTTGTAGATAAGGCGCATATTGACCTCAAGTTTAAGGACTTTTATGTCCCACACACTAATCATACTTTAGACAAGTATAAAAAACAGTATATCAGCAGGGTATACAAATACTTCCAAAGTATCCATGTGTCCATCACAAGTAGCCATTACTCGTAGCAGGTGAGACATACTACATCCTCTAAGGATGTGATGCAGACCACATGTCGACTTATCACATATCATCGTTATCCCATTCTCGATGATCATTAGTCGAGACTATTTTAAGAGTTACGTTATAATATTAAAATCTCACACTATTAATAACATCGTAACCTCCAAGGATGCATATTATAGAATATTATAAACAATCAATTAATAATTTAATAATTGCAAATGCCAAAATATTATCTCCATTAATAATAATATGAATGTGTATAAAGTACATTTGTCCTAATACAGATTGTCTCTAGGACATAAATATACTTTCAACCTCCCACTTGACCTAGAGCCAATCTCCAACATATCTAATGCCCATATTCTCAAAATGACTAATATGCTTGACTAAGCTTAATGGTTTAGTGAATTGGTCAGCTAGATTATCGTCTTTGGGAACATAGTCTAATCTAATCTCTTCAGTCTCCACCATCTCCCTGAGTATGTGGTACTTCTTTGGTACATGCTTGTTTCTGTTGGTTGATCTTGGTTTCTTAGCTTGCGCAATCGCACCAGTGTTGTCACAATAAACCGTTATTGGACAAGTGGCACTTGGAACAACCCGTAGTTCATTCAGGAACTCAGATATCGCGACAACTTCTTTACCAGCTTCCGATCCAGCAATGTACTCAGCTTATGTTGTCGAATCAGCAATTGTAGCTTGTTTGGAACTTTTCCACTGCATCGCTCCACCATTAAAAATGAACGTGTACCCAGATTGAGATTTGTAGTCATCAACATCTGTCTAGAAGCTAGCATCAGTGTACCCAGTAGCAACTAGCTTTTCTTCCCCACCATTGACTAAGAAGTAATCTTTAGTTCGTCTAAGATAGTTAAGAATACTCTTGACTGCCTTCCAGTGTTCTTCTCCAGGTTTCTGCTGGAATTTGCAAGTCATACTAAGTGCAAAGGCCACATCTGGCCTAGTACAGGTCATGACATACATGATCGATCCTATAGCCGAGGCATATGGGATCCTTTTCATGCGTTCAAGTTCTATAGTATTAGAAGGACTATCCTTCTTAGATAACTTGATGCCTTGTCCCATAGGTAGACTGCCTTTCTTGGAATTTTTCATAGAAAAATGTCTAAGCACTTTGTCTATGTAGACTGACTGTGATAGCCCCAACAATCTATTAGGTCTATCTCTGTAGATCCTAATCCCAGAATGTAGCAGGCTTCACCTAAATCCTTCATCATGAAGGTACTGGACCTCCTTGACTGACTGCAGGAGAGTCTTATTATCTTCCATTATTAATATGTCATCTATATATATATATGATAATGAAGGCAATACTCTCATCCTTGCGTTTACTATAAACACATGGATCCTCTTTGCTTCTGATGAAATGAAATGACTTAATAGCCTTGTTGAAGCAAATGTTCCAACTCCTCGAGGCTTGCTTAAGCCCATAAATGGACTTTTGTAGCTTGCATACAACATTTGGTTTGGACTCAAGTGAAAAACCCTCAGGTTGTTTCATATACACCTCCTCAACTAGATTACCATTGAGGAAAGCAGTTTTGACGTCCATCTGTCAAATGTCATTGTCATAATATGCAGCTATTGCAAGCAAAATCTGAATGGGCTTAATCTTAGCAACATGTGAAAATGTTTCATCATGCATCAATCTTCTATCCGATTGATCTAACCCCTGCTTTAGCCACCAATCTTGCTTTGTAAGTCTGTACCTTGCCATATGCATCAATGTTCTTCTTGAAGACCCATTTGCATCCTATGGATCTAACCCCTGTTGGCAAATCAATCAAGTTCCAAACTTGATTTACGTACATTGAGTCCATCTCAGATTTCATGGCTTCTTGCCATCTCTGTGAATCAATGTCAAACATAGCTTCGCTGTAGGTTGTATGTTCATTGTCATCAGGAATATCTATCTCATTGTGTGTTTCAACAGGGAGATTAAGTGTTTCAGGCAGATGATGAGTCCTAGTGATCCTACGGAGTTGAGTATTGTGTGTTTCAGTGTTTATTGCATTCTGATTATGAGAAGGTCTTTGCGTGTTGGACAATCCATCACCTTGAGAGCTTTCAGGAATGTCTTTTTCATGTATTTCCTGAATAGAATTATGTACAACCATTGTATCATCTTCCATTGGTTGTGTATGAGAGCGTTGCATTTCTGCACTATCTCTCACAACACTCCCACCGGCTGAAGGGCGTACTCTAAGTACCCAATCTTCACCAGATACTCCCACTGAATCCTTGTTTAGGTTATTCGACAAGGGTTCAATTTCTGTGTTATCTTGTGATTCTTGAATTTCTTCAAGTTCCATCCCTGTGCAACTATGTTCCTTATAGACATATTTTTCTTCAAGGAAGTTGTGTTCCTGGAAACAATGACCTTACGTTCTCCAGGAAGATAGAAATAGTATCCCTTAGTTTCCTTTGGATACCCCACGAAGTAACATTTCTCACTTTTAGATTCCAACTTGTCAGTGAGGATCTTCTTAACATATGCAGGGCACCCCAGGGTCTCATATGTTTAAAAGCTGGCTTCTTGCCATACCATATCTCATAGGGTGTCTTCTCTACCGATTTGGAAGGAACCCTGTTCAGAACATATATTGAGGTTTGTATAGCATGTCCCCAAAGGTATGTCGGTAGAGCTGAGGAGCTCATCATGGATCGAACCATATTCAATAAGGTTCGGTTTCTCCTCTCGGCAACAATATTCATCTGTGGTGTTCCAGGAGGTGTCCATTGTGACTGGACTCCATGTAGCTTTAAGTAATCTAGAAAATCCTTGTTCAAGTATTCACCTCCTCGATCCGATCGAAGGGTCTTGATACTTGTTGCAAGTTGCTTCTCTACTTCCGACTTGTACTCTTTGAACTTCTCAAAAGTCTCGCATTTGTGTCTCATAAGATACACATATCCATACCTTGTGAAGTTGTCAGTAAAAGTGATGAATTATAGGAAGCCTCCTTTAGCTTGAGTTGAGAATGGCCCACATACATTAGTATGGACCAAATCAAGCACCTCATTGGCTCGCACACCTTTCCCAGAAAGTGGTTTATTGGTCATCTTTCCTCTCAAGCAAGATTCACAGTTACCATAAGCCTCCAAGTCAAATGGTTCAAGGTAGTTTAACTTCCTCAATCTTGCTATCCTTGATTCATTGATATGACCAAGTCTGCAGTTCCATAGGTAGGTAGAGTTTCTATTACTTATCTTGGCTCATTTATTTTGTACATTGAATATCTCTCGACTACAGTTTAGTGTATATAATCCATCCACAAGAGGAGCAGTTCCATATATAATATTATCAAAAGACAGTACTTGATTGCCATTATAAATATACGAGGAAAAACCCTCCATGTCCAAAATTGGGATAGAAATGATTTTCCTCGTTAACAAGGGTACATAGAAGCAATCATTCAACACTAAACAATAGTCGGAAGGTAAATTTAATCTATAAGTCCCTATGCGCTCAACATCTACTCGTGTTCCATTTCCAACGCGTAGGTCTACCTCCCTTAGTCCAACCTTCCTACTATCAGTTAGCCCTTGCACATTTGTACAAATGTGTGAGCCACAAGCGGTATCCAATACCCAGGAATGAGAGTTATTTATAGACATATTTATTTCAATGACGTACATACCTTGTAACTAAAGGCAGGAGCACCTGGTATTTTTCCTCCTCCTGGTGTCGTGCAGTCATTCTTCCAATGCCCTTTCTTGTGGCAGTTGAGGCATTCATCCTTAGCCGAATTTACCTTCTTCTTCACACTTCCCTTAGGCTTCACATTTGAGGGCGCAACGATTGCTTTTCCCTTCTTCTTCTGGCATTCCTTGCCTTTCGGCTTGGGTCGGCTAGAAGAGCTCACCATGAGCACAACTTTGCCTTTAAAAGTGGAATACTCAAAGGTCTTGAGCATGTTGTGCAGCTCCGACAGAGTCGCCTTCGTTCCATTCATATTGAAATTCACTATGAAGTTCTCAAAAGAACGAGGGAGAGAGTTCAGGATGAGGGTGGTAGCGACATTCTTTTCAAGCTTCGTTCCAATTGAAGCAAGCCTCTCTATCAGCCCTATCATCTTCAACAAATGCTGTGAGACCTGGCCTCCTTCATTGAACTTATACTTAAAGAGTTCTATTAGTAACTCATATTCCATAGTTTGAGATTGTGAGTCATAGAGACTCTTCAAGTGTTCGAGCATCTCATTGGGCCTCATGTTCTCATGTTGTCTCTGAAGTTCCATATATATGGAAGACAACATCACACATTGCGCTGAAGTGGCATCATCTTGGTGTTTCTGGTAAGCTTCCTTATCAAAAGAGATTCAGCAGAGTCTATCGCAGGGACTGTTGGGAACACCGTGTCCAACACGTATTCTATTTTCTCTTGTCTTAGTACTATTCACATATTCCTTAGCCAGTCAAGATAGTTCGGCCCAGTAAGTTTGTTCATCTCAATCAACATTTTCAACGATAAGCTCGACATCTTTAATAATTTGAAGAATTAGATAGAGTGAAAATCAAACTCAAAATTTGTTTCCTATTATACACATTCGTTTAGGCTAATCAACATGGCATTTTATTTAATTAGCTCCCACTATTTTAACATACTTCTACAACCCCATAATATAATACATACCTATATTAATTGAGGTCATAATGGGCCAAGATCCAAGCTTATGCTATCTCCGCGTTTGCTTTGGCTGATAACTTCAACAACACATCTTGGTAGGTTCTAATCCAATTGCAAAACTTATTTGCAACTCTTGGTTGATCAAATATTACATTTAATCTTACGTCCTTAGATTAGTCCGACACTTTGGCGCCAAGATTTGTCTAAGCAAGTCAACCCCATTATACGATTGCGTTTATGTATCTAAGTAAATTTGGCCTTTGTGAGAAAATACTTTGGTGTAAATACCCACAAAAGTTTATCGTTTAAGTTGCGTCGCCTCAGCGTTGCGGCACTCCACCATGGAGTTGTGTCGCCTATAGTCTAGTGAGTCCAAGTTTTGAAACAAAGCATTAGCATTGCGGCACTCCACCATGGAGTCGCGGTGCCTCCCTGAAAAACTAGCAAGCGTCGCGGCACCGATGTCCTAACAAATGTTTCTGTGTTGATTTTTTCAAAATCGTTCAACCCCTAAATCCAATTTAGGGATCAAATCACAGGTCCTTTAACATCACCCAGCATTATCAATAACGCATGCATCGACCATCATCCGTCTTTACCCGTTCTTAGCCGTGCACCGTGCAATGAGTCAGACAACGCACTTTTGGTTTAGTTCGAGTTGGAGCGAAATGACTTCCTCGAGTTAGCGTAGGAGATAATTTAGGATGATATCGAAAGGTTAATAATTTGTTAAGACATGTAGGATTTCAAGAAGTCTTGTTTTAATTCAATTTTATGTTTAACCCATATTATTATGTCATTCAATTGTTATGTAACCATTGAACCAGCCTGGGCTCTGATACCACTGTAGGAATTTGTTGTGTTCAAAACACTTAAGTAAGGCACAACGGAAGTTTTAAAATTTTGTTTCTTACTTACCCCAACAAGTTTTCTGGTATGGTTATACAATAATCAAACCTGTAACATAAAGCATAATACTTACAGGTTATAGTATCTGGAATCATTATGTACTATAAGGTTGAATCGTGGTTGCCCTTTCGACTGCAAGCTCCAAGCTTCAATGTAATTCTCTTTCAGAAAGCTAGGAAATCTAGCAGAGGTTCGAGAGAGTTTTAATTCTAAGTCTCTAAGGCTTAGAATGATAATCTGAAATAGGTGTTTGAATAGTGAAGAGAATGCCTCTATTTATAGGTGAAAATTAGGTCAAAACCGGATTAGGATTTGACTTTGGGCCTGACCCAAAAATTGAGGCAGAGGCGCCGCTGCCCTAAGGTATGGGCGTTGAGACGCTCGACGTGCTCCTGCACTATCTCAATTTATTTTCTGCGCATTCTTAATTAAATCCAAAATCTAATTTTGACTTAATTAAAATAATCATTATTCATTTAAATATCTCGATTCTAAATCGAACATTTAATACTCTCTCAATACATCCTTAGATCGAACGGACAATCGACATAGTGTGACCCTACATGCCTTCTCATATCGACATTAATCAAATTAAGGTCTACGCGGAACTCCTAGATGGCGCTGCAAGACAAACTCAATATGTGAAGTACGTTTACGCGAATCTAGTAAACTTAACCTTTATGTGGTAAAATAAAATTCTTTCATTCACAACACACCCGATTAAGCTTATGATTTATCAAGTGTCTATCCAAATGGCTTAATTATTGTATCTCATCTATATTAGTTGACAACTAGACCATATTCTAAATACGACAATTGTGTTGGCCAACAACTTAGTCAACCTAATATCACTGAGAATCCGAGTATTCTCTCGAATATGCATTCGAGGAATGAATCCTAATCTTGGCTCAACTACCACCTTTAATCCACATCGTAATGTACCCAATACAAGTTGTATCTCAACCTATAAGGCATTTGAGCTTAGGACGGGATCAAAGTACATTACTTTGTAGATAAGGCGCGTATTGACCTCAAATCTAAGGACTTCTATGTCCCACACGCTGATCATACTTTAGACAAGTATAACAAACAGTATATCAGCAGGGTATACCAATACTTCCAATGTATCCATGTGTCCATCACGAGTAGTCATTACTCGTAGCAGGTTAGACATACTACATCCTCTAAGAATGTGATGCAGACCACATGTCGACTTATCACATATCATCGATATCCCATTCTTGATGATCATTAGTCGAGGCTACTTTAAGAGTTACGTTATAATATTAATATCTCACACTATTAATAACAGCGTAACCTCCAGGGATGCATATTATAGAATATTACAAACAATCAATTAATAATTCAATAATTGCAAATGCCAAAATATTAATCTCCATTAATAATAATATGAATGTGTATAAAGTACATTTTTCCTAATACAAATTGTCTCTAGGACATAAATATACTTTCATTAAAACCCTATTCAGGAACGCTTCCACCTTAATGGGCTCTACGTAAACGCAGATCTAAATTGATCCGAGTATGTTTCAAATACCAGAGGGTTATATCGGAATGAAAAACTTATGGTGTATCAGAATATTGACATATGTTTAATGGACTTTTTAAAAATTATTTTGAATTTTTTTGTTGTATGTTCAGCTATAGCACGGGAATACACAATTTTATGCAGGGTTGTGTTCATTGCTGATTTACTGAATTAAATTATTTTCATCTATAATGCCACGATTTTTGACTTCGAGCCGAGTCAAGCGAGTCTAAGATGACTCCAAATCCAGCTTATTTATTCCGAGCTGATTCAAGTAAGAAGAAGTTCAATTGAACTATTACAAACTTCTCGTACCGACTCCTGAGCCAAGTCTAATCGAACTTATTGCTATAAATCTACAATGTAGTTGAGCTCAAGTTGAGTCGGATTCATGCACTCTTTAATATTTTTTTGTGTATGAACTACGCCTTTAAAAAATATTTTCATAACAAATTTGATTGATTAGCAAAAAAATAAAAATCGCTCTGTAATAGTTTAATTTGATGTATTACGATTTTAAATTCTGCTGTAGTTAATTAAATATAAAAAATAAAATCAAGGGAAAAATAAATTTCTAATAAATTCAAAATATTTTGTACCAAAATGAATATTTTGAAATATGATAACCTTCCATTAGGACCTGTTCCTAACATGTAAAGTTCAACGACTTATTTCCTATTTCCAACAGGAGTGGGCATGAAGTAGGATACTGATTAGGCCCAACAGGTTGATGAGTGGGGGTTAAGTTCAGAAATGACTTCATAAGGGTGGTCTTTATTTTTTGGCCCCGCTTAACAAAGTTTTAAAAAAATTATTCCCAATTCAGTAAATATGATAGGCAAAACTTTCATTACTCTGGGGGCATAAGTTGTGGATATAATTTTTTTTATTACACAGGGGAAGGGGAAATGGGGGAGGAAATTATAACGTTGGAATTCGAACCCTCATTCACAAAGTGAAAGTTTAGGTAATCAACCAATTGAGCTACTAGATCTCTATAAAAACAAATTAGTTTTGTTGTAAGGCAAAAATTCAGCATATTTCAAGATACTGAACCTGTTCAATTGGCACAAGTTCTACCTTATAGGCAAAAGCTAGAACTTATGCTTGATGAGCAACATCAACAAAACTTTTATCGTCCATCGGGCATAAGTTGAGGACATAAATTAGTTTTGCCTATAAGATATAAGTTCAGAATATTTCAAGACAGTGAACCTACTCAATTGACGACAAGTTCTTGTTGGTATTCTATGGTACTTTATAGAGCAGTACGGGAAGTAATAACTATTACAAATGTTCGAAAGAATAAATAAATGGTCAATCTTCAAACTGCCGCATGTGTGTTGTGTTTTGAATCTTGATCACCTTGCAAAGCCAATGTTGAGAATTGCCGCAAGTTTGTTGTGTCTTGAATGTTGATATCCTGAAATCAAGAAACAACTAAATACGGATGGTTACAACGTTGTGTGTTGAGTCGAGGATAGCCCTCTATCCTTAAGACAAGATTTCCCCGTATATATGCTTTTACGTTAGCGGGCAATAGTCTCCCAAGATAAAACAACACTTTAATCTCAACACTACAAAGCCAATAGATTGAGCCTGTCGAAGAAAACAAATATGACTCGACTTGCTGAAGATATGGAATACGTAGGAAGAGTTTCTCTCTACTCTTCTCTTTTGTCTCGTGTATATTGTGTGTCTCGTAGTGTATATCTTGTGTATACGTGAGGGTTTGGTCACTTTGTTTTTCGGTCAAAAATTGTGCGATTTTCGCTGAATTTCACTCACCGTTTTGTGGTTGTTTTCTCACTTTGTTTTGTGCTTGAATTTCGTCGGTTTTTCTGTGTCTTTTTCGTCTGTTTTGTGGCCTGTTTCTTGCCTGTTTTTCGTCTATTTTCTGCTACTGATTTGAGCCAAAGAAGGCTCAATATATAGCAAGGAGAAGGGGCTGTACAACTGCCCAAAACATGGCTGTTAATGACCATTAGGAGGCCATTAAAACAGCCAAGTAAAGGCAGTAAAAGGCCATCAAGAAGGTTGATTTAAGGTTGTAAATGGCCAAGTAATGGGCTGTTAATGGAGGAGTTAATCAGCCAAGTAATGGCTGATTAATGCCTCATAAATAGTCCCAACGGTAGGGCCTTATCAGAAAGGCCCACAGCCCACGACCCACGACCCGAGAACCCGGAACCGGACGGGACGGGCGGGCGGCGGCGGCGCGCGTGTGGGCTTAGCCTTGAACCCAAGCACATCTAGGTCTTCCCTCCTTTAAACACATGGGATACCCCTTGGGGATCCAAACCCTTTACCACATTAGAGACTTATATAGAGAGCAATTCTTCCTATTCCCACCGATGTGGTAGATTTGTCCCACACCACATTTCCATGTCTCAAACACCTTACTTCGTGGACCAATATCTCTTTCATTTCTCAACGAAATTAGACGATTCTTGGCCCTACGGTCATCTACTCACTTCGTAGATCATGCATGTGTGAAGAGACAAGGTCTCCAACATGCGGAACACTAGTGTTTAATTCATCAAAGATGGGTGGACGCATCTTCCCGCCAAAGGCTAATTTCCAACAATCCTCTCTATGAAAGAGAGATTGTGGCGCACACACAAGGTGCCTACATTTCAGCAATTTT
Source organism: Anisodus tanguticus (assembly GCA_034509755.1). Classification (NCBI taxonomy): domain Eukaryota; kingdom Viridiplantae; phylum Streptophyta; class Magnoliopsida; order Solanales; family Solanaceae; genus Anisodus; species Anisodus tanguticus. Next base: position 47,663,643 of record CM067554.1, on the reverse strand, counting down.
TTAGCGAAAAGATATTGCATCAGGAGAGGTAGCTTTCGCTTTGAACCTTCCCTAGTTGATTACCATCGGACTTACTTACTGCGCGGTGAACGTGATGTCTTGAACCGTCAGTGTTTAGTGTAAGCCAAGACAATGATACCAACACAATAACTCTTCTTATTCATTTTCCTTCTTACGTTTCTGTCCGTTGTGGCCATGGACACACTTGGATTCTTAAGTGCGTTCATTTGAGGCGGCCATCCTCGCACTTAAATAGGTGATCTCCTACAAGGTATCCTGCTATACCCCACTTCTCAAGTGTTAGGAATCATTAAAAGTTTCCCCAACCTTAACCTCAACCGTTTGAGGATCTTTTAAAAAGGTTTGGAAGCTTAACCTTTACCCACCATGCAGGTAGCACTTTAATGTCTATCGCGGGAACAGCTTTGGATTCATGTTTTCGTACAGAAATCATCATCCGAAGTGCTTCTTGCTTCCACCGAAGCGCTCAACTGAACCTTTTGCCGCTTAGTTTTCCCATTGAACCAAATTCTTGGGATCTCCAATCAGTATGGTTGGGTTACCATCGCAAAGGTTCGTATTGTTTGGGTTTTCAGCCCATTCCCCTAGACAGGCAGAACACTTGATCTTCGGGTAATCCCTTAGTCAGTAAATAAGGTAGTGACACCCGTGATGATCAACTGTCATACGGTCTTATGTCTCTTGACAGATACGTCCAGACGCCGTCATCCGTGTCCTTCCTGAAGCCGACCGGCCAGCCACAGTGTATAACTGCTGAAGGTACGGGTTTCTCCCAATAAGGGACGTCCTCTAATGAGTCGTGAAGTTACTCAACTTCTTTCATGCTTTGTATAAAGCGATAAACTCCGATACCATCATGAATCGGTCGATGCAAGTTTGCTTAGAGGATTTTCCAAGACCCACCATACACATTTACTTGTGGCTTTGGTGTTCTTCAGATCTGATATCCAGTTTGCATCACTGTGTTCTCCCAGAACCGCTAGACATCCAGAATACTATAATTCATAGATAAGCAAATAACTCAGATATCGTCATATCCGACTTAAAGCCTTCTATTGATCATGTATTAAGATAATCAGTGAACCTTAGTTCAACTGATCTGTTCGCAGGACGATACCAGGTCGGTTGTAGTGTGTACAATACATTGAACTACATATGACCTGTGCATATCGCTCCTTGTCTATGGGTGCACCATGATTCCAATCAGTTCTATGATTCATATCCATTGGTGGCTTCAACGAGATCGTCAACTATCGACCGATCCGTTAGATGTCTTAGAAATCCAATTCCCAAGATGTCATCTCGTGATACCCATATCTTTCATATCGAGACTTTGTTTCAATATGACTTTTACTTTCGATTGTTGATTCTCCAACTGTTGGCATTCTAACTTCCAGTCAATGTTTTCGTGGTCGATTCATTGTGTCGTTTTATACGAAACTTTCGGGACCAAAATGTAAACATTTCGGGGACCAAAATGAAAGTTCGGAAAAGCCCAACAGTTCAGCAAACCAACTCTGATCCTCTTCTTCCAACTCTCCGGTTGGGAAGGCTATTTCAACATCCATGCTATGTAAGACTACAATGGCCCTGGATGTGAAGCTACTCACAGGGGAGCACATTTCACAACCCAAAGGTTCTTTTCCCTGATGAAGATCAACCATTACACACGTATGGTTCTATATGATGGAATATATTTCTCTCTTTAGCTTCTTTCCAAAGCAGTGCTTTTGGAGACGACAATTCTTTGTTAATTGTCCATGGTTCGTTCTCAACCATACAAGCTAGAAGGTATGGAACAAGTCTTTGTCCCCTCTTTGCTCCTTCTTGGTTCAACATCTAGAATCCCTGAGTTCTGCAGATCTGGAATATTAAGTTCTGGATAGCCAGCAACTTTCGAGTCCTGTAGATATGGAACGTCTAGTTCCGGACAGTCAGGCCCTCGTGGGTTCTTGTTAACCTTGAGCAATTACTCCTTTTTCCTTTTTCAAGGAAAGTTATCTTCAAAGAATTCAGCATTCTTTGACACCAAGAGGCGATCAGCACTACTGTTATTTGCAGATCCAGTGGATATGCAATCTACAGTCTTAGGTATAACTTGTCCTGTTTCAGTATTCCAACTTTTACCAAGTCACCCCACATAATTTGGGCGTACGACTTTGCGCTTGGCTAACACCGTTGGACTGAGGTGAGAAATGAACAGTCGTTTAATGAACGATGCTTCACATTCTCCCCCTCTATCACTACGAATTTTGCAATCCATAGGCTTAGTTGATTTTCAACTTCTGTTTTGTAGCGCTTATCCGCTTCAACAACTTCATCTTTGCTTTTCAACAAACAAAGGATTACATACGTTGTACCATCATCAATGAAGATCACAACGTACTTGTCTCCCCCCTCTATTTTGTATAAACTTCAAATCACCCAAGTAGGTGTGACTAAGTTCTAGAGGAGCGGTGCTTCTTTCGCTATTCCCTTGACGGAATTTAGAAATGTGATTTTGCCTCTTCGCCTACCTCACATTCATTTTGAGGGTTTATGTCGAAAGGAGGCAACAATCTCAACATCGTTAGCTTTTGAATGACTTGCTATTTAACGTGTCTTAATCTATGATGGCATAGATGCACGGATTACAAATATATCATTCATTTGGCAATAAACATATTGTACCATTCTTAGTTATTACAGACCTGTTGGAGTAGCCTCAAACCAGCTTGACCAACAGCGTCCCTTAAACCAAGTTAGGAACATGTATCACCTCTTTTTAGAGTGATCTCATTCCTTGAAGTCCTATTGAGGACAACCTCTCCAGCCCCTTTGATTTTAGAGGCGGCGTTGCTTCACATGAACAACCTCTTGCCTGTGGTTAGGGCGTAATCGGATCATATGTGATCTTGATACTCTGGCCCACTCCAGTTGTTTTGGCCGACTGAGTATCCAATTTCTTTTCTGCATTTCTTTAGGCCTTTAGATCGTTTAAGACCTTGAAACTCTGGCCCACCTTACTAGGTGTCCAATACTTTTCCTATGAAATGAATTCTGGCCCCACTCCAGTCGCCCGGAGGCTTTGTATGACTGAGTGTCTAATATCATCATATCAAAGGAATTTTGGCCCACTCCAGTCGCCCGGAGGCTTTTTATGACTGAGTGTCCAATATCATCCTATGAAGGATCTTCGCAAGTATGACAGTTTAACGTCTTTAGCTTTTAGACTCCTTCCGTTAAGATTGGTGCCCAAGATAATTCTTGGCGCTTACTTAAAAGTGGTAATAGTTTTCGCACAGTTAGTGGATCTTTCTCCATCGTATGTGCGAACATACTTTACACACTTTAACAATTACACTTAAAGGAACGGATCTTTTTAAGTCGTTTACAATCCAATCTTTAAACGGGAAAGAAGATAAGATTAAACTTCTGATTTTAAAGCGTAAGGAATACAAATTATTTTCATATTCCTCCTTACTTTAATCCATTTTTAATCAGACATCATTTAATCTTTATTCTTGACAAGTAAGAAAAACTACTTATCCCAATTTCGGATTCTGGCTCACTTCAGTCACTTCATCAAACTGAGTGTCCAGTTCCTTCTTACCATTATTCGAATCTTTTGTTTGGGAAAGATATAGGCCTTCTGCTGCAAGATAGAATAACATCTTCAGTCTTCTCCTCTTGTCCCAGTTGACATCCTCAGGCTCTCGTGAGCGCTTGTTCCCACCAGTCTTGGTAGCGGTGACACCATGAACACGTTCATCATCATCACTATCTTCTACCAGAAAACCATTGCCATATCCAGATTTGGTCACACAACTTTTGACCGACATCTTTCAAACACTAATAGTAATACAATACGATCTTGTCTTAAATTGTTGGTATTCTATGGTACTTTATAGAGCAGTACGGGAAGTAATAACTATTACAAATGTTCGAAAGAATAAATAAATGGTCAATCTTCAAACTGCCGCATGTGTATTGTGTCTTGAATCTTGATCACCTTGCAAAGCCAATGTTGAGAAGCTCGCCGCAAGTTTGTTGTGTCTTGAATGTTGATATCCCGAAATCAAGAAACAACTAAATCGGATGGTTACAACGTTGTGTGTTGAGTCGAGGATAGCCCTCTATCCTTAAGACAAGATTGCCCCGTATATATGCTTTTACGTTAGCGGGCAATAGTCTCCCAAGATAAAACAACACTTTAATCTCAACATTACAAAGCCAATAGGTTGAGCTGTCGAAGAAAACAAATATGACTCGACTTGCCTTTGAAGATATGGAATAGGAATGAAGAGTTTCTCTCTACTCTTCTCTTTTGTCTCTCGTGTATATGTGTGTCTCTCGTAGTGTATATCTTGTGTATACGTGAGGGTTTGGTCACTTTGTTTTTCGGTCGAAAATTGTCGATTTTCGCTGAATTTCACTCACTTGTTTTGTGGTTGTTTTTCTCATTGTTTTGTCTTTGAATTTCGATCGGTTTTTTCGTGTCTTTTTCGTCCGTTTTGTGGCCTCGTTTCTTGCATGTTTTTCGTCTATTTTCTGCATCGATTTGAGCCAAAGAAGGCTCAATATATAGCAAGGAGAAGGGGCTGTACAATCGCCCAAAACATGGTGTTAATGACCATTAGGAGGCCATTAAAACGCCAAGTAAAGGCGGTAAAAGGCCATCAAGGAGGTTGATTTAAGGTTGTAAATGGCCAAGTAATGGGTGTTAATGGAGGAGTTAATCAACCAAGTAATGGCTGATTAATGCCTCAAAAAATAGTCCCAACGGTAGGCTTTCTGCCTTCCGTCACCTTCCCAGAAACTCGGGGACCAAACCGTAAATATTAAAACTTCGGGGACCAAACCGTACATATGAAAGAATTCTGGTCCAACTGTACATCTGAAACTTCAGGGATCAAACTGTACATCTGACAGAGTTCTCTGGTCCAAAAAGATAATATCACCACGGCCCGCGGCCCGTGAACCCGGAACCGGACCGGACGAGCGGCGGCGGTGCGCGTGTGGGCTTAGCCTTGAACCCAAGCACATCTAGGTCTTCCCTCCTTTAAACACATGGGATACCCCTTGGGGATCCAAACCCTTTACCACATTAGAGACTTATATAGAGAGCAATTCTTCCTATTCCCACCGATGTGGTAGATTTGTCCCACACCACATTTTCATGTCTCAAACACCTTACTTCGTGGACCAATATCTCTTTCATTTCTCAACGAAATTAGACGATTCTTGGCCCTACGGTCATCTACTCACTTCGTAGATCATGCATGTGTGAAGAGACAAGGTCTCCAACATGCGGAACACTAGTGTTTAATTCATCAAAGATGGGTGGACGCATCTCCCCGCCAAAGTCTAATTTCCAACAGTTCTGTCTTAAGTGCTTCCCGACGATTTTTTTCAAGTTAAGATCATTTTTCAAAAAAATTATTAAGTTAAGACAAAGATTCAAGACTGAACACTTTTGAGGACTATCACATATCATTTTTTAAATGAGTGGCTCTAGAAAAATGGTTCAATCCGCTGAATTGAGAGAGAAAAGCGCAAAGCGATGAGTTGAATAGAGAGAGAGAAGCACAAAGCAACTCCACGAGCTGAGATGAAAAAGAGAAGCCTAGAGAGATAGCATTTGAAAGGAGAAAGAGATTGTATAAGCGGGATGACCAAAGAATATGGCTCCTGAATTGATTTAGTACTTGGTATTTAATAAATAGACTCCAAGAATATAGGAATTAGAAAAAAAAATACTTTACTCTGTCCAGTGTATCATTCTCTCTAAATTCTAACATTGCTAATGCTTAGTAGTGTAGGCTGTAGCCACACACACATTTGCTAAATAATCAAACTATGGATATATATTATCTTCAATAATTCAACAAGAAGTTACAAATCCTATAAAAGTTGCCACTATTTTGACATTATATGAATTAGACTTTTGTGGTGTGGTGTCGCCACAAATCCTATAAAAGTTGCCACTATTTTTTCAGTTAGTAGCCACAACAAAGGGGACCTTATTATAAGGTTGTGGATATTCGGTTGCCTGCAAAATTTCTTTCTGATATCTGATTTGTCATATCAGTAGAAATAGAGTTGGTTCCACCATTGGGAGACGGTGGCCGGACAGAATTCCACTGAAGAGATGGCAACAAAAGATGTTCATTTGTTGCTTTACGACCTGCAAAGTTTCTTTCTGATATTTGACTTATCATGTCAGTAGAAAGAGAATTGGTACCACCATTGGGAGATGGTGGCTTGACGGAATTCCATTGAAGAGATGGCAACAAAAGGTGTTCATTTGTTGTCCAAATTACAGCTTCTTTTCTACTATGTGAAAGAATCCGAGCAGCATCGTTTTGTGTAATGCTTAGGAGAAGCAAAAACAGCAGTAGTATCATTTTACTACACGTAGAACCTAAAATGTTACTTTGTGACCTCATTCTTGATATTGTTGGAATGAGAATATAATGAAGAATTTCTTTCACCTAGAGGGAAAGTAAAAAATAATTAGTAATTGAAGTTTAAAATCACAAGGTAGATAATAAAAAACCACTAGGAGGTTAAAAAAAAAATGAAGGAATCAAATTAAATCTTGTTGGGGAGGAATGAGGATTGTTATTATGGTGAAGGTTATTGAAACTGGCTGCATATTTATACCCTACTGAAATAATTAACGTGTTTAAAAGACTTCAAACTTTCCAATTTTCATATTTCATGCAGGAGTTTTGACCGTTGACTGTTTGAATTACAAACAATTCTTGAAATTGAACTAGACTTATAATCAGAGTAAAACCAAAAAGAAAAAAGAAGAGGAAAGAATTAGTCGTTTGAGAATTGAAACATAGGATATTGAACTTGAAGCGACATTAACCCATAATTATAAGAAACATCAAGTGATATGAAGTTTCCCGGATCACGCATAGCGGGAGCTTAGTATTAACATGTACAATATTATATTTAGCCATATTTAGTGTTGTATAATTATGGTAGATATAAGATCTCTATTGTATGAGGATTCCACATTGTACACCCTATATATATTTGTATTAATTTGAAAGGCTCCCCAAGGGAGATTAATATAATCTTACATGGTATTAAGAACCAAACCCTAAAACACCTAAACCCTACTTTCTTCTACACCACAAGCCGCCGGCCTGCCCCTCCTAGGCCAATCGGCTTCACCCATTTTTTCTTTCTTTCTCGTCTTTTGGTGTTGTATTCAATTCCTGCGGCTACCATGTCTCCCACTCCCTTTTCCACATCTTCTTTTCATCCGGCATTTGCCGTTACAAATATCAAGAATTTCATTTCCATCATTCTTGATCAAGAAGATGGTCAATACTCCTCGTGGGTCGAACTCTTTCATATTCACGCCTGCGCGTATAACGTGTTTGACCATATTGACGACTCTCTTTTCGTCCCGTTGAGGTTGCAGAATCTACTTGGCGTCGTCTCGACGCTATGGTTAAATAGTGGATTTACGGCACCATCTCCAAATATTTGCTTCATATAATTATCAAAACAGGTGCCTAGGCTCATGAATTATGGATACGATTGGAAGAAATATTTCAGGACAACAAAAATATTCGGGCTGTGTATTTGGAGGACCAATATAATAATACACGTCTTGAGAATTTTTCCAACATGTCTGAATATTAAAAATAATTCAAATTAGTTGCAGGACAATTATCCAACGTGGGGACACCCGTCTCCGAGACAAAGATGGTCCTACAACTTGTTGCTGGCTTACCGAAAGAAGAATACGATACGCTAGCCACTATGATTCAAAAAGTCGATCTACTACCGAGTTTCAACAGGGCACGTTCACAATTACTTTTGGAGGAAACCCGATGTGCCAAACTAGACGCCCATCATAAAAAAAGCAATAGCGGTTGAAAATCCGTTCACACACGCGGCCCCCACCACCCAGCCACCACCGCCAGACTGCCACCAATCGCCGGACAGTCGCAGTGGAGACAAGGGCGGCAGAGGCCGCAGTAATGGTAAAGGTGGAAAGGGTTGTGGCAGAGGAAAGGCCCAACAGCCTGCCCCAACCCCAACAATGTCTGTGGCCAGGCCCATATCCCTGGTTAAATTCAGAAAATTGGACCTCAGCTTACGGCCCACACTCCGCAGCAGGTGCCCATTACTTGCATGTCTGGCCACCTAGCATTCTAGGCCAGGGACCAGGCCCACGACAACAACAATCGAATGTCCAGCAAGCCCACCTGTCTGCCGCCAGTCCAGCAGAACTACGGTTTGGCCCAATTTGATTTGGGTCAGGCTTTCGGTACTTTAAACTTGAAGCAGCCCGATGAGTATTAATACATGGACACGGGTGCCACATCTTATCTCACCCGCTCGGCAGGTAATCTTCCCACATTGTTTTGCTTAAAGTATTCTCAATTTATTACTATTGGCAATGACAATCGCATTCCAATCCAGAAATATGGTACAACATACACCCAACCGCTTCACCCACCCTTCTCTCTAAAGAACATCCTGTATGCTCCCAACATTATTAAATACTTAATATATGTCCGCAAATTTACTCATAATAATCATGTCTCTGTTGAATTTGACCCTTTTGGTTTTACAGTAAAGGATCTTCGTGTGGGGACACCTCTTACGAGATGCAATAGCACGAGGAATCTCTATCCTTTCTCATCCACCTCCATTGCCAGCTCATGCTCTCCCATATCTCTTGCTGCTATTTCTCCGTCAACTTGGCATAATAAACTCGGAGACCCAGGAGCTCATGTTCTTAATTTCTTAGAGGCAATAATTTTATTAGATGTAATAATAGGAAACTTTCCCAACACTGTGTTTCTTGCTCTTTGGGCAAACATGTTCGTCTTCCTTTTAAGTCATCATTAAGTGTTACGTTTTCTCCCTTTAACATTGTTCATGCTGACTTATGGACGTCTCCTATTACTAGCTCACTGAGTCACAAATATTATCTAGTCTTATTAGATGATTTCTCTCATTTTATTTGGATTTATCCATTAATATTCAAGTCGGAAGTCTTTTTCAAGTTTCTTGAATTTCATATTTTCATCAAAATACAATTTGAAAAAGCCATCAAATCTTTTCAGTGTGATAATGGTTGTGAATTTAATAATTTCACGTTTCACAAATTTTACAAAAATAATGGTATGGTATTTCATTTTTTGTGTCCCCACACCTCCCCTCCAAATGGCAAAGCAGAACGAATCATCCGCACAATTAATAACATAGTTCGTACTTTCATGTTTCATGCCCATCTCCCTCCCTCTTTTTGGGTCTATGCCGTTAAAATGGTAGAATACGCCCTTAATATTTTACCTACTAGTACTCTTTATAACATGACCCCAACCGAAATCTTATACCGTCGGATCCCTTCCTATGACCACCTTCGGATTTTTGGTTGCCTCTGCTACCTCTTGCATCTACGACCCCTCATAAATTAGCACCCCGAATCACTCCGTGTGTCTTCGTAGGCTTTCCGTGTAATCATAAGGGCTATATGTGCTATGACCTGTCCACTCATCAAATTCACGTCTCTCGTCACGTCACCTTTGACGAGACAATTTTCTTATTTTCAAACATACAAAATTCTGTAACGCAGACTACACCTTTCTAGATGAGTCAGACATCTCCCCCGTCATACTCACCGAGCTCCCCCGTACCGCCACCACTACCACTGCGTCTCCGTCTCCACCCAAAGATGCTGCCACCATCGACAGTGTCTCTGCTCGACTCCGCTCATCACTGACACCCACCACCACCACTACCAACTGTCAGCCCACTGTCTCCCTGTCACGTCCGGTAAGCATCTCCGACACCCACTGGCAAGCCCAATCGACGCCCACTGTGTCTCAGTCTTCGGCCACCACTACACCAGTACTCGAAACCCATCCTAGCACCGATTCCTGGAATAACTCAACCACACCGCCACACCATCACTCATGTCCCTACATACCACAGTCATCGATTTCGGTAACAACCACCCAAACCCACTTCAATCTGCCCAGATCGTTTCCCCACCCACCCTGATGTCCTCACCAGAAATAACCCACACACTACACTGCTCTATTGACCAAACCTGCAAACAGCCCAATACCGTCCCTAACAGTAGTGACCCGAATTCGACCCCACACCAAAATACCCAACCTACCCCTGCCCTCACGCATTGTATGGAAACCCATGCCCAACATGGAATTTTTAAATCCAAAGTCCAATTCAACCTATCCACTCAAAGTCAAACCATATCCCCCATTCCCAAAATTAGCCAAACTAGACCCAAATTGGAATGCGACAATGTGTGAGGAATTTAATGCTTTAACAAAATAACACACTTAGGATTTGGTTCCTAGACCGAATGGGTGAATGTGATCTATTGCATGTGGCTATTTCATCACAAATTTAGAGACATTGGTGACTTAGAGCGATATAAGGCGAGACTTTTGGCTAATGGTACAAATCAGCATGAGGGTATTGATTGTGGCGAGACGTTCAGTTCGGTTGTTAAATTGACTACTATTCACATAGTTCTAAGCATTGCTATGGGTAAGAATTGGCCGATTCATCAGCTTGATGTGAAGAATGCTATTTTACATGGGGACTTAAAAGAAACTATTTACATGCACCAGCCGCCTGGTTTTTTCCATCCAACAACCCCTCATTTTGTATGACGTCTTCGTAAGTCACTTTATTGTTTAAAACAGGCCCATAGAGCATGTTATGATCGTTTTGCACAGTACATTATGCGGATTGAGTTTGTATGCAACAAGTGTGATAATTTCTATTCATTTTTCATAGAGGTAGTAGCATTGCTTATTTATTGTTATATGTGGATGACATTGTGCTTATTGCCTCATCTGATGCGTTGAAAAATAAGATAATTGCATTGCTTAAAACCGAATTTGCTATGACTGATTTGGGGAAGTTGAGCTATTTTTTGGGGATATCAGTGACTAGATCTGCAGATACTATGGTTTTGTGTCAGTGCAAATATGCAAAGGAGATAGTATACAGGGATAAAATGGAAAACTGCAAGATAATATCCACTCAAGTTAACTCAAAATCAAAGCTTAGTGCCGTTGATGGTGACCCAGTGTCTGATCCTACCCTTTACAGGAGTCTTGCAGGTGCACTACAATATCTTACCTTTACCCGACCTAACATTGTGTATGTCGTTCAACAGGTGTGCCTATTCATGCATGCCCTTAGGGAGCCTCATTTTACTGTCCTCAAGCGTATCATTCGATACGTTAAGGGCACACTTGATTATGGATTGCACTTATACCCCTCAGCACCGACCAGATTGTTATCATATATGGATGCTGATTGGGCAGGCTATCCGGACACGCGATGCTCCACCTACGACTATTGTGTGTTCTTAGGGGATAACCTCATTTCATGGTCTGCCAAGCGGCAAAACCATCTTATCCTGTTCGAGATTTGATGAATAATGGGTTCATTCATTTATCCTATTTCATTTAAATATCAAGCGTTTGTAGTCGGAATCAATTATGAAGAATAATGCTATTATATGCCGTGTAACTACAAACATATATTTCTACCCGTAAAAGTTGAAACCAAACAATCGCTTGAATTGATTTATGACTTCGATAATAATAAAGTCTTTCTTAGCAAGTTTTCTTAGTAAAATTTTTAACCATTGACTGCGTGGAGTTTACAGCCCGGGCAGAGGTAGAAGCTATGAATTTGGTCGAATCTTATAATTTTTGCTTAAACATTTATTTGTATTAAAAAAGTCATTAAGTATATACACATAATAAATTTAGAAATCAATCAATAGGACTTGAAATTGTTGTTTTAAAATCCAAAATTCATAAAACAAAATCCTGATTTAGCCTCTAATTACAATTGAGGGAGCTAGAAATTGAACTAATAATCTTTGTGGAGGAAACATAAATGGAAGTCACTCAAGTTTTGACGTTAAGCACTTGTGAAATGTTAAATCGTGAGACACTTTACAAAAATAATCTCGAGAAACTTATACTCCGTGAATTTTCATATAGAACATTTTACACTTACAAAGTTTGTTGCACATATATACACACACATGTATATAGCAGTCACTAATCACACTCTTTTATAGGGGTGAAAAAACGTAATCAGAGAATAATAGAAAAGATTCTAGCAATATATTAGAACGTTTCATCACCATCATCACGTATTAAAACAAGAATGTCCCAATCAAATCATCAAGTGACATAAAGCAGCATATCCGGAATTGGGATTTCTCTCACAATGGATGATTGTTATTCTCTTGAACCTAGCCTTTATTCTTTAATTCAGCTCAAACACTTTTGATTCGTCCAATACGTCCAAATTTTAATGAGTTTGAGCATAAGATATATTATAAAGGGAAAAATTAGCGATTTTCTGGTAGTGTTTCTTCTTTAGTTTGAATATTTTGATAGAGATAGACAAATAGATACTTAAGACGAAATAATGTGAATGCTGCAGAGTATACATATACCTTCGGGTTCTTTCACTATCAGAAATTCGCTAATTCTCGACGGAAATTGGCTTGTCGGTGATGTTTCCGACGGCTTTTCCACCAGAAAGCCCTTGCCGATGAGTCAATTTCCGAGAAGAGAAAATTAACAATTTTCTGATGAAGTTTCTTCTTTAAATTTCTCATTTTAGATTATTTATAGTCACATAAATATTTAAAGATTGTTTTAGACCATAAATTTCAAAAGTTTCCCTTTCATTCTTAAATTTTGTGTCCAGTCAAATAATATCACATAATTTAGGACGGAGGGAGTAATTTGCATTTTTGGATACTTAAGAATTTGTGTGAATGCTGCAGGTTCACTCTAATGAAATAACGCCACAAAAGAAAATTTTTAAAACCGTCTAACCTTGTCAAGCCTTCTCTATGTTTGTTGGAAGTCTCGTTCGATTTCTTTTTAATGGAGCACCAATAAACTTAAAATTCTGAATCCGCCACTGCAGGTTCAACATTTGCTGGAAGAAGTGGTAATGGCAGAGGAAGAGATAGTTTGGCTAGAGAGAAAAGTCGACGTGCTAAAGCTAAAGCTATACAGAGAGAAAGAGTTGGCGGAAAGATGGGAAATGCTGCAGCTTAAAAAAGAGTTGTAGAATATACACATATATTATTATTCTCAATATTATTATATTATTACTATTATTATTATTCGTATTCTTTTTCTACAACCATTTGTCTTTTTAAATCATGATCATAGTTTCTATTGCAATATTCTACATTATTTTTTATTTTTTAGCAAAACGACATCGTATTTTCATTTTTTAATTAAGCATTAAGCATTTCACATATATTATGTTTTATTATTATCACATCTTATACTATATTCTAAATAATTCATTTTTTTTTATTCAAAGCTTTTTAATTATTAAACCCCTTTTATATTTTTAAATCTATAACCCATTTTTATTTTTCCAACCCAAAACAATTTCTACCCAAAACTAATTTCATTCCCACAAAACTAGCCCAAACCCCTAACCAAATTCACAACCCCTCCCCCCAAAACAAAGGCCCAATCGGCCTAACCCAATCAACCAATCCGTCGGCCCAAAACCTTTTTAACTCCCAACCAAAACCATAAGGCCCCAAAATCGCACACCCATCGTCCTAAAAACCCAAACTAATCCCATTCCCTTATACCCCAACCCAAACCCATCGAAGCCCATACCCACTCGGCCCACATCCCTTTTTAACTCCCAATACCCTTATTTCCTTTACCCCCAAACCCAACACCCATTAATTCCCAAATCCCCATTCCCTACACCCCTGCCCCCTACGTTGCCGCACCCCTACCCCCATCACTTCACCACTGCCACCACCCTACCCTGACACCGCCAAACCCATCCCCTCACCCACACACCACAAAATCCGCAACACATGCCCCAAGAAATCGCCCCAAAAATCAGATTTTGTCCCCCCTTTATTTTGAAATTTGAATTCGTTTTGTAAGGGGTATGGGGGGGTAAACGTTGGGTTGCATATCTATAAAAAACCCCCCTTTGCTCACTGTTTTTAGAGGTTCCAATTCCGATTCCGGGAAGCTTTTAGGGGAAGTTTTTGGTCGATTTTTAAGTCCGAAATTTAGGTTCAAGTTTTGAAAATCCGAAATCTTCTTAAAGGTTGTATTGTATTTTGTTTGTGTTGTTCTTCACTAAAAATATGAAATCTTCTTAAGAACACTTCTTCTTTCTTTTGCATGTGTTCTTCATCTTAAGGGTTCGAAATTATTGGGTTTTTGGTGTTAAAGAATCTGAAGTTTTTGCTATTTTCCCACTGTTTTTCGGGTTCCATGCCAGGTCGGGTCGGTCGGGTCAAGTCGAAACCCGGGTCAAAATTTCAGATTTTTAGTTTGGGTTTGAAGATTTTAAATTCAAGTTTCTTTGTTCCTAATCTTGGTTATAAGAATAATCTCTTTGGTTTCTTAATTCCCAAATCCGAAAATACCCCTGTTGTACCTAGATTTCCGAATCCGAAACACTACTTTTAGCCTTCAATTTTGCAATCTGAAAATTCCATTGCATTCCTCATATTTTCTCTCAATTCCGGTTTGATTTGATTCCGGGTCGGATCGGGTCACTTCCGGATCGGGTCAAAATTTCAGAAACACTTACAAAAAAACAGAATTCTGTTTCAGAGAAAATCAGAATTCAAAATCCAAAAAAAAGAAAAATCAGAATTCTAAACATGTTCGGGCAGATTCGACGATTTAAAACGACGCCTCGGTTCGCTACCTGGAGAAGGTCCGTAAACTCAAATTCCTCTCGTATTTCATTTTATTTATGTGCTATGTGTGTTTATTGCATATTTAATTGTCTTTGATTACTTTAGCATGTTTTTAATTTGGTTAGTATAATTTAATTTAGTCATATGATGGATTGAAGTGTGTAGGTTAAGTTTTAGAATTTGCAGTGATTATGAGGTTGATTAGTGGAATATTGTGTTATATTAACTTGTTTATTTGACCATTTATGCCTATGTATGATGTGTTGGGAATTATGTGACGTGTAGGCTGTCTCAACACTTGCTTAGTAGAGATTATGATGTATATGTGTTTAGCATGATATGATGCCTCCATGCTTGCTTAGTAGTTCATCATCCTGATAGTCCAGTTTGTTGGTTAACTGTGGTATGATAATGATTTGACTTAGGATCTGCTTGACAATCATCTTGACCATACTGAACTTGTTTTGAAGTGTCATTATTTCCATTACATAGCCTGAATGTAATTATGTATGCTTAGTTTAGCTCTAGATATCTGAAATTGCCTCTTTGGATTGGTTACTTGTTCATTTCTATGCCTACATGTCTACATGATTGACTGTACCTTGCCTTTTCTATTAAATCTGAATTGCATCCCTATTATTATGAAAACCTCTCAAGTTATCTGGTGTCATGCCCTGCATCCCAAAGGATTGATTACTTCAAATATACTCTTAGTTCAAGCTCTTCTTATATTCTTAACATTAAGGGCCATGTCTTTGTTTGTGAAATTTGGACACTTTGTTGTGACATGGAGTTATTTTGTATGCTCACCCACTCCTTGGGATATCCTAACATGTATCTGATATAATAATTCATTTATTACTTGAGCAAGTTATGATCCTCATTCAAGAAAGTGGAAATGCCTCATATGTGCTTTATCATTGCTTTTGACAAACTTTGGTTGTTGGATACTCATTCTTCACCCCTCCTTTCTCTGTATAACCCGGGGGAGTTTCAAATATCAAATAACCTTGTGATGCTTCAACGAGCTTGCTGTATCTACTGCTGTGCTTGGTTGTTAGACTCGTTGGATATACTTGTCTGTTATATTGGACTATTGCTACTTGCTGTTGGTACACTGCAAAGCAGATGACTGTTGGCATTTTGGGATCATCCCTGCATCTGCAAGGCCAATTGTTGTTGCAACTTGAGACTTCAAAACTGTTGCTACGTTTGGTTTGCTATCGCTATCTTTCGGTCTGCTGGTTACTACATTTTTGGGATTAAATTGATGCATTCTGAGGCAGATGGCTGCTGCATCTTGAACCAATTGCTGCTGCTCTTTGGTGCCCCTTTCTGGGGGACAAAACAGTTGCTGCTTCTGAAGCTTCTAAAAGGGCTTAATTGTTGCCACTTTTGAGCTAATTATTACAGCATTCTGATCAAGTTATTGCTGCACTTTTGAGCATATTTGATGTTTAACACTGCTGTATTTTAGCCCAAATTGTTGCTGTTTTCTTGGCTGAAAACAGCTGCTTTAACATTGTTTCGGAAGCTGCAATATTTCTGAAAAGTCTACTGATTCGAACAGAATACTACACTTAGGCCGATGAAATTGAATTTGAGGCCGCGTCCCTTCGGAAAATGCCTCTCGGTTTTGGTTTTACTATTTTGGCATTATTTTTAGTGATTCGAATAAATACTACACTTAGGCCGATGAAATTGAATTTGAGGCCGCGTCCCTTCGGAAAATGCCTCTCGGTTTCGGCTTGCTGCTTTGGTATAATTGACTGATTTGAACATGATACTACATTGGCCGATGAAAATATCCGTCGATTTTTTAGGCCTCTACAGTCGGAAAGATGGAAATATAACTTCAGGGCAAGGATGAGACTTAAACCTTTTTACTTCATCCGAGAGATCAACATGTTTAGTAGGCGAGGCGACTAAAATAACCAACAAGTTATATGTTCGCAGCCATGACGTGATTATAATGATCTTTTCTTTTTCATCCGAGAGACCAACATGTTTAGTAGGCGAGGCAATCAAAATAACTACCGAGTCATACATTTGCAGCCACGACGTGATTGGAATGGTCTTTTTTCAAAATTTAAGTATGAGCCCTCCGTAATCAAAACATTTACTGTTTTGGATACGGATTCGAAGTTATTTATATTTAACTATTTCTAATCATTTGTTCTTGACAGCTTGCAGTGAATAAAGTAAATAAAGACAGATATTCCTCGGAGTTTATTTATTTTATTTACTTTCTTTAATTCAGCTTTTATCCCGCTCTGTATTGTAATATTATTTATTGTACTTATGTAATTATTGAAATGCTTAGAATAGGTAGACTTAGAATTAATTAATAGGGTAGTCTAAAACTGGAAACCCGTCGCTAGCTTATTTATTTGTAGGCTCGGTTAATTCAAACTTAGAAACCCTTCGCTAGTTTATTTATTTTTAGGCTCGTCATGCATATTTAAAATTTTCAAAACAATCTTTGATCATCTTCTATTCACTTTATTAATTGTACAACTCAAAATGATTTCCAAAAAATTTACTTCTTTGGCATTATAAGTAATTCGTTTTCCCCATGCTATTAATTGTCCCAAAATGCATACTTTTCATCTTTACATGTATTTTCTTTTTACTAAATACTTGCAACATCATGTTAAGTTTATATTTTAAAACATTCATTTTTCTTAGCAATAATTAATTAACCTGAGTTTGATCGGATAACCGCAAGTTAGCGGATCTTAAAGGATGCCTAACCCATTCCCTTTAGTATAATAAAGAACCCTTACCTAGAATCTCATTAGTTTCGCAGACCACAAAATTGGAGTTACATTGCAGCATTTGTTTAATATTTAGGTGTCCTAATTCACCCTAAAAAATTAGGTGGCGACTCATCAATCCAATCGACCCAGGAACCTCCAGATACGTTGTGCTCCGCTTCGACCCGCGGGTCAAAAACGGGCGTGATAGTACGTTTACGCGAATCCAGTAAACTTAAAATTTTATTTGGTAAGATAAAATCCTTTCATTCACAACACACCCGATCAAGCTTAGGATTTGTCAAGTGTATATCCAAATGGCTTAATCATTGTATCTCATCTATATTAGTTGACTACTAGACCATATTCTAAATACGTCTATTGCGTTGGCCAACGACTTAGTCAACCTAATATCACTGAGAATCTGAGTGTTTTCTCGAATATGCATACGAGGAATGAGTCCTAATCTTGGCTCAACTACCACCTTTAATCCACATCATAATGTACTCAATACAAGCCATATCTCAACCTATAAGGTATTTGAGCTTATGACGGGATCAAAGTACATTACAATGTAGATAAGACGCGTATTGACCTCAAGTCTAAGGAATTCTATGTCCCACACGCTGATCATACTTTTAGACAAGTATAACAAACAGTATATCAGCAGGGTATACAAATAATTCCAAAGTATCCATGTGTCCATCACGAATAGCCATTACTCGTAGCAGGTGAGACATACTACATCCTCTAAGGATGTGATGCAGACCACATGTCGACTTATCACATATCATCGATATCCCATTCTCGATGATCATTAGTCGAGGCTATTTTTAGAGTTACGTTATAATATTAAAATCTCACACTATTAATAACAGCGTAACCTCCAGGGATGCATATTATAGAATATTACAAACAATCAATTAATGATTCAATAATTGTAAATGCCAAAATATTAATCTCCATTAATAATAATACGAATATGTATAAAGTACATTTGTCCTAATACAGATTGTCTCTAGGACATAAATATACTTTCAATCTCCCACTTGGCCTAGAGCCAATCTCCAACATATCTAATGCACATATTCTCAAAATGACCATCATCCTTGACTAAGCTTAATGGTTTAATGAATGGGTCAACTAGATTATCGTATGTTGGAACATAGTCTAATCTAATCTCTTCAGTCTCCACCATCTCCCTGAGTATGTGGTACTTCCTTGGTACATGCTTGTTTATGTTGGTTGATCTTGGTTCCTTACCTTGCGCAATCGCACCAGTGTTGTCACAATAAACCGTTATTGGACAAGTGGCACTTAGAACAACCCGTAGTTCATTCAGGAAGTCAGATATCGCGACAACTTCTTTATCAGCTTCCGATCCATCAATGTACTCAGCTTCTGTTGTCAAATCAGCAGTTGTACCCTGTTTGGAACTTTTCCAGCTTACTGCTCCACAATTGAAAATGAACGTGTACCCAAATTGAGATTTGTAGTCATCAACATCTGTCTGGAAGCTAGCATAAGTGTACCCAGTAGCAGCTAGCTTTTCTTCCCCAACATAGACTAAGAAGTAATCTTTAGTTCGTCTAAGATACTTAAGAATACTCTTGACTGCCTTCCAGTGCTCTTCCCCAGGATTCTGCTGGAATTTGCACGTCATACTAAGTGCAAAGGCCACATCTGGCCTAGTACAGGTCATGGCATACATGATCGATCCTATAGCCAAAGCATATGGGATCCTTTTCATGCGTTCTCTGGTTCAACATCAGCGAACCAAGCACATTGAGATGGATATACACTTTGTTCGTGAGAATGTTGCTCTTGGTCATATTAAGGTGTTGCACGTGCCTTCTTTGTATCAGTATGCAAATATCTTCACAAAGGGCCTTCCTAGACATCTCTTCCTCGACTTTAGATCTAGTCTTAGCGTCCAGCCTCCTCCCACTCCGACTGAGGGGGTGTATTAACGTGTACAATATTATATTTTGCCATATTTAGTGTTGTATAAGATGGTAGATATAGGATTCCTATTGTATGAGGATTCCACATTGTACACCCTATATATATTTGTATTAATGAGAAATGTTCACCAAGGGAGATTAATACAATCTTACACTTAGTGCATCGGGCTGCCCTTTTTATCAAGTAATATGGAGTTCCAAATTTTAGGATTGTCCTGAAGTTCAAACAAGCCTTGTTATCAATAATTTTGGTTCTTATAAAAGTGAAACATGGAATAAATGTGTTAGAATTTGAAGCTTTGACAATTCAAAATATTCCTAAAATTTCAAATTCCGATCTTTCCAACTACAGTAAAATTTCCCGGAGAGTTAGGAGTATTTTTTCCTAATTTACTTTTGCTTTAAAAGCGGTTTAATAGTAAATAGTTCTAAAACAGTGGTTAAATATTAATTACTGGTTCAAAAAGTAGCAATTTGTCCATTTCTTCCTATTTCTTTTTGTTAAAAAAGGTAATATACCCGTGATATACATTTAATATACAGAAGTGTATATCACAAGTATACAGAAACAGTGGCCCTGCTCACTGGTGGACAGTGGCCCAATCGGCAGTTGGGCTGTGGCCCATCTCGGAAGCCCAGCTCGGCAGATTGGCAGAATTACAACCTTGTATATATGGTATATATATTTGTAATATATTGTAGTGTAAAGGTTACCTTAATTAGTGTTATACACTTACCTTAATTAGTGTTATACACTTACCTTAATTGTATAGTTAGAATTATGGTAGAATAAGGTTTTAAGAATAGAATAGGAATAGGATTCTCCTATTTTGTAACTTGTATATATACCTTTTAATTAATAAAAATAATCAAGGGGATTATTTCTTTAATGGTATCAAGAGACTAGGTCTAACAAAATTTTCTCTCCCAAAATTTTGTACCCTTCGGTCGAACCCCCCCCTCGGGTGTTCTCTTCCAAAATTTGTCTTCCGCTCTAAAAAAAACTCTCTTACTATTCCCAAATTTCCCCTCCTTCTTTATTCTTTCAACATATCTAAGAACAATTATCATCCCGCCCTCATGGTTTCTAACGTCAAGAACAATATCCCTATTGTGCTTGAGATGGAAAACGTCCAATATGCGACGTGGGCGAAATTGTTTAAAATTCACGCTATCTCCCATCAAGTTATCCATCACATAATTCCTCCCGCTACACCTCTTCCCGCGGAGAATCCTCATTTATGGATTACTCTTGATGCTACCGTTCTCCAGTGGATCTATTCCACTATTTCGGTTGACCTTTTACAGACGATTATTGAGCCGAATACCACGGCTATAGCTACCTGGAATAGATTGCGTGACATATTCCAAGATAACCAACATTCACGTGCCGTCACACTCGAGCAGGAATTCTCTCTAGTTTGCATGGAAGAATTTCCAAACGTATCTGCATATTGCAAGAAACTCAAGGAGTTGGCGGATCAACTCTGTAATGTTGGCGCACCTGTAACAAATAATTGTCTGGTTCTACAATTGGGTATCGGCCTTTCGGAGGCCTATAATGGCGTTGAAACTCTAATTTGTCAAAGCAACCCTCTTCCCACTTTTTATCAAGCACGCTCCATGCTTACTTTGGAAGAAGTCGGTTTGGCTAAAAAGGCGGCTACCAGAGCAAGCCCCGTCGTCATGATGGCATCATCCACAAATTCTTCAGGTTTTGTTGATAATTCAGGCCGAAACCGTACTCATGGTGGCGACAAAAATAATCGAAAGAATAATAACAAAAACTGCAGGGGCAAACGCGGTGGTTCCGGTGGTCAGCAGGCCGACATTGGGCCCCGTCCAGTGAACAATGGCCTTCCACCCTACTGGTCCCAGCAGTGGGGCCCATGGCAGTGGGGATAGGGCAATGGGCCAATAGCCCCTATTTTCCGGCGGTTTCCGGCGGCCGGTGGGGTCAGCCGATCCTTCGAGCCCAACAACCAGCAGTCACGACCCACTGCCCACTGGCCCAGCAATTTCAGCAGTTACGGCCCACAACCCAGTTCTGGTATTTTTGGGCTCCGGCTTCCGCAAGCTCACCACGCAGCGGGCCCCACTCCCACCGACATTGAGGACGCAATGCACACACTTGGGTTGACGCAACCGGATCCAAATTAGTACATGGACACCGACGCAACGACACACATGACCTCCTATCAAGGTACTCTCTCGTCTTATTCCAATTTGAGCAACCCTCGTGGTATCATTGTCGGAAATGGTAACTCTATTCCAATTCAAGGTTATGGTCATAAAATGTTGTCTCCCCCCAATCCACCCCTTATCTTGAAAAATACTTTACATGCCCCCAAATTGATTAAAAACTTAGTGTCCGTCCGCAAGTTCACCACTGACAATTCCGTTTAAGTTGAATTTGATCTTTTTGGTTTCTCTGTGAATGATTTCAAGATGGGGAGTCCTCTCATGAGGTGTGATAGTAGGGGAGATTTGTATCCTATCACACCCGATTTCAGTCCATCGAGTCAAGCCTTGCCATCAGCTTTTGCAGCCATTTCTCCTTTCTTGTGGCATGCTCGCCTTAGTCATCCGGGATCTTCTATTTTATCAATTTTAGATAAAAATAGATTTATTTCTTGTAAGGGTACGAGTCATACTCAAATTTGTCAATCTTGTTCGTTAGGAAAAATTGTTAAGTTGCCATTTGTGAACTCACATTCTCATACTTCAATGTCATTTGATATTATTCATAGCGACCTATGGACGTCTCCTGTTCTAAGTTTGTTAGGTCATCGATATTATGTTATGTTTTTGGATGATTATTCTAAATTTTTGTGGACGTTTCCAATTGCCAATAAATCACAAGTGTTTTCTGTCTTCATAAAATTTAGAGCATTCATTAGAACACAATTCGAAAGGGAAATAAAAAATATTCAGTGTGATAATGGGAAAGAGTATGACAATAGGGTGTTTCGGGAGTTCTGTGATAATAATGGGATCAATTTTCGCTTTTTGTGCCCTCGTACATCTTCTCAATATGGGAAAGCCGAACGCAAAATTCGTTCCATAAATAACATTGTCCACACCCTCTTACTTCATACTTCCGTACCCCCATATTTTTAGAATCATGCTCTGCAAATGGCAACATATCTCCTAAACATAATTCCTTCCAAAGGTCTGTCATATTCTTCCCCCCTCTAAATCTTATATAATAAGAATCCTTCTTATTCTCATCTTCGGGTTTTTGGGTGCTTTTGTTATCCGTTATTCCCATCCACCACAATTAACAAACTTCAGGCCAGGTCTACTCCGTGTGTGTTTTTGGGTTATCCGTCTAATCATCGTGGTTACAAATGCTTTGATTTATCCTCCAAGAAAATCATAATTAATCGCCATGTAATTTTTGATGAAACCCAATTTCCATTTACTAAAGTTCATACTCCCGAGCCTAGTTCGTATAATTTTTTGGATGATGGTATATCCCCGTATATTACTCACCATTTCTTGGACATATCCCGCACCCAAAATTCTCCAATGGGCCCACTGCCCGCTGGCCCAACTGTACCATCCCATTTTCCAATTACTGGATCAGTCCCAGCAATTGGGCCAGTCCAGCCCAATTCTAGAACTGGTCCAGTGGGTGCTCCAGTTGCCGATTTGGGCCCGCAGCCCACCGCCCGCCGGCGTCCGTCCCGAGCCCAGCAAATTCCCAAAATTTACTCAATTCTTCCTCGAGTCATAGACCGGTCACTCGTAGTCAGCGGGGTATTTTTACACCTAAAAGACATTTTAATTTACATTCTAATGTCTCTAAATCCCCCTTGCCCTGTACTCATGTGTCCGCCTTAAACGACCCGAATTGGAAAATTGTTATTACTGATGAATATAGTGCTCTTATTGATAATAAGATGTGGGAGTTGATGCCCCGTACATCTGGTATTAATGTTATCAGGTCTATGTGGATTTTTGCTCATAAGGAGAATTCAGATGGGTTATTTGCTCGACATAAGGCGCGACTTGTGGGTGATGGTAAGACTCAGCAGGTTGGGATTGATTGTGGTGAGACATTTAGTCCGGTGGTCAAGCCGGCTACTATTTGCACTGTGCTTAGCTTGGCTCTTTCAAAGACATGGCCTATTCATCAGTTGGATGTCAAGAATGCTTTCCTATATGGTGATCTCAAGGAAACAGTCTATATGCATCAGCCGTTGAGATTCAGGGATCCCAAACGTCCTCATCATGTCTGTTTATTGAAGAAGTCCTTATATGGGCTTAAGCAGTCTCCACGGGCCTGGTATACGAGGTTTTCTGACTTTGTTTCGACTATTGGGTTCACTCACAGCAGGTCAGATAATTCCTTGTTCATCTACCGTCGTGGTTCGTCCTTGGCCTACATTCTATTGTATGTGGATGATATCATTTTAACTGCCTCATCCGATGCATTACGCCAGTCTATCATGGCCATGCTCAACTCGGAGTTTGCTATGAAAGACTTAGGGCCCTTGAGTTACTTTTTGGGGATTGCCGTCAAGCGTCACTCAGATGGTTTGTTTTTGTCTCAACGAAGTATGCAGCTGAGATCATCGAGCAAGCCGGGATGTCCTCCTGTAAGTCCACTTCCACTCCAGTTGATGCTAAGCCCAAGCTTGGGGCCGCGGCCGGCGTCCCTTACGAGGATCCGACCCGCAATCGCAGTCTTGCAGAGGCCCTCCAGTATCTTACCTTTACCAGACCAGATATTACGTATGCAGTTCATCAGGTGTGTTTATTCATGCATGATCCTAGAGTTGAGCACATGAATGCAATCAAACGCACCATTCGGTATATTCAGGGGACACTGGACTATGGTTTGCATTTGTATCCTTCATCTACTTCCACAATTGTCGCATACACAGATGCTGATTGGGGTGGTTGTCCCGACACCAGACGGTCGACGTCTGGCTACTGTATGTTCCTTGGCAACAACTTGGTCTCCTGGTCGGTGAAGCGTTAGGCAACTCTATCACGCTCCAGTGCAGAGGTCGAATATCGAGGGGTAGCAAATGTGGTCTCCGAATCATGTTGGCTACGTAATTTGCTTTTGGAGTTTCATTGTCCCATTCAGAAGGCAGCCTTGGTATATTGCGGTAACATTAGTGCCATCTACTTTTTAGCTAACCCGGTTCAGCACCAACGCACTAAGCATATCGAAATGGACATTCACTTTGTCCGTGAAAAGGTTGCTAGGGGTCACGTTCGCGTATGTCATGTCCCGTATCGTTATCAAGTTGCAGACATCTTTACAAAGGGTCTACCCGCGGTTCTTTTCGAAGATTTTAGGGACAGTCTCAGCGTTCGAAGACCGCCCGCTATGACTGCGGGGGTGTGTTAAACAAGGTAATATACCCGTGATATACACTTAATATACAGAAGTGTATATCACAAGTATACAGAAATAGTGGCCCCGCTCATTGGTGGACAATGGCCCAATCGACAGTGGGGCTGTGGCCCATCTCGGAAGCCCAGCTCGGCAGATTGGCAGAATTACAATCTTGTATATATGGTCTATATATTTGTAGTATATTGTAGTGTAAAGGTTACCTTAGTTAGTGTTATAGACTTACCTTAATTGTATAGTTAGAATTATGGTAGAATAAGGTTTTAGGAATAGAATAGGAATAAGATTCTCCTATTTTGTAACTTATATATATACTTTTCAATTAATGAAAATAATCAAGAAAATTATTTCTTAAACTTTTGAAAATCTAGAAATGTTTGTGGACCAGCGGCACAAGGTCCGAAATTTGATGAATAATGAGTTCATTCATTTATCCTATTTCATATAAATATCAAGCTTTTATCTCAAACATAGTCGGAATCAATTATGAAGATTAATGCTATTATATGCCGTGTAACTACAAACATATATTTCTACCCGTAAAAGTTGAAACCAAACAATCGCTTGAATTGATTTATGACTTTGATAATAATAAAGTCTATGTTTTTCTTAGCAAGTTTTCTGATATAGTAAAGTTTTTGACCATTGACTGCGTGGAGTTTACAGCCCGGGCAGAGGTAGAAGCTATGAATTTGGTCGAATCGTAAAGTTTTTCACCATCATCGCGTATTAAAACAAGAATGTTCCAATCAAATCATCGAGTGACATAAAGCAGCATATCCGGAATTGGGATTTCTCTCACAATGGATGATTGTTATTCTCTTGAACCTAGCCTTTATTCTTTAATTCAGCTCAAACTCTTTTGATTCGTCCAATACGTCCAGATTTTAATGAGTTTGAGCATAAGATATGTTATAAAGGGAAAAACTCAAATATGTCATCGAACTATAAAAAAAAATGACTCATTTATGTCACTTGTCAATAATTTGGCTCATTTATGTCATTACCGTTATCAAAATGGCTCATCCATGCCATTTTTCATTAACGACGGCGTTATGTCGTGAACTTCTTTTCCCGGATAAGAAGCAATGACAGTATCTATGGAATAAGCATCAGCTAACTCTGTGTCATATGAAAAATGGTAATTATAAAACCGGCATTAATGAAATAAATATGCCACTTAGACTTTCGAATTCGTTGATTAGTGAAGCTAACTTTTTTTTTTTGCAAGGTTATCATCGAGACCGATTCTTTATTAATGAAGAATATATTAGAAGAAAGATGGGAACTACCATGTGTGTATTGCAACAATTGTTGAATCTATAAAGCAAAAAAAAATGCAGCTGTGTCAGGAGCAATTTTTACATGTTCTGTTTTTGCTAGCTAAGACTGTTGCAGCTTCGATGTAATACTGTTTTGGTGCCAAGTTTATCTCAAATATATCACAATGGCGAAACCTGAAATTTTGCTTAGGATATTCAAGATTTCTAAATATTAGTATATACGGAAAAAACTCAAATATGTCATCGAACTATCGAAAATGACTAATTTATGTCACTCATCAATAGTTTGCCTAATTTATGTCATCGCCGTTACCAAAATGGTTCATCCATGCCCTTTTTCATTAATACTAGTTTTACAATATAATTTTTCATTAACGCCGGCGTTGATAAAAAATGGCATGGATGAGCCATCTTGATAACGGCGATGGCATAGATGAGCCAAACTATTTGACGAGTGGCATAAATGAATCATTTGCAATAGTTCAATGGTATATTATATATATATATATATAGTAGTATAATTTTTTTCAATAATGGGTATTCAATTGACCATTCTTAAGTCTATGTAGTTGCGCCACTAAATATATAGTGTGATGGACATGGGTGGAGGTAGAGTATTATTTACGGGTTCGGACAAACCAATCGCTTTTGATTAGACTTTGTATTTATATTAGAAATTCATTAAATATTTCAATATCATTCAGCATAGTACAGTTTCTTAGTATAAAGAGTTAAAATGTTATGAGGCTATGTTACTTTTTTTTTGACACAAGTTCTTAGTACAAATTAAAAGTTGTGTGTTGGTGAAATGATTAATTAATAAAGATTTACATCACATAATATTGGGGTGTTTAAGCCATGAGTTGTACCTTGTAAGTTGTTAACAAAACATAGAAGTATATGTTTATTACCATTACTTTTTTATGAAAATAAAATTAAAAGGTCAAAGTTCATGGACGTCTTTCTCACCTCTATATCCTTAAAGTTTGTAGGTGCAACTCACGTTCACTTCATTTTTTTTTTTTTGGATTAAATTATCATATCTTAAATATTCACACAGCTCTTGCAATATTCCTATGTGACAGATTAATTACAAACAGTACCCCTCTTTTACATATTATTACTCCTTAATTCTGAATCAAAAGGAATACTGAATGATAGCGACGAGAAACAGAAAAGAATAATTCTTGAAGAAGAGGTACGTAAAGCTCAAATATGTCATTGAACTATCGGAAATGACTCATTTATGCAACGCGTTAATAGTTTGGCTCATTTATGTCATTGTCATTATCAAATTGACTCATCCATGCCATTTTCATTACCGCCGATTTTACAATACAATTTTTCATTAACATTGACGTTAATGAAAAATGACATGGATGAACCATTTTGGTAACGACAATGACATAAATGAGTCAAACTATTAACGAATTGCATAAATGAGTCATTTCCGAGAGTTCGATGATATATTTGAGTTTTTCCCCTTATATTAATTATATAAATGTTGTTTGGACTTTCCAAAAATGTTGTCATACCCGTGTTGAATCTTTCACACACATCCAATGACATTTTTGAAGAATCTGACTAATATCGAATACCACAACTAGGTAGCGGGGTATGGTTTTAATTTCTTCTTGAATGTTCGTATATTGTTAACTGATCGATCGATGACTTAAATATAACAGGTTGAGGAACTCCGGCAAGAATTAGATGGGCAACTTCAACTGAAAACAGTTTTGCAATATGCATTGCAAAGACCAACTGTTGGTGATTGTCCCTGCCTCTCCACCCTCCCTCGCCGGGTAAGTATATATATCTCCTACTATTTTCACTACTAGAAAATGGCTAATTTTTTATTGAAATTTCCGGCGAAATCTGTTGAAAAGTGACTCATTGGTAACATTTCCGACAGCTTTTCCATCTGAATCCTCTTACTGACAAACCAATTTTCGCCAGAAATTTTCGTAAAAAATTAGCGATTTTCTGGTAGTGTTTCTTCTTTAGTTTGGATATTTTGATAGAGATAGACAAATAGATACTTAAGACGAAATAATGTGAATGCTGCAGGGTATACATATACCTTCGGCTTCTTTCACTATCAGAAATTCGCTAATTCTCGACGGAAATTGGCTTGTCGATGATGTTTCCGACGGCTTTTCCGCCTGAAAGCCCTTGCCGATGAGTCAATTTCCGACAGAGAAAATTAACAATTTTCTGATGAAGTTTCTTCTTTAAATTTCCCATTTTAGATTATTTATAGTCACATAAATATTTAAAGATTGTTTTAGATCATAAATTTCAAAAGTTTTCCTTTCATTCTTAAATTTCGTGTCCAGTCAAATAATATTATATAAATTAGGACGGAGGGACTAATTTGCATTTTTGGATACTTAAGAATTTGTGTGAATGCTGCAGGTTCACTCTAATGCAATAGCGCCACAAAAGAATTTTTTTTTAATGGAGCACCAATAAACTTAAAATTCTGAACCCGCCACTGCAGGTTCAACATTTGCTGGAAGAATTGGTAATGGCAGAGGAAGAGATAGTTTGGATAGAGAGAAAAGTCGACGTGCTAAAGCTAAAGCTATACAGAGAGAAAGAGTTGGCGGAAAGATGGGAAATGCTGCAGCTTAAACAAGTGCACCAACAACAGCATCAAAGATTGATTTCAAAGCCATTACCTCCTCCCCGGCCCGATAGATCACAAAACAATCAACAACTCAGGAAACAATATCGAATTCGAAAAGAAAGAAGAGCCTCTGTTGGTTCCTCCATCGACTTCCACGTCATTTCTTCCCCAGTTAATCTCACCGGTAAGCCAATTAATCTCGGAAAAGTTACATATTTGGTCGCTCGCCAAAAATGACTACAACTGCTAGCCGAATGTACAAAATATTAGTCCCCTGTTACCAAATTAAACTCACCGGCCCGTGGTGCAACTTAATTTATACTAGAAAAAGGATTTATAGTAACTTATAGTATTCACTTGGCATTGTAAATGAACATTGGTGTAACTTAACCTGCTATGAAAAGTTATTTACCTTATTTTTGCTGATGCACTCGTCACCAACCTCCTATTTGTTGATGCACTTATCATTAACCACCATTTTTGTTGATGCACTTCTCACCAACCTTCAAATTATTGAAGTACTTGTCACCAATCTCCAATAATTTAATTATTTGTCTCCAACTCTCAAATGTTGATGCACTTTATCATCAATTCTCAATTATTGAAGCACTTGTCTCAAACTCCCACTTATTAATTCACTTGTAATCAACTTCCAATTTGTTGATGCAGATTGTCATTAAACTCCAATTCTTTTTTCATTGTGCACTACTCACAAACTTCTAATTGTCTTTTTTTTTTTTTACTTCTCGCCAACTTTAAAGAAGAGTTTCTTCCTCTTTTGTTATTTTTGCTTGCTCTTTTTTAAATCGAACATTTAATTACTCTCTCAATACATCCTTAGATCGAACGGACAATCGACATAGTGTGACCCTACAGGACTTCTCATATCGACATTAATCAAATTAAGGTCTATGAAGAACTCCTAGACGGCGCCGCAAGACGAACTCAATATATGAAGTACGTTTACGCGAATCCAGTAAACTTAACATTTATGTGGTAAGATAAAATCCTTTCATTCACAACACACCCGATCAAGCTTAGGATTTGTCAAGTGTATATCCAAATGGCTTAATCATTGTATCTCATCTATATTAGTTGACAACTAGACCATATTCTAAATACGTCTATTGCGTTGGCCAACGACTTAGTCAACCTAATATCACTGAGAATCCGAGTGTTCTCTCGAATATGCATACGAGGAATGAATCCTAATATTGGCTCAACTACCACCTTTAATCCACATCGTAATGTACCCAATACAAGTCGTATCTCAACCTATAAGGCATTTGAGCTTAGGACGGGATCAAAGTACATTACTTTGTAGAAAAGGCGCGTATTGACCTCAAGTCTAAGGACTTCTATGTCCCACACGCTGATCATACTTTAGACAAGTATAACAAACAGTATATCAGCAGGGTATACAAATACTTCCAAAGTATCCATGTGTCCATCACGAGTAGCCATTACTCGTAGCAGGTGAGACATATTACATCCTCTAAGGATGTAATGCAGACCACATGTCGACTTATCACATATCATCGATATCCCATTCTCGATGATTATTAGTTGAGGCTATTTTAAGAGTTACATTATAATATTAAAATCTCACACTATTAATAACAGCGTAACCTCCAATGATGCATTTTATAGAATATTACAAACAATCAATTAATAATTCAATAAGTGCAAATGCCAAAATATTAATCTCCATTAATAATAATACGAATGTGTATAAAGTACATTTGTCCTAATACAGTTTGTCTCTAGGACATAAATATACTTTCAATCTCCCACTTGGCCTAGAGCCAATTTCCAACATATCTAATGCCCATATTCTTAGTGAATGAGTCAGCTAGATTATCGTCTGTTGGAACATAGTCTAATATAATCTCTTCAGTCTCCACCATCTCCCTGAGTATGTGGTACTTCCATGGTACATGCTTGTTTATGTTGGTTGATCTTGATTCCTTAGCTTGCGCAGTCGCACCAGTGTTGTTACAATAAACCGTTATAGGACAAGTGGCATTTGGAACAACCCGTAGTTCATTCAGGAACTCAGATATCACGACAACTTCTTTACTAGCTTCCGATCCAGTAATGTACTCAGCTTCTGTTGTCAAATCAGTAATTGTAGCTTGTTTGGAACTTTTCCATCTTACTGCTCCACCATTGAAATTGAACGTGTACCCAGATTGACATTTGTAGTCATCAACATCTGTCTGGAAGCTAGCATCAGTGTACCCAGTAGCAGCTAGCTTTTCTTCCCCAACATAGACTAAGAAGTAATCTTTAGTTCGTCTAAGATACTTAAGAATACTCTTGACTTCCTTCCAGTGTTCTTCCCAGGATTCTGCTGGAATTTGCAAGTCATACTAAGTGCAAAGGCCACATCTGGCCTAGTATAGATCATGGCATACATGATCGATCCTATAGCCGAAGCATATGGGATCCTTTTCATGCGTTCAAGTTCTATAGTATTAAAAAGACTATCCTTCTTAGATAACTTGATGCCTTGTCCCATAGGTAGACCGCCTTTCTTGGAATTTTCCATAGAAAAACGTCTAAGCACTTTGTCTTTGTAGACTGACTGTGACAACCCTAACAATCTATTAGGTCTATCTCTATAGATCCTAATCCCAGAATGTAGCATGCTTCACCTAAATCCTTCATCATGAAGGTACTGGACAACCACTCCTTGACTGACTGTAGGAGAGTCTTATTGTCTCCCATTATTAATATGTCATCTATATATATGATAATGAAGGAAATAGTCTTATCCTTGCGTTTACTATAAACACATGGATCCTCTTTGCTTCTGACGAAATCAAATGACTTGATAGCCTTGTTGAAGCATATGTTCCAACTCCTCGAGGCTTGCTTAAGCCTATAAATGGACTTTTGTAGCTTGCATACAACATTTGGTTTGGACTCAAGTGAAAAACCCTCAGGTTGTTTCATATACACCTCCTCAACTAGATTACCATTGAGGAAAGCAATTTTGACGTCCATCTGCCAAATGTCATAGTCATAATATGCAACTATTTCAAGCCAAATCCGAATGGACTTAATCTTAGCAACAAGTGAAAAGGTTTCATCATAATCAACCCCAGGCCGTTGATTATAACATTTAGCCACCAATCTTGCTTTATAAGTCTGTACCTTATCATATGCATCAATCTTCTTATTAAAGTGCATCCTATGGGTCTAACCTCTGTTGGCAAATCAACCAAGTTCCAAACTTGATTTACGTACATTGAGTCCATCTCAGATTTCATGGCTTCTTGCCATCTCTGTGAATCAATGTCAAACATAGCTTCGTTGTAGGTTGTATGTTCATCGTCATCAGGAATATCTATCTCATTGTGTGTTTCAACAGGGAAATTAAGTGTTTCAGGCGGACGATGAGTCCTAGTGGTCCTATGGAGTTGAGTATTGTGCGTTTCAGTGTTTATTGCATTCTGATTATGAGAAGGTCTTTGTGTGTTGGACAATCCATCACCTTGAGAGCTTTCAGGAATGTCATTTTCATGTATTTCCTGAATAGAATGATGTACAACCATTGTATCATCTTCCATTGGTTGTGTATGAGAGTCTTACATTTCTGCGCTATCTCTCACAGCACTCCCACTGGCTGAAGGGCGTACTCTAAGTACCCAATCTTCACCAGATACTACCACGGAATCCTTGTTTAGGTCATTCGACAAGGGTTCAACTTCTGTGTTATCTTGTGATTATTGAATTTCTTCAAGTTCTATCTCTGTGCAGCTATGTTCCTTGTAGACATATTCTTCTTCAAGGAAAGTTGCGTTCCTGAAAACAATGACCTTATTTTCTCCAGGAAGATAGAAGTAGTATCCCTTTGTTTCCTTTGGATACCCCACGAAGTAACATTTCTCACTTTTAGATTCCAACTTGTCAGTGAGCATCTTCTTAACATATGCAGGGCACCCCCAGGGTCTCATATGTTTAAGAGCTGGCTTCTTGACACACCATATCTCATAGGGTGTCTTTTCTATTGACTTAGAAGGAACCTTGTTCAGAACATATATAGAGGTTTGTATAACATGTCCCCAAAGGTATATCGGTAGAGCTGATGAGCTCATTATGGATCGAACCATATTCAATAAGGTTCGGTTTCTCCTCTCGGCAACAATATTTATCTGTGGTGTTCCAGGAGGTGTCCATTCTGACTGTACTCCATGTAGCTTTAAGTAATCTAGAAAATCCTTGCTCAAGTATTCATCTCCTCGATCCGATCGAAGGGTCTTGATACTTGTTGCAAGTTGCTTCTCTACTTCCGACTTGTACTCTTTGAACTTCTCAAAAGCCTCGGATTAAATCGAACATTTAATTACTCTCTCAATACATCCTTAGATCGAACGGACAATCGACATAGTGTGACCCTACAGACTTCTCATATCGACATTAATCAAATTAAGGTCTACGTGAAGAACTCCTAGACGGCGCCGCAAGACGAACTCAATATATGAAGTACGTTTACGCGAATCCAAAAAAGTAAACTTAACATTTATGTGGTAAGATAAAATCCTTTCATTCACAACACACCCGTTCAAGCTTAGGATTTGTCAAGTGTATATCCAAATGGCTTAATTATTGTATCTCATCTATATTAGTTGACAACTAGACCATATTCTAAATACGTCTATTGCGTTGGCCAACGACTTAGTCAACCTAATATCACTGAGAATCCGAGTGTTCTCTCGAATATGCATACGAGGAATGAATCCTAATCTTGGCTCAACTACCACCTTTAATCCACATCGTAATGTACCCAATACAAGTCGTATCTCAACCTATAAGGCATTTGAGCTTAGGACGGGATCAAAGTACATTACTTTGTAGATAAGGCGCGTATTGACCTCAAGTCTAAGGACTTCTATGTCCCACACGCTGATCATACTTTAGACAAGTATAACAAACAAAGATATCAAATAGGGGTATACAAATACTTCCAAAGTATCCATGTGTCCATCACGAGTAGCCATTACTCGTAGCAGGTGAGACATATTACATCCTCTAAGGATGTAATGCAGACCACATGTCGACTTATCACATATCATCGATATCCCATTCTCGATGATCATTAGTTGAGGCTATTTTAAGAGTTACATTATAATATTAAAATCTCACACTATTAATAACAGTGTAACCTCCAATGATGCATTTTATAGAATATTACAAACAATCAATTAATAATTCAATAAGTGCAAATGCCAAAATATTAATCTCCATTAATAATAATATGAATGTGTATAAAGTACATTTGTCATAATACAGATTGTCTCTAGGACATAAATATACTTTCATTAAAACCCTATTCAGGAGCGCTTCCACCTTAATGGGCTCTACGCAAACGCTGGTCTAAATTGATCCGAGTATGTTTCAAATACCAGAGGGTTATATCGGAATGAAAAACTTATGGTGTATCAGAATATTCAAGAAATCAGAAAATATACACAGATCTGCAATCAGATTGGAGACTATTACAAGAAATACAAGGCTAGTTGAGAATTCAGATATGTATGGTTCCAATTGTGCATGTGGGACAGAAAAAAATGTATGTTCAGCTATAGTACTTGGATATAAGTTTTTTGGACTTTTTACAAATTATTTTGAATTTTTTTGCTGTATGTTCAGCTATAGCACGGGAATACACAATTTTATGCAGGGTTGTGTTCATTGCTGATTTACTAAATTAAATTATTTTCATCTATAATGCCACAATTTTTGACGTCGAGCCGAGTCAAGCGAGTCTAAGCTGAGTCCAAATCCAGCTTATTTATTCCGAGTTGATTCAAGTCCGAAGAAGTTCAATTGAACTATTACAAACTTCTCGTACCGACTCCTGAGCCAAGTCTAATCGAACTTATTGCTATAAATCTACAATGTAGTTGAGCTCAAGTTGAGTCGGATTCATACTCTCTTTAATATTTTTTTGTGTATGAGCTACGCCTTTAAAAATTATTTTCATAACAAATTTGATTGATTAGCAAAAAAAATAAAAATCGCTCTGTAATAGTTTAATTTGATGTATTACGATTTTAAATTCTGATGTAGTTAATTAAATATAAAAAATAAAATCAAGGGAAAAATAAATTTCTAATAAATTCAAAATATTTTGTACCAAAATGAATATTTTAAAATATGATAACCTTCCATTAGGACCTGTTCCTAACATGTAAAGTTCAATGACTTATTTCCTATTTCCAACAGGAGTGGGCCTGAAGTAGGATACTGATTAGGCCCAACAGGTTGATGAGTGGGAGTTAAGTTCACAAATGGCTTCATAATGGTGGTCTTTATTTTTTGGCACCGCTTAACAAAGTTTTAAAAAAATTATCCCCGCCTTCAGTAAATATGATAGACAAAACTTTCATTACTCTTGGGGCATAAGTTGTGGATATATTTTTTTTTATTACATAGGGGAAGGGGAAATGGGGGAGGAGATTATAACGTTGGGATTCGAACCCTCACTTACAAAGTGAAAGTTTAGGTAGTCAACCAACTGAGTTACTAGATCTCTACTTATAGAAACAAATTAGTTTTGTTGTAAGGCAAAAATTCAGGATATTTCAAGATACGGAACCTGCTCAATTGACACAAATTCTACCTTATAGGCAAAAGCTAGAACTTATGCTTGATGAGCAACATCAGAAAAACTTTTATCGTCCATCGGGTATAAGTTGAGGACATAAATTAGTTTTGTCTATAAGATATAAGTTAGAATATTTCAAAGTCTTACAAATTTTCCCTAAAAAAATGAATTAAGATATCACGATTGCCTTATCCAAAAAATTGTCAGATTTTGACATTATATGAATTAGACTTTTGTGGTGTGGTGTCGCCACAAAACCTATAAAAGTTGCCACTATTTTTTCAGTTAGTAGCCACAACAAAGGGGACCTTATTATAAGGTTGTGGATATTCGGTTGCCTGCAAAATTTCTTTCTGATATCTGATTTGTCATATCAGTAGAAATAGAGTTGGTTCCACCATTGGGAGACGGTAGCCGGACGGAATTCCACTGAAGAGATGGCAACAAAAGATGTTCATTTGTTGCTTTACGACCTGCAAAGTTTCTTTCTGATATCTGACTTGTGATGTCAGTAGAAAGAGAGTTGGTACCACCATTGGGAGACGGTGGCCGGACGGTCTTCCATTGAAGAGATGGCAACAAAAGGTATTCATTTGTTGTTTTATGACCTGCAAAGTTTCTTTCTGATATCTGATTTGTCATATCAGTAGAAATAGAGTTGGTTCCACCATTGGGAGACGGTGGCAGGACGGAATTCCACTGAAGAGATGGCAACAAAAGATGTTCATTTGTTGCTTTATGACCTGCAAAGTTTCTTTCTGATATTTGACTTATCATGTCAGTAGAAAGAGAGTTGGTACCACCATTGGGAGATGGTGGTTTGACGGAATTCCATTGAAGAGATGGCAACAAAAGGTGTTCATTTGTTGGCCAAATTACAGCTTCTTTTCTACTATGTGAAAGAATCCGAGCAGCATCGTTTTGTGTAATGCTTAGGAGAAGCAAAAACAGTAGTAGTATCATTTTACTACACGTAGAACCTAAAATGTTACTTTGTGACCTCATTCTTGATATTGTTGGAATGAGAATATAATGAAGAATTTCTTTCACCTAGAGGGAAAGTAAAAAATAATTAGTAATTGAAGTTTAAAATCACAAGGTAGATAATAAAAAACCACTGACTGTTAAAAAAAATGAAGGATTCAAATTAAATCTTGTTGGGGAGGAATGAGGATTGTTATTATGGTGAAGGTTATTGAAACTGGCTGCATATTTATACCCTACTGAAATAATTAACGTGTTTGAAAGACTTCAAACTTTCCAATTTTCATATTTCATGCAGGAGTTTTGACCGTTGACTGTTTGAATTACAAACAATTCTTGAAATTGAACTAGTCTTATAATCAGAGTAAAACCAAAAAGAAAAAAGAAGAGGAAATAATTAGTCGTTTGAGAATTGAAACATAGGATATTGAACTTGAAGCGACTTTAACCCATAATTATATTTGAAAGAAATAATCCCCTTGATTATTTTCATTACTTGAATAGGTATATATACAAGATACAAAATATTCCTATTCTATTCCTAAAATCTTATTCTACCATAATTCTAACTCTTCAATTATGGTAGTGTTTAATCCTACTTTAGGTAACAAATACATTACAATATACTACACATATATTTTCCAAATATACAATATTTTCATACCAAAACAACCAAAACCGAGATGCCCAATATGGGCAGATTTCGTGGCATTGAATAAGGCAATATACACTTGTATATTGTGTGTATATTGCCTTATTTAACACACCCCCGCAGTCATAGCGGGCGGTCTTCGAACGCTGAGACTGGTCCCTAAAATCTTCAAAGAGTACCAAGGGAAGACCCTTTGTAAAGATGTCTGCAACTTGATATCTTGACGGGACATGACATACGCGTACCTGCCCCCGAGCAACCTTTTCATGGACAAAGTGAATGTCCATTTCGATATGTTTGGTGCGTTGGTGCTGAACCGGATTACCTGAGAGGTAGATGGCACTAACATTATCACAATATACTAAGGTCGCCTTCTGAATGGGGCAATGAAGCTCTAAAAGCAAATTACGTAGCCAACATGATTCTGAGACCACATTAGCCACCCCTCGATATTCTGCCTCTGCACTTGAGCGGGACAGAGTCGCCTGACGCTTTGCAGACCAGGAGACCAAGTTTTTGCCAAGGAACATACAATATCCTGACGTAGACCGTC
Source organism: Anisodus tanguticus (assembly GCA_034509755.1). Classification (NCBI taxonomy): domain Eukaryota; kingdom Viridiplantae; phylum Streptophyta; class Magnoliopsida; order Solanales; family Solanaceae; genus Anisodus; species Anisodus tanguticus. The sequence goes on along the minus strand of CM067554.1, from coordinate 47,626,077 downwards.
TGGTGTCCGGACAACCTCCCCAATCCGCATTTTTATACGAGACAAATGTGGATGTGGAAGAATGATACAAGTGCAACCCATAGTCCAGTGTCCCCTGAATATATCGAATGATGAGTTTGATTACATTCATGTGCTCAACTCTGGGATCATGCATGAATAAACACACCTGCTGAACCGCATACGTAATATCCGGTCTGGTAAACGTAAGATACTGGAGGGCCCCTGCAAGACTGCGATAGCGGGTCGGGTCCTCGTATGGTGTACCTACCGCGACACTAAGCTTGGGTTTTGCATCAACGGGAGTGGAAATGGACTTTCAGGATGACATCCCAGCCCTCTCTATGATCTCAACAACATACTTTCGTTGAGACAAAAACAAACCACCTGAATGACGTTTGACGGCAATCCCCAAAAAATAACTCAAAGGCCCTAAGTCTTTCATAGAAAACTCAGAACTGAGCATGGCCAAGATAGACTGGCGTAAGGCATCGGAAGAGGCAGTCAAGATGATATCATCCACATACAACAGAATGTAGGCCAGTGACGAACCACGGCGGTAGATGAACAAGGAATTATCGGACCTGCTGTGAGTGAACCCAATAGTCGAAACAAAGTCAGTAAATCGCGTATACCAGGCCCGTAGAGACTGCTTAAGCCCATATAATGACTTTTTCAACAAACAGACATGATAAGGACGGTTGGGATCCCTGAAACCCAATGGCTGATGCATATAGATTGTTTCCTTGAGATCACCATGTAGGAAAGCATTCTTGACATCCAACTGATGAATAGGCCAAGTCTTGGATAGAGCCAAGCTAAGTACAGTGCGAATAGTAGCCGGCTTGACTATCGGGATAAACGTCTCCCCACAGTCTACCCCAACCTGCTGAGTCTTACCATCACCCACAAGCCGTGCCTTATGACGAGCAAATGAACCATCTGAATTCTCCTTATGAGCAAAAATCCACATAGACCTGATAACTTTAATACCATATGGACGGGGCACCAACTCCCACATCTTATTATCAATAAGAGCATTATATTCATCAGTCATAGCAATTTTCCAATTAGGGTCATTTAAGACGGACACAGGATTACGGGGTAAGGGGGATTTAGAGACATCAGAATATAAATTAAAATGTCTTTTAGGTGTAAAAATACCCCGTTGACTACGAGTGACCGGTCTATGACTCGAGGAAGAAGTGAGTGAATTTTGGGAATTTGTGGGCTCGGGACGGACGAGCCAGCAGGCAGTGAGCCTGCTGGCCCAAATCGGTAAATTGGGGCGTCTTCTGGACCAGCTCCAGAATTGGGCTATACTGGCCCAATTGCTGGGACTGATCCAGAAACTGGAACAGGGGACGACATAGTGGGTCCAGCGGGCAGTGGGCCCCCGGAGGATTTTGGGTGCGGGAGATGTCCAAAAAATGCCGAATAATATACGGGGATATTTGTTCATCCAAAAAAGTTATACGACCAAGGCTCGGGAGTATGAACTTTCGCAAAAGGAAATTGGGATTCATCAAAAAGGACGTGGCGATTAATTATGATTTTATTGGAGGATAAATCAAAACATTTATAACCACGATGATTAGACGGATAACCCAAAAATATACACGGGGTAAACCGAGCCTGAAGTTTGTTAATTGTGGTGGATTGGAATAACGAAAAACACAAGCACCCAAAAACCCGAAGATGAGAATAAGGAGGGTTCTTATTATACAGTATTTGGAGGGGGGAAGAATATGTCAGACCTTTAGAAGGAATTATGTTAAGAAGATATGTGGCCATTTGTAGAGCATGATGCCAAAAATATGGAGGTATGGAGGAATGAATTAAGAGAGTTCAGACAATGTTATTTATGGAATAAATTTTGCGTTCGGCCTTCCCATTTTGTGAAGATGTATGAGGACACGAAAACTGAAAATTGATCCCATTATTAGCACAGAATTCCCGAAACTCCCTATTGTCATACTCTTTCCCATTATCACATTGAATATTTTTTATTTCTCTTTCAAATTGAGTACGAATGAACGCTCTAAATTTTATGAAGACGGAAAACACTTGTGATTTATTCGCAATTGGAAACGTCCACAAAAATCTAGAATAATCATCTAAAAAGAGAACATAATATCGATGACCCAATGAACTAAGAACAGGAGACGTCCATAGGTCGCTATGAATAATATCAAAAGACATTGAAGTATGAGAATTGGAGTCTACAAATGGCAACTTAACAATTTTTCCTAATGAACAAGACTGACAAAGTGGAGTACGACTCGTACCCTTACAAGAAATAAAACTATTTTTATCTAAAACTGATAAAATAGAAGATCCCGGATGACCCAGACGAGCATGCCACACGGAAGGAGAGATGGTTGCAAAAACTGACGGCAAGGCTGGACTTGATGGACTGAAATCGGGCATGATAGGATATAGTTCCCCCCTACTAGCACACCTCATGAGATGGCTCCCCGTCTTGAAATCCTTCACAGAGAAACCAAAAGGATCAAATTCAACGGAAACCGAATTGTCAGTTGTGAACTTTCGGACAAACACTAAATATTTAATCAATTTAGGAGCATGTAAAGTATTTTTCAAGAGGAGGGGTGGATTGGGGGGAGACAACGTTTTCTGACCATACCCTAGAATTGGAATAGAACTGCCATTACCAACAATTATCCCCCGAGGGGTGCTCAAATTGGAATAAGATGAGAGAGTACCTGATTCGGAAGTCATGTGAGTCGTGGCACCGGTGTCCATATACCAATTTGGGTCTGGTTGAGTTAACCCCAACGTGTGCATCGCGGCCTCGATATTAGTTTGAGTGGGGCCTGCTGCATGATGGGCTTGCGGAGGTCGGGGCCCAAGGATTCCTGTCCGTGATGGAGCTGGGCCGTAGCTGCTGCTGCTGGGCCACTGGCCAGTGGGCCGCCATTGCTGGTTGTTGGGCCTGAATTGTTGGCCAGCCCACTGGCCACTGGAATTTCCTGCTGAATTATAAGGACGGCTGGCCCACGGCCCACTGCCATGGGCCCCACTGCTGGGACCAGAGGGGTGGTGGGCCACTGCTCCCTGGATGGGGTCCACCGCCTGCTTTCTGACCACCCGAACCGCCGCGTTTGCCCCTTTCATTTTTGTTATTATTCTTACGATTATTTTTGCTGCCACCATGATTATGGTTTTGGCCCGAATTATTAACAAAACCTGAAGAACTTGGAGAGGACGCCACCATGACGACGGGACTTGCTCCGGTAGCCGCCTTTTTAGCCAAAGCGGCTTTTTCCAACGTAAGCATGGAGCGGGCTTGATAGAAGTCAGGAAGAGGGTTGCTTTGGCGAAGGAGAGTTCCAACACCATTATAGGCCTCCGAAAGACCGGCAACCAACTGTAGAACTAGACAATTATTTGTTATCGGTGCGCCAACATTACGGAGTTGATCTGCCAACTCCTTGAGTTTCTTGCAATATGCAGAAACATTTGGAAATTCGTCCATTCGAACTAGAAAGAATTCCTTCTCGAGTGTGACAACACGTGAATGTTGGTTGTCTTGGAATATGTCACGCAATCTATTCCATGCAGCCATAGTCGTGGTATCCGGCTCAATAATCGTCTATAGAAGGTCCACCGAAATAGTGGCGTAGATCCACCGGAGAACGGTAGCATCAAGAGTAATCCATAACTGAGGATCCTCCGCGGGAAGAGGTGTAGTGGGAGGAATGATGTGATGAAGAACTTGATGGGAGATAGCGTGAATTTTAAACAACTTCTCCCACGTCGCATATTGGACGTTTTCAATCTCAAGAACAATAGGGATATTGTTCTTAACGTTAGAAACCATGAGGGCAGGATGAAAATTGTTCTTAGACATAGTGAAAGAACAAAGTAGGAGGGGAAGTTTGAGAAAAGTAAGAGAGATTTTTTAGAGCGGAAGACGACTTTCGGAAGAGAAATCCGAGAGAGGGGGGGGGGTACTCGGCCGAGAATGGCACAAATTTTTGGGAGAGAATTTTTTTGTAAAACCTAGTCTCTTGATACCCTGAAAGAAATAATCCCCTTGATTATTTTCATTACTTGAATATGTATATATACAAGATACAAAATATTCCTATTCTATTCCTAAAATCTTATTCTACCATAATTCTAACTCTTCAATTATGGTAGTGTATAATCCTACTTTAGGTAACAAATACATTACAATATACTACACATATATTTTCCAAATATACAATATTTTCATACCAAAACAGCCAAAACCGAGATGCCCAATATGGGCAGATTTCGTGGCATTGAATAAGGCAATATACACTTGTATATTGTGTGTATATTGCCTTATTTAACAATAATTTAAGAAACATCAAGTGATATGAAGTTTCCTGGACCGCGCATAGCGGTAGCTTAGTATTAACGTGTACAATATTATATTTAGCCATATTTAGTTTTGTATAATTATGGTAGATATAAGATCCATGTTGTATGAGGATTCCACATTGTACACCCTATATATATTTGTATTAATGAGAAAGGCTCCCCAAGGGAGATTAATATAATCTTACATGGTATCAAGAACCAAACCCTAAAACACCTAAACCCTACATTCTTCTACACCACAAGCCGCCGGCCTGCCCCTCCTCGGCCAATCGGCTTCACCCATTTTTTCTTTCTTTCTCGTCTTTTGGTGTTGTATTCAGTTCCTGCGGCTACCATGTCTCCCGCTCCCTCCTTCACATCATCTTTTCATCCGGCATTTGCCGTTACAAATATCAAGAATTTCATTTCCATAATTCTTGATCAAGAAGATGGTCAATACTTCTCGTGGGTCAAACTCTTTCGTATTCACGCCTGCGCGTATAACGTATTTGACCATATTGACGACTCTCTTTTTCTTCCCGTTGAGGTTGCAGAATATACTTGGCGTCGTCTCGACGCTATGGTTAAATAGTGGATTTACAGCACCATCTCCAAAGATTTGCTTCATACAACTATGAAAACAGGTGCCTCGGCTAACGAGTTATGGATACGATTGGAAGAAATATTTCAAGACAACAAAAATACTCGGGTTGTGTATTCGGAGGAACAATTTAATAATACACGTCTTGAGAATTTTCCCAACATGTCCTAATATTATAAACAATTCAAATTAGTTGCAGGCCAATTATCCAACGTGGGGACACCCGTCTCCGAGACAAAGATGGTCCTATAACTTGTTGCTGGCTTACCGAAAGAAGAATACGATACGCTAGCCACTATGATTCAAAAAGTCGATCCACTACCGAGTTTCAACAGGGCACATTCACAATTACTTTTGGAGGAAACTCGATGTGCCAAACAAGACGCCCATAATAAAAAAAGCATTAGCGGTTGAAAATCCGGTCACACACACGGCCCCCACCACCCAGCCACCACCGCCAGACTACCACCAGTCGCCGGACAGACACGGTGGAGACAAGGGCGGCAGATGCCGCAGTAATGGTAAAAGTGGAAAAGGTCATGGCAGAGGAAAGGCCCAACAGCCTGCCCAAACACCAGCAGTGTCCGTGGCCTAGCCCATATCCCTAGTCAAATTCAGAAAATTGGGCCTCAACTTACGGCCCACACTCCGCAGCGGGTGCCCATTACCCGCAGGCCTGGCCACCTAGCATTCTAGGCCAGGGACCAGGCCCACGACAGTAACCATCGAATGTCCAAAGCAAGCCCACCTGTCAGTCGCCAGTCCAGCAGAACTACAATCTGGCCTAATTTGATTTGGGTCAGGCTTTCGGTACTTTAAACTTGAAGAAGCCCGATGAGAATTAATACATGGACACGAGTGCCACATCTTATCTCACCCGCTCGACAGGTAATCTTCCCACATTGTTTCGCTTAAAGTATTCTCAATTTATTACTATTGGCAATGACAATCGCATTCCAATTGAGAAATATGGTACAACATACACCTAACCGCTTCACCTACCCTTCTCTCTAAATAACATTCTGTATGCTCCCATCATTATTAAACACTTAATATAAGTCCGCAAATTTACTCATAATAATTATGTCTCTGTTGAATTTGACCCTTTTGGTTTTACTGTAAAGGATCTTCGTGTGGGGACACCTCTTAAGAGATGCAATAGCATGGGGAATCTCTATCATTTCCTATCCACCTCCTTGCCAGCTCATGCTCTCCCATATTTCTCGCTGCTATTTCTCTGTCAACTTGACATAATAGACTCGGAGACCCAGGAGCTCCTGTTCTTAATTTCTTAGAGGCAATAATTTTATTAGATGTAATAATGAGAAACTTTCCCAACACTGTGTTTCTTGCTCTTTGGGCAAACATGTTCGTCTTTCTTTTAAGTCATCATTAAGTGTTACGTTTTCTCCCTTTAACATTGTTCATGCTGACTTATGGACGTCTCATATTACTAGCTCACTGAGTCACAAATATTATCTAGTCTTATTAGATGATTTCTCTCATTTTATTTGGATTTATCCATTAAAATTCAAGTCGGAAGTCTTTTTCAAGTTTCTTGAATTTCGTATTTTCATCAAAACACAATTTGAAAAAGCCATCAAATCTTTTCAGTGTGATAATGGTTGTGAATTTAATAATTTCACGTTTCACAAATTTTACAAAAATAATGGTATGGTTTTTCATTTTTTGTGTCCCCACACCTCCCCTCCAAATGGCAAAGCAGAACGAATCATCCGCACAATTAATAACATGATTCGTACTTTCCTGTTTCATGCCCATCTCCCTCCCTCTTTTTGGGTCTATGCTGCTAAAATGGTAGAATACGCCCTTAATATTTTACCTACTAGTACTCTTTATAACATGACCCCAACCGAAATCTTATACCGTCGGATCCCTTCCTATAACCACCTTCGGATTTTTGGTTGCCTCTGCTACCGAAATCTTGCATCTACGACCCCTCATAAAGTAGCACACCGAATTACTCCGTGTGTCTTCGTAGGTTTTCTGTCTAATCATAAGGGCTATATGTGCTATGACCTGTCCATTCATCAACTTCACGTCTCTCGTCACGTCACCTTTGATAAGACAATTTTCCAATTTTCAAACATACAAAAATTTTATAATGCAGACTACACCTTTCTAGATGAGTCAGACATCTCCCCCGTCATACTCACCGAGCTCCCCCGTACCACCACCACTATCACCGCGTCTCCGTTTCCACCCCAAGATGCTGCCACCATCGGCAGTGTCTCTGCTCGACTCCGATCATGACTGACACCCACCACCACCACCACCTGTCAGCCCGCTATCTCCTTGTCACGTCCGGTAAGTATCTCTGACACCCACTGGCAAGCCCAATCGACGCCCACTGTGTCTCAGTCTTCGGCCGCCACTAACCCTGCCACTACACCAGTACTCGAAACCCATCCTAGCACCGATTCCTGGAACAACTCAACCACACCGCCACACCGTCACTCCAGTCCCTACCTACCACAGTCATCGATTCTGGTAACAACCACCCAAACCCACTTCGATGTGCCCAGATCGTTTCCCCCACCCACCCTGGTGTCCTCACCAGAAATAACCCACACACTACACTACTCTATTGACCAAACCTGCAAACATCCCAATACCATCCTTGACACTAGTGACCTGAATCCGACCCCACACCAAAATACCTAACCTACCCCTACCCTCATGCACCATATGGAAACCCGTGCCCAACACGAAATTTTCAAACCCAAAGTCCAATTCAACCTATCCGCTCAAACCATATCCCCAAGTCTGTCCCCGGTCATCCAAAATCTATACCAACAGCAGTCCACTGTTCCGATAGTCTCGCCACTGTCCGGCACCACCCCACCAGCTCCCTGCTCACCCCTATAGCCCCCAGTCGAGTCACCTGCACCACCAGTGACACTGCTGCCCACTGGTGCAGAACCAGTGGACCAGTAACCTCACAGCCCCGACCCACCATCACTGCCCTCACATCGCATGGAGACTCGTGCACAACACATGATCTTCAAACCCAAAGTTCAATTCAATCTCTCCGCACAAACCTTATCACCCATTCCAAAAAATCCAAAACTAGCAAAACTGGACCCAAATTGGAATGCGGCCATGTGCGAGGAATTTGACGCTTTAACCAAGCAGAACACTTGGGATTTGGTACCTAGACCAGCTGGTGTGAATGTTATCCGGTGTATGTGGCTATTTCGTCACATGTTCAGAGACAGTGGTGACTTAGAGAGGTATAAGGCAAGACTAGTTGCCAATGGCACTAATCAGCAGGAGGGTATTGATTGTGGTGAGACATTCAATCCGGTTGTTAAACCGGCCACTATTCGGACTGTTCTTAGTATTGCTATGGGCATGCATTGGCCGATTCATCAGCTTGATGTCAAGAATGCGTTTCTTCATGAGGATTTGAAAGAGGCTGTGTACATGCATCAGCCTCCTGGCTTTGTTCATCCGGCAGCTCCGCAGTTTGTGTGTCGTCTCAGTAAGTCATTGTATGGATTGAAACAGGCACCCCGCGCTTGGTATGATCGGTTCGCTCGCTGTATCTTCTGCAGATTGGTTTTGTATGTAGCAGGTGTGATACATCTCTCTTCACTTTTCACCGAGGTAGCAGCACTGCATATTTGCTATTATATGTCGATGACATTGTTCTTACTGCCTCATTTGACGGATTGAAGAATGAAATCATTGTTCTACTCAAAACTGAATTTGCTATGACTGACTTGGGCAAGCTAAGTTATTTTTTGGGTATATCGGTGACAAGATCTGCAGCCACTATGTTCTTGTGTCAGCGTAAGTATGCAGAAGAGATAGTGTACAGGGCCAAGATGGCAAATTGTAAAATTATGCCAACTCCGGTGGACTCAAAATCCAAGCTTAGTGCCAATGACGGTGCGCAAGTTTCTGATCCCACTCTATATCGGAGTCTAGCAGGTGCTCTTCGATCTTACATTTACTAGGACCGATATTGCATATGCCGTTCGCACAGTGTGTGTCTGTTCATGCACGACCCCCGAGAGTCCCATTTTGCCACCCTCAAACGTATTATCGATATGTTAAGGGCACACTAGACTTTGGTTTACATCTATACACCTCTGCCCCAACCAAGTTTCTAGCCTACACGGATGCAGATTGGGCAGGATGCCCCGACACACGTCGCTCCACCTCAGGGTACTGTGTATTTCTTGGGAATAATCTTATCTCATGGTCACCCAAGCGGTAGGCCACGCTTTCCCGTTCGAGTGCTGAAGCAGAATATCGCGGAGTTGCTAATGTCGTCGCTGAGATCTGTTGGCTCCGAAATCTTCTTTTGGAGCTCCAGTATCCATTAGCAAGGTGTCTATAGTCTATTGTGACAACATATCTGCTATATATATGTCTCATAATCCAGTCCAACATCAGCGGACTAAGCATATTGAGATGGATATCCACTTTGTGCGAGAGAAGTTTGCCCGTGGTCAGGTCAAAATTTTACACGTGCCTTCCTCTTATCAGTATGCAGACATTTTCACAAAGGGACTACCGCGACAGCTCTTCACCGACTTCCGATCCAGCCTTAGCATTCGGCCTCCTCCCGCTCCGTCTGAGGGGGAGTATTAGCGAATATTCTCAGAATATTCTCCGTATATTTTGTAATTATGATAGATGTATATTTAAGGTAACTTAGGATTCTAATTGTATTAGGAATCAACCTTTGTAAGGTAAGTTAGGATTCATACCATATTAGGAATCAACCTTGTACAACTATATATATTGTGAATAATGAAAGGAATCCGAAAGGGAAATTATTATATCTTTCAGTATGACGTCTTCGTAAGTCACTTTATAGTTTAAAACAGGCCCCTAGAGCATGTTATGATTGTTTTGCATAGTACATTATGCGGATTGAGTTTGTATGCAACAAGTGTGATAATTTCTATTCATTTTTCATAGAGGTAGTAGCATTGCTTATTTATTGTTATATGTAGATAACATTGTGCTTACTGCCTCATCTGATGCGTTGAAAAATAAGATCATTGCATTGCTTAAAACTGAATTTGCTATGACTGACTTGGGGAAGTTGAGCTATTTTTTTGGGATATCAGTGACTAGATCTGCAGATACTATGGTTTTGTGTCAGTGCAAGTATGCAAAGGAGATAGTATACAGGGCTAAAATGGAAAACTGCAAGATAATGTCCACTAAAGTTAACTCAAAATCAAAGCTTAGTGCCGTTGATGGTGACCCAGTATCTGATCCTACCCTTTACAGGAGTCTTGCAGGTGCACTACAATATCTTACCTTTACCCGGCCTAACATTGTGTTTGCCGTTCAGCAGGTGTGCCTTTTCATGCATGCCCCTAGGGAGCCTCATTTTACTGTCCTCAAGCGTATCATTCAATACGTTAAGGGCACACCTGATTTTGGATTACACTTATACCCCTCAGTACCGTCCAGATTATTATCATATATAGATGCTAATTGGGCAGGCTGTCCGGACACGCGATGCTCCACCTCCGGCTATTGTGTGTTCTTAGGGGATAACCTCATTTCATGGTCTGCCAAGCGGCAAGCCATCTTATCTCGTTCGAGATTTGATGAATAATGGGTTCATTCATTTATCCTATTTCATTTAAATATCAAGCTTTTATATCAAACATAGTCGGAATCAATTATGAAGAATAATGCTATTATATGCCGTGTAACTACAAACATATATTTCTACCCGTAAAAGTTGAAACCAAACAATCGCTTGAATTGATTTATGACTTTGATAATAATAAAGTCTTTCTTAGCAAGTTTTCTGATATAGTAAAGATTTTTACCATTGACTGCGTGGAGTTTACAGCCCGGGCAGAGGTAGAAGCTATGAATTTGGTCGAATCTTATAATTTTTGCTTAAACATTTATTTGTATTAAAAAAGTCATTAAGTATATACACATAATAAATTTAGAAATCAATCAATAGGACTTGAAATTGTTGTTTTAAAATCCAAAATTCATAAAACAAAATCCTGATTTAGCCTCTAATTACAATTGAGGGAGCTAGAAATTGAACTAATAATCTTTGTGGAGGAAACATAAATGGAAGTCACTCAAGTTTTGACGTTAAGCACTTGTGAAATGTTAAATCGTGAGACACTTTACAAAAATAATCTCGAGAAAGTTATACTCCGTGTATTTTCATATAGAACATTTTACACTTACAAAGTTTGTTGCACATATATATATACACACATGTATATAGCAGTCACTAATCACACTCTTTTATAGGGGTGAAAAAACGTAACCAGAGAATAATAGAAAAGATTCTAGCAATATATTAGAACGTTTCATCACCATCATCGCGTATTAAAACAAGAATGTCCCAATCAAATCATCGAGTGACATAAAGCAGCATATCCGGAACTGGGATTTCTCTCACAATGGATGATTGTATTCTCTTGAACCTAGCCTTTATTCTTTAATTCAGCTCAAACTCTTTTGATTCGTCCAATACGTCTAGATTTTAATGAGTTTGAGCATAAGATATGTTATAAAGGGAAAAAACTCAAATATGTCATCGAACTATAAAAAATGACTCATTTATGTCACTTGTCAATAATTTGACTCATTTATGTCATTACCGTTATCAAAATGACCCATCCATGCCATTTTTCATTAACGACGGCGTTATGTCGTGAACTTCTTTTACCGGATAAGAAGCAATGACAGTAGCTGTGGAATAAACATCAGCTAACTTTGTGTCATATGAAAAATGGTAATTATAAAAGCGGCATTAATGAAATAAATACGCCACTTAGACTTTCGAATTCGTTGATTAGTGAAGCTAACCTTTTTTTTTTTTTTTTTTGCAAGGTTATCATCGAGACCGATTCTTTATTAATGAAGAATATATTAGAAGAAAGATGGGAACTACCATGTGTGTATTGCAACAATTGTGTCAGGCGCAATTTTTACATGTTCTGTTTTTGCTAGCTAAGACTGCTGCAGCTTCGATGTAATACTGTTTTGGTGCCAAGTTTATCTCAAATATATCACAATGGCGAAACCTGAAATTTTGTTTAGGATATTCAAGATTTCTAAATATTAGTATATACGGAAAAAACTCAAATATGTCATCGAACTATCGAAAATGACTAATTTATGTCACTCATCAATAGTTTGCCTAATTTATGTCATCGCCGTTACCAAAATGGCTCATCCATGCCCTTTTTCATTAATACCAGTTTTACAATATTATTTTTCATTAACGTCGGGGTTGATAAAAAATGGCATGGATGAGCCATTTTGATAACGGCGATGTCATAGATGAGCCAAACTATTGACGAGTGGCATAAATGAATCATTTGCAATAATTCAATGGTACATTATATATATAGTAGTATAATTTTTTTCAATAAAGGGTATTCAACTGACCATTCTTAAGTCTATGTAGCTGCGCCACTAAATATATAGTGTGATGGACATGGGTGGAGGTAGAGTATTATTTACGGGTTCGGACAAACCCAATCGCTTTTGCTTAGACTTTGTATTTATATTAGAAATTCATTAAATTTTTCAATATCATAGAAGTTTATGTTTATTCTTCAAAGTCAAATAAGATGCTACCAATATTTATAGGTACTATCAATATTATGCTTGTGATCATATTACCATTACTTTTTTTGGATTAAATTATCATATCTTAAATATAATATGTGGATGCACCCAATATTCACACAGCTCTTGCAATATTCCTATGTGACAGATTAATTACAAAGGAATACTGAATGATGAAATTCGAGAAATTGTTGATGCAGCCAAGCGAGGAGAAACAGAAAAGAATAATTCTTGAAGAAGAGGTACGTAAAGCTCAAATATGTCATCGAACTATCAGAAATGACTCATTTATGCAACGCGTTAATAGTTTGGCTCATTTATGTCATTGTCATTATCAAATTGACTCATCCATGCCATTTTCATTACCGCCGATTTTACAATACAATTTTTCATTAACATTGACGTTAATGAAAAATGACATGGATGAACCATTTTGGTAACGACAATGACATAAATGAGCCAAACTATTAACGAATTGCATAAATGAGTCATTTCCGAGAGTTCGATGACATATTTGAGTTTTTCCCCTTATATTAATTATATATATGTTGTTTGGACTCTCCAAAAGTGTTGTCATACCCGTGTTGAATCTTTCACACACATCCAGTGACATTTTTGAAGAATCCGAATAATATCGAATACCACAACTAGGTAGCGGGGTATGGTTTTAATTTCTTCTTGAATGTTCGTATATTGTTAACTGATCGATCGATGACTTAAATATAACAGGTTGAGGAACTCCGGCAAGAATTAGATGGGCAACTTCAACTGAAAACAGTTTTGCAATATGCATTACAAAGACCAACTGTTGGTGATTGTCCCTGCCTCTCCAGGTAAGTATATATATCTCCTACTATTTTCACTACTAGAAAATGGCTAATTTTTTATTGAAATTTCCCGCGAAATCTGTTGAAAAAGTGACTCATTGGTAACATTTCCGACAGCTTTTCCATCTGAATCCTCTTACTGACAAACCAATTTTCGCCAGAAATTTTCGTAAAAAATTAGCGATTTTCTGGTAGTGTTTCTTCTTTAGTTTGGATATTTTGATAGAGATAGACAAATAGATACTTAAGACGAAATAATGTGAATGCTGCAGGGTATACATATACCTTCGGCTTCTTTCACTATCAGAAATTCGCTAATTCTCGACGGAAATTGGCTTGTCGGGGATGTTTCCGACGGGTTTTCCGCCTGAAAGCCCTTGCCGATGAGTCAATTTCCGACAGAGAAAATTAATAATTTTTTGATGACGTTTCTTCTTTAAATTTCCCATTTTAGATTATTTATAGTCACAAAAATATTTAAAGATTGTTTTAGACCATAAATTTCAAAAGTTTTCCTTTTATTCTTAAACTTCGTGTCCAGTCAAATAATATCACATAAATTAAGATCTAGGGAGTAATTTGCATTTTTGGATACTTAAGAATTTGTGTGAATGCTGCAGGTTCACTCTAATGCAATGGCGCCACAAAAGAATTTTTTTAAAACCGTCTAACCTTGTCAAGCCTTCTCTATGTTTGTTGGAAGTCTCGTTCGATTTCTTTTTAATGGAGCACCAATAAACTTAAAATTCTGAATCCGCCACTGCAGGTTCAACATTTGTTGGAAGAATTGGTAATGGCAGAGGAAGAGATAGTTTGGATAGAGAGAAAAGTCGACGTGCTAAAGCTAAAGCTATACAGAGAGAAAGAGTTGGCGGAAAGATGGGAAATGCTGCAGCTTAAACAAGTGCACCAACAACAACATCAAAGATTAATTACTCTCTCAATACATCCTTAGATCGAACGGACAATCGACATAGTGTGACCCTACAGGCCTTCTCATATCGACATTAATCAAATTAAGGTCTATGCGGAACTCCTAGACGGCGCCGCAACGCAATATATGAAGTACGTTTACGCGAATCCAGTAAACTTAACATTTATGTGGTAAGATAAAATCCTTTCTTTCACAACACACCCGATCAAGCTTAGGATTTGTCAAGTGTCTATCCAAATGGCTTAATCACTGTATCTCATCTATATTAGTTGACAACTATACCATATTCTAAATGCGTCTATTGCGTTGGCCAATGACTTAGTCAACCTAATATAACTGAGAATCCGAGTGTTCTCTCGAATATGCATACGAGGAATGAATCCTAATCTTGGCTCAACTACCACCTTTAATCCACATCGTAATGTACCCAATACAAGTCGTATCTCAACCTATAAGGCATTTGAGCTTAGGACGGGATCAAAGTACATTACTTTGTAGATAAGGCGCGTATTGACCTAAAGTCTAAGGACTTTTATGTCCCACACGCTGATCATACTTTAGACAAGTATAACAAATAATATATCAGCAGAGTATACAAATATTTCCAAAGTATCCATGTATCCATCACGAGTAGCCATTACTCGTAGCAGGTGAGACATACTACATCCTCTAAGGATGTGATGCAGACCACATGTCGACTTATCACATATCATCGATATCCCATTCTCGATGATCATTAGTCGAGGCTATTTTAAGACTTACGTTATAATATCAAAATCTCACACTATTAATAACAGCGTAACCTCCAAGGATGCATTTTATAGAATATTACAAACAATCAATTAATAATTCAATAATTGCAAATGCCAAAATATTAATCTCCATTAATAATAATACGAATGTGTATAAAGTACATTTGTCCTAATACAGATTGTCTCTAGGACATAAATATACTTTTAATCTCCCACTTGGCCTAGAGCCAATTTCCAACATATCTAATTCCCATATTCTCAAAATGACCATCATCCTTGACTAAGCTTAATGGTTTAGTGAATGAGTCAGCTAGATTATCGTCTGTTGGAACATAGTCTAATCTAATCTCTTCAGTCTCCACCATCTCCCTGAGTATGTGGTAATTCATTGGTACATGCTTGTTTCTGTTAGTTGATCTTGGTTCCTTAGCTTGCGCAATTGCACTAGTGTTGTCACAATAAATCGTTATTGGACAAGTGGCACTTGGAACAACCCGTAGTTCATTCATGAACACAGATATCGCGACAACTTCTTTACCAGCTTCCGATCCAGCAATGTACTCAGCTTCTGTTGTCAAATCAGCAGTTGTAGCTTGTTAGGAACTTTTCCAGCTTACTGCTCCACCATTGAAAATGAACGTGTACCTAGATTGAGATTTTTAGTCATCAACATCTGTCTGGAAGCTAGCATCAGTGTACCCCGTAGCAGCTAGCTTTTCTTCCCAACATGGACTAAGAAGTAATCTATAGTTCGTCTAAGATACTTAAGAATAAGCTAGCATCAAGTTCTATAGTATTAGAAGGACTATCCTTCTTGTACGTCTAAGCCAGACCTGTGACAACCCCAATAGCTTTTCTTCCCTAATCCCCGTAGCAAAGGCTTCATCTAAATCCTTCATCATGAAGGTGCATCGGACAACATGGACTAGGAGAAGTAATCATAGTTCGAAATCTAAGATACTTAAGCAAAATACTCTTGATGGACTTTTATAGCTTGCATACGCCTTGGACTCAAGTGAAAAACCCTGTTCTTCTAGATTACCATTGAGGAAAACAATTTTGACGTTCGCCAAATGTCATAGGAATTTACAAGTCATACTAAGTGCAAAGGCCACATCGACCGGCCTAGTACATGTCATGGCATACATGATCGATCCTATAGCCGAAGCATATGTTTAGGAGATTAAGTGTTTCAGAGGACGATGAGCTAGTCGTCCTTTGAGACACACCGATTATGATAAGGTCTTTGTGTGTTGGACAATATCTCATCCTAAATAGGTGTCATTTTTCTATTCGACTTAGAAGGAACCTTGTTCGACAAGGGTTCAACTTCGTGTTATCTTGTGGTTCTTGAAACATATATAGAGGTTTGTATAACATGTCCCCAAAGGTATAGTTTCATTTGGATCACGAAGTAACATTTTTCACTTTTAGATTCCAAGTCCGATCTTCTTAACATGAGCTCATGTTTATGGATCGAACCATATTCAATAAGGTTCAAAGGTTTCTAGAGCTGATGAGCTCTCATGGATCGCAACAATATTTATCTGTGGTGTTCCAGGAGGTGTCCATTCTGATTGGAATCTATGTAGCTTTAAGTAATCTAGAAAATCCTTGCTCAAGTATTCACCTCCTCGATCCGATCGAAGGGTCTTGATACTTGTTGCAATTTGCTTCTCTACTTCCGACTTGTACTCTTTGAACTTCTCAAAAGCCTCGGATTTGTGTCTCATAAGATACACATATCCATACTTTGTGAAGTCGTCAGTAAAAGTGATGAAGTATGGGAAGCCTCCTTTAGCTTGAGTTGAGAATGGCCTACATACATCAGTATGGACCAAATCAAGCACCTCATTGGCTCGCACACCTTTCCCATAAAGTGGTTTATTGGTCATCTTTCCTCTCAAGCAAGATTCGCAGTTACCATAAGACTCCAAGTCAAATTGTTCAAGGTAGTCTAATTTCTTCAATCTTTCTATCCTTGATTCGTTGATATGACCAAGTCTGTAGTGCCATAGGTAGGTAGAGTTTCTATTACTTATCTTGGCTCGTTTATTTTGTACATTGAATATCTCTCGACTACAGTTTAGTGTATATAATCCATCCACAAGAGGAGCAGTTCCATATATAATATTATCAAAAGACAGTACTTGACTGCCATTATAAATATACGAGGAAAAACCCTCCATGTCCAAAACTGGGATAGAAATGATATTCCTCGTTAACGAGGGTACATAGAAGCAATCATTCAACACTAAACAATAGTCGGAAGGTAAATTTAATCTATAAGTCCCTATGCGCTCAGCATCTACTCGTGCTCCGTTTCCAATGCATAGGTCTACCTCCCTTGGTCCAACCTTCCTACTATCTGTTAGCCCCTGCACATTTGTACAAATGTGTGAGCCACAAGCGGTATCCAATACCCAGGAATGAGAGTTATTTATAGACATATTTATTTCAATGACGTACATACCTTGTCCACCAAAGGTAGGAGCACCTGGTGCTTTTCCTCCTCCTGGTGCCGTGCTGTACTTCTTCCAATGCCCCTTCTTGTGGCAGTTGAGGCATTCATCCTTAGCCGAATTTACCTTCTTCTTCACACCTCCCTTAGGCTTCACATTTGAGGGCGCATCGATTGCTTTGCCCTTCTTCTTCTGGCATTCCTTGCCTTTCGGCTTGGGTCGGCTAGAAGAGCTCACCATGAGCACAGCTTTGCCTTTGGAAGACTCAAAGGTCTTGAGGATGTTGTGCAGCTCCGACAGAGTCACCTTCGTTCCATTCATATTGAAATTCACTATGAAGTTCTCAAAAGAATGAGGGAGAGAGTTCATGATGAGGGTGGTAGTGACATTCTTTTCAAGCTTCGTTCCAATTGAAGCAAGCCTCTCTATCAGCCCTATCATCTTCAACACATGCTGTGAGACTGCCCCCTTCATTGAACTCATACTTAAAGAGTTCTATTAGTAACTCATATTCCATAGTTTGGGATTGTGAGTCATAGAGACTCTTCAAGTGTTCGAGCATCTCATTGGGCCTCATGTTCTCATGTTGTCTCTGAAGTTCCATATACATGGAAGACAACATCACGCATTGCGCTGAAGTGGCATCATCTAGGTGTTTCTGGTAAGCATCCTTATCAAAAGAGGCATATTCAGCAGAGTTTGTCGCAGGGACTGTTGGGAACACTGTGTCCAACACATATTCTATTTTCTCTTGTCTCAGTGCTATTCACATATTCCTTAGCCAGTCAAGGTAGTTTGGCCCAGTAAGTTTGTTCATCTCAATCAACATTTTCAACGATAAGCTCGACATCTTTAATAATCTGAAGAATTAGATAGACTGAAAATCAAACACAAAATTTGTTTTCTATTATACACATTCGTTTAGGCTAATCAACATGGCATTTTGTTTAATTAGCTCCCACTATTTTAACATACTTCTACGACCCCATGGTAGAATACGGACCTATTTTAATTGAGGTCATAATGGGCCAAGATCCAAGCTTATGCTATCTCCACGTTTGCTTTGGCTGATAACTTCAACAACACATCTTGGTAGGTTCTAATCCAATTGCAAAACTTATTTGCAACTCTTGGTTGATCAAATATTACATTTAATCTTGCGTCCTTAGATTAGTCCACACTTTGGAGCCAAGATTTGTCTAAGCAAGTCAACCCCATTATACGACTGCGTTTATGTATCTAAGTAAATTTGGTCTTTGTGAGAAAATACTTTGGTGTACATACCCACAAAATTTTATCGTTACCTTTACATTAAAACACATCTATGAAAGAGTTTGGGTTCTCGTAGACTTAGAGCAAATGCTTTGGCATAAATACTCGTATCGCCGAAAAGGATTTTGCACTCTAACAATTATAATGGACGACGCGTTTTATTTTAGACTTGTATTCAAAACTTTGGGGAATATTACAATTGAGGGTTTTAACCAAAATCAACTCTTTTACACCATATCCAATATGTCAGCTTAATATCATGCAAAACTAATGACACATAGTTGGGAACCGTCAACCCAATATGCATGATATAAGATGGTTTAATCAAATACTGGGGTCCGCCTGCCCAGGCAGTTATAGTGGATGCTAATCTAGTAATTTAAATGACAAACAATTTTGACATTTAGCACATAAACAATATACTTGTCAAATATACTGTATAATAATAATCATGGGTTAAACATTCTGAACTCTGATTTTTTTTGTTTCTGGACAGGTGGAGCGCGACGCTAGCGCCTCAGCGCTGCAGAGGTAGAAATATTTGTGCTTCTGCAAATGCATTAGCGCTGCGGCGCTCCACCATGGAGTTGCGTCGCCTATAGTCTAGTGAGTCCAAGTTTTGAAACGAAGCATTAGCGTCGCGGCACTCCACCATGGAGTCGCGGTGCCTCCCTGAAACTCTAGCAAACATTGCGGCACCGATGTCCTAACAAATATTTCTGTGTTGATTTTTTCAAAATCATTCAACCCCTAAATCCAATTTAGGAATCAAATCACAGGTCCTTTAACATCACCACCATTATCAATAACGCATACATCGACCATCATCTGTCTTTACCCGTTCTTAGCCGTGCACCGTGCAATGAGCCAGACAAAGAACTTTTGGTTTAGTTCGAGTTAGAGCGGAATGACTTCCTCGAGTTAGTGTAGGAGATAATTTAGGGTGATATCGGAAGGTTAACATTTTGTTAAGACATGTACGATTTCAAGAAATCTTGTTTTAATCCAATTTTATATTTAATCCATATTATTATGTCATTCAATTGTTATATAACCATTGAACTAGCCTGGGCTCTGATACCACTGTAGGAATTTGTTGGGTTCAAAACACATAAGTAAGGCACAACGGAAGTTTTAAAATTTTGTTTCTTACTTACCCCAATAAGTTTTCTGGTATGATTATACAACAATCAAACCTGTAACATAAAGCATAATACTTACAGGTTATAGTAACTGGAATCTTTATCTAATATAAGGTTGACACGCGGTTTCCCTTTCGACTGCAAGCTCCAAGCTTCAATGTAATACTCTTTCGGAAAGCTAGGAAATCCGGCAGAGGTTCGAGAGAATTTTGATTCTAAGTCTCTAAGACTTAGAATGATAATATGAAATTGGTGTTTGAATAGTGAAGAGAATGCCTCTATTTATAGGTGAAAATTAGGTCAAAACCGGATTAGGGTTTGACCTTGGGCCTGACCCAAAAATCGAGGCAGAGGCGCCGCAGCCCTAGGGTATGGGCACCACGACGCTCGACGTGCTCCTGCACTGTCTCGATTTATTTTCTGCGCATTCTTAATTAAATCCAAAATCCAATTTTGACTTAATTAAAATAATCATTATTCATTTAAATATCTCGATTCTAAATTGAACATTTAATTACTCTCTCAATACATCCTTAGATCTAATGGACAATCGACATAGTGTGACCCTACATGCCTTCTCATAGCGACATTAATCAAATTAAGGTCTACGTGGAACTCTAGACGGCGCCGCAAGACGAACTCAATATGTGAAGTACGTTTACGCGAATCCGGTAAACTTAACCTTTATGTGGTAAAATAAAATCATTTCATTCACAACACACCCGTTCAAGCTTAGGATTTGTCAAGTGTCTATCCAAATAGCTTAATTATTGTATCTCATCTATTTAGTTGACAACTAGACCATATTCGAAATACGACTATTGTGTTGGCCAACGACTTAGTCAACCTAATATCACTGAGAATCCAAGTGTTCTCTCGAATATGCATTCGAGGAATGAATCCTAATCTTGGATCAACTACCACCATTAATCCACATTGTAATGTACCAAATACAAGCTGTATCTCAACCTATAAGGCATTTGAGCTTAGGACGGGATCAAAGTACATTACTTTGTAGATAAGGCGCGTATTGACCTCAAGTCTAAGGACTTCTATGTCCCACACGCTGATCATACTTTAGACAAGTATAACAAACAGTATATCAGCAAGGTATACAAATACTTCCAAAGTATCCATGTGTCCATCACGAGTAGTCATTACTCGTAGCAGGTGAGACATACTACATCTTCTAAGGATGTGATGCACACCACATGTCGACTTATCACATATCATCGATATCTCATTCTCGATGATCATTAGTCGAGGCTATTTTAAAAGTTACGTTATAATATTAATAGCTCACACTATTAATAACAGCGTAACCTCCAGGGATGCATATTATAGAATATTACAAACAATCAATTAATAATTCAATAATTGCAAATGCCAAAATATTAATCTCCATTAATAATAATATGAATGTGTATAAAGTACATTTGTCCTAATACAGATTGTCTCTAGGACATAAATATACTTTCATTAAAACCCTATTCAGGAACGCTTCCACCTTAATGGGCTCTACGCAAACGCAGGTGTAAATTGATCCGAGTATGTTTCAAATACCAGAGGGTTATATCGGAAAAAAAAACTTATGGTGTATCAGAATATTCAAGAAATCAGAAAATATACACAGATCTGCAATCAGATTGGAGGCTATTACAAAAAATACAAGGCTAGCTGAGAATTCAAATATGTATGGTTCCAATTGTGCATGTGGGATAGAAAAAAATGTTTGTTCAGCTATAGTACTTGGACATAAGTTTTCTGGACTTTTTAAAAATTATTTTGAATTTTTTTGCTGTATGTTCAGCTATAGCACGGGAATACACAATTTTATGCAGGATTGTGTTCATTGCTGATTTACTGAATTAAATTATTTTCATCTATAATGCCACGATTTTTTACGTCAAGCGAGTCCAAGATGAGTCCAAATCCAGCTTATTTATTCCGAGCTGATTCAAGTCTGAAGAAGTTCAATTGAACTATCACAAACTTCTCGTACCGACTCCTGAGCCAAGTCTAATCGAACTTATTGCTATAATTCTACAATGTAGTTGAGCTCAAGTTGAGTCGGATTTATACACTCTTTAATATTTTTTTGTGTATGAACTACGCCTTTAAAAATTATTTTCATAACAAACTTCATTGATTAGCAAAAAAATAAAAATCGCTCTGTAATAGTTTAATTTGATGCATTACGATTTTAAATTCTGATGTAGTTAATTAAATATAAAAAATAATATCAAGGGAAAAATAAATTTCTAATAAATTCAAAATATTTTGTACCAAAATTAATATTTTGAAATATGATAACCTTCCATTAGGACCTGTTCCTAACATGTAAAGTTCAATGACTTATTTCCTATTTCCAACAGGAGTGGGCCTGAAGTAGGATACAGATTAGGCCCAACAGGTTGATGAGTGGGGTTAAGTTCACAAATGGCTTCATAAGGGTGGTCTTTATTTTTTGGCCCCGCTTAACAAAGTTTTAAAAAAATTATCCCCGCTTCAGTAAATATGATAGGCAAAACTTTCATTACTCTTGGGGCATAAGTTGTGGATATATTTTTTTTTATTACACAGGGGAAGGAGAAATGGGGGAGGAAATTATAACGTTGGGATTCGAACCCTCACTCACAAAGTGAAAGTTCAGGTTGTCAACCAACTGAGCTACTAGATCTCTACTTATAGAAACAAATTAGTTTTGTTGTAAGACAAAAATTCAGGATATTTCAAGATACGGAACCTGCTCAATTGACACAAATTCTACCTTATAGGCAAAAGCTAGAACTTATGTTTGATGAGCAACATCAGCAAAACTTTTATCGTCCATCGGGCATAAGTTGAGGACATAAATTAGTTTTGCCTATAAGATATAAGTTTAGAATATTTCAAGACAGTGAACCTACTCAATTGACCACAAGTTCTGTCTTAAGTGCTTCCCGACGAATTTTTTCAAGTTAATGTCATTTTTCAAAAAATCTATTAAGTTCAGACAAAGATTCAAGACTGAACACTTTTGAGGACTATCACATATCATTTTTTAAATGAGTTGCTCTAGAAAAATGTTTCAATCCGCTAAATTGAGAGAGAAAAGCGCAAAGCGATGAGTTGAATCGAGAGAGAGAAGCACAAAGCAACTCCACGAGCTGAGATGAAAAAGAGAAGCCTAGAGAGATAGCACTTGAAAAGAGAAAGAGATTGTATAAGCGGGATGACCAAAGAATATGGCTCCTGAATTGATTTAGTACTTGGTATTTAATAAATAGACTCCAAGAATATAGGAATTAGAAAAAAAAATACTTTACTCTGTCCTGTGTATCATTCTCTCTAAATTCTAACATTGCTAATGCTTAGTAGTGTAGGCTGTAACCACACACACATTTGCTAAATAATCAAACTAGGGATATATATGATCTTCAATAATTCAACAAGAAGTTACAAAAGTACAATTAAGAGTTTCCATCACTCTATAGTATGGAGAAAAAAAAAACATAGTTATTAGTCTTACAAATTTTCCCTAAAAAAAATGAATTAAGTTAATTAAGATATCACGATTGCCTTATCCAAAAAATTGTCAAATTTTGACATTATATGAATTAAACTGCAGAGGCCATAGTAATGGTAAAGGTGGAAAGGGTCGTGGCAGAGGAAAGGCCCAACAGCCTGCCCCAACCCCAGCAGTGTCCGTGGCCTGTCCCATATCCCTGGTCAAATTCATAAAATTGGGCCTCAGCTTACGGCCCACACTCCGCAGCAGGTGGCCATTACCTGCAGGCCTGGCCACCTAGCATTCTAGGCCAGGGACCAGGCCCACGACAGCAACCAGCGAATGTCCAGCAAGCCCACCTGTCTGCCGCCAGCCAGCAGAACTACGGTCTGGCCCAATTTGATTTGGGTCAGGCTTTCGGTACTTTAAACTTGAAGAAGCCCGATGAGAATTAATACATGGACACGAGTGCCACATCTTATCTCACCCGCTTGGCAGGTAATCTTCCCACATTGTTTCGCTTAAAGTATTCTCAATTTATTACTATTGGCAATGACAATCGCATTCCAATTTAGGAATATGGTACAACATACACCCAACCGCTTCACCTACCCTTCTCTCTAAATAACATTATGTATGCTCCCAACATTATTAAACACTTAATATCTGTCCGCAAATTTACTCAGAATAATTATGTCTCTGTTGAATTTGACCCTTTTGGTTTTACTGTAAAGGATCTTCGTGTGGGGACACCTCTTACGAGATGCAATAGCATGGGGAATCTCTATCCTTTCCTATCCACCTCCGTTGCCAGCTCATGCTCTCCTATATTTCTCGCTGCTATTTCTCTGTCAACTTGACATAATAGACTCGGAGACCCAGGAGCTCCTGTTCTTAATTTCTTAGAGGCAATAATTTTATTAGATGTAATAATGGGAAACTTTCCCAACACTGTGTTTCTTGCGCTTTGGGCAAACATGTTCGTCTTCCTTTTAAGTCATCATTAAGTGTTACGTTTCTCCCTTTAACATTATTCATGCTGACTTATGGACGTCTCCTATTACTAGCTCACTGAGTCACAAATATTATCTAGTCTTATTAGATGATTTCTCTCATTTTATTTGGATTTATCCATTAAAATTCTAGTCGGAAGTCTTTTTCAAGTTTCTTGAATTTCGTATTTTCATCAAAACACAATTTGAAAAAGCCATCAAATCTTTTCAGTGTGATAATGGTTGTGAATTTAATAATTTCACGTTTCACAAATTTTACAAAAATAATGGTATGGTTTTTCATTTTTTGTGTCCCCATACCTCCTCCAAATGGCAAAGCAGAACGAATCATCCGCACAATTAATAAAATGGTTCGTACTTTCCTGTTTCATGCCCATCTCCCTCCCTCTTTTTGGGTCTATGCTGCTAAAATGGTAGAATACACCCTTAATATTTTACCTATTAGTACTCTTTATAACATGACCCCAACTGAAATCTTATACCGTCGGATCCCTTCCTATGACCACCTTCGGATTTTTGGTTGCCTCTGCTACCCAAATCTTGCATCTACGACCCCTCATAAATTAGCACCCCGAATCACTTTGTGTGTCTTCGTAGGTTTTCCGTCTAATCATAAAGGCTATATGTGCTATGACCTGTCCACTCATCAAATTAACGTCTCTCGTCACGTCACCTTTGACGAGACAATTTTCCTATTTTCAAACATATAAAAATTCTGTAACGCAGACTACACCTTTCTAGTTGAGTCAGACATCTCCCCCGTCATACTCACCGAGCTCCCCCGTACCCCCACCACTATCACCGCATCTCCGTCTCCACCCCAAGATGCTGTCACGATCGGCAGTGTCTCTGCTCGACTCCGATCATCACTGACACCCACCACCACCACCGCCTGTCAGCCCACTGTCTCCCTATCACGTCCAGTAAGCATCTTCGATACCCACTGGCAAGCCCAATCGACGCCGACTGTGTCTCAGTCTTCGGCCGCCACTAACCCCGCCACTACACCAGTACTCGGAACCCATCCTAGCACCGATTTCTGGAACAACTCAACCACACCGCCACACCGTCACTCCAGTCCCTACCTACCACAGTCATCGATTCCGGCAACAACCACCCAAACCCACTTTGATCTGCCCAGATCGTTTCCCCCACCCACCCTGATGTCCTCACCAAAAATAACCCACACACTACACTGCTCTATTGACCAAACCTGCAAACATCCCAATACCGTCCCTGACACTAGTGACCCGAATCCAACCCCACACCAAAATACCTAACCTACCCCTTCCCTCACGCACCGTATGGAAACCCGTGCCCAACACAAAATTTTCAAACCCAAAGTTCAATTCAACCTATCCACTCAAACCATATCCCCAATTCCCAAAATTAGCCAAACTAGATCCAAATTGGAATGCGACCATGTGTAAGGAATTTAATGCTTTAATAAAACAACACACTTAGGATTTGGTTCCTAGACCGAATGGGTGAATGTGATCCATTGCATGTGGCTATTTCATCACAAATTTAGAGACAGTGGTGACTTAGAGCGATATAAGGCGAGACTTGTGGCTAATGGTACAAATCAGCAGGAGGGTATTGATTGTGGCGAGACGTTCAGTCCGGTTGTTAAACCGACTACTATTCGCATAGTTCTAAGCATTGCTATGGGTAAGAATTGGCCGATTCATCAGCTTAATATGAAGAATGCTTTTTTACATGGGGACTTAAAAGAAACTATTACATGCACCAGCCGCTTGGTTTTGTCTATCCAACAACCCCTCATTTTGTATGACGTCTTCGTAAGTCACTTTATAGTTTAAAACAGGCCCCTAGAGCATGTTATGATTGTTTTGCACAATACATTATGCGGATTGAGTTTTTATGCAACAAGTGTGATAATTCTCTATTCATTTTTCATAGAGGTAGTAGCATTGCTTATTTATTGTTATATGTAGATGACATTGTGCTTACTACCTCATCTGATGCGTTGAAAAATAAGATCATTGCATTGCTTAAAACCGAATTTGGTATGACTGACTTGGGGAAGTTGAGCTATTTTTTGGGGATATTAGTGACTAGATCTGCAGATACTATGGTTTTGTGTCAGTGCAGGTATGCAAAGGAGATAAACTACAGGGCTAAAATAGAAAACTGCAAGATAATGTCCACTCAAGTTAACTCCAAATCAAAGCTTAGTGCCGTTGATGGTGACCCAGTGTCTGATCCTACCCTTTACAGGAGTCTTGCAGGTGCACTACAATATCTTACCTTTACCCGGCCTAACATTGTGTTTGCCGTTCAGCATGTGTGCCTATTCATGTATGCCCCTACAGAGCCTCATTTTACTATCCTCAAGCGTATCATTCGATACGTTAAGGGCACACTTGATTATGGATTGCAGTTATACCCCTCAGCACCGACTAGATTGTTATCATATATGGATGCTGATTGGGCAGGCTGTCCGGACACGCGATGCTCCACCTCCGGCTATTGTGTGTTGTTAGGGGATAACCTCATTTCATGGTCTGCCAAGCGGCAAGCCATCTTATCCCGTTCGAGTGCAGAAGCAGAGTATCAAGGCGTTGCAAATGTTGTTGCTAAGATATGTTGGCTTCGAAATCTTCTTTTGGAGCTTCAGTGTCCCTTGCCTAAGGCATCTTTGGTCTATTGTGATAACATATCCGCCATATATTTATCTCATAATCCGGTTCAGCATCAGCGAACCAAGTACATTGAGATGGATATACACTTTGTTCGTGAGAAGGTTGCTTTCGGTTATGTTAAGGTGTTGCACGTGCCTTCTTCGTATCAGTATGCAAATATCTTCACGAAATGCCTTCCTAGACATCTCTTCCTCGACTTTAGATCTAGTCTTAGCGTCCAGCCTCCTCCCACTGCGACTGAGGGTGTGTATTAACGTGTACAATATTATATTTAGCCATATTTAGTGTTGTATAAGATGGTAGATATAAGATTCCTATTGTATGAGGATTCCACATTATACACCCTATATATATTTGTATTAATGAGAAAAGTTCACCAAGGGAGATTAATACAATCTTACACTTAGTGTACTGGGCTGCCCTTTTTATCAAGTGATATGGAGTTCCAAATTTTAGGATTGTCCTGAAGTTCAAACAAGCCTTGTTATCAATAATTTTGGTTCTTATAAAAGTGAAACATGGAATAACTGTGTTAGAATTTGAAGCTTAGACAATTCAAAATATTCCTAAAATTTCAAATGTGCAATTCAAATTTCCGATCTTTCCAACTACAGTAAAATTTCCTGGAGTTTTTAGTATTTCAGTTAGGAGTATTTTTTCCTAATTTACTTTTGCTTTAAAAGCGGTTTAACAGTAAATAGTTCTAAAACAGTGGTTAAATATTAATTACTGGTTCAAAAAGTAGCAATTTGTCCATTTCTTCCTATTTCTTTTGATAATCTAGAAATGTTTGTGGACCAGGGGCTCAAGGTTCGAAATTTGATGATTAATGGGTTCATTCATTTATCCTATTTCATTTAAATATCAAGCTTTTATATCAAACATAGTCGGAATCAATTATGAAGAATAATGCTATTATATGCCGTGTAACTACAAACATATATTTCTACCCGTAAAAGTTGAAACCAAACAATCGCTTGAATTGATTTATGACTTTGATAATAATAAAGTCTTTCTTAGCAAGTTTTCTGATATAGTAAAGTTTTTTACCATTGACTGCGTGGAGTTTACAGCCCGGGCAGAGGTAGAAGCTATGAATTTGGTCGAATCTTATAATTTTTGCTTAAACATTTATTTGTATTAAAAAAGTCATTAAATATGTACACATAATAAATTTAGAAATCAATCAATAGGACTTGAAATTGTTGTTTTAAAATCCAAAATTCATAAAACAAAATCCTGATTTAGCGTCTAACTATCGAAAATGACTAATTTATGTCACTCATCAATAGTTTGCCTAATTTATGTCATCGCCGTTACCAAAATGGCTCATCCATGCCCTTTTTCATTAATACCAGTTTTACAATATCATTTTTCATTAACACCGGCGTTGATAAAAAATGGCATGGATGAGCCATCTTGATAACGGCGATGGCATAGATGAGCCAAACTATTTACGAGTGGCATAAATGAATCATTTGCAATAGTTCAATGGTATATTATATATATATATCGTAGTATCATTTGCAATAGTTCAATGGTATATTATATATATATATAGATTATTATCATATATAGATGCTAATTGGGCAGGCTGTCCGGACACGCGATGCTCCACCTCCGGCTATTGTGTGTTCTTAGGGGATAACCTCATTTCATGGTCTGCCAAGCGGCAAGCCATCTTATCTCGTTCGAGATTTGATGAATAATGGGTTCATTCATTTATCCTATTTCATTTAAATATCAAGCTTTTATATCAAACATAGTCGGAATCAATTATGAAGAATAATGCTATTATATGCCGTGTAACTACAAACATATATTTCTACCCGTAAAAGTTGAAACCAAACAATCGCTTGAATTGATTTATGACTTTGATAATAATAAAGTCTTTCTTAGCAAGTTTTCTGATATAGTAAAGTTTTTGACCATTGACTGCGTGGAGTTTACAGCCCGGGCAGAGGTAGAAGTTATGAATTTGGTCGAATCTGTTAAATAAGGCAATATACACACAATATACATGTGTATATTGCTTTATAAATCATCTCGGATTCTGCCATAATTGGGCTCTCGGTTTTTGGTATATTATGCTAATGGACAATGTAAGAATATTGTATATTAGGAAAATATATGTGTAGTTTATTGTAATGTATTTGTTACCTAAATTATGATTATACACTACCATAATTGTAGAGTTAGAATTATGGTAGAATAAGATTTTAGGAATAGAATAGGAATATGATTCTCCTATTTTGTAACTTGTATATATACCTATTCAATTAATGAAAATAATCAAGGGGATTATTTCTTTAATTGCATCATGATCTGCAAATGGCAACATATCTCCTAAACATAATTCCGTCCAAAGGTCTGACATATTCCTCCCCCCTCCAAATCTTAAATAATAAGAACCCTTCTTATTCTCATCTTCAGAGTTTTGGGTGCCTGTGTTTTCCGTTATTCCCATACACCACAATTAACAAACTTCAGGCTCGGTCTACCCCGTATGTATTTTTGGGTTATCCGTCTAATCATCGTGGTTATAAATGCTTTGATTTATCTTCCAAGAAAATCATAATTAATCGCCATGTCATTTTTGATGAAACCCAATTTCCTTTTGCAAAAGTTCATACTCCCGAGCCTTGGTCGTATAATTTTTTGGATGATCAAATATCCTCGTATATTATTTGCCATTTTTCGGACATCTCCCGCACCCAAAACTCTCCAGCGGGCCCACTGCCCGCTGGCCCCACTGTCCCGAGTCCAGCCACTGGAACAGTTCCAGAAATTGGGCCAGTCCAGCCCAATTCTGGAACTGGTCCAGTTCCAGCCACCGATTCCCGATTTGGGCCAACAGGCCCACTGCCTGTTGGCCCGTCCATCCCGAGCCCAGCAAATTCCCAAAATTCACTCAATTCTTCCTCGAGTCATAGACCGGTCACTCGTAGTCAACGGGGTATTTTTACACCTAAAAGACATTTTAATTTACAATTTGTTGTCTCTAAATCCCCTTGCCCCGTAATCCTGTGTCCGCCTTAAATGACCCTAATTGGAAAATTGCTATGAGTGATGAATATAATGCTTTTATTGATAATAAGACGTGGGAGTTGGTGCCCCATCCATATGGTATTAATGTTATCAGGTCTATGTCAATTTTTGCTCATAAGGAGAACTCGGATGGATCATTTGCTCGACATAAGGCGCGACTTGTGGGTGATGGTAAGACTCAGCAGGTTGGGATAGATTGTGGGGAGACGTTTAGCCCGGTAGTCAAGCCGGCTACTATTCACACTGTGCTTAGCTTGGCTCTTTCAAAGACTTGGCCTATTCATCAGTTGGATGTCAAGAATGCTTTCCTACATGGTGATCTCAATGAAACAGTCTATATGCATCAGCCGCTGGGTTTCAGGGATCCCAACCGTCCTCATCATGTCTATTTGTTGAAGAAGTCCTTATATGGGCTTAAGCAGTCTCCACGGGCCTGGTATACGAGGTTTGCTGACTTTGTTTCGACTATTGGGTTCACTCACAGCAGGTCAGATAATTCCTTGTTCATCTACCACCGTGGTTTGTCATTGGCCTACATTCTGTTGTATGTGGATGATATCATCTTGACTGCCTATTCCGATACCTTGCACCAGTCTATCATGGTCATGCTCAGTTCTGAGTTTGCTATGAAAGACTTAGGGCCCTTGAGTTACTTTTTGGGGATTGTTGTCAAACGTCATTTCAGGTGGTTTGTTTTTGTCTCAACGAAAGTATGCTGCTGAGATCATAGAGAGAGCTGGGATGTCATCCTGTAAGTCCACTTCCACTCCAGTTGATTCAAAACCCAAGCTTAGTGCCGCGGCAGGTGCACCATACGAGGACCCGACCCGCTATCGCAGTCTTGCAGGTGCCCTCAAGTATCTTACCTTTACCAGACCGGATATTAACTATGATGTTCAGCAGATGTGTTTATTCATGCATAATCCCAGAGTTGAGCGCATGAATGCAATCAAACGCATCATTCGGTATATTCAGGGGACACTGGATTATAGTTTGCACTTATATCCATCATCTACATCCACACTTGTCTCATACACATATTCTAATTGGGGTGGTTGTCCCGACACCAGACGGTCAACGTCTGGCTACTGTATGTTCCTTGGCAACAACTTGGTCTCCTGGTCAGCGAAGCGTCAGGCAACTCTATCACGCTCAAGTGCAGAGGCCGAATATCGAGGGGTAGCAAATGTGGTCTCCGAATCATGTTGGCTACGTAATTTGCTTTTGGAGCTTCATTGTCCAATTCAGAAGGCAACCTTGGTATAGTGCGATAACATTAGTGCCATCTACCTTTCAGGTAACCCGGTTCAGCACTAACGCACCAAGCATATCGAAATGGACATTCACTTTGTCCGTGAAAAGGTGGCTAGGGGTCACGTTCGAGTATGCCATGTCCCATCTCGTTATCAAGTTGCAGACATCTTTACAAAGGGGCTACCCGCGGTCCTGTTTGAAGATTTTAGGGACAGTCTCAGCGTTCGAAGACCGCCCGCTATGACTGCGGGTGTGTGTTAAATAAGGCAATATACACACAATATACATGTGTATATTGCCTTATAAATCATCTCGGATTCTGCCATAAGTGGGCTCTCGGTTTTTGGTATATTATGGTAATGAACAATGTAAGAATATTGTATATTAGGAAAATATATGTGTAGTTTATTGTAATGTATTTGTTACCTAAATTAGGATTATACACTACCATAATTGTAGAGTTAGAATTATGGTAGAATAAGATTTTAGGAATAGGATTCTCCTATTTTGTAACTTGTATATATACCTATTCAATTAATGAAAATAATCAAAGGGATTATTTCTTTCATAATCTTATAATTTTTGCTTAAACATTTATTTGTATTAAAAAGTCATTAAATATGTACACATAATAAATTTTGAAATCAATCAATAGGACATGAAATTGTTGTTTTAAAATCCAAAATTCATAAAACAAAATCCTGATTTAGCGTCTAATTACAATTGAGGGAGCTAGAAATTGAACTAATAATCTTTGTGGAGGAAACGTAAATGGAAGTCACTCAAGTTTTGAGAAACTTATACTCCGTGTATAGAACATTTTACTAGGGGTGGCCAGTGGGCCGGGACGGCCCGACCCCGACCCGACCCCGCCCCGGTCCCGGCCCGACCCCGCGTAAAAATAAAATAAAATAACGGTGGCGGGACTCGAACTCAGGACGGGACAATGTCTCGTCCCGCCAGACCCGAGCCCGCCCAAGGCCCGCCTGACCCGAGCCCGCCCCGAGCCCGTCCCGACCCCGACCCCGATCCCGCCCGATTTCTCCCCCTTTGCAAATATAACCGTTGCACCAACGGCCATTTCAGATTTTGGCCGTTGGGCAACGGCCATGTTAGGCCTCCCCCCTCCCCCAACCCCCCTTCCCCTTAATATTTATTTTTAACCCATAAGTTATTATATTTACACTTTAACCCAATTTTCCAACTATAAATAACTCATTTTCTCTTCATCTTTCTCACAAATCTTCCTACAATCTCTCTAATCTCTCAATATATCTCTCTACAAGTCTACATTGTTTGCTAAATAATCAATTTTATTTATTCATTTGGGAATTGGAAGTGAAGTTGGCAACTAGCTTGAGGATCTTCCATCGAGCAAAGTTTCAATTTTCAACCTCTCGATTACACGTCGACGTTACGTCGGCGTTTGGTACATTCGTTCCTTCATTAAATTATTATTGTCTGTTTATTTTATTTAGCGCACTTAATTTCATTTACTTTAATTATTTGTTAGCATATAATTAAAATTGAAGGAATTAAAGGTATGTTTAAGGGTAAGGGTAAGACTTCTTCTAGTATGGGCAACCAGGGCAAGGGTACTTCTTCTAGTCATCTTATTCCTACACAGGATGATTTTATTGATACTCAACATTTTCCTACAATACCATTAGATTTAGACGAGGAACTATTTTCTGGAACTCAAGAAGACTTTAATTTAGACGATGATCTAGATGATACACCCACTAATGTTGATGACAACACACCCACTAGTGCACCTTCAACCGAAATGCCTCATATTCCCCCTAGTATGAGACGAGGTCCAAAGCAAAACGACCATTAAAATCGATGCATGGACATTTTTTGATAGGGACGTAGAGAATCAAGTAGCTATATGTAAAATTTGTAAAAATGTTTTAAAATTTAAAACTGGAAAAGGTGACGGTGGGACGGGGGTTTAATTAGACACGTAGTAAGTGCTCATCCGGCTAGGTATGCCCAATACCAGTGCTTCAAAACCGGGTGCGCAAACGCCCGCTCCATCGGGACAAGGTTCACATACGATATCGTCCCGGACTAAGTACGTGGTCAAATTAACCCTATGACGGGGGGAATTGTAGGCTCTAAATACAATAAACATAGAGATAGGGAAGCAATATCAAAATTAGTTGCTGTGGAGGGTTTGCCCTTTTCATTTCCTTCATCTCCCGGTTTTATTCATTACATTAGAGATATATATAATCCTGCTTTTAACGGTTTTCCTAGATCAACTGTTAAGAGAGATGTATTTAAATTCGCGCATGAATATCAACAATATTTACGTTTTTCATTATATCATTTTAATGGCAAAGTATCTATCACGTCTGATAGAGGTCGTAGTACTAACGGCCATGATTATTTAATTGTAACTTGTCATTGGATAGATTATAAATGGTCTATGCAAAAACGTATTTTAGCGTATAGATATATAGATGATATGCACACTGGTACTTTTATTGCAGATAATATTTATCAAGTGTGCCATTATTACGGAATAACCGATAAAATTATGACTATTACATTAGATAACGCTTCTTCTAACAATTACGCAATTATAATTTTAAAAAATAGTTTAACTCCATCTTTTCCATATCATTTTCATATAAAATGCGTGTGCCATATATATAACTTAATTGTAAAGGATGGTCTATCACTTTTTGAAGACATTCGTAGTAAAATACAATTTGCTATAAACTTTATTTTTAAAAGTAATAAAGTACAACGTAGAAAAGAATATAAAAAAACTTGTCACGATTGTGGACTACCTTATAGAAAAATTCCACAAGAAGTATCCACTAGGTGGAATTCTTTATACAAGCAACTACTTGTTGCTTATGACTATAGAATACCTATAACTTTATTTTTTAACTTTCGTAATAAAAATCCAGCTGATATGATTTTAGATAGTGATTGGGTAAAAATTTCCGAACTTATTGTATTTTTAGAGAAATTTTTTCAAGCAACAAAAGAATTTTCCAGTATATATTATCCTACTATTTCAACTATGTTGTTTTATATAACTCTAATATTTTTATTACTTAGTGAATATATGGAAAAACAAACTTATAAGGCCTATTAAAAAATGTTTGTCAAAATAAAAAAATATTTTATTCCTATTCCCTCTATTTATATTATTGGTTCTGTATTAAATCCTACTATTAAAATAGATGGTACTAAATCACTAATTGAAACTATTTACGATTGTATAGAAGTACTACCACCTCCAAGTCTCAAAAATCTAAATCACCCACCACCTATTGAACAAACTAAAGAAGAAGTGTTGTCTAGTGTAGAACACCAATGCAAAAATATATATAGATTTTATCAACAAGAAAATGCTAGTAACTTACCGGCTTCCATACCATCTTCTTCATCTTCAACACAACCTCACAAAAGACATGCTGTTTCTGCGGCTAGTGTTGAAAGCCTGAGAAATAGAATGTGCGGTCGTACCTCTACTACTAACAAAATTAGCGAGTTGGATATTTTTGTTTTGTAGGGTTCTGTACCGTATCAAGAAGTTATCAATGAAGATGGACATGAAGACTTGCTGGAATACTGGAGGAGGAATGAGAAGACCTTTCCGACACTTTCATTGATGGCTCGAGATATTTTGAACATTCAAGCGTCATCAACTGCGTCTGAAAGCGCTTTTTCTGCAGGCAGATATCAAATAGGAGACCACAGACACTCATTAGCCGGAGACAACTTGGAAATTGCATTATTATTCAGAGATTGGATACGAGCGGAGCGGAGAAGGTGCGGTCAACCGGAGATCAACGAAGAAGAAGATGAAAACTACAACGAAATCTTAACCGAAGGTAGTGGAAGCGACGTGGATCAATTTGAACAACAAATACCAATTCCAACCGAAGAACCACAGGAAATCATCAAGCAATTAGAACAGGTTTTTTTGAGAATGTACTTTTTTAAATTGAAATTTTATTATGTAATTTGCAACTTTTGGACAACACCACAAAGTTGCAATTTAGATTTTAGATAATTGTATTTGTATTACAAAAAAATCATGTCTATTAATATAAGAGGCACAAAAACAGCATTGTGATGTTTTTATTACACTATCTTATCTTTTTTATTGAGTTTTTTTTATACATATGTTATTTTTTTAAAAAAATGAAAATCCGCCCGACCCCGACCCGATACCGACGGGATCGGGATCGGGATCGGACGGACTGGAGCAAGTCCCGCCAGACCCAACCCCGCCAGACCCGACCCCGACCCCTTCACCCGTCCCGCCCCGACCCCGACCCCGCCAGACCCAAGCCCGGCCCACTGGCCAGGCCTACATTTTACACTTACAAAGTTTGTTGCACATATATATATATACACATGTATATAGCAGTCACTAATCACACTATTTTATAGGGGTGAAAAAACGTAACCAGAGAATAATAGAAAAGATTCTAGCAATATATTATAACGTTTCATCACCATCATCGCGTATTAAAACATGAATGTCCCAATCAAATCATCTAGTGACATAAAGCAGCATATCCGGAATTGGGATTTCTCTCACAATGGATGATTGTTATTCTCTTGAACCTAGCCTTTATTCTTTATTTCAGCTCAAACTCTTTTGATTCGTCCAATACGTCCAGATTTTAATGAGTTTGAGCATAAGATATGTTATAAAGGGAAAAACTCAAATATGTTATCGAACTATAAAAAATGACTCATTTATGTCACTTGTCAATAATTTGGTTAATTTATGTCATTACCGTTATCAAAATGGCTCATCCATGCCATTTTTCATTAACGACGGTGTTATGTCGTGAACTTCTTTTCCCGGATAAGAAGCAATGACAGTATCTGTGGAATAAGCATCAGCTAACTCTGTGTATGAAAAATGGTAATTATAAAACCGGCATTAATGAAATAAATATGCCACTTAGACTTTCGAATTCGTTGATTAGTGAAGCTAACCTTTTTTTTTGCAAGGTTATCATCGAGACCGATTCTTTATTAATGAAGAATATATTAGAAGAAAGATGGGAACTACCATGTGTGTATTGCAACAATTGTTGAATCTATAAAGCAAAAAAAAAAATGCAGCTGTGTCTGGCGCAATTTTTACATGTTCTGTTTTTGCTAGCTAAGACTGCTGCAGCTTCGATGTAATACTGTTTTGGTGCCAAGTTTATCTCAAATATATCACAATGGCGAAACCTGAAATTTTGTTTAGGATATTCAAGATTTCTAAATATTAGTATATACGGAAAAAGCTCAAATATGCCATCGAACTATCGAAAATGACTAATTTATGTCACTCATCAATAGTTTGCCTAATTTATGTCATCGCCGTTACCAAAATGGCTCATCCATGCCCTTTTTCATTAATACCAGTTTTACAATATCATTTTTCATTAACGCCGGCATTGATAAAAAAATGGCATGGATGAGCCATCTTGATAACGGCGATGGCATAGATGAACAAAACTATTGACGAGTGGCATAAATGAATCATTTGCAATAGTTCAATGTTATATATATATATATATATATATATATATATATAGTAGTATATTTTTTTTCAATAAAGAGTATTTAACTGACCACTCTTAAGTCTATGTAGTTGCGCCACTAAATATATAGTGTGATGGACATGGGTGGAGGTAGAGTATTACTTACGGGTTCGGACAAACCCAATCGCTTTTGCTTAGACTTTGTATTTATATTAGAAATTCATTAAATATTTCAATATCATTCAGCATAGTACACTTTCTTAGTATAAAGAGTTAAACTGTTATGAGGCTATGTTACTTTTTTTTGACACAAGTTCTTAGTACAAATTAAAAGTTGTGTGTTGGTGAAATGATTAATTAATAAAGATTTACATCATATAATATTGGGGTATTTAAGCCATGAGTTGTACCTTGTAAGTTGTTAACAAAACATAGAAGTATATGTTTATTCTTCAAAGTCAAATAAGATGCTACCAATATTTATAGGTACTATCAATATTATCATTACTTTTTTATGAAAATAAAATAAAAAGGTCAAAGCTTAGACAAACGGTTGAAATATTTAAACAGTTCATGGACATCACGTCTGTCTCACCTCTCTATCCTTAAAGTTTGTAGGTGCAACTCACGTTCACTTCATTTTATTTTTTTTGGATTAAATTATCATATCTTAAATATAATATGTGGATGCACCAAATATTCACACAGCTCTTGCAATATTCCTATGTGACAGATTAATTACAAACAGTACCCTCTTTTACATATTATTACTCCTTAATTCTGAATCAAAAGGAATACTGAATGATGAAATTCGAGGAATTGTTGATGCAGCCAAGCGACGAGAAACAGAAAAGAATAATTCTTGAAGAAGAGGTACGTAAAGCTCAAATATGTCATCGAATTATTGAAAATGACTTATTTATGCAACTCGTTAATAGTTTGACTCATTTATGTCATTGTCATTATCAAAATGACTCATCCATGCCATTTTCATTACCGCTGGTTTTACAATACAATTTTTCATTAACGTTGTCGTTAATAAAAAATGACATGGATGAACCATTTTGGTAACGATAATGACATAAATGAGCAAAACTATTAATTAGTTGCATAAATGAGTCATTTCCGATAGTTCGATGACATATTTGATTTTTTTCCCTATATTAATTATATATATGTTGTTTGGACTCTCCAAAAGTGTTGTCATACCCGTGTTGAATCTTTCATAAATGCACTTTTTTTGAAGGATCTGACACACCTCCAATGACATTTTTGAAGAATCCGAGTAATATCGAATACCACAACTAGGTAGCGGGGTATGGTTTTAATTTCTTCTTGAATGTTTGTATATTGTTAACTGATCGATCGATGACTTAAATATAACAGGTTGAGGAACTGCGGCAAGAATTAGATGGGCAACTTCAACTGAAAACAGTTTTGCAATATGCATTACAAAGACCAACTGTTGGTGATTGTCCCTGCCTCTCCACCCTCCCTCGCCGGGTAAGTATATATATCTCCTACTATTTTCACTACTAGAAAATGGCTAATTTTTTATTGAAATTTCCGGCGAAATCTGTTGAAAAAGTGACTCATTGGTAACATTTCCGACAGCTTTTCCATCTGAATCCTCTTACTGACAAACCAATTTTCGCCAGAAATTTCCGTAAAAAATTAGCGATTTTCTGGTAGTATTTCTTCTTTAGTTTGAATATTTTGATAGAGATAGACAAATAGATACTTAAGACGAAATAATGTGAATGCTGCAGGGTATACATATACCTCGGCTTCTTTCACTATCAGAAATTCGCTAATTCTCGACGGAAATTGGCTTGTCGGTGATGTTTCCGACGGCTTTTCCGCCTGAAAGCCCTTGCTGATGAGTCAATTTCCGACAGAGCAAATTAACAATTTTCTGATGACGTTTCTTCTTTAAATTTCCCATTTTAGATTATTTATAGTCACATAAATATTTAAAGATTGTTTTAGATCATAAATTTCAAAAGTTTCCCTTTTATTCTTAAATTTCATGTCCAGACAAATAATATTACATAAATTAGGACGGAGGGAGTAATTTGCATTTTTGGATACTTAAGAATTTGTGTGAATGCTGCAGGTTCACTCTAATGCAATAACGCCACAAAAGAAATTTTTTAAAACCGTCTAACCTTGTCAAGCCTTCTCTATGTTTGTTGGAAGTCTCGTTCGATTTCTTTTTAATGGAGCACCAATAAACTTAAAATTCTGAATCCGCCACTGCAGGTTCAACATTTGCTAGAAGAAGTGGTAATGGCAGAGGAAGAGATAGTTTGGCTAGAGAGAAAAGTCGACGTGCTAAAGCTAAAGCTATACCGAGAGAAAGAGTTGGCGGAAAGATGGGAAATGCTGCAGCTTAAACAAGTGCACCAACAAGAGCATCAAAGATTGATTTCAAAGCCATTACCTCCTCCCCGGCCCGATAGATCACAAAACAATCAACAACTCAGGAAACAATATCGAATTCGAAAAGAAAGAAGAGCCTCTGTTGGTTCCTCCATCGACTTCCACGTCATTTCTTCCCCAGTTAATCTCACCGGTAAGCCAATTAATCTCGGGAAAGTTACATATTTGGTCGCTCGCCAAAAATGACTACAACTGCTAGCCAAATGTACAAAATATTAGTCCCCTGTTACCAAATTAATCTCACCGGCCCGTGGTGCAACTTAATTTATACTAGAAAAAGGATTTATAGTAACTTATAGTATTTGTAAGATGATATTAATCTCCCTTGAGGAGTCTTTCATTAATATCAAGGTATATATAGAGTACAATATTCATCCCTTATACAATAGGAATCCTAAGCCTATACAAAAGAGGAATCCTAGTCTTACCATAATTATATTTACACAATATATGGAAATATTCTAATTATGGTATATTTACACGTTTACACACCCCCTCAGTCGGAGCGGGAGGAGGCCAGACGCTGAGACTGGATCTCGAAGTCAAGAAATAACCGTCACGGGAAGTCCTTTGGTAAATATGTCTGCATACTGATAGGATGATGGAACATGTAACACTCGGACATGGCCTAACGCAACTTTCTCACGAACGAAGTGTAGGTCTATCTCAATATGCTTGGTTCGTTGATGTTGAACCGGATTATGAGAAAGATAGATGGCAGAGATGTTATCACAATACACAATAGATGCCTGACGCAAAGGACACTGAAGTTCTAGCAGTAAATTTCGAGCCAACAAATCTCAGCTACTACATTTGCAACGCCTCTATACTCAGCCTCGGCACTGGAGCGAGATAGGGTAGCATGTCGCTTGGCAGACCAAGAAATCAGATTATCCCCTAAGAAAACATAAAAGCCGGAGGTGGAGCGTCGCGTGTCCGGACACCCTGCCCAATATGCATCCATATATGAAAGCAACCTGTCTGGTGTAGAGGGGTATAGGTGCAAACCATAATCAAGAGTGCCCTTAATGTATCGAATGATACACTTAAGAGCAGTGAAATGAGACTCCCTGGGGGCATGCATGAATAAGCACACCGCCGAACAAGCATAAGTTATGTCCGGCCCGGTGAATGTGAGATACCGAAGTGCACCCGCAAGGTTCCTATACGAGTAGGATCGAGAGGCGGAGCACCATCCATAAGACCGAGCTTAGATTTGGAATCAAGCGGAGTAGGCACCTCTTTGCGTTCGCCATCTTAGCCTTGTACACAATCTCTTTCGCATACTTACGCTAACACAAGAACATATGACCGGCGTACACGGTCACCGATATCCCCAAAAAGTAACTCGCTTCCCCAAATCGGTCATTGCAAATTCGGACTTGAGCAAAGCAATAATCTCATTTTTCAATCCGTCGGAGGAGGCGTAAGAACAATATCATCCACGTAAAGTAATAAGTAAGCGGTGCTACTACCTCGATGAAAAATGAAAAGTGATGTATCACTCTTGCTGCATACAAACCCAATCTGCAAGATATACTTGGCAAAGCGATCATACCACGTACGGGGGGCCTGCTTCAGGCCATATAGTGACTTACGAAGACGGCACACATAGTGAGGAACCGCCGGATGGGTGAACCTTGGTGGGCGATGCATGCAGATCGTCTCTCTCGGATCCCCATGTAAGAATGCATTCTTCACATCAAGCTGATGGATCGGCCAGTATTTGCCCATGGCTATGCTCAAAACTATGCGGATGGTAGCCGGTTTGACAACCGGGCTGAAGGTCTCACCACAATCAATGCCCTCCTGCTGATTTGTGCCATTAGCCACAAGACGAGCCTTATACCTCTCAAGATCCCCATTGTCTCTGAACTTGTGATGAAATAGCCACATACAACGAATGGCATTCACCCCCTCGTGTCTGGTACTAGATCCCGCGTGTCTTTGTTTAGTTAAAGCATTGAATTCCTCATACATAGCCGCATTCCAATTAGGGTCTTGTTTGGCCAATTTTGGATTCTTTGGAAGTGGAGAGATGGTTTGGGCAGACAAGTTGAAATGGACTTTGGGTTTGAAGATTCCATGCTTTGAACGAGTTTCTATTGGATGGGTAGGGACAGTGGTGTCTGAGACGGGGGGTAAAGTCGGATAAGGAGAAGGTGGGGGCGAAGCCGTAGGAGGTTGACAGGATTCTCTGAAGTTTAGGCGCCGCGGCTCTGACGACGGAACAGAGGATGTGAGTTGTTCGATTATGAGGGGAGAGATGGCAGACTCGTCAAGATATGAGTAGTCCTGTTTTTGAAATTTTGGAAGATTCGAAAATGGGAATGTGGTCTCGTCGAATGTGACATGACGAGATATGTGGATCTGACGAGTCGACAAGTCATAGCATAGATAGCCCCTATGGTTTGGCGGGAATCCTAGAAAGACACATAGAGTGGACCTAGGAGCGAGCTTGTGAGAGGCGGTGGAGCTAAGGTTGGGATAGCACAGACAACCAAAAATCCGTAGATGATCATAAGAGGGGATTCTATGGTAGAGGATTTCGGTAGGGGTCATATTGTGAAGAGTGCTAGTAGGGAGAATATTTAGAGTGTATTCTGACATTTTAGCAGCATAGACCCAGAAGGGTGGAGGGAAGGAGGCATGAATCAATAGGGTGCGAATCATATTGTTAATGGTGCGGATGATTCTTTCAGCTTTACCGTTTTGTGGTGAGGTATGAGGGCAGGAGAAGCGAAAGACCATGCCATTATTGGTACAAAAACGGTGAAACATAGAGTTATTGAATTCACGACCATTATCGCACTGAAATGATTTTATGCCTTTTCCAAATTGTGTTTGAATGAACTTGCGAAACTCAAGAAATTTGACAAACACTTCCGATTTAAATTTAAGAGGGTATAACCAAACGTAGTGTGAAAAATCATCAAGCAACACAAGATAGTATTTATGACCGAGAGAACTAGAGATAGGAGATGTTCATAAATCGGCATGTATGATATCAAAAGGAGCAAATGTAACACTAGTAGATGATTTAAACGGAAGACGAATATGTTTGCCTAAAGAGCAAGAAACACAATTTTGGGCAAGTTTCCCATTACAAGCAATGAAATTGTTGCCTCTAAGAAAATTAAAAACTGGGACTCTGGATGACCAAGCCTATTATGCCAAAGGTTGAAGAAGAAACAACCGCTAGAGTGACGGGAGAGCAAGATGCGGCGGCGGAGGTGGAAGTGAATGGATAGAGATCTCCGTGCTATTGCATCTCGTAAGAGGTGTCCCCGTATGAAGATCTTTTACAGTAAAACCAAAAGGGTCAAAATCCACAGAGACAGAATTATTACGAGTAAATTGGCGGACATATATGAGGTTCTTAATCATGTGTGGGGCATATAGGGTGTTTTTTAAGGAGAAGGGTGGATGAGGAGGTTGTGTGTATGAGGTACCATAACCCTTAACTGGAATGCGTTGTCCACTACCAACTGTAACATATCGAGGATGCTTTACACGAAACAGTTTAGGAATAGTACCTGCAGACTGGGTGACGTGAGATGTGGCGCCTGAGTCCATGTACCAAGTATTTTCAGGCTGTTGCATAGAGAGGGTGTTGAACGCCTGACCCAACTCAGTGGGTGTCATGCCGGAGGAGGGCTGCGGGACCTGACCTTGCATGAAGTGGGCCTGCTGTGGGGCTGGAGCGGGGCCTAGGAAACCGGGGTAAGAATACGGATTGTATGGCTGCTGGTACTGTAATGGACTTGGCGCTGCGGCTCTGAACTGGGGCGCCGTGGCTCTGTACTGGGGCGCCGCGACGCTGTAGACGAACTGCTGAGGAGCTGCAGCCTAGTTGTTCTGCGATCTCTGTTGCCGTTGCTGTTGTTGGTTCTGTTGACCGCGACCCTTGCCACAACCACGATCTCCTCTACCGCCGTGGCCTTTTCCACCCTTGCCGCTGTTGGGAGTTGTCTGGTGGCGTCTGATCTTGGGGTTGCGTGTCGACAGGTAACACCTGCTGGTTGTGCTCATCCTGCTTAGCACGACGGGTTTCTTCGAGCAACAATTGTGAGCGAGCTTTGTTAAAACTCGGTAGCGGATCTGCCTGTTGAATAATGGTGGCCAAAGTGTCATATTCGCCCTTAGTAAGGCCAGAAATCATTTGTAGCACCATTTTATCGTCAGTGACAGGCGTGCCGATGTTGGAGAGTTGATCCGCTAGAAGTTTAAGTCGCTTGCGTACTCGGACACATTGGAGAAGTTTTCAAGACGTGTTTTGTTGAACTCGTTCTTCCAAATACACGGCACGAGTGTGCTTGTTGTCTGAAAAATTTCCTCCAAACGATTCCACAAGTCAAGGGTCGTGGAGTCGATTTCATGATAGTAAGGAGCAAATCCCGAGAGATACTACCATATATCCATTGTTTGACGCCGGCGTCGAGACGATGTCGGATAGAATCATCAACCTCCGTAGGCGCGGAATAGTGTCATCAATATGGTCAAGCACGTTATAGAGACATGCATGATTGCGAAAAAGTTCAACCTAGGGAGAATACTGGTTGTTTTCTTGATCAAGAATAATGGGAATATGGTTCTTGATGTTGGAAACAGTAAGGGCGGGATGAAACGGGGGTGATGACTTTGTGGTGGGATTTGTGGAGGTAGAGGCGTCAGAAAGTGTGGAAGAATCAGGGATAGCCATTTAGAGAAGAGAAGAAAGGAAGAACAAAACCCGAAAAACAAGAAGAAAATCCGGGAGGGCCGCGGCGTAGGAGAGGCAGCCGGCGGCTGTGGAAGAGAAAGGTTTTTAGGATTTTGTTTATTTGGCTCTTGATACCATGTAAGATGATATTAATCTCCCTTGAGGAGTCTTTCATTAATATCAAGGTATATATAGAGTACAATATTCATCCCTTATACAATAGGAATCCTAGCCTATACAAAAGAGGAATCCTAGTCTTACCATAATTATATTTACACAATATATGGAAATATTCTAATTATGGTATATTTACACGTTTACAGTATTCACTTGGCATTGTAAATGAACATTGGTGTAACTTAACCTTCTATGAATAGTTATTTACCTTATTTTTGCTGATGCACTCGTTACTAACCTCCATTTTTTGTTCATATACTTGTCACCAACCTCCTATTTGTTGATGCACTTGTCATTAACCACCATTTTTTTTTTGTTGATGCACTTCTCACCAACCTCCAATTATTGAAGTACTTATCGCCAATCTCCAATAATTTAATTATTTGTCTCCAACTCTCAATTGTTGATGCACTTTATCATCAACTCTCA
The DNA here is from genome assembly GCA_034509755.1 of Anisodus tanguticus. Lineage (NCBI taxonomy): Eukaryota > Viridiplantae > Streptophyta > Magnoliopsida > Solanales > Solanaceae > Anisodus > Anisodus tanguticus. The sequence goes on along the minus strand of CM067554.1, from coordinate 47,581,392 downwards.
ATTATTGAAGCACTTGTCCCAAACTCCCACTTATTGATTCACTTGTAATCAACTTCCAATTTGTTGATGCACTTTGTCATTAAACTCCATTTCTTTTTTCATTGTGCACTACTCACAAACTTCTAATTGTCTTTTTTTTTTTACTTCTCACCTAAAGAAGAGTTTCTTCCGCTTTTGTTATATTTGCTTGCTCTTTTTTTAACATGCAATATTTTTTTTTACCAATTCTTCTATGAATGACTATTTTTCATGTATTTAACAATTGATCTGGCGGCTGACACACATTGATCGGCACCGCCCACCATTAGCGGAAAGTTATTTGAATCTCTACCAAAATCATAAAGGCTCTGATACGAATTTAAAGAAAATTAGTTTACTAGAATCTCATATATTTCTTAACGTCTTCCACAATTCTCTACTATTAGAAAATAGTTAGTAGCGTCCAAATATATTAACACTGACTTTTTCATATTAACACAATCAATTTTTTGGTGCGGAATTAAGCAGAGGATACAGTTGAGAGTAGTTCCAGAAGTTTCAGAAGATGTCGCAGGCAGTACAGCCAACCTGCAGATATAGAAACAGAAAATGAGATGCCAAATAAGTTGTCGGAAGAAGTAATCAAAAGCTTAATAAATATATATCTCAAGTTGAACAAGGCATCACTCGAGAGTACTAAAAGGTCATCTACTGCTACTGCTATTGTAAAACAATCTCTAATTTCCTCCAAGAAATCCAAAAGCAGCTTCATATGCAGCAAAACTAGTACAACAACTGTTGCTGATGCTCCCATGTTCTTGTTCAACGATTACGCATCAAATCTTGATCCTTACGGGATATTGCTAGACACTGATGGAAGCCACAGAGAGATCGGATCATACAAGAACTTTATCCAAGTCTCAAGAACTTCTCTCAACACAAGCCATATATCTGAATGTCTTCTCGAGATGGGAAAGTTGAGGTACTTTTTCAAGCACTACAAAAGAATACAAACTCTGTCGCTACGTTGCTCGCAGCTAACATATTTTTTTATGGCGACATATTTTGCTACATATCTACATAATTTGTCAGTCGCTAATTCCTGTTTTTTAGCAGTGACAATTTCTCATTCCTATCAAAAATAGTAAATCGATATTGCCTTTTCTAATTTATCGATATTGACTTTTCTAATTTTGTTTTTCTCGGTTTGAAATTTTATAGGATTATGATGCAAAAACTGAGCAATGTGGACATAACTTGCTTGACCTACAAGCAAAAGTTGGCATTCTGGATCAATGTCTATAACATCTGCATAATGCATGTACTGTAAGACAAGCTTCTTCTATTTAAAGCGAAAATAAACATTGATTTTTCTTTTTAGAAAAACCTTAAAAATTGATGCATAATATATAATATCTGATGACACAATTAACTCATTATTTATGCTCAATCCAGGCATTTTTGCAACACGGTTTGCCCTCTACAGTGGAGGAACAATTGTCTCTCGTGAATAAGGTATTCACATTGTTTATTTTATAGTATTCAGTTTCTGAGCCGAGGGTCTACCGGAAACAACCTCTCTACCTCACAAAGGTAGAGGTAGGTATGCGTACATCCTACTCTCCCAAGACCCCACCTTGTGGGACCACACTGGGTTTGTTGTTGTTTTATAGTATTCAATGTTAATTTAATTCATTACAAAAAATCTAAAATTAGCTACGAACTTCGTCTCTAAATTACTTTGAAACTAACAGAATTTTGTTGTTCAGCTACCGAATTTGTCTGTTGCTAATTCATATTTTATTTTTGTAGTGATAGTACTTGATTCAGACATTTTAGTCTTAATCTTTGTTAAATTATCATCGGCTGCACTAGATCGATCATGACATGCTTGCTTTTTGCAGGCTGCGATCAATGTTGGTGGCATTGTACTTAACGCGTTGGCCATCGAACATTTCATCCTTAGACGTCCAAGGGACGCTGAACATGTGAGTATATACATATATAGCTCTAGATATATAAAGCTTACATGACACTTACATTTTGATTAATTTTTCATCATTCTCTGCCTTGATGAATTCGAATCATTTCGGATTTTAAAGGGTTTGACAGATGATAACGAAATATTTTTGAGGAATGCTTATGGTCTCGAGTATCCAGAACCTAATGTCACGTTTTCACTATGTCGAGGAAGTTGGTCTTCACCAGCAGTAAGTTCGTTTCCGTTTTAGTCAGTATAAAAAAGAATATTTTTCTATATTTAGTAACAATTTGACTTTAAACATCCAATTTTACCATTTATGAAATGACATAGACATACAAATATCCATGACTTATTTTAGACCAGTTTCAAAAGTCTTTCTTTCATTATTAAGCTTCGTGCCTATTCAAACACCTTTACATAAATTGGAACGGTGAATACAAGTTCCTAGTGTTAACGATCGATGTGTTGTTGCAGCTAAGGATCTACAGACCGGATGAAGTTGTGAACGAGCTGGAGAGAGCAAAAATGGAGTATTTGGAAGCTTCGGTTGGAGTGACAAGTAAGAAGAAGATAGTGGTGCCGAGGCTAATGCAATGGCACATGAAAGATTTTGCAGATGATATGGAATCGCTAGTCGAATGGATGTACAGCCAGTTGCCGAGCTCGTGTTCTCTGAAAAGGTCGATGATGGATATTTGCCTTGGCGCAGGGGAAAAGAAATCTCTTTCGCTTGCTAAGATGATAGAAGTTCAACCTTATGCCTCTGAATTCCGATACTTGCTCCCCCTATGAACATAACAACAGTGCCTCATTTATTTGTACTTAATGAATGTCTTAATTTTAATCATTCAGATCTCAGTCTTTAAATTTGTTTGTTTTTCATGTCTGAATTCTAATCATTCAGACTTGAAACCCTAAAGAAGGAAAATAGAAGTGTTCAACCTTATGCTGTTATGCATGCCTCAGTATTCTGATACTTGCTGCCCCTATGAACATAACAACAGTCGAGAAAATACGTCATTTGTTTGTACTTAATGAACGTCTTAATTATTCAGATCATTAAGTTTTATTTGTTCAGATCTGACTTTTGATCACTCTGAAACTCTCAGAAAGGAAAATAAAAAGTGATGACCACCGATTCTGCATATTATTTTTCCAGATGCCAAAAAACTGAAGAAGAAAAGTATTTCTTTTCATTACCATCAATCACATATATATACAAGTACAAGGTAAATATATCAAGCGTATTCATCTGCTTGGCAATATAACTTAAAAAATAAAAAAGAAAACTAAAATTAAATCAGGACATTATGAAAAAGAAGAGATACGAAATAAACAATAAAATATTGTGCCCTTCAGAATTTCTTTAACGTGCCCAACCCGTTAAATATTGTGCAGGTTAATTAGGCGGGTTAACTGATTATGGAGGACTTGTGCCAGTGCCACCATTGGGAGATGGTGGCTTGACGGGATTCCATTGAAGAGATGGCAACAAAAGGTGTTCATTTGCTCTCCAAATTACAGCTTCTTTCCCACTATGTGAAAGAATCCGAGCAGCTTTGTTTTGTGTAGTGCTTAGAAGATGCAAAAACAATAGTAGTATCATTTTACTACATATAGAAGCTAAAATGTTACTTTGTGATTTCATTCTTGATATTGTTGGAATGAGAATATAATGAAGGGTTAGTATTACAAGCGGGGTTGCATATGATGTAGTGGTTGATAGTTTTTTCACCTTTAGAATTTGAGTCACACGAGATAACTAAATAGTAAATGTAGAAATCTTGATCTATTTACTTTCTCTTTTAATAAGATCGGGATCGATGAGGAGTGATCTTTTACTGCACCTCGAGAATCGGCTTAAACTTGAAACTGCATGTGTTAGAAGCAAAGAGACACTAGATGGGTTTTGTTTTTCAAAAAAAGATCACTAATTGGATTTTAAATCACAAGGGAGATATAGGGGGAAAACACAAAATGTGAGGAATGAAAATTGTGATTAAGGTGAAGGCGTTGGACCTTGGCTCTATAATTATAGTGATGAAAATAATTAACGTGTTGGCAAGACTTCAAACATTCCCAAGTTTTTAATTTCATGTAAAAGTTTTGACCGTTGACTTCCAGGGTTTATATGAATAAAAATTTTGAAATTGAACTAGTCGTATGAGTGAGATTATAAGAAAAAGTAAAAGATATAAAAAAAAAAAATGAAAACACACGGGATATTTAAGCGCGACTTACAATTTAAACAAAAATCATTTATAAAAATATTAAAACAAAACATAGAAATCAATTACATTTGATTCATGAATATGGACATAACTAAAACTTATCCATATATACATGGTCTAGTTTTGGGTTTAAAATAACGAAAAAGGGTCAAAATTACCCTTGAACTATTCGAAACAGGACACATATACCCTCCGTTAGATTTTTGTACCATTTGGGCCCTCACTGTTATTCAAAGAGGCCTCTAATGCCCTCCTCTTAACGGTTGGCTATTTAAGCTGACATGGCAAGCCACATGTTAAAAATTGGCATGTGGCCATCCACGCCATTTAATACCTGACTCGCCCGACCCACCCGACATGGCAAAATCAGCAAATATTACCTCGTCATCTTCCTGTTCATCCTCCTCATTGTCTTCTTCATCCTCGTCTGCATTCTTGCTTCTTATCGTCTTAGTCTTCTTCTTCAACCCATGCTCCCTTGCCTCATCATTCTCCATATACTCTTCCAACTCATTTATCTTTAAAAACTTATCTTCCACTCCCCATCCCCCCATTCTCCTCTTCCACGTCTTCATTTTTTTCTCCATCATCACCCTCCTCTTCCTCCACCTCATCATCATCATCATCCATATCTACATCCTTAAAGTCCTCACCTTTTCAAACTAATTCCAATTCTTCGGTTTTCTTTTCAAAATGTCTGATTTGGCGACCTAGAGAGGCAAGGAAGGGCTCATATTGGAGGTCGATTTGCTGCCATATTTACTCGGCATCAAAACCATCTGTCAAGAGTTGAGCGAAGGGCAACTTCAGGGTGTAGGGTTTGAGAGAAGAGTATAGGTACTTGGAGGCTAATCGAGCCGCTTCCGATAGGTCGGTAATGATGAGAGATAGAATGGTGGTTTAGTTGATTTAAGTCGCTGGAGAGCTATAACACCGCCGGCATTTTGGCTGTCGTCGGTTGCCATAGCAAAATATGAACCACCCAAAATGAGGTGAACGACCATATGACAATTTTTTTAACGTGTGGCTTGCCATGTCAGCTTAAATGACCAGTCGTTAAGAGGAGGGGTATTAGAGGCCTTTTGAATAACGACGAGGGCTTAAATGGTACCAAAATCAAATGGAGGGTAAATATATAGCCTATTTCGAATAATTCAGTGATAATTTTGGCCCTTTTCCGTTACAATAATTAATAAAAGAATAAAATGAAGCTTAAAAGAGTAAGAATTTTGTTCTCTGTCTCTATAGATTTTGAAAAATACTGTAAATAATGGATCTTGGGCCTAACTCAACCCCAAAAGCTAGCTTGTAGGGTTATGATTGTCCAAGTCCATATAAGAAGTCCATGTTCACATTCCATTTTCGATGTGGGACTCTTAACAAATACAATGACCCTTGCTAGGGCAGAACTAGAAGCTCGAATACGGGTTTGACCGTATCCAGATTTTGCTCAAACAATGTATTTTTGTTTAGAAATTTATTAATGATATTTCCTCTACGCACTTTAATTCAAATATCAAAATCATTTTCTACATTTTTTAAAAGTCATTAACTACACTTTTCCTCTTTTTTCAATTTCCAGGTATTAATTAATTTAGGAACTTGGAAATTATATTTCGAGTTGTAAAACTTTAATTTTCTCTATTTAGTCGTTGTAGTAAATTAATTAATTTAATTGGATAGTCAAACGTAAAGAAGAGGTAAACCATATATGACCATATAAAAAAATAGGAGAAAAGAGGACGACATTTCCCCTATTAAAAGAAATAATGTTATTAAACTTTCTTAGGAGGGAAAAATTCTAGATTAATCGTGTAGTCCTATGCTCAGAGTTACTTATGATTTCGTGTCATTCAATATCGAAGTGGCTGAGATTTTAACTTTTTATGCAAAAAGAAATACATATATAGGAGAAAATGAGAGCAATTCCATTCTGAGTAGAATTTAAGTCAAATTGAATATACTAAAGTGGATTCATAAACTCACCTGTTGGGTCAAAGTGAAAGCGGTCAGACAAGGTTATCGTCAGACAATGAAAACTTATAAGCTTTTCAAAAGGCATATATATGATCAATCTCTATACCGAGACATGACATTCATCAACTAACTCATTATTTCACCAATCACTACTGAAAAAAGCAATATTTTTTATTTCAAAAAACCGACTTGTTATGATTTTTGTTGTCATTAAGGTTGTGTTTGTATGTTTTCATGCTACCTAGCTCTCTCTTGAGATGGGGAAAAACTACATTTGAAGTCCACTTGAACAATAGCTTAGAGCAAATTAATTGAGAAATTGTTTTAGTTTCAACTTTTGAAACACAATTGCTCTGATTGCAAGATGCAAAATTACTAACATCTTCACATTTCTTCTAGGAGATTTTTTATCTTTTGTTGGGGAAATAGAACAGTTAGCTTTTTCTCTTGTTATGTAACAGTATGCTAAAAGCAATTATTGTGGGTACAACAATTGTAGGAAACGGGAAGTAAATAAATATTACAAATGCTAGAAAGGATAAACTACTCAAGATTACAACAAACTGAAAATAAGAACGATTACAAACTCCTTGTGATTTGCTTAGTCGAGTGATGACACTCTGTCTTTAAGACAAGATTGCCCCGTATATATCCTTTTATGTTCGTGGGCAATAATCTCCGAAGATACAACATCAACTAATAAATGAGCAAAGGAAACTCAAGTGTTACTCTTGAAGAACTTTGAATATAGAAAACTTACTAGAGAGGAAGAAGAAAATTTCAGAAAATTTCTAAGTGTTGAACAATTGAGCCAAAAGCCTCAATTTATAGTGTACGGAAATGACCCCTGAACTAGCCAACTAATGGCCTTCAATAGCCATGTAATGGCACTTATTGAGGGGTTACATTCAACCAAATAATGGCCGAATTCATGTGCCAAATAATGGAGATTCAATGCTCCAAAACCAGCCAAAAGTCAGAACTTTCCATCTTCCCGTCGCAACATTCTGCCTCCGAAGCGTCGCGGCTGTGCAAATTAGCGCCGTGGCTCCTCGGCTCCTGTAGCCCAAGCCACCATTTAGCGCCGCGGCGCTGCCATGGGGGCACCGCGGCCCTTCACGGCTCCGCGGTGATTTCTGACTCATTTCATCTTACACTTCGTACACTTCTTCCTTCGTTTACCAATGTGGAATACTTGTCATTTGGCCAATAACCGTCCATCATTCTATGTCTCAAACGTATTACTTACGTACCAATATCTCTTTCACTAATGAAATTTGCGATACATGGCACTACGTGTGCACATGTGTGGAAACGACGTTTCCGACGTGTGGGTCCCCAATTGTTCGAGTCATAAATAATGGGATAAATATAATTCCACATTAGTAAATTTCCAACAATCCCTTCTTGAAAGAGATTTGGCGCACTCACATGGTGCCTTTTCCAGCAATCTTTCAGCGGACCAATGTTGCATCAGGAGAGGTAGCTTCAGCTTTGAATCTTCCATAGTTGAATACCATCAGGCTTACTTACTGCGCGGTGAATGTGATGTCTTGAACTGTCAGTGTTTAGTTTAAGCCAAGTCAACGGTACCAACACAACAACTTCTCCTACTCTATTCTTCGAAATGTTTTGTCCGTTGTGGACGTGGACACTTCTTGGATTCTTAAGTGCGTTCATTTGAGGTGGCCTATCCTCGCACTTAAATAGGAGGTCTCCTACAAGGTATCCTGCTATACCCCACTTTACAAGTGTTAGGAACCATTAAAAGTTTCCCCAAACCTAATCTCAACCGTTGAGGATCATTAAAGGTTTTGGAAACTTAACCTTTACCCACACTGCAGATAACACTTAATGTCTATCATGGGAACAACTTTGGATTGATGTTTCTTTATAGAAATCACTATTCGAAGTGCTCATGCTTCCACCGAAACGCTCAACTGAACCTTTACAGCTTAGTTTTCCTATTGAACCTAATTCCTGGGATCTCCAATCAGTAAGGTTGGGTTACCACCGTATTGGCCCTTATAGCTTGGGTTTTAAGCCCATTTCCCTAGACATGCAGAACATCTGATCTTTGGGTAAGCCCTGTCAGTGGGTCTGCTATGTTATCCTTTGATTTTATGTAATCAATAGATATTATACCTGTGGTGATCAACTGCCTAACGATCTTATGTCTCGGTTGAATATGACGTTTGTGCCCTTTCTAGAGCCGACTGACTATCGTAGTGGATCATTACAGAAGGTACGGGTTTGTCCCAACAAGGGACATCTTCTAAGAAGTCGTGAAGCCACTCAGCTTCTTCTCCTACTTTGTCTAAAGTGATAAACTCCGATTCCATCGTGGATCGGGCGATGCAAGTTTGTTTAGAGGATTTCCAAGATACATCCCCACTACCAATTGTAAATATATACCCACTGGTGGACTTGGTGTTCTCTATATCAGATATCCAGTTTGCATCACTATACCTCTCTAGTACAGATGGATATCTCGAATAATGCAACTCGTAAATTAGCGTGTATTTCATGTTTCATAGTACCCGATTCAATGCCTTCCAATGATCATTACTCGGATTACGGGTAAACCTAGCCAACTTGTTACTGCATAGGTGAACTGTCAAATATTTTGAACTTTCTCAACACATCCTCGATGTAGTGAGACTGAGATAAGACCAGTCCGTTAGACGTTTTGGAGATCTTTATCCCTAAGATGACATCTGTGATACCCATATCCTTCATGTCGAAGCATTGTTTCAACATGTTCTTAGTCTCTAGGATCAAGCTAGGACTGCTCCCTATGATCAACATATCATCTACGTACAGACATATCATGATGAACGAGTCAGAGTTACCTTTCGTGTAGACACATTTGTCACATTCATTAATGGAGAAACCCTTCGATAGTAGAGTACTATCAAATTTTTTATACCATTGATTCGGGGCCTATTTCAGCCCGTATAGAGATTTGACAAGTCGACAGACTTTCTTCTCTTGCCTTGGAACCACATACCATCGGGTTGTTCCATATAAATCTCTTCTTCCAAATCACCATTTAGGAAGGCTGTCTTGACATCCATTTGATGTATCTCAAGGTCACGCAACGCTGCGATTGCAATGAATACTCATATGGACGTCATCCTACATATTATGGAGTATGTGTCAAATTAGTCAAGGCCTTCCTTCTGCCGATAGCCCTTGACTACCAACCTGGCCTTGTACTTATCTATAGACCCATCGGCTTTATACTTCCGTTTGAGTATCCATTTACAACCCAACAGTTTATTTCTCGGAGGAATATCAACCAACTCCCAAGTATGGTTTAGCAGGATGGAGTCTATTTCACTCTCAATAGCTTCTTTCCAGAATGGTGCCTCTGGAGTTGACAATGCTTCAGCAATTGTCCTTGGTTCGTCATCAGCCATATAAGCTACAAAGTCAGGACCGAAGGATTTATCCTTCCTGGCCCTTTTACTTCGCCTCGGTTCCATATCTAGAGTCTCTATGTTCTGAGAATCTGGAACACTAGATTCCGAATATTCAGCCACTTCGAAGTCCACTAGATCTGAACCATCTAGATCCGGGCAGTCAACGACTCTTGGTTCCTGAGAGCTTTGTTCATAACTTCGTTTGCGAGAGGTTATGTCTTTTTCCTTTCTAGGAAAAGTATCCTCAAAGAATTGAGCATTCCTTGATTCCATGATTGTACCCCCATGGATTTCTGGAATATCTAACTTATGCACTAAGAAGCGATAAGCACTACTGTTATTTGCATATCCGATGAAAATGCAATCTATAGTCTTAGGCCCAATCTTGACTTGCTTTGGCTTGGGCACTTCGACCTTTGCCAAACAACCCACACCTTTAAATATTTATAAGTAGGTTTCTTTCCCTTCCAGGATTTATATGGAGTTTTGTCCTTACCCTTATGTGAGACTCTATTAAGAATCGTATTAGCGGTAAGGACGACTTTTCCCCACATGTTTTGGGGAAGACTAGAATTAATGAGCAATGCATTCATCATTTCTTCAATGTGCGGTTCTTACATTCAGCAACACCGTTCGACTGAGGTGAGTATGGAGCCGTCGTTTGATGAACAATGCCCGATTCGGCATAATATTCCTCAAATAGCGCTACGTATTCTCCCCTTCTATCGCTATGAATGGATTTAATCCGCATGCTTAATTGGTTTTCAACTTCTGCTTTGTAGCGTCGGAACGCTTTAAAGGCTTCATCTTTACTTTTCAACAAGTAAAGGTAACAATACCTTGTGCTATTATCAATGAATGTCACAAAGTACTTGTTCCCCCCTCTAGTTCGTGCAAACTTCAAATAACATATATCTGTTTGAATAAGCTCTAGAGGAGCGGTATTCCTTTCGACGGATTGAAAAGGAATCTTTGTGAGTTTTGCCTCTACGCACACCTCACACTTATGTTGAGGGTTTACGTCGATAGACGAAAACAAATCCAACTTAACCAACCTTTGGATGGACTTATAGTTAACATGTCCTAATCTATGATGCCATAAATTAGATGACTCAAGAAAGTAACAAGAAGCTTTAATATTATTGCTTGCACGCATTACAAACATGACGTTAACTTTGAAGAGGCATTCACAAACGAAGCCTCTTCCCACAAAAGTTCCATTCTTGGTGAGTACAAATTTATTGGACTCAAATACTAGCCTAAAACCAGCATTAACCAATAAATGACCTAAAATTAAATTTCTCCTAACCTAAGGGACATGCATCACCGCCTTCAGAGTGAGCTCATTTTCAGAAGTCATCTTCAGGACTACCTTTCCTACCCCCAGCACGTCAGAAGAAGCGTTGTTACCCATGAACAACTTCTTGTCTGTAACTGGTGTATATGTGGAGAAGGCATCTCTATTGGAATAGATGTGTCTGGTATCACCCGTGTCCATCCACCATTGCATGAGATTCTCAACAAGGTTTGCTTCAAGCACCATCGCCGAGAACTCCTCAATCATGTCGTGAAGAAGCGTGCCTTTGACGACGTTAGCCTGTGCCTTGCCTTTGGCCTTGGCCTTCTCTTGTTGCTCAGTCTTGAGCTTGCGGCAGTCCTTGATCATGTGACCAGGTTTTCCATAGTGGTGACAGTTCCCCTTGAACTTCTCCGTTGCTTGGGTCTTGCCGTCTTTTTGGAACTTGCGCTTCTTGCTTGGGTTCCCTTTGGCCTCAGCCAGATTTGCCTTTGCCTCAGCGGGTTGTTTCCCCCTAGGTAAGGCCTTCTTATTATCTTCATGAATATGGAGTTTGATAATAAGTTCCTCAAATGTCATTTCCTTTGTCTTGAGTTTTAAGTAACTCATAAACTCATTCCACGAGGGAGGTAAATTCTCAATTAGTGATGCAACCAAAAACTGCTCATTTGGTTTCATACCTTCCAAATCCAGGTGATGTAGAATCATTTGGAATTCCTGGACTTAGGACATCACAATATTGCTATCCACCATTTGAAATTTTAGGAATTTCCCAACGATGAATTTCTTCGTACCAGCATCTTGAGCGTTGTACTTCTTCTGTAGTTTTTCCCATAACTCTTTGGCGGTGCCTACGGTGCAATACACCGTGTAGAGTGGGTCTGACAGACAGTTCAAAATATAGTTTTTACACATGAAGTCACTATGACTCCATGTATCAAGAACCATCTTCATGCCATTAACGACATGGATACCTTGGGCCCCTTCAACCATTTCATTAGGCTGAGGGTCCACTTCATCTCCATCTTGTGGAGGATCTTATGTTACGAAATGAGCCATTCCCATTACAGTCAGATAAAATAACATCTTCTGCTGCCATCTCTTGAAGTTGGAGCCCATGAACTTTTCTGGGCGTTCATGGTGGAATCTAGAGGGTAGAGGAACTATAACGTTCCCTTGAGCAGCAGTGAAGGCGTTAGATGTGCCTTGAGCAGCAGTGAAGCTATTGGATGTGCCTTGAGCAGCAGTGGAGAAGGCAGATGATAGGTTGCCTTGAGTAGCAGCAGCAGTATCAGAAGCAAGTTGTTCTCATCTAGTCATCTTTCTAAGCACTTACAACAATCTTGTCTTAAATTTGTGGGAACAACAATTGTAGGAAACGGGAAGTAAATACATATTACAAATGCTAGAAAGGATAAACTACTCAAGATTACAACAAACTGGAAATAAGAACGATTACAAACTCCTTGTGATTTGCTGAGTCGAGTGATAATACTCTGTCTTTAAGACAAGATTGCCCCGTATATATCCTTTTACATTCGTAGGCAATAGTCTCTCAAGATACAACAACAACTAACAAGTGAGCAAAGGAAACTCAAGTGTTACTCTTGAAGACTTTGAACATAGAAAACTTGCTAGAGAGGAAGAAGAAGATTTCAGAAATTTTTTTAAGTGTTGAACAATTGAGCCAAATGCCTCAATTTATAGTGTAAGGAAATGACCCCTGAATTAGCCAACTAATGGCCTTCAATAGCCATGTAATGACACTTATTTATGGGTTACATTTAGCCAAATAATGGCTGAATTCATGTGCCAAATAATGGAGATTCAATGCTCCAAAACCAGCCCAAAAGTCAGAACTTTCCATCTTCCCGTCGCAACATTCTGTCTCCGACGCGCCGCAGCGCTGCCATGGGGGCGCCACGGCCCTTCATGGATCCGCGGCGATTTCCGACTCGTTTTATCTTACACTTCTTCCTTCGTTTACCAACATGGAATACTTGTCATTTGACCAATAACCGTCCATCATTCTATGTCTCAAACATATTACTTACGTACCAATATCTCTTTCATTAATGAAATTTGCGATACTTGGCACTACGTGTGCACGTGTGTGGAAACGACGTTTCCGACGTGCGGGGCCCCAATTTGTCGAGTCATAAATAATGGGATAAACTTAATTCCACATTAGTAAATTTTCAACAATTATTACATGCTAGCAAATTTAATACATTGTGCTAAAGTTCTAAGTTTGAGGATGGTAGTTAAAAATGACTTATCAAGTTGATGGAAGGTGTAACCTTGATTTTGTTATAATGATGAGCTAATTGATGCCTTCCTGTGGTTACAATTTAAGATGGTTTTCTAATTTATGCTTGCCCATAAAAACCTAAACTAATTTCCTTCATCACAGTTAATGTGTTTTCAATCGTTTTAGTAATGATCCAGTTAATTACTTATGCTCCAATTAATTATTTATGTATTGAAATTGAATGATGTTTTTTTATTGTTGTTGTATTGAAATTGAATGTTGTCTATACTTAGTTTGGTTGTAAATTTAGAATTGAACTTTCATCTTAAAAAAAAAAAAAAATTAAACCTTAAATTTGAATCAAATTTCGGAAAAAGATAAGCCTTAGTTTCAAAATTCAATTAAAGACTTGTGTTTCAGTACGTTGAGGGAAGACAACCTTACTCAGATATATCAGAATATTCCTGTAATCACAAATAAGTTGAGAAGATTGTGCCACCTTGATTCTTTGATGTGATGGAACATCTTTCAATTCACCTTGCTTACGAAGCCCCTCTTGGCAGCCCAGTTCAATATAGGCGGATGTATCCCTTCGAGAGGTAATGCTTCAATTTTTATTTATTCCTATTTAATCACTTATTTTGAAAGAATTCATGCTTAACATAATATTAAGCAGGACTATTAGTAAGTTAAAACGGGCAATCAAGCAGAAACATAGAGTTGAAGGCTCAATGTGCATGTTTATCTTGCCAGTGAGGAGGATACAAATCACGCGTCTAACACACAACGACGTTTGTGATTCGTATAAATTGTAATTTAACTTTTGTATATTTTGATGGATTTGTAGGAATCTTATAAGTACTTTGTGAACGTTTCTGATGTTTGTAGTAATTTCAAACTGTAGACTAGCTTACGTGTTTTATAAGTGTTTGAATGAAGTTTTCATTCAAATTTGAAATAGTTTTGAGTTGAATTTGATTTGTTGTTGGTTGTATAATGTATACTGAAGTGGTGTTTGTTAGATTTTGTTAGATTGTTGGCAGCTATTTGAGCTCGTTGTTGGTGATATTGAATTGATTTGTAGTTGTGCGGGCCCATTTTTTACCAACGGTCATGACGCACGGGCATTTCCCTGGATTGATTAAGTTGTCGCCATCTAATTATTCTACGGTGAATTAGGACACCTAAGCGTTAGTATAAATGCTGTAAAATGAACTCTGATTAATGATCTGCAAAACTATGAGATTCTGGGTATGAGTTCTTTATTATCCTAAAGGGAAGAGGTTAGACATCCTTTAAAATCCGCTAACTTGCGATTGTCCGATCAAACTCAGGTTAATTATTATGCTAAGGGAAAATGCATGTTTTAAAGTATAAAGTTAAAATGATGTTGCAAGTATTTAATAAAAAGATGCATTTTTTGACAATATAAAGATCTTACCATTTATTCTTTTGAAGAGTCTCGCAAAGGTGATTGCGGTTTTGAGAAATAAATTCCGACATAAAACAGAAAGAATATGCATGGCATTTTTATACAACTATATGTAGAATCGATTTTTTAGAGAAAAGTATAAATTTGTACGACATTATTTATAAAATACATGTAAAGTTAATTTTGGGATAAAAGTGTGCATTTGTATGAAAGTTGATAAAATACATGCAAAGTTGATTTTTGGATAAAGGTATGCATTTATATAGCCTTATATATAAAAACACATATTTTGGCAATTGATAGTAAAGGGGAGAAGCAAATTATTTATAATGCAAAGAGATGTTTTTATGAAAATCATTTTTTATAGCTAATCGGATAAAAACAGAACCTTATTAGTATGGTTAATAATGCGAATAAAAGATGACCAAGTTATTTATGAAAGTTTTGAATATGCATGACGAGCCAAAAATAAATAACTAGCGGCGAGTTTCCAATTTAAAACTAACAGAGCCTAAAATAAACAAACTAGCGACGGATTTCAAATTTTAAACTACCCTATTAATTATCCATTCAAAGCGTAATTATTCTAAGTATTCTAATAACGGCACAAAATTAAATAATTAAATTACAACCCGAAAAATAAAGGGGACGATATTAGAGAATAAATAAAGCAGCGACTAGAGCAGATGACAATATCATCCCGCCATATTTGTTTAGAAATCCAAAGATAGGCGAATGCAATGAACGTAGATGTGGGTCTTCGTTTGGCAATAGCCATGATGAGTCTCATAACGAGACTCTTCGTTGCTCCCAATGCATTTCATGTAAACAAAAGAAAAGAAACGGATTAGGAGACAGAATATATATATATATAAAATACAAATAAATAATTCATAAAAAAGTAATATGTTATTGGGCCTCGGGATGCAAACAGTATGAGGGAGAGTATAAAACGAGCCAAAAACATAATTTCAGACCAAAAATAAATTGGCTCGGATGCGCGATGGGCCCAATTAACACGCAGAAATAGAAAGCAGATTTTAGGGATGTAGGTTGCGGCATAGGTGTGGTAGTGTCAGCGAGGGTGTCAGCGGTATGGGGCTGTGTCAGGGTTGGTGGGGTGAGGCGATTAGTCGGGGATAGGGGTGTAGGGTGTGCGGCGATGTGGGGTTAGGGTTGTTAGGGAAATGATTTTATTTTTGAGGGTTTTTTTGGTTTTGGTTTGGGGGAGCAAGGGATAAAAGGGAAAAAGGTTGGGCTGACGGTGGGGTCTTTGGGTGGATGATTTGGGCCTGGTTTGGGGGTGGTCGGTTGGGCCTAGTGTGTTATTTGTTTTGTGTGGGTTGGGTAGAATGTTTTGAGTGAATGAAAAAAATAAATGGGGAGTTGGTTAAAATATAAAAATGGTTTATTATAAAAGATGCTTTGCAAAAAATGTAAATTATAAAGATAAAAAATGACGATGCGATAATAATAAAAACATAATATTTGCGAAGTGCTTAATGCTTAAAATAAAAATGGGATGTCGTTCTGCGAAAATAAAATAACATAGAATATTAGGATAAAAACTATGATTAGGATATTAAAAGGCAAATAAAAAATATGAATAATAATAATAATGATAACAAATGAGAATAAGCAACGATATTAAAAGCCTTATATATATAAATTGTTATGAAGTGTTAAAATATTTAAAATTATAATTAAATATCGGAAAATAGGGGACAAAATTGGGTGTCAACAGTAGTTTGGCAGGTCGGGTTTGAAAAAGCAGCCAATTTTTGGCCTTTTTTTTCCAGAATTTCGACTTCATGAGGTCGAAATTTACCGGCTCTAGTCAGTTGAGGCCACCTTATCCTCGATGCTCTCAGTGTGGTAAGTTTCATATTGGGGAATGCCGTTCGACCACAGGTGCTTGCTTCTCTTGCGGCCGTCAGGGTTATATGATGAGAGAATGTCCCAACATGGGTGGTTCAGGTGGGATGGCTCGGCCTACGGGGTCGGGTGCTGGTTCGTCATCATCTATAGCTATGTGCCCCACCGGGCAGGGTATTCAGACACCAGCAGGCCGTGGCAGAGGTCGTGGCAGAGTTTCTAGTTCCGGCGGTCCTTCGAACCGCATGTATGCTTTGGCCAGGAGACGTGATCAGGAGGCGTCACCAGATGTTGTTATAGGTATACTATCGGTCTTTTTCTGTAATGTATATGCTTTGATAGATCCAGGTTCCACCTTGTCCTACATATCCCCTCTTGTTGCTAATAGAATAGGGATAGAACCTGAGCCGATAGAACCATTCGAGGTAGCTACACCGGTAGGAGATTCGGTTATAGTTGAGCGTGTGTATAAAAATTGTTCGGTGGTGATATATAGCCGTCATACCTTAGCAGATTTGATAGAGTTGGATATGGCCGACTTTGATGTCATTATGGGCATGGATTGGTTGGCTTCTTGTTTTGCCAACGTTGATTGTAGAGAGAAGTTGGTTCGATTTCAGTTCCCAGGCGAGCCAGTTATAGAATGGAAAGGGAATGCAGCATCGCCGAGGGGTAAGTTTATTTCATACCTCAAGGCAAGGAAGATGGTCAGAAAAGGTTGTATCTATCATTTGGTTCGGGTGCATGATACAGAAGCGGAGGTACCGGCTCTTCAGTCAGTCCCGGTAGCTAGTGAGTTTCCAGATGTATTCCCAGTTGATCATCCAGGTCTTCCTCCAAAGCGGGAGATAGATTTCAGTGTAGATGTATTGCCAGGTACCCAACCTATATCCATTCCTTCTTATAGAATGGCACCTGCAGAGCTGAAGGAGTTGAAGGAGCAACTGAGAGACTTGTTGGAGAAATGCTTTATTAGGCCGAGTACATCTCCATGGGGAGCACCAGTGTTATTTGTGAGAAAGAAAGATGGTTTGCTACGGATGTGTATTGATTATAGGCAGCTGAACAAGGTAACCATCAAGAACAGGTACCCCCTTCCCAGGATTGACGATTTATTTGACCAGTTGTAGGGTGCTAAGTGCTTTTCAAAGATAGATTTGCGGTCAGGTTATCATCAAGTGAGGGTAAAGGAGGCAGATATTCCAAAGACAGCATTCAAAACCCGATATGGACATTATGAGTTTAGGGTGATGTCTTTTAGACTGACCAATGCTCCAGCAGTGTTTATGGATTTGATGAACCGGGTATTTAGGCCGTTCTTAGACATGTTCGTCATTGTATTCATTGATGATATCCTGGTTTATTCCCGTTCAGAGCAGGAGCATGTAGACCATTTGAGGACGGTACTTAGGGTCCTCCAGCACCAGCAGTTGTATGCCAAGTTTTCCAAGTGTGAGTTCTAGTTGACTTCAGTGGCATTCTTGGGGCATATTATCGGGGCTGATGTTATACGGGTGGATATATAGAAGATTGAGGCGGTGAATACTTGGCCCAGACCTACGACACCTACTGAGGTATGCAGTTTTCTGGGGCTAGCAGGGTATTACAGATGGTTTGTGGAGAAGTTTGCTTCGATCTCAGCGCCTTTGACTAGGCTAACCCAGAAGGCAGCTAAGTTTCAGTGGACGGATGCTTGTGAGGACAGTTTCCAGTTGTTGAAGGATAAGTTGACTACGGCTCCAATTCTGACTCTTCCCGAGGGACCGGATGGTTATGTCATCTATTGTGATGCAGGTATTGGGCTAGGTTGTGTGTTGATGCAGCATGGCAAAGTTATAGCTTATGCCTCCCGACAGCTCAGGAAGCATGAAAAGAATTATCCCACTCATGATTTGGAGCTAGCAGCGGTGATTCATGCCCTGAAGATTTGGAGACATTATTTGTATGGGATTCATGTTGATATTTATACAGATCACAAGAGTCTCCAATATATCTTTAAGCAGAAGGAGTTGAACCTACGGCAGAGGCGGTGGTTAGAGTTGCTAAAGGACTATGATGTTGATATCTTGTACCACCCGGGGAAAGCCAATGTTGTGGCAGATGCTCTTAGCCGTAGATCCATGGGTAGCTTGACGGATGTGCAGTCAGATAGAAGGGAGATGGTTCGTGAGATACACAAGCTAGCTAGTCTTGGAGTCCTGTTGGCGGATTTGGGAGATAGCGGGGTTCTTATTCGGAATGTTGCTGAGTCCTCTATCGTGGAAGAGGTAAAGAAACGTGAGTATGAGGATCCTGTTCTGGCCCGGTATAGAGATGCAGCTCTCCGAAAGGGAAAGACTATATTTGAGGTTACACCTGATGATGTGCCGAGGTATGAGGGCAGATTATGTGTACCTGATGTTGTAGGGCTACGACAGTAGGTTATGGGAGAGGAACATAATGCCCGTTATTCCATTCACCCAGGGTCGACGAAGATGTACCATGACCTTAGATGCTTGTATTGGTGGGATGGCATGAAAAGAGACATCGCAAAAAATTTGTTGCTCAGTGCCCGAATTGTCAGTAGGTTAAGGTTGAGCATCAGAAGCCTAGTAGATTATTACAGGAGATCGAGATCCCGACTTGGAAGTGGGAAGTGATCAATATGGACTTCATTACAGGCTTACCTCGCACTTAGCGGAAGTGTGATTCCATATGGGTTATCGTGGATAGGCTAACGAAATCAACCCATTTTCTTCCAGTTAGGACTACTTACTCAGCTGAAGACTATGCTAGGCTGTACATCAGGGAGATAGTGAGACTGCACGGGGTTCCAATATCTATTATATCAGACTGAGGAGCTCAGTTTACAGCTAACTTCTGGAGATCATTCCAGAAGGGATTGGGGACACATGTGAGTCTCAGCATAGCATTTCACCCTCAGACGGACGGGCAGGCAGAACGTACTATCCAGACATTAGAGGATATGATGAGGGCCTGTATTATTGACTTCAGAGGTAGTTGGGATGACCATTTACCACTCATTGAGTTTGCTTATAACAACAGCTACCATTCTAGCATTCAGATGGCACCGTATGAGGCATTATATGGGAGGAAGTGCAGGTCACCTATTGGTTGGTTTGATGTAGGTGAGACTAAGTTGATCGGCCCAGACATGGTTCAGCAAGCGGTTGATAAGGTGAAACTCATTCAGGAGAGGTTATTAGCAGCACAGAGTCGACAGAAGTCATATGCTGATAATCGACGTCGATACTTAGATTTTCAGGTTGATGATTGGGTGTTCCTAAAGGTATCACCCATGAAGGGTGTGATGAGGTTTCGCAAGAAAGGGAAGCTTAGCCCAAGGTACATCGAGCCTTACCAGGTCATTCGTAGGATAGGCAAGGTTGCCTATGAGTTGGATCTACCATCTGAATTGGAGGCGGTACATCCAGTCTTCCATGTATCTATGTTGCGTAAGTGTATTGGTGATCCTTCCAGAGTCTTCCCAGTAGATGATGTCCAGGTGACAGAGGAGTTGTCTTATGAGGAAAATCCCATAGCCATACTTGATCGCCAGGTCAGGAGATTACTGACGAAGGATGTGGCTTCCGTCAAGGTGTTGTGGAGAAACAACAATAGGGAGGAAATGACTTGGGAGGCAGAAGATGAAATGAAGAAGAAATATCCTTACTTGTTCCCTATGACTCTAGGTAATGTAATTTAACTCCTTATTTGATTCTGGTAATTGGGAATTGTATATGAGTGATATATTGTGGCATCTGTTAGTTTGCTGAATATAGGCGGATAGGAATAGTTATAAAGGAGACTCTGCTGAAATTTTTCTAGCATAAGACTTATTATGAACATTCGAGGACGAATGTTTCTGAGGGGGGAAGAATGTTACACCTCGTAAGATTAAGATGTTAATTATGAACGTCATTAAGGAAGTAAGATTCGGATATTGAATATAAGGAACACTTACATATGTTAATACGGGAAATTAGTGTATAAACGATGTTATCCCGGAATAGTTTTTCTTTAGTGCTATACATGTGACGACGAGAATTAATCCTAGTAGTTGAATTTATTCCAATGGAGTTATGGAATAGCATTGTATTATAAAATTATGACATTGAGGATACGAGGCTTTATGAAATTCTCGGGAATTAAAAGAGGTGGGTTTAAGATTTATTAATTGAAGAACTTGGGGGCCAAAGTGTAATATTAAAAATCCAGATTTTTTTTAATTAACCTACATTCTTTCATCTTCTTCATTCAAAACTTAAAACAAACTCTCCTCTCCTCTACTCCCCCATACCCCAGCCGAGAACCCCCCAACCCCATAGCCAAATTAGAGGTTTTTATCTTCTCTTCCTAGAATACATTTTTCACCAAAAATTAAAAGCAAAACAACACCAAAAACAGTGGCAAAAACAACCACTGCTGGCCGAGACTTTAGCCTAGAAATTTTGAGATTTTTGGATGAAATTTTGGAAGAAAAACGTGTAGGGATGATGGCTTAACATTGTAGAACACTTGCATGTTAATTGGAGTTGAATAAGTGAACAAAAAAAGGAGAAAAATTACAAAACAGTGGGGATTTCCGGACAAGCAGTGGGCAGAAAATTGTGGACTATTTTGGACGAATTTGAGGTATAAAATTCTTCTTTCTACGATATAATTGGAATGCATGTTGTTAGAATTAAGGTAATGAATTTGTGTTAAGGAAAAATTGGAATTTAAGCGTTGCATGTGAGAATTTTGGGCTAGTTGCCGATTTGGGACATATTTTGGTGTTATTGGATTCGTTGGTTATTGTTGTTATTATTGCCACTAATTGCATGATGAAATTGAAAGGAAACATTGATATTTAGTTGGAATTAGTTATATGGAAGTATTGAAATACGAAATTGGATTTTAGGAATTAAGATAAGAGTTATGGAATTATGACATGTTGTGGCCAAGAACTTACATGAAATTGTTGGACATGTTGTGATGTGTATGGACTGTTTTAGGGACTATTTTGTGGTGTTATAATGCTGAAAATTTAGTTATCATTATGCATGTTTAGGTGTGGTAATTGCTAATGTAAGTCCTAAAGGAATAAGGGTGTAGAAAGGCGTAGAAAGGCTTCACATTGTACCCTCGTTGTTGTTGGAACATGGACTGTTTTGTGGGCTATTTTTAATGTGGATTAAGAGGCTAAATTTACATGAGAAGTGGGTGTGTAAATTCCCTTTATTGTTGTTTTGGTTGTGCCCTTAATTGGTTCTTGGTTATTGATGTTATTAGCCTCGTTTGGAAGTTGTGGAAACATGTATAAACGAGGGAAGTGTTGCCCGAATTTTTATAGAATAAGAAGTCGTTATTCGATATAAAGTATGCTAGTAATCATAGAATTAACGAACGTATTACCATTATTATAGGTTGAAGTTCTATAACGAGACATATTCTAATATTGGGTGGATTAGTTCGTCTAAAAGGTATGTGAAACCCTTACTTCTTTCTTTTGGCATGATTTAATGAAAGTACGGCGGACGTATTTGATTCTTATACAGTTTAATTCCTAAAGAGGATTGTTATGAGAAGTGCCTATAATTTTTCAGCAAAGAGTTTATTATGACATTATTATATGATTTTATTGAGAGTCAAATGATAATTTTTACTTGCATATGGTTACTCACGATATCTACTCGTGCTAAGTGTTACTACTTCACCTCACCGAGTCCCGGGCCAGGTTACGTTCGTGCACAGCCTTGCATTTTTCACCGAGACCCTCACTAGAGAGCCGGGTTACGTAGGATGGATCCATAGATGAGATATGACTTTACCGAGTCCCAGAATGGGCCGGGTTACGATATGACTTCATCGAGTCCCAGTATGGGCCGGGTTATGATATGATTCCACCGAGTCCCGCACTAGTGGGTCGGATTACGTTACATATATATATATATGTATATGGATAGGCACTCATGTTTTCTTGACTTGACTCTCATTTTTATAAGGCACAACTGACTTTTATTGTTTATGGCATAGTTGGATTTGGATCCTGATTTTTATACTGATCTCCTGTTTTTTGTTGGCCATTTATGACCTCTTTTATAGCATTTCATGTTTGACATACTCAGTACATTATTTCGTACTAACCCCCTTTCCTCGGGGGGGCTGCGTTTCATGCCCGCAGGTACAGGTTTTCAGGTTGGTGAACCTCAGGCCTAGGTTCCTACTCAGCAGGTTGGGAAGCTCCTTTGATTCAGAGCTTTGTCATTTTGGGTACAGAACCCTATTATTTTGACTTTTGTATATTTAGGGGCACGACGGGGCCCTGTCCCGTCATATGTCGTTATCCTTCTTGTAGAGGTCTGTAGACAGTTGTGGGTTGTACTTATGTAAGGGTCATAACTCTATTTTGGTCAGTCATGCTATTGTACTCTGTGTTGGGGTGTCCCCGTGTATATATGATATTATCTAGTGGCAGCCTTGTCGGCTTGCCTGTTGTATTGTGTTGGCTAGTTGTGACTCCTCAGGAGGCAGGTACATTCGGGGGTAAAGGCAGCCTTGTCTGCTTGCCTACCTTGGCATATGTTGTTATTGCAGCGTTATGCTGCCGGATTTCAGACTCATTAAGTGGTATCACATGCCCAGAAATAAAATATTTCGATTTCATTGGGTCGGTTATAAAAAAAATTGAAAATTTTCTTTACAATTATCATGAGGTCGGTTTTAAATAGTTTTTAAATTTTTTAAAATATTTTCGACCTCTTGAGGTCGAAATATTTAAATTATATTATAATTTATAGACCACATGAGGTCGAAATAAATTAAAACCTATTAATATAATTTGTTTAAACTATAAAATAAAAATCTCACTTATCGACCTCATGAGGTCGGTAATTTAATTATTTATTTTGGGTTGTAAAATATATATCGACCTTGTGAGATCGAATTTTTTTTCTATCAAGCCTTTAACGACCTGGGCTTGAGGTTGATTTTTTGGTCGAAATATTCTGATTTTTTACCTGATCTATTTTTTAGTGGTGAATATATATTATTGTCATCCAATCTATCTGGCATATTGATCCACCTAAGAATATTTACCTTTCAATAAATTAAATGATAATTTACATATGTAGCTCATAGTTATTATATCAAAATTGAGAATATAAGTACATTTAACAGTTTAGAGAATATATTTTTCTAAGTCGTCGGTCTGAAACATCTATCTCTACTCGATCTTGATCAATACGTATAAAATGTACTAGCACAAGATGTCGTAATTATACTATTTTCATAATCAAGATAAATTATATTTAATCTTGTGCTACAGTCATTTCGATGATTTGTCCACTTCCATCTTAGATTGTGAACATAGTCATTATAATTTATAAAAACCGATGATATAATCTTATGTATATAATCTAAACTCTATACACTAAGTTATCTACTATATAAAGAAAGGACACATAAACAAATACATGATCTATTCAAATCTTTGCTAAAATTGAGTAAATAATTACATTTAATAAATACTATATCTAAACACATGATGAATAGAAACATGACGATCCTAAGAAGAAACACACATGAAGTGTAAGAAGTGGTGTCTAAGAGAATCCCATTGGGTGTCTCTCCTAATAACAATGCGAAAGGCGGTGCGAGTAGCGATGCCGAGAGAGCGATAACGAGAAGGGAAAAAGAGGGGACAAAACTTTGATCTTAATTTCCATATAGAAATAGAAAGAAGGAAGAAGAGGTAGATAGTTGGGCAAATGCGTAATTTAACACTAATTTCGTAGAGTCTACTCAAATGGTCTCTCAACTATTCAAATTACCTAGTAAAGTCATCTTTTTCATTTCTTATAACAGAAAAGTCACATAATTATACTTATAGTACTCAGAAGGTCACTTAACTTGAGGATCATAAAAATTTTAATAGTGTATTTATGATTTTATTTTCGCTTAAATAATATTGAAGTTTGTAGAAAAAAGTAAGACATCTTTATAAAATGAAAAAGGAAAGACTGCCTACTTCGTAATATTAGAAATAATTTTTAGAACTTAGAATTAACTACTTAAATCTTCATATTAGTAAATGATTTTTTTATAATAATATCCAAAATAATTTATTGTAACTACATGTCTAACATCCTATAACTTGAATTAATATTTTATGTCTTTTAAGAATGCTATATTATAAACAATGGGCATGAAAAAACATCTCTCATTAAAATTTAGATTTAGACCACTAGTTAATGTGTCGCCTTTACCCTAAAGTTTTTGGCACCATATAGTACAATCTCGAGCATATGGATTGTCATTTTTTCCATCTACCGGCTACTGTAGTCTCATGTGATTAAAAAAACATGATAGTCGGTAGCCTACCTTTTTTTCTTAGCGTATGACTACAAGCAGTGCATCAAGTATTCGTATTGATTTAAGAGAATATACACAAAACCATAAAATGCAAAATAAAAAAACCTTGCTCAAATATAGAAAAAAATTGATATTTACTTAGTACTAAACAAAAAGGGGTTAATTTTTTTAGAATAAGAAAAAACCTCTTAACGTTCTTTACAAGTGTGATGTTTTTAGGAAGAAAACTTACCACTTGCTTAACAAAATGACCTTAAATTTCACTTAAACTTCCATCTTTTGTTTAAGCATTTAACAAAAATTCAAAAATTTATCTAACCACAACGTAGATATATTTAATTTGTCATTTGAGATAAAGTAAGAAAAGTAAACAGCAATTTCTTAGAAGTAGGACTAGTATACCACTAAGTTCTTAACGGATTTCTATAATTTCATTCTAATTCATATATGTTTTCCTTTTTGTTTTTGTGACCGAATGTTAAAAGAATGTACATCAATTGGTTAACGAAGTGTTCTAGTTCTTGTTTAATTATACTTTTCTCTTTGAAAAAAGTGAAAGAACAATCAACTTGAAAATATATATTAACACAATACGCGACAATAGAGAAATTCAAACACGACGGGAGATGTTTTTATTAGCAAATATTCTCCGTATATTTTGTAATTATGATAGATGTATATTTAAGGTAACTTAGGATTCTAATTGTATTAGAAATCAACCTTTGTAAGGTAAGTTAAGATTCGTACTATATTAGGAATCAACCTTGTACAGCTATATATTCGTACCATATTAGGAATCAACCATGTATCAGCCTCCTGGATTTGTTCATCCGGCAGCTCCGTAGTTTTGTGTGTCGTCTCAGGAAGTCATTGTATGGATTGAAACAGGCACCCCGCGCTTGGTATGATCGGTTCGTCAGGTATCTTCAGCAGATTGGTTTTGTATGTAGCAGGTGTGATACCTCTCTCTTCACTTTTCACCGAGGTAGCAGCACTACATATTTGCTATTATAAGTCGATGACATTGTTCTTACTGCATCGTCTGACGGTTTGAAGAATGAAATCATTGCTCTACTCAAAACTAAATTTGTTATGACTGACTTGGGCAAGCTGAGTTATTTTTTGGGTATATCGGTGACCAGATCTACAGCCACTATGTTCCTGTGTCAGCGTAAGTATGCAGAAGAGATAGTATACAGGGCCAAAATGGCAAATTGTAAAATTATGCCAACTCCGGTGGACTCAAAATCCAAGCTTAGTGCCAATGACGGTGCGCCAGTTTCTGATCCCACTCTATATCGGAGTCTAGCAGGTACTCTTCAGGATCTTACATTCACTAGGCCTGATATTGCATATGCCGTTCAGCAGGTGTGTCTGTTAATGCACGACCCCCGAGAGTCCCATTTTGCCTCCTTCAAACGTATTATCAGATACGTTAAGGGCGCACTAGACTTCGGATTACATCTATACCCCTCTGCCCCAACCAAACTACTTGCCTACACGGATGCAGATTGGGCTGGATGCCCCGACACACGTCGCTCCACCTCAGGGTACTGTGTATTTCTTGGGGATAATATTATCTCATGGTCCGCCAAGCGGCATGCCACACTTTTCCGTTCGAGTGCTGAAGCAGAATATTGCGGTGTTGCTAACGTAGTTGCTGAGATCTGTTGGCTCCGAAATCTCATTTTGGAACTCCAGTGTCCACTCCGCAAGGCGTCTATAGTCTATTGTGACAACATATCTGCCATCTATATGTCTCATAATCCGGTCCAACATCAGCGGACTAAGCATATTGAGATGGATATCCACTTTGTGCGAGAGAAGGTTGCCCGTGGTCAGGTCAAAATATTACACGTGCCTTCCTCGTATCAGTATGCAGACATCTTCACAAAGGAACTACCGCGACAGCTCTTCACCGACTTCCGATCCAGCCTTAGCGTTCGGCCTCCTCCCGCTCCGTCTGAGGGGGAGTATTAACGAATATTCTCCGTATATTTTGTAATTATGATAGATGTATATTTAAGGTAACTTAGGATTCTAATTGTATTAGGAATCAACATTTGTAAGGTAAGTTAGGATTCGTACCATATTAGGAATCAACCTTGTACATCTATATATATTGTTATATTTGAATAATGAAATGAATCCCTAAGGAAAATTATTCTATCTTTCAGTTTTTTTTTTTTTACTGAAGAAGTTGGTCTCCCCAACTATATGTTCCTATCTAGCCTCGGTTAATTAGGGCCCCAAGGGTAAGGTTTACTGAAAATAGAGTTTTGTCACTACAATTAAGTTTCAAAAACAACATTATTTGAACTTTTTAATTAATTAATACAGACCATTATATCCTGGTTGACATAAGGAATGCATTACAATTTTTTATTTTAATTTTTCAATTTACAATTAATTTTGAGTACTTCGACACATGCCTTTGTTTAAACAAAGACACACAAAAATGATGAAGTATTTCATAGATATGATAATGCATAATAAGTTCAAACAATAGGTCTAATATTTATATATTCAAGTTGCATGGAAACAAAGTGCATGGTCATAATTTGTGGGTAAAGTGGCGCCACTAATATGCTATAGGTAAACAGCGAGTTTTAAAATCTTCATAATATCTTTTACATTATCAGGTCATTTGGATAATAAGTATTAGTAAGCAATAACTTGCATTGATAGTTTAAGTTATTTCTTTAAAACAATGAGACAAAATCCCATAAAATCATACAACATTGGCATGCAGTTGAGATATAATTGGAAAAATATGTGTCCGACATTGAGATTAAGTTTATGTCCCCTCTTTAAGGAAGTTTATATCTATTATATAATACAAGAAATAAAAGAATCTGTCTAACTCCAACTGCACACATAAGGCAGTTCAAAGCCAAAACAAAATAGAGTTTAAGTCAATAGGTATCCATGCTAACCACAAAAACGATTACACTGTCAGTGTGTAAAAATTAAACTTTCTTCTATTTGTGGTTCAGTCGAAAAAGATGGAACTGGTGGAGGCCGAGAAATCTCCTTACGACATGCAAAGTTCCTTTGTGAAACCTGGCTTGCCATGTTTGTACGAGAATTAATACCGGGATATGATCTCGGAGGACGAACTGGACGCAACTGCAAAGATGGTAACAAAAGATAATCTTCTTTAAATCCTCTCGAAACAGCTTCGTCTTGATCTTCTTCTTTATGTTCAAGAAATCTTGATGCTTCACTTGTTTCTATTCTTAAAAATAGAAAAAGTAGCATGATTATACAACAAGTAGCAAAAAATTGTGTTGCCATGTTGAATTAAATCTGTTGGAAAATTGTAGGAATATATGATTTTGGTGATTTTTTTTCGTTTTTGTTTTTGTTTTTGGTGAAATTGATGATGTGATTTTAATGAAGTTATGGTGTAGTATTTATACCCATTATAGAACGTGTTGCTACGACTTTGATAGTTTCGTGATCTGCTAATTTTCAATTTTGTGGTAAGATTCTGACCATTGACTGTTTGTGGGTCAGAAAGAATTAAGCCAAAGAAAAATGATATTGAATTGGTCATATGCGAGGAAAAAGGAAGATAAAAAAAAAAAAAAAAAAAAAGAACCGGTACACCACGCTGTGCTACTTCTCCCATATATTAATTTTAAATAAAGAAAAAGATAAAGCATTAACAAAAAAAATTAAAATTAGTTACAAACTTCATAATTAGTTTATCGTTAAGTGCTCAAACTTTTTACAATCCATCGCTAAATAAGATTAAATAGCAACGAAATCTGAAGTATAGCTACAAAAATTGTTTGTCGCTAATTTCTATTCTTTTAGTGGTGAATGAAAGAGACAGAAAAAGTTGTGACAATGATTTTATTAAGAGTGTACTCTAGGATCTAATAGCTCAGTTGGTTGGCTACCTGAACTTTTACGTTGTTGGTGAAAGTTCGAATCCTTATATTGTAATTCCCTCCTCATTTCCCCTACCTCCTATGTACTAAAAAAAAAAATTAAAAAAATTAGTAAGAGTGTACTCTCTTCTACAATCTCCACATATTGAAAATATATATATTTTTTTTGCGCTTGTTGTTGGTTTTGGATTCATGCCTATAAAGTTCATTATGGGAACTTAATGCTCGCTATAAAAATCACTTCATTTCTAGAATTTAAATTCGAGATCTTTAATTAAAAATATAAAAATATTCATATTCTTACCACACCTTTGATGATAAAATAAATAAACTACTACAGTTTGTTTTACTATTAACAAGCTCTCAATAAAATAATGTAGTATTTTGCTAGAATAAAACATCTTTTATTTTGTCATAGGAGTTAATTAAGGTAAAAGAATGGTCACTCCATTCTTCAAACAAGATGACTTGACGAGGAGATAAGGCAACAAATCCCTCCTTGTAATTTTTTTTTATAAACTTTGATGAGATTCAAGTGCGGGCCATGGATAATTTAGGACGGATCATGATCAGTGTTTTCAGAGGCATTTTTGAGGGAGTCCTAAGGAGAGCATCAGGGCTGGGCATACCAAAAATGCTTCGGAACACAAATGAAAGACGTAGATCCATAAGGCGTACGCCCTAGAATTTGGGGCGTAAAAGTGTATGCCCCGGGCGTTAAATTTGATTTTTTTAATTAAAAGTACTTTTGCTATGGATTATAATTTTTATTATTGGTGTAATGATATTTATACTTTATGTTATCATGTTTTCATGTTGTAGTGATTTTTCCTAAAATATATAAATAACACTGTCATGAATAATTTTTTAAAATGTTAATGTCTGCAAATTGGTAGGATAGAGATTTCATAGTAATATAATATTCACCGAATATTCTTACATTAATTGTATATCTCTTATTTTAGGTAGAATTGTATTCCTATTGTAATTAGGTCTCCTATTTTAGATAGAATTATATTTCCTATTGTAATTAGGTTGATTAGCTACATAGTTTAGATATTCTTATACTACTACTATATATTGTACATTATTGATGAAAAATATCAAGGAACATATTTATTTATGGTATCAGTAGCCTAACCCTACAGAAAATACTCACCACGCCGTCGACCCCCTCTCGACAGCCACCCCCCCCCCACTCCCTCTCCCTAGTTTTTTCGGCCACTCCCTCTCCCTTCTCCTCCTAAATTTCATCTTTCATGGCTGACAAAACCAAATTCCATCATGCACTTGCAGTTAACAACATTAAAAATTTCATCTTTGTGACTTTTGAGATGAAAAAGGGTCAATACTCCTCGTGGGCGGAACTCTTCATAATCCTTTGTCGTGTCTACGAAGTTATCGACCACATCATCCCTCCTAAATCGAAGTCCACAGACCCACCCTCGACTTCGACTTCTGATGATGCACTTTGGTGTCGTTTGAATGTCATTTTCCTCTAGTTGATATACGACACGATCTCTAATGATCTGTTGCACACAATCATTGAGACCGATGTCACTACCCGCTAAATGTGGGAATGTTTGGAAAGTATTATTCACGACAACAAAACTCAACGTGTGTTATACCTTGAAAATTAGTTTAGGGACATTCATCAGGACATATCCCAAATGTATCTTCATATTGTCAAGAACTCAAGATACTTGCCAACCAACTCTCCAACGTCGGCGCACCAGTTAGTAATCAACGATTAGTCATGCAACTTATTACAGGCTTAAACGAATCCTATGACGACATTGCTTCTATCTTTTAACAATGCACGTCGTTACCACCGTTTTATGAGGCCTATTCGAAGATAATTCTTGAGGAAACCCGAAAAATCAAATGCAACACCACTGAGGCCAGCATTATAGACGCTGCCCTCACCACCACCGTCGGGCCCTCTACCGACGACAGGGCCTCCGATTCTAGCAGCCATTACCATCGACCGAGGACCCGCAGCAGGACGGATTGACCCGCAACAACCGTCGAGGGTAGCAGTCCGACAAGGGCCACGACAGACAGAATTTCGGCAGCAACAACGGCGGGAAGGGACAGTCCCCACCGGCAGGAAATAGCCAGCAGCGACCGCGGCAGTGGCAGCAGCCTCCGTCGTAGGCTGCCTACCCACCGTGTGTCGCGTGGGCCCCACCATCATGGGTCTCTCCTAGAGATGGCAATGGATCCGGTCCGGATCCGGTGGATTCAGATCAGTTTAATAGGATATGGATCTTCAAAATTTGGACCCGACGGATCCGGATCGAACCCGGATCCATTTTTGACGGATCGGATCTGGATCTGGATTTTGTATTTGAGATCCGTATCCGGTCCAGATCCGACCCGTGGATCCATTTTTTATTAAATATATTCATAACCTAGAATGTAATTTTATAAGTATTTTCTTAAAATTGCTAAGCACATCCTTGCAAGTTTAATTCTCAACACAAGTTTAATTTATCCCCGCGTTAATTCAAAAACCAAAAAATAAAGATTAAACTTCGATAATAAAATCAATGTTATATTAGTGAATGACTAACATCTCCATAGACAAGTAGTTAAAATTATATTCACTTCATTTGTGAAGATTCCAAGCACATGCAAGTTCTGCATTGTGAAAATACTAGTCAGCATTTTTCAAAACTATTATCATTGTCCAACATTTTCAATTAATAACTCACAATCAAAACGAAACAACGAACAAAATATCTCATATGAACATTTCAAAATTGAAACACAGGAAACTGTTAGATAAGTAAAAATCGTTTGTCAGTTTTTTTTAAAAAATCTTAGCAAGGTTACATTCTTAGCAAGACAATTTTTTTTACATATGGATCCAGATCCGATCCATGGACCCGGTGGATCCGATGGATCCGGATTTGGATATGATTTTTATGGACCCGACGGATCTGGATCCGGATCTGGATTCAGGTATGAAAAACGGATTTGGATCTGGATCTGGATCTAGTAGGATCCGGTCCAGATCCGATCCGTTGCCATCCCTAGTCTCTCCTCCTTTCCCGTATCCGACATCCTCGTGGACTACTTCCGACCCGACAGGCCCAACCTGGCACACTCGGCGCACGTCCACAACAGGCCTACACAACAAAGGCCCCTAGACTACAAGTGAAGAAATTGGGTTCAACTAAGCCCTTAACCCAAGATGAGGTGGAGCCTTAAACCGACACAAGAGGGGCCCTGTAGGATAGTGGGATTAGTCAGCCCAACATAGGTTGTTAACCAAAAAGGAGAAGTTCCCGTGAAAACGAGAAAAGACCTCCCCCTTAACCCCCCGTACTTGGCAGATTCACATTCGTAGGAAAGGTCTGTTTTTTTGTCTCTTTCCCTCAAGCAAAAGAACCTATTAATAAGATAATAATATCTCTCTGCTTCCTAGATAGATAAATAAGAAAAGGCTTAGCATATCCTATATAGATAGAAATCAGAAGCATGTGCTCAATCAATATTCTTATTGAGGCAGCTATGAATACAATGTCACTCAACGCTACAGACGAAAATTGGTATATGGACACATGCGGTACATCTCACAGGACGGCATCACAAGGTACTCTCTCGTCTTATTTCAATTTGAGTAATTTAAATCAGAATATTATTGTTGGTAGTGGACAAGGCATTCATGTTCGTGGTTTTGGTCATTTATCCTTATCCCCACCACATCTACCACTAATTTTAAAAAATATCCTACATGCCCCTAAACTCATTAATAATCTAATATCTGTGCGATGTTTCACAACTGATAATAATGTTTTCCATTAACTTTGATCTTTTTGGTTTTTTCTGTGAATAATTTTACGACAGGGAGACGGATAATGAGATGTGACAGCACCGGAGATTTCTACCTTATTTCAAACGCCGTCAATAAATCAACCTCAATTCCATCAACATTTGCTGCTCTTTCGTTTTCCTTATTGCATTCTAGATTAGGACATCTGGGAGATTTTGTTTTACGCTCCCTTAAGAATAATAATTTTATTCAATGCAATCGTATTTCTAAGACTCCTATACGTGAATCCTGTGTTTTTGGGAAACATGTTAAATACCATTTTATGCATTCACAAATTGTACTTTAATGCCTTTCAATATAATACATAGTGATTTGTGGACTTTCCCTGTTTTGAGTATGGCTGGACATCTATATTATGTGTTGTTTTTGGACAATTATTCTAATTTTCTATGGATTTTTCCAATTAGTAATAAATTGCAGGTCTACCCTATGTTTTTCCTCATTTAGTGCTTTCGTAAATACACAATTTGAAAAGAGAATTAAATATTTTCAATGTGACAATGGTAGGAAATTCGATAATAAACAATTCAAACAATTTTGCTCCAAAAATGGTCTTCACTTTCATTTTTCCTGCACTCACACCTCCTCCCAAAATGGTAAAGCCAAACGGAAAATCTGAACCATAAACAACCTAATATGTGCCCTACTTGCCCACGCCTCAATTCCCCATCAATTCTGGCATTACGCACTCTCCATGACCACATATCTCCTCAACATAATCCCAAACAAGTCTCTAGCTCTACGGTCGCCCACTTAAGTTCTGTTTCGTAGGAACCCCTCCTGCCAACACTTGTGTATTTTTGGATGTCTCTGCTATCCTCTCCATCCAACCACTCACAAATTCCAACCCCGGTCTTTTCCGGGTGTGTTTCTGGGTTACCCATCAATTATCATGGTTACTCTTGCTATGACTTATCAAGCCATAAAATAATTCTTTCACACCATGTCCTATTTAATGAGTCTCAATTCCTTTTTGCCTCACTAAACTCGTCACTTCAGCATTCCTACGACTTCCTAAATGATGGCCTGAACCCCCTTCTAATTCATCATTTATATAATCTGACGTCCCATTCCCCGTCACCTGAACACACCATGGGCAGTCCGGGACATACTACCCACACAGTTCTGCCGATGGTAGCTCAGAACAGCCCCTCTCAGGGTGATACCGCAACCACCTCTCGGCAAATCGAGCCTCGTCCAGTCGATCCCGCCACCCCTACCCTTTCTCCTCTTCTCGACAGTTCCGCGGCACCCCCCTCCTTCCATCCCGTGTCCCAAGGCACGCTCTCGGATAATGGAAACCCGTGTCATGTACATAATTTCCAAGCCTAAATGGTTGTTTAACCTATCAATTTCTGTTGTCCCTTCCCCTGTCCCTCGTAATCTGAAGGATGCCTTTTCCGACCCAAATTGGAAAGCCGCAATGATTGTCGAATATAATCTCTTATTGATAATAAGACGGGGGACCTAGTACCCCGTCCACCAGATGCTAACATTATTCTTTCTATGTGGATTTTTAGATATAAAAAGAAATCTGACGGTTCTTTTGAGAGGTACAAAGCCCGTCTTATAGGTGATGACATGTCTCAATAGGTGGGAGTGAATTGTGATGAAACGTTCAGCCCGTCGTAAAGCTCGCAACCATCCGGACTGTCCTCAGCAATGCCATATCCAAGTCTTGGCCCATTCTTCAGCTTGATGTCAAGAATGCTTTCTTACATGGGGATCTTTATGAAACGGTATATATGCATCAGCCTATGTGTTTCAGGGATCCTATTCATCCGGATTATGTGTGTCTATTATGCAAATCACTATGGACTGAAAGAGGCTCCTCGAGCATGGTACCAGCGGTTCACCATTATGTCTCCTCTATCAGTTTTTCACACAGCAAATCCGATCATTCCTTGTTCATCTACAACAATGGTCCAGACATGGCTTACCTCTTATTATATGTTGATGACAT
Organism: Anisodus tanguticus; assembly: GCA_034509755.1. Lineage (NCBI taxonomy): Eukaryota > Viridiplantae > Streptophyta > Magnoliopsida > Solanales > Solanaceae > Anisodus > Anisodus tanguticus. Next base: position 47,546,883 of record CM067554.1, on the reverse strand, counting down.
CATCCTCACCACGTCATCTGATGCCCTCCGCCGAGTCCATTATGTCTCTCCTTTTATCTGAGTTTGCTATGAAGGATCTAGGCCCCCTGAGTTATTTCTTGGGCATCTCTGTCACTCGTCATTCTGACGGCCTATTTCTATGTCAGAAGTAATACGCCGAAGAGATCCTTGACTGTGCAGGCGTAACGTCTCATCTCGCGCCCCCACCTCTTAAAAGTAAAACATTGATCATTATTGAACGTGACACTTGATTTTAAACAATAACGTTATGCCGTTGTTATCATGGACAAAATTTAATGAGGTGATCAGATTTTGTTATTCTATTTAGTTATAATTTGTTATTTCAAAATATTTAACTAATAACCAGTGTCGACAAACTTCATACAAAAGCTTCATCCTCTCCAGCTTCATCATCCGTTGCTCGCGAAATCCTTTTGTTGCTCAATCAATGGACAACCACAATCTTCAACAATGGACTCTTCAAAGTTTCTTCCAATTAGTCAGCCTCCAACTCCAACAAATAACTCACAATTAGACTTCAATATTAATTAGCAACTTCGCGAGTAATATGCCAAACTTCAGATCAAATTTGTAACATTCGAACTTAAAGTTTTTCAATCTCAATCGCATATGTCCGAAATGATTCTGAAAATTTTACAATTTTCGGTTATGTCTCAAATAAGGGTCCCAAAATTGACTATCAATTCAAATCTTAAATTTTGAATTAGATGTGGTTAGACTAATATTAAAAAACAAAATTGAAAATTAACCAGGTCGGTGCCCTGGTGGGCGGAGGCACGGGCTAACACCTACAAGGCACAGTTCCTTGTTCGGCCTAGCTCCTGCCCCGTTAAACCCCCAACCTAGTTCCCTGGGGCACAACCAGGTCATTTCGATTTGGAATTTTACCGGGCTGGACATGGGTCGACTTAACTCATTTGACAGGTTTAGTTAAGGTCCCAATCAGCAAAAAGGATTGAAGACTATGATAACAACTTCCTTTTCGGACTCATTCTTGAGTTGAATTGTCAATTCCTTTCGTCGCTTTTCGAGAATATATAATATAGTATATAGATATTACACTTTTTGTTTTCAAAACAAAGCTAAACCTAAACCTAATGTTCTACAGGTAAGACAAGTTTCAACTTCTTTCATTTTACATTGTGGACACTATTAGAAATAAAGAGTTTTTTCATTGATATTCAATGGAAAATTTATGCTATAAAACATGATTTTTTATCCATTTCACAGAACCAGCTCACTGGAAGATCACTGGAAAAACAAGTTTACATTGAAACACTGGAAAACTTTCTAATTATTTCGTGTGTTCACACTACTATTTAAGTGTTTTCCACCGACATTCAGTGGGAATAGTCACTGATAGGGGTGGCAGATGAGTCATTTGTGCTGAAGTTGGGCGGGTCAAGATGACCTGAATCAATAGATGTGTCAATGCCCAACCCGACCAAAGCTTACATGGGCTAAGATGGACGGATCAAAATGGGTTAAATGATGGGTCATAACCCAACTTGCCCAACTTTACCCGTTACTTTTACAAATTTCAAACTTACATTCTATGATGTTATTTTATTTTGTATCATATTTGATTTTTTCATATCTTTATTTTTCAAATAAGAATAATACTTTAAAGAATTTTTTCATTTTTTATAAAAGCAAAATCAATATATAAAATAATGGGTGGGAGGGCAGGGGGTAGTGGGGGGGGGGGTTGGTTGGTTAGTTGGGTAAGAAAAGTTTCTCATTTTTTTTATAAAAAAATTGTATATGTAAAATAAATATATAAAGTAAAAACTTCGGGGGAGGGGGGATGGGGTAAGTAAAATTTTCTCATTTTTGATAAAAAATTTATAAAAGTAAAGTAAATATATAAAATAGAAAATTTTGGGGGTGGAGTGCGGGGGGGGGGGGGGGGGGTTGGGTGATGGTGTATGATTTTTTTTCATTTTTAATAAAATTTTATATATAAGTAAAATAAATATATAAAATAGAAAATTTTGGGGGTGGAGTGCGACGGGGGGGGGGGGGGGGGGGAGAAAATATTTCATATTTTTAATAATTTTTGTATAAAAGTAAAAAAATATGAAATAGAAATTTGAGAATGGAGTAGGGCATGGGGTGGAGGGGAGTAGGAGGTAAGAAAAAATTTCATATTTTGTATAATTTGTTTTATAAAAGTAAAAAGAATATGAAATATAAATTTGAGGATGGGGGTAGGCCATGGGGTGGGGGGGTGGGGGGGGGTAGGTGGGGTTAGGGCAGTAGGGGGGAGGTAAGAAAAAAATTCATATTTTTGACGAAGCTGTCCCCTCTCCCCATATCTCTACTTACTGGCTGGGTGCAGATAAGACTATAATAATAACAAAGCCAGATAGAGATATTGTTCGTTCAGAATTGATTCATATGGCGATAATGAATAGAGTTCAGAATCATTTTCTTTTTTGTAATGAATTAATTGGTCATTTTCATATGAATTCTATTTGTTTAAATTTATATTTTTATTTAAGCCGAATCGGCTTAACTGGGAACATCCAATCCGCAGTCCACTTTTAAGAAGAAATTGGTGGAAAAAATCCATATGACCGGATAGAGAACAAATTAGATAAATCACAGAAAAAATGAAAGAGACGAAACCCATTTTGAGACCTGCACGACCCTCCCAATAATATCCATAAATGACTTATTTTTGGTAATAGATGAACATTACCATATGTAAATTCGGATGCATGATAGACATCGGTACTCCAGTGAAAAAGAAAGGAGTTTAGAGCGAAACTATTTTTGACTTGGAAGACAAAGAAGTGTGATAAAGATGAGACCGTATAAAATGAATATTCATCAAATTTATTGTTTTCCGATTTGTGAGGAGATTCATATTGTCCGATTACAAATTGTTGATAAAACTCCAAAATGGCATTTTCTTTTGACCCAATTTTTTTCTCTCCTTATCACTCAGAAAAGACAAAAAATGTCAGAAGGCGGCAGGGGAAGGAGGGGGACACTGGGCGAGATCTATCAGTAGCGAATTCCACATGCGCTAAGGCGCAATGGCTTTCGCATAGCTGCTACGCCCTTGCTTCTTTCCCCTTATTTCAAACCTCTGCTGCATTGGTATTTTCACTCCCTACTCTCCACCATAACAAAATCTTTCCACTATATCTCAAGAGTAGTCAAAGGAAGTACGGCGGGTCCGAGTTCTGAATCCGGGGGAACACTTCACTATATATTAATATATTAATATGTTTGAACCCTTTTTATTATTAAAAATAATATAATAATATAATTTGAGAAAATGTCTCCTTTTAATTGACGATTATCAAAAAAATCAGAAAATGTTACAAAATTGTAACCGTTAATCGAATATTCGAGGCATTTTTTGCTTTGTGGAGTCAACTCGTCTTCCCTGAAGCGGGAAAATTTTATTAATTAAATAAAACGTTTTCAATCAACTTATCTTATACAAAATTTGATGCTGTAGGAGAGGTTGGGAATGAGGGACTTCGCTAAAGATGGTTTGTCTGTGCGCGAGGAAGATGTATGGTATAGGCCCCCCTATTTTATCTCCAAATAAGTCCTTTATGGATTTCGAGTCGGGAACCCAGAACGGAAGGAAGGAAATATATTTCAAAATCTTTCCTAGCTACCGGGGAAGGGGAGAGGAGAACATAAGTAACCATCAAACTATAGAACCTCACCTCAAACAAAGGCCCTCGGAAAGCCTGAAGTAGAGAAACCTACAAATAAATGAATACATGTCAAAAGCTTCACCTCGGTAAACCTTTGGAAAAAAGATCGTCGAGCCGCCGACAACTCCCAGGGTTCACTAAAACAGGAAATACTCCGTGAAAGACTATTGAGTGACCTGTCGAGCTGATCCGACACCAAGTGGGTCGCACCTCTGAGGACTCAATATGAAAGAGAAAGGTGTTCCTTTAATCCCTAAAGTCGTCCGCTTTCTTACCAGTCGCAGAAAGTCTTTTAAGAAGAAAAGGCTTTCCTAAATTTTCTTGGCATCCGGATCGAGATACCCCGGCACGAGGAAGACTGGCCCCTTTGTTTCGGGGTACCACCGTTGGCACAGACCATGGGAAGGACGCACGATGATTACCCCGAAAACCTTCGCTTGCTTGGAGGCATCTGGAGGCTCACGCAGCACAACCAGCGAGCAGAGACAAGCCCAACAATTATAGTCAGGAGACGCATGGGTGTGACGTCCTTTTAACAGACGTGTAAAGCATATCGCTTTTCGCATATCACTTATCCCGGTCACCCCTTCCATCCAGAGAAGGTAAGTTCAAAGCCTAATTATTTCCTTTTCTACCTATTTACATCCTCATCGAATAACACAACCACTACCCCAAACATCTTTCTATGACACCGTGCCCGACATTGTCACGAGTAAGCCTTTTTTTTTAAAGTTTTTCAATCGCCTTTGTTTATTGTGAATCCGTTCAACATATATGCCTTCACTCGGGCCTAAAAAACAAAGAAATATTAAAGTGACGTCCAAGCCCGTGGTCGCAATGCCGTCTTCACGCAAGCCCTCGGTCACCGAGCCGACCTTGTCCGCTCGAAAGGACACAACCTTGGCCAGCCTTTTGAGTTCTACCCCCGCTACCATAAATATCACAGCCCATACACCGCTCGAGGGTACCTCCACTCCCCAACTAAGCAAAATGGAGCAAAATCGGTTGAGGCCCGGGAGATGAGGAAAGGAGAGAGAAGAAAATGGAAGGTTCTGCAAAGACTCAAGTCCCTCTGCCGGAGCTCCCCGAACCTGAAGTGGAAGGAGAGGAGCTTCGAGTGACTTTTTTCTTTGCTCTTCGACAACCCTAACAAGTCACTTGAGGCTCTGCCCTTTGCTTTGCCCCGTGTGTTGTCTTCCTCCAGTTTCCCTCATCCAATAGCCAATAGGCCAAAAAAGGTTGCAGTCAATTGCCCTTCCCGTTATCATCAAACAAAAGACTACCATACATGCCGCCGGTAAAATACCTCGCCTACCTCATCTATAGGCATTTATATTCGCCCGCGCGTGAGATCAGATCGACTACTCTACTACCATCATTTCGAAGGTTTTTTATTCAAAATGATGGAGAATGAATAGCTTATTCATAATCTTATAGGCCCCGCACCGCTTCATTCAATTGCTCTGTCATAAAGAAATGGAAGGAAATCTTTTTTTGATCAATCGCCTGAACCTGCCTTTCTTTCTTTGCCAGGAGGGGTGGCCCATTCACTAATAAATCTCTCAACGAGAGCCTAATTCTGTCTAGAGGAAATAACTTCAGTGGATCCAGTTGATTAAGTCGTTGTGTTCGTCGATACCCACCTGCTCGGAGTGTGGGTAAGGGCTCACCTATTGATTGTGTCGTTGCATGATTTTTGGTAGAGCCCCCACCTCCTACGGCTACATCCAGCACTAGGAGCCTAGAAAGGTATAGGCACCAGTTCATTCAGTCAATGAAGCTGCAGTGGGTTCTGATTATTATGTCATTTCAAGTGGATGTTTAGCTGGTTCAGCTATAGATGTAGTCTATAGGGTACATGGTCTGCAGATACTCGTCTAGCTCTTCATTGCCCCAACCTTCCCTGTAGGCTCCCTGCTCCGTCAGCGCTACAACTGTCCAAATCATTTGACGCTTCTTCTCACTGAGCAACCCCTTTCCAACTAGTCAAGTGGCTTTCCGCTCCTCTGGCGCGCCCTAGCCGAGCGATCCTCGCATGCACAAGAAAGCAGATTAGCTCCCTCATTCTATTGTTGTGCCGACAGGCCTGGGCGAACTAAGTAGGGTTAGATTAGATGGAGGAGGACTGCGAACGTCCGTCCCATAAAGTGCCAGGGAACCATGCATTCCTCCGGGGCTCGGCTCTCGCGTGTCTGGGATCCGATCAAATATACCAGCGATCGATTTACGAAACAAGGAGTTAAGTAAGGGCCAGGAGATTGATAAAAGAACCTGGCCGAAGTCAATCTTGTGTTCAATGTCGTGGTTGGAAGGATTTCTTTCTGTCATCTGTCTTTCCCTTCTCTCTCTTCTCTAAGCAAAGGTAGGTTCAATTTAAACTTTTGGCTTGCGGGCTCAGGGACTGCAGTCAACTGTTTCCCTTGTAGTCGTCAGCTCGTTCTTGACAGATCCAATCGGGTGTTCATAATCTGGAGTAAAAGGATTCGAACATTTGCATGCCGGTACCAAAAACTGATGCCTTACCACTTGGCTATACTCCATAGGCCTGTTTTGGACGGTAGGAATGGGGAGAGGGGGAAGGGAGAAGCAGGGCTCAAAGAACGAGCCGAGCTATGCAAGGACGCGGGTATATAATAAGTAAGAAGCAAGGTTCTCCCCTTAGGATCAACTACAACAAGCTCGCGACTCTAATAGAAAGAAGGGGTAAGCTCTATGCTCTATTTTCTTGCAATGCTATGCCTATCAAAGTTGGCAAAGGCTTCTGTAACCTTAGACTCGTTATGATGTTCGACTGAACTCGTTGGCTCCGCGTCCACCTAAATTCGGTAACCTTCGTCACTGTCAGCATTTGGTACTCTCTCGATAGCTTTAATAGTTCACTGAAAGCCTTTGGTGTAATAAACCACAAGCCCTTCAGAAAGAAAGACATAATATACTAATGAATTAATTAATAAACATTAAGAATTCAAAAAATAAAGGGTTGGTTAAGAACTATTGACTGTAAACCATAGCAGTTAGAGTCACTCAATGGAGATGTTCGCCTTTGTTTGGAATTAAGATGGATGAACAAGCACTTGAGCTTGAAACTGATAAAATTAGGAGAAAACATGGAAGCAGTCACTATACTAGGGGGGGCAAGATATGCCCACGACTTAAGAAAAAAGTATCCTTATAATACAAGCCGACCAGAAGAAGCAAGGCTTAGATTACCAGATCCTGTACACAATCTTCCTAGAGATGGAGAGCCCATTTCCAACGAGTCAAGTGGCTGGAACGCCCCTTGCCTCGCCTTTTTACACCTATCCTTCTTGCTTATTTACCTACAGCTCTCCTGTCTTAGTGACTCTTCCTCTTTTCTAGGTTTTTTTTCTAAGTGTTAAAACGATAGATTTTACATTTTCCAATGAATTGGATCCGCCTTGATTCGATCAATAATGGGATTCTTGGCTAGAGAAAGGTTCTGTGACATGGGACGCCAGCCCAACTCGGTCGGTCGGTTGGCCCACCTAACAGATGATGAGATTCTCGATCGAATTTCATTCTTTCTCACTATTCAGAACAGTGGAGCTTTCGATCAAGATCTTCTCGCCTCACCCGTTTTGGCTCTCGCTCGAATCAAAACCTTTATGCGTTGGTAGGCTTTCGACTCAATCTAACAGCCGGGCGCCAATAAAAGAGAAAGTTTTCGCATGGACTCATCATCTGATGCAGAACCGATACGAGAGGGAAAAGCGGGGATTGATAGCTTTCAAGAACCAGTGGAAAGGAAAGACTTCTTCCCTGCATTCCTTCCTTTCCAAAAAAAAGTCAATTAGTTTGGGCTGGCATAGGCATAAAAGATTTTATTGAATGAATACCACCTTGGTAGTTTTCAAACAAATCCAATGTTAGGCCAAGCCTTGCCAGTTGGTAATAGCCGAAGGAAAAAACAGGGGGAGATAGGGAAGAGGAGATTAATTATAGTCACTCCACTCCATAAATGGGAGGTGGGGTAAATGGGGTAGAGGTGGATAGGGAAGTAGGGGTGGGGTGGAGTAGGCAAGGTAGGGGGCAGAGATGTGAGGGTGGTTCAGTGTTTGGGTGGGAGTTGGTGTAGGGGAGGGGGTAGGGTGGATGGATAGTGTGATGAGTGGTTGGGGTGCGTTGGTGTATTTTTATTGTTCCGAAATAATAAAGGATTTTTTAATAAATATTTATAAATAAAAATCTTAATCCAGAGTGGAGCTCTAATCATTAAGATTGAGCATTTTCGTGAGTCAAGTCTGGGCATAATCATGGGTTCATTTGAGCTGCTGATATATGATGGATCAACTTGGGCTAGCCCAAACCAACCCATCTTCAAAATTACTCTTGCTCAAACCCATGAAACCTTAGGCGAGTTGGGCGAGTCTTTTGGGTTTGGGCTAATTTTGGCACCCTTAATCACTGAATATTTTTCAGTGGGAAAATAGTAATTTTCTAATAGTGGTGGGCAGATAATAATTTAATAATAATGCAGCTTCAATATTTTGGTCCGTAGAGGAAAATCTAACTACATCATGTAAAGCTTTCAACTCTCAACAGTAAAATTTACTTTATTAAATTAAAGAGAACAAATATTTGTCATTACAATATTTCATTTTCTCACAATAAACTTTAACTTATGACCCCAAAAACTGGTATCAGTATCACTCAACTAAAAGAGACCTTTTGACTAGAAGAACCAGACGAGAATAGAAGTCTTGTCCTTAGGGTTGTTGCGTAAGTAACTAACTCCCTCCGAGCTCCGCTCCGATTTCAATTTATGTGATATTGTGTTTTAACGTATACGACACAGAATTAAAAAAAAATTCAACGTTAAATTATTTTTGAATATACAAACGTGACATTTTATTAGATTAAAAAAAGTTATGTCACATAAAATTTTGACAGAGGGAGTAGCAGTCTCGGAGGTTGTGGTTTCTACGGAATTCATGGACCTAGGGCCTCAGTACACAATCTTAAAAATTGGCTCATGACATGATGATTTGCTTGAAGCTATATATAAGGAGATACAACCCATACTCGCAAGCAATACCTTTCCCTTGCACGTTCATAAACAAGAACAATTCTATTGCAATAACAATACATAGGGAAATAATAAGACGATAAATTATTCAACTAGTTTCCTAGTGACTTATGGAACAATATATATTAGTAAATTGGCCATTCTTTTGCTCCGATTCTTTTATGAAGCATGCTGATATACATTTTAAATGAATGAAATAATGAAACAAAGGTCATTTTAAGAGTCTTGGAAGGTAACATTTATTCTAGGATAGTTGCAGCAAGGATGGTACATCACCTATATATTATCTATTATTCTTGCTCTGGAGCCAAAACGATCATGCCTACTATCTACTATACAGTTGTGGATGTTGCGTTATATGTGACTTATTATCTTCAATGGCTAGCCATGCTAATTGCGACTGAGGTCTTATGTTGTGGATACTCATGTTTAGAAGATGGAACCGGAGGAGGATGAGCAACTTCTTTGCGACGTGCAAAGTTTCTTTTTGATATTTGGCTTGTCATATCTATAAATGAATTAGTGACAGGATTCGACCTAGGAGGACGAACTCGACGCCATTGGAAAGATGGTAACAGAAGATATTGTCCAATATTTCCCTTCCAAACATCTTCTTCTTGATTCTCTTTTTGTTCAAAAAATCTTGTTGCTTCACCTATTTCCATGCTTATCAAAAGAAAAAGAAGAAATATTATACAACTAGATGTAGCAAAAAATTTGTTACTTTGTGTTGCCATGTTGAATTTAGTTTGTAAGAAAATTAAGATGGAAATGGAGGAATATATGATTTTGATGAATTTGGTAATGAGATTGTGATGAAGATTAATTTGGTAATGAGATGGTGATAGAATATTAGTGTATTTATACCCCTTTAATAACGTGTGATTTTGACTGTTTCTTCAATGGTAGGAAATAGGCATCAGCGGTAATTTAAATTGCCAATTTTTTTTATGAGATAACTGCTTGGCGTCACAAAGAAATATAGAAATTGAACTAGTTATATGTGAGCTTAAAAAAAAGGGAACAATCCGTAAACATATTGAAAACTAAAGATTTATTTCACTGTTCACACAAGTTATTAATAAAATTAATAATGTAGTCTTAATTTGCTTGAATAAACATATTTTCTTGCGATATATTATGAAACTAATAGTAAGGAGGGTCAATGTCAAACAACTGAAAGAAATAATCCCCTTGATTATTTTCATTGATTTAATAGATATATATATACAAGTTACAAAATAGGAGAATCCTATTCATAATCTATTCCTAAAACCTTATTCTACCATAATTCTAACTATACAATTATGGTAAGTGTATAACACTAATTATGGTAACAAATATACTACAATATACTTTCCTTAATTTACAAATTATGTCTACTGTTTTGCTGCATAAATCACGTGATGGGCTGGACGTTGTTGGGCCAAGGTTTGCTGCCTTAGCTGCTGGACGTCGCTGGGCCAAGAGATGCCCACTGCCGAGAAGGCCTAACTGCTGCATTTCTGCTTTGCTGTTTTAATCCAGTGATATATATGTGATATACACTGCTGTATATTCAGTGTATATCATATGTATATTGCTCTGTTTAACACACCCCCGCAGTCATAGCGGGCGGTTTTCGAACGCCGAGATCGTCCCTAAAATCTTCAAAGAGAACCATTTGGTAGACCCTTTGTAAAGATGTCTCGCAATTTGATAACGAGACGGGACATGGCATACGCGAACTTGACCCTTTGCAACCTTTTCACGGACAAAGTGAATGTCCATTTCGATATGCTTGGTGCGTTGGTGTTGAACGGGGTTACCTGAAAGGTAGATGGCACTAATGTTATCGCAATATACCAAGGTTGCCTTCGAATGGGACAATGAAGCTCCAAAAGCAAATTACGTAGCCAACATGATTCGGAGACCACATTCGCTACCCTCGATATTCGCCTCGGCACTTGAGCGTGATAGAGTTGCCGACGTTTTGCTGACCAGGAGACCAAGTTGTTGCCAAGGAACATACAGTAGCCAGAAGTCGACCGTCTGGTGTCGGGACAACCACCCCAATCAGCATCCGTGTAGGAGACAAGCGTAGATGTAGATGACGGATACAAGTGCAACCCATAGTCTAGTGTCCCCTGAATATACCGAATGATGCATTTGATTGCATTCATGTGCTCAACTCTGGGATCATGCATGAATAAACACACCTGCTGAACCGCATATATAATATCCGGTCTGGTAAAGGTAAGATAACTTGGAGGGCCCCTGCAAGACTGCGATAGCGGGTCGGGTCCTCGTATGGTGCACCTGCTGTGGCACTTAGCTTTGGGTTTGCATCCACTGGCGTGGAAGTGGACTTACAGGATGACATCCCAGCCCTCTCGATGATCTCAGCAGCATACTTCCGTTGAGACAGAAACAACCCACTTGAATGACGCTTGACGGCAATCCCCAAAAAATAACTCAAAGGCCCTAAGTCTTTCATAGCAAACTAAGAACTGAGCATGGTCATGATAGACTGGCGCAAGGCATCGGAAGAGGCAGTCAAGATGATATCATCCACATACAACAAAATATAGGCCAATGACGAACCACGGTGGTAGATGAACAAGGAATTATCTGACCTGCTGTGAGTGAACCCAATAGTCGAAACAAAGTCAGCAAATCGTGTATACCAGGCCCGTGGAGATTGCTTAAGCCCATATAATGATTTCTTCAACAAACATACATGATGAGGGCGGTTGGGATCCCTGAAACCCAACGGCTGATGCATATAGACTGTTTCCTTGAGATCACCATGTAGAAAAGGATTCTTGACATCCAACTGATGAATTGGCCAAGTCTTTGAAAGTACCAAGCTAAGCACAATGCGAATGGTAGCCGGTTTGACCACCGGACTAAACGTCTCACCACAATCAATTCCAACCTGCTGAGTCTTACCATCACCAACAAGTCGCGCCTTATGTCTAGCAAAGGACTCATCTGAATTCTCCTTATGAGCAAAAATCCACATAGACCTGCTAATATTAATACCATATGGACGAGGCACCAACTCCCACGTCTTATTATCAATAAGAGCATTATATTCATCAGTCATAGCAATTTTCCAATTAGGGTCATTTAATGCGGACACAGGATTGCGGGGCAAGGGAGATTTAGAGACATCAGAATGTAAATTAAAATATCTTTTAGGTGTAAAAATACCCCGCTGACTACGAGTGACCGGTCTATGACTCGAGGAAGAATTGAGGGAATTTTCTAGGCTCGGGACGGACTGGCCAGCAGGCAGTGGGCCTGCTGGCCCAAATCGGTAAATGCTGGGCTCGGTTTCTGGACCAGTTCCAGAATTGGGTTGGACAGGCCCAATTGTTGGAACTGTTCCAGTGGCAGAAACTGCTGGATGTGGCGGTATTGTGGGTCCAGCGGGCAGTGGGCCCGCTGGAGGATTTTGGGTACGGGAGATGTCCGAAAAATTCCGAATAATATACGGGGATATTTGGTCATCCAAAAAATTATATGACTTAGGTTCGGGAGTATGAACTTTCGTAAATGGGAATTGAGTTTCATAAAAAATGACATGGCGATTGATTATGATTTTCTTGGAGGATAAATCAAAACACTTATAACCACGATGATTTGACGGATAACCCAAAAACACACATGGGGTAGACCGAGCCTGAAGTTTGTTAATTGTGGTGGATGGGAATAACGGATAACACAAGCACCCAAAAATCCGAAGATGGGAATAAGACGGGTTCTTATTATACAGGATTTTTAGGGGGGAAGAATATGTCAGACCTTTAGAAGGAATTATGTTAAGAAGATATGTGGCCATTTGTAGAGCATGATGCCAAAAATATGGAGGGATGGAGGCATGAATTAGGAGAGTTCGGACAATGTTATTGATGGAAGGAATTTTGCGTTCGGCTATCCCATTTTGTGAAGATGTATGAGGACATGAAAAACGAAAATTTATCCCATTAGTAGCACAAAATTCCCGAAACTCCCTATTGTCATACTCTTTCCCATTATCACATTGAATATTTTTTATTTCTCTTTCGAATTGAGTACGAATGAACGCTCTAAATTTGATGAAGACGGAAAACACTTGTGATTTATTCGCAATTGGAAACGTCCACAAAAATCTAGAATAATCATCTAAAAAGAGAACATAATATCGATGACCCATTGAACTAAGAACAGGAGATGTCCATAAGTCGCTATGAATATGGTCAAATGGCATAGAAGTATGAGAATTGGAGTCTACAAACGGCAACTTAACAATCTTTCCTAAAGAACAAGACTGACAAATTAGAGTACGACTCGTACCCTTACAAGAAATAAAGCTATTTTTATCTAAAGATGATAAAATAGAAGATCCCGGATGACCTAGACGAGCATGCCACATGGAAGGAGAGATGGCTGCAAAGGCTGACGGCAAGGCTGGACTCGATGGACTGAAACCGGGTATGATAGGATACAGATCCCCCCTACTATCACACCTCATGAGATGACTCCCCGTCTTGAAATCCTTCACAGAGAAACCGAAAGGATCAAATTCAACAGAAATAGAATTGTCATTTGTGAACTTTCGGACAGACACTAAATTTTTAATCAATTTAGGAGCATGTAAAGTATTTTTCAAGAGGAGTGGTGGATTGGGGGGAGACAACGTTTTCTGACCATACCCTAGAATTGGAATAGAACTGCCATTACCAACAATTATCCCCCGAGGGGTGCTCAAATTGGAATAAGATGAGAGAGTACCTGATTCGGAAGTCATGTGAGTAGTGGCCCCGGTGTCCATGTACCAATTTGGGTCCGGTTGAGTCAATCCCAACGTGTGCATCGCGGCCTCGATATCGGTCTGAGTGAAGACAGACACCAAAGTACAAGTTTGGTCGAACTCAATAATTATTGGTTCAAATTACATTTTGTATTTGTCTTAAGAAATACATTTAATAATTTACAAATTATTAATTTATAACTCAATAACTTAAAGAGCTAGAATCATAAACCTATAAACTTCAAATTCTGGCTTCCCCTCTGGATACATATTTTAGATAGGTTAAAATTAACGGATTGAATTAATAAACAGGTAGACATGGATGGATCTAGCCTTAAGCCATGGGTTCACATAAACCTAGTAACCTTTGCTCAAATTCTATATTTATATTAAGAAATTCAATATATATATATATATATATATATATAATTATTTAACTATGAACCTAATTATTTATAATATATTAATTTGAGATCGTTATAAGAATCCATAAACTTTAAATTATAAATTCGTCTCTTCTGATAGGGTCATAAATCACTCAATAATTGTTTTGGTCGTAGAAAATTTTCCACTAATATTTTAAAACGAGTTTGAACTTTGAAGTAATATACCAAGGACATTGAAAGAGACTTATGACTAGAAGTGACATAGAAGAATAACCAAGGTCAATTGAAACCTTGTCGTTAGGTTTAATCTTATTGCTTCACTTTTTCACGTCAATTTCATCAACTGTTAAGGGTTAACTATAAAGTATTATACCCTTTTTATTTTATTTCCCACATAAGCTGGTTTGCCCGAGTGGTTAAGGGGGAAGACTTAAAATCTTCTCCACATAAAAGTGCGCATGGGTTCGAACCCTTAGCCAGCAATGCTACGTGGGACTATACTGAGTATTTTATTCTTAATTATTATGTAAATTTTAATTTTAAAAATCTTGAAAATTTATATCCGAATTCACACTATGGTTCATGTATAAAGAACTAGATCGTAACTAATTGCTGAAGCTGGATTAATCAAAGCTATATAGAAAGAGATGGATAACCTAACAGAGGGTGTGTTTGGTATGAACGAAAATATTTTCCTAGAGAATATTTTTTTGGAAAACATGTGAGTTTCTTACTTATTTTCTAGTGTTTGGTATGTAAGCAAAAAAAAATATTCTAAGAGTATTTATATGTAATCTACCAAAATACTATGGGGGTGGGGTGAGTGGGAGTGGGTGTTGGGGGTGGTGAGGGTTGAGATGGTGAAGGGGTTTGGGACGTTGGGTGGGTGAGGAGGAGACAATAAATTTAAAATATCACTTATGGTTACTTCCATTAGGGAAGTCATTTTTCTCATTTTTAAGTAAATTGTTTTTCTAAGAAAATATTGTCCGAGACATTTTGACCAACCAAACATAAAAATATTTTAGAAGACTTTTGGATGGGGCTGAGGAAGAGGCAAAGGATAATGAATTCCAAGAGATACCAAAGAGGAGGAGAAGGCAGTTTAGACAAGGGTGAATGCCTAGGGAGAATGCAGAACCTCCTCCTGCTACTCATGTGCAACCAGATGATGCTGAGAAGGAAATAACTCTTGCAGTAAATGTGTCACAGGAGATAGAAAGGCAAGTCCCTCCAGTACCACTGGAACCACCTAGTTCCTCTACCAGTGCAAATAGATTTGCTACTCTTCAGGAGAAGTCCATACATGCTGAAACTGGACAGCTTGGAGATCCTGGGGTTGTTCGTAATCCCCCATGATCATAGCAACATGGAATATAAGGGGGCTGAATCAGCCCCCGAAGCAAAAAAAAGATGAAACTTTTTCTACAAAAGTATAGTATAGATATTTTTGATCTTTTGGAAAGTAGAGTAAAAAACTGAAGTCTTTAGGAATTTTAAGAAAAGTTGCACAGGACTGTCAAAACTGTTGTAACTATCCTATGGCACCTAATGGAAGAGTTTGACTATTTTGAAAAACCCATATTCAACTTCAGATCCTGTCAGTGAATGAGCAGTTCATACATTGTCATGTGGAAGACCTGACCATCTCTTTCTCTGCAGATGTTACAGTTGTGTTCATGATGCTCAACAAAGGACCCTATTATGGAATAAATTGAATCAGTTGGGGTAAAATGTGCAGAGTGCCTGGTTGCTAGCTGGTGATTTCAACACTGTCCTTTCTATTGAAGACAGGATTGGATCTTCAGTAACACCTACTGAAACTCAGGACTTTAAGGATTGTATTGATGCACTTCAATTGACTCCTTTGAGGTCACAGGGTTGCATTTTAAGCAGCAGCAAGTTGACCGGATATACTCGAAAATTGACTAGACTTTTTTGGAAATTTGTTTTGATTGCAGCATTATGGTAAGTAGAAACTGATTTTCTTAATTCTGGGGTTTCAGACCATTCTCCTATCCTTATTCACCATAAACCTCATGTACAGCTCCATCCCAAGGCCTTCAAACTGTTTATGACTTCTATGCAACACTCATATTTTAAGAGAATACTCTCTGCCTCATGGGCTCAACCTGTCAGGGGATCTAAAATGTTTTAGTTTAGTCAGAGACTCAAGCATCTAAAGGATAATCTGAGAGGACTGAATTCTTCTCTAGCTTCATATGCTCAGCAACTTCAGCAGACTAGACAACATTTAAATATCACTCAAGCCAGATTGGTAGCTCTACCTTTGGACCAGTCACTTATTGAGGAAGAGAAGAAGTTATTGAATGATATTAAAATGTGGAGTAATGTTAAAAAACAGGATCTAAGACAAAAATTTAGGGCACTTTAGATATCAAATGGAGAAGCAAACTCCTAGTACTTCTATGTTCAGTGCAAAATCAGATCCAACAGGAACAACATACGCCTGTTTGTGCCTCATAATAACCACTAGCAGGTTGATGCATCATTCCTGATGATATAACAAAATAAAAGCTTCCTATCTGGATAAAGCAAAGAGAAAGGAAAGATAAAGAATAGAAAAAAGATAGAATTGAACAAAGCATTGGGATACGGCTGTAAAGAAAATTTCTCACCTTTCTATTGAAGAAAGAGAAAAATATAATCTATCAGACTCAGATGGGTAAATGATCAAATTGCCATCCATAACCTCTGTTTATGATGAGCTTGAGCATAAAACTACTGATTCTCACCTTGTAGAGAAAGAGTTTATATCCTTTTTCACCAAGCTTATGGTTAAAGACTATAGGCCCATAGCATGTTGTAATACTATTTACAAGATTATTACCAAAGTCTTAACCAACAGAATTAAAAGTGTTATCAGTACCATTTTAAGCCCTTCTCAGTCTGCTTTCATTGGGGGAAGGAGCAAAATTGATAATATTTTGTTCAGTTATGAAATTTTCAAATGGTACACTAAAAAAGACTGTCTCCCAGATGTGTCATGAAAGTGAACCTTAATAAGGCCTATGATTCTGTTAAGTGGTGTTTTCTTAAAAGTATGCTGGCTGATTTGGAATTTCCTCACCAATTCATACATTGGGTTATGGAATGCATTATTTCTGTCTCATATTCATTGGTACTAAATAGTGGACTCACTACTCCCTTCTAAGGCAAGAGAGGAATCAGGCAGGGTGACCCAATGTCACCCTATTTGTTTGTTATAGCTATGGAGTACTTTTAAAGAGAATTAAATGAGGTTGTCACTGACAAGAACTTCAAGTTTCATCCAACATGCAAGAAACTAGGGGTCATGCACATTTACTTTGCTGATGATCTTTTAGTGTTTTGTAAGCTGATCTTTCTTCTATAAAGTTCATCCAGGAGGCCTTTGCTAGATTCTGTGCTGCCTCAGGTCTACAAGCTAACATTAACAAGAGTTCCATTTACATGTCTGGGGTCAAACCATCACTGAAACAGAAAATTCTCAGCACTTCGGGTTTTTGTGTAGGATCACTTTCTTTCAAATACCTTGGTGTGACTTTATCCTCCAAAAAGTTGATTTGCTAAGTTGTTACCCTATGCTGGAAGGTGTCAACTGATCAAATCAATGGTGTTTGGCATTCAAACATATTGGACACAATTTTCTTATTGCCTAAGAGAATTATGAAGCTTATTGACAGTATATGCAGGACTTATTTGTGGACATGTGATGTTAGTGTCTCAAAAAAGGCATTAGTCTCATGGGATAAAGCCTGTCTTTCAAAAGCTGTGGGGGCCTGAACATTATGAATTTATGCAACTAGAATAAGGCTGCATTTGTAAAGCAGCTCTGGGCTGTATCAGAAAAAAAGATTGCTTATGGATCAGATGGATTCATATATATTATATGTGAACAATGAGACTGTGGATGTATGCCATATCCCTAGTTCTGCTACTTGGGTGGTGAGAAAGATTCTTGAGGAAATGAAGTTTATCCTTGAAGCACCTTCTATCCTGCAAGCTAGATTTGATGTTGTGATGGACAAGGGGAAATTCTCAATTAGAAAGCTGTGTCTTGCTATGATTCCTCAGTATCCCAAGGCCCCTTAGAAAAGTATCACTTTACACCATAATGTCCATCCTAGACACAAGTTCATAGTATGGTTGACATGATGAAAAGATTGGCTACTGTTGACAGGCTGATGAAGTTTGGTATACATGTTGATCCAACTTGTGTATTTTCTGGCTCAACTGATGAAACACTTAACCACTTGTTCTTTGAATGTACTATTGTCAAAGCTCTACGGGAAATGATACTACTATGGCAGGGGTTACACATAAGTATTGGATATTGGACTGAAGAAGTGCAATGGGTGACCAAATGGGCAAGAAGGAAAGTTGGGCAAGGGGCTATTGTCTGCTGCACCTTTGCTATGCTGATCTATGTCAAATGGAGGGAGATAAACCATATCAGGTTTCAACAGGGTAGATATCAAGCTGATAGAGTGTGTAAAGAACTTGCATTGCACACCCATATAAGAGGCAGAGATCTGAAGAAGTGGCAACCATGGCTGACCAACCTCAACTCTTATTGCTGATGCTGGTTGCTCTTGTTGGAAATTTACTAATGTGAAATTAAGTTTATCCCATTATTTATGACTCGAACAATTGAGCCCTGCACGTCGGAAATATCGTTTCCACACACGTGCAATCTTAGTGCCAAGTATCGTAAATTTCGTTAATGAAAGAGATATTGGTACGTAAGTGAAATGTTTGAGACATAGAATGATGGATGGTTATTGGATGAATAACAAGTGTTCCACGTTGGTAAATGAAGGAAGGATTGTGCGAAGTGTAAGATGGAACGGGTCGGAAAGGGCCGCGGAGCCGAGAAGGGCCGTGGCGCCTCGC
This sequence comes from Anisodus tanguticus, assembly GCA_034509755.1. NCBI lineage: Eukaryota > Viridiplantae > Streptophyta > Magnoliopsida > Solanales > Solanaceae > Anisodus > Anisodus tanguticus. Next base: position 47,528,073 of record CM067554.1, on the reverse strand, counting down.
GGACTGGGCTGCAGTGCCGAAGCGCCACAGCGCCCCCCTTACAGCGCCGCGGCGCTAATTTCAATTTTGGTTCTGGAGCCGTGGCGCTAAATGCTGCAGTGTCGCGGCGCTGCCCAGGCAGTGAGTGCTCGACGGAAGTCCAAAAGTTTGGCTGATTATGGAGAGGTTTTGGAGCATTAACTTGGCAGATTTTCCTCCATAACATAGCCATTATTTGGCTGCATTAGTTAGTGGTTTAAAGGGCCATTACATGTCATTTAAATGACCATTACATTGGCAATTGAAGAAACCATCTTGCACACCTATAAATTGGGGCTTTGGCTCAATTCTATAGATGAACATATATGAACATATGAACAGAAAAACAAGTTCACAACACCACAAAGAGATCAGATTTTCCTGATATCAATCCTTTTCTTAGCAATCTTCATTATTCTTGTTCTTTGCTGAGATCATTTGTGTAGGCTTTGAACACTTGATAGTTTGTTGTTTCATCTTGGGAGACTATTGTCCACACTTTCATAAAGCCTATATACGGGGGCAATCTTGTCTTAAAGACAGAGAGCCATCTCTCGACTCAGCCGGTGGTGTTGTGGTTTATCTAATTGGTTGATAAGTGTTTCAGGTGTTAATTTATCAGACGAAGGACTCTAACCGTTCGTCTTCTCAGCGGATCTACAAGCCACAAGTGTAGCAGTTCATGTTCTTGTATTTTCGAATACAAGATCCATATTTGAAGTTTCATTCAAGATCAAGTTATTGACAACTTGTTGTTGTCCTATTTGTTGTTTATCCTTTCGATCACTGTAATAGTTATTTACTATTCCCGTTGTTGCTTTATATATTCCAACAAGTTTAAGACAAGATTTGTATTAGTGATTCGAAAGATGTTGGTCGACAAGTGTGTGACCAAATATGGCTGTGATTTTCCTCTTGAAAACAGTTCTGTTGACAGTTTTGCTAATAGTTCAAACAACAACCGTGCTTTCAAGATTGGTCCTAGTTATGGTTCTCTCTTTGACGACTGTTACAAATCTATTTCCGTCAAAGGTGGGATCTCTGGATCTGATGTTGAGCTTCAAGATACTGCTGATAGTCATGCTAGTAATGCTAAAGATCAAGGACGAGTTGGTGTCTCTGCTCCCGATGGTGGTGGAAACAAGCGCCCACGAGAGGCTGATGATGTCAACTGGGACAAGAGGAGAAGGCTGAAGATGATGTTCTATCATATAGAAAAGGTCTTATATTTGTCCCAGACAGAGGATCCGAATTATGGTAAGGAAGATATGGACACTCAGTCTAACTGAAGTGGGCCAGAATCCAAAAGGTCTAAGTTAATCCTACCTTATTAATAAAATGTTTAGTTAATATCTGAATAAAAGTGTGTAAAGCAAAGCTGGGAATATGAAAGTGTTTTCATTAAAAACTTATATTCCCTACACTCTAAAATCAGATATTAAATCTCCTTCCTTCCAGTTAAAGATTGGACTACTGTATACAAAACGTAAAAGATCCGTTCTTTTGAGTGTAATTATTAAAAGTATGTAAAATATGTTCGCACATACGAAGGAGAGAGATCCACTGATTGTGCAAAAATGGTTACCACTCTTAAGTAAGCGCTAGGGATTTTCCTGGGCACCAATCACAAGGGAAGAAGACTAAAAGATAATGTCTTAATATAAGACATTGAACCTGTCACACTATTTGACAGAAGATCCTTCATTTGATAGGATGATATTGGACACTCAGTCGTACAAAGCCTACGGGCGACTGGATGGGCCAGATTTTATTTGATAAGGATGATACTGGACACTCAGTCGTACAAAGCCTACGGGCGACTGGAGTGGGGTTAATATTCATTAGGCAGAAAAGTAATGGACACCTAGTGAGGTGGGCCAGAGTTTTCCAGGTCTTAAATGATCTGAAGGCCAAAAGAAAGGCAGAAAAGAAATTGGACACTCAGTCTGCCTAAGCAACTGGAGTGGGCCAGAGTATCCAGATCACATGTGATCCGGTTACGCCCTAACAACGGGCAAGAGGTTGTTCATGTGAAGCAACGCCATCTCTAAAGTAAAAGGGGTTGGAGAGGTTGTCCTCAATAGGACTTCAGGGAATGAGATCACTCTAAAAAGAGGTGATACATGTCCCAAACTTGGTTTAAAGGACGTTGTTGGTCAAGCTGGTTTGAGACTAGTCCAATAGACCGTAATAACTAAGAATGGTACAGAATGTCAGTAGCTAAATGAATGATATATTTGTAATCCGTGCATCTATGCCATCATATATTAAGACACGTTAAATAGAAAGTCATTCAAAAGCTAACAAAGTTGAGATTGTTGCCTTATGTCGACATAAACCCTCAAAATGAATGTGAGGTAGGCGAAGAGACAAAATCACCTTTCCATTCCGTCAAAGGAATAGCGAAAGAAACACCGCTCCTCTAGAACTTAGTCACACCTACATGGGTGATTTGAAGTTTGTACAAAATAGAAAGGAGGGAGACAAGTACTTTGTGACCTTAATTGATAATGGTACAACGTATTGCATCCTTTGTTTGTTGAAAAGAAATTATGAAGCCGTTGAAGCGGATAAGCGCTACAAAGCAGAAGTTGAAGATCAACTAAGCCTATGGATTGAGGAATTCGTAGTGATAGAGGGGGAGAATATGAAGCATCGTTCATCAAACGACTGCTCATTACTCACCTCAGTCTAACGATGTTAGCCAAGCACAAAGCCGTACGCCCAAATTATGTGGGGCAAGGCGATCCTTATCGCTAGTGCGATTCTCAATAGAAATACACATAAGGATAAGGATAACCCTCCATGTGAAACATGGAAAGGATCTCACATACAAATGTTGTGATGTGGGGTGGCTGGTAGAAGTTGGAATACCGAAACAGGTCAAGTTGGACCTAAGACTGTAGATTACATATCCACTGGATCTGCAAATAACAGTAGTGCTTATCGCCTCTTGGTGTCAAATAATGCTGAATTCTTTGAAGATAACTTTTCTTGAGAAGGGAAAAAAAGTAATTGCTCGAGGTTAACAAGAACCCGCGAGGGCCTGACTGTCTGGAACTAGATGTTCTGTATCTACAGGACTTAGAAGTTGATGATTATCGGGAACTTAATATTCCATATCTAGAGAACTCAGGGATTCTAGATATTGAACCGAGACGGAGCAAAGAGGGGACAAAGACTTGTTCCAGGCCTTCTAGCTTGTATGCTTGAGAATGAACCATGGACAATTAACAGAGAATTGTCATCTCCAGAAGCACTGCTTTGGAAAGAAGCTACAGAGAGAGAAATAGATTCCATCATATAGAACCATACTTGTGTAATGGTTGACCTTCCTCCGGGAAAAAAACCTTTGGGTTGTAAAAGTGAATACTCAAAAGTGAGTACAAAGTTGATGGATCTACTGACGAGTATAAGGCCTCGGCTACTTGTACATATGCTCCCCTGTGAATAGCTTAACATCCAGGGTCATTGCAGTCTTGCGTGACATAGATATTGAAACCGCCTTCCTAACAGGAGAGTTGTAAGGCGAGGATCAGAGTTGGTTTGTTGGACTGTTGGGTTTCTTCCTGAACTTTCTCTTTGGTCCTTGAAATGTTTACATTTTGGTCCTGGAAGTTTCAGTTAAAACAGAAACAATGAATCTGACAACAGAAACATTGAATCTGAAGTTAGAAAGCCAACAGTTGGAAAAACCAACAGTCTGAAAGTGAAAGTCATATTGAAACAAAAGTTTCGATATGAAAGATATGGGTATCACAGATGACATCTTAGGAATTGGAATTTTTAAGACATCTAACGGACTGGTCTAACTCCAAACTCAGTTATGAGATAGTTGACAGTCTCGCTGAAGCCACCAATGGATATGAATCATAGAACTGATTGGAACCATGGTGCACCCATATACAATGAGCGATATATGCAGGTCACATGTAGTTCAATGTATTCTACACACTACAATCGACATGGTATCGACCTACAAAGCAGATCAGTTGAACTAAGGTTCACTCATGATTCTGGAAATGATCGATAGAAGGCGTTAAGTCGGATATGACGATATATGAAATATTCGATTATCTACGGATTATGGTATTCTGGATATCCAGCGATTCTGGAAGAACACAGTAATGCAAACTGGACATTAGATATGAAGAACACCAAAGCCACAAGTAAATGTGTATGGTGGGCCTTGGAAAATTGTCTAAGCAAACTTGCATTGGCCGATTCATGATGGAATCAGAGTTTATCGCTTTATACAAAGCATGAAAGAAGTTGAGTAAACTTCACGACTCCTTAGAGGACGTCCCTTATTGGAAGAAACCCGTGCCTTCAGCAATTATTCATTGTGGCTAGCCGGTTGGCTTCAGGAAGGACACGGATGATGGCGTCTGGACATATCTGTTGGATCTGTTGGAGACATAAGACCATATGACAGTTGATCATCACGGGTGTCACTTCTTTGATTACTAATCAAAGGATATAGCGGACTCTTTAACTAAGGGACTACCCGAAGATCAAGAGCTTTGCCTGTCTAGGGGATAGGCTTAAAAACCCAAATAATTCAAACCTTTGCGGTGGTAACCCAACCATACTGACTGGAGATCCCAAGAATTTGGTTCAATGGGAAAACTAAGCTGCAAAAGGTTCAGTTGAGTGCTTCGGTAGAAGCAAGAGCACTTCGGATTATGATTTCTGTAAAGAAACATGAATCCAAAGCCGTTCCCGCGATAGACATTAAACCGCATGGTGGGTAAATGTTAAGCTTCCAAACCTTTAACGATCCTCAAACGATTGAGGTAAAGGTTGTGGAAACTTTTAATGATTCCTAACACTTGGGAAATGGGGTATAGCAGGATACCTTGTAGGAGATCACCTATTTAAGTGCGAGGACAGGCCGCCTCAAATTAACGCACTTAAGAATCCAAGTGTGTCCACGGCCACAACAGACAGAACAAAAGAAGAAACGAATAAAGGGGAGGTATTATGTTGGTACCGTTGTCTTGGCTTATATTAAACACTGACGGTTCAAGACATCACGTTCACCACGTAGTAAGTAAGTCCGATGGTATTCAACTAGGGAAGGTTCAAAGCGTAAGCTAGCTCTCCTAATGCAATATCTTTTCGCTGAAAGGTTGCTAAAAGTAGGCACCTTGTGTGTGCGCCAAAATCTCTTTCAAGAGGGGATTGTTGGAAATTTATTAATGGGGAATTAAGTTTATCCCATTATTTATGACTCGAACAATTGGGCCCCGCACGTCAGAAATATCATTTCCACACACGTGCAATCTTAGTGCCAAGTATCGTAAATTTCGTTAATGAAAGAGATATTGGTACGTAAGTGAAATGTTTGAGACATAGAATGATGGATGGTTATAGGATGAATAACAAGTGTTCCACGTTGGTAAATGAAGGAAGGATTGTGCGAAGTGTAAGATAGAACGGGTCGGAAAGGGCCGCAGCGCCTCGCGGACTAGGCCGCAATGCCAGAGCACCGCAGCGCCCCCCTTACAGCGCCGCGACGCTAATTCCAATTTTGGTTCTGGAGCCGCGGCGCTAAATGCTGCAGTGTCGCGGCGCTGCCCAGGCAGTGATTGCTCGACGGAAGTCCAAAAGTTTGGCTGATTATGGAGAGGTTTTGGAGCATTAACTTGGCAGTTTTTCCTCCATAACTTAGCCATTATTTGGCTGCATTAGTTGGTGGTTTAAAGGGCCATTACATTTCATTTAAATGACCATTACATTGGCAATTGAAGGGACCATCTTGCACACCTATAAATTGAGGCTTTGGCTCAATTCTATAGATGAACACATATGAACAGAAAAACAAGTTCACAACACCACAAAGAGATCAAATTTTCCTGATATCAATCCTTCTCTTAGCAATCTTCATTATTCTTGTTCTTCGTTGAGATCATTTGTGTAGGCTTTGCACACTTGATAGTTTGATGTTTCATCTTGGGAGACTATTGTCCACACTTCCATAAAGCCTATATACGGGGGAAATCTTGTCTTAAAGACAAAGAGTCATCTCTCGACTCAGCCGGTGGTGTTGTGGTTTATCTAATTGGTTGATAAGTGTTTCAGGTGTTAACTTATCAGACGAAGGACTCTAACTGTTCGTCTTCTCAGCGGATCTACAAGCCACAAGTGTAGCAGTTCATGTTCTTGTATTTCCGAATACAAGATCCATATTTGAAGTTTCATTCAAGATCAAGATATTGACAACTTATTGTTGTCCTCTTTATTGTTTATCATTAAAAACTTTTATTCCCTGTTTGGCTTTGTAATTAACAATTTTGGTTGATAAAATTCATTTATTTATCAAAAAAAATATGAGAAGATTGAAAAATATTTTTCAGAAAATGTTTTCCTTCGTACCAAACACACTCTTAGAGATATTGGGTAATCAAGAATCTAAAGAGATTTTGCTATGATACTATACTAAGAAATGGACCTTATATTAGGGTAGAGGTAGATTTTGCTATGATACTATGTTAAGAGAATAGACCTTAGGTTAGGTTAGAGGTAGCAAATAAGCTGAGTCAAAATTGGGCCAGTCAAAGTAGATCAAGTCACTGAATATGTAATATACTCGACTCAACCAAAATTCGTTTGGGTCAATAAGTGAAAATAATGGGTCATACCCCTATCTAATCACCCAACTTGACCCGATTTAAACAAACATAAAATGTATTAAATGTGAGAATTGTTCAACCCATTTTTTGTTTGACTCATATGTATGATTTTTAACTATTGATCTAACCAGTGAAACTTTGGGCGGGTGTACAAAGATTGACATAAATTGCCACCGCTAAGTTACTCAATGTATGCATCAAACGAATAAGCTTATGACATGTATCTTTAAGTAGATAAAGTTTATCACTTGAGCATAATTAATCAATATGTATTCTTACTTTAATTAATTGCTTAATTATGATAAATTAATAATGTTTGATGTATATCATGGTTCATGTAATTTTTGTTCCCCTCCAACTATACGACCGATATTACTTTCTATTATACGAGCGGAGAAATGTTTTATCATACACAACTATAAGACAAACAATTGCAAAAATAAAAATAAATAAAGAAATAAGAAGATGATATAATTATTCCACTACTGCATAACTTTAGCTTATGTAAAATTAGTACATTGGTCATTCTTTTACTTCTTTTGTGAAGCATGATGGTCAATAAAGAATAAATATGAATACAACAATGTAACAAAGATGTGCAAAACTGTCAATTGAGTTATTTTACGACTCTTGGAATGTAATATATATTTATTTCTGGGGTCGTAGAAACAAGGATGGTGAATCGCCTATTTATGTTTATGTTCCATTAGGAGCTAAAATGAACATGCCTACCACCTATTATACAATTGTGAAATATTGCTTTATGTGACTTATTATCTTTAATGGGTAGCAATTACGATTGAGATTTTATGTTGTGGATACTCGTTCTTAGAAGAAAGAACTGGAGGAGGATGAACAACCTCCTTCCGACCTGCAAAATTTCTTTCTGAAACCTGGCTTGCCATGTTTGTACGGGAATTTGTATTAGGATTTGGTCCAGGAGAACGAACATGACGCCATTGTAGAGATGGCAACAAAAGATATTGTCCAATATTTCCCCTCCAAACACCTTCTTCGTGATCTTTATGTTCAATGAATCTAGCTGCTTCACTTGTTTTCAAAATTAGGAACAAAAAAAGAAGCAAGATTATGTTATTAATCTGTATTCCAAAAAACCAGTAAACAATAATAGTTGAATAATTAACAGAATCAGTGTTGGAAAAATAAAAATATTTTTTCAGAATATAATCGAGCCCACTTAGTTCAAAGTGTGTCCTTAAGGAAATTATTCCCCTCACAAGTACTCGAGGTTGATGGAATATCCCCTCCCAGGATAGAACGATTATCTTACCGAATAGTAGTACTCCAAATTCCGGTAGCGGCGAACCACTCAACGGTAGTATATCACAGAATTTGTTTATGAAGAAGAAGAAGTTTGTGTTGTTCGGAAAATTCGTAAGTAATATTCTCGAGGAATCAAACGAATTTATAGCCATGGAAGTACTGTTTCTGAAGGTTTGCAACCTTTCGAATGTACCACCGAAAATGGTGGGAAATTTAAATAAGGAAAAGAAATCGGGTCGCGGGTCAGACACACGGATTCGGCCGGGTCGCGGGTCAGGGTCACTAACGGGTAGGATTGGATAAGTTAATTAATTTAATTAAATAATGATTAATTAAATAATTAAAAATTAAAGAAAATTTGGTCCAAAAAGACTATCAATCAATCAGATCATTTGACCAAATCCGAATCCAAATCCAAATCCGAATCCGAAGCCGTAGCCGTAGCCGTAGCCGAGCCGAGCGAGCGACGACGACGGCGCGAGGGGTCCTTGCCCCCTCAACCCTTTTACTGACAAGAAGGAGTAATTCTACTTATAAGTAGAAGAACTTTTCTTTCCACTACCGATGTGGGACAAATGCTTATTTTATAAAGCAAGAGGGAACTCCCACTTTTCTTTCCACTACCGATGTGGGACAACTCCCACTTTTCTTTCCAATCATTTCCCATTCACCAATATCAATACCCAAAATCCCCCACATGAATGGGGAATGGCTATAATATAAAAGTGCGGACAAGTGTGATATACAAGCGAGAATTGACTGCATCTGGATAAGTAGGTTTCCCTTTGAACTTTCCGTAGTGAACTTATATCGGATATACTCGATCAATCGGTAGATTTGATATCTTTGAACCGTCGAACTTTGTTGTATACCTAGACAACATAAGTCACACAATCAACCCTCAACCATTTATGGTTCTCACGGTTGTGTTCGTTTCAGCCATGAACACTTCCTGGTTTCATGAGTGCGTAGAGAATGGGCCTTCACTGTCATTCCCCTTTAAAGCGGCTTACACTTAACACTCACATAGGTGATTTCTAAACATGTGGTCCTATAGCCACATTATCTGGTCATACACTGCCAGAATTAGATAATCATTAAAGAACCTTAATGCTTTATTAACTCATTAACAAGCCATGAGGTTTTATCCTTATTTCTGAACATTGTCTTCATCCGAGAATGGGTTGAGTTATTTGACAATGTTGAACCGTCAGTCACAACTTTGTTTGATCTCCTTGAACCTAGCTCTTGGGATCTCCAGTCTGCTAGGTAGAGTTACCGCCATGATGACTTGTCCTCGGCCTTAACCCCATTCCCATTGATGATCTACTAACTCCCTCTCTAGATAAGCCTTTTGTAAGCGGATCCGCCACGTTATCTCTTGACTTTACATAGTCAATCGTGATAACGCCACTAGAGAGGAGTTGTCTAACGGTATTATGTCTTCGTCGTATGTGACGAGATTTTCCGTTGTACATTACGCTTCCTGCCCTACCTATTGCTGCTTGACTGTCACAATGTATACATATAGGAGCCAAAGGTTTGGGCCAGAATGGAATATCTTCTAAGAAATTCCGGAGCCATTCAGCTTCTTCACCGGCCTTGTCTAAAGCTATAAATTCAGATTCCATTGTAGAGCGGGCGATGCATGTCTGTTTTGATGATTTCCAAGACACTGACCCACCCCCAATTGTGAAAACATAACCACTCGTGGATTTAACTTCATATGATCCGGTGATCCAATTTGCATCACTATATCCTTCGATCACGGCGGGATATTTGTTATAATGCAAAGCATAGTCTTGGGTGTGTTTTAAATACCCCAAGACTCATTTCATTGCCATCCAATGAGTTTGATTGGGATTACTCGTGAATCGACTCAGCTTGCTGATAGCACATGCTATATCTGGTCGTGTACAATTCATAATATACATCAAACTTCCCAAAACTCGTGCATAGTCCAATTGTGAGTCACTTTCACCTTTATTCTTTTGAAGTGCAAAACTTACATCAATTGGAGTCTTTGCAACATTGAAATTTAAATACTTAAACTTGTCAAGTACTCTTTCAATATAATGAGACTGCGATAATGCTAGACCTTGTGGAGTTTTATGAATTCTGATACCTAAGATCAAATCAGCAACTCCTAAGTCCTTCATATCAAATTTGCTAGCCAGCATACGCTTCGTAGCATTTATATCGGTAATATCTCTACTCATTATCAACATGTCATCAACATATAAACAAACAATGACTTCATGATTTGGAGTATTTTTAATGTAAACACATTTGTCACACTCATTAATCTTAAATCCATTTGCCAACATTGTTTGGTCAAATTTCGCATGCCATTGTTTGGGTGCTTGTTTAAGTCCATAAAGTAACTTAACAAGTTTGCACACTTTCCTTTCTTTACCAGGAACCACAAAACCCTCAGGTTGTTCCATGTAAATTTCTTCCTCCAATTCTCCATTTAAGAAAGCTGTCTTGACATCCATTTGATGGATCTCAAGACCATATACGGCCGCCAGTGCCACTAACACCCGAATAGATGTTATTCTTGTTACCGGCGAGTATGTGTCAAAGTAATCAAGGCCTTCTTTTTGTCTATAACCTTTGACCACAAGTCTTGCCTTATATTTGTCAATAGTGCCATCATCTTTCATTTTCCTTTTAAAAATCCATTTTGATCCTAAAGGTTTATTTCCAGGAGGAAGATCAACCAATTCCCATGTATGATTGTTCAAAATTGATTCAATCTCACTATTGACTGCCTCTTTCCAAAATGCTGAATCAGAAGAAGACATCGCTGCTTTAAAAGTTTGAGGCTCATTTTCAAGCAAGAATGTCACAAAATCTGGTCCAAAGGAAGTAGATGTCCTTTGACGTTTGCTACGCCTTGCATCCTTTTTACTTGGTGTATTTTCCTTTGGTTCTTCCCGCGGTCGTTTAGATCTTTCACTTGACGACTCAGATTCAATTTTATACGGATAAATGTTTTCAAAGAATTCAGCATTATCTGATTCAATTACCGTATTAACATGTATTTTGGGATTGTCCGATTTGTGAACCAAAAACCGACAAGCTTTGCTGTTTGTAGCATAGCCAATAAAAACACAATCCACAGTTTTTGGTCCGATTTTTACCCTTTTGGGCAAAGGAACTTGGACCTTTGCTAAACACCCCCACACTTTGAAATATTTCAAGTTGGATTTTCTTCCTTTCCATAGTTCATATGGAATAGATTGTGTTTTGTTGTGGGGCACCCTGTTGAGTATTCGGTTAGCTGTAAGGATAGCCTCCCCCCACAAGCTTTGCGGTAAACCGGAACTTATTAATAAGGCATTCATCATTTCCTTTAATGTTCGGTTTTTCCTTTCCGCAATTCCATTTGATTGTGGTGTGTAAGGGGCAGTAGTTTGATGAATAATTCCATATTCTAAACATATCTCTGCAAAAGGAGATTCGTACTCTCCACCCCTATCACTTCTAATCATTTTTATCTTTTTATTCAATTGATTTTCCACTTCGTTTCTGTATTGCTTAAATGCATCAATTGCTTCATCCTTACTATTAAGCAAATACACATAACAATATCGAGTGCAATCGTCAATAAAAGTTATAAAATACTTTTTCCCACCGCGAGATGGTATTGACTTCATATCACATATATCTGTGTGAATTAAGTCTAAAGGATTTGAATTCCTATCAATAGACTTAAATGGATGTTTAACAAACTTAGATTCAACACAGATTTCACATTTAGATTTATTACACTCGAATTTAGGCAATACTTCTAAATTAATCAATTTTCGCAAGGTTTTGTAGTTGACATGTCCTAAACGAACATGCCATAAATCATTTGACTCCAATAAGTAAGACGAAGCTGAATTTTTATTAATACTGTCAACAACCATTACATTGAGTTTGAAAAGGCCCTCGGTGAGGTAGCCCTTTCCTATGAACAAATCATTCTTACTTAATACAATTTTCTCACTAACCAACACACACTTAAACCCGTTTTTGACGAGTAGTCCGGCTGAAACTAAATTCTTCCGAATTGTTGGAACGTGCATAACAATGTTGAGAGTCAGGACCTTGCCGGAAGTTATCTTCAGAAGTATCTTCCCATATCCTTCAACCTTGGCTGTTGCATTATTTCCCATAAACAGTACCTCTTCGGGTCCAGCGGGAGCATAGGTTGCAAATGCTTCTTTTGTAGCGCAAACATGTCGAGTGGCACCAGAATCAAGCCACCACTCCTTTGGGTTTCCAACCAAATTGCACTCCGATAGCATTGCACACAGATCATTCATATCATCATTCTTTTCCACCATATTGGCTTGTCCTTTTCCCTTGTTCTTTTTCGGGAGACGACAATCTGGGGCTTTGTGGCCAGCTTTCCCACAATTAAAGCAGTTGCCCTTGAACTTTTTCTTATTGGAATCCTTCTCCTTTCCAGAAGGCCTCTTCCTTTTCTTGTTCTTTTTCAGAGCAGCATCTTCAACGATGTTTTCCCCTTCAATTGGTGAAGTCTTACGGTACCTCTTCTCAGCGGTTTTGTTATCTTCCTCGATCTTGAGACGAATCACAAGATCTTCCAACTTCATTTCCTTTCTTTTGTGCTTAAGATAATTCTTGAAATCTTTCCATGAGGGCGGCAACTTCTCAATCATTGCAGCCACTTGTAATGCTTCATTTACTACCATACCTTCAGCAATAAGGTCATGGAAGATAAGTTGAAGCTCTTGAACTTGGGTTCCAACGGTTTTTCCATCCACCATTTTGTAGTCTAGGAATTTGATAACCACAAACTTCTTCAAGCAAGCATCTTCAGTTTTGTACTTCTTTTCAAGTGCACTCCATAGTTCTTTGGAGGTCTCTACTGCACTGTAGACGTTGTACAAGTCATCTTCTAAGGCACTCAAAATGTAGCCTTTGCACAAAAAAAGCACTGTTTCCAAGCCTCGGTAACCATGAACTTTTGGTTGTCGTGCATGTCGACAAGCAGCACGGGAGGGTCCTCACTGGTGAACTTTTGCATACCAAGGGTGGTAAGCCAAAAGAACATTCTTTGCCGCCATCCTTTAAAGTTGGCACCGGTGAACTTCGCAGGTTTCTCAGCCGGTGGCACAGCGATACGGGTTGTAGGAGTAACCGCTGGTGCAGTAATTGCAGAGGTAGTTCCAGTCTCAATTGCCATTATTCGTTTGTCACTGTCAGATCGACAAACTGTTTTAGTTAATAAAACCAGAATAGCAATTCAATCACAGACTTAAACGATGAAGATTTTATTTCTTCAAATTGCAGTATAATTATGAAACTTTAGTATTCCAACGAAGTTTTTATATCTTCGAGTCAGAATACTAATATTCATATGGAGTAGAAAACTGCACAAGTTTTAATCTCCAAACCGAATGCAAAGCAACGATAAAGTTTTTATGTTCTTCAAATCGTTGTACAAGTATGAACTTTAATATTCCAACGAAGTTTTTATGTCTTCAAGTCAGAATATGAAATTTCACACGGAGTAGAAAACCACACAGGTTTTAGTCTCCAAAACAAAATACAGATTAATCTAAAAATATAATTTCCTTAAGATTGTTATTAATCTGTATTCCAAAAAACCAGTAAACAATAATAGTTGAATAATGAACAGAATCAGTGTTGGAAAAATAAAAATATTTTTTCAGAATATAATCGAGCCCACTTAGTTCAAAGTGTGTCCTTAAGGAACTTATTCCCCTCACAGTACTCGAGGTTGATGGAATATCCCCTCCCGGGATAGAACGATTATCTTACCGAATAGTAGTACTCCAAATTCCGGTAGCGGCGAACCACTCAACAGTAGTATATCACACAGAATTTGTTTATGCAGAAGAAGAAGAAGTTTGTGTTGTTCAGAAAATTCGTAAGTAATATTCTGAGGAATCAAATGAATTTATAGCCATGGAAATACTGTTTCTGAAGGTTTGCAACCTTTTTGAACAGCCACTGAAAATGGTGGGAAATTTAAATAAGGAAAAGAAATCGGGTCGCGGGTCACTAACGGGTAGGATTGGATAAGTTAATTAATTTAATTAAATAATGATTAATTAAATAATTAAAAATTAAAGAAAATTTGGTCCAAAAAGATTATCAATCAATCAGATCATTTATCCGAATCCGAATCCGGATTCGTAGCCGTAGCCGTAGCCGTAGCCGTAGCTGTAGCCGTAGCCGTAGCCGTAGCCGTAGCCGAGCGACGACGGCGCGAGGGGTCCTTGCCCCCTCAACCCTTTTACTGACAAGAAGGAGTAATTCTACTTATAAGTAGAAGAACTTTTCTTTCCACTACCGATGTGGGACAAATGCTTATTTTATAAAGCAAGAGGGAACTCCCACTTTTCTTTCCACTACCGATGTGGGACAACTCCCACTTTTCTTTCCAATCATTTCCCATTCACCAATATCAATACCCAACTGATTATACAACAAGAAGTGACAAAAAGATTGTTACTTTGTGTATTTGCCATGTTATTAAGCTGAATAGTGAGAATATTTGATTTTGATAAATTCGGTAATGAAATTGTGATGGATCATTCAGACATTTAGTCATGTATTTATACCCCTATCGTAACGTGTTTCTACGACTTAATTTGGTAATTTCAATTTCATGATATGTGGATTTGACTATTGACTGCTTGACGTCAGAAAAATATTCAAGAAATTGAACTAGTCGTATGTTAGAGCAGCGGCTGTTTTTTTTTTTCTTCATATATATAAAACCTCATAATGTTTAGAGTTAATATATTCAAAGCACATTTGAACTATCGTTTTTTGTGAGTTTCACACTCAAATTATCAGTCGTTCCCTTTTTCTACCTGAATTATCACTAGTTATGTACTAATACATACCTTAACTATCAATTATTCAAATTTCCTACCTGAATTTGAAAAAAGAACAACTGATAGTTGGGGTATGAAAGTCACAAAAACGATGGTTCAAATATATTTTTCACCATTAACTCTAATGTTTATTTTCGCCGCTGGGGAATTCACACGAAAGGAAACAAGGAATTCTCAACGAAGAAAGTGCTCTCTAAACGACTTTATTTATGGCATAAAAGAAAATAATGTTTGAATTTGACAATAGTTTGAAAGTAACAAAAAGAAAGAATTTATGCTTTGTAAGAGGGATTAAGTACACATCTTTAAACAAACTAAAAAGGATTACTAACAAACATTGAAACTATCCGCATGATTATGCCCTACTCATAACTCACTAGTAATTGATATTACTTATATGGAGCTTTTACTTTTAATTTATTGTGCTTTATTTTTGGCTAAATCTAAGTGGATTTCAAAAGATTGTTGGTGTTTCGAGCAACTCTAATCTTTCATGTAATTTTAGGTCAACCTTTTTCCCCTTGTAACACTTTTTTTAATGACATTGGATAACGGTCTAACTATGTTTGCGTACTCCTTAATTATTCCATCAAGCATCTACTACTTTTCGTGCATCGACATTAATATTCAACAAATCATTAAATGTGAAAAAAATTATGATGGTGGATCACGGTCGGACCATCTTTCACACACCTTAATTATACTTCGCTAGGCATTTGTTATACCTTCCTTGCTTGGACATGAATATCTAATAAATCGTTCGGACCAATATTTGATAAATGAAAAGAAATATATGATTGTGGAGTACAGTCGGACCATCTTGCACACACCTTGATTATTTTAGTATCCACTTGCTATACCTTCCATGCATGGACATCAATATCAAATAAATCTTCCCACCAAGATTTAGACAAATGTAAAAAAAATTGATCACCTATCATTTTTAATTTGTAATGTTGACTAAACAATATATTTTTGTAACCTTAATAAATATGAAATCTCTATAACTCAATTATGCTCCCAATTTGAATCTATATACCAAGTAGACTAATTAAAGAGACTTATGACTAGAAGTCCCAGAAGAGAATTAGAAAGTTTGGGCTAACTTTTTGTTTCTCTTTTTCCCCACTGACTGAGCTATGACTTATGAACAGGTCAATCAAAACCTTGTCGTTAGGTTGTTCCTATTGCTTCATTTTTCACGTCAATTCCATCAATAGTGTTAGGAGAGAAGGAATAATAGGTTGTTGTGTATGAGGCATCACAATTTTGCCCACATAGGACATACCTGTTACCTCTCAATTCTCATGCACCAATACATATATGGAATAACTCTGTTGTTGATCGATCACAAAAATGTTTATTTATATTTGCAATAAACAATTTTTGTCACCTTATAAAATATCTCTATATCACTCGAACTAACTATGCTCTTGGTTCGAATCAATGCTACACCAAAGAGACTTATTGAGTTATTGTTAAATATAGAAGATATTCCGTGATGTATATACTTAATGTATATCACGGTTTTGTGCATAAGTCCCATTCGGTGTTGTACATAAGTTTCCATTATTTTGTATAATAGTATTACATTGTACACTTACCATAATTATAGGAGTCTTGTACTACTAGAATAGGGTTTTGAGATTAGAATAGGAATAGCTTTTCTATTATGGAAAATTATAATTTGTATATATACTCTTTTCATTAATGAGAATAATCAATGAATTATTTATTTCAGTTATGACTAGAAGCCCCAGAAAGAATAGCAGTCTTCCCACTTTGTTTCTCTTTTTCCTCATTGACTGTGACTTATGAATAACAAGGCATAAACGAAGGTCAACCAAAAACTTGTCGTTAGGGTTGATTCTATTGCTTCACTTTTTCATGTCAATTACATAAATCGTGTTAGGAGATGGAATAGCATGTCGGATGAATTCACTACATATAGACTACGTATATATCTAGTCTGAAACACAATTTTTTAAGATGAGGGTCTATCGGAAACAGTCTCTCTACCCCCACAAAAAGAGGGTCCAGTAAGATCTGCGTACACCCATCCTCCTCAGACCCATTTGTGGTACTACAACGGATATGTTATTATTGTTGAAGTTGTATATGCCCCTAAATTCTACATACTCTTTTTTGATAAGCCAAACCACTTACCTTATTGATTTGGAATCCCGCCATCCACGTAGAGTTTGTCAAGAGGAAGCATTTTCTATCATAAATTCTTCTTTTAGGATTTGAACTCGAAAGTTTTAATTAAAAGTGAGGGAATATTTAGTCCATGCCATCACACTCCATGGTGGTGAAATACTAATACACCATAACATATTTAATGTACTTTTGAATTTATAGCTTTCGACCCTACTTTACAAATTTATGTTTTAACAAATACATAAAAAAAAAACATATATTTTCTCTATTTAAAATCGTTGAAGCTTTTTATGTTTATTAGGTGAAATGATTGTGTTATCGCCTCAATTGGAACTCACCTCTAGAGTCCAAACCAGTCGTTGAATAATATTCTATTTGAGTCGTTGTAAAGTCCCATGAGTTTGTTACTTTCTATTAATGTTGGGTTTGGTGTTGTGACATTTGACCCAACATATCTTCTGAAGTACTAATTTGAATGCATAAAAATGTAGGGACAACTGTCACAACATTCGGACCAACATTTTATACAACAATTTTGCCTTACTTCACGGTAAGCAGTAATATTTTACTGTGAGGTAAAAACGACTTAGGCGTGGTGAATTGGAGCTGTGTAAAACGTGGGAGAAAGAATCAAAGCTTGGGGAAGAAGTCGAGTAAGGAACAAGTCAAAGTTGTTGAGATTTTCACTCCTTAATCATCTACCACAAGCTGCCCATATTTCCCTAAACTTCCACAACTAATCGATGAGCTTTTCAAGGAAGACTCTCTACTATAAATAGAGAGACCAAAAGAGTGTATCGACATCCAGAATCAAAATGTAAAAATACCAAGAGAGCTCTCGGGATTTCATCTCAGGAATCTGGATCACAAGTGTTGCCTGAGTGTGTCGACAACATTCTGTCCAACATTACAATTGTTGTTTAGATTCTAGATTAGGTTTGTATGGAGCGATTATAATGAGAGGTTGTCTATGTCTACTTGGTTAGATTTTTCAGGCAGAAGTCATCTGCGACTTCAACTTTTAATTTATTTTCATTTTATCTTGTAAATTTGTAAAGAAAGGAATTTGTATATTTGTATATAATATATATACAATACATTTGGTCATTGACCATCATAAGTTATATAATATATATAACTTATGAAAATTTAATTTTTGTGTTCTTTAAATTTCGCTGCATTTACTCTTTAAAGTTACTGTTTTACTAAGTGTTGTCACTGGTGTCGGACGACATTATTGCCGACATTCGGAAACTGTACTTGTAGTCGATTGAATTCTGTTCATCTTGTTTTTTTTTATATGTAGCTCCCTTTCAAGTGGTATCAGATCCAACACTTAACATAATAAGTGCTTGGCCCTATTATTTCAAGCTATGGATCCGGCAAATCCAACTATTAGTAGGCTTCCCATTTTAGATGGTTCAAACTATGCCTATTGGGAGATTCACCTACGTTCTTATATCAAATCAATTGATTTTAGGGCATGGAGATCTATAACCAATAGGTATGTTGTTCCAATGTTGCCATCGGATGAGGAATGTGACATTCTTGTTAAGCCTGAATCTGAATGGACTGCAGAAGAAACCAATAATGCAATATTTGGATGGGTTGATCTTTACATGTTCAAACTCATTCAAAGCTGCCCACTACCAAGGACGCATGTGATACTTTACAAATTCATTGTGAAGGGATCTCAAGTGTTTGTCGAACAAAGTTACGCAAACTCATGAGTAAATATGAACGTTTAAGGATGGAAGAAACGGATGATATTAAATATTATTTTGAAAAGTTGATTGACATATCAAATGAATGTCAAGTGCTTGATGAACCATTAACCAACACTCAACTTGTTGAAAGGGCTTTCTGTTCTCTTCCTGAAAAGTTCAATTTAAAGATTTGTGCTATTGAAGAAGCTCACAATCTTTCCACAATGGACCTTCATACCTTGATGAGCATACTCAAAACTTATGAGATGAACATTGAGAATCAAAAGGAATTGTATAAAATCAATAATGTGGCACTTCAAGTTCAATCCTCAGAGAGTCAAATCGAAGAAGAGGATGAGAATATTGAAGATATTGGTGAAGGTGCAAATGTTGCCTTACTCACTCGAAAATACAATTCGATGGTGAGGAAGTTCAACAATGAGAGAAATCAATCTAAATCTAAAGAGCACCAAAACCAAGCCTTTAAGCAAAAGTCCACTAGATTTCCTTCAAATGTACAAAAAGGAAACCAACTGAGAAAAACCAACTCGGGTCGTACCAAATTTGATTCCAAACAGCTTGAGTCCTTTCAATGTCATGCATGATCGGGTTGGGGTCGTTATGCTAATGGATGTGCAAATACGCTTAGAAAATTTGGTAAGAGTCTATGGGTTTCTCTTAGTGACAACGAAGGAGAAGATGAAGGAGATCAAGAAGTCGAATCACAAGCAATGCTGGCTACTATTTTCGAACATTCTCTATCGGACTATGAAGATGTCATAGACAATGTTGTCTCAAATGTCACAACATTTTCCTCAACATCAGCAACGATATCTATATCCCCAGCAACATCCGAGAGGTACGAATTCTTTAACTATTCTGATGTTAATTGCTTTAGTGGTTTTATTTCTATTAGTGAGACTGATTGTGTGGATCAAGTTGATTCCAAAGATGATATGAATAACGAATTACAAAATATTTATAAAGCCTTAATCATAGAATCCAAGCAACTTAACACAAAGGTAAAATCTTTAACTCGTGAGAATGTAGATTTAAAAGGCACAATAACCCGACTAGAGGATGCACTTACCAAAAATGATATTAAATTTGGTAAGACTAGTGCAAAACTAGATTTTGCCGAAGCTACCTTTCATAAGCTCAACACGGGGACTTCAAAATTGAATGAAATTCTTAACTTTAGTAAACCTTCACATGCAAGATTTGGGTACAAAAACACTCTTAAAACTGGATGCTCTAAATTATTTGATAATAATAAGAAAATATGTTTTGTAAAAGAAAAGAGGATGCATAAGAGTTTCTCATATACATCAAAGAATATATCTGAAGTTTGTGTGCAGTTATTGTAACTCCCCTGGACACTTAAAACCATACTGTTATAATATTCAATATTCTGAGAGCAAAATGTTGCCTAAAATGTTGTCCAAAATTTCAGATAACAATCGAAGCAACATTTCTGAGCCAAAAGGTAAAAACTGTTTTAAGAGAGTTTGGGTTCCTAAAATGGATTTAACTTGTAATGTCTGTATAACTGCATTAAGAACTAACATTTCAAGTTCTTGGTATGATAGTGGATGTTCTCGCCACATACAAGTACTAAAGGTTTTTTGAAGAATTATGAGTCATTCAATGGAGGAAACGTGACTTTTGGAGGTGGCAGTAAAAGAAAGATAATTGAAAAAGGGATCTTGAATGTCCCTGATGTTCCAGCCTTAAGAAATGTATTACACATTGAGGGCTTAATGGCTAATTTGCTTAGTATCAACCAACTGTGTGATGACAATCTTGAGGTAAAATTTAATAAGAGTGCTTATGTGGTTACGATTGAAGCCAATGTATGTGTCATGACAAGTACTAGAACATGTGACAATTATTATCTTGTTGTAAGACAAGAAACATGCAATAATGTTAAGGTCGATGACACAACACTATGGCATCAAAAGTTGGGGCATGTCAACTATCACAATTTAGAGAAAGTGATCTCATATGAAGCGGTTAAAGGCTTACCCAAACTTAGCCATAAAGGTAAAACTATCTGTGAATATTGTCTGAAAGTGGAAAATGCGCAGACCGGTGAAGAATCAGATGTTGCCACAAATGTTGCCACACCCGAAGCAACGTCTGAACCTGAAATAGAGACCACAGAGGCCAGATGAGGAGTCAAGTGCTGAATTGTTAGATCAAGTTCGAAGGGACCCCTCATCAAGGATTAGGAAGAATCATCCAACAGGCCAAGTGATAGGGGGAGTTTTTAAAGGAATTAAAACAAGAGGGAAAGAACCACTCAACTATAGAGAAATGGTAAGGTATGTGTGTGTGTACCATATACCAAGAGGTTAGTCTTTCTTATTTTATATCTACTTTAGAACAAAAAAAAATGTCTTAGAAGCACTCAAGGAAAATTTTGGATTCAAGCAATGCAAGAAGAGCTTGAACAATTTTCTCGAAATAAAGTATGAGACTTGGTTCCACGTCAAAATAATACAAATGTAATTAGAACTAAGTGGATTTTTAAAAATAAATCAGACAAATCGGGAACAGTTGTTAGAAATAAAGCTCGTCTAGGTGCACAAGGCTATACTCAGGTTGAAGGAGTCAATTATGACGAAACCTTCGCACCTGTGGCTAAAATTGAGTCAATTAAACTTTTACTTGCTATTACTTGTTGTCTAAAAATTACTTTACACCAAATGGATGTGAAAGGTGCATTCTTAAATGGTTATCTAGATAAGGAAGTCTATGTTGAACAACCAAAAGGATTTGAGGATCCTTACCATCCATACTATGTGTACAAGCTTAAAAAGGCTTTGTATGGGTTGAAACAAAGCCCTCGTGCATGGTATGGTCGTTTAACTAACTTTCCTCTTGGATTTGGTTTTAACTGTGGTGAAGATGATCGTACTTTATTCATTAAACGTCATGGTGTAGATATTATTATTGCTCAAATCTACGTAGATGACATAGTCTTTGGTTCGACCTCACAGTCTTATCTAAAGCCATTTGTTGAATCTATGTCATCGACATTTGAAATGAGCATGATTGGGGAACTAACGTTTTTTCTTAGGCTTGCAGATAAAGCAAAGTGATGATGAGATTTTCATTTCATAGAGTAAATATGCCAATAATCTAGTTAAGAGATTTGGTTTGGACAACGCTACACAAATAAAGACGCCAATGGGTTCATCGCAGAAGGTATGTAAGGATAATGTTGGTGAAAATGTCGACCCAACATTATATCGATCTATGATAGGTAGCCTTATTTATCTTACTACTAGTCACCCATATATTATGTTTAGTGTTTGTGTACGTTTTCAAGCCTGTCCCAAAATATCCCACTTAAATGCCGTGAAACGTATTATTCGATATTTGCTGGCACATGTGAGTTTGAAATTTGGTATTCCAAAGATACTAATCTTAACTTAATAGGATTCAATGACTCGGATTGGGCTGGAGATGTGGATGATAGAAAAAGTACAAATGGATGATGTTTTTATCTTGGCAATAATCTTGTTTCATGGTATAGTCGTAAACAAAACTGTGTCTCACTTTCAACTGCTGAATCTGAATATGTAGCAGCTGGAAATTGTTGCTCTCAATTAATATGGCTAAGACACATGTTAGATGACTATGGATTTACTAGCAACATTTTGATTTTGTATTGTGATAATTTGAGTGCTATAAATATTTTCAAAAATCCAGTTCAACACTCACGTACAAAACATATTGTATTAGACATCACTTTTTAAGAGATTTAGTTGAAAAACAACTAGTTAAAATTGAACATGTTGACACTCTTCATCAACTAGCTGATATTTTTACAAAAGCTTTGGACCATGAGAAATTTTCTAGTTTGAAGAAATCTCTTGTTCTTTGTAATCTCTAAAAAGAAGGCATTTTTTGTATGTCGGCTGAAACATTGTCTAACATTTCGGGTGACATTTACTTGTTATATCATTAACTGGTTATTGTTGTTGTATAGTGCATAACTTTTGGTCACACAAACATGATCCTTCAATAAGAATGTGATTCCAACGTGATACTGTTCTCTGCGATGATATATAAATACATATATATATCATAAAAAAAGAGTATCAAAATAGACAAAGCCTATACAAATATTTGGCAACTGTGCAAAATGGGCAAAGCCCTTGAAAAGATACCGTTCTTATTCTATAGGAGTATCAAATGCTTCAAAAGGATTTTGAGAATACTAAATAAGTATTCTTATTTTTTACACGAAAAATTCTTTTGTATGTGTTATATGATTAGATCAAGGACACGATGGGAAAATATTACTTTGGTCCAGTGGTCAAACTCATAAAAATACGTATAAAACGTGTCTTGATTTGTTGCCAAAATGAAAAATTCTTGAAGGATCAAAATACTTGTGTCGTCCAAAATGTTGCCAACATTGCTGTTGACATTTTCAGATTGTGACATTTGTTGGGATGTTGCTCTTAACTGATTTCAAAAAAATCAAATTTTTCTCCCTATTTTTATGTCTTATTTTAATAGAAATTTTAAACTTTAAAATGATAAGATTAAATTGAATTCATACCGTGATGATCATCTTTTTATCTCAAAAATTTAGATGTAAGTTGTTAGATAAATCTGAAACTCCTAAAACTAAGGAATTTTTGTTTCTAAGAAAGGTTAGCCATGTATATAAATATTCCTCTCATTTGCTATCATTTTATCATTTTTTTGAATTTTCCCATAAAAATAAAAAAAGGAAAATCACATTGGGTATACATTCTCTTACCCGATGGACTCACCAAATCAAACTCCATTCTCAATCTCAAACCCTAAATTTCCAAAACTTTCTCCACAATATTCACCAATGGAAACTTCTCCAATGTCAACACCAATGTCAGCCAACACTTCGACCAACACCCCCAATGAGTACAATCCCTCATATGAACAATGAATCGTCTAAGCAAAATGAACCGCAGCAACCCTGCCGGTTATCTTCTTCACCATCCACAAAGGACTTGTCCAAAGCTATGGTATTTAAAGGTTTAGATGAACCTTTAGACATTAGCTACCCAGGTAATGACAACAATCCAATAGATATTGATGAAACATCTAATATTTCAGCATTGGGTAAAGAACAAGATCCTCCACGTTCCCTACTCGTCGATCGAGTAGAATATTTGAGAGAACTGTTCGTGAAGAGCCGAGCAAAAAAAGGTCCAGATTTGATACATCCATACTTGCTTGCTAGAGCAGTGACGGTGACGACACAAACTTTGTGCTCTCAACTGAAGAGGGTGAAGAAGAACCAACTGCTTCTGTACCGCAAACTCTCTCAATAAAATGAGGAAGTTCCTGATGAAACTCCACTGAAATAATTCTTTCCAAAGGGAATTCCCAGATATGCCAAATCGAGTGCTGCACCGAATGTTGCCACTGATGCCACAACATCTCAGGCAGCATTTCAGCCAACATCAGAAGAGACATAAATACCAACATCTTCCAACCCTGTTTGCCACCCTTCACAAAATTGCTATACATAATTGGCTTCCTTCAATGAATGAGTTAATTGTAACTACAGAATAAGCCACCCTGATGTATAAAATTGAGAAAGGTTTGAGAGTTGATCTGGGCAAGATGATCTTCCATCAAGTAGCCAACTTGACATAAAAAGAATCAACCTCAATCCTCCCTTATCCCTCTTTGATATACAAAGTTTTAACTACTCAAGGTCTTAAGCCTAAGATAGAGGACACATTAAGGAAGGCTCCTGAACTGTACACAGTAAACAAAACAGTTTTGAAGAGTAGAGACAGAGTCATCGATCTACCCTGGAAAATCGAAGGAAATAGTTCTGATGTTGACTGAAATGTCACCAACATTCTTGGCAACACTGGTCCTAGGCAGTCTCCATTGTCTACTAAATAACTTGTGAATCAAATTGCAAAGATCAACCAATAAATCTCTGAGGTTGATGTTGTGAGGTATGCTCTGATTCAAGCTAGAGACCATTACATGCTGCTGTTTTCTTCACAAAAAAAGGGAGAAAATTATAATGTTGATGCCGAGGGAAGGGGAGGAAGTGCTGATATAGGGGGAGTTGAGGAAGAAGGCTATAAACTATTGTTATGTGCAGAGAAGCAGTTATGCAGGAGTATAAAGTTGTTGTAAGCTACTACTACTATATGATGAGTTAGGAGGAGCTATTGCTACTGGTTGATACTATATAAGGGTCGTGAATGTTTCTCAATCTGAGCAGTTAATTGTTCGACAAGATGGATATTGATTTATGTGGACAATGGAATATTTCTTTTTATGGTTTGTATATAAATCTATATAAGTGGATGATATGTATATATGCGCTAACATCTTTCTTCTTTTCTAATCCTATGAATCGGTACACACATGATTACTTGAAAGACATCACAGGTTAAGGGGGAACATAGCATTGATATTATTGATCACAAATGTCGGACAAACATTTGTCTCAATATCCTAAGTCAGTTTAGGTTTTTAATAAGTTTTGTGAAGAAAGGCAAAAGGGGGAGATTGTTAATGTTGGATTTGGTGTTGTGACATTTGACCCAACATATCTTCTGAAGTACTAATTTGAATCCATAAAAATGTTGGGACAAATGTCACAACATTCAGAGCAATATTCTTTACAACAGTTTTGTCTTACTTCACGGTAAGCAGTAATATTTTACTGTGAGGTAAAAATGACTTAGGCGTTGTGAATTGGAGCTATGTAAAACATGGGAGAAAGTGTCAAATCTTGGGGAATAAGTCAAAGTTGTTGAGATTTTCACTCATTTATCATCTACCACAAGCTGCCCACCTTTTCCCAACTTCCACAACCAATCGATGAGATTTTCAAGGAAGACTCTCTACTATAAATAGAGAGGCCACAACAGTGTATCCACATCCAGAATCTAAATGTAAAAATACCAAGAGAGCTCTCGGGATTTCATCTCAGAAATCTGGATCACAAGTGTTGCTTGACTGTGTCGACAACATTCTGTCCAATATTACAATTGTTGTTTAGATTCTAGATTAGGTTTGTATGGAGAGATTTTAATGAGAGGTTGTATATGTCTACTTAGTTAGATTTTTCAGGCAGAAGTCATCTGTGACTTCAACTTTTAATTCCTTTCTATTTTATCTTGTAAATCTGTAAAGAAAGGAATTTGTATATTTGTATATAATATATATACAATACATTTGGTCATTGACCATCATATTATTATATAAATTATGAAAATTTAATTCTTTGTGTTCTTTAAATTCCGCTGCATTTACTCTTTAAAGTTACTGTTTTACTAATGGTTGTCACTGGTGTCGGATGACATTATTTCCGACATTCGGAAACTGTACTTATAGTCGATTGAATTCTATTCATCTTGTTTTTATTTGATCTGTATCTCCCTTTCACTTTCTAATTATGGCTAAAATAATTTGCAATACTTAAAGGTTATATTTGGAAGTAATATGAGTGTTTGGAAGTGGAATGAAATGAGTTGAAAAATAATTAAAATGATTGGGGTGAAATCAGTAGTGAGCGTTGTAGCGATTAAAGGTTGATTGTTGCGTGGGTGCAAAAATTCCTTAGGCAGCCGCAACCATCGCAGCGACGAAAAGTTGACTGTTGCGACGGGCGATGCTGAATCAAAAATATTAAGTACAAAAAATCAAAATTTTAAGAGCAATTTCACACTTTCTTTGGACGACTTTGAGAGATAAAAACTACCCTCAAGCCTTAGCACAAAGTTACTCTCATCCTCCTACATCAAGGTAAGATCATTCCTATGATTCTCAATCATTTCTTGCATTAATTTCATGATTCTTAACAAGATTAAATCTTAGAAATTAATGGATTCATGCTGAGTCTTCATCTTGGACAAGAAACCCTAGAATCTGAAATTCAAGATTTGGATATCAAAAGGTAATACTTTCATCCTTTAATTGATTATAACTTTATATTGCTGATTATAGATTATAAGTACATGGGACATGAGTTGATAGAAAAGCATGAACGGTTGTAGAGTTGGGTGGTTTATTATGGATTGTTGATTAAGGGTGTTGTTTATCTTATGGGTGATGATGAATGATATTGATTGTAGCAATATGAGATTGTAGAATCAACTAGAAGCAAGAGGATGAGTAATTGGGTGAAGAAAACACCATTAATGAAGGTTGTAGAGATTTATGCCCACCAAGTGTTTGATAAAATGCTTAAATGATCAAAACATAAGTTTTATTGCTAATATGGAATCCTTTTTACTTGGATTGATTTAGATTAAAGTTGAAAGGGTTTAAGGACATTGTATTACGCTCAAGAGCAGGAAATTAAGGTATGTGAGGCTAACTCTCTACGTTTGGAAATGTTGATCTTTCTCCCTACACTACGTTCTTCATTGACTATTATGAATTGCCTCAGAACATAGTTATGTCTTAGTTTCGTGAATAGTTGCAGACCTTCTATTCTCTAGATGTCTTAGTTTCGTAATTAGTTCATGATCTTCAATTCAATATTGTGAATTCAGAACGTAATCAATATAGACTCGTGTTTGATATCCATGAGTCTCACTCTAGAAACTTAGCAGGTTTAGAAATAGTTAAGGCTTCAGGTCTCATAATCAGTTCATGACATGTATCAGTCCATTGATGTTTATTATTTCAGTAATCTTAGTTCCTTAATAATAATTAATGAATATTGAACATATGTGATTTCCCAAGGGCATAGTCTCATGTATACATATACTTGGTCAAGGCCACAGACTGACACACTTACTTGGCTAAGGCCATAATTTATGCATTTATTATTGGGCCAAGGCCCCACATATATATAATACAGTCAAGCATGTGTTTCACATGAAAAACGGGAAGTACTCATAACTTCACCTCTCTTCTTCATTTCAGTTATCAGTTACAGTTTTAGAATTTATTACCTATTTATTTATTTGAGATGCCTTTTCGTGAGCACCCCGTTTATACTTCTTTCTTTCAGTTGTTTTACATACTGGTACAATTCAAATGTGCTGACGTCTCTTTTTGTCCAGGGCCTGTATCTAGCGATGCAGGTAACGATTTGCAGGTTGATGATTCTGCTTTCTAGGATTCACATATCAGCTACTTATTGAGCCCCAGTCTCTCGGGGTGTTATCATATTTTCAGTCTTTACAATATTTTAGTTAATGAGGTATGTTGGGGGCCTTGTCCCAGTGAACAGTTAGTATTTCAGTATTCTTTAGAGGCTTCAGAGACAATAGTCGCAGTCAATCAGACGTTTAGCAGGCTTTTGTCTTAGCCTTGTAGGCTACTTATTTATACATTCAGGCTTATTCAATATATTTATATTTATGATATCTCAACACTTTTTAGTAGATCAACATATGTTAGTTTTAATTCCATTTTCAGTATGTTTTGATATCACATGTTGACTTAGTCAGCCAGTTGATTCGCTCGGTCACATGCAGTCACATGCTGTCAGGCACCAAATTATTCACGAATGTGACAAGAAAAAAGTCTCAGTTAATGTCTCTCTTTTCTCGTCGGCTAGTGTTGGGTCACACCGATATTTTTTTTCAGGCGATCTTTTTCTTTTCTTCCAGATATGTGTGTGTTTGGCGACAATGGAAATTGAATTTGATTTTTTTTGCGGTAAGGTGAGACGATGGGTAGAACTATTAGTACAGGTGCATAATAGTGCTAAAATATATGCAAGTTTCATATATATGAGATTAACTTAAGATAATGATACCAACATTTAGTTCAAAGTGTGGTTAAGATTTGTTAATTAATTATAGTCTCATGATCTTTGAGTAGTTATTAATTGGTGTTGAAAAAACTTCTTTTGATAACCAAGAAATCATCGAAGGTCAGTGGCGCATAGTTCAAAATTCGGTGAATGTGTCCTTCTCTCTGCCCCTTCTCCATTTTTTTTTATTGCTTGCCCTTCTCCACTCAAATACTAATTAGCCTTTACTTGTACTGGGTTGTAACCCATCGTGTGTGATGCCTAACTCACACATCATATGTTTACCACTAGACTAAAGCCCCCGAGCTTGGTGTTGAATAAACCTTGTTTCTTCTGTTATATGCTATGTTTTATCAAGTGGCCCAGAAATTTTGTCCTAAAAAATAGAATGAAAAGGTAAGTTCAAAAATACTAACTCATTTCAAAGGAAAGTGGCCCTCGACCATTATTCTAGACATAACCACTTATTAAGGGGGAAAAGACACTAGGAAGAAGTCTATGTGAAGATTTCAAGAAAAAGAAAAAAAACTTCTTTGTATTTCTTGATGATTTACATCCCATGAATGGATACTCTTATATAGTAAGTTCTATGACTAAATAAGGAAATAGAATATTACATAATCAATTACAATCAATACAATATAAATTTATATAATATTATTCCTATAATTATGCTACAGAATCAATCTCAATCAACACTTTCCCTCAAGTTGGTGCAAAGATGTCACACATGCACAACTTGCAAACTAGTGTATGGAAAGTCCGTTTGTTGAGGCCTTTGGTAAATACATCAGCTAGATGATTTCTTAATGACACATGGAACAAATTCAAGACACCACTCATAACATTTTCTTTGATGAAATGTCGATCAATTTCAACATGCTTTGTTCGGCCATGCTGAACTAGATTATGAGCTATACTGATTGCAACCTTGTTGTCACAATACAAGAAGATCCTTCCTTTTTCAGACAATCTCAATTCCTCTAATAGCTTTTGTAACCATAAAAGTTCACAAACACCCTGAGACATAACTCGATATTCTACTTTTGCGCTTGATCTAGCAACAACACATTGCTTCTTTCTTCTCCAAGTGACCATGTTTTATCCTACAAGTGTACAGTAACCGGATGTAGATCTTCCGTCATCTAGAGATCCTGCCCAATCCGCATATGTAAAGACTTCTATTTTGAGGTGACTATATCTGGAGAAAAGTAGACCTTTCCCTAGCGCAGACTTCAGATTGCAAAATATGAAAGACAACTTGCATATGAGGATCTCGAGGATCATGCATGAACTTACTCACCAGACTGACTAAATAGGCTATGTTTGGTCTAGTGTAAGAGAGATAAATGAGTCTTCCAACCAGCCTCTGATATCTCTCCTTATCAACTAACTTTCTAACTCTACTTTGTAGTTTATGGTTGCTTTCAATGGGTGATTATGTTGGCTTGCAACCTGTCATACCAGTTTCTTTCAAGAGGTCCAGAATATACATTCTTTAAGAAATAAAGATTCCTCTATTTGATTTAGCAACCTTAATACCCAAGAAATATTGCAATTTCCAAGATCTTTGATCTCAAATTCTTGAGCCAACAACTTCTTCAATCAGGTCATCCCTTCATTGTCATCTCCGGTCATTACTATGTCATCAATATAAACTATAGGAGAAAAGTGAGTTCACCCTTTTGATGTCTTATGAAAAGGGTGTGATTACCATTGCTTTGTTGGTATCCGAAAGGGATTATTCCTTTGCAGAATCTGTCAAACCAAGCTCTAGGAGACTGCTTTAGTCCATACAAGGATTTATTTAGTCTGCATACCATTCCTTGACTTTGTTCAGTACCAAAATAAGAGGGAATCCCATATACACCTATTCTTATAAGTCTCCATGAAGAAATGCATTTTTCATATCAATTTATTGTAAGTCCCAATCAAGATTAGCTGCACAAGACAAAAGAATTCTAATGATGTTCATTTTTGCAACAGGGGAAAATGTCTCTTGATAATCCACTCCATAAGTCTGAGTGAATTCCTTAGCCATCAATCTCGCTTTGAATCATCAATTGAACTATCGGCTTTATGTTTCATAGTGAAGACTCGTTTTTTCAACTAACCGGCTTTTTATCTGGAGGTGATGTGACAAGTTCTCAAGTCTCATTCTTTGACAAGGCCTTCATTTCTTCAATCATAGATTGCTTTCACTTGGAATCTGCAAAATCTTCCCTTCAATTCTAGGGAATAGACACAAAAGAAATAGACAAGGCAAAGGCTCTATAGGAGAGAGACAAAGAATTATAAGAGACAAAGTTAGATAAGTGGTGTTTGGTGCAAGATCTGACGCCTTTCCTGTGAGCAATAGGCAAATCTAACTCATTAGAAAATATTAATGACTCACCAGAGGAAGAAGGTTCGGCTTCAGACTCACCAGCGGAAGAAGGGTCGGCATTGATAGAATGCATGATAGTTTCTTCTGCTTCTTCTGCTCTCTATTTCTCCTTGAGTAAGTCTCCCCCTGAGTTCTTCCTCCAATTTCATTTTCTCTTCTTTCAGCAATGGAATTAGGAAAAACCATCTCTTCTTCCATATAATTCTCCCCCTGAAGAGGTGATAGTGTAATACTAAAATAGGGCTCAGATTCTCGAAAGATAACATCCATGCTGACAAAATTTATGTGTTGGAGAGTACCCAATAAAGACACACTTAAGAGCTCTAGGATCAAGTTTCTCGGAGTTCCTAGTGTGAACAAAGCAAACACACCCAAATATCTTTGGAGGAACAGTATAGTCATTTTTACCCATTAAAGCTTCCAAAGGACTCTGAAAATTAAGAATTTTAAGTTGCATTCTATTGATGAGGTAGGCAGTTACTAGAATGACATCCCCCAAGTAACGGTTTCGCAGATTCATGATAAACAAAAGGGATCTTGCCACTTCTAACAAATGCTTATTTTTTATTTCAGCAACTCCATTTTGTGCACTAGTATAAGGACAACTAGTTTGATGGATTATCCCAAATGACTTCAAGTAAGCTCCAAAAGTTTTATTCATGTATTTTTTGTTATTGTCAGTTAGAAAGATCTTTATCTTAGCCTCAAACTGAGTACAAAACATCTTAGAAAATGACTGAAAACTGGAGAAAAAATCGCTTTTGAATTTTAACAGATATACCCATGTCATTTAAGTGCAACAATCAATAAAAGTAATAAACCACCGATTATCAGACAAGAATGGTGTTTGAGTAGGGCCCCATACATCAGAATGAATGATCGAAAAGGAAATTGTTCTTTTATTATCACTCAGAGGATAAGATTTTTTAGTGTGCTTGGCATATTCACAAGGCAAAGATTGAAACTCTATTCTAGAAAATAAACTAGGATATAACTTCTTTAAAGCAAAAAAGGAAGGGTGTCCCAACCGTCTATGCCACTGCATTATTTTTTATTGACATCATTATTTCTCCCTAAATAGGCTTGACTAGAATTTCGAGTTTCATTGATCAAATAAATTCATCATACAATCTACCGCTGCCAATCTTCTTTCTTGTTTGAAGGTCCTTAAAAACACAATAATCAGAAAAAAAAATTACACTACAGCTTAGTGCTTTGATGATAGCGCTAACAGATAATGGGTTAACAGGAAAGTCAAAAACATGAAAAATTGATGATAAGGTAATGTCATGGGTACAAACGAGTGAACTTGTTCCAGAGATAGGGGTTAGGGATCCATTGGTTATTCGAACATAATCCCTTTTGGGATTAGCCGAGTAGTTTTGAAAGCCTTTAGAAGAGCATGTCATGTGTCTATTCGCACCAGAATCAATTATCCAAGCATTAATTTGAACATTAAAAGCAATATCTGACTGTACATAATTGAAACTAGCAGCACTGGAAGAGTCAAGTTCGTTCAGAAGACGACGAAGTTGTTGAACTTCATCCGGAGACAAAGTCTCCGAAGTAGTGTCTCTGGATGTCTCCATATTTTCTGCAATATTAGACTAACCAGCACTGATTTGTGAAAGAGAACTATTATTGCTCCCTTTGTCTCTCCCATAGTTTGAACAAACAAAGATCTGAAAAATTACCGAAAAAGTTCCCGGAGCTTCGAAACAGTGGTTGTAAGTGCAAAAAATGCACGGGTAGGGTCGAAAGTGCCTAGCAATACTCGAGAAAAAATAGATCTGGAAAAATTCTCCGGAAAAAGATTTTTTACGCCAGAAAAATACTTTCTGATGCTCGAAAAATGACAAAACATATGAGGGTAGGCTCGCAATAGGATGACGAAGCCAACCAATAAAGATTTCTAGTAAGAAGAGAATGTGAAAAAAAATACCAGATTTGCCTGAGAGAGTACTAGATCTACCTCGCTGGAGCTGCTGCCTCGCAAGAAATATAGCCACGTTGCTTAGGACAGTGCTGAAGTTTCAGATCTGGAAATAATCGTCGAGAAAAATGCCGGAAAAGTTCCTAGAAAATCATAACAGTGGCTGACGGAGCAGAAATTTCAACAGAAGGGTCGAAACAAGCCAGTGACCCAAGATATGGAAAACAATCTGAAAACTGTAGATCTCGCCAAAAAAATGGTTGCCACGCCGGAACCTTAATTTCGGTGACCGAAAAAAATCAAAACTTGTAGGGCTGACTTGGAATGTTCCCGCAACTCTAATTGAAGGAAAAAAGTTCCAAAAACTGAGAGGAAGAAGTTTGTGTTGCGGACAGCAACCAAGAGAGAGAAAACTCGACCTCTTTGATGAAAAAAGGAACCCTAGTGCTGCGATGGGAGATTATTCACCTCTAAAAGGCAACAATGGCTCTGATACCATGAAAATTTCAAGAAGAAGAAAAGGCCTCTTTGTATTTTTTGATGCTTTACATCCCATGAGAATAGATACTCTATACAGTAAGTCCTATGATTAAATAAGAAAATAGAATATTACATAATCCATTACAATCAATACAATATCAATCTATATAATATTATTCCTATAATTATGCTACAGAATCAATCTCAATTAACACGATGTTTCTTGAGATAGAAAACAAGAACCCGAACTAGAAAGAAAGACACAAAGAAGAAGAAAAAATAGTGTCTCTTCAAACAACAAAAAAGATGAATCTGAACTAGAAGCGATTCACATTCTTCTTCTTCTCATGTCTCCTTGGTCACACACGCAAAAGTTTGACCAATTGGATGAATCGGTAGCAGCACAGGCGCCCAAAATACTATTGACTTACGTGTTCAATGGGGTCAGCTGGTGTTTCAGTGAATACTAGGAAAGTAGTCTATGTTTAGGTTTACTCCCCGTCCCATATTACTTGTCCACATTACTAAATATATTCGTCCCAAAATACTTGTCTATTTACAAAATCAAGATAATTTTTATATTTTGACCATAACATTAATTGTATTTGAAAGTATTCAATACTGATTAGAGTGCAATTTATTGGTGAGATATAGGAGTAATATCGTAAAAATACACTTTATTTATGATTTCTTAAAAGGGCATGTAAAAGAGAAAATGGACAAGTAATATAAGACAAAGAAGAAAGAAAAAAGAATAGGAGCATTTCCTTGGCAAAACTATGTAAAAAGTAAGTATGAATGAACTTACATATAGTCATTATCCCCAAGGTCGTGAAGTCAGACTATAG
The DNA here is from genome assembly GCA_034509755.1 of Anisodus tanguticus. Lineage (NCBI taxonomy): Eukaryota > Viridiplantae > Streptophyta > Magnoliopsida > Solanales > Solanaceae > Anisodus > Anisodus tanguticus. Next base: position 47,493,988 of record CM067554.1, on the reverse strand, counting down.
TTAGCTTGTAGAGTGAGAATTTTCCAAATTCATATAAGGAGATCAATTACTCATCTCATATCCGATGTGGGACTCTTAACATTCCAAAGTCGGGTTCCGTTTGAGAAGAACTCCCACCTATACAAATATACATCATGGCTTACATGTATTAGGAGAGCGGGGAGGGAGAGAGAGAACACATTACAAGTATGTCCCAGTTGATCACTGAGGCCATCTATTGATACTAAAAAGTAGAAGAGGAAACAAGCTTTAAAATATATTTTTTGGTTGAAAGAAGCAAAGTAGATAAATTTCTTTTATCTTGTTCTCCCTCACGTTTCCATTTTTTTCGACATCATGATTAAGAAAACAATATATATTGGTCAAGGTTCTCTTTGCCTGTCATTCTAATTGCATATTTCAATTGAAAGTACACTATGAAAATCATTAAGTAGTTCTTTATGAACAATTGGGTTCTTAATGGTTATTCATTTTATTTCTTGTGGTTAGGTATTATCCTGCCATATTTGTTTCATTCGATCTTCATGGTGGACAACTTAAGAGTTAAAGTCTACTATTAAACTGCCTGTGGAAAGTTAAAAACTGGACTTTGTAGTTATGTTTGATGGCAAAGCACCACAATCTACATTGACCAAGAAAGTTAAAAAGTTATAATTGTCAACCTAACCACCATTACCAAGACTCAGTGCTCCCATCAAATGTGCTTCCATCGAAATGTCTGCTAGTTGTTAAATTCATGAAGAATAGTACATGCAAACACAAAATATAATCTGAAAGTAACAAAAACAATGATATTGCAATTGCCAGTTTCAAATAACTTTGACTAATAACTTGCAACTAATAATCACGTTTCAGCTTGAAGTATGGCTAGGAATAGTCTAAGAGGCAGATTCAGAATTTGAAGTTTATGGGTTTCATCGATCTAAAAAAAAGGGTTGTCCGGTGCATTATTCACCGATCTCAAATTAAAAAATAAAAAGAGACAAAATCAAGAGTGTCTCAATGAAATTAGTGGCCTAAAGCCAAATTTTAATAAGATGCCTTAAATTTATACACATACACAGAATAATAATAATTTAGAGTTACCTTTTTTATTCTTACATATTAGTGTAGTATTCTTAAAAGACAGAAAGTCTTTAACTTCACATAGTAATAACGGTAATTTATAAAAGTAAGGAGTAATTCTAATTAATAAGAAGTCAGTCACTTGTTTGCAATATATTACCTTGAATGTTGTTGTAACAAGTTTATTTATTAATATGAAGATTTGAGTTATTTAATTCAAAGTTCTAGAATATTTCTGGTAAAAAGTTAGTTTTTTTTCTTTCTGTTTTAATAAAAAAAAATTACAATCTTTAATATTATTTTACGTGAAAAATAAATCATAAAATTCACTATTAAAATATTTTGGGGCCTCAAATTTTTGGGGACCTAAAGCAAACGCTTTACTAGTTTTACCCTTGAACCATCCCTGGACAAAATCAACAACTTAAATGGTTTATTTTCTACCACTAGATCAACAACACACTTCGTTAGTGGATTCCCAACTCGTAATTCTTATATATTAACTGGATTTCTCTATACAATTGGGTTCCTCGGGAACTAGGGATGGCAACAGATCGGATCTGGACCGGATCCTACTAGATCCAGATCCAGATCCATTTTTCATAACTGGATCCAGATCCATCGGGTCCATAAAAATCAGATTCAAATCCGGATCCACCGGGTCCACGGATCGGATGGATCTACATGTAAAAATTTTTGGCTTGAATAATATTCCACATGTTGAAACTTTTATGAAAAAATGAAACGCAATCTGATTGAAAAAAATGATTGAGTTCATTCAATCAACCTACACAAACATGACACCATTCTTCCAAAATACTGAACAAAGTTTTAGCATCACAAAAAAATAAAGACGATTGACTTCATTAGTGATGTTGAACAGGTTGCAACTTTGAGCTAATTTTTGGAGGCTTTAGTGATGCTCCACTTGTAGTTCTACTGATTGACTTCATTAAACAACATAAAACAATGTCAGCCATATATCAAAAGTTCTCGTTTTCTTTTGCTGATCAAACAAATGAGAGAAAGATACTTAAAGCTTACGGCTAGCAGATTCAAGAAAGAGAAATTTAAAGAAGAGTGATAATTTTTTCTTTTTATAGAAATGAAAATATGGAAAACTGCAGAGAGCATATAGGTAAAAGAAACGAAACTTCAAAGACAAATTACATGGCTGTGTGACTTGTGCCTTATCCTGGTTCAACCCTTTACCCAATACATAAATTATGAAAAAAATTTAAGAAAATACTTATAAAATTACATTCTAGGTTATTGATATATTTAATAAAAAGCGGATCCACGGATCGGATCTGGACCGGATACGGATCTCAAATACAAGATCCAAATTCAGATCCGAGTCCGATCCGGATCCGTCGGGTCTAAATTTTGAAGATCCATATTATATAAAACGGATATGGATCAACCGGATCCGGACCGGGTCCAAGATCCATTGTCATCTCTACCGGGAACCCTCACCTAACACTAAATATGCCCTTGATTATTGTTGGACAAGCGTGTTAGACTAATCTGTTAGGTGGGTGAACTCATTTAGCCTTTAACCCCCATTACCATTTCTCTTTTTAATGGATGAGGTATAATTGACACACAATAATTACTCCCGTTTGAGAACCGATGACCTCATTAGTTGGGTTAAAAACTATGCAATTTTGGAAATAAAGCATTTTTAAGTTATTGTATCCCTAATACTCCCTCCGGATTAAAAAGAGTGTACATTTAGATTTTATTTTTTGAGTAAAAAATACTTACTCATTTAATTAGGAGTATTTTAATTAAATTATCTATTTTTATCTAGAAGTTAGTATTTTTTAAAGAGTGTGTAAATAGCCAAGTAGACACTCTTTTTGATCCGGATAAAATAACGTTTGCAATGATGATCCCAAAACCATGTGAAATAAAGTTAAAACTAAATGACCAACTCAAAGAGCCCCAACTCCAACCAGAAAACATCAGTATAGAGAGTAAACAAATGGAAACATACACCCAAATTTCACAATACAACTTTCTACCAGAAAGTTTTGCGCTTGACTTTTTCTTTTTTTTACAAAGTTAACGAATTTGGATTTATATACTCCTTTCTTATTTTGTAATTGACGTAGATTATTACAATTAAGGAATCTGGCGGGATACTGGAATTTGTCTCCTTCGTTAAAGGGCCTTTCGCGACTCGGTGGTAGAAATACAAATTAGCCCTGCATGCGGATATCGAATATCGAATGATTTTACGAGAAAAATACAGACGCAGGCTATTGATATGATCACTTAATCTACGTCTTTATATATTAACGTAACGTAGTTCTGATCATAGGTAATAAAGCAACTATATGGTGATAAATTCTATTATTCGTATTTCATATTTCCCTGAACATAATTTTCATTCTGCCGTTGTATCAATTTCTAGACTTTTAATTTTTTCTTGTATATGGGATTCTTATACACACATTAGTTTTTTGTATATGACAAGTAATTTTTTTTCTTTTCCTAAAGGATTTATTACTTGAGGTTCAAAAATATTGCAGGGAGAAATAGGTACTTTTCTTTTTGTTTCTTCCTCTAATTGCTACTTCTCATTTTAACATTTCCTTTCTTCTCTTGGACTAAAATTGTCATAACTTTTTTGAGACCAAATGTGCCTCTTATTTAGTAAATACACTTACTAAATAATGGTTATTATTGTAATTGAAATTATTTGTGGACAAAATATATATACCAAGGGCAGGCTAGGAGATTTATGTTACATATTCTTTTTCTCTATAATACGAAGGTTAGCTTCTCTTTCCCGTGAAAGGACTGTTCCTCGAGAACTATGTGACACTTTTTTTTGTTTTTTATATGTATTTTTTCTTATATATTTGATCATTTGATTGTTATATTTTGCATATGTATGTCTTATATTTTATATTTGTTTGTACATTTTGTATAAACTTTTTGCTTTCCAATATCAATTAAATTTATAAAAGTATATGTCTGACCGTGCGTAGTGCGGGCAACTTCACTAGTTCAAACCTAAGGTTGCTTATTATTATTTTCAATTATACCCTTAATATTAGACAAGAATGCAGTATTTAAGAGAAAACAATCAATCTATTGTTAATTAAATAAGAATAATTTAGTAAATTATTCATTCAAAATAATTTGAAACATTTCTCCATTTGTGTATGTCATTATTGTTTAGGGACCATGCTAAATTATTTTTTTTGCGCTGTTTCAAATTTATCAGAAGGCAAAAGGTGCTTATTAAAAGGACACTTAGAGGATGAAGGTGTTTGATCAATTGATGGAGAATAAAGTATTTTTGAGTAGTAGCAAAAGTTTTTTTTTCATTTATCTTCTAATTTTACCACTACATATTTGTCTAACCTTCTGTTATAGACAATCATAAATAACAACGGCTGCACAACAACAAAAAATAATACTAATAAATAAGATGATGATATTAATCGTTCCACTAATTACTGCATGGCTAGTGCGATATGAACAATTAGTACAATATTGGCCATTCTTATTTCTCCACATCTACTTCTTTTGTATGAAGCCTGATGGTCAATACACAAATGAAAAAATAATGAAAAAATCCTATATTAATTATGTAATACTATTAATTAAGGTTATCTTGGGAGAGTCTTGGAACTTTATTTTTATGATGGTCTATATCAATTTGTGTGCACTTTGACTATTCTATTTATACGTAACTTGCTATCTCCATTAGTATTACAAGTATTGGTTAACTTTGTCCACCAAAACTTTAACAGATGCAAGAAAATCACCTACTATTTTTTGTCTAGGAAAATACTTATTATTAGATGAAGAAGGTGGAGGAGGATGTGCAAGTTCCTTACGACCCGCAAAGTTCCTTTCTGAAACCTGACTTGCTATATTTGTACGAGAATTGGTACCAGGATTAAATCTAGGAGGACGAACAGAACACCATTGCAAAGATGGTAACAAAAGATATTGTCCATTTCCCTTCCAAACACTTTCTTGATCTTCTTTATGTTCAAGGAATCTTGTTGCTTCACTTGTTTCCATGCTTAGGAACATAAAAACAAACAGGATTATACAACTAGATATAGCAAAAAATTTGTTAGTTTGTGTTGCCATATTGTTCATTTAATTTGTTGGAAAATTTAAACTTGGAATGTAGGAATTTATTTGATTTTGATGAACTTGGTAATGAAATTTTGATGGAGCTTTAGTGTATTTATACCCCTATCATAACGTGTTGCTACGACTTTTGATTCAAGTTCATGGTATTGTTTTTGTTAAGAGTCCTACATCGGATATGGAATGGGAACATGTACTCCTTATATGAACTTGGACAATCTTCATCCTACAAGCTAGCTTTTGGGATTGAGCTAGACTCAAGATCCATTCTTTACATGGTATCAGAGCCACACTCATTCCAATTCTTTGTTCACCGATGTTAGGCCCCCAAACTATATTATCCACGCTCCAGTTAACAAGGTCTGGGCTTGCGGGGGAATGTTAAGAGTCTCACATCGGATATGGAATAGGAACAGGGACTCTTAATATGGATTTGGACAATCCTCACCCTACAAGCCCAGACCTTGTTAACTGGAGCGCGGGGGAATGTTAAGAGTCTCACATCGGATATGGAATAGGAACAGGGACTCTTAATATGGATTTGGACAATTCTCACCCTACAAGCTAGTTTTTGGGTTAAGTTAGGCTCAATATTCATTTTTTACAATTTTGAATGTTGACTACTTCGCTTCACAAAGAAATTCAAAAATTGAAATGAATTCGTCACACCTATTTGAGAGAATTTATAAGCGACAAGAAAAAAAACCTCGTATTATTAATCACAAAGTACACCACCCTAAGCGACTTTTCATATTTGTTTAATTAGTCAACCAAGATTTTTTGCTATTTATTTATCTTTCGCTAAATTTATATGAATCCTAAAAGATTATTGGTCTTTATGAGTTAACTTTCTTTTATTTGATTTTAGGTCCTTACCTCTTTCTCTTCTAGCACATTTTTTCCATAACGGTGGTGTACAATCAGACCATCTTGTGCAAATACCTACTTGCACCAACACAAATACCGTGCAATTTAATCCATCAAAATTTAGGCATACGAAAAGAAATACTCCAAATATATATCATTTCTTTTTAAAAGGAAAAAGGGTAAAAAAATATTCATGAATATTTGAAAGAGGCCAACTTTTTACCCTCCATTACGTTTTTGAGCTAGTTGACTAATGGCACAGGTAAAATTAATCTATTTCGATTAGTTCAGATTTTGGTGCTTTTCCCATTTTAAAATAAAGAAAATTTTGTCACTTTTAAAAGAAAATTTCTGTCAATCTTGAGTTTGAATTCATACACCAAGGAGACCAAAGAGAATAGCAGTCTGGGCCAACTATCCAGTATCCACTTTCTTTCTATTTTTTCTCCAAAATTGTGACTGGGTTATAACTTATGAACAACAATGCATAAACAAGAACGTCAATTCAAACTTCTGTCGTTACGGTTGATCCTATTATTTCACTTTTTCACGTCAATTTGTTTGTTAATTCAACATCAACTACTACAACAACAACATACTCAGTGTCATCCTCTAATTCAACATCAACTACTACAACAACAACACTTTTTCATGTCAATTTGTTTGAGAAATTAAGATGTACGCCTACCTTACTTTTACCTTTGTGGGGTAGAGGCGGTTTCCAATAGACCATCGACTCAAGAGAAAAACAATTAACCTTATGTATATAATGTAGTTTAACACTTTCACCTTCTAGCTCCACCCCGGTTGCAGTTTGCTTAATATAATTTGACTTTGACACAAACGTTTTTTCCAATTTTTTTTTAAGAAAACAGCATACAATAATTAACATAATGGCTTATCTAAGAGATTTACGTTTACAACTTTTACATTATTTTAGGGAGTTTCCTTTAACGAACGCTTAACAAATGGCTCACATATCATAAAGGAACCGTGCTCAGCAAATAACGTAAATAATATTTTGTGATCACACACTTTTATATGTGTCTCTTAACTTTAAACACTACAAAGTTACAAGGTGGTTATAGAGATAAGACTCCAATCGAATACAAACTATTATATATATATATATATATATATATATATATTGTAAAGAATTTATTTTGTGTCTAACTCAACCCCAAAAACTAGCTTTTAGGATGAGGATTGTCCAAGTCCATATAAGGAGTCCATGTTCCCATTTCATTTCCGATGTGGGACTGTTAACACTCTCCTGCACACCTAAACCTCGGAGCGTGGATGACATAATTTGGGGACCCAACATCGGTGAACATAGAATTGGAATGGGTCTCGCTATGATATCATTAATGAATATGTTGTTGGACTTCAAGTGCATGATGAAATTTGGTTTTGTTAGCCATGGAAGAAGAATTTTATGAGGAAGAGGGATGGAGAATGGCCGGAAAAACTAGGGTTCCGTCGTGGGGAAAAGGGGGCGGGCGAAAGATGAAGTCGGCGGCTAGGGTTTCGACGTGGGAAGAGTGGCGGCCGAGAAAAGAGGTCGGTGGCTAGGGTGTGATATTTAGGGTTAGTGGTGGATGTGGTGGGGATAAGGATGAATGACCAAAAACGCCAATGGGAATGTCTTGTCCACTACCAACAATAATATTCTGATTTAAATTACTCAAATTGGAATAAGACGAGAGAGTACCTTGTGATGTCGCCATGTGATATGTGGCGCATGTGTTCATATACCAATTTTCGTCTGGAGCGTTGAGTGACATTGTGTTCATAGCTGCCTCAATGTCAGTCGGTGCATAAGTTGAGGGCGGGGGGTGGGGGTGGGGGTGGGGGGGTGGGGGTGGGGGGAGGGGGAGGGCTGTGTTGTGTAGGTATGTTGTGGACGTGGGTCAAATATGCTAGGGTGGGTCGTCGGTTCTGAGGTGTAGTCCACGAGCTAACTTTTATATAGATTAGAATATAATTCGATCTAGATTTGAATACTTCAAACGAACAGGTGCCAAAATTATATCTAATAAATAGAATTAAAAAAATATCCACTTAAACTAGCTATTTGAAGTTTTATATTCTCTTAGATGGGGTATTTAATTTTCTTGTCATTGCTTCTAATCTTAAACAACAACGAGCAGCTGCAATAATTAAATAAATAAATAGAAAAATAAGGAGAAAATAGTAATTACAAACCAATTAATTAATTAGTACATTGGTCATTCTTATTTCTTTCCATTTGCTTCTTTTTGTGAAGCACGATGGTTGATACAAAATGTATAAAAACAAATTAATAAAAGAATGAATTAAATTTCCTCTATTGTATGCATGTCAATACTCAATAGTACTATCAGTTAAGATTATCTTAAAGTCTTGGATTTCCTGATAACAGTGGTATCCATATTATCAGTTCTGTGCAAGCCTCGGCTATTTCATTTTATCTCGCACAAATACAAGTACCAAACAATTTTGTCTATCAAAACTCAGACAGATGGGAAAAAATCATGTAACGTCTTTTGTCTCTGTTGTGGAGGAGGAGGAGGATGAGCATTTTCCTTACGACCTGCAAAATTTCTTTCTGAAACCTGACTTGCCATGTTTGTACGAGAATTAGTGCCAGGATTAGATTGGGGTGGAACGAACTGGACGCCATTGCAGTGATGGTAACAAAAGATATTTTCCATTTCCCCTCCAAACACTTTCTTCTTTATCTTCTTTATGTTCAATGAATCTTGCTGCTTCACTTGTTTCCATGCTTAGAAACAAAAAAAGAAGCAAAATTATACAACTATATGTAGCAAAGAAATTGTTAATTTGTGTTGCCATGTTGAATTTAATTAGTGAGAAAATTAAGATGGAAATGCAGGATCAATATGATTATATTTTGGTGAGTTACTTTTCTCCCCTCAATTTTTGTGAAGTTGGTGATGAGAATATAATTAAGTTTTGGTATGTATTTATACACCTTTCATAACGTGTTGCTATTTTTCAATTATGTGTTATGGTTTTGACTGTTGACTACTTGACGTAAAATTTACAGAAATTGAATTGAAATAGTCTAAGTCTGTGAATTTCCTTTTTTTTAAAAAAAATGAAAGAGTCATATGTGAGAGGAGAGACTCAAAATTGACTTTCATAATATTGAAACAAAGCACGATGCTTCTGCCCATTTATTTTGACAAGAAAACAAGAACACAAAGAAATTATAGGGAAGGAGCATAAGAAAAATTACACCAATTTTTCTGTTTAACCATTTGGTTTCCGAAATCTACTAGTCCGGTTAATTCAGATTCACACTAAGTAGGACCCATATAAGTGAAAAGTGTTTTCTATCCTAATTTTTCCATTCTCAAAGCTAGAATCTGAATCCTCGGACTAAGCGGGAAAAAATCTCATTTGTCTACTATATCCCATTCTCATAATAGTAACCGCATTTTAGGTTTGTTTGAATATATTTCCTTGTTTTACCCTCTCCGTCTTGAAAATATACCCTTTTTTTCTTTTAACAGTGGAAACACCAATTTGTTATACGAAGTATATTTTATAGAGCTTTGTTCTTTCATACCTTGTGTAATAGAACTATTGTAAGCTATAATTGGACAAGCTAATGTCCCTCATGTGGTAAATTTTCTTTCAATTCAGTGTAAAAAAATAAACTTATATTATTTGAAGGAAAACAATTAATCCAAAAACACATAGTTCTCCCAAGATTCTCCAGTATTTGTTTCACTAGTCGATAGTGTAATCACATGTTAAGAACACGAGCTATATCATAAATATTCTGTTGGAAATTTGCCTTTGGCGGGAGTTGCGTCCGACCAACTTTAACGGCTTAAACACTAGTGTTCCGCATGTTAGAGAATCCGGTTCTTCACACGTGCATAATCTACTAAGTAAGTAGATGACCGTAGGGCCAAGGATCGTCAAATTTCGTTGAGAAATGAAAGAGATATTGGTCCACGAAGTGAGGTGTTTGAAGCATGGAAAAGTGTGGTATTGAGACCAATTCTCCCTCATCGGTGGGGGGAAGAAAGAATTGTTTTGTTTATAAGTCTCAAAGTTGGCTTGGGGTTTGGGACCCCAAGGGGTATCCCATGTGTTTAAAGGAGGGAAGACCTAGATTTGCTTCGATTCGAGGAAAGCCCACACGCGCCACCCGTCCCGTCCCAAGGTTCGGGTCACGGGTCGTGCTTCGTGGGTCGTGCCATGTTTGTGGATGGTAGGTTAGATAGAAAGACGAGGTTGTTGAAGAACCCTAAAAGCGAGCGATACCCTTTTCAGGGTGACAAAAAATTGCCGGAATCGTTGATTGGAGAGAGAAAGGTGTTATTGAAGGAATAAATAAAATTATAATGTGGGAATTGATTTCCTTGTCAGAGCTAGTCCCATAAATATATATCAACAACTATTGCCACCGCAACAATTGGGAAATTGGATCAAAAGGAAATTTAGAGAGAGAAAGAAAGAAGGAGAAGAAAATCTATATGCAACTATATGAGGCAATGGAAGTTCTGGTTCACATATGCAAAGATGGTTGTCGTACAGGTTTTGAAAGAGGATCAAGAACCATGTCATTATGCAGCGTGCAAGGGGCTAGAATTGCTCATTCGTCACTTTGCTGGGTGCAAGTTGAGAGTCCCAGGTGGTTGGGATTTCGACACGAGTAAGCTAGTCGTGAAAAGTAACTTGGGACCATGTTGAATAATGTAATTCTCATTGGTTTGAGACTTCTCATTAATGCAATATATATAGGTGTTTACAATTACAAAACATAATTGGAGAAAGATCTCTAAACCTAATTGGAAAATGATCTCTACTTTACATAATTATACTAGAATAATAGTTAAAGAACATTTTATGAACTTCGCTCTGTTTTTGTTTTAAAGAAACACCAGGCACGCAAGCCCTATTTATGTATCTCTTTTTCTTTTTAAAAATCACAAAAGTCAAGTACAATGAGACCTCACCAATTTAAAACTTGTTGAATGTGTTACTTTTTCCCCAGATCTTCATTATTCATCCTCGTTCTTTTTTAGTTTTTGTTTTCCACTTATATTGTATATATTTATCCGGTTTATCGGTTAGAGGCTTATTTATTTTCCTGCTGCCACGTGACCAAGAGGTCATGGGTTCAAGACGTGGAAATAGACTCTAGCATAAATGTAAGGTAAGTTGCGCACAACAGACCCTTGTAGTCCGACCCTTCCTCGAACCCTACGCATAGCGGGAGCTTAGTGCACCGGGCTGCCCTTTTTTATTTATCCGGTTATTATTGTATGTTAGTTTGAGATTGCTGGGAATAAAAGTGTGCAAATTCCAATTTAACTGATGATTAAACCGTAAAAGATGTTATTGATTTATCGGTATTGAGTTATCAGTTAAATCGAACCGTTAGCCCCTAGAAGACATTTTCTTATCAATTAAACCGATAACCGAAACGTTAAGCCCAGTTAACCTATTAACCAACGAACGATAAAGAATATTTTATTGGTTCCGTTATCGGTTTAGCATTTTATAAACCTCTAATCGATAAATCGAACCGACTGGTAAACATCTCTAGCCGGGAACCATAAGTTTCAAATCTTGAATCCGCCTCTGGGCGTGGGGTGGTAGGAAGGAGACAATCAACATGAAAATATCAGTTATGAAATTTGTTTTATCTACTTCTACTAGAAAAGTTATTTTCTTCATTTGTGAAACTTATTTTCCTAAAGAAAATGTTCTTCGAAAATTTTGACCAATCAAATATGAAAAAATTAAAAATGCAAAATGTTTTCCTCAGTACCAAACTCACCCGTAATTGTTGTTGTTACAATTGTTATTGCTTAATACTGTTATCATAGCATTAACATAGACGCATTAAGAGTAGAATTACTGCTTAAATCCTTTTCTCGTTCATATGATAGTCAATGCAGATGGAATAAGTACTAGGTATATCTTCCATTTGAATTAGAAGTGAGTTATAGTTTGTTAATGTTAGACTTTAGGCGAAGCACATTGCTTTTAGGTAACATAAAGAATAACCCCATTATCAAGAACGTACCTTGGAATAGGATAATAAACTTTTTTTTCTCACTAAATTTGCAATAGCAAGTGGTATTTGGGCGATGGGAGAGTCAAATTGCTTGTAGTTGGAGAAATAATAAATTACAATGTCCCACATGCTAAAGCATGCAAAAAGCCATCATTAAAGGCACAAACCAAAAGAGAAAAAGCAAGATCATTATTATTAGAAGAAAGATGCATTCTTGGTTAATTTGCAGTCTTTTTATGCCTATATGATAGTGTATCAAGAAAGCTGAGGTCTGGCATTGAGAGCTATTTGTATTAGAAAAAGATTAATGGAGTTGGTGTCACTGCATCAACATTAATCAATTTAATCAAGAAAATCCTTCTTAATATCAGGAAGCAGTTTCCTTTTCTTAAAAAAGTATTGAGTATCCAAGATCCAGAATACTGCAAATATATTTATCACAAAATAGTACTAATAAATAAATAAAAAGGCAATCGGGTGCATGAAACATCTCATATTCATGTGGGATATGGGGAAGGATCGCACTTCAAGAATATGTAATAGAATGTGTAATGTAGGCGGTCTATCCTGACTCAAGTATAACGACTGATTCCAAGTGGGATAGGTTGGAAATTTGCCTTTGGCGAGAGTTGCGTCCAACCAACTTTAATGGCTTAAAAACTAGTGTTCCGCATGTTAGAGAATCCGGTTCTTCACACGTGCATAATCTACTAAGTAAGTAGATGACCGTAGGGCCAAGGATCGTCAAATTTCGTTGAGAAATGAAAGAGATATTGGTCCACGAAGTGAGGTATTTGAAGAGTGGAAAAGTGTGTTATTTAGACCAATTCTCCCTCATCGGTGGAGGAAGAAAGATTTGTTTAGTTTATAAGTCTCAAAGTTGGCTTGGGGGACCCCAAGGGGTATCCCATGTGTTTAAAGAAGAGAGGACCTAGATGTGCTTCAGTTCGAGGATAAGCCCACGCGCGCCGCCGCCCGTCCCGTCCGGTTCGTGGGCTGTGCTTCTTCTGATATTATCTTTTTGGACCAGAATTGCTTCATATTTACAGTTTGGTCCCTGAAGTTTCAAGTAAGTCAAAATTGGGCAGAGAACTTTGCTGTTGGTTTCTAGAACGTCAACCAGCCTTAATTTGCACTCAATTCAGTCATTTATTTTGGCTGAATTACTCTCCCTAAATGCCAATCCGTTGCACATCAATTCACCATTTATTTTGGTGAATTACTACCTCCATAATTGTCGTTACTTGGCCAGTAACAGCAATTATGTGGGCAGTTGGTAAGTCCTTCCTTGAACTATATAAAGGAGCCTTTGCACAATTGTTGAGACACAGAGAAACATACAAACGAAATCAGTCTTTCTACTACCTTCCAGCATCATTTCATTACTCAAAATTCTTCAAGGTAACACTTTAGTTTCCTTTGCTCATTTGTTCATTTGCTGTTTTATCTTGGGATACAATTGTCCAGGACGTAGAAAGGATACATACGGGGCAATATTGTCTTAAAGACAGAGTGCAATCACTCGACTCAGCATACCAAAAACTGTTTCAGTTTCTTGTTCAACTTTATTGTAATTTCAATTTGTTGTAATATTTAGCAATTACTTATTTCCGTTTCCTGCACCATTGTATCCAACATATTCATAGTCTAAGATCGTACCTGAGTTACAGAGAAGAAGAATGCTGCAACAAACAATCAGTAATCTTCCTTCGAAGTTCTTCACGGAGAAGAGGAGAGTAGTTTTTTGCCGTATTTTTCTACTTTGGAATGAAGGAAGCGTTCTTTTTTTTTTCCAGTAGTGTGAAGTTCTTTTTTGCAGAACTTCTTTTATGTTTCCTGAATAGGTACAACTGTTCAGAAACTTTTTCCCAATAGTTATGTCCTTTCTCCTTTTTCTTTATTAGAAATGATAATAAATATATTGCACATATATATTTATTTATGGATCTGGGTTGACCCACCTGGGTGATCCAAATCCAATTTTCAACATTATTTTATGTTTAATTTGTTATTGCGGTTTCATCCGTGTAATATGTTTCTACCACTCATTACATTAAACTACGATTAAAATGACAGGAAAAAAATGAAAAATGCAAAATAAATAAGGAAACTATTTTTTTCATTTTTATAATTTTTTTTCTTTATACCTCATTTTGAAAAATTATCTGAGAAATATGAGCGGAGAATGGTAGGATTAGATTCATGAATATCCTGATAAGAAATTATGTTTCTTTATATAAAGATGGTGTAAATCATACAGGAAAAAAAATTCTACTTGGACAGTAAAGTATAATTTTTTTGTTACGTATGTACTTATAAAAGAAAGGTTTTTGTAAGAAAATATTCGTTCCAAACTAAAATCTCTAAAATCTCGGAGGACTTAATGGGAGATTTGGTTTTATAGTCCATTACAAATATTATTTTAGTTATAACCCTTTTCACAAAAGAAGGTGAAAAAAATAGCACATGAGATGTGTATAAAACAGGTGAAATCTTTGTGGGGTCATTTTCTTCTATTATTTACTTGTAACTTAATCAAAGAACCCTTTATTGCTCGTTGGTGAGAAATAAATATTCGTCACACACATTATATTTGACTATTAGATCCCCTAATAGAGAGTAAATGTAACTTTGTATAATATTACTAAATTGGAATTTGTAACATGGAAGCAAGATATATATATAAAAGTAATTTGTTACTATATATCGCATGTTAAGTGTGAAAAAATACACCTATTACACTATTATCGTATATAAATTAAATCCAAGAAAATGTCATTGCGCCAGAGTTAATTAAAGTATCATATAATTGTCAAACTTCAGACTAATGCTTAAATCTCGTACCTCTTTACGAGGAGAAGGAAACGGAGAAGGAGGAGAACTGCTTTCTGGTGGGCCACAAAGTTCCTCACTACAAAAAGAAAGTGAAATACATTTGTAAACAATATTCTTTTGTGATGTGTTGATATTGTTGTCAAAAGTATTTTTCATAACTATAAAAATTATTGCATGTCGTTACAATAAACTCCGATACGAAAATTTTTTGCAATAACAAGTTATTTTTTTGTTGCCATTTACATTTTTTAACAACAATATATTAAATTTTTGTTGTCATTTATGTTTTTTTAGCAACAATATATTTCTTGTTGCTAAAGTTTTGTTGCCAATTTTATACTTTCTTGTAGTGCCTTTGGCCGATCATGCTTGGCGTAATCATGTCGTTGCCACTAGGGCTTTTGTTGGTAGCGGGATTGGGTGACGGTGGTGGGATTCGAACCCATGGCAAAGATGGTAATAACAACATACGTACCTTTCTTGTCCAAACTACCCCTCCTTCTGTTCATCAAGATGAATTATAGTGGCTTCATATTGTGTGATGGTTGAAACAATAACTATCAATGCTAAAAGAATAGGTTTCTTTAGATTCTCATATTGATTTTGCAACAAGAAATATGACCAATCAAGAGCTATTCAAAATTAAGTTACAGAAAATATTTGGCACACACATCATATTTGACTATCAGGTGACTTAATAGAGTATATGTAACTTTCTATAATAAATGGGAATTTGTAACACGGAAGTAAGATATATAAGTGTTAACCCTCAAAAGTAATTTAAGTGTTTAGCCGAATTTAATGATAGCCGAACTGTTACAGAGCCGAATTTACTCCTAGCCCTCGACTACCAGAACTTCATCGGCTACTAAGGCATCTTAGCCAAGTTGTTAGTTAGAGGTACGACTGGGACCCACTCAGATGCAGACGTCTCAACGACCAAGTCAAAAGGATTTCTGGACCCCTAGAAGCGGTAATGGCCAACAACAGCTCAAAGAAAGGGCCATTATTCGAGAAAGAGGAGTAGAGGGCAAGAAAATCGTCACCACCTCCCCCATAGTCGGCCATTAAAGTTAGTGGGTTACTTGATGGCTGACATGGGGGAGGGGGGGATCACGTTGTACAGTTTTTTTTCCTTTTTTGTACTATAAATAGAATCATTCTTTGTATATACAAACATAACAAATCAATCAAACAACTCAATTTTTATTTATCCTTATCCTTTACTTTATTTATCATTTATTTTACTGTACTCGGCTGCATTCATGTTTCTTACCTCTTAGTTTACTTATACCACCATCCTAACGCTTTCTAGAGTAGTTGGGGAACCCATTGCTGGAAATTAGAGTTCTGTTTCCAGCCCAAAATTGCTTAAGTTAAGGAATCAATTTGTATCCTGATACGGTCAGCCGATAAAACGGTAGAGAACAGAATTCGGGGCGAGAACAAATTTGCCACGCCCAGTGGGACCATAGGTGAATTAATAGCAAAGTTTGATTCTCCAGGTCAGGATCATTCTTGGCGTATACGCCTAAGGTCCGGTAAGAAAATGAACCCCGAGTCCAGTCCACATCCTAAACAAAATCCTCCCAGAAGGAACAACGAACCAGCATCCTCCTCGGGTATGCCTACATCGGTTGATACCCTCCACGTCCTCCATCCTCCACGTCCTCCATCAACCCAAGTTGTGGAAGAATCTAGCCAATCTGAAGGTCCAACCATAATGACCACGTCTTTTATTAGACAATAGATCGACTTGGGCATCCACGATATTATGTATCAAGTTTCTAAACAGTTGGCTGACATTGTGAAGCCGATGGTACATAATGAGGTTCAGCAAGCGAGAGAGATGGAAACCACTCGAATGCACCCAGGAGAATGTTCGGTTAGTTCTACCATCCCGCTGATGAGCAGTGATGTTCAGCATGATACCGTGACTCCTGGTGTTATTCCTTAACCGCATGTGCATCAGCTAGTTCCTACTCAGGTGCAGCCGGTAGTGCACCTAGGAACACAAACCCAATCGCCTGGCAACCAGCACACAGCATAGTTGCCGCCGAACCTTGCGGGACAAAATATGCCACTTGACCAAGCGAATTTGTATTATGGGCAGATCAACATGGCTCGGAGACCAGTTCAGGATCCAAGACACTTTGGATTGCCGCCCGTTATTCCGTATGTTTCTACGAACGGCCCTACGATACAGGCGAATAATGTTGGCCAGCCGATGGCCCCTGGCTATGACTTAGCTCGGCTTTCTGGTGATGTTGTTTACAGCGAAATACCATTCCAGCAGTCATTGCCAGTACCCAGTCCATACCTTTCAAGAAGCGTAAATTTTCTAAGAACGGTCGACGTCCGAGGAGAGCAGCCATGGAATACTGTTCCACCTTATCCTCAGGCTCCGTTAGCCGTTCCATGAGCTCAGGTTGCAGGCTTTGGTGGCCATACCCAACATCAACAATGAGGCATTACCCCACCTATTGGTAATGGCCAGCAGACCACCTACAACCTTCAAAACCTTGTCCAACAAAATGCAGAATGGAGACCGCCAGTGCAGAACGCCTACCAGCCGAATCCAGTCAAGAATTGGCAGGGGACGTCACAACTGATAAACTCAGAAATTATTGCTAATACCATGTGGAGGTACTTCGGCATCCAACTGAAACCTTTGGACATGCCTGTTTATAAGAAGCCTTACCCCGATTGGGTAGATCGGATAGCACCTTTGCTGAGGGGCTTCAAAACATCGGAGTTTGTCATCTTCTCTAGCGATGGCAAATCCACTATCGAGCACATCGGTAGATTTACTGCCCAATGCGGCGAGGCTGGCCAGAATGAGTATCATAAGTTGCAGCTATTTCTTTTCTCTCTAACGGGAACAACCTTCGCATGGTACTCCTCTTTGGCTCCTGATTCCGTACAGAGATGGGCTGATATAGAGGGTTGCTTCCATGATAGGTTCTATTGGCCCCAACCTCAGGTTACCGTGACTGATCTAACAAATCTCAAGCAGCAGGTCGATGAATCGACTGTCGATTTTATCGAGAGATTCAGAAAAAAGGCTGGGAAATGCACCGTACACTTCCCCGAGTCTAAGTGTGCCCACATGATAATCAACAACATGCACCCTCAATTAAATGAGAAGTTGGTGGGACAATCCTGCTCTTACCTGAGCCAGTTAGCCGAAAAAGCTAGCCAAATAGAGCAGTACGTCCAGGAGAAGGAGCGGAGAAGAGCCAGCCGAAATCGAGGCTCCTACTTAGTATCCATGATTGAAGTGGATGAGTCTAATTCAGAGTCAGTCGATTGCATGGCAGATGCAATGGTGGCCGAGATTGTTAGGGGTAAGGTTTTCTCTTGCCTAGCCTTTGAAGCCTTAAAAGGCAAGGAGACGAGTTCATTCGATGATAGGGTCAGTTACTCGTTTGACATCATAAAGGCAGATCATACTTTGATCATCTGCTCAAAGATAAGCAGATTCTGCTACTTGATGGTCATAGGATTTCGCCTACCGAGGAACTCAAAGATAAGAAGTATTGCAAGTGGCATAATTCATACAACCACTCTACTTCTAATTGTGTAGTTTTCAGAAAGGCGATCCAAAAAGGCATCAAAGAGGGGAGGTTCAAGTTAGTCGACAAGAGTATGGCTGAAATGTCCATTGATACTGATCCCTTTCCCGCGATACCAATATCTATGGTATCTTTTTCTAAGCCCGATGAGTCAAGGGAGACAACCGATGAAAAGGGGTGGGTCCAAAAGAAACCTACCGAAGGGAAGAAGGCCACAGGGACCTCTGTGTTCAACTATTTAGGCAGCCTATATGACATTCGCAATGACAGGCATCCAACTAGGAGCAGTTTTCATGGCCGCCCTAAATACTCGAGGGACGTTGAATGAGAACTTCAGGAACAAACCATGAGGTTCAGGAGGGCCCCTATCAGCTCCAAGCATAGGCCTGGGGGGCAAGTACAGATGCCAACCAACCGACAACTAAGCATGCCTCGAATACATGAAGAATCACTCCCTATAACCAAACAGAGGGTGGTCAAGTTTAACGTAAATGAGGATGTTTCTTCCTTACGTATCACAGCGAGAAATGAGGACCAGACGAGACCCCGGAGAATGATTAAACTAGCCACTAACACAGAAGAGGGGAAATGGTTTGTCAATCAGGCTCCCGAAAAGAAAGAGGCACCACCGAGAGTCGCATCCAGGACTCAGAAAAGAAGGATGCAATGTGCCAAGCCCTTGCGTAAGATGCAATAGACATTGCATCTAAATTCCAACACCAAGGCAACCGAAAATCAGGAGATTCTTGAGTCTTCCATAACCGAGGCTATCGAGAGGGCATTCGGCTCAGTTGCTTCAGGGGCAATGTTGCCTGAAGGAGAGACGTCGGGTCAACCAGAGCTAGATGAACATCCTACCGAAAACCCGACGGAGGAACCCCGGTAAGAGAACGTGGCCCCGAATGGACCTCTAACTGAGGCAATCCCACATATCGTGCAGATGATTCAGTCAGAGGATTCCCAGCCGATTCCCATTTGTCTCCAAGAAATGGAAGATATAAGCTTCTGGTCAGCCGAATTGGATAAAGGATGAGATGTGGGAAGACATTGAAATGGTCAGCCTAATTCCATGTGAGTTCTAGGCCACCCGCTCCGCGCTGGATAGGCTAGAAGGTGATGTTTGCGTAGAAAACGCAGAATGGGCAATAATAGCCGATACCCCAGCTACACTTTGAGCATCGTATTTGGCGCACTTATAGAAGATATGGTTAAACACCTCAAACCCCTTTACGTCAAGGCTTACATTAATGGCAAAATTATTAGTCGGGTGTTTGTCGACAATGAGGTTGTGCTGAATATGATGTCGCTGCTTACCTTAAAGGATCTTAACAAAACAAAGGAGGATCTCATCCCAACTAACATGAAAATGGCTAGCTTTATGGGAGAAGCCTCTGAAGCATTGGGGATTCTAGTAGCAGAAATCACTGTAGGTCCTAAGACGGTCAGGTCTGCCTTCTTTGTAATAAATGGCAAGCCGTCCTACACCTATCTGCTAGGCAGGTACTGGATTCATATCAGTCGATGCCTTCCTTCTACCATGTATCAAAAGCTCATCTTTTGGGAATGAGACAAGATAGAAATCGTCCCAACAGATGATAACCCGTTCCGACTAGGGGTTCAGAACATAGAGGTTATCCTCTATTCACCTTATGTGGCTCCCATAGCCATCACAGAACAGTATGAAAAAGGATCTTTGGAATCATGTAATCTTACCTCGTGAGGGTTTGAAATAAAATAATTAGTCGAACCACGGCTTACCTTGGACGATTTAAATGGTTGAGGAAACACAAATCATACATGACCTATGGCATCGGCTGACTGCTCTAAGTTCTGAGGCAATGATAACTGAGGCATCGCAGATGGGGAACCAACGCTTGCAGCCGATGAAGTTGAGCTGCCGATGGAACTTGAATTGCCCAAAAGAAGGGTTATGCCTAGTTTTGAGTCTCAAGATCCTTTGGAAGATATCAACTTGGGAACTGAAGAAATCCCTAGGCTAACACATATTAGTGGATTACTGAAGCAAGAAGACAAACAAGGCATAATGACCCTTCTACCGCAGTATAAAGACTGATTCGCATGGGATTATCATGAGATGTCTGGGATGGCACGTAGTTTGGTAGAACACAGATTGCCAATCAAGGAGGGTTTCAAATCCCAAAAAATAGCCACTCAGAAGGTATCACCCTCAGCTGATGCCTCAAATCAAAGCTGAGATCAAACGACTGCTGAAAGCCGGGTTTATCAGAATAGCTAAGTATGTTGAATGGTTGGCAAACGTCGTACCAGTCAACAAGAAGAATGGAAAGGTTCGGGTATGTATTGATTACATGAACCTAAATCTAGCTACTTCTTAAGATGAGTACATCATGCCGATAATCGATATGCTAGTCAACTCAGCAGCCGCTAATGGTGTATTGACCTTCATAGATGGATACTCTGGCTATAATCAGATAACGGTAGCCGAGGATGACATTCACAAAATCGCCTTCAGATGTCCAGGAGCGTTAGGCATTTACGAGCGGGTAGTTATGCCATTTGGTCTGAAGAACGCTGGTGCCACTTATCAAATGGCAATGAACACCATCTTCCATAACTTGATCGGCAAGACTATAGAGGTTTACATTGATGATGGAGTAGTGAAGTCTAAGGACTTCAAGGATCATTTAGCCGATCTAGAACAAGCATTAAAAAAAATGAGGATTCATAATCTCAAAATGAATCCAGCCAAGTGCGTGTTCGGAGTATCGACTGGCAACTTCCTTGGCTTTTTGGTACACAAGAAAGGCATCGAGATAGATCGTAATAAAGCCAAGGCAGTAATGGGATCCGCACCACCCAAGACAAAGAAGGAATTACAAAGCTTATTGGGAAAGATCAATTTCTTAAGGAGGTTCATATCTAACTCGGCTGGCAAGATGAAAGATTTCTCACCTTTGCTCAAACTTGAAGAGTCAGAAGAGCTAGTAAGGGGTCCGGAACAGCAAGAGGCCTTTGATCAAATTAAAAAGGCCTTAGCTACCTCCCCCGTACTGGTGCCTCCCGTGCCAAGGAAGCCATTGAAATTGTAATTTTCGGCTACAGAATTATCTATCGGTTGTTTGCTAGCACAGGAGGCCGATAATGGAACTGAAAGAGCAGTTTATTAACTTAGCTGAATGTTCAATGATGCTGAAACTAGATATACTCCTTTGGAGAAGCTTTGTCTGTCTTCGTTCTATACTTGCACAAAACTCGAATATTATATAATGCCTCACGTTAAATACGTTTTGTGCAAAGTTGATATTGTCCGGTACTTACTGAATAGACCTATCTTGCAAGGTAGATTAATGAAATGGGCCATCAAGCTTACCGCGTTTTCTCTCGAGTATAGGCCACTCAGGGTCGTCAAAGGTCAAGCAGTAGTCGATTTCTTGGCAGAACACCCTTGTGTATACATGGAGGATCCATGTGCCCCTCCTACTACATGTATAGACGTCGTGCAGTGGGTACTGACCTTTGACGGGTCTAGAACCCAGAAAGGAGTTGGAGCCGAAGTCACTATAACAAATCCGAGAGATAAAACGTGGAGGTTCTCCTATCAGCTAGATCCTTAATTGACAAACAACCAAGCTGAATACGATGCTCTCATCATGGGACTCAAACTCTTAATTTCTATGAAGGCGAGGTGCATCGAGATCCGAGGAGACTCTCAGCTAGTGATCAAACAGCTGGCCGGGGAATATGACTGCAAAGACCCAAATTTGCTAGCCCATCATAGGACGTCTAGCAGGTTGCTTAGTGGGTTCACATCATCCACGTTAAGTTATGTTCTCAGAGGCATGAATGTTGAGGCTAACGACTTAGCACAAGAAGCTTCAGATTTTAGGAAGTCTCTACTCACCCTAGAACACGTTGAATTACCAGCTGAAGTGTTAGCCGTTGATCAAATCGACTCATGGAGGTAGATACTAATTGACTACCTAAAAGATCCCTCCAGTTGCAAGGACCTCAAGGTTAAAAGAAGAGCCTTTAAATATGTGCTCATTGACATTGACCTCTATAAAAGGAGCGTGAATGGATTACTACTCAAGTGTATTGCCAAAGTAGAGGCCTTGAGGGTCATGGAAGAGGTCCATGAAGGAGTATGTGGATCACACAGAGCGGGGCTAGCGATGAAGTGGTTGATCTACCGCCACAACTATTATTGGCCTACTATCACAGCTGTCTGTTTCCAGTATGCAAAAGGATACGAAAAATGTCAGAAACATGGACCAATCCAATGGGTACCAGCCGAATTGCTGCACCCAGTCATAAAACCTTGGCCCTTCAAAGGATGGGCTATGGACCTCATCGGCAAGATTCACCCACAATCGGCTAAAGGCCACAATTTCATTATCGTGGCTACCGATTACTTCACTAAATGGGTAGAGGCTTAACCGATGAAGAGGGTCCATTAGACAGATGTCATTTAGTTTATCCAATACCAGATCATTTACAGATATGGTATTCTTGAGATGACTACCACTGATCAAGAGACGATGTTAACTGGTTCTACGGTGGCAGCCTTTGCTGAGAAGTTCGGTATCAAGATGATCACATCTTTGCCTTATTACGCACAGGCGAATGGGCAAGCCGAGGCAGCCAACAAACTTACTGTGAACACAATTAGTAAGAACGTGGAGGATAAACCAGGAATGTGGCATCTCACTCTTGATGAAGCCGTTTGGGCGATCAGAAATTCTAAATCTACAGCTATCGGGACGACACCTTATCGGCTAACCTATGGCCAAGATGTAATATTGTCGTTGGAAATTAATGTCAAATCCTTACGGATGGCCAAAAAGAACTCTCTAAGTGTAGAGGAGTATCAACAGGCCATGCTAATGGAGTTAGACCAGCTAGATGAAGATCGACTGATGGCCCTAGAGAAAATCGAAGCCGGTAAATGTAAAATGGCAAAAGCATACAACAAACATGTTAAGCCTAAGAGGTCTGCCGAAGGAGACTTAGTTTGGAAAACCATTTTGTCGATTAGGATGAAAGATCGTAAATTCGGCAAATGGTCACCAAATTGGGAAGGACCTTTCGTAGTAAGCCAACGGATCGCCGACAATGCATATCGACTAATAAATATGCATGACGAAGAAATGGACAATAATGTAAACGGCAAGTATCTAAAAAGTACTATTCTTTGATTTGAGGCATGCATGAATAAACGACAGCCACACACCGGCTGCCTAGTCGCACAAAATAAGCTAATTCCCTCCGACAGGAGATGTATGGCTAAATGACAGCCACAAACCAGCTACCCTGTCTCAAAATACAGATAAAGCCATTTCTTTCACACACTTGTGTCATAAGGTTGGTCGCACTGCACAAGCGAAGAAACGCCATCCCAAGTGGTCAAAGATAATGGCCCATCAAATCTGCGAGATTTATTCTAAATTTGCTCAAGAATGCTGAGAGCAATGCTGAAGTTAAAGGGTGGGATATGGATTCCCACATCCAAGTAAACTAAGCACAAAAAAATAGAGGCGCCACACATACCCGAGCCCGGTGTTACAGAGGAAATCAAAATCCGATAGTGCGGCGGCATCAAAAGGAC
Organism: Anisodus tanguticus; assembly: GCA_034509755.1. NCBI lineage: Eukaryota > Viridiplantae > Streptophyta > Magnoliopsida > Solanales > Solanaceae > Anisodus > Anisodus tanguticus. Next base: position 47,469,894 of record CM067554.1, on the reverse strand, counting down.
CAATGCGCCTCCATTCAGCTTCTGTAACTAACTTCACTCGGTCCAACCAACCCAAATAATGAGTGGCCTTAGTCGGCCAAGTACGAAGGTTAGCCGAACATCGATCGTTGGTGAACCAGTCACAAGTAGAAAGAAAGTCATGGTTTATCGGGCTGAGGTACTAAAATAAGAGAGAATCACCTTGTTCTAGTCCACCGTACGGAGTCAGAACCAGTTGTTCATCAACGAAGGCCAAGGCAGGGGTTAGGTCACTATCGGCTATAATGATTTTTCCTGATCTTCGAGACAAAAAAAATAAAGCCATGGTTTCAGACTAAGAAAAGGGCCAAAGATTAGGTGAGAAACCTATGGGGGGTGATACATTTCCTTAAATAACCTTCAGAGGCACGACTGAGATAAATTTATTATTTTCAAAAGCACGACCGAAAATTATCAGAGCCAATTCATGGTAATGGAGATGCTTGGTAAATGGGGAAACACAATTTAGTAGTAATCATCACTGCATGCACTAGAGACGAGACGACTGAAGTGACATGCACGGCTGTCAGACTGAAATGGTGGCTACTTTCGGATACATCAACTCAACAGTCACACTCGAGTTAATGTAGGGGGGCAATTGTTAACACTCAAAAGTAATTGAAGTGTTTAGCCGAATTCAGTGACAGCCGAACTATTCCAGAGTCAAATTTACTCCTAGCCCTCGACTACCAGAACTTCATCGGTTACTAAGGTATCTTAGCCGAGTTGTTAGTTAGAGGTACGACTGGGACCCACTCAGATGCAGACCCCTCAACTAGGGGTGAGCGGGTCCGGGTACCCTAACATTTTTTTTAACTACCCGGACCCTACCCGGTAAAAGATCGGTTCCTAAATTTACTATCCGGAACCTACCCGTAGCAATCATTACCCAGAACCTACCCGGACCCGCGTAGGTTCCCGGGTACCCTGTAAATAAAAAACACAGATTAAGCAACAATTTTTTAGCCTATGAGAATCAAAAAGAGTTCTAAAATAATTTCATCCAATAGTTTTTTAGCCTGCAATCGGAATTTTTAGTACCCTTATAAGAAGTTTTAGAAAACTTATTCATTGTAGAAAAGCTAATTCTGTAACCAAAACCTAAATTTGTATGCCAAATTTGACACTCAATTAATTGAATGTGTTGATTTTAAAATAAATTTGGAAATATCTTAATTAAACTTATTTTCGTGTTCATAAGCTCTTCGATACAAAAGAAAAGCTTTATTATACTAGTAAATCCCTAAATTTCATCTTCACAGCTACAAAAATATACACAAATTTTAAAAATAGATTTACATTTCAAATCAAAAAGGAATACAAATTGAGGATGAGTATCGCCTGAAATAGAACAAAAGCATATGATATTAAAAAGAAATTGAAGAGTTAGATATGAACCCATATGCATTTTAGGAACGACGTGAACACAACCAAGGGAGAGAAAGAGGCAAAGGTGAAGCTTCAACGACGACAACGATGAAAGTACCTAAGAGGAAGCTTCAACAACGACGACGATGAAGCTCGGTGGTGTAGCTAAAACGTCATTGTTATTGAGAGAGTTTTGGGTGTTTCCTCTTAGGGCACAAAGAGCATTCTAGAATAAAGGGGTGAAAAAGCTGAAATATTTGCGTCTTGGGGTGGGGAAAATCAATGTGCATGCGTGCAACAAACAATTTTGGAGAAAGTTAAAAGTGGTCCAAATGTTTCTCAAAAAAGTAAAAATATTTAATATTTTATAGGTTCCGGGTATCGGTTCCGGTCCGGTACCACTGTCTCTATTTGTTGAAACCGGAACCGGACCCGACATTGATCGGTTCCTAATTTTACTACCCGGACCCTACCCGTTATTATAATATATCTACCCGGAACCTACCCGTTAGTGTCGGTTCCGATCGGGTATTTGGGTACCCTGTACCCGTGCTCACCCCTACCCTCAACGACCAAGTCAAAAGGGTTTCTGAACCCCTAGAAGTGGTAACGGCCAACAACAGCTAAAAGAAAGGGCCATTATCCGAGCAAGAGAAGTAGAGTGCGAGAAAATCGGCACCACCTCCCCCATACTCGGCCATTGAACTTAGTGGGTTACTTGATGGCTGACATGGGGGGGGGGATCACGTTGTATAATTTTTTTCCTTTTTGTACTATAAATATGATCATTATTTGTATATACAAACACAACCAATCAATCAAATAACTCAATTTTTATCTATCATTATCTTTTAATTTATTGTACTCAGCTGCATTCATGTTTCTTACCTCTTAGTTTACTCATACCACCGTCCTAACGCTTTCTGGAGTAGTTGGAGAACCAATTGCTAGAAATTAGAGTTCCGTTTCCAATCCAAAATCCCTTAAGTTAAGGAATCAATTTGTCTTCCGATACGGTCAGCCGATAAAACAGCAGAGAACAGAATTCGGGGCGAGAAGAATAAGTAATTTGTTACTACTATATATAACATATATGTTAAGTGTAAAATGTACACCTATTACACGGTCAGCGATGATATATATATATATATATATATATATATCATCGCGCGTATAATTGTCAAACTTCAAAGTTACATTTCAATCTCGTACCCCTTTACGAGGTGCAGAAAAAGGAGGAGGAGAAGTAACTGTTTTCTGGTGGCCTGCGAAGTTCCTCTGGCCGACCATGCTTGGTGTAATTCTACCATTGCCGCTAGGGTTTTTGTTGGTGCCGGCGGTAAGACTAGACGTCATTGTAGAGATGGTAACAACAACATATTTACATTTCTTGTCCAAACTACCCCTCTTCCTTCTTGATCATCAAGAATAATTCTAGTGGCTTCATATGGTGTGATGGTTGAAAGAATCACCACCATTGCTAAAAGAATAGGTTTATTTTGAAATCTCATATTCATTTTGCAACTCTTTCTTACTAAAGTGGGAACAGTATCGAATCAGACGGGCCCAGAAGAAGACGAGCAATATAACCCATCAAGAACTATTACAAACTTGCACAAAATAATTGAGAGATATTTTATGAAAAGATGTATGAGAAAATGATGGCGTATTTATAAGGATTTGAGAGTTTTAAAATAGGATGATTTTTTGGACATATGTGTCATTCCTTAATTTTCTTGAAGGGCTTTGACTTTTGACCCAAAAGTCTGAATGGGGACTTTTGAAGAGATAGTAGAAACCGAAAGTATAGTCGTGGAAGTTAATAAACTTAATAACATGCAACACACCATGCACATGTTACGTACTTACATTTTTGGGTCAATAAGAAAAATAATAAAGTGAAATTTATACAAATGATTATAATGTAGAGGTCTTAAATTTGTCATAGCTATAGTTTTAAATTTAATATTCACAGGGCATAGCTATTTTTTACTCTGTGTATTCATAAAACGGCTCGATGTATTCGTAGATGTAGACTTATCATTTTCCCTTCTTAAGGGTAAGACATTCCTTAAAATCATATTGAGTTTTTTTTCTTTTGTTGGGTTTGCTCATTGAACAAAGGGATTAAATGGCTTCGCTGTATTCATGAATACATCGAGTAAAAATGTATTCAAAAAAATTTCGCTGTATTTAAGTCAGATGTATTCAACTCAGCTGTATTCACGTCAAATGTATTCAACTACGTTGTATTCATTTGTAACTACTTTTACATTGTATTCAATTTATTGTGTTTAAAAGTCGGTTGTATTCAAATAACATAAATACAAAAAAAAAATTGTATTCAACTTATTGTATTTTAAATTTGATTGTATTCAAATAACATAAATACATAAATATAGATCAGTTGTAATAAATACACCAAAATACTGAATGCAAAAAAATAGATACACTAAAAATTTAACAAATACACTCAAATACTGAATACAAAAACTAACAAATACACAAAATAAATTGTCACCGAAGTTCGAACCTTCCGCCGTTGAAGTAACCGGAACGTGACCGGAAGAATCTCAAACCAAAATGATTTGTCTGCCACCGCACTTGTCATCTAAGGGTTCTGTAGTCCCCTCCACCGCCGCACTTGTCATCAATGCGTTGAAGGAACCAGAACATGACCGGAAGAAGACGAAGAACGTGATCGAAACTCCAGATCTGGAATGTGACAGTGGATCACAACGAAGCGGAACTTCAGATCTGGAGGCGCCGGCGGTGGGTCACGACGGGAGTGGAAAGCTCATATCTGGAGGCGCCAATGAAAGCTCAGATCTGGAGGCTTCGGCGGGCAGTGGGTCACGACAGAGTCCATTGCTATCAGATCTGGAGGCGCCGACGGTGGGTCACGACGGAGCGGAAGCTCAAATCTGATAGCAATGGATTTCGCCGAAGCTCCGGCGGCGGTTCGTTGTGGCCGACGGCGGAGGAGAGCAGGAGCAGATTCTCAGTCAAGATAAAAATAATAAAAATAGAGTATTATATATATATATATATATATATATATATATATATATATATATATATATATATATGATAGGTAACTCAAATACACATTATAGTTATGCTTTGTAATTTAATTAAATAATAGTTACTAAAGGTTAATATGTCCTACCGTTAGTAATGACATGTAATTATTCCAATAATAAAACTCTAAGAAAACGGTAAATTAAATTAAATTTATCAGTGGGATACTTTCTTGCAATAGGAGTGGATTCAAATCTCATTGTCACCGTCAAAGGTCGTGATGTGATGGAATAGATAGAATTTCTCCGTTCATAACTAGAAATTTTGAGTTCAAGGGGTGAAAATGAAAATAAAAATAAAAGAATCTCGATGAAAAGTGCTTCTCACGCTTAACGAGTCTTACAGATTAACATGGACCCAAAAGTGGGCCTTAGGGTGCATAAATGGGATTCTTTCATACAATATTTTTGAAGTTCATATTGACATTATTTTCTTCCAGAATTTATGTTATATGTATCGATGATATAAATAATTTTTTTATTATCAGTATATTTTGACCATTTTAAAAAAAATATTCTTCATTTTTTAAAGATTATTAATTACTAATATTTAATAGAAAATACTTGTAATTATCTTTTATATGATCTAATTATGATATATATTTTTTTATACCATAAATACATAAAACTTATATCAAACGACTCCTACATTTACCCCGGAGGGTTCAGACAGGTGATGGTCGGCTCATTTGAACAAATTACATGTTATTTAACTTGCAGCCGTCCAATGAGAAATATATAGTGAATATTGCTATTATAAATCATTAAATTTTCACTCTAAATTAAAGTGGAATAGTACCGGACCACATATACTTAGTAAGGATTTGATTTTACTATAAATAAACAAAAACATGATGTATGTCTGTACCATAATACTCACTTCTCCCATATTTTTGGATGTTGAAGAAATTAACACACAACCTTATATGTAGGGATGTTCATGGTTCGGGTGAAAATCGATCCGAACTGAAAAATCAAAATGATTAAATAAATTGGTACTTTTTTTGTTTAAGTTTGGTTTGGTTTTAAATTTTTAAAAAGCGATAATATTTGATTTTGTTTGGTTTTATTAAAAAACAAACCGAAGAAAAATCAAATAAAACCGACAAATTATATACACAACTCTACTAATCATATATATGTAATATGTCATTTTTCATAAATAATTTTAAATATTTTGTGTAATTCTCATCAAGAATTTATTTTTACCATTAGTTTTATCTTTAATGGACTAATTAATTTTAGGTCTTAAGCCAATTTCTTAAAAGAAAGATATGAATCAAGATCAATTTATGTGAAAAAATAACTATGAAATTTTCACCTAGACTTTTTTTATATTTCTTATAAACTTTATTCACCTAATTAAAGCTTATAAATCTCAAGACATTTTCTCCACGATTCAAGAAAATTGTAGTCACCGTAATAAAAAGATAGTAAAGGATTATAAGCTAGCAACGATTGAAAAATTCTTCTAATTGTAGGGGGGAAAGAAGGATATCATTAGATTTCTTAAAAATAGAAAAGTCAAGTCAAATAGAACTGAAACCGACAACAACCAAGCCGATAAATATGTATTACATTTGGTTTCGTTTGGTTTTAATAATAAAAAATTATTAAATTGTTTTTGTGTTGATTTTAACAAAAAACCGACCCAAACCGAACCATGAACACCCCTACTTATATGCACTAACTAAGAATAGCTAGTATATTTTGTTTACTTACTTTTGCTAACTTTCTGAAATGCCAACACTGGCAGCAGCTATTTCAAATTTTAATTTATTTTATTATATTCAGATGATGTATTTTTATAGCTGAACCAAACTTTTAACCATAAGAACGAATTTTAACTCTTTTCCTACTACAGTATATGTTATTATTTTTATTAGCACACACTTTAAGAAATTTGTCAATTCGTTAGAAGTTTGACTCATTCATGTTCTCGACGTTAGAAACCTAGAAACGTAGCCTAGAATAACAAATTACAATGTAGGATTTGATTTTGGTACTAAAATACCATAGAAACGTAGCCTCACATCAACCAAATAATCCTCCACGGCATAGCCAAAATGCATCACAACTAAAAGAAAAAACCTTTATCGATCCATCGCAAACTCCATTTTGTGTATAAAATACTGAACTCAGTGGGGTCTTAATTAAGGTTCTGAGATTATATTAAAAATGAATGTGGGTTCTCTTGAAAAAAATGTGATGCATGGATGAGCGATGGGAAGTTGTCATTTGTGATGGAGGGATAGTGGATGGAGAAATAGTGGTGTGATCGCTATCGGCTCATTTGAGATGGTGGAAATAGAATAGTATAGGTTGTAAAGGCAAATTGGTTAAAGGTCTTTCTATCACTTTGCTTAGTTCTAGAAATCTGATCTCATCATGTTGGGCAGAAATAAGGTACAAAAAAATATATATAATGTGTACATAAAAGGAATTCTAATTCGGTAAGGATACTACTATACCATAAATATACACAAATATTAATTACACAATCTATGACGAAAATTCAGAGAATATTCATTAATACACCCCCTCAGTCTTAGCGGGAGGAGGCCGGACGCTAAGGCTGGATCTGAACTCAAGAAATAATTGCCTGGGAAGCCCTTTGGTGAAGATATCTGCATACTGAAATGATGAAGGCACATGTAACACCCTGACCTGACCAAGTGCAACTTTTTCACGAACAAAATGGATATTCATCTCAATGTGTTTCGTTCGCTGATGTTGAACTGGGTTGTGAGCGAGATATATGGCAGATATGTTATCACAGTATACAATGGACACCCTACGCAACGGACACTGGAGCTCCAAAAGTAAATTACGGAGCCAACAAATCTCAGCAACAGCATTGGCGACGCCTCTATATTCTGCTTCAGCACTCGAGCGTGATAGTGTGGCTTGTCTCTTTGCAGACCATGAAATAAGGTTGTCCCCTAAAAACACACAATAGCCGGAAGTGGAGCGTCGCGTGTCCGGAAACCCTGCCCAATCTGCATTCATATAAGACAGTAACCTGGTCGGTGTAGAGGGGTATAAGTGTAATCCATAATCAAGTGTGCCCTTAAGGTATCTAATGATATGCTTAAGAGCAGTGAAGTGAGACTCCCTGGGGGCATGTATAAATAAACACACCTGCTGAACATTATATGCAATATCAGGCCTCGTGAAAGTAAGATATTGCAGTGCACCTGCAAGGCTCCTATATTGAGTAGGATCGGAAACCGGATCACCATCCATAACACTGAGTTTAGATTTAGAATCCACCGGAGTAGGCATGATTTTGCAATTTGCCATCTTGGCCCTGTACACTATCTCCTCCGCATACTTACACTGACTCAAGAACATGCAATCTTTGGATATGGTCACTTATATACCCAAAAAGTAACTCAATTTGCCCAAGTCAGTCATAGAAAATTCGGCGTTAAGCAATGCAATAATATCATTTTTCAACCCATGAGATGAGGCAGTGAGTACAATATCATCCACATACAAGAGTAAGTAAGCAGTGTTGGTACCCCGATGAAAGATGAACAGAGAGTTATCACACCTGCTGCATACAAACCTAATCTGCAAGATATACCTGGCAAATCGATCATACCATGCCCGGGGTTCCTATTTCAAACCATACAGCGACTTGCGAAAATGACAAACATGATAAGGTGTCGCGGGATGAACGAAACCAGGTGGCTGGTGCATGTAAACAATTTCTTTCAAGTCACCATGTATAAATGCATTTTTCACATCAAGCTGATGAATCGGCCAATGCTTGCCCATAGCTATACTCAAAATTGTGCGAATGGTAGCCGGTTTGATAACCGGGATGAACGTCTCACCACAATCAATGACATCCTGCTGGTTTGTGCCATTAGCCACAAGTCTTGCCTTATACCTCTCAAGATCTCCATTGTCCCTGAACTTGTGATGAAAAAGCCACATGCACCGGATCACATTCACCCCTTCCGATCTAGGAACCAGATCCCACGTGTGATGTTTAATTAAAGCATTGTATTCCTCACACATAGCAGCATTCCAATTAGGGTCTTATTTGGCCAATTTGGGATTTTTGGGAATAAGTGATATTGTTTGGGTAGACAAGTTGAAATGGACTTTAGGTTTGAAAATTTCGTGTTTGGCATGGGTTTTCATTTGGTGAGTTGATACAGTAGGTTGGACGGTTTGTTGGTGGCTGGGTTGTGTTGATTGTTGAGGCTGCAGTGAGTGTATGGGTGTCAGGTCGGGATGACAGTGGGTGTTGGTTGTTGGTGACCGTGTTGATAGTAGTGGGGTTGCTGGTGTAGTCGATAGATGTGGGGTAGGTGAAGTTGGTTATGAGGAAGGAAGTGGGTTTGGACGATGGTGTCGGTCGACGGTGGTGGGTGATTGACCTGTTGGTCAGAATTCGTGCTCAAATGAGTGGAAATGACAGTTGGTGGTGAATTTCTGATATGGGTTATGACCGAATTTGGTGGTGAATTTCTGATATGGGTTGTGACCGAATTTGGTGGTGAAACAGTGATGACGGATCGATCACCGGTGTGGCTATCAGTCGACGGTGGTTGAGTTAGTGTCGGTACGGGTTGCACCGCTGGGTTTTGGGGAGAAGAACCGACGGTGGTCGATGGTAGGTGGGTGATGTCGGCGGTGCCGCTGTGGGTTCCGAGTAGGGACTGATTTAGCTAACTGATAGTGATCGGAGAGATGGCGGGTTCATCGAGAAAGGTATATTCCGATTGTTGGAATTTTTTGAGATTCGAAAACGGGAATGTATTCTCATCAAATGTGATATGACGGGATATGTAAGTTTGACAAGTGGACAGGTCATAGCACAGTTAGCCCCCTATGGTTTGACGGAAAACCTAAAAAGACACACGGGGTGGTCCATTGTGCCAATTTGTGAGGAGTTGTGGAGGCAAGATTAGGATAGCACAGGCAACCAAATATTCGGAGATGGTCATAGGATGGAATTCTGCGGTAGAGGATTTCGGTTGGGGTCATATTGTGAAGGGTACTTGTGGGGAGAATATTGAGAATGTATTCGGACATTTTGACGGCATAGACCCAGAATGACGGAGGGAGAGATGCATGAATCAATAGAGTACGAATCATGTTATTAATAGTGCGAATGATTCGTTCAGCTTTACCATTTTGTGGTGAAGTGTGGGGGCAGGAGAAATGAAAAACCAAGCCATTATTTGTACAAAATCGGTGAAATGTAGAGTTATTGAATTCGCGGCCATTATTGCACTGAAATGACTTTATACACGTTTCAAACTGTATTTTCATAAAAATTCGGAACTCAAGAAATTTAGCAAACACTTCCGATTTAAATTTAAGTGGATATATCCAAATGTAGTGAGAGAAATCATCTAGCAAGACAAGATAATATTTGTGACCAAAGGAACTAGAAATAGGGGATGTCCACAAATCAATATGTATATTATCAAACGGAGCAAAGGTAACACTAGTAGATTATTTAAACGGAAGACGAATATGTTTGCCTAAAGAACAAAAAGCACAGTGTTGGGCAAGTTTTCCATTATTACATTTAATAAAATTATTGCATCTAAGAAAATTAAAAATTGGGTTGCCTGGATGGCCAAGCCGATTAAGCCAAATGGACGGAGAGATAGCAGCTAGAGAGATGGGAGAGCAAGATCTGGAAGCGGAGATGGATGGAAATAGATAGAGATCCCCCGTGCTATTGCATCTCGTAAGATGGTTTCCCGTACGAAGATCATTCACATTAAAACCAAACGGGTCAAACTCAACAGAGACAGAATTATCACGAGTAAATTTGTGTACACAAAATAAGGTTTTTAATGATATTTGGTGCATACAGGACATGTTTAAGTGAAAAAGGCGGATGTGGTGGTTTGGTGTGCAAAGTGTCATAGCCCTGTATTGGAATGTGATGCTCATTGTCAACAGTAATGTATTGAGGATGCTTTAATTTAAACTGTGTGGAAATAGTACCTGCAGAGCGTGTGAGGTAAGATGTGGCGCCCGAGTCCATGTACCAATTTTCATCGGGTTGTTGCAAGTCCAGGCCGCTGAAGGCTTGACCCAAGTCGGTTGGGGCCATACTTGTATGAGGCTGCACGAACTGGGCTTGGATGAAATGGGCCTATTGCTGCGGATGCTGGATCGACCGAGAAAAATGAGTCGGGTCCAAGAGCCCCTGCTGAGTGTATTGGTAATGGGTTGGTGCATGGCCTGGACCCGCGGCCCAATGATGGAATGAGGCCTGAGCTGCAGGGCTGTTCCAGGAAGGTAGAGAATTGGGATGTGGCTGTTATGGCTGTGGCTGATGGCCGCGACCCTTGCCTCGCCCACGACCTCTTCTGCCGCAGCGGTTCTGCCGCAGTTGTGAATTTTCCAGCGGGCTTAGGCCGACTGGAATTTGATTTTGAGGGGGCGTTTCGACGGCTAACGCCTTTTGCTTATGCTCTTCCTTTTTAGCACGACGGGTTTCTTCTAGCAACAACTGCGAGCGGGATTTGTTAAAACTTGGTAACAGATCCGCCTGTTGAATCATAGTGGCCAAAGTATCGTATTCGCCTTTAGGAAGGCCAACAATTAATTGTAAGACCATCTTTGTTTCAGAAACAGGCGTGCCGACATTGGAGAGTTGATCCGCCACAATTTTTAACTGTTTACAATACTCAGTCATGTTGGAGAAATTTTCAAGACGTGTGGTATTAAATTGTTCCTCCAAATATACAGCACGAGTGTGCTTGTTATCTTGAAATATTTCTTCCAATCGAAGCCATAAGTCATGTGCCGAGGCGTCGAATTTCATTATAGTGAGAAGTAAATCCTGAGAAATACTACTATATATCCACTATTTTACAACAACATTAAGACGAAAACAGGTGGCGTCATCAACTTCAGGAGGGTGAGGGAAGGAGTCATCTATGTGGTCAAGCACGCTGTAGAGACATGCATGAATGAGGAACAGTTCGACCCATAGGGTGTACTGACCACATTCTTGATCAAGAATGATTGGTAGGCAATGTTTGATATTGGAGACAAAGAGTGCAGGATGAATAGATGTAGAAAAAATTGGTTTAGGATTGTCTGAAACGACGATTGTTGTAGATGAAGCCTCGTTGGGAGTTTGAGGTGTAGACATTATTTTAGTGAAGGAAGGAAAGAACAAGAGAAAGAAGAAAAATAATTTGTTTAATGACCGGATGGACTCGGTGTCAGAACCGAGAATGGGAGGAAGAGGGATGCGACGACATTGCTAGTGAAATCCTAAGGTTTTGACTTCTCATACCATGAAAGAATTGTAATAATTTCCCTTGGGGAGTATTCTCATTATTACAAAATATATATAGTGTGTACAAGAGAGGAATCCTAATTCGGTAAAGATCCTACTATACCATAAATATACACAAATATTAATTACACAATATATGACGTCGTTAATAGAATGTGAAAAAAGTATGAGTAGATTCTTTGTATAATTCATTTCATACTAGGACAATGTTATAAGTTTTATAAACTATGATGAAAATTAAGGTTAGACCTTTCGCAAACCAAAAGAATTAATCTAGACCTCTTTCTTATAGTATAATATTGATTTGTTAGTGACTGGAAGCAATTTCGAGCCAATATTATAACGATAAAGATATAGATGAGCAAACTTCTAAATAAAATATGATCTTATAACCATAATTTTTTTATCATATGCTTAAAATATTCATCGCCTCTCAGAAGATTATTAATTTCATTTCAAACAAAAATTGAGAGTGTTAGATCACATGTAAAGTTAAAATATATAATTTAGTTTTCAGAAAAAGTTTAGGTGACAACTTAATATATATTAGAGATAATGGTCAAAAATACAAATGTCTCAGTGCGGAGGTTGGCTATGGACGGGTTCAGGAGGGGTAGAGGTAGGCCGAAAAAGTATTGGGGAGAGGTAATTAGACGGGATATGGCGCAGGTGCAACTTACTGAGGACATGACCTTAGATAGGGGTTATGGAGGACACGGATTAGGGTGGAAGGGTAGTAGGTAGTCTGGCGTAGTCCTACTTACGCTTACAAACTGGTAGTTGTAGTGTTATTATTGTAGGCCCGCCTAGCCTATCATACTAGTAGGCGCAATATTGCTTTATAGTCCTCCCGTCGTTGGATTTCTGCTGCTATGTGTTCTCTAGTGTACTTTGTTTATCTTATTTACATGCGTTAGTTACTGATTCTTTTTTCAGAATGCGCTATCATGACTTATTCACTTCTGATACCAGCATTTTCAAACTGCTTTAAATTTCTTGTCCGGGTCTAACAGTTTCTCTTACTTTGCTTGTTCTTGTGCTTTGTCTTGAGCAGAAGGTCTCTCGGAAACAGCCGCTCTACCTACTAAGGTAGAGTTGTCTGCGTACAATCTACCCTCTCCTAAACCCCACATTGTGGGATTTTTACTGTGTATGTTGTTGTTGTTATTAGCGAATATTCTCACAATATTCACCATATATTATGTAATTATGATTATTGTATATTTATGGTAAATTAGGATCCTTACTGTATTAAGGTTCCACCTTTGTACAACTCTATATATTGTGAATTAATGAGAAGACTCCCCAAGGGAGATTATTACAATCTTACATGATATCAAAAGTCAAACCCTAAACCCTGTTCTTTTCTTTCACAGCCGTCGTCGATACCCCCCTCCCCCAATCAGCCGACGGAACTTCTCCCATATTTTGCTTCAACTTTGTGACCACCATATCTCCTCCCACCTCCCCTAAAACATCCGGTTCCTCCACAGTTGTCTTTGACAACCCCCCCTCCATCTTCTACATTTTCTTTTCATCCGGCGTTCACCGTCACTAACATCAAGAATTTTATACCCATAATTCTTGATCAAGAAGATTGTCAATATTCAATGTGGGTCGAACTATTCTACATCCATGCATGCGCGTACAACGTGCTAGAACACATTGACGGTTATATTCCCCGCCCCTCAGATGTTGCAGACTCGACATGGCGTCGCCTTGACGCCATCGTCAAACAGTGAATATACGACACCATCTCTAAAGATTTGTTGTGTACTATCATGAAAACAGGTGCCTCGGTGCGTGACCTATGGTTACGATTGGAAGAAATATTTCAGGATAATAAAAATACTCGAGTCGTGTATTTGGAAGAACAGTTCAACAATACGCGTCTCGAGAATTTTACAAACATATCTGAATACTGCAAACAACTAAACTTATTGCAGACCAACTTTCCAACGTAGGAACACCCGTTTCTGAAATGAAGATGGTCCTACAACTAGTTGTTGGCTTACCAAAAGGCGAATACGATACGCTAGCGACAATGATTCAACAGGCCGACCCACTACCGAGTTTCAACAAGGCACGTTCACAATTATTATTGGACGAGACCCGACGTGCTAAACAAGATTAACACAATCAAAAAGCCTTAGCGGTTGAAAGTAGTGCGGCCCCCCCACCCAGCCGCCACCGCCGGACCACCAGCAGCAGCGGGACAGTCGCGGCGGAGGAAGAGGCGGCAGAGGCCGCGGTAATGGAAAACAAGGCAAAAGACGCGGCAGAGGAGGCAAGGCCCAACAGGCGAGCCTAGTGCCTGTCCAGCAGTTTCAGTGGCCTGGTCCAACAAGGTGGCCCAATGCAGGGAATTGGGCCTCACCCTCATGCCCATATCCTACATCGGGGGCCCAATTCCCGCAAGCCTGGATGCCTGGCATCTTGGGCTCGGCTCCGACAAACCGCCAGGCCCATACGCCTACCCACCATGCAAATCTTGTTTGGGCCCAACAACTTCAACCTGGTCACAATCTGGCCCCAACAGATTTGGGCCAGGCCTTCAACACATTGAACCTTCAACAACCCGACAAAAATTGGTACATGGATACCGGAGCCACATCTCATCTCACTCGCTCTTCAGGTAATCTATCTCTACTGCTTTAATTAAAGCATCCTCAATTCATCACTATCGGCAATGGTCATCGCATTCCAATTGAAGATTATGGTAATACCCACACAAAACCTCCCCATCCACCCTTCTTCCTAAAACATGTCCTCTATGCTCCTAATATCATTAAAAATTTAATATTTGTTAGAAATTCACTCGCAATAATTTCGTGTCTGTGGAGTTTGACCCTTTTAGTTTCTCTGTGAAGGATCTCTATACAGGAAAAATTCTTAGGCGATGCAATAGTGTGGGAGACCTCTACCCCTTCACTCCATCTTCTGTTGTCAAAACACAATCTTATACCTCTCTTTCTACAATCTCTCCATCAACTTGGCACAATAGACTTGGCCACCCAGGAGCACATGTTTTTAATTTTCTTAGAGATAATAAGCTTATTCGATGTAATAATGGAAAGCTTGCCCAAAACTTTTTTTTCTTGCCCGCTAGGCAAACATGTTCGCCTTCCATTTATGTCATCTTTAAGTGTTACGTTTTCTCCGTTTGATATTATTCATATCGATTTATGGACATCTTCGGTTGTTAGATCACTAGGTCATAAATTTTATCTCGTATTATTGGACGATTTCTCTCATTTTATCTGGATTTACCCACTAAAGTTCAAGTCTGAAGTTTTTGCCAAGTTTCTTGAGTTTCGAAATTTCATAAAAACTCAATTTGAAAAAGCCATAAAATCTTTTCAATGTGATAATGGTCGTGAGTTCAATAATTCAGCGTTTCAAAATTTTTGCACCACTCATGGCATGGTTTTTCGTTTCTCATGTCCCCGCACATCACCTCAAAATGGTAAAGCTAGATGAATAATTCGTACCATCAATAACATGGTTCGTACTATTCTTTTTTATGCCTCTCTCCCCTTTCCTTCTGAGTCTATGCTGTTAAAATGGTGGAATATATCATTAATATTTTACCTACGAGCACTCTTCACAACAAAACCCCCACTGAAATTTTCTACCGTAGGATCCCGTCCTATGGTAATCTTAGAATTTTTGGTTGCCTGTGCTAACCCAATCTTGCATCTACTATCCCTCATAAATTAGCTCTACGAACCACATCAATGTGTCTTCGTTGGCTTTCCGTCTAATCATAGGGGTTATCTGTGCTATGAATTGTCCACTCGTAAAATCCCTGTCTCTCATCTCACCTTTGACGAGACAAGTTTTCCATTTTCGAACATCCGAAAATTCCAAAACACAGATTACATGTTTCTCGATGAGTCAGACCTCTTCTCCGTCGTCAGATCTCTCCTCCATCGTGACTGCACTGTTCCGTCACGACCTTCCCGACTGCCTCATCTCCTCTAGTCTCCGGCACCACCATCTGTGCATCGCTGCCCCAACCCCTGTCACCAGCTACTGCCTCACCCACTTCCAGGCCAGTCATTCCGATTTCCGAGTCTGCACAACCACCACTCTACCGCCGTATAGGTCTCGGTTCTCAATCAAATCACCTCCCCTCCCAAATCGGTAACCCATTACCAACTCCTCCACCAAAAACCCACAACCAAACACCGACGTCGACAAACCTTCAAAACCTAACACCAACACCGCACCCCAACAATTTCCCAACCTGGACCCAGTTTCCATTGTCACCAGAAAACAACACTCAACCGACGTCCCTCCACCCAGAACCCAATAACCAAGAAACCCAAACCCAGCAAATTATCGACACTGCACCTTTACCCACCCACCGTATGGAAACTCGTGCCCAACACGGAATTTTCAAACCCAATGTTCACTTTAACCTATCCACCCATACTATATCCCTGATTCCCAAAAATCCAAATTAGCCAAACTGGACCCTAATTGGAATACGGTCATGCGTGAGAAATTTAATGCTTTAACGAACTAGCAAACTTGGGATTTGGTTTCTAGACCGGCTGGCGTGAATGTGATCCGCTGCATGTGGCTATTTCGTTACAAATTCAAAGACAGTGGTGACTTAGAAAGGTATAAGGCTAGACTTGTAGCCAATGACACTAATCAGCAGGAGGGCATTGATTGTGGTGAGACATTCAGTCCGGTTGTTAAATCGACCACCATTCGCACCGTTTTAAGTATAGCTATGGGTAAGCATTGACCGATTCATCAGCTTGATGTTAAAAATACATTTCTACATGGAGATTTAAAAGAAACGGTCTACATTCACCAGCCGCCTGGTTTTGTCTATCCAGCAGCCCCTCAGTATGAATGTCATCTCCGTAAGTCACTTTATGGTTTGAAGCAGGGCCCAAAGCATGGTATGAACGCTATGCCAGGTATATTATGCAGATTGGGTTTGTATGCAGCAGGTGTGATAATTCTCTTTTCATTTTTCATCGAGGTAATTATGATTGTTGTATATAGGGTTCCACCTTTGTATAACTATATATATTGTGAATTAATGAGAAGACTCTCCAAGAGAGATTATTACAATCTTACAGTTATATAGTGATGAAAAACACATCTGAACTATATAAAAAAGAAAAGAAAAAAGAACTAGTATATGTGTTTAATCAAACATTTAGTTTAGTGATGTAAAAAAGAAAGATATTGTGAGTGACAGTTATTTCCCCCGCCAACAACGTGGACACATATAGAGAGAGCCACAAAAAGCTCATTAAAAGGGACGAAAGATTCAAACAATTCCTATTCCGCAGCATTCGCTTCTCGTCTCCAACAACAGCAATGTCACATCCACAGATCCACTTCACTCAAGCAATTCATCGAACACTTGATCGATCCTCACTGTATACTTCTTTTTTTCCTCTTTTCGGGTATTTCGAAGCTCTGTTTTCTCCAAAATTCTGGAATTTACTACAAGGGTTGGCTTTTTTGTTAATGCCATGGATGTATAGATGAAGTATTGATTTGATGTAGTCGAGATTTTTCCTCGAATTCTAAAAATGGTATGTTAATTTTTCGATACTCAGTAAACAGTGAACTCTTCTATACTTGTGATCCAGTTGAATTTAGGGATTAGTGTTAGAGAACCCTAATTTGTTTGAAATGACACAATGTTGAGTATAGAAGCCAAAGACAGAGTCAGGAATTCTCACGAGAAATTTAAAGAAAACTGGAAGAATGTACATCTGGAATTTACAACTAGGATTGGCTATTTTGTTAATGCCATGGATGTGTAGATGAAGTATTGATTTGATGTAGTCGCGATTTTGCCTCGAATACTAGAGATGATAAGTTAATTTTTTGATACTCAATAGACAGTGAACTCTTCTATACTGCATTGCTTATTGCCTACTCATTGTTCCTTCTTCGAGCTATACTTGTGATATTTTGGTAAAGTAGATACTTTTCTTAAATCCCAGCAGAGACAAAAATATTCTTCTCATCTGTCTAAACCTTGGTGGATAGAGTTACCTTGGTACCTGTTGCTAGTGGGAGGTAGCAGGTATCATGTGCAATTAGTTGAGGTGTGTGGAATTAGTTGAGGTGCGCGCAAGATGGTCCGGACACCATGGTTGTAAAACTAAGTAGATACTTTTCATAGTGTGCTTTTTCTTTTTAACTAGTTGAATTTAGGGATAAGTGTTAGAGAACTCTAATTTGTTTGAAATGACAAGCAGTTGAGTATAGAAGCGGGGTGGGTCATGGGTGTAGCATTAGGTTCTATTTTTTTTTGGAGAAAAAATACAGTGGTAGTTATCCAGCGTATAAGTTATAAGCTGAACCTAATGATAGCATACAATGGTAGAGCCAAAATTTTAACTAAGGGAAGTCAAAATATAAAGAAGTAACACATGAAGAAGCCAAGGGAATTCAACTTATAGTATATATACATAAAAAATAATTTACCTATCTACATAGTGTACTTTTTCAGCAAAGGAGTGTTAATTGACACCTTGGATAGGGGTGGCTCCGCCACTGATAGCATATCGACATGATCTTACAATCTGACAGTATTACCGATATAACGACTAATCAACAGGATAACATGTGGTTTTACCTTTAATGGGAATCTCCAACAGGTGAAGGAGCAACTTTTCTCCAGTGAAGTACTGTTCTGAAATTTTAGCATCATTACCACAAAAAAAAAGAGAGGAAATTTTAGCATCAACAAACACTTACTATGAAGGGGAGCCTTGGAGTAACTGGTAAAGTTGCTGGCATGTGATCAGGAGGTCATGGGTTCAAGCCGTGGAAACAACCTCTTACAGAAATGTGAGGTAAGGCTGCGTACAATAGACCCTTGTGGTCCGGTCCTTCCCCGGACCTCGCGCATAGAGGAAACTTAGTGCACCGGGCTGCCCTTTTTTAAACACTTACTATATGTATACTACTTACATGTAAAACAAATCAATTGTGCATGTCAATTGGGATGTACCATCTAGGGTCTATCATGGAGCATGTCTTCCTGTTTCTTTAGCCTCTATCTCTTGATAAGTAAATAATTATATTATTCTGTGCTGTTTTAAACAAAAGAAAATAAGACTTGCTTTTGGCTTTCTGATCTGATGTTAAGGTAAATTGTATGCAGAGCACTCCAGTAAATATCATTGTAGGTTCTCATGTGTGGATTGAGGATCAAAACATTGCTTGGATTGATGGACAAGTATCACAGATTAATGGACAGGATGTTCAGGTCCAGACATCTGATGGGAGGACGGTATGTCTCTTTTACACGGAACATTAATTTATTCTTGCAGTTTCAGTTTGCTTATTTGTGTCCCTGTGGCAATTTCAGTGTGTATTAAGGAACCCAATAGAAAGAGATACTTAATAGACAAGCTGATTTTCTATATGCTAACTGATTATTCTATCTAAATTTGTTTAAAATGAATCTCGAGTGGCAAAGCCATCATTGAAACTGTAAATGAATGTATTCTGATGATGAAGTTCATTGTGTTGCATATTTTGTGAGTAGAGGCAGATCTAGGATTTGAATTCTACCACAACCCTTTCCATTTACTAGGTTCGAAATATATTACTTTTTACTTATTTTGGTGAAATTTTTCAACACATATACACGGTCAGAACCAAAGTTACTGGGTTCGGACAAACCCGTATCTAAAGCATTGAGCTTAAATGAAGAAGTGGGAATTTATATAGTCGACCCTAACTTGTTTAGCACAGTAGTTGTTGTTTTTCTTTTGTTTAAGAAGCCTTAATAAGTTCTGTCTTGTTCCTTCTTAAGTTGCATTGTCACAAATTTCGATGCAAGAATCCCTAATTGGCAATGTCTTCGATCTTAACTGTTTACCTTACTTTCACTTTTCAATTCATCTAGGTTACAGTTAATTTATCAAAAATATATCCCAAAGACGAAGATGCTCCTGCTGGTGGAGTTGATGACATGACCAAGTTATCATATTTGCATGAGCCTGGCGTCTTGCAAAATTTGGCTACAAGATATCAACTCAATGAAATATATGTAAGTTTATGGTCCAATTAATGTAGATTGGTGAGAGGAACAATTGAATTGCTGCACCAATGGGTGATTCTATCATTATTAATATTGTATCATAATGTGACATTATGACAGACTTATACTGGAAGTATTCTCATTGCCATCAATCCCTTCCAAAAGCTGCCTCATCTATATGATCGCCACATGATGGAACAATACAAGGGAGCACCGCTTGGCGAATTAAGTCCTCATGTCTTTGCTATTGCTGACGCTGCTTACAGGTACTCCTGTTTCAACTTCCACTCACATGATTTACCCCCAAACACTATACAATTGTGACTAAGATTATAAAATGAATCAGGCAAATGATAAATGAAGGTAAAAGCAATTCAATATTGGTCAGCGGTGAAAGTGGGGCTGGTAAGACTGAAACCACTAAAATGCTTATGCAATATCTTGCTTATTTGGGTGGCCGTAGAAGCACTGAAGGTCGAACTGTCGAGCAGCAAGTTCTAGAGGTAAACTGTATGATCTTGATGAGTCGAGCTTGTTTAAACTCATTTTCTCCTTAAACTTACAAGGGTATTCTGAGAAAATATGGGAGAAAAATATTATTATCGAATTGTTGTATCTACATGATTACATTGAGCTCTATTTATAGACACTCCATTACAATCCTTTTTCTAGTAGGATATTATATATAAAATCCTATTCCTATTCTACATTACAATCTTTTTTCTAGTAGGATACTATATATGAAATTCTATTCCTATGTTAACACTCCCTCTCAAGCTGGTGCATACAAGTCATATGTACCGAGCTTGTTACATATGTAATTAACACGAGGAGCAGTGAGGGACTTGGTGAAAATATCTGCAAGCTGATCACTCGACTACACAAATTTTATAACAATATCATCAGAGAGTATATCTGATCTGGATTGAGCAACCTCAATACCTAAAAAATACTTCAGTCTGCTGAGATCTTTAGTACGAGTCATGCCAAACTCCTGAATTTTCCAAGCCATGCTCTAGGAGACTGTTTTAGACAATAAAGTGACCGACGCAATCGACACACCGGTTAAACCCCCCTTGAGCAACAAATCAGGTGGTTGCTCCATATAAACTTCCTCCTTAAGGTCACCGTGGAGAGAATAACATACTTCACGAATATGTTCAAGCCTATTACAATAATTACACCTAGGTCGAGATCTTCCAAGATGACCTCATCCTCGTCGCTTCTTCATGGACTGTGATGTGCGATTTTCTGATCTCCTCCTTAAGGGTTTTGAAGTAATCATAGGACTTGAACTTCCAATTCCCGTGTTTTTGGAGTTAAACATATCAAATCCGAGAGATGTAGCGAAATCTGACTTGAAAGATGGAGGGAATTTGGCGAACACAACTCAAGAAGAAAATCACCGAGATCTGGCCGAAAAAAGGTGCATGCGCAGCGTGTGGATCTGACGCGCTAGCTGGAGCTGGCACTTCAAGTGGCACGTGGTGGCGTGTGAGTAGATATTTGCCGGAGCCCTGACTGGGTTTTGGTCAGAAGAGACTGATCTACCTCGTGGTGGTGTTGGAATTTGTGCAACACTACTCGAAAGTAATTTTGACACGGACAGCTATGTTTGTCATAAAAAATATTGCGTAGTGACTGACTTGCTTTCCCGGAAATTGTTGAAAATTTGCACAACGATTAGTTTCTCACTAGCTTCAACTTGATCTATTTTGTGGTGGTGTCAGATCCTGCACAACACCACTGGATAAAGATGTGACGCTAGCAGCCATCGGAAATATTTTGCGCGGTGTTTTTTTTTTTACATAATCTTCGCCGGAATATTGCACAGCGGATACTTTCTTACTAATGCTCTGGAAGAGAAGGATGCAAAACAGTTGCCGGAATTGAGGCACGGGACTGTGATGGTATTTTGTGTGTAGGATCGGAATGATGGCACGACCCTACGGGAAAAGAAATTATGCCAAAAAGTTGTCGAACCTTGAATAAAGTTGTATGGATCAGCTCGAAATCTTTGCGCGATGCTGACAGTAAAAATAATTCTTAAAAGAATGGCCCGAAACAGCCTGGAATCGCCGGAACCCTAGTTTCGACGATCAGAATCTGGTAATTGTTCACACTGAAATTACTATTCACGACGGGAAAAACTGTTCATGCTGCACTGTTCACGCCTTTTTTTTTCCGGTGATAATATTCTATTATGGCTCTGATAAGGGAGAAAAGTATTATTATTGAATTATTGTATCTACATGATTACACTGAGCTCTATTTATAGACACTCTATTACAATCATTTTCCTAGTAGGATATTATATATGAAATCTTCTTCCTATTCTACATTACAATCTTTTTCCTAGTAGGATACTATATATGAAATCCTATTCCTATTCTAAAAGGTACGTAAGCCAATGGCAGATTATGCTTTTGAGGCTTTAGTTCTGCATAATTTACGCTATTTTTACATGCTGAAGCTTTGCGGCTTAGATTCTGCATAAGTTACGGTACTTTCAACATGCTGAACAGCTGAATTACATGACATGAGAGCGTATGAAGTAAACATGGTAATGCAACTGTATTAGCTTTATCAATGGAGAGATATGGTAATTTCGTGGAACATCCCTGATTTGAATGTGTGGAAATGAATGAAACATAAGATACATTACAGGGCAAAGTTTAAGAAAAAATGAAAGAAATGAAACTATTGAATTGAGAATCTTTACTGTAACGTTTGAAATTTTTGAGAAAGGTAACAGTTTACTGTAATTATGTTAAATACAATGATTTTATTACTTTTATAGATAACTATTACCAAATGATGATATAGACTGGATGCTGTGAAAGTTCTGAACAAAATGACTTAGTAAGATCAACAGTGATTTTCTGAATGGCATTCAAAAGAGATCATTCTGGTTCTGATGAATGCACTAGCATTTTGCTTTGTTATAGAAAGGTTGTAGAGGGGTCACTATGCTCTATGTGAATCTATCATTGTACTTTAAAATCCTTGTAATTTATTTGAATATAATAATCTCGAAAATACCTGTTTCATTTCTAAAAAGTTCAAATCATTAGGGAGGAGGGAGCTGCAAGCTTAAGGGTCATCAGTCATTTTCTTCTGTCTTCTTTACTGGTTTTGTTATTATTTTAACTCTGTTTTATCTCCAGTCAAATCCAGTACTTGAAGCATTTGGCAATGCCAAAACAGTTAGAAATAACAATTCAAGGTGAGATACTGTTCCACTCATGCTTCCAATCAAGAAGTGACTCATTAAGTTGTTTTGGCATTCCTTTTTTTCTTCTGAATGCTTATACTTATGTTGTTACAGTCGTTTTGGTAAATTTGTGGAGATTCAGTTTGACAAAAATGGAAGAATATCTGGTGCTGCTATTAGAACTTACCTCCTTGAAAGATCTCGTGTTTGCCAAGTTTCTGATCCTGAACGCAACTATCATTGTTTCTACCTTCTATGTGCGGCACCCCAGGAGGTAATCGTATTTCAAAGATTCTCTCCTTTTTATATCTTTCATCTCTTGGTGTAAACTTATTTGATAGTCTTGATGTCCTTCTGACTGTTTTCCAATCTTAACAGGAGGTTGAAAAGTATAAGTTGGGGGATCCTAAATCATTTCACTATCTTAATCAATCGAGTTGCTATGATCTAGTAGGTGTAAGTGATGCTCAAGATTATCTTGCAACAAGGAGGGCCATGGATATTGTTGGAATTAGTGAGAAAGAGCAGGCAATGCCCTTGTTCCTTTAGTTTGTGCTGCAGCTTTGATTTTGATTCAGAGTTAAGAAGTTACTCGTTTCTTTTTCAGGAAGCAATTTTTAGAGTAGTGGCTTCCGTTCTTCATATTGGTAATCTTCAGTTTGCAAAGGGTGAAGAAATTGATTCGTCAGTTCTAAAAGATGACAAATCTAAGTTCCATCTTCAGACTGTTGCAGACCTTCTGATGTATGTTATTGGCTTTAAAATTTTACTTCTCGCTCTTAATTTATTCTTTGTTGACGAGAGTTTGATGTGATTCAATTCTTATATCAGGTGTGATCTTAAGGATTTGGAAGATGCACTATTGAAACGTGTAATGGTCACACCTGAAGAAGTAATAAAGAGAAGTCTTGATCCTAATGCTGCAGCAGTTAGTAGAGATGGGCTTGCTAAAACATTATATTCTCGCTTGTTTGACTGGTATGATTCTATTGTCTCAACCAGATCGTTTAATGTGGTCTGTTACTGATTATTTGACACTAAGGTGCACAGTTTTCAACTGCTTACAGGTTGGTGGACAAAATAAATAACTCGATCGGTCAAGATCCGAACTCAAAATATCTAATTGGTGTTCTTGACATTTATGGTTTTGAAAGTTTTAAAACTAATAGGTAGGCTTCACATTATTGGTGGATACACAGGATAATTGTTGAACGTGGTGTTTTGACATTTGACTCTCTTGACTATTGTGTCCCAGTTTTGAACAATTCTGCATTAATTTCACAAATGAGAAGCTGCAGCAACACTTTAACCAGGTATATCTAGTTGAAATCTTAGAGAATATCTGTCCAGCTCTTCTAAGCCAAAACTGAACTAGGGTATATTTGTTTTTCAGCACGTGTTCAAGATGGAGCAGGAGGAGTACACTAGAGAAGAGATCGATTGGAGCTACATAGAATTTGTGGACAATAAGGATGTTCTCGATCTTATTGAAAAGGTTTCTGCAAAGACACCATGCATTTCTCAGCATTTACTGATTCCCTTGTTCATCATTTTCCACTTAAAACAGCCAACCACTTTTGTATACTGCACCATTTTGAGGTGTCACTTTATAAGTTGATTTGTATTGCTTTTGCAGAAACCTGGAGGTATCATCGCTCTTCTTGATGAAGCCTGGTAAGATGTATAACACTTCATCTGTATGTATGAGTGCTATACTGCTACGTGCATTGCTTCCCTGCATTTAATGAGTGTTGTATATGCTTCTGTCTTGGAGAGGAAGAATAATTTAATTGACATTCTCTTTGAAATGGACTCTTCCAGTATGTTCCCCAAGTCAACTTATGAAACATTCTCTCAGAAGCTTTATCAGACATTCAAGGCCCACAAACGATTTATCAAACCGAAACTGTCTCGCACTGATTTTACCATTGCTCATTATGCTGGAGAGGTAAAAATTGCATATCAGTTAGCTGTTCAGTGAAATGTTCTTCTGTTGGATATAGGCATTAATAACAGTAAAGGTCATTTTTGGTGTCTTAAACCCTTACTTTCTGTTCAGGTTCTATACCAGTCTGATCTATTTTTGGATAAAAACAAAGATTATGTTGTTCCTGAGCATCAAGATCTGTTAAGTGCTTCCAAATGCTCATTTGTAGCTGGCCTCTTCCCTCCTGTTGCCGAGGAGACTACTAAATCATCCAAATCGTCGAAGTTCTCATCCATCGGTTCTCGTTTTAAGGTAGTTACTGACTTATATACTTTTGATGAATTTCGGTGAACTGAGAATAATTTTCATCATAGCACTAACAAGATTGCCAAGTCCTTACTGCTTTAAGTATGTGAAAGTCTGATGTTCTGATTAAATTGGTGCAGTTACAACTTACATCATTGATGGAAACTCTGAATTCTACGGAACCTCATTACATCAGATGTGTGAAGCCTAACAATCAATTAAAACCTGCAATTTTTGAGAATGTCAACATTTTACAGCAACTGCGTTGTGGTGTGAGTAAAATTTGACATTTTTTAGATGAAGAATTTCCTTTTGTACTCTTGAACTATATGATTATATTTTGTTTTTCTCAGGGTGTTCTAGAAGCAATTAGAATTAGCTGTGCTGGCTACCCTACCCGTAAGACATTCTTTGAGTTTCTGAACCGATTTGGTCTTCTTGCTCCAGAGGTCTTGGAAGGGCAGTAAGTACTGATTTGTGTTCCTAATCCAAAAACAACCTCTCTTTTTTCGCAAAGCACTTTAAGTCATGGCGGCTTGACTTGATGACGAACTGACATGCTATCTTGATTTGACCTGCTTGTGGACAGTGCCGATGAAAAAGTTGCGTGCAAAAAGATTCTAGAAAATATGGGGCTTGCTGGTGCTCAGGTTATTTTGACCTTTTTCTTGGTTATCTACAAAACTGGTTTTTTATTTATTTGATGTCACAATAGATAGTTTTACATTATTCAGTTTTGAGCATGTATCTCTTTCTCGTCTAACACTTCTCCGTAACTTTAGTAGAAAATCAATGTATTAGAACCTTTTTCAACTTGTTGATATGGCTCATCTCTTAAAAAAATTCTGTTGTACCTAATGTGCAAGGTGTAATCTCAGGTTGACCGTGCATTTTCAAGCAAGGATCTAGGTTTTCCGTTGCTGTCTTTTTTCACCAAAAGAAAAATAAATCATATTCTTATTTTTGAGAAGTCGTGCATATCACATAATTCTAAACCATGGTTAATTTGCCTGCTATCTGCAACAGTATTATATCCACTTTTTTTACGGATTGATGGCATGTAGGCGGGCATTGCTTGCTATAGTTTTCTAAGCTGATGACTAGGACTATTAATGTCCACTCTTCATTTGTTTGGAATAGTTCTCCACAACATTGTCATGTACATTTTACATGCAGCATTCTTAAGGTTGATGCACTCTTTGATTCAATAACTGAGTTCCCAAGTTTATGAATCAACTAATTTGTTGGAAAAATGGTTTTGCAGATTGGAAAAACAAAAGTTTTTCTCAGAGCCGGTCAGATGGCTGAGCTTGATGCACGCAGAGCACAGAAACTAGCCCATGCAGCTAAGACAATCCAAAGGAAAATTAGAACTCATATCGCTAGGAAATACTTTCTTGCATTGCAGAAGGCTGCAATTTGCCTACAATCCTCATGCCGAGGTTTGTCTATTTATATCTTTTTTCCCGATCAACTCTTCAACTTGGGGACTTTGTTTTGTATGTTCTAGATGTTTTACGCAATGAACTAGGATTATTGCAACTCACTAGGGCATTCATGTAATCTGTGTAATATCTTGGGTGAAACCTTCTAATGGAGGTGTAAATTGTTTCCGCTGTTGTGGATCAAGGATTCTTGAGCTACGCTTCTTCCTGAAAGCAGTTATCCTCTTTGCCACTTTCAAATCAATAATTAGGATGTCATCAATATTCCAGTTCGAGCTGTTTTTCTTTTCTTTCTTCACCCAAGTATGTAAGATATGTGTTTTTGGATTGGGTTCAGTCAGCTTCACAATATAACCAGAGTGAGGCTTGATTACCGATAAATACTTCTCCAAAGGTGACCCTTGAGTTTTTGGTTTTCTCCTAGATTGAAACAGCATCTAGTGGGCCTACCAAACAAAAGAATTTTGTTATATATCCTTAGAATAATTGCGCCATAGGTAGTGCAAAGTGGGAATACACATTCAATAAATTATGGGAGACACGGACCTTTATTTTTTGTATCAATACCTTTTCTCCGGACATCTGTTGTTTACCACCCTTCAGAGAGTCTATACAACCACAAATTACAGCACATGGTTTTCTTTCATACTCCTTATTGAAGGGCTCTTATAGTTTGCCTTACAAGCTGCTGAGTTCCATAATAAGGAAACAAGTTTGATCCATCATGCTCCTGGTCTGAGATATGGTAGTAATACCTCCATTTTTAGGTGGTTAAAGTTTGATAACTTACCGACCTGTATAATTGCAAAAAGAAGCACAATGTAAAGAGTATTACTATTTTCTAAGTTCTGTGTTCTCGCTTTTTCATGGTCAACAGGAAGGCTTGCTTGCAAAGTGTTCGACAATATGAAAAGAGAAGCTGCTTCTATCAGAATCCAGACAAAATTGCGTGCACACTTGGCCCGAAAGTCCTATACAGGACTCAAAATCAATGTCATTGCTCTTCAAACAGGAATTCGAGCGGTAGCTGCACGAAAGGAATTCAGATATAAAAGACAAACCAAAGCAGCAATTACAATACAAGTTCGTTTACTTGTTTTGTATTGATTAAGGTTGACCAAGTTTTTGGTTCTCGCTATTAACTAGAAAAGTTATTTGCAGGCACATTGGCATGGTCACAGAGCCTCTTCATACTACAAGAAACTCATAATTGCATCAATTGTAACACAATGCAGATGGAGGGGAAGGGTTGCAAAGAAAGAGCTTCGGAAACTAAAGATGGTAGTTTTTGGACTGTTATCCTGTTTATCCTGTATCACAATTTTCAATTTCCTTTGATTTGTACTGAGATGATGCTTTGCTAGCTAAGGCCTTTACTTACACGGTGCATAATTCACCTTGATCACTGTTATTTGCATAACGAAAGCTTAAATCTGTTCTGCAGCATGATGGATTACTTAATCGCTCCTCTGAACCTTTAACGGAAGAAATGAGCATTATGAAGCTTCCTGTTGGTAAAACTCGTAGAGACGTGGTTAGAATTCTCAAGAAAAGTAATAAAAACAGAATCAGCAATTTGATCTTCTGAACATTGGAAGTTAAATAAAAAAAAGCATGCAATCTACACGTAACTAACAATGAACGTACATGTCACTGAGTGATGAACTCTGAAGTCCTTTGTCTAATTATGGATTTAAACCTTCTGGTTTACTTATTGTGGTTATCCATATAGTACCCCTTGTATTATTTTCAAGTAACTTACTAAAAAAAAAAAAAAAATCAAGTAGGAAAATGTATCAGATTTGTATTTGTTGTTTGCTATTGATACAGTAAAATCTTATTTTTGGTCTATCCGTATCTAATAGCCTATTGCTATTATTTCTCGTCGCCTGTGGATCGCTAACACACATTTACAATACCTTCAGGCTTCCAGAGAAACAGGCGCACTAAAAGAAGCAAAGGATAAGCTTGAAAAACAGGTTGAGGAACTTACATGGCGTCTGCAGTTGGAGAAGCGTCTAAGGGTAATACACTTGCATTAAGCAGATCATGTATTTCCTTTTTCTGCATGATATGTAAAGCAAGTGGGAATTAACCTGACAATCAGTGGGGAACAAGATATTACCTGAAAGCTATATATTATTTCCTCTTTTGGCCTTGTGGATTATGATAAGTTTGCCATTTTGAGAAAGGGACACTGTTTGATGCATTATTTCACAGACGGACTTGGAAGAGGCAAAGGGCCAGGAAATAGCAAAGCTGAAGAATTCTTTGGAAGATACGCAAAGCAAAGTGGAACAAACAAATGCACTGCTTATCAAGGAACGTGAGACTGCTCAGAAAGCAATTGAAGAAGCAACCTCTATCGTGGAAGAGAAGCCTGTTCTTGTTGAGGATACAGAAAAGATTGATGCTTTAAATGCAGAAGTGGAAAATTTAAAGGTACTGACACTGACCTCGTAATGTTATTGTTAACCCAATGCTCTCAACCTGACGTTCCCCCACCCTAGGACTAAGGAGAGACTACAGCTTACAGAATTTGTGTGAAAGTTCATCTTTTTTCGACTTACATATGGTTGACGTTTTCATGCTGATACCTTTATGTAGGAGTTATTGCAATCTGAAAAGCAACGTGCTGATGATTCTGAAAAGAAACGTGCTGAAGCTCAAGAATCAAGTGAAGAAAAGCACAAGAAGTTGGAAGAAACTGAAAAAAAAGTTCAACAACTTCAGGAATCACTGAGCAGGTAGCTACCCGAATAAATTTATACCTGTTTTATTCCTTGTCTACTGTAAGAATAGAGATTACCAACCTGTTGAAACAATAAAATTACTGGAATACAGTTTGTATAACTATCCAAAAGAAATAACTAAAATACAGTAATGTCAGAACCCAGCAAGGGGCCATGACCTGCGCTAACGAATGTTGGGTCATTCATGACAAGTCACAGATTCCATTTTTCAAAATCTACTTGTGGAGGGAGAATATCCGTCTGTTTGTTCTTCTAATTGATCTAAATCTCAGATTCAAACTCGAGAGTAGTATCGGTGAAGAAAATTACCAAGTTATTGTTCCACCTCTTTCATGATAGGGCGGGTATGATCTCAGTCAAATTAGCTGCTGAGATGAATCAGGATGAGGGATGGTCATAGAGGCTTTACCAAGAAGTTCAACATCAGATAATAGCTAACTATACCTCTTTATTAGGTATACATAAATAAACAAATAAAAGCATCCCCTCTCTAATATCTTAAGCTGTTAGAGAAGTCGGTTCATACAATATCACACGGTAGTAATGCAGGCAGAGGACGTGGGTTCAAGCCTCACCACCATCCATCAACAAAATATTTCCACTTGCTTGACAGCCCCAAAAAAAAGGGCTCGCATGTGAGGGGAAGTGCTTTAGATGAGATAAATAAATAAACTTGTACCCTCTCTCAATTTAAGCCTTTAGATGAGACCGTTCATACAATAGGTTTATTTTATTATAGATGTCCATACACCATTATAAATTTGTCCTGTGAGTTGAAGGTTAACTGCTGAAGTTGTGCTCGGAAGGATCCGTAAGTTAACGTCCTCTTTCAGTGAATACTTCTTGTCATAGTCACCTCTGACTAATTTCTAGGAACGGATAGCTCTTGATCTATACCTGCTTTGAACACTTCTTTGGAATATTGCAACTAAAATTAAAGAATAGATCAACTCTTCTTTGTCAATGATATCCTCGTACTATAAAATGGACATCTAGGAGAACCTTGGACATTTTCAGGATTTAGTTGATGAAAATATTTTTCTTTCTTACCAATAGGCTCGAAGAAAATCTCACCAACTTAGAGGGTGAAAATAAAGTACTTCGCCAGCAGGCTCTGACAATGGCACAGAACAATAAATTGCTATCTGGACGGTCAAGATCAAGTATTCAGGTAATCCTGAAAACCTTCATTCATATTGGATGTTAAATCTATAACTGATTTTTCCCTGTTCTATGATATTGGCAGAGGACTGAGAGCAGCACAAGGAGTAGTGTAGTAAGTCAAAGGCTTGCATATTAGTTGTCTTTTTAGTATATTGCTGACCTCTTTTGTTGGTTGACTAACAACTGAAATTTGTGAAGGATCTGCATAGCACTTCATTTTCAAGGGGAGAGAATACTGAGGTGGAGGGAAGACCACAGAAATCACTTAATGATAAACAACAGGAGTATCAGGACCTGCTTATCCGGTGTCTTGCCCAGCACCTTGGCTTCTCTAAGGGCAGACCTGTTGCTGCCTGCATTATCTATAAGTGCCTTAGGCAGTGGCGGTCATTTGAAGTAGAGAGAACCAGTATCTTTGACAGGGTAATACAAACCATTGGCCAAGCTATTGAGGTCAGTGTTAATATAGTTATACAATATCATAGTGAAAGATGCAGATCGTAAAATAAATGTCACTTTTTCACTTAAAAACTAGTTTTTTTACATTGTAGACTCAGGACAACAATGATATGTTAGCCTATTGGCTATCCAATGCATCCACTCTGTTGCTGCTGCTGCAACGTACATTAAAAGCTGGTGGTGCTGCTGGGATTACCCCACAGCACAGGCGATCATCATCAGCAACCCTATTTGGGAGAATGACACAGGTGAAAATAGTTCCATTTTAACATTGATATTTATCATTTCTGTATAACACTTGATGCTGATAAATAAATTTATAGAGCTTTCGTGGAACCCCTCAAGGTGTCAATCTTTCTCTCATTGATGGTGATTCGGCCGGTGGAGTGGATACCTTACGCCAAGTTGAGGCCAAATATCCTGCTTTGCTGTTTAAACAGCAGCTAACAGCATATGTGGAAAAGATTTATGGAATGATCCGTGATAATCTTAAGAAAGAGATTTCTCCACTGCTGGGATTGTGCATTCAGGTTCAACGATATTGTCATAGATGTGTCTACATATTTGTTCGAACATAATAGAGAACATTAGATTCTAGGTGTACTAAAGCCTTTTTACATCTTTCTCAATGTGTATAGGCACCAAGAATATCCAGAGCAAGTTTACTTAAAGGGGCAACAGCACGTACACTTGCAAATGCTGCTGCTCAGGAAATTTTGATCGCTCACTGGCAAGGAATCGTCAAGAGCCTTGCTAACTTCTTGAACTTATTGAAAGCCAATCATGTAAGATTCACAGAAACATATTGCTTTTTTTCCCATGCTGTCCTTTTCTTTGCTTTCCTCCCATTCACTTGCTTTGAACTTAGAATGTGAATTGACAGTCACTTGCATGATTGCTGGATTAATCGTATTCTGGGCCGGAGCAATGAACCTATTTGAAGTGGCCCATTTCGTACCTGATATGCAAGATCACTTGCTGTATAACCTATTTATGAATAAAATGTGTTAGGATATAATCGTCCCACGGAATCATCTTTATGATTATATCTCATCTTTTTCCAATAACACTTCCGCTCTAGCTTATCAAAAGAAATGTATTGTTCTTCTCTCATAGATACACATGTTCACATGCTCCTTTCTGGAGCACGTTCTGTCTTTTAATGAACTTTTCCACGTCTCTTCATTTCTTTTGACCAACAAGAAGAGCATCCTTCATATAGGTGGAAGGAATAACTCACACGGTAGTGAGAGATTTACACAGTTTTTGTTAGGAACTTTCCACAAGGTCTTGCTAACACTTGAACTATTATATATATATCACCTTTTGCTCCTAAAATCCAATGAAAAAGCTCATTTGCCATACTATGGAAGTTATTGTTCTTGATGCTCTCTCTCACTCGCTCGCTCTCCAAATATCAACCTATATGTTTAGTATTTGAGACATTTTGACACGTGCTAAATGAGGCGCCTACTAGCAAAAAAGTCAAGGAAAACTATCATGGTGGAGTTATTAGGTGCATGTGGTTCTCCTTTAAGAAATGCTGCTGCTCAGGAAAATTTGGACGCTCACTGGCAAGGAATTATCAAGTGCCTTGCTAAAAATTTGAACTTATTGAAAGTCAATCATGTAAGAGTCAAGGAATTATCAAGTGCCTTGCTAAAAATTTGAACTTATTGAAAGTCAATCATGTAAGAGTCACAGAACATATTGCATTTTTTCCCATGCTGTCCTTTTCTTTGCTTTCCTCCCATTCACTTACTTTGAACTTAGAATGTGAATTAACAGTCTCTTGCATGATATGCAAGATCATTTGCTGTTTAACCTATTTATGAATATAATGTGTTAGGATATGATCATCCCATGGAATGATCTTTATGATTATATCTCATCTTTTTCCAGTAACACTTCCGCTCTAGCTTATCAAAAGAAATGTATATTTCTTCTCTCATAGATACACATGTTCGCATGCTCCTTTCTGCAGCACGTTCTGTCTTTTAATGAACTTTTCCACTTTTCTTCATTTCTTTTGACCAACAAGAAGAGCATCCTTCATATAGGTGGAAGGAATAACTCACACGGTAGTGACAGATTTACACAACTTTTTTTTTTAGGAACTTTCCACAAGGTCTTGCTAACACCCGAACTATTATATATATCACCTTTTGCTCCTAAAATCCAATGAAAAAGCTCATTTTCCATACTATGGAAGTTGTTATTGTTCTTGATGCTCTCTCTCACTCTCCAAATATCCACCTATATATTTAGTATTTGAGATATTTTGACACGTGCTAGATGAGGCGGCTACTAGCAAAAAAGTCAAGGAAAACTATCATTGTGGAGTTATTAGGTGCATGTGGTTCTCCTTTAAGAATTTTATAATAGTAATATGAAAGGTATCTTATTTTTACCAATCTGAATATCAGACTTAAGTGAACAATACAACAGGGGAAAGAAGAAAAAGAGATCAGAACCAAAAGTAGCTACAACAATAAGACTGAAGTGGTTTGGCAGAAAAAATTTTAGATTTATGATTCTTACTTTGATATAAGGATGAATACTCAATCTGCTCTGATCTTACTCAGATTACTAGTATGAGTAGTGAAAATCCTTGAGATTCTTGCTCTCCTAGTTCTTGTTGATTGAACTAATACTATACGATCCAACCTAAGTGATTTCGCAAAGCAATGGTGTTGGGTAGCTCTCATCATTTCCTTTACAAAAGTGGCTATTATGATATAGGATATGAGATGCATTTTGTAACTTGATTCACAACTCACCTGTGGTTACTAGTTCTCTTTTGATTATATAGCTAATTTGGCAGGTTAGTGTTTTGCTTTTTTGCTTTAGTGTGAAAGATATTATGGAACTCTAATCACATTGATAAGCTGTTAGTTTAATATTCAGCATAGTAGTTAATAGAAAGCTACTTTCATGTAATTTAAGTAATATATTCTAGCTGAAGGAAGAACGACCCAACTTTCCTGAAGAGTGATTGTCTGTTAAGTAATTGATGCATTGAGGCAGAACAGTCTTAATATAATTAAGTCATAAATGTATGAAAAGAAGTGATATATTACCTCACAATAGGACATTTAGACTTGGATAGATTCTGCCTTGTAAAAATTACGCCCATTGCCTTTTTCCTGAGTGGGGTTATTTTCCCTCTTGTATTTCAGGTGCCCCCATTTCTTGTGCGCAAAGTATTTACACAAGTCTTTTCCTTCATCAATGTCCAACTATTTAACAGGTTTGTTGTCATAGGGCA
The DNA here is from genome assembly GCA_034509755.1 of Anisodus tanguticus. Taxonomy (NCBI): domain Eukaryota; kingdom Viridiplantae; phylum Streptophyta; class Magnoliopsida; order Solanales; family Solanaceae; genus Anisodus; species Anisodus tanguticus. The sequence goes on along the minus strand of CM067554.1, from coordinate 47,435,563 downwards.
TCTTATTCTTATAACTTCAAGATTCAACTATACACAACCTTATTTTTCTTTATCTGTGCCTCCTTGCTGTAGCCTTTTGCTGAGAAGAGAATGCTGTTCATTTAGCAACGGTGAATATGTCAAAACTGGCTTGGCAGAACTGGAACATTGGTGCTACAAAGCAACTGATGAGGTACCTTGGTATCCTGCCACTTGTTAAACATTATTCACAGAGTCTTTTGTTCTCACTCATGAAGGGAACTTGTTCAGTATGCAGGATTAGCTTGGGAGGAGCTCAAGCATATAAGACAGGCAATCGGATTTTTGGTAATGCATCTTATAATTTGGATTAAAGATAAAAATTAATATATAAACTGAAAAGCAAAGACAAAGGAAACGTCCTCTAGTGCATATTTCTCGAGAAAAGAAAACATTAGCAAGATTTTGCTTAGTAATATAACATAGAAGGAAACTGGAGTTGCAAATTTCTGTCCTTGCCCTGTGTTAACAAGCATCTCTTTTCGTACTTATTCCTATGCAATGTGATCATGATTGAAGATATGTCACAAAATTTGAGTGCACAAACCTAAAAAATGTAGTTCCAAAGAATTTGGAATGAGCTTTGTCCATATCTCATCGAGATATTGACATAAATAGCCGCCCACCAAAATAACAGCTAGCAAATGTATATTTTTTTTGTATATTAATGTATAATATGCAGAAAATTTAGATTTTTGATACATAATAGTGTATATTGTTTGTATATTTGGTTAGAGAATGTAATTATCTTTGGCAGACCGGCCAAATGTGTAACTTGCCCGTAATCCTTAATTGTGCTCCTTTTGGACTATGCTAGGTCATACACCAGAAGCCAAAGAAGACATTGGATGAAATAAGTCATGATCTATGTCCTGTAAGTACTGGACTACTACATATTCCGAAGAGCTATCTCTTGAGCCCATACATTACCAATTTTCATTAAGTTGCAAATCATGAATCATGAACAGGTGCTTAGCATTCAACAACTTTACAGAATCAGCACAATGTACTGGGATGACAAATATGGGACGCATAGCCTTTCACCAGATGTAAGCCATAACTTGTGTCCAGCAAAAAATGTAGATATTATTTTAATACTAGATAATCTATAATTTTGATGTTCCTTTGCGTCATGTAGTGCATATTGATTTTATGGCCATTCTCAAGTTAGTTACAACAATTTCTCAATAGTATGTCCTCATGCATCTTTGCTTGCCCAAAATCTTCTTACTTTTGTCCTTCTGCTGGAAATTTGAGTAGAGTTTATCAATTGTTTGACAGGTTATATCCAATATGCGTGTGTTAATGACTGAAGACTCTAACAATGCAGTCAGCAATTCTTTTTTGCTTGACGATGATTCAAGGTTAGATTATGAAATTCTATTATCCTAAACTTGCCACTCCCTTTTTGTGCACCACTTCCTTAGACTGTACTTTTCACTACTGATCGCCCTTGTTGGTCATGGTGCAGCATACCGTTCTCAATTGATGACCTCTCTAAATCAATGGATCAGATTGATATTGCAGACATTGAACCACCCCCACTTATTCGAGAAAATTCAGGCTTCAGTTTCTTATTGCCACGTGCAGACTAATTGCCTTCTACCAGAATTCAGTCATAGTAACGGCAACCACATCTTTGATTCGTGTGAGCATGCAGGTGTGTACGATTGCATTCATCAGGTCATACAATGTGCAAGCAACGTAGACTCATCTTGCACATCTCAGCTGCAAACGGAAATGTGAATATATATTAGATAATTGACTCTTTGAGGACATTTATACGAGCGCCTCTGTTTAGACCTCTAGCTTCATCTTTTGGCTCTTAACCGATTGAACTTTTCTACTAGTGCTGCTTCTCTTTGTAACTACTACATTTAGTTTTTCTGTTCTTTTTCCTTTTTCCAATGGAAGGCTTTTTATTTGGTGCATGACTTGTCTTTGTTTCTGGACTTCAATTCTTTTTCAGGTTGTAACTGAACAGTCAGTAAACTGCAGACGCGCCAGTAACCGTGTGCAACCATTGGGGCGTACTATGAGGGGGCACTGGAGAACGATACATATAGTTGAGCAACTTTTGAAAATATATATATATATATATATATATATATATATATATATATATATATATATTTGTACTAAATTTGTCATGCTCTAAAGTGGTAAGAGGAATCTAACCATAACCCATAAACTAGTGCCCGTTTCGTTTGTACTAATCAACTATATGAAATATAGAATAGAAGGTCCTCATTCTTCACACTTAAGCGTGTTTGGAACATTTTGAGGTTAGCTTTGAGTGGTTGATTTTTTCCAACTTCCATATCAATTATGGGGAGAGAGATTGAAAGTCTTGTCGTATATCTTGACGTGAATAATTGCTCACATTTACATATAATAATACGGATTAGTTCGCCCAATGAGAAAGGCGAACACCAATAATGCAAGTGATTCGTTTTTGCCCTCTTATTTAAAATCCTGAATCGTCTCTGAGTGCAATCGTTGGAGTTTCTAAGTCGAACACCAATAATGCAAGTGATTCGTTTTTGCTTCGATATGATATTCAAGACGTTTGTGTTCATTTTGGTGTTTTATGATGTCAACCCGGAATTTTTCTGGAGAGTGGATTAAGTTGTTGAGAAGATCCAAAGAGGAGGAATATGAAAGCAAGTTATTCAACTCCCACCACAGATAGCAACCATTGTATGATATTAATTCCTTGTGTTTTCACGTTGTCAACCAAAAAATATGTAACATCATAATACATTTGAAGTATGTCACTAGACCTAAAATGAAATGTATTTTGCATTTTTATCATGTTCGACTAGATACATGGGAGAACAGGGTGTGGATGTAGTAGCTTTAGCTATGGGGTCATCTCAACTCAATAACTTTGGCTTAGATGCTGTATATATGTTCATATTCACTTAAGTTAAAAATAAGATTAGGGGCGTATATCGGTTCGGTTCGATTTTGTATTAAAAAAGTATGAACTGAATAAAATTCGGTTTTTATTTTTAAAAATCGAATCAAACTTTAAAAAAAAAATCAATCGTATCGGTTTATATCGGGTTTTTTAATTCAAGTGTATCATAATCAGCAAATATAAATAAACATTGTCTTGAATTTTTCAATTCAATTCCATGGCAACATAACCAGTGACAATTGTTACAATAAACAAACATGTTAAACAATAACTCCAACAAGTAATATCAATCCATTGTCAAGTTCTCCGCTGCTTGTGGTTGTTCTGCTTCTTGTGATTGCGGTAGATTGAAAATTTCTCAAAGTCTACATACAATTTGCCAAAGCGTCAATATAATAAACAAAATATTAAAGTATAATCATTCTATTAAAAATAATATATAAAAAACAGTATTGTTACCCAATTCAACTTCTTCATAAAACTCAGTTTCTTCTTCGGTTGGTTGCACAATTTGTTCTCTTATAAGAGTTGAGCGAAGCCAATTTTGTGTGCAAATTGATGCCTCAAATGTCTTATGAGTTAATGTACTCCTAAAAGGGTCAAGAATGCGCCCCCCCCCCCCCCCCGTGCTAAATGTTGATTCGGAAGCCACGGTAGACACTGGAATTGCCAAAATATCTTTGGCAATCTTTGACAAAGTCGGATACCTAGACGAATACATCTTCCACCAACCCAAAAGATCAAAATTCGGATCATTAGGACTTTCATTCCGCTCTGACAAATATTTCTCAACATCATTCCCCCCCCCCCCCCCCCAAAATCATCATTTGCACTTGCTTTCATCTTTTTAAACAGTTGAAAATGGTCAATTGATTCTTTTCTATTGCTGCCACTATCACAAACATATGAACTACTACTCACACCACTATTTGGGCCATCGTCATTATAACTTACAAATAACCGTAACAACAAGTCTTTGATATCAGCTTTAATTTCACCAACCTTCCTATTATCAAATATACTTCCAAAGCACCAGTTTATAAATTCAAATTTACACCGAGGATCAAACACATTTGCTAAAATTAATAGCTTGTTCACCTTTAACAAAGAAGTACCCCAATATTTCACAAACTTATCTCTCACGCCATTAACAATTTTTTTCATCAACAAATCATTAGATTCCAACAGTGAGCTAAGATGAAGATAAATTTTTCACAACTCATTCAAAAAATCACTAGAAGTCACACATTTTGTGCTACTGAATTTTAATATCACATCATAAAAAAATGATAACTAATGTACTAACCTCTTAGCATTATCCCAATCCACAAAATTCGGTGGCCCAACCATTTTTCTTCCATTCTCATCTTCGTCAAACCAACTTCTGTAGGTCATCGTCCTCCTCTAACCTATCAAATATTTTTTCAAATATCACAGTTTTTTCCAACATTAAGTATGTCGAATTCCATCTGGTTGACATATCCAAAACCATAAGTTCCCTATAAGAGATTTTCTCCCGCTCAACACATGTCTTGAATTTTTGCAACCTTGTCGGAGAAGACCTTACATACTTCACCGCATTACGAACAACATCTATTGAGTCATTCACTTCTTCCAACCCATCCTGAACAATCAAGTTCGCTATATGTGCAGCACACCTCACATGCATATGATCACCATTTAAAATCATCGCATTAGGACTCCAATTTGTCAGTTTATTCTTCACATAAGCAATTGCAACTTGATTAGAACTTGCGTTGTCCATAGTAATTGTGAATAGCCTATCAATACCCCAATCCAATAAACATTTCTCTATAATCTTTCCAATACCATCTCCTTTATGATTAGAAATCGGTGTAAAAGCAAGTATCTTTTTATGCGACACCCATTCACAGTCAATAAAATGCTCAGTGATTACCATGTAGCTACTCATTTGAATTGATGTCCACGTGTCTGTTGTAATACAAATCCTTTGCTGGTTTGAGTTCATGATTCTTTTCATCAAAGCCTTCTCATTCTGATGCAACTGAAGAATATCCCATGCAATCGTTCTTCGTGAAGACACCTCGAATATGGGACAACAAACCCTCATATACTCCACAAAGTTTTGACTCTCCACAAATCTAAAAGCTAACTCTTCCTTAATAATCAATTTCACAAGTACAGCTCTACAAGCATCTTTATTAAACCCCACAAATACAACTTTATCATTGTTCTTACCCTTATCACGAGTTAATACTTTTTTATTATTATCCTCTTCAAGCTTCAATTTATTGTACACTTTGCATCTACCAAAGTGGTTCCTTAAATTAATTGTCCTAACTGTTGAGCTATCGCAAGCATAATCTTTACGGCAAAAATGACATTTGGCTTTCTTTCCTCTAGGTAGCCTAGTAAAAAAATTCCAAACTTTTGATCTCAAATTTCCCTCGTCGTTTCGTTTCACCTCTTCTGCTCCATCATCCAAAATGTCTTCCATTCTACCAAGAACCTAACATAAAAGAATAATTCATAATTAAACAAGAACCTAACAGTTAAAGAAAATGATCGGCGATGTCACTTACAGTTCAAAAACGCAAGGAGAGGGTGTCGTCCGATTGCGTTTTCAGCTTCCTGTCAAATCGACAACCGCTGCTTCTATTTCAGTTTTCAATCCGTAGAGCAAAGTAAATTTTTAGGGTTTCATAATCAAAGCTTTCAATTTTCATTTATATATGTTATGATTAATTACAAATTTGTCACCGATTTTCGGTTCGGTTCATCACCAATTTTAAAGAACCGAACCGAATTATTTAACATTAATACATTCGATTTTTTAAAACATTCGATTTTTTATATTTATTTAACCGAATTCAAAGCGAACCAAATCGCCGGTTCGGGTTTTTCGGCATCAATTTTTATGTCCACCCTTCGAACTCAGTAAATCAAAGTCTGGTAAAATTTTAAAATAAAATCAACAATGTTCATGTGTTGAATCTCGGCCTAACCATGCATTATCTATGACAGCTTCATCTTTCTAAACTAAAACATACGTTTTTCTTCCTATATTATTATTTACAAATTATTGATTTTTTAGTGACAAAACCTTACATATAGTATGTAAATGCAAGAGTTGTTCATTTTTTTTGTAGGGGTAATACATTAACACCCCCTAAACTTGTTTTCAAGTTCCAATTACATATTTTAAATTTTGTGAGAGATAAATTTATGTCGCTGATCTTATAGTGAATTTTTTCGTGTAAGCGGTTAAAGATGCATTATTCACATAAAAAGGATTAATAACTCTCCGCCAAAGTTTAAATGCATAGATAGAACTTTGAGACAAGTTGGGGGATATTTGTGTATTATCCCTTTTTTAAGACAAGTTAAGGCTGTTAACTGTTTTAACATTCATTATCTTGAGTTGCAGGTTGAACTCTCGACTCTACGACCATTGTTGGGTCCTTTTGGTTATTATATAAGCAAAAGAATGCATAATGTCTAATTTTTTTATTTTTAATTGTCAAATTCAAACTTCATCACACTTTGTATAAGGAAGGAAATTTTTTTAAGATGGAAATATATATTCATATAATATTCTTTCTCATAAATAGTGTATTAAAGTATTAATATTTGATCAAAATTACTTGACATGTTATTGGTAATCTTAGAGATTCAAGCAAAGGCATGAGATACGCGGCGGAGAAATTTCCGACATCAAATTACTTGACTCGATGGATGGAGAGAGAGTCCTCCAACTCAAGCATGAAATCAATGTTGAGTCAACAATCATCGAGAGGGGTACCACCAAGCGAGATCGAGACCAGCCCCTTGTATAGGTATAGGGTTCCCAAACCTGATGATTAATCATTATAGTTATTATAGTGGGTTAATTTTACGAAGAGCGTACTGCTATAAATATGTTTGTTACTATTATAGAGGTAAAATATAACATAAAAAGTCTGTTGAAAATTTTGATTGTTATAAAGAGTGTTGTTATATGAGGATGCCCTTATAGTAATGTCTCTGTATTTAACTAATTTTAATAGGTTATATTCATTCTTTTCCGGATTATCTGTTCGTAATTACTATAGACAGTTAACTGTATTTGGCTTTTAAATAACCTAACCACCAAAGAAGGAAACAATATCACAAAAACCACATGTTCCTCATACTGCAAGTCTGCAACAGTTCATAAAACATCATTGAAAATTAATCTCTGTGATTAGTGTACTCTACAATAGACTAACAGAGACTGTTTTATAAAGTGTTCATAAACTTTACTTCTCATGAATGTTTATTTGCTCAAAACAATAATTTGCTAAGTTCCATCAGTGGATAGTGTGCACACTGATATTCCCCTCGATATATTAATAGACAACTGTTGTATCAGAACATCTTTATACAGATCGACATCTTCAAAACTATCTGTTGCATTGAAACATCTTGACACAGATACACAAGTCCGAACATTCTTACAGTGAGACAGGTATACCACCAGAAAAAGAACCACAAACGAGACCACGAATGTCCGAGCAAAAACACAGCATAAAACTAGTGCATATACATGTTCACATTACAAATTATCTAGTTAAATAGTATACTACCAGAAAAAGAACCACAAACGAGGCCACGAGTGTAAACATCCTCCGGCTTGATTTTGTCTCAAATACCTGAAGGGAATGGAAGAGGCTTAAACCAGCAACACATATATCAAAGGCAAAATGGAATAAAGGTCATATAGTGTAAAATATGTTACCATCTTAAATTTATCCATAGTTCCAGATAAAACACCCCTTGAAGAATCCATATCATTTCCCTGAATAGGCATACCAGGAAATATTTTATAATTATTCATATTGCAAAAGGAATGAAGCATAAGATAAGTTGCAGTGCTAAGGTAACTGACCATTCTGTCGAGCATGCGATTATGAGTATCCACTTCCTCGTGTATATCACCAGACAACTGTTGGATATAAAGCATTGTAAGGACTAAAACAATAGAGTTGACAAGTCCAACGTGCTCATTATCAACTTCAGTAGCAAGCTGTTTCACTTGATGTACGTAAGATAACAGCAGTGGGAGACGATAAACTACTAGTCTCAAACAATTAAGTTGAACTAGAAGAGGAGAACAGCTTTTCTAACCTTTGAACAATCACAGAAAATTACACATGCTCAAGATAACTCGATCGAAAAATCAGGAACCTCTTAGCACCAGCTTTTAGAGATTCGCGTGATTATCTATCCTTTCTTTCTGAGTAATAACACGAAAGAGAACAACTTCTAAGAGAATGTGCTCGGAGTAACAAATTCTGGGATCCATAAAAGAAGTTCTACACATGCTACATTATATTTTCCCAACAGTGATCTTGACAGAGCAAGACCTTCGACACCCAAAGGCATCAATCTTTATGAATGAACAAAAAATTTAGAGGGCAGTGTCAGTGTGCATATGCATTTACAGATAGTCGTCAATTAACTAAAGCAACAGCCTCCAGTAATGAAAGAGTAGTTATAGGTTATCTCATCTCAACTAGTTGGCTTCATATGTTTTGTACCATTGAAATCAGCCATTGACACCCATGACCAAGGATACTTCAGTGAAGACAACCAAGGAAATTCTGTACTGCAATTTAAACCATAAACAATGACCATATAAAGATTCAGGTATGAGAGACTTACTTTTTTGAGAAAACTAACTCTATCTTGCAACCCATCAATTGCCCTCTCATTCTCGTGTTCATCAATTTCGTGCGAAGAGTATGATGAAGAAGCCCTTATGCCACCTTCCTCAATTCCATCAAATAAAGCAGCTCTATTTCCACGTTCCCTGAGTTCAATTAGTATCAATGAATTCCAATAAAGCTGGACGCAAAAAAGAACTACACGTCATAAAAAGTGGCTTTGGTACTGAGAAGGTTCCCCACCCTCACATTCATATGAGGAACAGGTACAGAGGACAGGAGCAAGGTAAAGGTAAAAACTGGCCCGACGGACAATGGCAACATGATAAAAGAGAGGGGCTAGTTTATGCTGTGGAAAAATGTTTAGGCACGGTACTAAAACTGGATCAAGCCTGAAGCTGCATAATTACGTCTCACACCATTTAAAAAGAAGAAAGGGTAGGGGAACGACAAGCTCAGACACACAAACAGGAATTCACTCATAATACTAGAGGAACTAAAAAACATACACACATATAAGGGCTTTAGAACATAGATTTTTCGGAAATTGTGGTTGAATTAATGATAATTAGCACCAATAGAAGCATAAGTAGGATAAGCTAAACCAACCCAATCTTATATTAATGACACATTCTATGGCTCTTTTCCACCTAGGTAAACTAGCAAGTTTAATATGGTCGGATTATGAGAGTTAAAATTAAAGGGGATAACTAAACCTACTTCAGCTAAAAATTAAAAAGAAAAGGTTGTAAAGTGTAACATAATTTCTGGAGTAGAGCAAGTAAATACTCATGTCAATTATAGATACGCAAGGATAGAAAATTGTTTACGGCTCAAACTAGTAATGTAACTTCTCAATCGCATCATGGTAATAAATGAACTACACCTCAATCCTAAAACAGATAGAAGATTATATGAATCCTCCGTATCCATTTTGCCGCTGTTCAGGTCCTCAATGCTGCACAGTTTGTCTTATAAGGCAAATTGAGGGTTCTCTAAAGCTAACAATTTTCTAAATCTCAAACTTATTCAAGTCTCTAACTAGATTAAGAGAACTCAGAATAACACCATGAAAGTACCGCTGTAAGATTAAAACTAAAGTCACCAAACCCATCTCGAAAACCCTAAGAACCATATCAAATGTAAGAAAAGGCTTATGACATTGCTAAGTCTCTACCTACATATGAAAGGCTTATGGCATTGCTTCTTTTTCTTTTATCGATAACTGAGAAATTCATTGTTTCCAATTCAAAATCAATCGACAACCGGTCCGTCCCTCTAACATTCTCCACTTAAATACCAGACTTGATTCACCAGAACTCGAGGCATGTGGTTATCACACATCCAGTATACTACCTTTACCATCTGGGAGCTTAGCTTCTGGCGATGCTACGTCTCTGCTAATGATATTAATTCAAATAAATTACATCTCTAAATGTACACATCCAACGGAATTATTCAAGTATTGGTCCAATTGATCTTTGATGCATGAAAAATTCACTAATAATTACATAAATAAGGTTAAAATTAGACTTTACAAACCTTCGTTAAAGTTAGCTTATGGCAATGCTAAGTCTCTACCAAATCATTGTTATCAAAAGTGAAAAGCACAAAAAAGCTCTAAGGTCAGATGGGGCTTTAAGCGCAAATAAAGCGTGGACTTTAATGAGAAAAGGCGCAATGGTGCAACAACACGTCCAAGACTAATAATGATAAGCATGAATACCAAATTTATGGACAAACATTGCGATAAAGTGAAATATCAATTATCTAGTGTCACCTCTTCAAGAGAGGCTCATTGGCAAGGAAAAGTATGTCTTAGAGCCTTGATGATGACACTGAAGCGCACATAAACCGAGGGGAAGCGCTCAACATGTTTTGAGCCTCGCTTCAGGGCTTAAGCGCGCCTTTGACAACATTGTACCAAATTTATTTTTCTTTTATTGATAACTGAGGAATTCATTCTTTCCAATTCAAAAATCATTAGATAACCGCTCCGCTCCTCTAGCATTCTTCACTTAAATACCATACATGATTCATCAGAACTTAAGGCATGTTCTTATCACACATCCAGTGTACTACCTTCGCAGTACGGGACAAAAGCTTATGGCAATACTACTACTAAGGAGTCATTTGGTTCAAAAACAAATTATGCTGGGATTAGTTATGTTGGGATTGGTCATCCATGAATTATTTCTTATTGACTGTTTGGTATGTTGTATTAAAAGTAACATACCTTGCATAATTTCTAAAAAAACGAAGTTTCTTTAAATCCTGGGATAACTTATTCCACCCTAGGGCACGTATAAGTTATCTCAATACTATTTTTATTCCTGGTTAGTAACCAAACAAGGGATAAAGGAATTGCTAAATTCTTATCCCAGGATTATTTTTGCTTATCCTTCATACCAAACGATCCATAAGGATATTAACATGAAGATACAAATGTCAATATCCAAGGGAAATATTCAATTATTGATCCAGCTGATCTATGATGCACGAATAAGCACATAAATAAGGTTAAAATTAGACGTACTAACCTTCGTGAATTCATATTTACTGAAGATCAATCAATTCAAGTCGAAACTCCGGTTGATGTGAATTTTTTTCCAGTGGATCAGGAGCCACGAATCCCTAAGTTAATCGCAACAATAGATCAAAAATCTGTCCGATAAAAAGCAAATAATAAGATTAATAATTTGGCAATAAAAACATTGAACAATGTACGATCAATTGAATAATTCGTAGATCTAAAAACCTAAAGTTACGATTGTTAGGATCGATCGAAAATTCGCATAGATCGGACTGTGAATTAAGGAAATGGAAGATATTTAGATGCGCCGGAAGATTCTAGTGGAGCGTACCTGGAGCTGAAAAACAAATTCCGGCGGCGGAGGCGGCGGAGAGGAGAAGAATCGGCTGGGAAAATTGCCGGAGAAGTAAGGGCAGCGAATGGGCGGAAATGGAAAATTAACTGACACTGTGAAAGCTGAACTATGTGATGTAACTGTCAAGAAATAATTCACAGTTTAGCTTATTTATGTCATTTCATGTTACTAAAATAGCACATTTATGCTATTATCATTATTAAAATGGTTCATTCATATAATTTTTTATTAACACGACATTAATGAAAATAGTATTGTATAATCGGCCTTAATGAAAAAAATGGCATGAATGAGCCATTTTGATAACGACGGTTGCATAATTAAGTCAAATTATTGATGAGTTGCATAAATGAGTCATTTTTTATAATTCGATGACATATTTACTTGAAACAATATTTTATTTAAACACCACAAAACATTTTATTTTCGAAACTATTCCATTCTTGTTTCGATGAAAAATAGCAAATATGGGGTGAAATAGCTGAGGTGAGCCCGAGCTGACATGAATACTATTGCCACAAAAGTATTTTTATTTCACACAAATTCATTTGCCGATTAATTCATATTTGTGTCGAATTGCCCCACTTAATATAGATAAATACTTATTTGCACTTTATATTTACACCAAATTATATTAATTTATTATAATTAAATGATTTAATAAAGTAAAAATTAAATAATTATGATTAAGTGATAATAGTCCATTGGCAAACACATATAATGTGTGAATTTAACATCACAAAAAGGGTTTCAATTATTTGGAAGCACAAGCCTACTATGAAAATTCATGTTCATGTTATTTTGAAATCAATTCACTAGTGTAAAAGAAATTATTTTTCGTAATTTACTATAATTCATACAAGTTGGTAATGTTTCTCAAATTAAGATATTATCTTGGTCATAGTAATGGTGTTATCGAGAATTCCTTATTAATATAATTATCAATCCTGCTTCAAATTATTTTAATTAAGCATTAGCTAATGCAGATTAAAAAGGAAATTATGGATTATCACTTTCTCAAAAGAGTGATTGCGTTTTACCAGTTGGCTTAAAGTGTCTGATTTGAACTGAAATGAAGTTCTTATATAGAGAACATTAGTATTTAGTTCAAGATGAAATTATATAACTTACTTTTCATAAAATCTAATGACCCTTTAGTTAGTTAATGACTAGTTGTGCACAAATGAAAAAGTTCTAGATCACCGAGTTTCTTGAGAATCGAGGGGTCTAAGAGCAACTGGGGAATCAAAGGGGTCGGGTTCCCTCACCATACCTTGTTGATAAGAGGAAGTCATGCAATGACATGCATGACTTTCACAAAGTTTCATTTGGTTTATACAATTCATTGCTCAGCAAGAAAATCACCTCAGAACAAATCAATCAACATTCAGCATTCAAAACAAAGTATAATTACGAAATTTTCATTCCAAGAGAAGCATCAGGGCCATATACAATGTAAGAAACTTAGACAAAAGTTTTCACCAACTAAAAGTCAGATTAGCTCTACGTTGCTGGTTATCTCAGTTAAAATAACATTAAACTGTACTAAATAGCAACTTTGCTGCCAAACGCTGCAGAGTCGGTCAATGCATCGCAATAATCTAGTTAGGTGACTATTATCTTGGAAACTACGGACCGAATTCAAATCTTCTTTGCCCTTGTTTTCTCTCACTTTGCTTCAGCTATTCTTGTGCGTATTGATTCAGCATTCGACACCTTGCTAACACTGCAAACGAAAAAAAAAATAATCAAATCAAGCCCCTAGGAATTAGAAGACAGCATACAATACTTAAAAGGATCGTCAAACATAGAGGTGGATTCAAGATTTAAGATTATGTATATGGACACGAGAGACGAAACGACAAACCATTAGTTTTGCAAAAATTCCAAAAAGGCCCATTATCAAATTCTCTACCATTATCACACTAAATATTTTTAATGTCTCATTCAAATTGAGTGCGGATGTATGCTCTAAAGGATAGAAATGTAGAAAAAACTTGTGACTTTTTAGACAAAGGAAACGTCCACAAAAAATTAGAGTAATCATCCAACAACAGAAGATAATATCGTGGCCCGAAGATCTCAAAACGGGAGATGTTCAAATATCACTATGAATTATATCAAAAGGCATAACAGTACGAGAATTCGAAGCAACAAAATACAACTTAACATGTTTTCCAAGAGAACAAGAGCGACAAACATGAGAACTATGAGGTCTAGTACACTCAATAAATTTATTTTGTTTAAGGGAAGCAAAAACAGGTGCTCCCGAATGACCCAAACGTTCATGCCATAAAGAATGAGCTAAAGCTGCAAAAGTGGATGGTAATTTGGCTTGATGTGTGGTTGTGGTGATTGGATAAAGCTCGCCCCGACTATCACATCTCATTAGACGCATCCCCGTCTAAAAATCCTTCATGGAAAATCCAAAAGGATCAAATTCAACTGAAACTCAATTATCAGTGGTAAATTTTCTAACTGAAATCAAGTTTTTAATTAATTTAGGTGCGTGAAGGACATTTTCAAAATTAACGGTGGGTTCGGGGGAGACAAGTTTGTAGTACCATAACCACGAATTGAAATTGAATGACCATTTCTGACAATTATACCACGATTATTGCTCAAATTAAAAATAGGACGTGAGATTAACTTGTCAGGACGTCATTTAAGACGGTGCACCGGTGTCCATGTACCAATTTCCATCGAGCGGAGTAAGTCCAAGAGTGTACATCACGGTCTCGATATATGTCGGGGTCGCCACTGCCGAGTAGGCCTGCTGCCATTGGCTCGGCAGTGGCCCAAGAATTCCTAGGTTGTTGCCTGCTGGACCAGCCTGTTGGGCTTGCTAGGTTGCTATATGTAACCTGGGCCTGGCCGAGTTACTGTCGTCTGGATAGGGGCAGGGCGGCACGGCCCAAGGCCACTACCATGCCCATGGTGTCGGCCCCATGGGGCAGTGGGCCGGTACCATGGGGCAGTGGGCCGGTACCATGGGACAGTGGGCCGAGGGCACCATGGGGCAGTGGGCCGAGGGCACCATGGGGCAGTGGGCCGGTACCATGGGGCAGTTTCACCATTTCTTATTGCCCCTGCCACTACCTCCTCCGCGGCGGTTGCCGCTGCCGCGGTTTTTGCTCCCATTACCACCGTTTCGGCCCTTCTGGCCATGATTTGGCGGCAAATTTTCAAATTGTGACGAACTCTCATCGAACGAAGCGGCAACCAAGGTGGAATTTGACATGGTGGATATCTTCTTGGCAGAACCTGCTTCTTCGACAATTAGCATAGAGTGGGCTTGGTAAAATGGTGAAAGAGGATTGCTTTGGCGGATGAGCGTACCCACTCCACTATATGCGTCGGTGAGGCCGACCACTAGTTGTAAAATAAGTCGATTGTTAGTGATCGGCGCGCCGACGTTCTTAAGTTGGTCCGACAACACCTTGAGTCATTGACAATATGCGGAAGCATTGGGAAAGTCTGCCATGTCGGTGGTGGAGAATTTCTATTCAAGAGTAATGGCCTGGGAATTTTTGTTCAAGAGTAATCATCCAACACAAGGAAGACTATTTCCTACATGGTATCAAATTCTAGGGAAAAATCCTAAACCCTAAAATTTTCTATCTCAAACCCCCCCCCCCCCCCCCCGTTCTTCCTTGCGCAGCCGGCTTACCTTCTCCGTCCGATAGCCATGTCTGACTCAAAATCCAATTTTCACCCAGCCCTAGCTGTCTTCAACATCAAATCTCATATCTCCATCACTCTTGAGATGTAAAAGGTCTATTATGTGACATGGGCGGAACTCTTTAAAATTCATTGTCGCTCACACCGAATTATCCATCACATTAATCCGTCGGAAAAAGGCAAGAAGAATGTGCCGAAGACCAATGATGAGAAGGAATTATGGTTGACCCTTGATGCAATAGGCCTCCAGTGGATCTACGCCACAATCTCGAGTGATTTATTACATACTATTATTGAGCATGATTCCACGACTATGGAAGCTTGGGAATGTTTACGTGACATATTCCAAGACAATAAGAATTCCAGGGCCATCACACTTGAGCAGGACGTTTCCACCAATGATATGGAGGATTTTCCCAATGCGTCCGCATACTGTCAATGGCTCAAGGTTCTGTCAGACCAACTCAAGAACGTCGGGGAGCCGGTAACTAACAATCGGCTCTGATACCATGTAGGAAATATTCTCCTTATATATAGTGTTATGAAAATATTTACTTTGCTACAAACTAAGTAACTAATCATTCCTAATTACAAGAGAAATCTAATTCTACCTAATATAGATGTACAATTATAAATGCAATCTAATTCAATTAATCTACCACTTGAATTCTTGATTCTCCCCTTGTTATGTAGATTATGATGTGTGCATTGTTGTAGCAATGAGGCGCCATCATGGAATTCCGCCCAAATTTGTTTTTCAATTCGAAAAATAAACAATTGTTAGTACTAGAAGAAAAACGATAGCTTGAGGCGTGCAATGATTTTTTTCTGAAAGGGTTTAAGTTCTATGTACTGATGCTGCAGAAGGAAAATTTTATGTCTCATTTTCACACGTCCCAACACATTTTAACCAATGATCAGGCGAAGTAGAAATTATTTAGTTCGAATTCTGGTAAAAGAGAAGATAAGATTCCTGATTATTCAGACCTTAACTGAATCATATGTAATGATCAGTATAATATCGTAGTAGTAGTTAATTTTCAATGCATTTGAGTTATATACACCGTGTAAAGATTGTTTACGCTATTAGTGCAGTTTAACATGTGATAGTTACCTTTTTTAACAAGTCACCGGTCAATGCTTATCTTAGAAACCTACCTATAATTACCTCACAAGTGACTATTTTATAAAACGTCAGTGCATAGAACTTGAGCGGAAAGTGATAACTTACTCTGTAGAGAACTCCTCGAGAAGCACTGAGTTTGAGGAAGTTAAGAATGGGCAAAGTGAGGCTATTGACAGTGCTAAATGCCCTGCGCGTGGATTGTAAATATCAGCACGAGAGGGATTGTCGATGTTCTTTCTAACCTTAGCAGAACAAATTGTCTCTTCAATTCCATTCACAGGACCATATTGTCCTCATTCTTGTTCTTGTGAAAATGGTGTCCTAATTACTCGAAGCCCTTCTTGAACACTAACAATGTGACCTCATGTCATCCTGTCCTTGTAAATTCCTTGTTGTTACCTTGGCATAACAAAGGCCGATTCAGAATTTAAACTTGATAGCAGCAGCGGAGTCAATAATTTATACAAGGAAATTCACAAAAATATACTAAGAATGTCGCACTCAAGATTTGAACCTATGACTGAATGCAGTTTTTGAACCCGCTTTGCAAATTTACTAGAATTTTTCCTTTAAGTCAAGGAGATTCAACAGTTTGAATATAACGAAATTTTATTTTTTGTCCAATTGACTTGAAGAAATTTTAGTGATTTTCACATATAATATAATTATATTTCGTGTTGAAAATACTAACTTGTCAACACTAAATGCTTCTGATAGAATTTCTACATCAAACCCACTGAAAACATTGCTAGATCGAACTTGCTCCCTTTGTGTGATGCCACCTTATCGCCTCCCTTTGTTGTTGTCGTCCTTGTTGCGGGTTTCTAGCAATAAAGAACCTCTGCACGTAGTGCATATAACTTAAATTCATATCAAATTTATTACTATGTAAAAACTAAACGTCGTTTTAATTTTGACATTATAGCAGGCCAAGAGAACATTTTAGGATCAACAGGAGAAAAACATTAATGTAAAAAGTCATGAGCAGAGGTAAAAATACGATAAATAGATACATAATTTCGAGTTGAAAAGACAATCAAAAACCCGACAATGATAGAGCGACATGTGATAATAAAAAAGTCTCTTACGTACCCTAGCGTTTTGATCAAGTTAATTGGCATTGTTAGAAGCATCTTCAAGAACAACAAAAACAACTTCTTCATTTCCTTCATTATAGACCCAATTTGCAGCACCTGCTGGAATTTCTACTATATCACCCTGCCTAAATTGTTCAATCCTTTGATGACGATCTTGGAATCGTTTGCTTCTAATTCCCTGTCGAGTTTGTTGAGATGATTGGACCGTCTCGGGGCAACCCGAGTGCGTTATGCCATGAATTCCTCGACCTATTGTTTACATTGAATCATGTACACACAACAATAAGATCATCACTTGAATGAAAAAAAGAATGTTACTTTTCCGTTTTATCTAGTTCACTTATACTGAATCTTAAGTTATAAGATGGTTCATTTGTATTCAAAATGTACGGATCGTGTTCTTCAAATCACAATGTTATTCAACAAATTAACATGAACTTTTAATCAATTATAGAATTTTGATTGATCAGAAAATACTTACTTTTAACCATGAATTCAGATATAGCTTCTTTAAATATTTTAAAAGAAAATTTACATCTTTGAAAACTATACGATAAGTGTCACAAATCAACGTATAGCTAATGATTTAAAATATTTCAAAAAAGAAATTTAATAATATTATAGTCAAAGTAAAAACAGTTTAGTCTTGAGAAAAATCCTCAACTACTAGCACAATTTGAACACGTACTCTGCTAATTTGCAAAAATAACAACTTTTCACGAGTTAGCAACTTTTTCAAAATTAAATCTTGTGGTCTTTGATTTGGAAAATTAAAACCTTCACATAAAATGGGACGAAGAAAGTATATACATATATTAGTAACATTTTTGTTCACCTTGAACAACATAGGCAAGGAGTGGAGAATTGGTATAAGAAGGCAAGAGAAGGCTTCTGGATTGAATAACATGTCGAACAAGTGAAACTCCAGCACACTAAAATTATTGATTATTGAATCAAAAACTTCAGTTACTCCAGCTTCAGCTTGCATTCTAAAATATGGCTCTTGTGGATTAAGCCTGTTAATTTGACACTGCCCTTGTTGTTGTTGGTACCTATTGAAAATTAAAAAGAATATAAATAATAGCAAAAAAGGTTAAGAGAATAAAGAGAAAGCTAAAAAATTAACTTTGGTCATGCAATGGAAAACAATAAAGTGAATATGCCTATTTATAGGCTAACCTTCAAACAAAAAACATCAGAAATATCCTCTAGCAACTAGCACAATTTCGAGGATGTAGTATGTTGATTTGCCAAAATAACCACTTTTATGGCCAGTTAGCAACTTTTTCAAAATTAAGCCATGAGTCTTTGGTTTGCAAACATATCTACTTTTTATGATCAATTGGAAACTTTATCAAAACTAGACCTTGTGATCTTTGATTTGCAACTTATCAATTTTATGGTTAATAGGCAACATTTCAAAATTAGACCATGTGTTCTTTGATTTGCAAAAATAACAACTTTATATGGCCAGTTAGTAACTATTTCAAATTAGACCACAGGTCTGAAGACCACATGGTCTAAAGTTTAAAATTCAAAACCAAATATTCAGATCACAATTCGAGCACGTATGTACTCTGCTGATTTGCACAAATAATCACTTTGATGGCCTTGTATTTAAAACTTGGCAACTTTTACAAAATCAAACATGTGTTCTGAAGTTCAAAATCTTGTTGGAAATTTACTAATGTGGAATTGAGTTTATCCCGACTTTAATGACTTAAACACGTGGACCCCGCATGTCGGAAACATTGTTTCTTCGCACATGCCTAATTTACCAAGTTAGTAGATAATGCTAGTGCCAAGTATCGTCAAATTTCATTAAGAAATGAAAGAGATATTGGTACACAAAGTAAGGTGTTTGAGACATGAAAAGATGGAGTGTCTTTGGCCAAAAATGACAAATTTCCCTCATTGGTAGAAGATGGAGAGTTTATGATATATATAAACTCTAAGTTTGAGTAAGGGTTTGGGATCCCAAGGGGTAACCCATGTGTTTAGAAAGGAGAGGACCTAGGTGAGCTTGGGTTTGGGGATAAGCCCCACACGCGCTACACCCGCCCGTCCGGTCCGAGCTGTTGCTTTCTTCCGAAACTTTCTTTTTGGTCCCTGAAATGTTAACTATTTACATTTTGGTCCCTGAAATTTTCGGAACGTTACAACAGTTCTTGAAGGCACTAACAAGCGTGACTGTTCAACATAACATAACGGTGAAGACACCAACAGACATGACTGTTTGCCTCCCTTTTTGCTTTTATAAATTGAATAGTTCTGTTCAAATTACAAATTACGGAACGCAGAACACACAACAAAAAATCTTCTCTTCTGTTAAGAACATACAGAAAACAGAGAATTAGAAACTCAAACAAGGAATTTGTTCTTATTCATTTTCTTCGCTAGAATCAACTGTATTTGCTTTGTACGGTTGATTAGTTATTATTTTATCTTGGAAGTCTATTGCCCAATACCGTAAAAGCATTTATACGAGATAATTTTGTCTTAAAGACAGAGAGCCATCTCTCGACTCAACGTTTCTTTTGTTTAACTTTCGGATACATTTTACCCCAACTTTTATCTACAATTTTAAGATAAAATTTTATAAGTGTTCGAAAGATGTAAGTCAACAGTTGTGTTTCCAGTTCTGGTTCTAATTCTGGGCTTGGCTTTGTTTCTGTCAACTGTTCTGTTGACAGTCTAGTTAACAATTACGTTGGTGGTTCTGGTTCTACTCTTGTCAACAATTATGTTTCTAGTTTTGATGTTGTTGTTCAAGGCATTGCAGCTGGTTATGTTGTTGCTGTTCAAAGCACTGCCTCTAACGCTGATCAAGAAAATGTTGTTGTCCCTGCTCCTAATAGTTTTCAAAGAAAATGCCCAGGTAAAGTTCTGGATAACATTTACAACAAGAGAAGGAGACTAAAGATGTTGTTCTATCTGACTGCGTTGAGCCTGTCACGGTCTCAGGCAGAAGATCCTCATTTTGGTGGGGATGCACTGGACACTCAGTCTAACACAATGACTGAAGTGGGCCAAAATATCCAGGTCACAAATGACCTGAAGGCCAAGAACAAACGCAAGGCAGAGGCTAACATTGTACAAGACGAGGGTAATCCTTCAGATCTTGACGACAAGGTTGTAGATTTCTCGGTTGTGGTGCTATAGGCAAATCTGGTGAATAACCCAAGGTAATGGTGGATAGACACGGGTGCAACCCGTCATATCTGCTCTGACAAGGATGCATTCTCCTCTTACGCCCCAGTCATAGACAATAAACTGTTCATGGGCAACAACGCCACCTCTGAAGTTCAAGAGGTTAGAAAGGTTGTCCTCAAAATGACTTCAGGAAAAAAGCTTACTCTGAATGAAGTTATGCACGTCCTTGACATCTTCAAGAACTTGGTTTCAGAGCCACTGTTGGTCCAGGCTGGTTTTAGGCTAGTTTTTGAGTCCAACAAATTCATAATAATTAAGAATGGTATATTTGTAGGAAGAGGCTTCGCATGTGACGACCTCTTCAAAATTAATGCTATGTCTGTAATCCGTTCATCTAATGAAGCAAAGCCTTCTACCTACTTGCTTGAGTCTTCTAATCTATGGCATCATAGATTAGGATGCGTTAACTACAAATCCATTCAAAAGTTAGTAAAGTTGGAATTGTTTCCTTCCTTCGACATAAACCCTCAACATAAATGTGAGGTGTGCGTAGAGGCAAAATTACCCAAATCATATTTCCATTCTGTCGAAAGAAACACCGCTCCTCTAGAACTTATTCACGCTGATATATGTGATTTAAAGTTTGTGCAACCTAGAGGGGGGAATAAGTAATTTGTGACTTTCATTGATGACAGTACAATGTATTGTTATGTTTACTTGTTGAAAAGTAAAGATGAAGTGTTTGAAGCATTTAAACACTATAAAGCAGAAGTTGAAAATCAACTAAACCTACAGATTAAGGCAATTCGTAGTGATAGATGGGATAATACGTAGCACCGTTTGAAGAATACTGTGCTCAATTTGGCATTGTTCATCAAACGATCGCTCCTTACTCGCCTTAGTCTAACGGTATTGCCAAACGCAAAAAATCGTACGTTAAAGGAAATGATGAATGATTTACTTATCAATTCTGGTTTAGCCCAAAACATGTGGGGCGAAGTGATTCTTACCGCTAATAGAATTATCAATAGAGTTCCGCATAAGGGTAAGGATAAAACTCCATATGAATCATGGAAAGGAAAGAAACTCACTTACAAATATTTGAAAGTGTGGGGCTGTTTGGCAAAGGTCGAAGTACCTAAACCAAAACATGTCAAAATTGGACCTAAGACCGTAGATTGCATATTCATCGGATATGCAAATAATAGTAGTTCTTATCGGTTCTTAGTGTATAAGTCGGAGATACCTGATATCCACGAGGATACGATCATGGAATCAAGTAATGCTTAATTCTTTGAACATATCTTTCCTAGAAAGGAAAAAGAGATAATTTCGTGCAAACGAAGTTATGAACAAAATACTCAAAACAAACAAGACCCGGGAGTCTCTGATTATCCGGAACTAGACGTTCCAGATCTACATGACTCAGAAGTTACTGACTATCCGGAACTTAATATTCCAGACCTACAGAACTTAGGGGTCCCAGAGGTTGAACCAAGACGAAGCAAAAGGGTCAAAAAGGACAAAACCTTTGGTCCAGACTTTCTAACCTATATGGTTGAAAATGAACCGAGGATAATTAAAGAAGCATTGTCAACTCCAGAAGCACCGCTTTGGAAAGAAGATATAAAAAGCGAAATAGATTCCATCATGCAGAACCATACTTGGAAAATGGTTGATGTTCCTTCGGGAAGCAAACTTTTGGGTTGTAACTGGATACTCAAAAGAAAGTACAAAGCAGATGGAACTATTGACAAGTATAAATCCAGATTAGCAGTCAAAGGCTACAGACAAAAGGAAGGCCTCGATTACTTCGACACATACTCCCCTGTGTCTAGATTAACATCCATAAGGGTATTCATAGCCACTATAGTTTGCATGACCTTGAGATACATCAAATGGATGTTAAGACAACTTTCCTACACATAGAGTTGGAATAGGAAATATACATGGAACAACCCGGGGGTATGTGATTCTAGGTCAAGAAAAGAAAGTATGTCGACTTGTTAAGTCTCTGTACGGACTCAAACAAGCCCCGAAACAATGGCATGAAAGTTTGATAATACTTTATAATCAAAAGGTTTCTCCATAAATAAATGTGATAAATATATCTATATCAAAGGGAACTCTGACCCGTTTTCATGATATAACTTTACGTAGATGACATGCTCATCACCGGAAGTAGTCTTAACTTAATCCTGGAAACCAAGAATATGTTGAAACAATGTTTCGACATGGGTATTGCATATGTAATCTTAAGAATTAAAATTTCTAAGACACATGACGGGCTGGTCTTATCTCAATCTCATTACATTAAAGATGTTTTGAGGAAATTTAATGTATTTGACAGTCCCTCTTGAAGACACCAATGGATATGAATCATAGAATTGATAAAAATCGTGGTGCACTCGTATCCCAGAAGCGATATGCACAGGTCATTGGTAGTTTAATGTACATTACAAACTGCACCCGACCAGACATCGCTTATCCAATCAATAAGTTGGCTATATTCACTCGTAATCATGGAAATGATCACTGGAAGGCGTTAAATCTGATACTATAATATCTGAAATATTCGCTGACTTATGGATTACACTATTCAAGATATTCAGACGTACTCGAAGGATACAGTGGTGCAAACTGGATATTGGACATAAAGAACACCAAATTCACTAGTGGGTATATTTTTACAATTGGTGGTGGGGCTGTGTATTGGAAATCCTCTAAGAAAACATGCATCGCTCGATCCAAGATGGATTCAGAGTTTATCGATTTGGACAAAGCAGGAGAAGAAGCAAAATGTCTTCACGAGTTCTTAGAGGATATCCCTTGTTGGGATAAACCATGTGACAACCAATCGGCTTTAGGAAGGGCACGAAGTAATATGTACAACGGCAAGTCTAGACATATTCGTCGGAGGCATAAGACCGTTAGGCAGTTTATCACTACGGACGTCATTTCCATTGATTACGTCAAATCAAAGGATAACTTAGTGGATCCATTAACTAAAGGTCTACCCCAAGATCAAATATTATGTCTGTCTAGGGGAATGAACTTAAAATCCAAACAATAAAAATCTTTATGGTGGTAACCCCACCTTACTGACTAAAGATCCCATGAATTTGGTTCAATGGGAAAACTAAACTATAGAGGTTCAGTTTAGCGCTTCACTTGAAGTAAGAGCACTTCATATTATCATTCTTTAAAGAATGATAACTCCAAAGACGTTCCCGCGATAGACATTAAGTGCTACCTGCATAATGGGTAAATGATAAGTTTCTGAAACTTTTAATGATTCCTAACACTTGCGAGTGGGGTAGAGAAATATACCTTATAGGAGATCACCTATTTAAGTGCGAAGACATGTAGCTTCAAATGTACGCACTTAAGAATCCAAGCGTTGTCCATGGCCACAACGGACAAAACAATAAGAGGAAATGAATAAGGAGAGTTATTGTGTTGATATCATTGTCTTGGTTTACACTAAACACTGACGGTTCAAGACAACGCGTTCACCGCGCATTAAGTAAATCCGATGGTAATCCACTAAGGAAGGTTTAAAGCCGAAAGCTACTTTTCCTGATGTAATATCTTTCCGCTGAAAGATTGCTGAACTTTGGCACCCTGTGTGCACCAATTCTATTTCAAGAGGGGATTGTTGGAAATTTACTAATGTGGGATTGAGTTTATCCATCTTTAATGAATTAAAAACGTGAGCCCCGCATGTCGGAAACATCGTTTCTTCGCACATGCCTAATTTACTAAGTGAGTAGTTAATATTAGTGTCAAGTATCGTCAAATTTTGTTAAGAAATGAAAGAGATATTGGTACACAAAGTAAGGTATTTGAGACATAAAAAGATGGAGTGTCTTTGACCAAAAATGAAAAATCCCCCTCATTAGGAGAAGATGGAGAGTTTATGATATATATAAACTCTAAGTTTGAGTAAGGGTTTGGGATACCGAGGTGTAACCCATGTGTTTAGAAGGGAAAGGACCTAGGTGAGCTTGGGTTTGGGGCTAAGCCCCACACATGCGTCGCCATCCCCCGCCCGCCCGTCTGGTCCGGTCCGGGCTCGGGTTCGGGTCATGGGTCACGGGCTGTTGGGCTGTTGCTTTCTTCCGAAACTTTCTTTTTGGTCCCTGAACTATTAACTATTTATATTTTGGTCCCTGAAGTTTTCGGAACGTTACAACGGTTCTTGAAGACACCAACAAGCGTGACTGTTCAACAGAACATAACGTTGAATACACCAGCAGACATGACTGTTTTCCTCCCTTTTTGCTCTTATAAATTGAACAGTTATGTTCAAATTACAGAGTACGGAACACAGACAACAAAAAATCTTCTCTTATGTTCAGAACATACAGAAAACAGAGAATCAGAAACTCCAACAAACAATCTGTTCTTATTCATTTTCTTTTCTAGAATCAAGTGTATTTGCTTTGTACAGTTGATTAGTTGTTGTTTTATCTTGGGAGACTATTTTCCAATACAGTAAAAGCATTTATACGGAGCAATTTTGTCTTAAAAACAGAGAGCCATCTCTCGACTCAGCGTTTTTTTTGTTTAACCTTTCGGATACACTTTACCCCAACTTTTACTACAAATCTGCTACCTGATTTGAAGTGTAAAATTCAAAAAACCACTTGTATAATTTAAAAACAATAGAAATTCTTTAAATACAGACTACAAAAGTGGCCACCTAATGTAATTAACATCTTTATAATCTTAAGTCTTGACTGACAAATTGTGAAAGTTAGTGCTTCATCTTAACAAACAAAAGGAATATGTGAAAACTTTGAATTATTATTAATTAAACAGTACCCTTGTTGAGCAAAGTTGCCCTGCAAAAGCAAAAGGAAACTCAAGAAAAGAGAAAACCAAGTAGTAGCCATGATGATTACATAATTGTTCTAAGTAGTAGAATGAAGAAATTGAAGTGTTTTTATTATTGAGTTGTGATGGGAAGTGGAGAGTAGGAAATGAGGGGTATTTATAGTAGTGAAGATTATAAATTAAATATTACCATTTTGACACATTGCAAAAGAGATATAAAAAGTTTTGTGCCATTTTGCACTTTGCATGGCTACTAAACCTTGCTGCCTTACACAATAAGTTCAAATTTTCTTCATGCATGTTTTCTTCACTCATCCTTGTGTAAGTGGCTACATAGCTATGAGAATAGTACAAAGTTATATTCAGGTGAAACTTTTGTTTTTATCTGTATGTTTCGATGGGTAGTTCTTGTGTTTAAAGTTCAATATGTCATATATTACTCCCCGTCTCAATTTATGTGATATCATTTTATTTGACATGGAATTTAAGAAAGAAAGAACGACTTTTGAAATTTGTAGTCTAAAACAAGTCTTAGATATATGTGTGGCTATAAATTATCTCATTAAAGGCAAAATTTCTAAATATAGAAAGGTGACATTCTTTTTGGGATAGACTAAAAAAGAAAGTGTACCACATACATTGGGACAAAGAGAGTATTATTATTATTATTATTATTATTATTATTATTATTATTATTATTATTATTATTTCAACAGAGTAATTCTGAATAAAATAGAAAACAGGAAGTCCATCACTAAAATAAATGAATTTAACTTCATAAAAGCATTAACTAAGTATGAAATCGGCCAAATTGAACAAATGATAAATCAAAATTATGTTATTTTGTTGGGAATTAAAGAGTGGAGAACGAGTAGGTGTGTCGAACGATTAAATTTTAATTTCGTGTTATTGTGAAATTCGTCATCAAGATGGATTGCCTTTCGCGGACGGAGACACTAAATTAGTTTTTTACACCATTAGGTTGATGAGATACCTTAGTTAATAACACATGAAGAAAAAAGATTTAAAATTTTTAGGTTTGAGATTTTACTCATTTTGAATTATTGGTTCTAATTTTATAATTTGTACATATTAGTAAATGAAATTCTTAAGACAAGTACATAATTTGAATCAAAATTACTGAATTCTTCCGAACCCACTTCCTACATTCTAACTCCGCCCCACATTAATAATAGGAGTTGTTACGTGTATGATCCTAATTTGGTAGCTTTAAGAAATAAAATAAATAACCAACTTTAATAATCATTTGGTGGCAAGCGAGGAGTCGCAAAACCCCATAAATATTAAATCGTGAACTTGCCTCTAACTAGGGCTGTTCAAAAATCGGTCCAGACCGGCAAAATGGACCGAACCGGACCAGAAAAGACCGGACCCAATACAACTGGTTCGGTCTTCGGGTCGGGAATTTTTTTTTCCTGAGTTCCAGTCCTGTCCGGTCTAAACCCGAAATAACCCGGAACCGGACCGGAACAGACTCAGTTATAAAAATAAAGAAATCCTTTACGTTAGGCTATAGTCGATTTTGGGATTATTTTTGGACATGAAGTTGTAATATGTGACTTAGTTCTTCTTATTTTCTTATACTTTAATTGCATTTTTTTAATCTCTACTGCCCATGAACAGTATCTGTATGGTCAGTAGTGATAAATATCCAAGTACTTTAAGCTTCAATACATGAATTTTGATCAAATTTAAAAGAGATTAAATTAGTCAAATTACCTCAACGTACCAGATTTATAACAAAGCTAATGCAAAGCAAATTGAACTTTCTTTAGAACTGGTCCGGTTCGGGTTTTAGACCGGACCTGCCAGTCAGGTCCGGTCTGGTCCAGGACCGATAATTGCCAATCCGATCTTCGGTCTTCCAATTTATAATTTCCGGTATTCGGTCCGGTCCGGTTCGGGTTTGGACCAGTGAACAGCCCTACCTCTAACTATAGTTGAAGTTCATTCTTACATCTTTGCATGTAGTCTACACACAATTTTTTTGTCTCTCATTATTATCAGAGGCAGAGCCATAATTTAGAGCTTATAGAGTTTGATATGCGACAGAACTCATACTCGTCAGAATTACTCGAGTCTGGGTTCACATTTAAATATTTATACATATTTAATTAATTTCTTAATATAAGTACAAGTCATAACAAAAGTTATTGGATCATCTGAACCCGTGACTAATACTCTCCCTCTGCCCCTGATTGATATATGTTACTCCCTTCGTTTCAAAATATTTGTCTTGCTTTTTTTTAGTCCGTTGAAAAAAGAATGTCTTTTTTTTTGGCAACTCTTTAATTCCAACTTTCCACACAACATGTTTAAGACCATAAAATTAAAGGACATTTTGATACATTCTACATATTGTTAGTTAACAATCACAAAATTCAGAAGTTTTCAATAGTTTCTTAAACTTCGTGGATGACATTGCTTACACTTACAACATAGAAGGGAGTGAACAACCGATTTTTATACGAACAAGCCAAGATCATCTCACTTAGAAGCTGCTTTTGAATTCTGCGATACATCAAAACCTCATCGGAAAGAGGTTGATTCTTGTCTAACCGGAGAACCGTGGTTTGGGCCTACTTTTCAGATCCGGGTTGTTCAGAAGCCTTTGTACATTACAATTGAAAACCACGATAGGGTAAAGAAAGGAAATCTTCCCATTGAGTCACCCACTTTCTATCGTGTCTGATTTCGATCGTTCCTAGGACAGTAAGAATGAAATTGCCTGAACGATATCAGCCAGAGCACATTCCCTCACAACTTATTTTCTTCTCAAACACTTGCTATTTCATTTTCTCTTAGATAGGATACTTTCATGTGTTAAGCATATAGCCTTTAATCACATTTAGTCGACTCTAAATTCAATCTCTGAGGAAGAGAAAGATATTTGTCTAACTACTAAGAAAGTGAGAGGGGGGATTTCATTAAACTCGAATGAAGTGAGAGGGCGACTGAAAAAGAGACTCGACCTAAAGAGAGAGAGAATTAGACTAGAGGCCTTATGCCAATCAACATCGTTCGTTCTCCCTGCCCGGGAAGAACTTATTCCTATGATTATTCAGTGATGGATTTTCTCCTTTTAGGATTAGGTTTTTGTTCCGTGTTGTGATAATCTCATTTCTATTTTTGGGTCTTAAAGTTTTTCTTTCTAGAAAGATCACCACGCCGAGGGCTGAGCATCGCCAAATGATCTTATGGATCACATATCCCATCTTTTAGACCTTTTTCCACCAGTCTTTTAGGCCGGACACCTTGTTTCTCTTCATTTCATTTCAGGAAGAAGAAGAAAGGTGAAGTTTTTCTATCTAATTGAGGATGAATTACAGTAAAGTTATGAATTCAAGATAGTAAAGAATAAGACTGAGGTCGATAAGGGCATTACTGGTAATTGCTAAGGTGTTTTCTGAAGTCTTAACCATTGGCTAACGCTAATATCTAGCTATGTTTCCAACCTTTCATTTCATGCTAGAGCACGAGAGAATGTTGAGTAATGATTTCAGCAAGAGCATCCAGACGGACTACTATAGTGAGTCTAGTGACTATTAGAGTAGAGTGAAGTGGGAAGACAACACTAGAGACATTAGTGTGGATATTCTGACAAAAAAAATAGACATTACATGCCTTCGGAGAGTGCTTTGTCGTGCTAGATCACTGACATATCCTTTTTTGTCTTTATTTGACCCCAAGAATGGGTTGGGTCAAAATGACTGTCTACAGAGAGAGGAGAAGGGCTTCGAAGCCTAAATTCAATCTAGAAATCTCGCTGGAAAATTAGCCATATCGATCTAGGTGGTCCACAGTGAGAAAGCCAAGCGAAGCAAGAGAGAAGATGCCCGACCGAGAGAAATTCAGAGTGAAATCAATTCTATTTTCAGGCAACCCCATCAATACTTAAGGGCTCAAAATGGTGGATTGGAAATGGAGCTAGCACTGATTTCTGGTTCCACCCCTGGCTCTTTGATATTCTTCTCATTGAAAGTACCCTCTCTTATTGACCAGGTAAACTTCATATGAAAAGCTTTTTTTCTTTATTTTATCTTCCTAATTCCTCAAGTAAGCTTCATGCCAGTCTGACTAAGGTAAGGGGGAAGACCTCATTTCGTCATTCATATCTATTCGTCTTAGCCCTGCTTCGGTGATTCAATCCGACATTTCATTTCCCCATTCATCATTTAATTTTTCACATCTAAGAGTTGATCTTGCAAAAGGAGTAAAGCGCGATAACAAACAATTTGTGATATGTCAAATCAAAATCAGATAAACATTTTTCAACGGAGGAAGTAAATACTTTTAAGAAAGTAACAATTAAAAGTTGTGTCATTTGTATTGTCTTTTTACTAGAATATAGGCCTTGTTATCTTAGACTCAAGTATCTGTAAAGAGATTAGTGTATAATTTCGTTATAGCAATTTAAGCATATCCAAAATAGGGTAGGCAATGGAGAAACTGCTCAATTGCCATTAGAATCCAAATTAATTATTATTATTCCGAAGTTTTGATAGTTAAACACATTATCTAGTTCTAAACACTTCCAAATTCCTTTCAAACCTCATTTTTTGTTTTTTGGTAATTAATATTCCCTTCGTTTCAATTTGATTGTCTAGTTTGACTTAAATTGTCAACTTACTAAATATAGAAAGAGATACTATTTTTGGAACATACCAAAAAAAAGTAAGACACTTATAGCCTGTTTGGCCAAACTTCTAAAATCAGTTTATTTTTAAGAGTGCTTTTCAAAAAAGAACTTTTGGCAAAAAGCAGTTTGTGTTTAGTCAATTAATTTTAAAAGCACTTTTGAGCAGCAATTAGTGTTTGGCCAAACTTTTAGAAAATGCTTCTAAGTGATTTCACAAAAATGCTTTGGGGCAAAAGCTATTTTTTTAGCTTCTGAAAAACTGTTCTTCCCAGAAGCACTTATTTTCTCCCCAAAGCTTGGCCAAACACCTCACTTTTCTAAAATAAGCACTTATTAAAAAAAAGTACTTTAAGAAAAAATAAACTTGATCATAGAGGCTAATAAATTGAGATGGAGAGAGTAAAGTTTTACTACCAAAGTAAATGATCTTTACAAGAAACTTTGTGACTGAGTAGTGGACATACGCCTCAAAACTGTTGAAAATTTGCCTTTGGCGGGAGTTGCATCCGACCAACTTTAACGGCTTAAACACTAGTGTTCTGCATGTTGGAGAATCCGGTTCTTCACACGTGCTTAATCTACTAAGTAAGTAGATAACCTTAGGGCTAATGACCGTCAAATTTCGTTGAGAAATGAAAGAGATATTGGTCCACGAAGTGAGGTGTTTGAAGCATGGAAAAGTGTGGTATTGAGATCAATTCTCCCTCATCGGTGGGGGAAGAAAGAATTATTTTGTTTATAAGTCTCAAGGTTGGCTTGGGGTTTGGGACCCTAAAGGGTATCCCATGTGTTTAAAGGAGGGAGGACCTAGATGTGCTTCGGTTCGAGGAAAGTCCACACGTGCGCCGCCACCGCCCGCCCGTCCGGTCCGGGTCGTGGGTTGTGGGTCTTCTGATATTATCTTTTTGGACCAGAATTATTTTATATGTACAGTTTGGTCCCTGAAGTTTCAAAAAAGTCAAATTCGGCAGAGAACTTTGCTATATGTACAGTTTGGTCCCTGAAGTTTCAAGAAAGTCAGATTGGGCAGAGAACTTTGTGGTTTCTAGAACGTCAAACAACACTCAATTCAGCCATTTATTTTGGCTGAATTAATCTTCCTAAATGTCAATCCGTTGCACATCAATTCACCATTTATTTTGGTGAATTACTACCTCCATAATTGTCATTACTTGGCCAGTAACAGGCAATTATATGGGCAGTTGGTAAGCCTCTCCTTCAACTATATAAAGGACCCTTTGCAC
Source organism: Anisodus tanguticus (assembly GCA_034509755.1). Taxonomy (NCBI): domain Eukaryota; kingdom Viridiplantae; phylum Streptophyta; class Magnoliopsida; order Solanales; family Solanaceae; genus Anisodus; species Anisodus tanguticus. Next base: position 47,404,268 of record CM067554.1, on the reverse strand, counting down.
CATTGTTGAGATACACACAAAACAACTGAAACGAAATCAGTTCTTCCTACTACCTTCCAGCATCATTTCATTACTCAAAATTCTTCACGGTAGCACTTGAGTTTCCTTTGCTCATTTGTTCATTTGCTGTTTTATCTTGGGAGATAATTGTCCAGGACGTAGAAAGGATACATACGGGGCAATATTGTCTTAAAGACAGAGTGCAAACACTCGACTCAGCATACCAAAAACTGATCCAGTTTATTGTTCAAGTTTATTGTAATTCCAATTTATTGTTCAAGTTAATTGTAATTTCAGTTGCTTATAATACTTAGCAGTTACTTATTTCCGTTTTCTGCACCATTGTAACCAACAAAAACTTCAGCCAAAACACAACAACTCATGAGTTCAAAATGAAACAAAAGATAACATATATAGACTAGCCAACAAAAGACCCTCCTATATATACACAATGTAGGTAGGATAGGAATTAATAGGCATTTGGCTATATAATTCAATTTTTTTCACTTCATAGAGTTGAAGTTGAAGTTGAAGTTGAAGTTGTGTTTGATTTCAAAAGTAAAAAGTGAATTGAAAAACGGGTTCATTTCTCAATCACAAAGTTTCTTGTACAAATCATCTACTTTGTGACTGAGAATTTGTTTGGCTGAAGTTTGAGACATATGTTTGTGTTAGTGAAAATGAGTTGAAAAACAAGTCCTTTTGTTTTCCTTAGAACTTTTGAGTTGCTGAAGTTTGAGGCACATGTCCAATTTTTACTTGTCATCCACTTTTGATAATAAAATTTAATTATTTACCAAAAAAATATGTACAATCAGCTATCAGAAGCTATTGGGAATACAAGGTTCAAAGTAGGGCAGCCGAATGCAATTGGTAGCCTAAAACAAATTAAAAGGTTTCATGTATATATAATAAAATCAACTTCTATATTTGTTGCACGTGCATTTTGTGTGTCACACGTGCATTTTGTGCATCACACATACATCTTTATCAATTAGTAATTTTTTTCTTTAATCACATATGTATTATCAAAATACCAAGATAAAAAGTAGAAATCAATTATTTCTAAACTAGGAAAATTACATAGCTAAAATAAAATTAAATATCACTAAGAAAAGACATATATAGTCGCTAATGTAATTGTTAAAACGTACATTAAAAGAAGCTATGTGTATGTAGTCACAAGGCATCACGGTTAATTTAATAAAAAGTATTATTCAATCAAATTTTTTAGAGTACATTGGAATAAGATTTAGAAAAAAATATATATCTTTAGCCACAAAATAGATGTAATTGCAACGGCAATTTGGGTATGTCATCAGTCTATTCATTCAATAACAATGTAATTATGTGAAATACATTATTGCACGAGAGGATGCGTACATGCTCAATCTGTTTAAATTCGATCAAACAGATATGACACGTATTATCCGTGAAATTTATGTCAATATTGTACTAATGAATATTGTACAAGAGGACATCGAGTGATGACTCTTTTGACAACGTTATTGTGCCTCATATAATAGATATGATCCCCCTTAAAAATAAAAATAAAATAACTATAACTATGAAGACCGCCTTCTATGTGTTCTTTAGTGTATTTTGTTTAGCTTAATTAGTTGTGTTAGCTACTGCTCCCTTTTGTTCGAATGCACTTTATACTGCTTTAATTCTTTATCTGAGTTTGATCGTTTCTCTTACTTTACTCTTTACTATTGTTTTACTCATGCTTTGTTTGATTGCATTGCTTGTGATTATGCTTTGTCTTGAGCCGATGGTCTCCCGGAAACAACCGCTCTATCTACCAAGGTGGAGATAAGGTGTACACTCTACCCTCTTCAGACCCCACGATGTGGGATTTCACTGGGTATGTTGTTGTTGTTGTATGAGGACCGCCTCCAATACAAACCCCTTGAAATGGTCTTTTGACGTGACGCGATCAATCCAAGACAAAATTATTAAGATTTGTCTCGTCCAAAAGTAAGCAAAAGAAAATACGAAAATTAAAATTAATTCCCAGTTGAAGAGACAAATCTAGAACCTCATTTAGCATATTCGTTAGAAGCCTCTTTTGGAAGACTCAATTCATTAGATAAGCCTAGTATATAATACTAATATGTGATTCCTTTTTAAAAAATGATACTAATTGACTCAAGTTTTTCTTATGATGCAAGGATGTACGTGTGACGTACGGGATACACGTGTGACGCGCAGAAAATTACATGGCTAAACTAAAATTAAATATCACTAAGTCAAAACATAAATAATCACTAACTTAATTGCTAAAACATACATTAAAGAAGCTATGTGTATATAGTCACAATCCATCACAGTTAATTTAACAAAAAATATAATTAAATCAAATATAAATATTTCCCATCAATCCCCTTTACTATAAATACCACCATATTACTGAAAAATATATATATCATAGAGACAATCATTATTAGGGATAAATGTACTTGAACACGTTCGTATTATTAATAAGATTAATATTTATGGCATTTGCTATTATTGAATTATTGTTTGATTGTTTGCAATTATTCATATATGTGCATCCCTTGAACTTACGTTGTCATTAATAGAGTGAGATATTAATGATAGAACGTAACTCTCAAAATAGCCTCGACTAATGATCATCGAGAATGGGATATCGATGATATGCTATAAGTCGACATGTGGTCTGCATCACATTCTTGGAGAATGTAGTATGTCTCACCTGCTACTAGTAATAGTTACTAGTGATGGACACATGGATACTTTTGAAAAGTATTAGTATACCCTGTTAATAAACTATTTGTTATACAATGTCTAGAGTGTTATCAGTGTGTGAGAGATAAATGTCCTTTGACTTGAGGTCAATACACACCTTGTTTACAGAGTAATGTACTTTGACCCTATCCTAAGATTAATCTCCTTATAGGATAAGATACGGCTTGTGTTGGGTACATTATGATGTAAACTAAGGTAGTAGTTGAGCCAAGAATAGGATTCATTCCTCGATTGGATATTCGAGAGAGCACTCAACTTCTCAGTGATATTAGGTCGACCAAGTCATTGGCCAATGCAAGAGACATATTTAGAATATGGTCTAGTTGTCGACTAATATAGATGAGATAAAGTGATCAAGCCATTTGGATAGACACATGGAAAACCTAAGCTTGATCGAGTGTGTCGTGAATGAAAGAAGTTTATCATCTCACATAAATGTTGGATTCATGTAAACGTACTTCACATATTGAGTTCGTCGTACGGCGCAGTCTAGGAGTTCTGTATGGACCGTAATTGGATTAGTGTCAATATGCGAAGGCCTATAGGGTTACACTATGTCGATTGTCTCTTCGATCTATGGGTGTATTGAGAAAGTATTAAATATTCAATTTGGAATCGAGATATTTAAATTGATAATAACTATGGGATAATTTCTATTAGATGGAAATTATTTAATTAAGTCAAAATTGGATTTTGGATTTAATTAAATCTGCTGAATATATAAACAAAAATGAGGAACGTTATTGGACGTAAGGCGCCGCGGCGCCGACCCGTTAGTGGGCCCAGTCAGACTGACCCACTGCACCTCGATTTTTGGGCCAGGCTTAAAGCTCAACCCTAGTCCATTTTCTGACCTAAATTTCACTATATATACAGCACTACCCCATTGGTAATCACACACTTATTCTATTAAACAATTCTAGACTTAGAGTCTAGAATAAAACTCTCTCAAACCTCTGCCAAGATTTCCTGACTTTCTTGACAAAGGAATACACCGCAGCAAGGTGCTTGAAATCGAAGGGTACAATCGCGTGTCCACCCTTTAGTAAAGATTCCAGATATTGTAACCTGTAAGTTTCTTGTTTGAAGTTTTCTTTACAGGTTTTTGATTGTCATATAACTATACCAAATGAAATTGTTGGGGTAAGTAAAATAAGTTTTAAACTTTCATTGTGCTTTACTTATGTGTTTTGAACCCAATAAAACCCTACAATGGTATCAAAGCTCAGGCTGGTTCAATGGTTATATAATAATTGAAAAGGATAATAATATGGGTTAAATATAAAATTGGTTTTCAAACTGAATTAAAACAAGGCTTTTTGAAATCCTACATATTTTGACTGAACAGTTAACCTTTTTATGTCACCCTAAATTATCAATTATGCTAAATCGAGGAAGTCATTCCATTCTAACTCGGACTAAGCCAAGTGCAGATAACCGGTTCATTGCGAACATGGTGCACATCGAAGAACGGGTAGGAATGGATGATGGTCTATATGTGCGTTATTGATAATGGTGGGTGATAATAAAAGATCTGTGATATGATCCCTTAATTGGATTTAGGGTTTGGACGATTTTTAGAAAATCAACACAGAAATGTTATGTCAGGATGTCGGCACCGCGGCCCTATGGTAGGGCACTGCGGCGCCTGCTAGGGTTTTCAAGGCGGCAGCGCAGATCCATGGTGGAGCTCCGCGGCTCATGTTCGAAATCTTCAATTAAAAACTTCGTTTTAAATTCTGAACTTACTGGACAATAGGCATCGCGGCTCTATGGTAGAGCGCCGCGGCCCTAATGAACTACAGAAGTTGAAAGGTTTCTGCCTTGCCAGCGCCACGACGCTAATGCATTGCAGAAGCCGAAAGGCTTCTACCTCACTGGCGTCGCGGCCCTAATGATTGGCGTTGTGGCTCCACCTGTCCAAAAAAAATTGTTTAACCCACGATTATTATTAAATAGTGTATTATTTATGTGCTAAATGTCAAATTGTTTGTCATTTAAATGACTAGAATAGCATCCGCAAATAACTGTCTGGGTAGGCGACACCCAATATGTGTTTAAACCGCTTATTATCATGCTTGGGCAAGCGGTACCCAATAAGTGCTTAATAGACTTTGCATGATAATTAAGATATTATATTTGATATAGCATACTAGAGTTGATTTTGGTTAAAATCCTGAATAAAAATGTTCTCCAAAAAATTTAATACAAGTCTCATTTAAAATGAACGCGTCGTCCGTTATAATTGATTGTAATGCAAAATCCTTTTCGGCAAGATGAGTATTTATGCCACAGTATTTGCTCTAAGTCTACGAGGACTCAGACTCTTTCATAGATGCATGTTAAATGTAGAAGTGAGTGATAAAACATTCATGAGTATTTACACCACAGTGTTTGCTCTATAAGGCAAAACTCATTTAGATGCATAATTGCAGTCGCATAACGGGGTTGACTTACTAGGTTGCCTTGGCGCCACATCATCGGACAAGCCGAGGGACGCAGATCGATCATTTGGAACATTCGGTCAAACAAGAGTTACAAATTATTTGTAATTGGTTTGGAGACCTACCAGGTTTTGCTATTGAAGTTATCAGCCACAACAAACACGGAGATAGCATGAACCTGGATCTTGGCCATTATGACTATATTTGATATGAGTCTGTATTCTTTCATGGGGTCGAAGAGTATGTTAAAATAGTGGGAGCTATTTAAACTAAAGGCCATGTTAGTTAGTTAACGAATGTGTTCAATAGAAATTATATTAGAGTATAATTTCAAGTCTATCTATTTCTTCAAAATTTATATAAAATGTCAAATCTATTACTTAAAATGTTGGTCGAGACAAACAAGTTGACTGGAGCCAATTACCCTGACTGGTTCAGAAATCTTTGATTGGTGTTAAGAGTAGAAAGAATTAAGTATGTGTTAGACACAGCGTTCCCCACAATCCCTGCTGAAAACTCTGATGAGTATGCCCTGTTTGACAAGGTGGCTTATCAGAAACATCTAGACGATGCTACCTCGGCACAGTGTGTAATGTTGTCCTCCATGACTGTGGAGTTACAGAGGCAACATGAAAACATGGGTCCCAACGAAATGCTAGAACACTTGAAAAGTCTCTATGACTCACAGTCTCACACAATGGAGTATGAACTGTTGAAAGACATTTTCAAGTGTAAGCTGAACGAAGGGGGTCAAGTGCTAGCGCATGTTCTGAAGATGATTGGGTTGATAGAAATGTTGGTTTCGATTGGAATGAAGTTGTCTATAAATGTCTCTGTCAACTTAATCCTGAATTCACTTCCTAGTTCATTTGAGAATTTCATTGTGAACTTCAATATGAATGAGACCAAGGCGAGTCTTCCAGAGCTTCACAACATGTTGAAAACTTTTGAATCATTTACCTCTAAAAGTAAAGATGTGCTCATGGTGGGCTCATCTAATAAGTTCAAACCCAGGGGTAAGAATATGCAGAAGAAGAAGGGTAAGGCAGTTGATGCACCCACAGTTTTGAAGCCTAGAGAAGGTGTTCAGAAGAAGGCACAGGTAGCTATGGATGTATGTCTCAACTGCAAGAAGAAGGGGCACTGGAAGAAGGATTGCACAGCCCCAGGAGGAGGCAAAACACTAGGTGCTTCTAACTCTACTGGACAAGGTATGTTTGTTATTGAGATAAATATGTCTATAAGTAACTCTCACTGCTGGGTATTGGATACCGCTTGTGGCTCACATATTTGTAATAATGTGTTGGGTCTGATTGACAGCAGAAAGGTTGGACCATGGGAGGTAGACTTGCGCGTTAGAAATGGAGCACGAGTGGATGCTGAATGCGTGGGAACTTATAGACTAGATATACCTTCAGGCTTTTGTTTAGAAATAAATAATTGTTATTTTGTTTCCTCATTGACGAGGAATATTATTTCTATCTCAGTGTTATACATTGAGGGGTTTTCCTCATTTATTGCCAATGACAGTTATGTACTGTCTTTTAATGGTTTTGTTTGTGGAAATGCTTCGCTTGTGGATGGTTCGTATGTTCTAAACTGTAGTCGTAAAATTTTCAATGTGCAAAATAAATGAGCTAAGATAAGTAATCCAAGAAACCCCCACCTACCTATGGCACTGTAGACTTGTTCACATCAATGAATCAAGGATAGCAAGATTAAGAAATTTAAACTACCTGGAACCATTTGACTTAGAGTCCTATGGTAACTATGAATCTTGCTTGAGAGGAAAGATGACTAACAAGACACTTTTTGGGAAAGGTGTGCGAGCCAGAGAGGTGCTTGAGTTGGTCCATACTGATGTATGTGGGCCATTTTCAACTCAATCTAAGGGACGATTCCCTTACTTCATCACTTTTACAAATGATTTCACAAGGTTTGGCCATGTGTATCTTATGAAACACAAGTCCGAAGCCTTTGAGGAATTCAAGGAGTACAAGTCAGAAGTAGAGAAATAACTTGAAACAAGTATCAAGACCCTATGATCAGATCGAGGAGGTGAATACTTAAGTAAAGAATTTCTGGATTACTTGAAGCTTCATGGAGTCCAATCATAATGGACACCTCCTGGAATGCCATAAATGAATGGTGTTGTTGAAAGGAGAAATCGAACCCCATTAGATATGGTTAGATCCATGATGAGTTTCTCAGCTCTACCAACATACCTTTGGGGCTATGCATTGCAAATATCAATTTATATTCTGAACAGGGTTCCTTCAAAGTCAGTAGAGGAAACTCCATATGAGATATGGAATGGCAAGAAGCCAGCACTTAAACACATGCGACCCTAGGGTGCCCTGCATATGTAAAGAAGATGCTTACTGACAAGTTGGAATCTAAAAGTGAGAAGTATTACTTTGTGGGGTATCTAAAGAAAACTAAGGGATGATATTTCTATCTTCCTGGAGAACATAAGGTCATTGTTTCCATAAATGCAACTTTCCTTGAAGAAGATTATATCTACAAGAAACAGAGCTGCAATAAGATAGAACTTGAAGAAATTCAAGAACCACAAGATAACACATAAGTTGAACCCTTGTCAAAAGACCTAGACAAGGATTCAGTGGGAGTATTTAGTGAAGATTGGGTACTTAGAGTACGCCCTTCAGTCAGAGGGAGTCTGTGAGAGATAGTGCATAAATGCAAGGCTCTCATACATAACTAATGGAAGATGATACAATGGTTGTACATCATTCCATTCAGAAAATACATGAAAATGACATTCCTGAAAGCTCTCAAGGTGGTGAATTATCCAGCACACAAAGACCTTCTCACAATCAGAATGCAACAAACACCAAAACACAGAATAATCAACCCTGTAGGACTACTAGGACTCATCGTCCGCCTGAAAGACTTAATCTCCTTGTTGAAACACACAATAAGATAGATATTCATAATTACAATGAACCTACAACCTACATCGAAGCTATGTTAGACATTGATTCATAGAGATGACAAGAAGCCATGAAATCTGAGATGGACACGATGTACATCAATCAAGTTTGGAACTTGGTTGATTTGCCAACAGGGGTTAGACCTATATGATGCAAATGGGTCTTCAAGAAGAAGATTGATGCATATGGCAACGTACGGACTTATAAGGCAAGATTGGTGACTAAAGGTTATAATCAACGGCCTGGGGTCTATTATGATGAAACATTTTCACCTGTTGCAAAAATCAAGTCCATTCGGATTTTTCTTGCAATAGCCGCATACTATGATTATGACATTTGACAAATGGATGTTAAAACTGCTTTCCTCAATGGTAACCTAATTGAGGAGGTGTATACGATACAACCTGGGGGTTTTACATCTAAGACTAATCCCAAAGCAGTATGCAAGCTACAGAAGTCCATTTATAGACTTAAGCAAGCCTCAAGGAGTTGAAATATTTTCTTTGACAAAGTAGTCAAATCGTTTGACTTTGTTAGAAGCAAAGAAGATCCCTGCGTTTATTGTAAGCGCAAGGAATTGAGTATTGTCTTCATTGTTATATATGTAGATGACATATTAATAATGGGAGACAATAAGACTCCCATACAATCAGTCAAGGAATGGTTATCCAGCACCTTCATGATGAAAAACTTGGGTGAAGCCTGCTACATTCTTGGAATTAGGATCTATAGAGATAGACCTAATAGATTGTTGGGGCTGTCACAGTCCATATATATAGACAAAGTGCTGAGACGATTCTCTATGGAAAATTCCAAGAAGAGAGGTCTTCCTATGGGTCAAGGTATCAAGTTATCAAATAAGGATAGTCCTTATACTGTTGCAGAACTTGAACGCATGAAGAGAATCCCATATGCTTAAGCTATAGGATCAATCATGTATGTCATGACCTTTACGAGGCCAGATGTGGCCTATGCACTTAGTATGACTTACAAATTCCAGCAGAATCCTGGGGAAGAACACTGGAAAGTAGTCAAGAGTATTCTCAAGTATCTTAGATGAACTAAAGAATATTTCTTAGTCTATGGTAGACAAGAGAAGCTAGTGGCTACTGGGTACACTGATGCTAGCTTCCAGACAAATCTTGATGACTTCAAGTCTCAGTCTGGATATACCTTTATTTTCAAAGGTGGAGCAGTGAGTTGGAAAAGTTCCAAGCAAGCTACAACTGTTGATTCGACAATTGAAGCCGAGTACATTGCTGGATCGGAAGATGGTAAAGAAATTGTCGCGATATCTGAGTTCCTGAAGGAACTAGGGGTTGTTCCAAGTATCGTTTGTCCAATAACAATTTATTGTGACAACACTAGTGTGATTGCGCAAGCTAAGGAATAAAGATCAACAAACAGAAACAAACATGTACCAAGGAAATACCACATACGCAGGAAGATAGTGGAAATTGAAGAAATAAGATTAGACTATGTTTCCACAGATGATAATCTATCTGACCTATTTACTAAACCATTAAGCTTAGCTAAGCATAATAGTCATTTTGAAAACATAGGTATTAGATACATTGAAAATTGGCTCTAGGCCAAGTGGGAGATTGAAAGTATATATGTCCTAGAGACAATCATTATTAGGGACAAATGTACTTGAACACATTCGTATTATTAATAAGATTAATATTTATGGCATTTGTAATTATTGAATTATTATTTGCAATTATTCATATATGTGCATCCCTTGAGCTTACGTTGTCATTAATATAGTGAAATATTAATGATAGAACGTAACTCTCAAAATAGCATCGACTAATGATCATCGAGAATGGGATATCGATGATATGCTATAAGTCAACATGTGGTCTGCATCACATTCTTGGAGAATGTAGTATGTCTTACCTGCTACTATTAATGGTTACTAGTGATGGACACATGGATACTTTTGGAAAGTATTGGTATTCCCTGCTAATAAACTATTTGTTAAACAATGTCTAGAGTGTTATCAACGTGTGAGAGATAAAGGTCATTTGACTTGAGGTCAATACACACCTTGTTTATAGAGTAGTGTACTTTGACCTTGTCCTAAGATTAAACTCCTTATAGGATAAGATACAGCTTGTGTTGGGTGCATTATGATGTAAACTAAGGTAGTAGTTGAGCCAAGAATAGGATTCACTCCTCGATTAGATATTCGAGAGAGAACTCAACTTCTCAGTGATATTAGGTCGACCAAGTCATTGGCCAATGTAAGAGACATATTTAGAATATGGTCTAGTTGTCGACTAATATAGATGAGATAAAGTGATCAAGTCATTTGGATAGACACATGGAAAATCCTAAGCTTGATTGAGTGTGTCGCGAATGAAAGGAATTTATCATCTCACTTAATTTTCTTAACTTTAATTATTTATTTGCATAATTATAATGAAACGAGGTTGACATTTTTCTGGTTGATGTAGTAGGGGTAACAGGGGTAAGGGTGCATCTTCTAGTAATCCTAATTATGATAATTTCACTCATGTAGATGAAACTGAACTTTTTAATGTTGATATTAATGCAAATGTGCAATCATTAGATCATGAGGTATATTGTGTATCTCCAACTACTTAATCAGAATATGATTTAGAAAATAAATTAGAAGATAATTTAGATAACACACCCACTAGTGCAGCTCCACATCAGGCTCAGACTGAGTCTCGGGCTGAAACTGGAATCCCTCTTATTTAATGAATATAAGAAAAAACAAACTTACGCTCCAGCTATTACAAAAATTATTGTAAATTTTAAAAATATTTTTTTCATATTCTCACTATCCTACTATTAAAGTAGACGGTTGTAATGCTCTTATTGAAACGATTTATGAATGCCTAGAAATACTTGAAACAGAACCAACTAAAGACCATGTTATCTCTAGCATACAAATACAATGCAAACTATGTATATGTATTACCTAGAGAAAAGTGCAAATAATCAACCGGCTTCTGTACCATCTTTTTCTACTTCACTTCAACCTTATAAAAATTATGTGGTTTCTGTTTCAAGTATTCAAGGCCTTCAAAATAGACTGTATAGTGGTTCAATTGCTTCACAAATTAGCGAGTTTGATGTTTATATTTTGCAGGGTGTTGTACCGTTCGAATCAATTGCTAATGAAAATGGACGTGAAGACTTGCTAAAATATTGGAGGGAGAATCAAAAGACATTTCCGACTCTATCAAAGATGGACCGAGATATGTTGAATATTCAAGCGTCATCTACAGCTTCTAAAAGTACTTTTTGTGCTGGAAAGCTTCAAATATGAGAGCACATACACTCATTGGCGGGAGACAGTTTGAAGATTGCAGTTTTATTTAGAGATTGGATTAGAGCGGAGCGTAGAAGGTGCGGTCAACCAGAGATCAATGAAGAAGACGACTACAATTACAAGGAAATCTTATCCGAGGGAGCAAGAAGTGACGTTGAACAATTTGACCAACAAATTCCAATTCCAACAGAAGATTCTCAAGAGATTGTCAAAAAATTAGAAAAAGTATTGCATATGTAATTTTTTAATGCCAATTTTCCTATGTGATTTGCAACTTTTGAACTACGAAATAAAGTTAAATTTTTGAAATTGTATTAGAAAAAAATCATATTTCTATTAAATAATATAAGAGGCAATTCTCCTTGGAATATTTTTTCACTATCTTGTTCAATTATTTAAGTGTTTAAATATATATATTTTTAAAATTAAGTATCTAGAAAAGTTTTTAAAAGTCCTCCAAATCCCCCATCCCGTCCCATCCCGTCCCCCCAAATCATGTTCCCTCTGATAGTAAGATGTGGGACGGGATGGGACCACTTTCTATCCCCTTAATCTCATCCCCCTAATCTCGATCCTGACCCATCTCCACCATCCCCCAAATCCCTATCCCCCTAATCCCGTCCCATCCCATTGGTCAGCCTTTGTGCCCCTAATCCCATCCCACTTTCTATCCCCCTAATCTATGCCTTTGTGCATCCAGAGGCTCTTCAATATGTTTTCCATCTTCTAAAGTCACTATAAGGCTTGAAACAAGCCCCAGGGCTTGGTATGAGCACTTTGCCACTTTCATCATGCAGATCGGGTTCGTGTGCAGCAAAAGTGATAATTCACTTTTTTATTTTTCATCGATGTAATGACACTGCATACCTTTTGCTCTATGTGAATGATATTGTTCTGACTGCCTCATCTGATGTGCTGAAACACGAGATCATTATCCTTCTCAAATCCGAATTTGCTATAACAGACTTGGGTAAGTAGAGTTATTTTTTGGAGATTTCAGTGATGCAGATCCAAAAATGCAATGTTCACGTGTCAGCGTAAGTATGCCGAAGAAATTATTTACAGGGCTAAAATGGCAAACTGCAAGATCATGCCCACTCCAGTCGACTCGAAGTCGAAACTCAGTGCCGATGACGGGGATTTAGTACTCTATCCTTATCTTTATAGGAGTTTTGCTAGTGCATTTCAGTATCTTACCTTCACTAGATCCGATATTGCCTATATCATTCAGCAGGTGTGTTTGTTCATGTATGCTCCCGAGGAGCCTTACTTTACCGCTCTTAAACGTATCATTCAGTACGTTAAATGTACTTTTAACTATGAATTATATATTTATCCATATGACGACCATGCTGATATCGTATACGGACGCCGATTGGGGCGTCTATCCGGAAACACGTCAATATACTTCCGGCTACTGTGTATTTTTGGGTGATAATCTCATCTCGTGGTCTGTCAAACGACAAGCCACACTTTCCCGTTCGAGTGCAGAAGTAGAATATAGAGGTGTTGCGAACGTTGTTGCCGAGATCTGTTGGCTCAGAAACCTTCTTCTAGAGCTTCATTGTCCCTTACGTAAGATATCTTTTGTCTACTGTGATAAAATATCTGATGTTTACTTGTCTCATAACCCGGTTCAACATCAGCGAACCAAACATATTGAGATGAATATTCATTTTGTTTGTGAGAAGGTTTCCATGGGCCATGCCCGGGTGTTACATGTTCCTTCTTCCTATCAGGACGCAAATATATTTACTAAGGGACTTCCTCGGCAATTGTTCATTGACTTCAGATCCAGTCTGATCGTCCGACCTCCTCCCGCTCCAACTGAGGGGGTGTGATAGAGAATAAATAAATATTCTCCATATATTATGTAATTATTATTCTAGGGTAATTAGGTAAATAAATCCTTATACAATTAGGTTTGTAATTGTAAACACCTATATATATTGCATAAATGAGAAGCCTCCAATCAAGGAGAATTACACTATTTTACAAGGCCCTCGGCTCAAAGAAAGCTGAAAAAGGAAGGTAGTAAGTGTGAAACATGATAAGTATTTAGGGACGGCAGTAGTACATCACAACATTTGTTTTTCTTTCTACATGAAGAATTAATGAATAATTCATATATAGGATTTTAGAAGCTCTTCCATAAAAATCAACAAGAAAAAATCTCATATTTGTTAGGAAGAAACTACTTATGATCCAATAATTGCACAAAGCATAAACAACAACAACATAATAGTCTAAAAAACTAAGAATATAACAATCGAGACTAAAGAAACAACAATCAGTAATAGAAATCTAAGAATGCAAAAATGCAAGAATAATTATAATAAGAAAAACGCATGATTACCTACTAACTTTTTACCCTAATTCTTGACCTCACTTTGTCTATTATTTTGAAGAAGTGGTCAAGCAATGTAGTTGGGGCTGGGGCAAGCTCGGGGATTATGGCCTCCCTATTAGTAGTCATGCTTGGCCCAACAATGTGTCTTGTTGGTTTGCCAAAGAACATCCTACTAAATGAAAGTCTTGAGTAAGTAGTGTTAAAACTCTGTGATCATATAATCTAAAAGTTATGTTATTAGAGAAATAACGAACTGAAATAGATTTTTTGAACAACATTTTAGTGGCACTTTAATCCATCATTCACAAGAATAGAATATCGACATCTTGAACAGATTTCTCAATCATTGCCTTCATTAGAATACCATCTTGAATCACCTAAATATATTAATTTTAATTCATCAAACTGTTCACAGAGTTTAAACAATTCCAGAAACATTTGAACTATTATGTACTATACATGTGTTTTTTAAGATATCCTCATCGCGAGCTAGTCCATACCATACAACAACAATATACCCAGTGAAATCCACATCGTGAGGTCTGGGGAGGGTAGAGTGTACATAGATCTTACCTCCACCTTGGTAGGTAGAGCGGTTATTTTCGGTAGACCCCCGGCTCAAGATAAAGCATAATCACAAGCAAGGCAATCAAAACAAAGCAATAGTAAAGAGTAAAGTGTAAAGCAAGAGAAACGGTCAGACTCAGATAAAGAATTAAAGCAGAATAAATTGCATTCGAACAAAAGGGAGCAGTATCTAACATAACTAAATAAGCTAAACAAAATACACTAAAGAACACATAGCAGCAGAAATCAAACTATAGTGGATTATAAAGCAATAATGTGCCTATAAGTGTGATAGGCTAATCGGATCTACAGTAATAACACTACAACTATCAATTTGTAAGCATAAGTAGGACTACGCTTGAGTACCTACTACTCTTCTACCCTAATCTGTGTCCTCCACAACTCCCTATCTAAGATCACGTCCTCAGTAAGTTGCACCTGCGTCATATCCCGTCTAATCACCTCTCCCCAATACTTCTTCGGCCTACCTCTACCTCTCCTGAACCCGTCCATATCCAACCTCTCACACCTCCGCACTGGGGCATCTGTGTCTTTCCTCTGCACATGACCGAACCATCTCAACGTCGTTTCCTGCATCTTATCATCCACCAAGGCCACTCTCACTTTCTCCCGGATATCATCATTTCTAATCATATCTCTCCTTGTATGCCCACACATCCATCTCAGAATCCTCATCTCCGCAACTTTCATCTTTTGTACGTGCGAAGTCTTGACTGACCAATACTCCGCCACATACAACATAGTCGGTGTAACCACCACCCTATAGAATTTGCCTTTAAGCTTTGGTTGAACCTTTTTGTCGCACAAGACTACATATACGAGCCTTCATTTCATCCACCCTGCCCCAATACGATGTGTGACATCGTCATCAATCTCTCTATTCCCTTGGATAATAGACCCGAGGTACTTGAAGCTTACTTTATTTGGAATGACCTGAGTACCAAGCCTTACATCCACATGTCTCAGGGTCGCTCCCGTTGCTGAACATGCACTCCAAATATCTGTGTTGGTCCTACTTAACCTGAACCCTTTAGACTCCAGCTTGACGTTTACTCCGCTGCGAGTCTGTTCAATCAGGACTATGTCGTCTGCGAATAACATACACCATGGTACCTCCCATTGGATTTGTCATGTCAGTCCGTCCATCACCAAGGCAAATAGGAATGAGCTAAGAGCTGATCCCTGGTGCAGCCCCATCATCACTGGAAAGTTCTCCGAGTCTACCCCTCCTGAACCCGTCCATAGCCAACCTCTCACACCTCCGCACTGGAGCATTTGTGTCTCTCCTCTCACATGCCCGAACCATCTCAACCTCGTTTCCTGCATCTTATTATCCACCGAGACCACTCCCACTTTCTCCCGGATATCATCATTTCTAATCCTATCTCTCCTTATATGCCCACACATCCATCTCAGCACCAACACCAGTACCAGCAGCAACGAAACTTTATACATATAACACTACTATTTTAGTTCATTAAGTTAATTTACAAAGTTGAGTAAATGAAATAATTAAAGCGCTAAAGACGATTTTCAAAAGTATACCACTCCCTAAAAGCTCATATTCAAAATAAAATATAATTTTTTAAATTAGCCATGAATAAAACTCCTTTCAAACTTTATACATTTAACTCTTTTAAACACATTTTTACAACACAATTTATACCATTTTTAGCCATAAAATGTTAGATCCGTAGGTAAACTGCATTGACGGACCTTAATACCGAGGTACCTACCACCTTTCTCGGGGATCACCTCAATCCTTACCCTTAACTCTGATATATATATATATTAAAATTAACCTTTAAATTTATTTCTTAATTCTCAATCAATAAATTAGGTGACGACTCTGTTTGTTCACGACAAACGTCAAATTACCAAGTAGCTTTTATACGTGAGTGTAAAAGTGAACCGTAATAATTATTCTTATTAGAGTTTTAACTTATATTACATTGATTGTGTAACAGTTAACAGTTCATAATATATGTGATTAGTAATATTAGAAAATAGGTAAAATTACGAGCTAGATAAATTAAAATACAATGATAGTGTTAAAATTCTTTATATCTACTATGGGTGTGTTCGGTATGGAGGAAAGCATTCTCCGAAATATGTTTTTTAATTTTCTCATGTTCGGTTGGTCAAAATTTTTAAAATATATTTTTTTGACACAATACATAAAAAGACCTTCAAACTTGGTCTCAGCTGACAAGTATGCCTTCAAATTTGAGTGTGCACAAGTATGCAACTTGTCTCCACTTGTGAGTTGAACACTCCAACTTACAAAATGATAATCTAGACACCTCCAAAATTTATGTGTCACGTTAGTGCCACGTCAAAATTTGTATCCACATGTTCAACCACTTTGTCAGTTGAACACTCCAACTTACAAAATGATCATCTAGACACCTTCAAAATTTATGTGTCACGTCAGTGGCACGTCAAAATTTGTATTTACGTGTTCAACTTTATAAAAGTTGAGGTAACTCATTGTGCACACCTAAAGTTGGAGCGCATACTAGCTGGTTAAGGCCAAGTTTATGCCTATTTTTTTGAGGACAACAACTTTCTTAAAAATGAGAAAATGACTTAACATAAGTAAGGAAAACAAGTTTTCACAAATAGCAATTCATATAATTGTCTCCTTCCTACTCTCGAACTCACTCCCATCCCACCTCTTCCACCCCCACCACCACCCCCTCCAAAAGAATTTTTAAAACATTTTTGAAAGTTTATTTTACACCCCCAACCCCTGACCCATCACCCAACTCCCTCCAAAAAAAATTATTTATAAAAAATAAGTTCTTAAAAGTTTTCTTTTTATTTTTTTACATCTTATTTTTAATTAAAAATTTATAAAAGTATTATAAAATATATGACATAAAAATTTAGGGATGAGGGGTGGGATTGGGGGAGGTTGAAATGGGTATTTTCCTAAAAAACATTTCTAAACTAATAAAAAAAAATCACTTACTTTTCAAAAACGATTTTTCAGAAAAACATTTTCGGGAAATCGAACAGAGTCACCCCTATTATACAAGTTAATTTCTTAAAACAAATAGAAGAAAAAGTTACTGTCCACTCCCTTTCTCTTAGACACGTGGACACTTTCCCCTTCTCTAAGAGCCTCAAATCCTCAAAATATGTATAAATCTTTAATACTTGAAGTGATTTCTTTTAGCAATTTCATTAATTAATGGGGCAAAAGCAATCCAAAGATGAGTTACTGTATCGACAAGTCATTGAAGGAAATATTGAAGCTATCAAATCTATTCACAACAATGGTGCAAGTCTTGAGGTATATAAATTTCTCAATTTACTTGAATATTTTAGCTTTTTATCGACACCCTTTTTGGTAAATATGAAAAAGATTCAAATTTTAGTTGATGCCATGAGTAAGTTTTGTCAGTGGTGCAAGTCTTGATTCTTGAAGTATACAAATTCAACCATGTACCCAATTTAATTGAATTATTGACCTTCGATTATTGTATGATTTTATGGAAGTTGTGCTATTATTCCTTTTTATTTTCAAACTGATTTTGTTATTATATGTTGTTTCCTTTTGTTATTTCTTTGTTAAATTGTTTGTGTTTGCTTTTCATTGAGCTGAGGGTATATCGGAAATATCCTCTCTACCTCCAAAGGCAAGGGTAAGGTCTGCGTACACTCTATATTCCCCAGATCCCACTTGTTGGATTATACTGGTTATGTTGTTGTTGTTGTTTACCCAATTTAATTGAATAGCTTTTTATCGACACCCGTTTTGGTAAATATGAAAAAGATTCAATTTTTAGAAGATGTCATGAGTAATTTTTGTCAATGGTGCAAGTCTTGATTCTTGAAGTATACAAATTCAACCATGTACCCACTTTACTTGAATATTTTAGCCTTTTATCGACACCCTTTTTGCTGAATATGAAAATGATTGAACTTTTAGAAGATGCCATGAGTAATCATTGGTGCAAGTCTTGAGGTATAGAAATTAACCCATGTAGCCAATTTACTGGAAAATTTTAGCTTTCTATCAACACCCTTTTTGGTGAATATGAAAAAGATTCAATTTTTCAAAGATGCAATGAGTAATTTTTGTCACTGGTGCAAGTCTTGAGGTATATAAATTCACCCATGCACACAATTTACTTGAAGAATTTGACTATTTGGGTGCGTTTGATATGACGGAAATGTTTTCCATGGAAAATGTTTTCTTGGAACATAAGTAGTTTCAGTGGTGGAGCCAGGATTTTCACTAAGGGGTTTCAAAAATATAAAGGAGTAAACAAATGAGGAATCCACGGGGTTCAACATCTACTATATATACATAAAACATAATTTTAACCTTGTAGATAATTTTTAACATTGTAGCTCCGCTCATGGTGGTTTTATTGCTTATT
Organism: Anisodus tanguticus; assembly: GCA_034509755.1. Taxonomy (NCBI): domain Eukaryota; kingdom Viridiplantae; phylum Streptophyta; class Magnoliopsida; order Solanales; family Solanaceae; genus Anisodus; species Anisodus tanguticus. The sequence goes on along the minus strand of CM067554.1, from coordinate 47,385,462 downwards.
TTCTAGTATTTGGTAAGTCGGCGAAAATATTTTGTCATGAGAGCATTTATATGTAGTCTAAGAAAACACTACTTGGTGGGAGTGGGAGTGGGAGTGGGATGGGGAAGGGGGGGGGTAGAGGGTGGCGAGGGGGTGGGGGTGGTCAAGGGGGTGGGAATGAAACATTGAAGCTACTAAGGTTATTCATAACGGTGGTGCAAGACTTGAGGTATATAAATTCATCCGTGTATCCAATTTACCTGATAATTTTAGCTTTTTATCAACACCCTTTTTGGTAAATATGAAAAAGATCCAATTTTTAGAAGATGCCATGAGTAATTTTTGTCATTTGTGCAAGTATTGAGGTATACAAATGCTGCCAATTTATCAAAGAATTTAACTTTTTATGAACACCCTTTTTGGTGAACATGAAAAAGATTCAAGTTTTAGAAGATCCCATGAGTAATTTTTGTCACGGGTGCAAGCCTTGAGGTATATTAATTCACCTACGTACCAAAATTTACTTGAAAAATATTACTCCCTCCGTCCCAAAAAGATTGTCTTAGTTTGACTTGGCACAGAGAAAACTTTTGAAATGTGTGGTCCAAAATAAGCTTTAAATATTTGTGTGGCTGTAAATCATCTCATAAAGTTAAATTGTTTTTAAATATAGAAATATGCCAATCTTTTTGGGATATACTAATAAGGAAAGTAAGACAATCTTTTTGGGACGGAGGCAGTAGCTTTTTATCAACACCCTTTTTGTAAATATGAAAAAGATTCAAGTTTTTGGTGATGCCATGAGTAATTTTGGTCACTGTTGCAAGTCTTGAGGTATATAAATTCACCCATTTACCCGATTTACTTGAAACTTTTAGCTTTTCATCCACACCCTTTTTGGTGAATGTGAAAAAGATTCAATTTTAGAAGATGCCTGAGTAAGTTTTGTTAGCGGTGCAAGTCTGAAGGTGTACAACTGTACTCAAGTTATTTGAAAATTTAGCTTGTTATCAACACCCTTTTTGGTGAATACGAAAAAGATTCAATTTTTAGATGTCATGAGTAATCTTTGTTACTGGTGCAAGTCTTGAGGTATATAAATTCATCTATGTACCATCATTTATATGGTACAAACAGGTAGTTTTAGTGTTATTATTATAGGCACTTAGCCTATCATATTAGATGCAATATTGCTATATAATAGCGTTTGATTTCTACTGCTATGTGTTCTTTAATGTACTTTATTTATCTTATGTACCTGCATTAGTTACTGCCTCTTTTTCAGAATGCGCTAGCATGGCTTATTCGCATTTGATACCAGTATTTTCATACTGCTTTAAATTTCTTGTCTGAGTATGACCGTTTCTCTTACTTTGCTTGTGCTTATGCTTTGTCTTGAACTGAGGGTCCCTCGGAAACTGCCGCTCTACCTACCAAGGTAAATGTAAGGTCTGCGTACACTCTACCCTCCCCAGACTCCACGATGTGGACTTCACTGGGTATGTTGTTGTTGTTACCATCATTTACATGAAAAGATAAACTCTGTAGCAACATAAAAAAAAAAGGCAGTCCGGTGCACTAAGCTCCCGCTATGCGCGGGGTCCGGGGAACATCCTTTTAGCTAATATGTAAGAAGTTCATTCAACTTTTAGGAGATGCTACAAGTATTCCTTTTACTGGTAGAAGTCTGTAAGCATACATATTGGCAAGGGCGGAGCCAGTAAGGGCCGAGGGGTTCATCCAAACCCCCCTTCGGCGAAAAAAAAATATTTTTTATGTTTATATAGTAGATGTTGAGAAGGGGAGCCTTGGAGTAACTGGTAAAGTTGCCTCCATGTGACCTGGAGGTCATGGGTTCAAGCCGTGGAAACAGCCTCTGGCAGAAATACAAGGTAAGTCTGTGTACAACAAACCCTTGTGGTCCGGCCCTTCCCCGGACCCCGCGCATAGCGGGAGCTTAGTGCACCGGGCTGCCTTTTTTTTTATTTTTTATAGTAGATGTTGAACCCCCTTGGCTTCTTCGTGTGTTTACTTCTTTATATTTTTGAACCCCCTTATTAAAAATCATGGCTCCGGCACTGCATATTGACTTGACTTACTCAAAGAATATAACTCTACAGCAATACCTTTTTGGCAATTATACAAAAAATTCAACTTTTAGGAGTTACTAGAACTAATCATTTTGTTGTTGTTGTATAACTAATCATTTTACTGGTACTAGTCTGGAGGTATACAAGTTCTATGCACCAATTTACTTGAAAAATTTAGCTCTACATCAACTTCCATTTTGGTGAACATAAAAGAGATTCGGCTTTTAGGAGGTTAAATGGGTTGTAAGTATATACTAATTGTAAATTTGTGCCCGGCATTGAATCAGTGGGATGACAAAGAAGGAAAGACACCATTGATTATAGCGTGCATGAACCCGAATGGCTTGAATGTTGCAAAAGTTTTGCTTGAGCTTGGTGCTAATGTCAATGCTTACCGGACAGGTACGCATTTCTCCACCAACCGTAATCTTATACTAATAATTTAGACTCATCACTAGAGGCGGTTACAGGATTTTAAGTCTGTAGGTTTGAAGTATCACGACCCTCACTACTTTGTGGTAATAAGTACAAACTTAATAATCTGCTTTAATTTATTACAATAATCATCATGCTAACTCCTAATTTTCTTTAGGATATCATTCTGGGACTGCGCTACATCATGCAGCTAAGAATGGTCTGGATAATACTGTACAATTACTTCTTTCCTATGGAGGTACATATTTAAAGTTTTGCAAAGTGGATATGATTTCTGCTTTTGCTCTGTAGATGAATACTAGCATGATTTAGGGTGTGTTTGGTATGACGTGAAATATTTTCTTGGAAAATAAGTGGGTTTCTTAATTATTTTCTGGTGTTTGGTAAGTAAGCCGAAAATATTATTCCAAAAGCATTTTATATGATCTAAGAAAACACTATGGGGTGAGGGTGGAGGGTAGGAGTGTGGGGGTGGAGGGTAGGAGTGTGGGGGTGGTGGGGTATGTTAGAAGGTGGGGAGGAGATAATAAGCTTGGAAGGCCACTTATGGAACTTGTTTTCTCTATGCCCGCTAGGGAAGTTATTTTCCTCATTTTTAAGGAACTTGTTTTCCTTGACAAAATGTTTTCGAAATTTTTTGACCAACCAAAGAAAATTGAAAAAAATATTTCTGTAAAATGTTTTTCTCCATACCAAACACACCCTCAATATCATTTCTGCATAGTTGTCAACTGGTTTAATGTGTTGATATAATTTACTATTTTTTCATTTGCTAGCAAATCCGTTGATCAAGAATGATGTTTGGCAAACTCCACTTGAAGTTGCTCGAGCAAAGGGTTTTAGCAATGTTGTCCGTACTATTGAGGTATATTTGATATAAGTCTCAAGCTTTAATTAAATTAACATTGAATTCACATGATTATTGTATTTTTCCGCCTCTTCTTGACTTGGATTGTATGTTCCTTGAATTCATTTGTTCTGGTTTTGCTTTCACTTTTAGAGACAAATCTGCATTTTCTCGGGCTGGGTGAAGGAGTTCTATGGTCCAGGATTTCTTGAAGCTTTAGCTCCTCAATTATTATCTAGGAAGATGTTAGTATGATTCTGTCTTGGCTTTTTCTATAACTGCCTCTCTGTGCTCGGAATCCTTTTCACTGTATAATGCTGCAAATTTCAACATTTTATTCTGCCAAAGGCTATTGAAATAGGCATATCTAAGCAGTCTTGTTCAACTTGTTTGGGACTAAGGGTGTGTTTGCTATGAAAATGTTTTCATATTTTCTCATGTTTGGTTGGTCAAAAATTTTTAAAATGTTTTTCTCTAGGAAAACAAGTTCCTTAAAAATGAGGAAAATGACTTCCCTAATGGAAGTAGGGAAAACAAGTTCCACAAATGATATTCCACATTAATTATCTAATAAGTAAGAAAATCACTTATTTTCCAGGAAACTATTTTCATAAACAATTTCCTTTATACCAAACACACCCTAAGGCGTAGTTGTTATTGTAATCCGTCTTGTGTACTTGCTGACAGATGATTACAATTGCAGCTGGGCTGTAGTCATACCATGTGGTCTAGCTGATCCTACGGAGCCTCTTAAATTGGAGTTGGCGATTTACTTATCGTTACAGGTAAATAGAACTCTTTATTGACCAACAATAGTTCATTCTGTCACAAATTCTTCTGGAAATAGTGTAAGGTACCTCTGTTTTAGTTTGTACCATCTTTAGAGAATTCCGAGATGCGATAAGAAAATAGACTTTAGGCCTAACTCAACTCGAAATGCTAACTCATGTGATGAGGACTGCCATATAAATAGACCAAATTCCCCTCATCACTACGCCTAGGACTGGACATCTGTAGCGTGTATAATATAATATGGGGCCCAACATCGGGCAAACCAAGAATTGAGATGCGCTTGGCTCTGATATCATGATAAGAAAATGGACTTTGATCCCAACTCAATTCCAAAAGCTTAGCTCATGTGGCGAGGATTGCCCAAGACCAAATTACACCTTCCACATCGATGTGGCACTCAACAAGATGACGTATGTCAACCGAGGATATGAGGTTATTTATGTGGATGATTGAAGAGATGTTCGATACTCGAGGAGTAGGGTAGTTCTTTCTATGAAAAATGGACCTGAATGTAGGTGCATTGTATCTTTGTGAAGTTGAGCAGAATCCATATATGAGCTGGCATGCCACTTTTACATAACCAAGAGTGCAAACCTGTGTTTCATGCTCAAGCACTCACTCTGTTCCGCTTTATTTGTCATAGTTTGACTCAGCACGAAGTTTAAGAAAAGAGGCAGACTTTTAAGACTTGTGGTCTAAAACAATTTGGTGCTATAATACTTTTGGAATTTGAGATCTTAAACATGCCATAGCGTTTGTGTGGGTATAAAAGCTCCTCAATTAAGGAATATAGAAATATGTCATTCGTTTTAGAACGAACTAATAAGGTGGAATGGAGGGAGTAGTATTTAACTCATTGTATCTTTTTTCCGGGCAAAAATAAACACCTCAGGACTTACATGGTAAACCAAATCATAACTAATTAGAAAGCTTCAAATAAACTTAGAACAATTTTGCTGATATATCTAATAGCTTTTTTTAATGAAGTAATTGTTTTTGTCATTTTTTGGTAGCAAATTCATGTCTTTCTCGGGCCTCTTGCACATATTACGCCTGTTGTATGTCATCTTCCTCTTCCTCAGATTCTCAGTTGTGAGGATGAGCCTCTTGCTGTTAGACAAATAGAGCAATAAGCATCTCCGGTGAACTGCACATTCATACTGAGTAGGACTTCTGCTTATATAATAGTACGTCGATGTTTTGAAACTCGCCAACTTCCCAACCCTGCAAATTTCTCCTAAACCTCAAGAGCAAATGTTATCCTTCCTGATCTATACATGGTCAGAGGTGGATCCAAGATTTAAATTTCATTGATTCAACTTTTAAGATTTTCAGAATTGAACTCATAGCACTGTTAAAATTATGGGTTTAGATCTAATGTTTATTGAGATTTGAGTGTATATTTACATATATAACTATACTCTGTGTCGAAAGTTATGGGTTTAGATGAATACGTAGTTAAAAGGCTATACATGGTTCTATGTGCTTGGTTGATACTTCAAAGAAGCAACAACAACTACGCTCAATGAAGCGCTCTTGGTACATTTTTTTTCCTTCTATTAAATTGGCAGATTTCCTGAAATGATATTTTGTTTAACAGGACGCCCAGCCTCATAATGTTATTGCCTTATGGAAGGCTAACGTTGAAGAGATAAGGTGGCAACAATCAGATCCTGTGCTGACAATATTTGACAAGACCAGTAGTAATACTCTTTTCCTCAAAACTCTTTTCTAGGTGGTCTTGTTGAATGGAGAATTAAGAAAAAAAAATTCCTTACACAATTATCAATGAGCAATTAATTTACTTTCCTCGAGATGCAACAGATGTCTCACTGCATCAGCTTCAATTGTTACACGAAGCATGTATTGGTGCAACTGAGGTAATTACCTCGAGAAGCATGTAATTTACTTTCCTCGAGAAGCATGTATTGGTTTCAGATTGAGGTACTGATGTCTCACTGCATCAGATGGTCATCATATGTGTAGACACTGTAGGGCTCTTTCTAATAGTGGACAAGCGAGCACCTTCCAGAAGTTGTTAAGTTTTCAGCCAACAAATTAGAGGACGTAGCTGTATATTTTTAAGAGACTGGAATGCATATTCAATTTGTGTTGCTAATTGTTAAAATGTGAATTGTGATTGTTACTCTCCTAGAGGAAAACTTTTCTTGATTGTGAAAAAAAGTTGACTTAGTTTACTTAATGTTATTTCATCTACAAAACCTCGTTTCAGATACTCGATGTAAGTTTACATCAATGAGCATTTCTGAGATGCAACAGCTTCAATTGTTACATGAAGCATGTGTTGGTGCAACTGAGGTAATTACCACCTCCAAACCAAATCAAACTCTTTACAACTTCTGTACATGTTGCTTGTGTCCCTCTGGGGCTTGATCACATGGTAGCATTTCAGGTCCTGCCTCCCGGCTTACCACAAAATACCCGAACTACAGTGCAACAATCTGAAACTGCTGCACAAGCAATGGAATTAGCAATTGGAATCAATGCTTCCGTTCATATTGCTAAAGAAAATAAGATTCTCCATCAACATGGACAAAGCTCTGGAGTAAAAAATGAAAATGATTGGTGTAATAGTACCGATGATTCCGCTCACAACAGATGGGGTTCACTTGTCAGAGATCAGCCTAGATCTGAAATTACTAACCATGATTGGACGGATGACCAAACTAAGGTCCAAGAAGACGGATGGGGAAGTACCACAGACGTATCCAGTCAACGACGACAGCAATCACTTCCTAAATCCACGTCCTCTGAACTAAGCTGCAGCGGATGGATCGATGAGCCTGCCACAGAAGAGTACAATGGCTGGGGCCCGCCCCAGCCTCGGCAGGGACGTACAGATGCATCCGATGAAGTTCATTATCAAGGATGGGGAAACACTGCACAAGACAGTGCCCTTTCATCAATAAACAAAACAGCATCCTCAGGTAGGGGAGTCAAATGGGCGAGTTGGGCTAGATTTGGTCCGGTCAAAATGGGTTGAGTTAATTGACCCGCCCAAAAGTTACTTGGGCTATAACGGGCTAAAAAGCGGGTCATAACCCAACCCATCGAATTCTTGCTAAATTTTAATTCATTTGTTCTTTTATAATTTTTTAAGTACCTAATAAAGCCGTCATTTTTCTTTATTATGGCTATATATATAACATATCAAATAAAAAAATGTCTTTTTTGAAAATATTTTGACAAGGTTTCTATGGCCCAATTTGAGCTACATATGGCCCAATTTTTAGATGGGCTGAAATGGGTTAGGCTGAGATGGGCTGAGCTAATAAATGGTTGGTCAACGGGTTGGGTCGGTCATGTTTTCATGGGTTAATTTTGCCACCCCTATCCTCAGGTGTCAGTAGCTGTGAAGCGATGGACAAGCCAGACAATGCACCTGCATATAGGCCTATTGTCTATCCAGTTGAAAACGTTGAAACTCGAGAACGCAACAATCCTGCTTTTGATTTTGTGGCCCCTTCAGCTCCACCAGTTCCAGAAGAGGTTGGAGACGTTCATTATCCGGTCATAGATCTTAACCCGTTGCACTTGTCGAATCCTCCTGTGGAGCGACCAACAACTTGTGGTACTACTCAAAAGGAAAATGAACTTGAACCTTCATTGTGTATAATATGTTGGGAAGCTTCCGTTGAAGGAGCGTGTGTACCTTGTGGTCACATGGTTGGCTGCATGCAGTGTTTGAACCAGATCAAATCCGAAAAAGGGGAGTGCCCCGTTTGTCGACTAAAAATTGACCAGGTTATAAAACTCTACTCTGTTTGAGAGGTAAATAATATTGTTTCATGCCTATTAGCATGGTTAGAACCTTGTGAATTTTAAGTACCAGTTCAAATGCCATGCTCGGAATTCATCAAGTCTGCTTCGTGGAGCCTGAAAACACAAATACCGCAACATAAGGTCAATTATAGCAAATCCAATGCAAGAGGTATGGTGAAAGTGCTAAGCAACCGAGGAGAAATGACACAAAATATAGATATTTGTGTCAAATATCACCGTATTAACATTTATAATTTTTTAAAATAAAAAATTACCCCTATTAATAATACCTTAGGAAAAAGGCTTCCCTTCCGTTTCTTATATAAAAACCCCTTTGTAGCCAATCATTTATTAAAAAAAATTGAATTATGGGTGAACGACGGGAATTGAACCCAACTAAGACTTCCATGAAAGGTCTCATTCATCTTGATTGAGGAGTTTTTTATTGACCGCTAAATCTCTCTGACCTGATAACAAGTATCGCCTCCCCGCCCAACTCTATTAACGGGCCCTTTCTTTTGCAATACTTAAAAGAGTCTCTCATGGCCCAATTATTATTACAGCGTTCTCTACCATTGTTTTTCCTTTATTGGAAAGAGGGACCCTTTTTATTTGATTTTTTTCATCCTACAGAGTCAAAGCATGTACTTCTAGTAAGATTGGATAAAAATTCATCGAAAACTCATATTCAAAGCTCAATATAAATTTAAACAGCAACAGTGAGATTCCTTTCCATTTATCTGTCTAGTTTTTAAAAGACAGTTATTCGATATTTGAGATTTCAAATAATGACATAGTTGAGTTGCATGCAAATCAGAAGTCTATGTATATATAGATTATGAAAAAGACTCAAATAAGTCACTGAACTTTGAAAATGACCCAAGTATACCATTTGTCAATATTTGGGACTTCCAATTATAACATCTCAAATAAACTACCCTCAAGACTCAAATATTACAAATAAAACTCAAAAAATGAACAATACCACCATCAAATTTAAATTTTCTAATCAAACAACTCAATCACCAATCCTTCTCAAATCACTAGTAACAATACCAAGCTCCACATCAACATCCTCATGCTAAAACAAATCAATATATAATATTTAGCAACAGTATTATGTCAATCAAGGGTGGGTTATAGTAGTTGAGGATCATTGGTCTTACAATAGAGGTAAAATGGTGACATGAAAAAAATTGTGAAGATAAAGGGGTGAGAGAGATTGTCTGAAACTCTGAATGAGGTGGTTTTTGTAGAGGTGAAGTGGTGGTGCAACAAAGGCGGTTTCAAGTGGCACTCTTTTAAAGTGGAGAAAGCCAATTGTTAAAATGGTGATTCATTTCGTTGAGCAAAATGAAATATGCACAATTTGCAAAGTTTAGAGGTAAATTTAAACCATTTCACAAAGTTGGAGGGCTGCAATTTGAGCCTTTTTTCTTATATAAAAGATCACATATAGAAAAGCTTTCGCCTTTAGTGAATAAGGTCATATTTGGATCAATTTTATAATGATAGGAACATATTTTATCATAAATATTGGCGGATGACATACTTAGGTCATTTTTCAAAGTTCATTGATATATTTAAACTTTTCCTATAAAGTATAACAAGTTAAATTGTATTATATATAATGTAAAATTATATTGCACCGTATGTGTAAATATAATGTTTTTTTGTGAGTGGATTTTATTTTCAAAGGAAAAAGAAGAGTGAATCTGAAGAAGCAATTATTAACCACATGAATGTCTAAGAAACTCGTGAAACTTCAGTAACAAGGATAGAATCTCTCTTTAGTGTGGAACATAACACAAAAAATATTATGATTTTGCCCACTTACATCGAAGTAAAGTAGAACACAAATAATATGATATAGATGTCCCTAAAATCTTATAATCTATCTAGCTAGTGAGGCTAGGGAGAAGATAAGAGTAGAAAACAAAGGTGTTCACACACGATGTTTACATTGAGACAATAAATGTATGATATTTGTCTTATATATATACATATATATCATACATTTATTGTCTCAATGTAGACATCGTGTGTGAATATATATATATATATATATATCGATCAACATTATACGGTGTTTTATCTTTAATAGTTAGTCTAAAATAAATGGATTTTTATATAATCGAGAATAGTTGTATTAATTGTATTTCCTCACGTTTACCTTATTTAGATAAGTAATTCCTACATAATCAAAAAATCATACTAAATTGATAATATTTAGCTAAGGGTAGAAACAATGATTTCTTAAAGGGTGTGCGCAAGCAAAAACATCATATAATATGGACCAGGAGGAATATCAGTTTTATTTTTAACTGCTCTAGATTAAAGTGTTTAATTTAATGTATAGATACTGGTATGGATAAATATTTACTGCATAAAAGTGTAAGAAAAAAAACAAATACCATCCAATCAATCATATAACTTCTATCTTATTATACTCACAAACAGACACTAAGATTTATATTCACATGTTCTACAAATATAATTTAATAAATTTATGTTTAATTTCTCTACAAACAACAATCACCAATTACAGTAATAATTACCATGACTAATAATTTTAAATAAAAACCAAACTATTTTCATCCTCAAATTTCATGTCACCAAGGCAAGAATGAACCCCTCCATCTTGTGAACTTGATTCTTCAAAATAATTCATGTCAAACAAGAACCCAAACTCATCCTCCTTGCCACACTTTGGATATTGAGCCATTTCATTTGCTAAAACTTTGTTTATCTCTTGTGACAATTGAAGATTGCTCGAGTTCTGACTTTGATGGGTAGAATTATTCAAAAAATTGGTGGTCGACTGGCGGTAGCTACCTCCTCCACCGTAGGGCAATAACTTAGGCATGGCTGCTTCATAGTTGTCCATATTAAGAGATGTAACACTAGTATCGTACATGTTTTCTGGGCTGAGTTCGTTAGTGCTAGTGTTGTTCTCATCTTTATTACCTTTGTGAAATACTCGACATAATACCCAATCTTCCTATTTAAGGAAAAAAATATAACATATGATTAGGTCTAATTTAATGATGTTACAATATTGTATAACTGAGTTTAACTTCTATAAATTGATGATGCAATAGAAGTCTTTATATTATCAGGTCACTTAGAAGATACTATAAGTAACTATCCATAAAAAGTAGAATTAAGAACCTGAAAAATACAATAAGTTAATTACTTGCTACAAGTAAAAATAAAAATCACATTATCAGTTTATCTCTCCCTCTATATATATATATATATGTTAAATCCTTTCGAACTTACTTCTAGGTACCTAAAATACAAACGTCTTGAAGTTTAATGCACTATTAAAAAAATATAAGTATACAATTAGGTTACTTATAAGACAATCATAAATCAATTTTTATGATAAAGCATTACTAGGTAAGCAAAACTAACCTGTTATTACATGTTAACCTATATTGTTATGTAAAATTATTATAATTATATATAACATGGCAAACATATAGTTTATTGGACGCATTCAACAAAATCTGTAGCTTTAACCCAAATTTTATATATGTGCTGAGAAATTTACTAAATATATGAAGGGGTTAGCTGGACAACATACGTTATTTCACCTATTACTCGTTTTCTCGTACCTTGTCTCAAAATCTCAAACGAGGAGGTTTCTAAGCAATTTCTTACAAACACATTATTTGTCACTTACAATTCGACAATAATTTTTTCAACATGCCGCGTAAGACACTTGACTTTTACTCTATTTCTATATGTGACTAAAAAGTCTCCTCATAACCTCGTAGGTATCAATCCTAAAGACCACTTTAGACTATTTGTTAAACAATCTATTCCAATCTTAATCAAATACTAAAATATCTCTTACGTTATCCTAATTAGGAAATTTGGTAATACATAGAAATGTATTTTAACCTTAATGATTACTTCTTGGATGACATACCGTGCTTAAGATTACAATAACAAATGATACTTGTTATACACAATTTCAGTTTAAGACAATAAGACTAAATAGTCTTTTCATATTCTCAAATTTCATGACCGATCAAACCAAGAACATAAAATGAAACGAATAAGGTAATCATGTTTCTCTTATTTGAAAATGTTCTGCTTGATGGCACCAAATTAACGAAAATGCACTACTAGAAAACAAGGAATTAGTGACGATAAAATTCCCTAGCTAAACAACAAAAAATCCATGCTAATTTCATTAAGCTACGGATTAGCGATGAGTTATATATAATAAAATTTAATTAGCTGAGCTATTTAGCGATAGATTAGCTGAGAATTGTCGACAAATTCCATAACTAATTTCATGTTTTCTAGTAGTGATGGCTTCTGTTGCTTATGGGTAGAAACGATTTCACTTGACAAGTTTCTAATCGATACTTTTTCACTTGCTTCAACCAATAGATAGATATTATTGTTAAACTTTAATACTCGAGAAAATTATCAAAATACTATCTTCATACCATATTCTCCATCTCATACGTATACAATTACCGTACAAGACCTACGGGCCAAGGGACAGTCTCATACAGTTTCTATGGGGCGTAGGCCTCCAGAGTTGAGGGTTGGAACAAATGTATAACAAGATAGTCGGTATATATCATCAAAATTTTATAATACCTAACCAAAAACTTAAAACATTATTAAAAACGTGAATTTCCGATAGATGTCTCGTTGAAAAATTAGCTCGTCGTTAAAAAATTCCGAGGAACATTACCGACAAACCATTTTCCGACGGGATATCCCTCGGAAATTCTCCCTTTTTAATGGTAATATAAATGATCAATCTAGCAAAAAAACTGTGATGCATGTTGTGCAAAGTTTTTATACTGTCAGTCAGTGTACATAACTTAAATCCGAGAAGAAAAATGATGTGTGGCAATAATGAAAGCATATAGATAAAGATTAATTACCTTAGGAGGAATATGAGGATTTTCGAGACGAAATTCATGCATAATCCAGCCAGTTTTAATGCCAATAGGAGCTCTATTCTTGTAAAAAACCAAAGTTTTTCTCATGCCAATGAGTGCACCTGTTTGTATATCATTCACTGTTCTATCTTTGCCTGTTGCTTTCCAATAACCAGAAATAGTTGCCCTATTTGTTCGAAAACCAGTTGCATATTTGCGATCTCTAAAGCTGAAGAAGTACCATTCACTGGAGTTCAACTTTGCCACCTCTAATAATATAACAAAAAGATTATAGTGTATATAATTAGTTTATGATGAAAGAAAAAATTAAGGAACAATAATAGACAAGAAAATTGGATAAATCTAGCATGGCCTGGAAAGCACGAATTTGTGACGGAATATTTACGATCTTTGAAGAATTTATGATCGAATTCATTAATGTGGACAAACTTTGTGAGGAATCTGTGACAGGTTTATGACGTTTTTACTCTTACGTCGCAAAATTTTTGAGACGAGAATCCATCATAAAATATTGTACACTTGGTTATGTTAAAGATAAAATTATGTGTATCTAAAAAAGTGCGTTTATACAATATCAAAGGTCGTGATGGAGTGATAAGTGTTCCTCCCTTTTTAATCAGAGGCCTCAAGTTTGAGGTCTGGTTATGGAGTTGCCTTTGGTAAGGAATGCTTACCCCAATATGAGATTTTCTTGTGTGAATTTGAATTTAGTCGAGCCCCAATATTAATACTAGATACCAGGTAGGAAACCAAAATAAAAAATAAAAATATGTTCTTTCTAACAAATTAAACCTTTAAAATAAGATAGTCACATAATTTAATATGGTATCAGAACATATAAATGTCCTGATTTTAAATCTCGTCACTACCTATTATCATAAAGAACTTCCACAACCTGGGTCCATAAAAAAAAGAATCAAACATGTACGTGAGGGCTTAGAACATGTTGAAAACATAATAAAGTAAATAAACGTATATTTTTTCTTGCTGTTTAAGTATCAAAATGAGGTGATCACATGATTTAACAGGTCCAAAGGCAAGAATAATTGTGGATAAATGTTTCCTCCTTAGCTAAAACTTCTGAGCAAGTTCTTGTGAAAGAATGGAAACCCAAAATATTTTTAACTTTTCTTTTCTGGTGTTGTTAATAGTCAAATTATTTAGATGGTGGGCAGTCCATATCACTTTCATGTCATCACCTAATAATAACAACGTTAAACCATCATAAGGAATATTAAGTTAATTAACTAAGACTTGTATATGTTTTTTAGTTCTCTCTTTAACTAAATTAATATATGTGACAGGTTAAATTACACAAATAGTGTAAAATTTATTTGCAAATCAGTATATATAAATTAAATCCACCTATAGACATCAAAATATGCATGTAATACTGTTGTCAACCATATTTGAGAGCATTAATATCACACATTATTATGTTTGAAGTCTGTTTTAGTAAAAAGGATAAATTACATTTTATCTCTTGAATTTTATTATTGGAAAAGAAAAAAAATACCATTCTCTCTCTCATACATGCATCAATATTCCTTGTTTAACTATTTTTAGTGTAATTTTTTTAAATAAACGAATTCATAAAAAGAAAGAATAACAAATATACGAGGTAAATATGAATCCTATAAGTGATATATTTGTATAAATATTAATTATTTTATAAGTGACATGATTATATTAATATTATTTATATGTTAAGTACTCTTACGTGTTGAAAGAATAGTTCTGAAAATGATCACATGAGGAGACATCTATATATAAGATTAACAGCTTAATTAGAAATTTCATGTTCCAGCTTTGAATGTGGAAAAATATTCTTATTAGGTATCGTTTTCCTTTAAATGGATATTTCGCAGCTCGAATCTGATTTAATTGCGACCTCAATAGGGGTAGACCAAATAAGAAATACAAAAAAAAAAAGAAGTTAACAAACATAAAATTTAGGAGCTTTAAACAGAATTTCATAAAAGCATTCTTTTCTTTGAAGTTAGTGTGTCCACTTAACTTAGGAAGGTTTCCTTCAAATTAATTTCACTTTCACGAAAAATAAACAGGAAAAAATAAATGAAAAAGAAGAACGTAAGCAGAAAAAAGTGTAAAAAGATACACTCTAGTATTTACGTGTCGGTGGATAAAATTTAAACAATTTTTAAATAAAAAGAGAAACAGATCCAGAATTATAATTCATAGTCTTATAATTATAAGTTGCATAGTGTTCTCTAATCAATGGAAAATTAATTATTTTTAAATGGAAAAATTAAAATATACAAAAAGCCAGAGAAGCACAAATTCTTGAACGAAATTCCCCACGTAATATTTCACAGAACCATCACGAGAAAAAGGTCAAGAAATTTCATGACAAATTTACATAGTAATTAATTAAAGAGAAAAAAGAAGTAGGATAAGAAATTACAAGAAGATGAAGAAGAACCTCTCATGTAATTGAAATAATTAGTCGAATCAATAAATTTTGAATAAGAAATAAAAACATGAATAATAATAATAATAATATACAAAATCAAGGAGACCATCTCATTTTGTATAAAAGATGAATAAGAAAACATATTCCAAGAACATGAACAAGAGGATAAAGAAGAGCCTCTTATCATATCATCATAAAAATTAGTCGAATTAGTAAATTTTAAATAATGGAAAAAAAATATGATGATGAAGAAGAAGAATAGTATACATAATTAAGGAGAACCTCTCATTTGTATAAATAAAAAACATTTTTCAAGAACATGAACACAATATCATGAATAATTAACATGAAGAAGAACCTCTCATCGTCATGAATCAATAAATTTTAAATTAAATCTGAATTATAAGTTGGACCAGTAAATTCTGAATACGCGTAAAAAGGAAAAAGCAAAGAACACAAAGGAGAACCTCTCATTGTCATGTAACTAAGCTAATTAGTCGGATTTGTGAATTTCAGATACATAAACTAATTAGGAGAAGAAGAAAAGAACAGGACGAAGAACATGTCATAAAATCTGAATTATTAGTCGAGCCAGTAAAAAATTCTGAGTACGAGTAAAAAGGAAAAAGCCAAGAACATGAAGAAGAACTTCTCATCATCATGTAACTAAACTAATTAGTCGAATCAGTAAATTTTAGATACGTAGATGATAACAAGAAGAAAAGAATATGTCGTAAAATCTGAATTATAGACAAGAAGAAGAAGATATAAAATTAAGGAGAGAAATTTACGAGGAAGTTGCCATGGTTCACAAGTATGAAGATCAACTTCCTCTAAAGTGCCCCTAATAACTTCTTGATTAGCAATTTTCTTGTAAAGATAATGGCAAACTAATTCTTCATCACTAGGACAGAATCTAAACCCTGGTGGCAAAGTTGAACCAATATCTCTTAAACCCATTTTTATTGGAATAATTTTGGTAAGAAAGAAAAAAGTAGATTTTTTTTTGGATTTGGAAAGAGTGAGGGAATATTTTTTGGTAGTCCAAAAGAAACTTTCAATTCTTTGATAAATAAATTTAGTATTAATATATAGGGAAGCAAATGTGTGTATTTATACACAGGGAGAGGTTGAAAAGAACTCTTTGCCACTTGGAATTAGTTACATGATTTTAGCAGCTTATGTTTGTGTAAAGTTATTTGTTGTATATTCTTGGAACTTTCCTGATAAACCAAAGTCACAAGAAATCTTCCTTTGTTGTCAATAGTTAAGAGAAGAAATAATAGGACTTAAGTTATAAGCTGATGGTGTAAAGTTTTTTTTTATATAATGGAGGTAATATAATTAGTTATAAAGTTTAGTTACCATTTTTATCAAGTTACTGATTAATGCTTGTGAAAATAATTATTTTTAGATTTTTCATTTAGTGTTTGATATTAGTTTTGGGCCCTACTAATATGGTACGGGTCGAAAATTCTACTTTGGGAGTAAATTGATCTTTGCAGACGTCGATTCGGATTCAAACCCGAGATCACTAGTTAATGCGTGTACAATTAAATGCAAATACAAAAAGGCCGGGTGTTCTATTGCATGTGTTGGTTATGAGTTCACGTGAACTAGTAGCTTTTCTCAAATTCTATACATACATATACATACACACGCGTACGCGCGCATACACACATATATAGTTTTCATTATCTACTAAAATTATTAGACTGTGAACCCAATTATTTTAACTTAACATCACTGAGAAATCCATAAATTTTAATCATGGATTATTCTATCAAGTCCGATTTTTTTTTATTTAGGACAGAGGAACTTCCATATAACTTTTCTATTAGAGATTATAATAGTTCTATACTGAGGGTGCAGAACATATTTACACATATCATACGAGAGGTGATTACATGTAAATTTGTATAATAATCTTAACTAGTGATGTAATATTAAAATAATAACTAGCATGCTATTATTGATTAAACTACACTAATCATGTATAGAATCCTAACTACACTAATTGGAAAAATGTGTGTACAAAATTTCATTACCAATTGTTTGAGTTTGGCAGGGCTAGGATGTAAGTCCAATAAGATAATATTGCCAAAAAGGGGAAAAAGATATTCAAGTGAAGATTTAACAACATAATACAAACTGTCACCAATTATTTCCTATATCCATTTTGGGAAAATTTTCCTTGGCTTCAATCATTTACTAATGGAGAAAATAAATATCTCACTTCTTTATGATTGCCACGACATAATTGGTCCAACGTAACATATTAGGGTGCTTAATTATAATTTTCAAGATGTTAATAAAGAGTGATTATTTGGTTTGTTCACTAAAAAGAAGTACATTGCAAGTTTTAAAAATGGTGTTGGGTCCCGGGGTATATTATGAAACAATAAATAACAAACTGAAAGTAAAAACAAATCGAATGCCAATGCAGTTTGCAAATGTCGGCGATAATGTTGTCTGACACAAGTGACAACACTTCGATAAAACAGAAAAAACGTTGAAGAGTAAATTGCAGCGGAAATAATAAAGACACAAAGGTTTAATATTTACATAGGTTATATTGATTATCTAACCTATGACGGTCAGTGACAGAAAGTATTGTATATATTTATATACAATTGAATAAATTCCTTCTTTTACAATATTACAAAATATTACAAAAGGAATTAAAAATATTGAAGTAACAGATGACTTCTGACTGAAAAAGCTATCTAAATAGACATAGATAACATCTCATTATAATTGCTTCAATGAAGAACAAATCTAGAATCTAAGCAACAATTATAATGTTGGACAAAATGTTGTCGACACGATCAGACAACACTTGTGATCCAGTTTTCTGAGATGAATTCTCGAGAGCTCTTTTGATATTTTTACAATCTGAGTCTGGATATCGATTCACTCTTCTTCCCTCTCTATTTATAGTAGAGATTTTTCTTGAAAAACTCATTGATTGGTTGTAGAGGTTGAGGGAAATGTGGGCAGCGGATAGGATTTGTTGGAGAAGATCATGGAGCAAAATCCTCTAACTTCCTGGACTTGTTCACCAAGCTTAGCAACAACTTTGACTTGTTCTTCTCACGTGTTTCATCAGCTCCTAAACACCTTGCCAAGTCACTTTTACATCGTGGTAAAAATCTCACGAGATTTGCTTCAGTCCGTGAAGTAAGGCAAAACTGTTTACAGAATGTTGATCCGAATGTCGTGACATTTCTTCCAACATTTCTGAATTTTAACTTAGTACTAAAAACGATATGTTGGGCAAAATGTTATAACACCAAACCCAACATTATCAAATGTAAAAACCCAAAATATAACAGCTTTATGTGTGTATTTTGGATCTAAAGATGAAACATTGCGAGACAGATTCAGAATTTTGAGTTGATAGATTCCGGAATCTAAAAAAAGACAACTTACTATAATCTAAAAAAATTATTTATATAAATATTAAGATCATTTCTTAAAGTTTTGCCAAAATTATTGAATTCTATCAAATACGCAACTAAAACTCTAGCCGCCGTCCCTCGGAAATATTCCTATTTTACGAGGAAATGGTGAGCCAAAGTGTTGTAATTTCTTATATATAGTCTGGATTAGTTTACTAATACGGGATTTGGTGGATATGATGGAATCCAACATCCCTTAATTAATGGTGTCGTATTCGACCTTTAGAAATGAGAAATTTATGATGGAGAAGATTTCCCTTAAAATGAGTTATACACAACGCAAATTTAAATTAGTCAAGGAAGAGTTTCCCTGAGTAATATTAATAATATTTTGAGATTAATCAATTTAATTAGGATTTAAGAATGTTCTTAAACTGCACAAATTTATAGTTTATATATAGTATTTTTATGTAGTTTATTAATATTTAAAATTTAACTTAGAAGTTAAGAAATCAAACTACGAATACACAAAAAAGATAATTGCATAATTTCATGTGTTGTAAATCTATCATTCCTTTTCAAGACGATAGGGTGATTAATATGTTAAACGTTTTGTATTTTTCATTTGAGATAGTTGATTGTGTTCTGTGGTAATCTAGTTGTAGCTTTGTAATGTTGTTCATTGGTAATTAATATGATAGTTTAGTTACCAAAAAGAAAATTGTTAAACGTTTTCTTTTTCCTTTTTTTCTTCTTCCAATATATATGTTAAACATTGAACTTGTTGGTTTGAAAATATTCCTAGATCTCTATTCCAATCTTTAATTTTCTAGATGTGTTTTTGAGTATTTCTTACTCATTTCGTCTAAGAAGGGAAGTTCCTCTAATTAATTCTAGGATTTTTTCTAGAAGACCCTTTCCTGAATATTATTTTAAAAAATTTAAAATTACACAGTATTTCACCAATTAGTAACTCAAAATTTCAGATACTTATTAAGGGATACTTATTAATTGAGAAAGAAATTTACCAAGGCAAAATACTATATGTGCAAAATTGAAAAGAAGAGCAAATGTTTTCTTTTGGGCCATTTCTTTCATCCGCGAATCAACCTATTGCCTAGAGTCTTCCGAAAATAGTCGTTCTACCTACCACGGTGGAGGTAAGGTCTACGTACACTCTACACTTTTCAGACCCCACGTTGTGGGATTTCACTGGGTATGTTGTTGTTGCTGCGAATCAACCCATTCTCACTCTGTTTCATTTTAAGTGTCACTATTTTCTTATTTGTTTATTTCAAGGATGTCACCTTTCTATATTTTAAAATAATTAAACCCTAATTTTTTTTTATTTTACAATCAAATCTCTATATTATGATGTCGTTTGTTCGGACATTTTTTTTATTGTTATAATAAAACATAACATGAAAATTCAGTCCGACGAAAACTTAATTATTATGATGAAGTATTGTCATATAAGTTGATTGTTATAAAAGATGTGAATGTACTTTTAATGACATGTTTTTCTACCCACAAAAGTATCGTGCTAAGTTTAAGATTATAAATTTTATTATTTTTTAAATTTTGTGTCAAATCAAAATCTGAGTAATTGAAAATTTTGTTAGCTAGCCTAAGAACAATAATTATGAAAATGAGGACAAAAAGTATAATATTTTGTTACAGCCTAATTAATCATATGATGTGACAATAATTTTAATAGGATTGTATGTATACAAAAAGACAAGTTGATATGAATGGGACCTTGAATTATAAGTACTATACTATTGAATAATAGTGCTTGCGTGGGACAAAAGTAAGTTTTAAGATCTATGGGTACTAAAAAGTCAAGATTGCCCTTGTGTCTGTTTCCCAAAAGCCACTTATTTGATGTCCTGTTCTGGACTTTTACCTTATTTTTCGCCATCATCTAAGAGACCCCTCCATCTTATGTGGCAGTTGCAAGGCAACTCCAAGCAAAGCCAGGTTTATGAAATTGATGTCCGCTTCGGCAGGTCAATTGATTATCAAGGGTATTTAAAAAAGGTTTATGAAATTGATGATGAATTTTATATTTTTTTAATTAAAAATTTCTACTTTAACTCTTATAATTAACAGAAAAAAATTTGGATTATTATTTGAATTATAATTAACATTTGTAATATGTTTTTAAAAAGTGACAAAAAACTGTTTCTTTTCTTCTTGGTTCTCTTTTTTTTGTGCTTTTTCTCTGCACGAATGAGAAAAAGAATGAAAGAGAAAATACTTCAGTCTAAAATTTATTATGATAGAAATAAGATCAGTGTACAGTCTACCTTCTTTAGACTCTACTTGTGAAATTAATTCAGTTCATTGTTATTATTTTCGCAACAACTTCAGTTCAAACCTTTAATAACTAACTAGTATTATGCATAACCGCCTATTGTTGCTTAGGATAATAAGATGAAAGTTATGGTGAGAAATATAGCAAAAACTTGGAAATCCAATTACTGATCAGTGGCCAATTTCAAGAATACATCTTGCTCATCAAATAGTAAGAAAACTATATTATATTGGTCACCAATAGTGTTAGTGTTTCTTTCCTATCCTCCTTTTTATTCTTTTCTCTAATACTCATTTTTTCTTATTTTAATTGCGTTTTTAGCTTTTTTTTCACATCCACTAAAAAATCAAGTTATAATTTATTAAGTTATCTTTATTTATTAGATGTCTCTGAAAATTGAGCACTTTTAAAAGTAAGTATTTCTCTAATATACGGGTACTGTTGGAAATCATTACTAATTTTTGTCTTGAATTCCTAAAACAATAATTGTTTTAGATCCCAAAACAAAACCCGTTAAAATAGGACGAAAAGGGAGTATCTTGAAGTTAGAACTATAACAATTGAACTTCAAGAATTATGCCTGGACATTAAACTACATTAGTTGGAACTTCATCATACAATCCTGAAATTTGATCTACACAATTCAAACTTCAAGGCACGGAGTCCTGAAGTGTGAACTATACATACCAAACACAGGATGCAATCTCAAAAACATAAGCATCACCTTTGGTCATCAAATAGTAAGAAAACTATATCAAATTGGTCATTATTACTGATATATACTTCGCTATTATATTCTTTTTCTTTCTTCTTTTCCGATAACTTGAAGTTTGAACCATAACAATTGAACTTTAGGACACAAGCCTGAAGTTCGTATTCCACTAAAATTAAAGGATTCTATGTTCAAACTCAGAAAAAGCAGATCTCTCCCGCTCAAAGCAATTGTGATTATACTTTAAATATTTTTCTAATACTGAATATTTTTTAAATAACGATTCTAAATGTGGTTGCCAGTGCCATATTTATGTAAGTACGTACACATAAAAGCATTTCTCTAACATGAATCTGACTAATACCCTTATCGAATTATAGATTTATAAAAATATAAAATTATGCCTTTGATTTCGAGGCATTGTCTCCAAAGTTGGATACAAAGAAAGTGATGCTGCTCATGTAGATGATAAATTGTGTTACAATTAAGCGTAACACTATTGGAGTTTTCTTCTATTCGTGTCACGTATGATGTGAACGTCTCTTTTCTTCTTTTTCTCGTTAAAAAATATAAATATCGTAAATTCCAATTAACTCGTTTAACTTTTTTAGAAGTGAAGAACAATATAATACTCACATTGAGCGATAGAGGAGAATGTTACTATCCTAGGAAAAAAAGAGTCATAAACGACAATTATATGTATGTATTTTTTCTTACAAGGGAACCCGCAGATTCAGGATTTAATGATTACGAGTGTAATCATTACTAAATAACCACATTTTTTCAAGGGACAAAATTTACCTCCAATTTACTATTTTATTGAGGTAACTAATGGACATTATTGAAAAATTAATGAAATTATTATTTAAATTTTTCTTAATGAAATCGACAGAATCGATGAAAACTCATCGATTAATTTTGCGCAAGAATACGCGAAATTAAATTAAACTCTCTTCTTTTTAATTTAATTAACCGATGGAGGCTATCGAAAAAATTTAAGGGAATCCATCATTTTTTTGTTCAGGGCTGATAATTCTGATAAATAAAATTATTTGTTGGTTTTTTCCCTCGGTAATGGGCGTGTTCTTAGTAGTGCACTATATTTAATGCGAACTTACCACTAGTAAATAAGATTGAATTAGGATCTACATTCAGTCCAACTCAATGCAATTTGAATTAATTCGGTTCAATTCTATCCATTTTGATTTTGTTTGATTTAAAACTTTTGGTGCTTAAATAAAAATGTGATCACCAAAGCGAATAAGTTTTGTCCAATTCGCTAATTTTCTCTATTCAAATTCTATTGAATTATGTTATTAAAAATGTAAAATAAGAAAAAACTTTCAACAAGAAAATACACCCCTTCTCAATCTACATATAGCTAGATTAATATTATTTCTCTTAATATCATCACTCTAAATAATTTTAGAAATTAAGAAAAGAGTAACATTAATATTGGGGAGGTGATTAGACGGGATATGACACAGGTGAAACTTACTGAGGACATGACCTTAGATAGGGGGTTGTGGAGGACACAGATTATGGTAGAAGAGTAGCAGGTGCTCGAACGTAGTCCTACTTATGCTTACAAATTGATAGTTGTAGTGTTATTACTGTAGGCCCGATTAACCTATCACACTTATAGACACATTATTACTTTATAATCCACTGTAGTTGATTTCTGCTGCTATGTGTTCTTTGGTGTATTTTGTTTAGATACTGCTTCCTTTTGTTCGAATGGACTTTTTACTGCTTTAATTCCTTAACTTAGTCTGAACGCTTCTCTTGCTTTACTCTTTACTCTTGCTTTGTTTTGATTGTCTTGCTTGTGATTATGCTTTGTCTTGAGTCGAGGGTCTCCCAGAAACAACCGCTCTACCTACCAAGGTGAAGGTAAGGTCTGTGTACACTCTACCCTGCCCAGAGCCCACGGTGTGGGATTTCACTCCGTATGTTATTGTTGTTGTTGTTGTTGTTGTAAGAAAAGAGTAACATTAGAGGATAAATGAAAAAATGAAAAAATGATTAAAATTATATATAAATAAGAATTTAAAGAATCAGAAAATAAAAATTAAGCAAATATATTATTTAAATTAAATAATAAAATAGGGTTGTAAAAGAGATGAAAGATACGGGGAAAAGAGAACACTAGGGACTTACTACAAAGATAAATGAAAAACAGGGATCTAGACTCCTACTGGAGTCTCTAGATCAATTGCTTCAAACTCTGGGCCTAGCCATGGCACCTACAATCAATTTGTGACTTCGAGTGGCACTCTAACTTTATGTTAATATTTCTCTATAAAGTATTAGTACGTATATTAAATTTTAAATGAGAGTCCGGGTGCCGTGCCACCCCCAATCCACTACATAGATACACCCTTGTCTGCATCCGTTGTTCTTTGGGTGTGCACAAGGTAAACTGCTTCAGTATAATAGCTCGCAAACCACACAGGAGAGGTAAATCGCACTAGACAAGCTCCGTGCAACGAGCTCGATCGAAAAATCATGCAGGAATTTTGAATCTGAGACCCCTATATTTGAGAGATCATATGCTCAACCAACTCAGTCATCCTTGCGGGTCAATTATTTTAATACACCAAAAATCATATTTGAGAGGTCGAAAAAGGGAGGAAGAATTGGCTACTCGTCAGATTATCGCTAATCAATTCATTCAAATAGCTTGATGCTACATAAAATAATTATGATCGAACATACCACCTAAATCTATCAATTCTTCTAAGTACATCTTCAAAATCCTCATGGGCAACAATTATTCAGTTGAAAAGTCTGAAGACGGATCGTTCGATTGGAAAAAATTGCTTGGTATGAGAACTGACTACTTGTACGACCGTACCAGCTAACACAAGAAAGCAAAAAAAAAAACATAAATATATCACCGATCGAATTTATTGTTTACTTTTCATACATGAATTATACAAATTATACATACATTATATATTTGTCGACTATTTTTAATTTAAGTGATTTAATGAGTGGATTTTAGATTAATTCTTTACAAAAGCATTGTTCTTGCTCTATTATATATTTAATCTTCAGTTTTTGAAATCTACTTGTGTCTGCAGTTGATTTGTCCATTTAGGTCGGTAGTTGCAAGTATTATTATTGCATTCACTACTCTTTTTAGCTAGTAATAAATAGTCCAGACTTAATTTAAATCAATACAATTTTTTTTTTTAAAAAAATTAAGCATATATAAATTTTGAAAAGGCAACGGTTACATCTTTGGTATTCGTGCACAAACATAAAATACTAATCTCGAAAATAGAATAATAATAATTTGCATATAATCTATTAAGCTAATTTAATTATTATATACTGTTAACACGTATAACGTATATCATTGGTAAAGGTGAATTTATCTGTTATTAAGGATACCAAGTTTTAACTTCAGACACCCTACCTCTGTACTACTGTAAAAAAAATCGAAACCTCGAGCTCGAGAACTTAATAAAAATATCGATCTATCATACTATTATTTTAATGAAAGCAACTTATATCAATTTATCTGGTAAAATACTAGGAGTTCTGAATTAATTATATTCTGAGTCGGAATAACGAACCTATTTAAAGTACCCAGATTACCTATTCGATCAAAGAGGAAGAAACTAAGCCCCCACCTAAAAGAAATTCTTCACACAATATAATACTTTTCCTTCTATTGTTATAAAATGGGCAAAATGTTGTCTTTATGTGTTTGTTTTTTGCTTGTACGTTGCATGGCGAGTCATGCAATTAATTGTTACGTACAACATACTAATCATTCTTTTTATATATCCCACATGCAGTTTGTTAAACATAACTTATTAAATTCTTTAATATATATATATATATAGCATAGCACGTGTGTTGCACGTGTACGCCATATTTTGTAGAATACAATATTTCAAACTAATATCAATAGTATCAAAAAAAAAATATCAAGTACAATAACTTGATATATAAATTTATGAAAATAGGATTATTTAACTTACCAAATAACTATATACAATTGACTTACACTTAAAGTGTTCTTTTTGTGAGAATGTATTAATCTCCTTAGAGAGTCTTTCTCATTAATACAAATATATATAGTGTACAATGTGGAACCCTAATACAATAAGGATCATATATCTACCATAATTATACAATATATGGAGTATGTTATAGTAGTACACGTTAATACACTCCCTCAGTCAGAGTGGGAGGAGGCCGGACGCTGAGACTGGATCTGAAGTCGATGAATATCTATCTAGGAAGACCTTTCGTGAATATATCCGAATACTGATATGAAGAAGGCACATACAACACCTTAACATGACCGAGAGCAACCTTCTCACGAACAAAGTGTATATCCATCTCAATATGCTTGGTTTGCTAATGCTGAACCGGATTATGAGATAAATATATGGTTGATATGTTATCACAGTAAACCAAAGACGCCTTACGCAAAGGACACTGAAGCTAAAAAAGAAGGTTTCGGAGCCAACAGATCTCAGCAACAACATTTGCAACTCCTCTATACTCTGCGTCTACACTCGAACGGGATAATGTGGCTTGCCTCTTGGCAAACCAAGAAACAAGATTATCTCCTAAAAATACACAGTAGCCGGAGGTGGAGCGTCGCGTGTCCGGGTAGCCTGCCCAATCAACATCCGTATATGATAACAACTTGGTCGGTGCTGAGGGGTATAAATGTAATCCATAGTCAAGTGTGTCCTTAACATATCGAATGATACGTTTAAGAGCAGTAAAATGAGGCTCCCTAGGGGCATGCATAAATACGAATACATGCTGAATAGCATAAGCAATATCAGGCTTGGTGAAAGTAAGGTACTGAAGTTCACCTGCTAGACTCCTATAAAGAGTGGGATCTACCACTGGATCACCATCAACTGCACTAAGCTTCGATTTAGAGTCAACCGGGGTGGACATGATTTTGCAATTTTCCATCTTAGCCCTGTACACAATCTCCTCTGCATACTTACGCTGGCAAAGAAACACAGCGTCTGCAGATATAGTCACTGAGATCCCCAAAAAATAATTCAACTTCCCCAAGTCAGTCATAGCGAATTCGGTTTTAAGCAGTGCAATGATCTCATTTTTCAACACATCAGAAGAGGCAGTAAGAACAATGTCATCCACATATAACAACAAATAACAATGTTACTACCTCTATGAAAAATAAATAGAGAACTATCACACTTGTTGCACAAAAATCCAATCCGCATAATGTACTGTGCAAAGCGATCATACCACGCTCTAGGGGCCTCTTTCAAACCATAAAGTGACTTACGGAGATGACATACATATTGAGGGGCTGCTGGATGAACAAAATCAGGCGGTTGGTGCAATATAAACAATTTCTTTCAAATCCCCGTGTAGAAATGTGTTCTTCACATCAAGCTGATGAATCGGCCAGTGCTTACCCATAATAATACTCATGATTGTGCGAATGGTAGCCGGTTTTACAACCGGACTGAATGTCTCACCACAATCAATACCCTCCTACTGATTAGTGTCATTAGCCACAAGTCTCGCCTTATACCTCTCTAGATCACCAATGTCTTTGTATTTGTGACGAAAAAGCCACATGCATCGAATCACATTCACCTCCTCCGGTCTAGGAACCAAATCCCAAGTATGTTATTTCGTTAAAGCATTAAATTCCTTACACGTGGCCGCATTCCAATTAGGGTCTAGTTTGGCCAATTTTGGGTTTTTTGGGAATATGGAAAATGGTTTGTGTGGACAAGTTAAACTGGAATTTGGGTTTAAAAATCTCGTGCTGGGCATGGGTTTCCATTGGGTGCATGGGGGCAGTGGGTGGATTGGTGTTTTATATAGTTGGTGGGTATGGGTTACTGTATTGGGTTTTGTCAACGGAATAGGGATGGGTATTTTTATTGTGGTGGTGGTGGTGGTTGTGGGTCACTATATTGGGTTTGGTCGACGGAAGGGTTTGGTGGGCTCAAAGATTTGGGAATTAAACGTGACATGACGAGACACAATGATTTTGCGGGGACACAATGATTTTGCGGGAACACACGTCATAACACAAATATCCCCTATGATTGGGCGGAAAACCTAAGAACATATAGGGAGTGGTGCGGGGTGCGAGTTTATGCGGGACTGTGGAGGCAAGATTCAGGTAGCACAGACAGCTGAAAATTAGTAAGTGCTAATAAGTCAGGATCCTACGAAATAAAATTTCGGTGGGTGTTCTATTTTGGAGAGTCTGTGTGGTAAAATATTTAGAATATATTCGACCATTTTCACAGCATAGACTCAAAAGGGAGGGGGGAGTGAGGCATGAAATATGATCGTACGAACCAAGTTATTGATAGTGCAACTGACTCGTTTGGCCTTGTCATTTTTGGAGGAGGTATGGGGACATGAGAACCTAAAAATCATTCCATTAGTAGAGCAAAAATTATGAAACGAAAAATTATTAAACTCACGACCGTTGGCACATTAAAGCGATTTTATGTGTTTTTCAAATTGTGGTTTGACATAGACACGGAATGCAAGAAACTTGACAAACACTCCAGACTTGAATTTAAGCGGATAGACCTAGACAAAGTGAGAAAAGTCATCTAATAGGACGAGATAAAATTTATGACCCAGTGATCTAGTAATGAGAGATGTCCATAAAGCTGCATAAACAATGTCAAAGGGAGAGTACGTGACACTTGAAGAAGACCGAAACGGAAGGCGAACATGTTCGCCTAAAGGACAGGAAAGACACGGTTG
This sequence comes from Anisodus tanguticus, assembly GCA_034509755.1. Classification (NCBI taxonomy): domain Eukaryota; kingdom Viridiplantae; phylum Streptophyta; class Magnoliopsida; order Solanales; family Solanaceae; genus Anisodus; species Anisodus tanguticus. The sequence continues at coordinate 47,356,985 of CM067554.1, read as the reverse complement.
GGCAAATGTTCCATTAAGACAACGTATTAAATTATTGTTTCTAAGAAAATTAAAAACATGAGCTCCTGGGTGTCCAAGTCTATTGTGCCAGGTTGACGGAGAAATTGTTGCTAAAGCGGTGGGAGGAGTGACGTGGGCAGTTAGAGATGTGGGAGGGTTGACACTAGCAACGGACGTGGATAGGAAAGTATAGAGATCACCCACACTATTGCATCTCGTAAGGAGTTTTCCGGTACGGAAGTCCGTTATTGAAAATCCAAATGGATCAAAATTAATTGATACAGATTATCGATGGCAAATTTCCTAACAGATATTAGATTTTTGATAATGTTAGGAGCATATAAGACGTTATTCAGGGAGAAATGAGGATGCGGTGGTGGGGTTAGTGTGTGGCCAAACCCTTGAATTGGAATGCGATGTCCGCTTCCAACCATAATAGATTGTGGAGTATTTAAACTTCACAGTTGAGAAAGATTACCAGAATTGTTGGTGAGGTGAGACGTGACGCCTGTATCCATATACCACGCATTATCGGACTGTCGATTGGTCAATGTGACGAGGGTTGAGCCCAAATTGGATTGGGAGAGGCTTGGAGCGGACTGCTGGGCTCCAGGAAATAGGGTCGGATTACTGTGGCCCATTGACTGGCCTGGGGCGGACTGGTAGGCTGCCTAAAATTGGGCCCGAAATTGGTTTCCAGAACTTGGGCTGTTAGGCTGCCAGAGGTTGGCCCGCAGTTGTAGCCCCAACTGCTGCTAGGCCGCGGCTGCTGACTGTATGTCCCTGAGTGCCAGGCAGTGCTAAGTCGATGCTGCCATGAAAATATATTTTTTTCGAGCAAGGAAAAAATGACAAAAAGTGTTGTGCGTCTGATTTTTCTTCGGGTAAAGAAAAAAGAGAACAGAGACAGACAAGGAGTGATGTACTTTTGACAAGATGAGACAAAATAAGACAAACACTTGTGCTTCTGATTTTTTTTCGGGTAAGAGAAAAAGATAAACTGAAGCAGAATTAGCTAAAGGATGAAAAAGAAAAGTTGGTACTTTTCGGGAATTGAGCAAACAAAATCGTTGTTTGCTTAAGAAGACAAATTACATGCTCTTCGTGAATTGAGCAAACAATTTTGTTGTTTGCTGGAATTGAGAGGCCGCCTCTGTTAGGTTGAATAAACCGAGAAGGGGCATGCGGGTAGAAAAAATATAGGGTTTAGGTTTTGACTCGTGAGAATGTATTAATCTTCTTTGGGAGTCTTTCTCATTAATACAAATATATATAGTGTACAATGTGGAATTCTAATATAATAAAGATCTCATATCTATCATAATTATACCATATATGGAGTGTGTTATAGTAGTACACGTTAATACTTTTCATATGGATCAAAATGGTTGCTGCAAGAATACAAATCAAATTTTGAATGTTATACCAACACATTATGATTTCATATGAAAAAGAACACTAAATTTGATATTTAGGTTTACAGAACAATAATATGGTGTTTTCCGTCAAATACAACATCAAAAATCAAGCTAGTTATAGTTTACTTTATTTCACTATAAGAAAGAGCACTAATATTTTTTGTTGGCTTTAATTTTTCTTATTAGTTATTGGGCGTTAATTTTCATTGTTTCTTTCGTCCTCATAGTTATTGAACTCCTTTTCCATAGAATTGGAAGATACTTGTTTATCGCGAAATCAATAGACTTTCTGTGTGAAATGTCGTGATTAAAAATCCTCATAGTTAGTTTTTCGGTTCGCATAAAAGTTATGCCGAAAATATAATATAGAGACTTTTTATGTCGTGATTAAAAATGAAGAGATTGTTATAATAATTATAACGATGATGAGATTGTCATACATGAAATACTATCGGAAACCACATGTTGTATTAATTATGCGGTGATCATTATATTTTCTTATGCAGTCGTTCAAAGATTATATTATCATATGCAGAAGCAGCATCACGAACTATAAATTTTATGGATTTTAAATTCTAGAATGACGATATTAGATATTAGTAATTGAATTTTGAATTCACATATAAGTGAATTTGTAATAATAATTAAATATATTATTTGAATTAAAGATATCGTATTTGGCCGAACCGAAAGGTAACCTTGTAGCTCTGCCTATGATCTTATGCAATATTTTATGTTGGGACCAATTGTTCCAGTACCATCAACCAAATGACCACTAATGTTTAAATAAATACAATAAATATATATGACATGTGTCTTTACGTGATTATTATCACTTAATGTAGTTAATTAATGCATATTATATATTCTCGCCTTACTATTATCACCTAATCATAGTGAATTACTGTAATTCAGTGTAAATATCAAATGTAAGTAGCCATTTTTGTTGTTATTGTGCTATTTCTTCTATTAATGTCGTCATACTCTTATACATAAAAATGTTTTGGTATATGTAGAATAATCATAAGTTTCAAGGATACTTTAATGTTGGTATCTTCCGAAAGCCCATCTTTCTTTCTTTTTAAAATTTATTGTCTATCCCAAACTGTTTGCTTTAAAAATCAACCACCCCACCCCACACACACCATGAACAATAGACATTCTCCCCCCCCCCCCCCTATCCTATGTAATGTCTACTTTACCCTTAATATTTTCATTTCTCCATTTATGTAATATCTTTTTATATTATACATAATATTTATTTTTCTTAACCTAGGTAATTATATATTCTTATTTAAGTTCATCAACATTATAAGTAGAACACTTGTGAATTTGTCACAAAATCTAGTGCTATTTTTTAAGATTGTTATTTTAATATAACATGCATTAAGTATGTTATATATGCATGTTTAATTCTCTCCTATTATCTATATAGATAAACGAGTTTTGTTTGTTAATAATGAAATATTTCTAAATTATAATTTAAGATCCATTTACAATAATATAAATAGATTTTTTTAGGAATTTGTATATAATATATCTCTATTTCTATTAATTATTTCAAAGGTGAGCCTTGGAATAACTGGTAAAATTGTTGTCATGTGACCAAGAGGTCACAGATTCAAGTCATGGAAACAACTTCTTGCAGAGATGTAAGGTAAGACTGCGTACAATAGCCCTTGTGTTCCGGTTCTTCCCCGGACCCCGCGCATAGCGGGAGCTATCGGGCTGCCTTTTTTTTTAATATTTTATATTACATGCATTATAATATGTTTATAGAGTTATATCACCTGTTATTTTCACTTGTATAAATAGATATTAGAGTTTTGATTATTATTAATAATTTCTTTTTATTCTGCTAATTTATTTCATTATAAAACGTCATTCTCATATATTCAATTAGTATTTCTCACTTTTATTTTTTCATCTAAAAATTATATTTAAGTTTTAATAGAAAATTTGTTACATAGAATAAAAAACAAATAATATCATAATTTTTAAGAAGTAAAATAAAAAGACAACTGTAAGGCTAAAATAGTCATTTTAAAAAGTCAAGGATAAAAGTGAAGAGAATGTCTATTGTTCAAAGTTGAGGAGGGAGTTTGAGTTTTAAGACAAAGTTGGGGAGGGTAAATGATTTTCTCCTCTATCCAAACACAGAAATTTAAAATAAAACCAATGGGATACTAAATAACTTGATTTTTTTTTACATGATCAATGATTATCACTATATATAAACGAATAAAACAAATGCAAAATCAAGTTTTAACATCAATTTAATTAATTAATTAGTCGATAAGAATGTAATGATGTAACGTGTCACAATTAACTATGAGTGAATGACGTATAAATTATTCTCCTCACATGCGATTACCACAATATTTTATTATCTATTAAACCTAACCAAGGAAGGAAAGAAACCAATGATTGTGAATTTTGGAGCTAGGAATAATAAAAGACTTTATACTACTACTAATAATAGAGTTTTGTTTGTTGATGTCGACTTCATATTCTATCATATCTTTTTGCAAATAAAACAACCAATAATTTATGGGCCATTATATTTCCCTATGTGTCTATTTTCACTTTGTTCACTTCCATAAGTTAATCATAGGCAATTCTACTGGGACATTCTTGGATACATGCAAAGGATCTTTACACAATAACCTCACACCACTAGAATTAGAGTCGGCCAGGGTTTGAAGTTAATAGATTTTGAATATGTTATTGAACGTTAATTCATTTTAATTATTAAATTTATAATTAAATATTAAATATATATATATATATATATATATATATTAAGAAAAAATTAAAAGATTTTGTCCGAATGTGTACCATTTCCCACGATGTCGCTCCACCCCTATCCCCGCCACCCCAAATAAATAAATAAAAACTCTTGTTTTTTCTTCGAAAAAGGCTCAAATATGTCATCGAACTATTAGAAATGACTCATTTATGCCACTCGTCAATAGTTTGGCTCATTTATGTCATCGTCATTACAAAAATGGCAGATATGATACGTGTCCTCCAATTAGGGGTCCAGATCATTTCATTAAATCAAACAAACTCAATTCTAAATTTCAAATTAATAAATATCCGACTCGTACACTCGACCCACCCACTACCATAATCTAGTTGTAGGCCACGCGTCATATTTGGTATTGTAAAATCGACGTTAATGAAAAATGACATAGATGAACCATTTTGGTAACAGTGATGTCATAAATGAGCCAAACTATTGACGAGTGGCATAACTAAGCCATTTCCGATAGTTTGATGGCATATTTAAGCCTTTTTCGTTCTTTCTTTTGTGTTCATGTTTAACTAATGTGGAATCATGAATACAAAGTAGGAAAAGGGAAAAGAGACGAGACTAACTAAATCACATGCTTCACCATCTTGTATATACTTTCATCAATTCTTTTGAGTTTTAATCCTATATCTGTACTCATATCGAAGTGTTTCACGCCTTAACGGGATCCCAAATCAGCGTAGATTAATGGCAAAAACTTATAATTTACAACATGATAACTACTAGAACATCAATATAATGGAGTTAAACCTAGTAACCTACTGATTCTTGTGAGGTGGAGCAGCAAAATATTAGTTGCAAGCCTTTAATAGGATTAAAAACTTGAAATGATTTATAAAGGCACAAAACTGAAAATTGGATCAAGAATTAGTGGAAGTTACTAAAAGGGAAGTAACTGGACTAGACTACTGATTTTTTCGAGTGTGCTGATTTTACTTTAATTTATTTTAATACAATAGTTTTTAAATTAAATTTTAAATTCTAACATGTTTTTTATCCACTAGGATCTTGATACAATGTCATCAAAAGGACTTCTTTGGTCCCATCAAATCGTCATTTCCTAACCCCCTTTGGATAACTTATGTAGTTGAAAATGGCTGCTACCAAATGGGCTTACATAATTTAATTACAACAACATATTCAGTGAAATTTCATAACGTGTGGTTTGAGAAGGGTAAAGTGTACGCAGACCTTATCTCCACCTTGGTAGGTAGAGCAGCTGTTTTCGGGAGACGGCTCAAGACAAAGCAAAAGGGCAGTCTGGTACACTAAGCTCCCTCTATGTGCGGGATCTGGAGAAGAGCCGGACCACTGAGGTATATTATAATATTAAATAATTATTACTAAATTGTAATTATCATTCGTTTTCAAAAGATTCGATTTAGAGGTTGATTTCAACATGTCTAGTCACTTTGTTGCTCCTTTGTGTTAGCTTTTCAAAAAGTTATCCCTTAGCAATTAACAGAATTAGCTGTCTGTCTGATCTGCCTCTCCATTTGGCCTCATGAATTATCAACTATAAATACTGTTAAATCTTCTTATAATAACCATCCTCTATAATAACATTTTATAATAATAACCAAGTTTCTTTTGGAGCCATTTTTATGTATGTCAAATTATAAGTTTGCTATAACAACATTTCACAATAACAATCCAAAAAAATTCAAATAAACACATTATCATTAAGAGGTTTGACTGTATATGTTAAATTAGCGTTATTTTACTTCTTGATTTATCATCCTGCAAATTTTATGTAAAACTTGAAGGATAATTAAGAAAATGAAAAGGAAAAGAAAAAGAGGTGTATGGATTTGAATTCGACATCTCAAGTAAACCAAAAAAAAAAAAAGGAATTTCATTTTGCTTTTAGTTAAATAAATTTCAACCACCTTTAGGTGAACTTTCTAAAATGAGAATAAAATAATGTTTAACAAATACAATTACTTGTGCAATATTTCTCGTATTTAGGGGTCAAGGGGCAGCTTGATTTCATAAAAAAGGTATGTACTGCATACTTTTTGACAAAAATGTAAAAAAGGGAAAGCTGCTTTTTTCTTTAGCAACTTTCCTAAAAGTGAAGATTGTTGCCTATATACTTTTTTCATGAAGAAGCTTTGTGATTATCAACTAATTTATTCTTTAGTGTCCAAGATTCTCTCAGGCATGTCCCATTTATATAGTACTATAGTTTCCAAATAAGATGGGACTTTGCTTTTATTTTCTTCCTCTAGTGATATTGAAGCTTCAAAGGGGCACCAACAAGGGTCGTAATGGAATGGATAAGATCTCTCTAACCTTAATTAGAGGTCTCCGATCCAAAATTTAGATATGAAGAAAATTCATACTAATTAGTAATATTTCAAGATGTATTTTCTCATGTCATTAGAGAAATAAAATTTGGAGATTCAAATTCAAGAATCATTCATGCATTCTAAGTTAATAGTTAAATCTTGTTATAGAGCGCTTCTCCCTTAAGTGGGCCTTACGTGATGCGAATTCGAATCAATTAGGGCTGCAATGCAAGTATCGAACACCGGTGAGAAATAAAAAAAAACTTCAAAGAGGCTCAATCCTTATATGTTTTTTCCTCACCAAAAAGGCATATTAAAAAATGTGGTGACACCGTATTAAGTTTTCCAAAAATACATTATCTTTTAGAAAACTCCATATTTTGCGACATTTTAAAAAAATCGAGCAACATAAATTGTAACAACACATAATTAGTTGTAGTAAATATAATCTGCATGGTAATTTAGAAGGTGAAGTAAATAACACGTTATATTGGGTCAAGATACGCTGATTATGTGAATAATTCTTCACATTCGTCAGTTTATATAATTTTAATCCTACTATCCTTCCGTCTTGTCTTAGTTAGTTTGACTAGGGCTATGTTTAAGAATGTAAAGTAGATTTTTGAATCTTATTATCTTAAACTAAAGACATATATAATATAGTGAAAATAACTTTTGAAGTATGCGGTTTTCGATATGGCACATCATTTCATTTTATAAGAGTGTCACTAAGTGTAAAAGTAAAAATGTTAGAATTAAAGCTTTCTAGATTCGATTTACAACAAATAACTATATGTTGTTGCAAAGCTATGTTGTCCCGGACTCTCCAAATGTTGTCGCATTCATGTTAATTGGATTCTCCAAAATTGTTATATTTTTGAAGGATTTAACACACATTCGATATTATTTTTGAAGAGTTCGAGCAAATTAAGTTTCAATTTATATTGATCTATATATAAATTAGAGGCAGAATACATGGACAACCCCTTAAATTTGTAAGTAAGTTTGACACTCAAAAGTACAACATGCTTCGATTGATCACCTGGACAGATGATAAAATGTTTATGTTAGATATTTCAGACTCAATTTTTTTTTAAAATAAAATTCTTGGCTTGTTCTCAAGCACCAATGACGTTGTTAAGTTAATCAATTAAAATATGTCACATCCTTTAAATATAAACATTAATTTCAATAGTTGTAAAACCCTATGCATGTTCCTATTGATGTTGATATGTATCAATTAAAAAAGATGCATATTTTATGTCATTTACTTATTTACTCAATAAATGCTTATAAATGTGTAAAAACTTTTTCAGAATATAATAAAATAATATTTAATAAAAATATTTTATCAAATCCAGGCCATATGTGTACTATCGATGCATGTAGTTGATAAACTCAAATGATATGGAAAAGGCAAGAAGTATACGTTAGTGTTGCAATTTTTTCAAAAGACATGATCATGATGGGCATGGACACATGATTGGTGATGATATTGGCATATAGTTATAGGAACAACAGCTGTCCTCATACTGTTGATAAATCACATGTATGACATGAAAGAGTAGTGACAATGACATTACTAATAGATTCTTTCCTTAAGACAACATTAAAGCATGCGTGTGTTCCAAGATTATTAATGTCTCAAACTTCCACCAATCAACCATTCTAATTAAAGCCCTATAAATGTTAGCCGTGTGGATGTTGTCACCACAACTGTGCAAATACTGTTCATGATGTGAAACATCATCATCAAAGACGTGGCAGGACAGATGCAATTTCTGATTATCCTTAATTCGATGTTTCAGATTCAAACTTTATAAAAATAAAAACTTCTAGTAGCTAAAGAATGAATATGAACTAGTCGGGCTAATGAAATGGAACACCAGATAATCATAAAAAAAGATTTGAAATGTTATTTGAAGACATCCGTTAAACTAGAACAACACGGACAAAATTAGCATGTCGTTACCAAAATGATGAGGATTAATGTTAATGATTTGAAATGTCGCTATTAAGGGTGAAGTGCGATGGATGAGATCCTTGGCGGGAGGTCAAGAGTTCAAGTTTTGGGAATGAAAAAAATATCTTTGGTAGTTAGGGAATAAATACGAATTAATCGGGACGTCAATAAAAATTGAACACTATATGTTATACAAAAAAGGGATTTTGAAACGTCATTTGAAGACATCCGATTAAATTAATTAAAAATGTATGAAAAAGATTAGCATGTCCTTGTGCAAAATGATGAGAATCAATGTTAATAATTTGAAATGTCATTATCAAGGGTGAGACGAGACGGATGAGATTCTGGCTATTCTTAATCAGAGTTGCGGGTTAAAGTTTTATGTCACGTCCCGAATCACGACCTGGATGTAACACGATACTCGGTGCTTGACACATGTTACCGAGCAAACCAACTGGCTGGCTAAATCAACATGTGGTATACTAAATGCAGAATATAACTGATAAACATGCTGAGTTACTGAATAGTCTAACTGATAAATCATAAATGCAGAATAAGTCTTAAATATATGAATGTAGCTGATATGGCTAACATAAAAGCTTGCTAAGTACTGACTGTTGTTCTAGTCTATGAAGCCTCTAAGAATAATGAAGTACTGACTATTACCGGGACAAGCCCCCTTCATATCTGACTGTCTGAACTAAATAAGGATTGTAATTAAGATAACGCCCAGGAAGGCTGAGACTCACCAAATCAGCTGATACTGGAACCTAGCTAGATGACTCGTCAACCTGTGAATCATTACATGCATCGCGAGATGCAGGCCCTGGGCAAAGAAACGTTAGTACATTTAAATTGCACTAGTATGTAAAACTAACTAAAAGAATAAATAGTTGTGGGGTACTCGGGGAAGGACAACCCAAATCAATAAACAGATAATGTACTGAAACTAAACTGATAACTAATAACTGAAGTGAACAAAATAAGTAAAGAATATGAATACTTCCTGTTCTGAAATAAAGAATCAGATGTTTAACTAAAATAATAAATTGTGGCCTTAGGCCCAGTATATGTGCACAAATATGTGGCCTCGGGCCCAAGTATACGCATACATAAACTGTGGCCTTGGAATACATCTGTGGCCTCAAGCCCAAAATATAGGTGTTCAACATTAAACAATTTACATAAAAGAAATGAGAATCATACTGAAAGATACAATACTGACATACCGAGCAATGTTTCGCTGAGACATGTATTCATGAAACTGATTATGAGGATTGAAGCTTTAACTAGTTTACAATATGCCGAGTATTCTAGACTGAGACTCGTGGGTATCAAACACAAGTCTATATTGATTACGTACCGAGCTCACAACATTTGGAATGAAAGTTATGAACGAATTACGAAACTAGAGAATAGAGGTTCTGCAACTATTCAAGGAACTAAACTTAACTATATTTATGAGGTAATTCATAATGTTGTAAAAGAACGTGGCGTAGGGAGAATTATTAGCATGCCCAAACGTAGAGAGTTAGCCTTACATACCCTGACTTCCTGCTCTTGAGTGTAATACAATGTTCATTGCTTCCTTTCAACTTTAATCTATATTAATATATGTCAATAGAATCAACATTAGCAAGAAATCTCATGTTTTTAGCCATCTTGTCATTTTATCAAACACTTGGTGGGCATAAAGCTTCATAGCCCTCATTAATGATGTTTCTATACTAAATTTCCCATCCGCTTGTTTCTAGGTGATTCTAAAATCCCAACTAGTTAAATAAACATCCTCTTTCATCGCTCATATGATTACAATAACCCTAAGTCAACAATTCATCCCATACAAATACGATTTTCTTCATCAAACTCATTAGCTTATCTCAAGAATCTATGGTTTATAATCAGTAATCCAATAATATATTCAAATAAAGGATGGAAATAATACTCTTTTGATGTTCAAGAAGATTGAATTCTAATTCTAGGGCTCCTTGTCCGACAATAACGTTTCAATCACAATTATATGAATTAGAAAGGTTTTAATCAAGTTAGAAGGGTACTAAGAACTTGAATTCATGCTAGAATCATTGGGGAACTTACCTTGGAGGGTTCTTGAGGCTTGAGACTTGTTCTCTCTGACTTTAGGGTGATATTTCATGATTAGGGATGTTAGGGAAATAAACACCAAGCTTAAATATAAGAAAAACGTGAAAATCTGAAGTTTTGACCCGAAACCCAGCCGTTCGTGATGGGTGCAGGGCCATCGTAGGACCTCCTGCAGGTCAAAAGTTCAGAGAAAGAATTCTTGTACGACCAGCCTACGACGTGGGTCCGTCACACGCGGCCCACGCGCGGCGTGGTGGTCATGTCTGCTTCTGTGCAGTATTCATTAAAATGGTCATAATTTCAGCACACAACTCCATTTGGGCTCCATATTATATCATTGAAAATGTATTTTAAAGGTATACAACTTTCATGTTTTAAGTTTTCTCAAATTCGCAATGGATGTTCACAAAATCGGGCTGGAAATCAAACATGCTGTAAACTTAGCCGATTCCATCGAATCTTAAGCACCTCACTACTCGTCTTGATTTCAAAACAACTATTCCATCCAAACTCATCCCGGTAGCACTTCATATGTCTAAAATGTCATATTAATACTCATTTAATACATCCACACCTAATCCAGATTTACGGAGTGTTACATTTTAGGAATGTAAAATCTCTGGTAGGGAATGAATCTGGATAAGTCGGGCCAATGAATACCGAGTACAATAAATGATTATACAAACAAAAAAGATAAAAAAAGTCATTCAAGACAACCGATAAAATTAGGACGATATGAAAAAGGTTAGCATGTTGTTACACAGAATTGAAAGATAGAATACTTTCCCTTAGGGATTCCTTTCATTATTCACAATATAAATAGTTGTACAAAGGTTGATTCCTAATATGGTACGAATCCTAACTTACCTTACAAAGGTTGATTCCTAATACAATTAAAATCCTAAGTTATCCTAAATATACATCTATCATAATTATAAAATATACAGAGAATATTTGCTAATACTTCCCCTCAGACGGAGCGGGAGGAGGCCGAACGCTAAGGCTGGATCGGAAGTCGGTGAAGAGCTGTCGCGGTAGTCTCTTTGTGAAGATGTCTGCATACTGATAAGAGTAAGGCACGTGTAATATTTTGACCTGACCACGGGCAACCTTCTCTCGCACAAAGTGGATATCCATCTCAATATGCTTAGTCCGCTGATATTGGATCGGATTATGAGATATATAGATGGCAGATATGTTGTCACAATAGACTATAGACGCCTTGCGGAGTGGATACTGGAGCTCCAAAAGAAGATTTCGGAGCCAACAGATCTCAACAACTACATTAGCAACACCGCGATATTCTGCTTCAGCACTCGAACGGGATATTGTGGCCTGCCTCTTGGTGGACCATGAGATAAGATTATCCCCAAGAAATACACAGTACCCCGAGGTAGAGCGACGTGTGTGTGGGCATCCTGCCCAATCTGCATCCGTGTAGGCAAGTAGCTTGGTTGGGGCAGAGGGGTATAGGTGTAATCCAAAGTCTAGTGTGCCCTTAATGTATCTGATAATACGTTTGAGGCGGAAAAATGGGACTCTCGGGGGTCGTGCATGAACAGACATACCTGCTGAACGGCATATGCAATATCAGGCCTAGTGAATCTAAGATACTGAAGAGCACCTGCTAGATTACGATATAGAGTGGGATCAGAAACTGACGCACCGTCATTGGCACTAAGCTTGGATTTAGAGTCCACCGGAGTTGGCATAATTTTACAATTTGCCATCTTGGCCCTGTACACTATCTCTTCTGCATACTTACGCTGACACAGGAACATAGTGGTTGCAAATCTGGTTACCGATATACCCAAAAAATAACTTAGCTTGCCCAAGTCAGTCATAGCAAATTCAATTTTGAGTAGAGCAACGATTTCATTCTTTAAACCGTCATATGAGGCAGTAAGAACAATGTCATCAACATATAATAACAAATATGCAGTGCTGCTACCTCGGTGAAAAGTGAAGTGAGAGTTATCACACCTGCTACATGCAAAACCAATCTGCAGAAGATACCTGGCAAAACGATCATACCAAGCGCGGGGTGCCTGTTTCAATCCATACAATGACTTCCTGAGACGACACACAAACTGCGGAGCTGCCGGATGAACAAAGCCAGTAGGCTGATGCATGTACATAATCTATTTCAAATCCCCATGAAGAAATACATTCTTGACATCAAGCTGATGAATCGGCCAATGCATGCCCATAGTAATACTGAGAACAGTCCGAATAGTGGCCTATTTAACAACCGGACTGAATGTCTCACCACAATCAATACCTTTCTGCTGATTAGTGCCATTGGCAACTAGTCTTGCCTTATACCTCTCTAAGTTAGTACTATCTCTGAACTTGTGCCGAAATAGCCACATACACCGGATAGCATTCACACCTTCGGGTCTATGTACCAAATCCCAAGTGTTCTGCTTGGTTAAAGAGTTAAATTACTCGCACATGGACGCATTCCAATTTGGGTCCAATTTTGCTAGTTTTGGATTTTTTGGAATGGGTGATAAGGTTTGTGTGGAGAGATTGAAGTGAACCTTGGGTTTGAAGATCCCGTGTTGTGCATGAGTCTTCATGCGATGAGATGGCAGTGGCGGTGGGTCGGGGGCCGGGAGGTTCTTTGGTCCACCGGTTCTCGGGACCAAAGTGGGCAGCAGTTCAACTGGACTGGTTTCTAGACTGTCTGCGGGACTGGTTGCTGGAGTGATGGGCAGTAGTGTCAGCTGGTGGTGCAGGTGACTCGACTGGGGGCTGTAGGGGTGAGCAGAGAGTTGTTGGGGTGGTGCCTGATAGTGGCGAGACTGTTGGAATAGTGGGATGCTGTTGGTATAGATTTTGGATGACCGGGGACAGACTTAGTTCATCGAGAAAGATGTAATCGGTGGTTTGAAATTTCCGGAGATTTGAAAAATGAATGGTTGTCTCATCAAAGGTGACGTGACGAGAGACGATGATTTTGCGAGTAGCGATGTCATAGCAGAAGTAGCCCCGATGATTAGGAGATAGACCAAGGAAGACACATGGCAGAGTGCGAGAGACAAGTTTGTGAGGTGCAGTGGAGGCTATGTTGGGGTAGCTAAAGCATGCAAAAATACGTAGGTGATCATATGAGGGTAGCCTACGGTATAAGATTTCGGTAGGGGTCTTATTTTGGAGTGGGCTAGTTGGTAAAATATTAAGAATGGATTCTACCATTTTGACAGCATAGACCCAAAAAGGCGGTGGTAGGCAGGCATGAAACAGAAGTGTGTGAACCATGTTATTGATGGTACGTATAATTCTTTCAGCCTTTCCATTTTGGGAAGAAGTATAGGGACAAGAAAAACGGAAAACCATGCCTTGTTTAGAACAGATATTGTGAAATGCCGAGTTATTAAATTCACGTCCATTATCACATTGGAATGATTTGATAGATTTTTCAAATTGTGTTTTAATAAATTTTTGAAACTCGAGGAATTTTGTAAAAACTTCAGATTTGAATTTCAGTGGATAAATCCAGACAAAATGTGAAAAATCATCCAAGAATACTAGATAGAATTGATGGTACGTATAATTCTTTCAGCCTTTCCATTTTGGGAAGAAGTATAGGGACAAGAAAAACTGAAAACCATGCCTTGTTTAGAACAGATATTGTAAAATGCCGAGTTATTAAATTCATGTCCATTATCACATTGGAATGATTTGATAGATTTTTCAAATTGTGTTTTAATGAATTTTTGAAACTCGAGGAATTTTGTAAAACTTCAGATTTGAATTTCAGTGGGTAAATCCAGACAAAATGTGAAAAATCATCCAAAAATACTAGATAGAATTTATGACCCAAAGAGCTAACAATCGGAGATGTCCACAAATCAGCATGAACAATATCAAAGAGAGAAAAAGTAACATTGTTTGATGCCATAAATGGAAGATGAGTATGTTTGCCTAGTGGACAAGAAAAACAGTGGTGGGCAATTTTCCCATTATTACATTGAATACGCTTAGAAGTCCTAAGAAAAGTAAAAATTGGGTCTCCGGGGTGTCCGAGTCTATTGTGCCAAGTTGAGGGAGAGATCGCCGCAAGGGATAGAGGTGATTGCGGTCTGACAACGAAAGATTGAGTGAATGGGTAGAGGTCTCCCACACTATTGCAGCTTGTAAGAATTTTCCCCGTATTGAGTTCCTTCACAGAAAAACCAAAAGGGTCAAATTCGACAGACACAGAATTATTGCTAGTGAATTTTCTAACGGAGATTAAGTTTTTAATGATATTAGGTGTGTATAGGACGTGGTTTAGGGAGAAGGGCGGGTGTGGATGTTTGGTATGTGTGTTACTGTAACCTTCAATTGGAATGCGATGACCATTGCCGACAGTAATAAATTGAGGACACTTTAACCGACGTAGTGGAGATAGGTTACCTGACGACCGGGTGAGGTGAGATGTGCTCTGGTGTCCATGTACCAATTATCGTCGGGCTGTTGAAGGTTCACAGTGGTGTAGGCCTGGCCCAACTCAGTCGGGGCCAGGTTGTTGTTGGGAAATCGCTTCTTCCGGGGTGCCGGGTGCTTCTTTATTCTTTGGGAAGTCGCTTCTTCGCTTTGGGTGCCGTCTTCGCCGCTTTGGAATGAAACCAGTGGGCTGCTCGGTGGCCGAGGCAGGGGCCCAAGAGGCCGATCGACCAAGGTGTTGGAACCGGGCCCCCGGTCGGGTATGGGCTTGCGGGCGAGGCCCGCCCGCCTGGTTGGGCCACCCTAGCTGCTGTCCAGCCCAATGGAAATTCACAGGCTGGTGTTGTTGCTGCTGTCCAGTTCACTGGTTGCGTTGTCCCTTGCCGCGACCCTTGCCTTTATTGTTGCGACCTCCGCCGCCACGACCTCCGCCGCTTTGTTGTTGCTGTTGCTGGACATGCGGTGGTGGCGGGGTGGTGTTGGTTGCCGGTTGTGCCATCCCGTCAACGGCTAACGCCTTTTGATTATGTTCCTCTTGTTTGGCACATCGGGTTTCTTCCAACAATAATTGTGACCGTGCCTTGGTGAAACTTGGTAGTGGGGCGGCCTGTTGAATCATTGTTGCAAGTGTATCGTATTCACCTTTCGGTAAACCCGCAACTAATTGGAGTACCATCTTGGTTTCAGAAACAGAATTCCCGACGTTGGATAATTGGTCGGCTATAAGTTTCAGTTGTTTGCAATATTCGGACATGTTGTTGAAATTTTTTAGACGCGTATTGTTGAATTGCTCCTCCAAATACACTGCCCGAGTATTTTTATTGTCCTGAAAAATTTCTTCCAACCACACCCAAATGTCACGTGCCGTAGCACCTGTTTTCATGATGGTACACAACAAGTCTTTGGAGATTGTGCCGTATATCCATTGTTTGACGATGGCGTTAAGGCGGCGCCATATTGGTTCGGCAATATCGGTGGGACGAGGAACAGAGTCATCAATATGGTCGAGCACGTTGTATGCACAGGCATGAATAAAAAATAGTTCTGTCCACATGGAATATTGACAGTCTTCTTGGTCAAGAATTATAGGGATATAATTCTTGATATTTGTAACGGTGAAAGCCGGGTGAAAAGAAGACGATGAACGTTGAGAGGGGTTGTCAAAGGTGCCAGTGGAGGAACCGTAATTTGTGGGGGAAGACATGGTGGCTGTTTCGGCCGAAGGAAGGGAAACGAAAATTTTTTGTTTAAAAAATTCTGGTTTCGGCCGAGATAGAGAAGAGAAGGGAGAAGAGTGGGGTTTAGGTTTTAGGCTCTTGATACCATGAAAGATAGAATAATTTCCCTTAGGGATTCCTTTCATTATTCACAATATATATAGCTGTACAAAAGTTGATTCCTAATATGGTACGAATCCTAACTTATCTTATAAATGTTGATTCCTAATACAATTAAAATCCTAAATTACCTTAAATATACATCTATCATAATTACAAAATAAATAGAGAATATTCGGAGAATATTCGATGATAAGAATGATGAAAATTAATGTTAATGATTTGAAATGTCACTTTCAAGGTGAGGTGAGATGAATGGAGTCCTGGCCCATTCTTAATTAAAGGTCACAAATTTTATTCTTAAATTTTGTGAAATCTCTTATATCGATCAAATTTAGATTCACTGGATCAATGAATACCGAACATCTGATGACTATATTAAAACAAAGTATTTGAAACGTCATTAGAAGAAACATTCAATAAAATTAGAGCGATATGAAAAAGATTAACATGTTGTTATGCAAAAAGATGAGAAATAATAATGTTAATGATCTGAAATGTCACTATCAAAAGGTGAGATGGGACCTTTGACCATCCTTAATTAGGTTCGAAACTTAATTAGAAATGGAAAATTTTCTAGGAGGAATCATTTTTCCTTAATTAATTAATAATACACAACCTAGATTCAAATTTGAATTAGTCTGATAATTGGAAAGCTGACATCCGATAAAATTTGAATCGTATGAAAAAGATTAGCATGTCGTTACGCAAGAAAATGAGAACCTAGATTCAAATTTGAATTAGTCTGATAAGTGAAAAGCTGACCTCCGATAAAATTTGAACGTATGAAAAAGATTAGCATGTCGTTACTCAAAAAAATGAGAACCTTGATTCAAATTTGAATTAGTCTGATAAGTGAAAAGCTGACCTCCGATAAAATTTGAACGTATGAAAAAGATTAGCATGTCGTTATGCAAAAAAATCAGAATTAATTGTTCACTAATTTTGAAACAATTTTGCTTTCTAATTTGAGCAACGATGCATGAACACTAAAGTCAAATCCTAGGCTTTTAGGGGTATAGATTTGTTTAGTTTTTTTTTTCCATGGCTCAAGCTGAGAGACAAGATTCATGGATCATCGCATTTGACGCTCTATTATTAATTGTAGTACCTCAAATTTCTTGGGATTATGAACCATGAAGGCGTTAAACATGTAATTAAGTAAATGAATTTAATATTTATTTATTGATGCTAGCTATAAAAATATTTATATAATAATTTGTCACGTAAAATATCATTGCGAGTAACTTTATTTAATTAACATCGATCGATGACATAGAAAAAATGCTAAATGACTTGTTATAATATGTTAAATTATATTATTAAAAAAATTTATTACATTATCAGTGTATATAATTTAAAATTAAAATGTGTTCTCAGAATAGTTTTAATTTAAGCATCTAGATGAGATAATAATCACACAATTCAATTCGATACCAAAGCAGACACACTAGAAATCTAGGGAATTCCCATGCCCATCCCTGTCAAAATGTCGTTGGTATTCTACGATTTTGAGTGAAAATTCGTCGATAAATTTCCGACAAGCACATTTATTACGTATTCTTTGAAAAAATCTATGGAACATAGGCGTATTTGTAGTAATAACACAAAAGTCTTAGAATTCAAATCTCACCGCTACACATTAGGAAGGGAAGCTAATCAAGAACTCAAAACCAATATACTGTCCAAGACAAAGCTAAATGGAGACAAAGGAGGGAAGTACAACGCTAAATCTAATTTCCACAAGATTCATTCTCCTATTAGATGTTACAATTACCATATAATTGATTATTCATGAATGTCCCACAGAAGAACTATTGTTGTGAGGGAAGATTGATATATTGATCATGATGAGAGTGTAGCAGAAGCAACTAGCAAATTGCTAACCACAATTAAGTACAACATGATTTGCAATTTAGCATATTATTCATTAGTCACATTACATATAGTCATGACCCCCACCATGCATGGACACCAACTTCACTTTACACCTTTAGATGTTCTCGTAGGAATGCCGTCAGTATTCTATGATTTTCGATATTCGACCAACACATTTATAAAAAATTATAGTTTTTGGAGGAATCTTTAGAGATGTTCCGGGAAAATGGCTGTTGAGATACTCCGATAAAATGAAGCCTGCTTCAAACCTTACTACATAATTATGGAGCATCAAGCATGGCTAATGTTCACAAATTAATCAAATGAATTATGACGATGTAGAATTAGTGGAAACAAACTGCGTACTAGCTATCAAGTTTATCATGGAAGACAACGTACGACAACATCCTCTTAGGCTTATTATTGAAGACAGTAGATATTTGTTGTAGGGCAAAGCCCACGATTAGACATATCTAGAGGAAAATAAACTAGTGTGCCGGTATTCTAGCAAATGAAGGTCACAATCATGAAGAAGCTTTGATACTATGGAGTTGTACACTTAAGGTTATGAAGTTTCTTCTCCTAGTGGACTTAAGCACCGTTGCTTAAAATTTTCGTTCGAAATTCCGTAGAAATATCGCAGTGCACAGATTTTGAATTCAAATGGATGTCACCGCTATCTATTATCTTAAGACGTTAAGCAAGAACTCAAGACCAATATTATTGACAAAGGCAAAGCTAAAATGGAGACAAAAGAGGGAAGTACAATGCTAAATCAAATTCCCACAAGACTCATTGTGTACTATTAGATGCTACAGCCTACAAATGCCATGAAATTGACTATGCATAAGTGAATGTCCAATAGAAAAAACCATGATTGTGAGAGATGATTGATTGGTTTCGATATATTGATTATTGAGCATGATAATATAGCAGAAGCAACCAGCAATATAATGTAGCCCACATGCTACAACATGATTATCAAATTGTTATTAATCATTAGTCACACTGCATAGTCATGACCCACATGGACAACAATTTCATATACTGATCATATACTACAATACATGCAAACGATTAAAACAACTTAGATTAGTCCATATGCATTATTGCTTGATGTTCAAGAACGTCGACATACACTTCAAACCTTCTATCCTTCAATTTTTCTAAAGAATGTTAACTCAGTACTACATTTGAAAGCTCTTCTTAACCTACTAATAACCCTATCTGATGAGTCATATACCTAAATTTGTCCCCTTGGACTTTAACGCAAAACTAAAGGCGCCTCAACAGATGAGTTCCTGATATCGCATACGCTATTGCATCCGCCTGCACAATAGCCCGTGGCCCTTGAGATGTATCATATGCACACATATATCATGTAATACTATTAATACAAAGTAAAAGCACAAAATGGATAATTTTCTCTTTTCATTAGAAAATGCAAAATAGATTACGAGAGAGCAAACACTGAAGTTGCTATCATATATATGGACTAATATCAAATATAACCCGTGATTTGCAAGTTATTAATTATATTATGTTGGAATGTAAAGCACGTACGGGAATAGTAAATAACTATTACAGTGTTCGAAAGGATAAACAATAAAGATACAACAACAAGTTGTCAATCTCTTGAACTTGAATTGGAACTTCAAATCTGGATCTTGTATTCAGAAATATAAGAACATGAACTGCTACATTTGTGGCTTGTAGATCCGCTGAGCATCCGAATGGTTAGAGTCCTTCGAGATTCAAGTTCACACCTGAAACACTTAGCAACCAATTAGATAATCACAACACCACCGGCTGAGTCGAGAGATGACTCTCTGTCTTTAAGACAAGATTGTCCCCGTGTATAGGCTTTACGGAAGTGTGGACAATAGTCTCCCAAGATATAACAACAAACTATCAAATGTGCAAAGCCTACACAAATGATCCCAGCGAAGAATACGAACAATGAAGATTGCTAAGAGAAGGATTGCTTATTAGAAAGAAAAAAAACTGATCTCTTTATGGTGTTGTTAACTAGTATGTCTCTTGTTCATCTATAGAATTGAGCCAAAGGCCTCAATTTATAGGTGTGCAAGATGACCTTTCAAAGACCTCATAATGACATTCAATTGCCATGTAATGGATGACCTTTAATCCCCAAGTAATGCAGCAACATAATGGTCCAAGTAATGATTATTATTGGGTGGATTCAATACCATTGAAACCACCTCAACAACCAAACTTTTGGGATTCCATCGAGCAAACACTGTCTGGGAACATTGGTAATTAGCGTCGCGGCTCAGCTTGGGGGGCGCCGCGACCCTCTTAGGTGTCGCGGCCCTTTCCGACCCGTTCCATCTTACACTTCGCACAATACTTCCTTCGTTTACCAACGTGGAACACTTGTTATTTATCCAATAACCGTCCATAATTCTATGTCTCAAACATTTACTTACGTACCAATATCTCTTTCACTGATGAAATTTACGACACTTGGCACTATGAGTGCACGTGTGTGGAAACGACGTTTCCGACGTGCGGGGTCCCAATTATTCGAGTCATAAATAATGAGATAAAATTAATTCCACATTAGTAAATTTTCAACAATCCCCTCTTGAAAGAGATTTTGGCGCACACATAAAGTGCCTACTTTCAGCAATCTTTCAGCGAAAAGATATTGCATCAGGAGAGGTAGCTTCCGCTTTGAACCTTTCCTAGTTGAATACCATCAGACTTACTTACTGCACGGTGGATGTAATGTCTTGAACTGTCAGTGTTTAATATAAGCCAAGACAACGGTACCAACACAGTACCTCCCATTTATTCATTTATTCTTATTATTCTGTCCGTTATGGCCGTGGACACACTTGGATTCTTAAGTGCGTTCATTTGAGACGGCCTATCCTCGCACTTAAATAGGTGATCTCCTACAAGGTATCCTGCTATACCCCACTTCACAAGTGTTTGAGGATCAACTGAACCTTTTGCACCTTAAGTGCTCTTGCTTCCACCAAGAGCTCTTGCTTACAAGGTATTCTTAAGTGCTCTTGCTTCCACCAAAGCGCTCAACTGAACCTTTTGCACCTTAGTTTTCCCATTTAACCAAATTATTGGGATCTCCAGTCAGTATGGTTGGGTTACCACCACAAAGGCTCGTATTGTTTGGCTTTTAAGTCCATTCCCCTAGACAGGCAGAACTCTTGATCTTTGGGTAGTCCCTTAGTTAAGGGGTCCGCTATATCATTTGATTAGTAATCAAGGAAGTGACACTTGTGGTGATCAACTATCATATGGTCTTATGTCTCCGACAGATATGTCCAGATGCCGTCATCCGTGCCCTTCCTGAAGCCGACCGGCTAGCCACAATGTATAACTGCTGAAGGCACGAGTTTCTCCCAATAAGGGATGTCCTCTAAGGAGTCGTGAAGTTACTCAACTTCTTCTCATGCTTTTGTTTAAAGCGATAAACTTCGATTCCATCATGAATCGGCCGATGCATGTTTGCTTAGAGGATTTTCCAAGACTGTCAACTATCTCACAAATAAGTTTGAATTTAGACCAGTCTGTTAGATGTCTTAGAAATCCCAATTCCTAAGATGTCATCTATGATGCCCAAATCTTTCATATCGAGACTTTTGTTTCAATATGACTTCCACTTTCAGACTGTTGGCTTTCTAACTTCAAAGTCAATATTTCTGTTGTCAGATTCATTGTTTCTGTTTTATCTGAAACTTCCAGGACTAAAATGTAAATATTTCAGGGACCAACAAGAAAGTTCAGGAAGAAGCCCAACAATCCAACAAACCAACTCTGATCCTCCCCTTCCAACTCTCCGGTTAGGAAGACTGTCTCAACATCCATGTCACGTAAGACCGCAATGGCCCTGGATGTTAAGTTATTAACAGGGAAGCACATGTCCAAGTAGCCGAGGCCTTATACTCATCAGTAGATCCATCTACTTTGTACTCAATTGAGTATCCACTTTTACAACCCAACAGTTCTTTTTCCGGAGGAAAGTCAACCATTACACAAGTATGGTTTTATCTGATAGGATTTATTCCTCTCTCTGTAGCTTCTTTCCAAAGTAGTACTTCTGGAGAAGACAATACTTAGTTAATTGTCCATGGTTCATTCTCAACCATACAAGCTAGAAGTCCTGGAACAAGTCTTTGTCCCCTCTTTGCTCCGGCTTGGTTCAACATCTAGAATCCATGAGTTCTGTAGATCTGGAACATTAAGTTCTGGATAGTCAGCAACTTCCGAGTCCTGTAGCCCTGGAACGTCTAGTTCCGGACAATCAGGCACTCGCGGGTTCTTGTTAACCTCGAGCAATTACTTCTTTTTTCTTCTCAAGGAAATTTATCTACAAAGAATTCAGCATTCTTTGACACCAAGATGCGATAATCACTACTGTTATTTGCAGATCCAGTGGATATGCAATCTACAGTCTTAGGTCCAACTTGACCTGTTTCGGTAATCCAATCTCTACCAAGCCACCCCACATTACAATATTTGTAGGTGGGATCTTTTCCATATCTCACATGGAGGATTATCCTTATCCTTATGCGGAGTTCTGTTGAGAATCATATTAGCGGTAAGGATCGCCTTGCCCCACATATTTTAGGCGTACATATTTTCGATTGGCTAACACCATTCGACTAAGGTGAGTACGGAGCAGTCGTTTAATGAACGATGCTTCACATTCTCCGCCTCTATCACTACGAATTCCTCAATCCATAGGCTAAGTTGATTTTCAACTTTTGCTTTGTAGCGCTTATCCGCTTCAACAACTTTATATTTGCTTTTCAACAAAAAAAGGATGCAATACGTTATACCATTATCAATGAAGGTCACAAAGTACTTGTCTCCCCCCCTCTATTTTGTACAAACTTCAAATCATTCATGTAGGTATGACTACGTTCTAGAGGAACGATGCTTCTTTCGCTATTCCTTTGACGGAATGGAAAGGTGATTTTGCCTCTTCGCCCACCTCACATTCATTTTGAGGGTTTATGTCGACAAAAGGCAACAATCCTAACTTAATTAGCTTTTGAATGACTTTCTATTTAACGTGTCTTAATATATGATGGCATAGATGCACAGATTACAAATATATCATTCATTTGACTACAGACATACTGTACCATTATTAGTTATTACAGACCTGTTGGACTAGACTCAAACCAGCTTGACCAACAACGTCCCTGAAATTAAGTTTGGGACATGTATCACCTCCGTTTAGAGTGATCCCATTCCCTGAAGTCCTTTTGAGGACAACCTCTCCAACCTGTTCTACTTTAGAGGTGACGTTGCTTCACATGAACAACCTTTTGCCCGTGGTTATGGCGTAACCGGATTATATGTTATATGGATACTCTGGCCCACTCCAGTTGCTTTGGCAAACTGAGTGTCCAATTTCTTTTCTGCCTTTCTTTTGGCCTTCAAATCATTTAAGACTTGGAAACTCTAGCCCATTCCAGTCGCCCGTAGGCTTTGTACGACTGAGTGTCCAATATCATCCTATCAAATGAAGGATCTTCTGTCAAATAGTGTGATAGGTTCAACATCTTAAGATAAGCCATTATCTTTTAGTCTTCTTCCCTTGAGATTGGTGCCCAGACAACTCCTGGGGCTAGCTTAAGAGTGGTAACAGTTTTCGTACAGTCAGTGGATCTCTCTCCTTCGTATGTGCGAACATACTTTACACATTTTTAATAATTACACTCAAAAGAACGGATCATTTAAGTTTTGTTTACCAGTATACAATCTTTAACCGGGAAGGAGGGAGATTCAATAACTGATTTTAGAGTGTAGGGAATATAAGTTATTAATAAAAACACTTTTATATTTCCAGCCTTGCTTTACACACTTTTATTCAGATATTAACTAAACACATTATAGATAAGGAAGGATAATTAACTTAGACCTTTTGGATTCTGGCCAACCTTACCATAATTCGGATCCTTTGTTTGGGACATATATAGGCCCTCTGCTACATGATAGAACAACATCTTCATACTTCTCCTATTGTCCCAGTTGACATCCTCAACCTCTTGTGGGCGCTTGCTTCCACCACTCTTAGGAAAGGTGACAACAACTCGTCCTTGATCTTTAGCCGTACTAGTATGACTATCGGTAGTATCTTAAAGCTCAGCATCAGAGACAGAGATCCCACATTTGAAGGAAATAGATTTGTAACTTTCATCAAAGAGAGAGCCAAAACTCAGACCAGATTTGACAGAACGGTTGTTGATAGAGACAGTGTTTGAACTGTTAACAGAATTGTCAACAGAACTATCTTCAACTAAAAAACCACAACCATAGCATGATTTGGTCACACACTTGTCGACCAACATCTTTCGAACAATAATAAAAATCTTGTCTTAAAATTATTGAATGTAAAGCATATACGGGAATAGTAAATAACTATTACAGTGTTCGAAAGGATAAACAATAAAGATACAACAACAAGTTGTCAATCTCTTGAACTTGAATTGGAACTTCAAATCTGGATCTTGTATTCAGAGATACAAGAACATGAAATGCTACACTTGTGTCTGTAGATCCGCTGAAAATCTGAACGATTAGAGTCCTTCGAGATTTAAGTTCACACCTGAAACACTTAGCAACCAATTAGATAATCACAACACCACTGACTAAGTCGAGAGATGGTTCTCTGTCTTTAAGATAAGATTGTCCCCATTTATAAGCTTTACGGAAGTGTGGATAATAGTCTCCCAAGATAAAACAACAAAC
The DNA here is from genome assembly GCA_034509755.1 of Anisodus tanguticus. Taxonomy (NCBI): domain Eukaryota; kingdom Viridiplantae; phylum Streptophyta; class Magnoliopsida; order Solanales; family Solanaceae; genus Anisodus; species Anisodus tanguticus. Next base: position 47,331,993 of record CM067554.1, on the reverse strand, counting down.
TATCAAATGTGCAAAGCCTACAAAAATGATCCCAGTGAAGAACACGAACAATGAAGATTGCTAAGAGAAGGATTGCTTATTAGAAAAAAAATTGATCTATTTATGGTGTTGTTAACTAGTATGTCTCTTGTTCATCTATAGAATTTAGCCAAAGTCCTCAATTTATAGGTGTGCAAGATAGCCTTTCAAATGCCTCATAATGGCATTCAATTGCCATGTAATGGATGGCCATTAATCCCCAAGTAATGCAGCAACATAATGGTCCAAGTAATGACCATTATTGGGTGGATTCAATTTCATTGAAACCACCTCAACAACCAAACTTTTGGGATTCTGTCGAGCAAACACTGCATGGGAACATTGGCAATTAGCGCCGCGGTTCAGCTTGGGAGGCGTCGCGGCTCTCTTTTGTGCCGCGACCCTTTTCGACCCGTTCCATCTTACACTTCGCACAATCCTTCCTTCGTTTACCAACGTGGAACACTTATTATTTATCCAATAACCATCCATCATTCTCTGTCTCAAACATTTACTTACATACCAATATCTCTTTCACTGATGAAATTTACGATACTTGGCACTATGAGTGCACATATGTGGAAATGACGTTTCCGACGTGCGGGGCCCCAATTATTCGAGTCATAAATAACAGCATAAACTTAATTCCACATTAGAAAATCTCCAACAATCCCCTCTTGAAAGAGATTTTGGCGCACACACAAGGTGCCTACTTTCAGCAATCTTTCAGCGAAAAGATATTGAATCAGGAGAGGTAGCTTCCGCTTTGAACCTTTCCTAGTTGAATACCATCGGACTTACTTACTGCGCGGTGAACGTGATCTCTTAAACTGTCTTTGTTTAATGTAAGCTAAGACAACGGTACCAACACAGTACCTCCCCTTTATTCGTTTCTTCTTATTGTTCTATCCATTGTGGCCGTGGACACACTTGGATTCTTAAGTGTGTTCATTTGATGCGGCATATCCTCGCACTTAAATATGTGATCTCCTACAAGGTATCCTGCTATACCCCACTTCACAAGTGTTAGGAATCATTAAAAGTTTCCCCAACCTTAACCTCAACCGTTTGAGGATCGTTAAAGGTTTGGAAGCTTAACCTTTACCCACCATGCAGGTAGCACTTTAATGTCTATCGCGAGAACGATTTTGGATTCATGTTTCTTTACAGAAATCATCATCCGAAGTGCTCTTGCTTCCACCGAAGTGCTCAACTGAACCTTTTACAGCTTAGTTTTCTCATTGAACTAAATTATTGGAATCTCTAGTCAGTATGGTTGGGTTACCACCACAAAGGCTCGTATTGTTTGGCTTTTAAGTCCATTCCCCTAGACAGGCAGAACTCTTGATCTTCGGGTAGTCCCTTAGTTAAAGGGTCTGTTATATCATTTGATTAGTTATCAAGAAAGTGACACCCTTGGTGATCAACTTCCATACGGTCTTGTGTCTCCGACATATATGTCCAGACGCCGTCATATGTGCCCTTTCTGAAGCCGACCGACTAGCCACAATGTATAGCTGCCAAAGGCACGGGTTTCTCCCAATAAGGGATGTCCTCCAAGGAGTCGTGAAGTTACTCAACTTCTTCTCATGCTTTTGTTGAAAGAGAAAAACTCTGATTCTATCATGAATCAGCCGATGCATGTTTTCTTAAAGGATTTTCAAGACACGTCATACACATTCACTTGTGTCTTTAGTGTTCTTCATGTCCGATGTCCAATTTGCATCACTGTATTCTCCCAGAACCACTGGACATTCAGAATACCATAATCCGTAGATAAGCAAATATTTCAGATATCGTCATATCTGATTTAACGCCTTCTATCGATCATTTCCAGAATCACGAGTGAACCTTAGTTCAACTGATCAACTTTGTAAGTCAATACCAGGTCGGTTGTAGTGTGTAAAATACATTGAACTACCTATGACCTGCGCATATCGCTCCTAGTATACAGGTGCACCATGATTCCAATCAATTCTATAATTCATATCTATTAGTGACTTCAACGAGACTGTCAACTATCTTACAAATGAGTTTGGATTTAGACCAGTTCGTTAGATGTCTTAGAAATCCCAATTCCTACAATGTCATCTATGATGCTCATATCTTTCCTATCGAGACTTTTGTTTCAATATGACATCCACTTTCAGACTGTTGGTTTTTCCAACTATTGGCTTTCTAACTTCAGAGTCATTGTTTCGGTTGTCAGATTCATTGTTTCTGTTTTATCTGAAACTTCCAAGACCAAAATGTAAATATTTCAGGGACCAACAAGAAAGTTCACAAAGAAGCCCAACAGTCCAACAAACCAACTCTGATCCTCCCCTTCCAACTCTCCGGTTAGGAAGACTATCTCAACATCCATGTCACGCAAGACTACAATGGCCCTACATGTTAAGCTATTCAAAGGGGAGCACATGTCCAAGTAGCCGAGGACTTATCCTCGTCAGTAGATCCATCTACTTTGTACTCAATTTGAGTATCCACTTTTACAACCCAAAGGTTCTTTTTCCGGAGAAAGGTCATCCATTACACAAGTATGGTTTTATCTGATAGGATCTATTCCTATCTCTGTAGCTTCTTTCCAAAGTAGTGCTTCTGGAGAATACAATACTTAGTTAATTGTCCATGGTTCATTCTCAATCATACAAGCTAGAAGTCCTGGAACAAGTCTTTGTCCCCTCTTTGCTCCGGCTTGGTTCAACATCTAGAATCCATGAGTTCTGGAGATCTGGAACATTAAGTTTCGGATAGTCAGCAACTTCCGAGTCCTGTAGCTCTGGAATGTCTAGTTTCGGACAATCAGGCACTCGCGGGTTCTTGTTAACCTCGAGTAATTACTTCTTTTTCCTTCTCAAGGAAATTTATCTACAAAGAATTCAACATTCTTTGACACCAAGATGTGATAAGCACTACTGTTATTTGCAGATCCAATGGATATGCAATCTACAGTCTTAGGTCCAACTTGACCTGTTTCGGTATTCCAACCTCTACCAAGCCACCCCACATTACAATATTTGTAGGTGGGATCTTTTCCATGTCTCACATAGAGGGTTATCCCTATCCTTATGCGGAGTTTTTATTTAACGTAGTTAGCTTTTGAATGACTTTTTATTTAACGTGTCTTAATATATGATGGCGTAGATGCACGGATTATAAATATATCATTCATTTGGCTACAAACATACTGTACCATTATTAGTTATTACAGACCTGTTGGACTAGACTCAAACCAGCTTGACCAACAACGTCCCTGAAATTAAGTTTGGGACATGTATCACCTCCGTTTAGAGTGATCCCATTCCCTGAAGTCCTTTTGAGGACAACCTCTCCAACCCCTTCTACTTTAGAGTGACGTTGCTTCACATGAACAACCTTTTGCCCGTGGTTATGGCGTAACCGGATCATATGTTATCTGGATACTCTGGCCCACTCCAGTTGCTTTGGCAAACTGAGTGTCCAATTTCTTTTCTGCCTTTCTTTTGGCCTTCAAATCATTTAAGACCTGGAAACTCCAGCCCATTCCAGTCGCCCGTAGGCTTTGTACGACTGAGTGTCCAATATCATCCTATCAAATGAAGGATCATCTGTCAAATAGTGTGACAGGTTCAATGTCTTATGATAAGCCATTATCTTTTAGTCTTCTTCCCTTGAGATTGGTGCCCAGACAACTCCCGGGGCTTGCTAAAAAGTGGTAACAATTTTCGTACAGTCAGTGGATCTCTCTCCTTCGTATGTGCGAACATACTTTACACACTTTTAATAATTACACTCAAAAGAACGGATCATTTAAGTTTTGTTTACCATTATCCAATCTTTAACCGAGAAAGTGGGGGATTCAATATCTGATATTAGAGTGTAGGGAATATAAGTTTTTAATAAAAACACTTTCATATTCCCATCCTTGATTTACACACTTTTATTAAGATATTAACTAAACACATTATAGATAAGGAAGGATAATTAACTTAGACCTTTTGGATTCTGGCCCACTTCAGTTAAACTGAGTGTCCACATCCTCCTTACCATAATTCGGATCATTTGTTTGGGACAGATATAGGCCCTCTACTAAATGATAGAACATCATCTTCATTCTTCTCCTATTGTCCCAATTGACATCCTCAACCTCTCATGGGCGCTTGCTTCCACCACTCTCAGGAACGGTGACAACAACTCGTCCTTGATATTTAGCCGTACTAGCATGACTATCAGCAGTATCTAGATGCTCAGCATCAGAGATAGATATCCCAGTTTTGACGGAAATAGATTTGTAACTTTCATCGAAGAGAGAGATAAAATTCACCAGATTTGATAGAACGGTTATTGATAGAGACAGTGTTTGAACTGTTAACAGAATTGTCAACAGAACTGTCTTCAACTAAAAAACCACAACCATAGCCTGATTTGGTCACACACTTGTCGACCAACATCTTTCGAACAATAATAACAATCTTGTCTTAAAATTGTTGGAATGTAAAACATGTACAGGAATAGTAAATAACTGTTGCAGTATTCGAAAGGATAAATAATAAAGATGCAACAACAAGTTGTCAATCTCTTGAACTTGAATTAGAACTTCAAATCTGGATCTTGTATTCAGAAATACAAGAACATGAACTGCTACACTTGTGGCTTGTAGATCCGCTGAGAATCCGAACGGTTAGAGTCCTTCGAGATTCAAGTTCACACCTAATACACTTAGCAACCAATTAGATAATCACAACACCACCGGCTGAGTCGAGAGATAGATCTCTGTATTTAAGACAAGATTGTCCCCATGTATAGGCTTTACGGAAGTGTGGACAATAGTTTTCCAAGATAAAACAACAAACTATCAAATGTGCAACGCATACACAAATGATCCTAGCGAAGAACACAAACTATGAAGTTTGCTAAGAGAAGGATTGCTTATAAAAAAAACCGATCTCTTTGTGATGTTGTTAACTTGTATGTCTCTTGTTCATCTATAGAATTGAGCCAAAGGCCTCAATTAGCGCCGCGACCCTTTCCGACCCGTTCCATCTTACACTTCGCACAATCCTTCCTTCGTTTACCAACGTGGAATACTTGTTATTTATCCAATAACCGTCCATCATTCTATGTCTCAAACATTTACTTACGTATCAATATCTCTTTCACTGATGAAATTTACGATACTTGGTACTATGAGTGCACGTGTGTGGAAACGACGTTTTCGACGTGCGAGCCCCCAATTGTTCGAGTCATAAATAACGGGTTAAACTTAATTCCACATTAGTAAATTTCCAACATATTCATTCATTCATTTGGTAGGACCACTATGTATATTCCAAAGAAAATGAAACTTGAAGTCCCCGGAAATAGCTGGATGGCAAAGGAGGGGAACTTAAAAATCCAGCTGGAGGCCTGCACCGTGGGTTCGAACCCTGGTGGGAGCAATTTTCTCTCTTCTGGGGGTGGGAGCAATTTTCTCTCTTATGTGGTATGACCTTATAGGTGATATCAGTTGCTCGGTTCTCATACCCTGGTCATTCAGGCACATCCCGCGATTTACTGGTAGTAGTGCTGAGGGACCGGGACTACTATCTCCAGAAATAGTCTGGCGTAAACCGGGAAGCCGGATATAAAAAAAAATGAAACTTGAACTACACAACAATATTAAGCTAATATTTTACAAACGAGGTGACATTCCACAGAGACAAGAAATAAAATAATACAATGTCTTCACTTTATACTTATTAATTAAAGGAGTTATAGCTCGTGAAAAATGTTATGTTATGGATTTTATTCCTTTTTTGATGTTTGCTTAGGTGCAGACAAAAAAGAAATTCATCAATGTTAATTCTATCATATCATTTTGTATGTCTTTGTGTCTCTTTGATGTGAGTTTAGTTTGTCTTTTTAGCTATAATTATCTCTTAAAGGCAAATTAAGACCCCCACAAAGATTTTTCACAAGAAAATGAAGATTTTTCACAAGAAAGTGAATTTTATAATATACTATTAATTAGCCAATTGGTTTAATTTACCTATTGCCGTCTGATTTCTTGTCTTCACTGAATTATTTTTTTTGTACATTGGGAAGTTTGTTCACCTACTTATAACTTCTCTTATGTATCGGATGTAGAGGTAATTGAGACCATTTTATGAATTAGGGTTTGTGGGTTCGGCAGAACTCAGTGCTTCGAGTTTAATGAACTCATAGGAGGCGCTAGACATAGATATACATGTTTTTAGTATGACATAAGTTATTTTTCAAAAAAAAAAAAATTTACATAAGGAAGTCATTTTTTGGTGTTTGATTACCAGACCTAGAAGAAACATATTTTATACTAAAAAAAAAATGACTTCCTTCACTCCTAGACATATATAAGTCATTTTTCTATAACTATCTTAACTATTAACTTCATACTTTCTAGCTTCATTAACCTTTAGTACTCATTGAAAAAATTCATCATAGCACTCTCCAATTTGTTAAAATTATTATCAAATTATAAGATAATGTTTAAAAAATATGTTCTACTCAGGAAACTTTGTGTATGCAATATGTGGATGTATAGAATATACCAACCAGGATTGTGGCGGGATAAAATAGAGTCTCTTTTCCCTTAATCAGAGGTCTCAGATTTCTGAATATGAAAGAAATCATTTTACGGAGGGGAGCACTTTCCACTTAAATGAGTCTTATATGACGCGACTCGAATTAGTCGGATCTTCAATACAGTTATCGAACACCGGATGAGAAAAAAATGGCATAGAATAGAACAAAAAATGGACCATCTTACTAAACAAAGAGATATTCCTTTTCATACAGCTATACTCTTCTTAGAAAACAATATGGTCCAGAATTATAGCCATTACAGCAAGTCATCACAAGATGACAAATCAGAATAAGGCAAATTTATTCTTGTCACTTTCTAAATTAATAATTATAAGAACCCATTATAAGTTTATAACCAAGTGTGGGTTATAATTCTTAAAGCTATTATGAGAAATGATTGCTAGTGCATCCACTATCATCACCTATGATAGAAGAGTATAACTGATTGCTTTTTAGTCACATAGCTATGTGAATGGCTTCCTCTTTTAATAATAAGAAAAATGGTGAACAAGATGTATTAATATTGGTATTAATAATGTTGGATTAGTTATGGTGACATTAATTATGCACTGGTTATTTTTTATTCACTGTTTGATTTAGTGTATTAGAAATAACATGTATTACATATATTTTCTTTAAAAAAGTTGAGGTTTACAAAAATACCCTCCATAATATACTATGTGAGGGACTTCAAGAGAAATTGTGTCTTTAACCATGATTATGCATGTATTAGAAACTCTTACATTGTTAATATTATGGCTTGTTGTGTATTAGTTATTCGTAGGATAAATACCAAATAGGGTGTATAACTAATGCTTGTATTAGTTATACATAGATGGAAAAAGTGTACCAAACAAGATATTAATAATACATAAAGTTAGTGCATATATTATTTTCTCTAATGCATCCTACTAAACTACCATAATACTACCTCCTCTAGTCGTAAATATTACTGTAGGGTTTTGTTGGGTTGTTGTACGCAACGGATATTGAAAACTTATTTCAAACCCAACAAACGTAGAACTGTTTGACTATAGGGTAATTTAAAATAGTAAACATAAGACTTGAATGGTACTTACATGTTTACAATATCTGGAATCTTTATCAACTGTAAGTGCGCACGCGAATGCCCTTTCGATTGCAAGCTTCAAGCTTCAATGTATTCCTCCTTTGGAAAGCTAGGAAATCCGGCAGAGGTTCGAGAGAATGTTTTGCTTCTGAGTCTCTAAGACTTAGAATAATGACATGAAAATCAAGTGTAATGAATAATGAAGTGTAGGTCTGTATTTATAGGTGAAAAATTAGGTCAAACCGGATTAGGGTTTGACCTTGGGCCTGGCCCAAAAATTTTCAGCACATTCTTAATTAAATCCAAAATCAAATTTTGACTTAATTAAAACAATCATCATTCATTTAAATATCTCGATTCTAAATCGAATATTTAATACTCTCTCAATACATCCTTAGATCGAAAAGACAAATGACATAGTGTGACCCTACATGCCTTCACATATCGACATTAATCAAATTAAGGTCTACGCGGAACTCTTAGACGGCGCCGCAAGACGAACTCAATATGTGAAGTACGTTTACACGAATCTAGTAAACTTAACCTCTATGTGGTAAGATAAAATTCTTTCATTCACAACACACCCGATCAAGCTTAGGATTTGTCAAGTGTCTATCCAAATGGCTTAATCATTGTATCTCATCTATATTAGTTGATAACTAGACCATATTCTAAATATGTCTATTGCGTTGACCAACGACTTAGTCAACCTAATATCACTGAGAAGCTGAGTGTTCTCTCGAATATACATTCGAGGAATGAATCCTAATCTTGGCTCAACTACCACCTTTAATCCACATCGTAATGTACCCAATACAAGCCGTATATCAACCTATAAGGCATTTGAGCTCAGGACAGGATCAAAGTATATTACTTTGTAGACAAGGTGCGCATTGACCTCAAGTATAACGACCTCTATCTCCCACACGCTGATCATACTTTAGACAAGTATAACAAACAGTATATCAGCAGGGTATACCAATACTTCCAAAGTATTCATATGTCCATCACGAGTAGCCATTACTCATAGCAGGTGAGACATACTACATCCTCTAAGGATGACTATTTTAAGAGTTACATTATAATATTAATATCTCACATTATTAATAACAACGTTATCTCTAGGGATGCATATTGTAGAATATTATAAACAATCAACTAATAATTCAATAATTGCAAATGCCAAAATATTAATCTTCATTAATAATAATACGAATGTGTATAAAGTATATTTGTCCTAATACAGATTGTCTCTAGGACATACATATACTTTCAATCTTCCACTTGGCCTAGAGCCAATCTCCAACATATCTAATGCCCATATTCTCAAAATGACCATTATGATTGACTAAGCTTAATGGTTTAGTGAATGGGTCAGCTAGATTATCGTCTGTGAGAACATAGTCTAATCTAATCTCTTCAGTCTCCACCATCTCCCTGAGTATGTGGTACTTCCTTGGTACATGCTTGTTTCTGTTTGTTGATCTTGGTTCCTTAGCCTGTGCAATCGCACCAGTGTTGTCACAATAAATAGTTATTGGACAACTGGCACTATGAACTACCCTTAGTTCCTTCAGGAACTCAAAAATCACGACAGCTTCCTATCCAGCAATGTACTCAGCTTCTGTTGTCGAATCAGCAGTTGTAACTTGTTTGGAACTTTTCCAGCTCACTGCTCTACCATTGAAAATGAACGTGTACCCAGACTGAGATTTAAAGTCATCAAGATCCGTCTGGAAGCTAGCATCAGTGTACCCAGTAGAAGCTAGATTTTCTTCCCCACCATAGACTAAGAAGTAATCTTTTGTTCGTTTAAGATACTTAAGAATACTCTTTACTGCTTTCCAGTGTTCTTCCCCGGGATTCTGCTAGAATTTGCAAGTCATACTAAGTGTAAAGGCCACATCTGGCCTACTACATGTCATGACATGCATGATCGATCCTCGAAGCATATATGATCCTCTTCATGCGTTCAAGTTCTATAGTATTAGAAGTACTGTCCTTATTAGATAATTTGATGCCTTGTCCCATAGGTAGACCGCCTTTCTGGGAATTTTCAATAGAAAAACATCTCAGCACTTTGTCTATGTAGACTGACTGTGACTGCCCCAACAATCTATTAGGTCTATCTCTATAGATCCTAATTCCCAGAATGTAGCAGGCTTCACCTAAATCCTTCATCATGAAGGTACTGGACAACCATTCATTGACTGACTGTAGGAGAGTCTTATTGTCTCTCATTATCAATATGTCATCTACATATATAATAATGAAGGCAATACTCCCATCCTTGCGTTTACTATAATCACAGGGATCCTCTTTGCTTCTGACGAAATCAAATGACTTGATAGCCTTGTCAAAGAAAATGTTCCAACTCCTCGAGGCTTGCTTAAGCCCATAAATGGACTTTTGTAGCTTGCATACAATATTTGGTTTAGACTCAAGCAAAAAACCCTCAGGTTGTCTCCTCAACTAGATTACCATTGAGGAAATCAGTTTTGACGTCCATCTGCCAAATGTCATAGTCATAATATGCAGCTATTGCAAGGAAAATCCGAATGGACTTAATCTTAGCAACAAGTGAAAATGTTTCATCATAATCGACCACAGGCCGTTGATTATAACCTTTAGCTACTAACCGTGCTTTATAAGTCTGTACATTTCCAAATGCATCGATCTTCTTCTTGAATACCCATTTGCATCCTATAGGTTTAACCTTAGCTGGCAAATCAACCAAGTTTCACACTTGATTGATGTACATAGATTCCATCTCGAATTTCATGGCTTCTTGCCATCTCTTCGAATCAATGTCTAACATTGCTTCGCTATAGGTTGTAGGCTCATCGTTATCGGGAATATCTATCTCACTGTGTGTTTCCACAAGTAGATTTAGTTTTTCAGGAGGACGATGAGTCCTAGTGGACCTACGGAGTTGATTGTTTTGCAGGTCAGTGCTTGGTATGTACTGATTGTGAGAGGGTTCTTGTGTGTTGGATAATCCACTAACTTGAGAGCTTTCAGGAATATCATGTTCATGTATTTCCTGAATGGGGGAAGGTGCAACCATTGCATCTACTCCCAAAGGCTGTGTAGGAGGATCTTGCATTTCTGCATTGTTCCTCGTAACACTCCCACTGGCCGAAGGGCGTACGTGAAGTACCCAATCTTCGCCAAATACTCCCACTGAATTCTTGCCTTGGTCATTCGGCAATGATTCAACAGCTATGTTATCTTGCGGTTCTTGAATTTCTTCAAGTTCTATCTCTGTGCAACTATGTTCCTTGTAGACATATTCTTCTTCAAGGAAAGTTGCATTCCTAGAAACAATGACCTTACATTCTCCAGGAAGATAGAAGTAGTATCCCTTAGTTTCCTTTGGATACCCCACGAAGTAACATTTCTCACTTTTGTTTTCCAACTTGTCAGTGAGCATCTTCTTAACATATGCATGGCACCCCAGGGTCTCATATGTTTAAGAGTTGGCTTCTTGCCACACCATATCTCATAGGGTGTCTTTTCTATTGACTTGGAAGGAACCATGTTCAGAACATATATTGAGGTTTGTATAGCATGTCCCCAAAGGTATGTCGGTAGAGCTAAGAAGCTCATTATGGATCGAACCATATCTAATAAGGTTCGGTTTCTCCTTTCGGCAACACCATTCATCTGTGGTGTTCCAGGAGGTGTCCAGTCTGATTGGACTCTATGTATCTTTAAGTAATCTAGAAAATCCTTGCTCAAGTATTCACCTCCTTGATCCGATCGAAGGGTCTTGATACTTGTTGCAAGTTGCTTATCTACTTCTGACTTTACTCTTTGAACTTCTCAAAAGCCTCGGATTTATGTCTCATAAGTTACACATTTCCATACCTTGTGAAGTCGTCAGTAAAAGTGATGAAGTATGGGAAACCTCCTTTAGCTTGAGTCAAAAATGGCCCACATACATCAGTATAGACCAACTCAAGCACCTCCTTGGCTCGCACACCTTTCCCAGAAAGTGGCTTATTGGTCATCTTTCCTCTCAAGCAAGATTCGCAGTTACCATAAGACTCCAAGTCAAATGGTTCGAGGTAGTCTAACTTCCTCAACCTTGTTAACATTGATTCGTTGATATGACCAAGTCTGCAATGCCATAGGTAGGTAGAGTTTCTATTACTTATCTTAGATCATTTATTTTGTACATTGAATATTTCTCGACTATAATTTAATGTATATAATCCATCCACAAGAGGAGCAGTTCCATATATAACATTATCAAAAGACAGTACTTGACTGTCATTATAAATATATGAGGAAAAACCCTTCATGTCCAAAACATGGATAGAAATGATATTCCTCGTTAACGAGGGTACATAGTAACAATCATTTAACACTAGACAATAGCCAGAAGACAAATTTAATCTATAAGTTCCTACGTGCTCAGCATCCACTCATGCTCCATTTCCAACGCGTAGGTCCACCTCTCTTGGTCCAACCCTCCTGCTATCAGTTAGCCCCTGCATATTGGTACAAATGTGTGAGCCACAAGCGGTATCCAATACCCATGAATGAGAGTTATTTATAGACATATTTATTTCAATAACGTACATACCTTGTCCACCAGAGGTAGAAGCACCTGGTGCTTTTCCTCCTCCTGGTGCAGTGCAGTCCTTCTTCCAATGCCCCTTCTTGTTATAGTTGAGGCATACATCCTTAGCCGGATTCACCTTCTTCTTCTTCACACCTCCCTTAGGCTTCATAGCTAAGGGCGAAACGACTTCTTTTCCCTTCTTCTTCTGTCATTCCTTACCTTTCGGCTTAGGTCGGCTAGTAGAGCTCACCATGAGCACAACTTTGCCTTTGGAAGTGGAAGACTCAAAGGTCTTGAGCATGTTGTGCAGCTCCGGTAGACTCGCCTTCGTTCCATTCATATTGTAATTCACTATGAAGTTTTCAAAGGAACGAATGAGAGCGTTCAGGATGAGGGTGGTAGCGACATTCTTTTGCAGCTTCGTTCCAATTGAAGCAAGTCTCTCTATCAGCCCTATCATCTTCAACACAGGCTGCGAGACCTGGCCCCCTTCATTGAGCTTAAACTTAAAAAGTTCTATTAGTAACTCATATTCCATAGTCTGGGATTATGAGTCATAGAGACTCTTCAAGTGTTCGAGCATCTCATTGGGACCCATGTTCTCATGTTGTCTCTGAAGTTCCATACACATGGAAGACAACATCACGCACTGTGCTGAAGTGGCATCATCTAGGTGCTTTTGGTAAGCATCCTTATTAAAAGAGACATATTCAGCAGAGTCTGTCGCATGGACTGTTGGGAACACCGTGTCCAACACGTATTCTAATTTCTCTTGTCTCAGGACTATTCGCAAATTTCTTAGTCAGTCAAGGTAGTTAGGTCCAGTAAGTTTGTTCATTTCAATCAATATTTTCAATGATAAGCTCGACATCTTTGATAATCTGAAGAATTAGATAGACTGGAAATCAAACTCAAAATTTATTTCCTATTATACACATTCGTTTAGGCTAATCAACATGGTTTTTTGTTTAATTAGCTTCCACTATTTTAACATACTTCTACGACCCCATGGTAGAATACGGATCTATATTAATTGAGGTCATAATGGGCCAAGATCCAAGCCTATGATATCTCCGTGTTTGCTTTGGCTGATAACTTCAATAACACATCTTGGTAGGTTCTAAACCAATTGCAAAACTTATTTGCAACTCTTGGTTGATCAAATATTATATTTAATCTGCGTCCTTAGATTAGTCCGACACTTTGGCGCCAAGATTTGTCTAAGCAAGTCAACCCCATTACACGATTGCGTTTATGTATCTAAGTAAATTTAGCCTTTGTGAGCAAATACTTTGGTGTAAATACCTACAAAAATTTATCGTTTACCTTTACATTTAAAACACATCTATGAAAGAGTCCGGGTCCTCGTAGACTTAAAGCAAATGCTTTGGCATAAATCTCGTATCGCCGAAAAGGGTTTTGCACTCTAACAATTATAATGGACGACGCGTTTTAATTTTGACTTGTATTTAAAATTTTGGGAAACATTTTAATTCAGGATTTTAACCAAGATCAACTCTTTTACGCCATATCCAATATAACATCTTAATATCATGCAAAACTAATGACACATATAGTTGGGAACCGTCAACCCAATATGCATGATATAAGATGGTTTAATAAAATATTAGGCGCCTCCTGCCCAGACAATTATAGCGGACATTATGCTAATTATTAAATGAAAGCATTTAAACACTTAGCATATAGTTCATATATTATTCAATAATATACAATTAATAATAATCATGAGTTAACTTATCTAAACTCTAAAATTTAAGCCTAATCCAAACAGTCCCTTTAACATTTTCTGATTTTAAAAACTGATTTTCAGGATATTTCTGTAAGTTTCAGATTTTTAGAATTTACAATTTAGTACCTCAAGAATTTAAAATTTTAATTTTGAACCTCTTTAAATTTAGAAAATCCAATTTAATTTTCACAAAATATTTTCAGATTTCAGGGACCTGTCTGTAATTTCCAGAATTTTAAATTAATTACATATTTGGCCCAAGGGACCAAATCTGCTTTTCTGAAATTTATAGATTTGCCCCAAGGACCAAGTCTGATGATTTTAAAAACCTTTCCAGGGACCAGATTACAATTCCATAAACTTCTAAAATTTTCAGATTTGCCCCAAGGGCTAAATTGAAATTTTGGAAACCGCCACTGCCTGCCGGAACAGTGTTTGCCGTCACTGTTTTTACCGGAACAGTGTTCGGTACTGTTCACTATTTCGAAAAAAAATTAAAACGTCGGAACAGTGTTTGGTTACTGTTCACTGTTCCGATTTTTAAAAAAAAATTGGAGCCTCGATGTCGCGGCGCCTCCATCTCAGAAGCACAAAATTCGCATTTTTGAAATCCTAAAATTGGTTCAGGGTGAGATTTGCAGATTCATCTTCGATACCCTTCACTATCAAACAACACGTTCATCGACCATCATCCAATCCCTTTTCGTTCTTCGCTTCAGTGCACCATGTTTGCAATGAACCGGTTACGCACATTGACTTAGAAGAGTTAGATCGGAATGACTTCCTCGATTACATCATTTAATAGTTTGGGAGAGAAGGATGATGTGCTTTTAAGATAATAGTTTTCAAGCTTTAAACGACATAAATTTCAGATTTAAAAAAATTCTAACTCATATTATTATTAACTAATTACCATATACAATCATACAAAATAGTCCTGGCTCTGATACCACTGTAGGGTTTTGTTGGGTTGTTGTACGCAGCGGATATTGAAAACTTGTTTCAAACCCAACAAACGTAGAACTATTTGACTATAGGGTAATTTAAAATCATAAACATAAGACTTGAATGGTACTTACATGTTTCACGCGAATGCCCTTTCGATTGCAAGCTTCAAGCTTCAATGTATTCCTCCTTTGGAAAGCTAGGAAATCTGGCAGAGGTTCGAGAGAATGTTTTGATTCTGAGTCTCTAAGACTTAGAATAATGATATGAAAATCAAGTGTAATGAATAATGAAGTGTAGTTCTGTATTTATAGGTAAAAAATTAGGTCAAACCGGATTATGGTTTGACCTTGGGCCTGGCCCAAAAATTTTCAACACATTCTTAATTAAATCCAAAATCTAATTTTGACTTAATTAAAACAATCATCATTAATTTAAATATCTCGATTCTAAATCGAATATTTAATACTCTCTCAATACATCCTTAGATCGAAAAGACAATCGACATAGTGTGACCCTACAAGCCTTCACATATCGACATTAATCAAATTAAGATCTACGCGGAACTCCTAGACGGCGCCGCAAGACGAACTCAATATGACGAATCCAGTAAACTTAACCTCTATGTGGTAAGATAAAATTCTTTCATTCACGACACACGCGATCAAGCTTAGGATTTGTCAAGTGTTTATCCAAATGGCTTAATCATTGTATCTCATCTATATTAGTTGACAACTAGACCATATTCTAAATATGTTTATTGCGTTGACCAACGACTTAGTCAACCTAATATCTCTGAGAAGCTGAGTGTTCTCTCGAATATACATTCGAGGAATGAATCCTAATCTTGGCTCAACTACCACCTTTAATCCACATCGTAATGTACCCAATACAAGCCGTATATCAACCTATAAAGCATTTGAGCTTAGGACAGAATCAAAGTATATTACTTTGTAGACAAGGTGCGCATGGACCTCAAGTCTAAGGACCTCTATCTCCCACACGCTGATCATACTTTGGACAAGTATAACAAACAATATATCAGCAGGGTATACCAATACTTCCAAAGTATCCATGTGTCCATCACGAGTAGCCATTACTCGTAGCAGGTGAGACATACTACATCTTCTAAGGATGTGATGCATACCACATGCCGACTTATCACATATCATCGATATCTCATTCTCGATGATCAGTAGTCGAGGCTTATTTTAAGAGTTACATTATAATATTAATACCTCACATTATTAATAACAACGTTATCTCTAGGGATGCATATTATAGAATATTATAAACAATCAACTAATAATTCAATAATTGCAAATGTCAAAATATTAATCTTCATTAATAATAATACGAATGTGTATAAAGTACATTTGTCCTAATACAGATTGTCTCTAGGACATACATATACTTTCAATTACTCCCTCTCATATTAATTGATGGACATCATTATCCAATATTTATATTAATGAAAGATAATAGTTATTTCTGAACAGGGAACGAATGTAGGATAAAACTTATAATGAGTTTATCCGAACACAGTAATATTGACTCAAATCCTATATATAATTACTAAAAAATCTATCATTTATTCATGTGGTAGGTCCATTATAAAATCCCAAAGAAAAAGAAACTTGAACTACAGAAGAATATTAAGCTAACAATTTTACTAATTAATGAGGTGACGTTCCACAAAAACAAAATGTTAAATTAATACAATGTCTTCACTTTACACTTAATAATTAAAGGAGTTAGCTAGTGAAAAATCCTAGGTTATGGATTTTAATTTTATTCATTTGTTGATGTTTGCTTAGGTGTAGACAAACAAGTTCATCAAACTTTACTTCTACCATATCATTCTGTATGTCGTTTCGTCTCTTTGATGTGAGTTTAATTTGTCTTTTTAGCTATAATTATCCCTTAATATGTTTCTTTTTTTTCTTCTGGTGGGGCCAAAATTCTGCTTGTCGGTACAACATAATCTTAAGCCTAGAGTTACATAGTACATTTTTAAAAAAAAATACAAATTCGTATGGGCAAATGTACTTTTGTTGCAAATATTATGAGTGGATATATAAGATTTTTTTTCTGGGTACGTAGGAAAAAAATAAATTAACATTCTAGATTTTTTCGTAGGCTACGTGACTCAAATCTGCTAGGATAAGAAGCTTCATTTGCTTGACACATATTTTAATTTTAAATCAAATTCTATTGCATATACTTGTGACCTTCATTTGGCAGAAGTTTGCACATTGATTTGCCTCCAGTCATATATGTTTAATACTGGCCTTGGTAATTTCCAGCAAAAAATTACCGTCTTCAATATATAATAGCTCTGAGAGGGTGATATTGTATGTCCATATCCTCCTCTTTGATAAGTTGAACATCAAGTAAGCAGTCTGTTTCGACTTCTAATTCTTTATACCCTCTCGTTTTCTTTATTTTAGTCCTTGTTTGATGCTTCATATATAGTTCGGTGATAAAGCTTGACATAGGCTTAATCTTACCTGAGTAGCCCATCATCTATTTTCCTTGATCATCTCTAAAAATTCCTCAAAAATAGTATTTTCGATTTGAGTCTTGATACTATCATCGATATTTAATTTAATCTTTCTTACACAGGGGAGACCAAGCGATTAGTTTGACTCGTTTGAGAATTGAAATCTGACTAGGAAATACTTCAAGTAATTCCCTAGCACAATCACTAATATGTTTACATATAAGTACTTAATCAAGTAGATATATATTTAGATCAAATGTTATTTCTCTCCTTTCATATATGCCATATAATAAAATATATAATTGTAACATATATTCCCCTTCATATATACTCTTCTTAGAAAACAATATGGTAATTAGAATTTGTACTGAAATCTGGTTAAATTTGAGTACTTCAAAAACTCTTATATTTAGAGGTAAAGTACTGAAACTGTTCTTCTCACTTGATAAGAACCCATTTTATAGTTAATTCTTGAAGCAATTATGACAAATGATTGCAAGTGTAGACACCATCATCACCGGTCCAAGAGAAGAAACTGATTGTTGTTTGATCAATAAGCCATATGCTATCCCCTCTGGTCCTAAATATTACTCCTTCTCATATATAATTATTAGATATTTGTGTGGCTGAAATAGAACAAAATTCATTTTCACCACAAATTTTTAACCATATGGACATGATCAGTCATTATGTACAATTGTTTTCATTATGGAAAGAAGAAAAAAGCAAGTAAAGTAACTATTAGAATCAAATAGACTTTCTACGTTAGATCGTATATGTTAAGAGTCTTACATCGGATATAGAATGAGAACATGAACTTCGTATATGGACTTGGACAATTCTCACCCTACAAGCTAATTTTTGGGGTTGAGTTAGGTCCAAGATCCATTTTTTACATGGTATCAGAGCCAGATTCATTCAAATTCTTTGTTCACCGATGTTGGACCCCCAAATTATATTATTCACGCTCCAGTTAACAAGGTTTGGGCGTGCGATGGAATGTTAAGAGTCCCACATCAGATAAGGAATGGAATATGAACATCTTATATGGACTTGGACAATCATCACCCTATAAGCTAGCTTTTGAGGTTGAGTTAAACCCAAGATTCATTCTTTACGGTCTAAAACAATAATTTTTATCAGGTATAGCATATTTTCCTTTTTATTTTGTTAGAAGCATCCTTTGAATATTTTGTTCTTATATTAGTTTTTTTTTTTTTTTTTGCGATATGAACAAAGAAAAGGAGATACACTAATCACATTCATAAGGAGAGAATATGAAAATTTACCCTTAATTGAGTTGTAGAGTCAAATAAATGGGAAGATTCATGGCTCGAGAAGAAAGATAATAGTTATTTGTAGAATAATCATGATATATACACAGACTTACATAAACAAATCTAGTAGTATAAATGTGAATTCATTTGAACCTATAACTATTAGTCTGGACCTAAATTTGTTTTGTATAAAATTCACTGAAATTGTTAGAAAAATTGAACTATGAACTTTGAGTCCAGCGGTTAGAAGTTCTAACTTAGAACTCAATGAACTCATAAAATTTAAATTGTGAATCAATTTTTGTATGCGGAAACTAACCAAACACCACTATTAAGATAAAATAAAAATAAAAATAAAAATAAAAACAAAGACCACAAATACTAGTATTCTTTCTCTCCCAATTTATATTACACACTTTTTTTAGATAGTCCCAAAAAAAATGACACGTTTTTTTTATTTGACAACAATTTAACTTTCACTTTACCTTTTACGCTTAATTTAAACACACAAATATCTTTAGATTGTTTTAGTCCACAAAATTCAAAAGTCTTTCTTTATTTTTCAAACGTTGAGAATATAATCAAATATTAAAAGTGTGTTCTATCTAACAGCTTAAGTTTTTAGATCAGATGGTCACACACTTCAATATGATATCAAACCAGGCCAAAGGTCCTGAAATTGAACCTCACCGTCACCCATTATCAAATAGAATTTCCACGTGCTTGGATCATAAAAAAAAATCATGCCAACACGTGAGGGGGTGTGTTGAGAATATAATCAAATATTAAAAATTTATTCTATCTAACAACTTAAGCTTTTAGATCATATAGCCACACAATAATGCAGATCGTCACACAATAATGCAAGTAAAGAATTTTGGAGCAGCACGTGTGCAGTCGTTATTACTTGCAATGGGAATGGAATGTTTGTACAACAATAATTAACATGACGAAGTATCTGACGTAGATACCCAAAATTCCATTAGCAAATTAAAGTATGGGAGGCTTTGCTTTTAAAAAAATAAAGTTGGTGAGTGGGGTTGAGTAATAACTTTCTTGCAAGGCAGCATTTGTTGCTAAAAAACAAAGTTGTACTATGTTAATAATTAAATAGAAATAGGAGATACATGTTGAGCTAGAAAAGACGGGAGATAAGCAACCTGTGATGGGAAATTAGTGAAACATCTGGTTATTTTATTGAGATAATGATAAAAAACACATCTATAATATCACGTAAGTTTCAGACTCAAACTATCAGTTGTGTCATTTTTCCTGTCTGAACTATCACCAGTTATATATTAAAATACACATAGTTGAGAGTTTAGATAGGAAAAGAAAACCATTGATAATTGGCCTAATCAACTTTGAGGTGTGTTTTAATACGTATATAGTGATAGTTCATGTAGGAAAAAGAAACAACTGATAATTAAGGTGTGAAATTTGTGAAAAGAAATAATAATTCATGTGTTTTTTTTACCATTAACTATATTTTATTTCAAATGTTAAATTACTGTTGAAAGGAATAATCTACATCTCCATGATAGCTCAGCCTTTCAATCCCTAATGACACAGACGGATTCAGAATTATTTTAGGTGAATTATACTAATTATACTAGGTGAAAAAAATACCTCAACAAAATCCATATGGAGTTAAATTGTTGTACATTGACAGTACAAAATTTCTTTACAGCATCCATGTGACCTGGAAGGGGAGCCTTGGAGTAACTGGTAAAGTTGTTGTCATGTGACCTGGAGGTCATGGGTTCAAGTCATGGAAACAGCTTCCGGCAGAAATGCAAGGTAAGGCTGTGTACAACACACCCTTGTGGTCCGGTCCTTCCCCGGACCCCGAGCATAGCAGGAGCTTAGTGCACCAGGCTGACCTTTTATCATCAAGTAACTTGCAACAACAGGTACTTACCGATAGCAAGACTAAATTGGTAATTTAGAAATGAAGTAAATAAACTGCTATAACTAGTTAAAGTACAGTGACAGTGTAAAAGTTCATTACGCAGTCTGGGTATATAAGTTAAATCCATATGCAAATGTTAGGTTAATCAGTCTTCAACACAAGCAACTTGAGCTCTTGTTATTATGGTTTTGCAGAGAAATTTGTCGTGCGAAAATAAGGTAAATATCTAAGTTAATCCTTCACAACCTTAACAAGTAGACCTGTGGGTGACTCAACAATTTTGAGATGGCCTGATCCTAGCAAATCTCTGAGATGAAATCTCATATCTAATGGAGAGAGTCGAAGGCGCCATTGCCATCACTTTGTACTTTCTACGGTTGAGAAATGACATAACCTCCTTTCTTCCCTGATATAAAGTTGAAAAATGCTAGTAAATCATAGTGGATGCCACGCGAAAAATATATGCATAGAACATCTGTTTTAGTATTATAGAAGTCATTTTCCATGGAAAATATATAATAATTAGCAAATCGGAGAGTATTTGATAATTTTTGAGTAATAAAGATTGATAATTTAAGATAGAGTTGTAAAGAAAACGATTTCAGCCCATAAGTGACGAGGAATCATTTTCCCCATTTTGATGGAAAATGTTTTCTTCCATCTTGAAAATGACAATGACTTCCTCATGAAAAGCATTTTCTTGAAAAAATGACTTTTGTCGTACCAAACATACCGACACAGATAAAAAAGAATCTTGATTGAACTTGAAATGGGGATTAAAGAGGGACGTGTCAAACCCGCGTTAGGCCCTTGAGAACTGATCCAATATTCGGAATTGCAAACCAGTACATGTTTGGATCTTATTGGCGCCACAAGGAAGTTCTCATTCTCATAAAACTGGCTTCCATAAAGTTCACTGAAGGTTCTTCAATAGTATGCCCGGTTCACGATCTACCACTGCAGTCGTAATGGGTATTCTAATTTGATCCTACTAGAAAACCAAACATAGTTTTTTTACCAGTAAAAAAAAACAAGTCAATATTTAGGACGCGGCAGCATTAAGGGTATAATAAAGCAAATGCTGAGATAAGACGAGGCGATCAATTTACATTGACAATGAAAAATCTGATGTTCTTCCTTCACCTTGCCCCCCAACAACAGAAGCGAACGCTAAAGCCACCAGAAAAAAAAAGAAAAAATATTGAGATGTTCTAATCGTTTACATCATGTAACAATAAAGAACCAAACATGTCAAGCACCTAGCCTTAGTGTATACTTGTATGCTATTATCCAACAATTAAATCATGAACTGAAGTAGAGGACCTTATAGTCAAGGAGTCTCTTACGCATTTGTTTAGGACATACCTCCAGTAGATATTCTGATGCTTTGTTATACTACAAATGTTGATTTTATTACACTATCCCTTGAGCATACCATGGTAAACAGTTCTAAAACTTTTCATCATACAATGATGGGTGGACGCATCTCCCCGCCAAAGACAAATTTCCAACAATAGTCAAGGAGTCTCTTACGCATTTGTTTAGGACATAAGAACATTATCCAAATATCCAGACTATCAAGACCTTGCTCATTTAAAGTAAGCATTTTTCTTGACAAAATTGATCCAAGCTACTCTTTCCTTTATGAACGATATCATGTATATCACAAACTAAATATTGACACAGGTTAGCAGCCTTGGATAGATACTGTACAACACACCTCCAGTAGATATTCTGATGCTTTGTTATACTACAAATGTTCACTATCCCTTGAGCATACCATGGTAAACAGTTCTAAAACTTTTCATCATACAAACTAAAAAAAGGCAACCCGGTGCACTAAGCTCCCGCTATGTGCGGGGTCCGGGGAAGGGCCGGACCACAAGGGTCTATTGTACGCAGTCTTACCTCACATTTCTGAAAGATGTTGTTTCCACGGCTTGAACCCATGTTAATTTCTTGAAAGTAATTTTGTTTTTCATCATACAAACTACTTTCAAGAAATTAACATAGACAGCCAGCCCAATATGATGCACCGTCATTTTAAAGGCTATTTAGAAGGCAGTTGGATCAGGAAATAGCAAAAGATCCTCGAGGTCACCAACCAACTTCTTAACAGATTAATTTTTAGGTTTCCATCAACTGCCTTCGGGACAATTTATACACCCCATTAAACAAGTTTGCAAGCGTAATTGTGTCCCTTACTTGGCTATATAAAAAAGTAGTGTCTAAATATACACATATTTAATATGTCTTAGATAGTTTGAACCAAGAAGTGTAGTTGATCGATACTAATCAGGAAGACAGGATATTGTAGCTGATCCGGGGTGTATTCCCTAGATTTAGCCTTTTCCAAAATTTTAGGATTACTTGTTAAACTACGAAACAAACAACAATAATATACTCAGAATAGTTCCACAAGTGGGGTTTGGATAGGGTGGGTGTACACAGACCTTACCCTACCTTTGTGAGGTAGAGAGGTTGTTCCCAATAGATCATCAGTTTGTTTCAGAACGCGCTATGAAAGAGATGCCAGAGTAAAAAGCTATGATGAAAATACTCGTTAAATTACAACGTAAAATCTGAAAAAGCATAGAAACCACATTTCAGGGATTTATACATTGCTAAACCTATCCGTTGCCATCAAGCATTTCTAATTATTAATTTAATAGATCAAAAATCTAGTTCAGTTCCATCAACATGCTGAAGACTGACTCACTCTCTGACAACTGAAAAAGTTAAAGACTATCATAAGAATAAAGTGTGCATAGCATATATGTAACCCATGTCAGAGAGGAGCATACTTTAGGAAAAAACTGCATTAACATCTTTGAAAGAATGCAACATTGCAACGTAAGTTATGTCTTTATAGCAACTGTCAAGGAATTCCCTAAAACAGAAATTACAGAATGTTAGTAGATCATTCAACCATCAGAAATAAAAAAAAATTAACATTACCGCGAAAACTCCATCTTTAAGCCAATGCAATCATTGATAAGGAAATGTGAAAAAACAAAAGAGAAGAAAAGGAAGAAAATGAAAAGGACACCTGTCTACAAGCCTCTAACGAGTACGCGACATCAAAAGGTCGGGACAGGGCCCCGCCATACCCATATGTACATGCAAAAATATATTGTACCGAGATTAGACCGACACTCTGAAACAAGGCAGTGCTCCAAAATCCGCTGAGTCAGCAACCTACTAACGAAGATCGTCGCCCTATCTACGTGAACATGCGGACATGAAACGCAACGTTCCCCGACAAAAGGGACGTCAGTACGACTGATGTACCGAGTATGTCAGGCATAAACAGTAGCACAACAGGGATATAATAATAAACAGAAACAGAAACAACCAACCAGTAGTGAATGCCTCTGAGGGCCTTAATATGCCTAAATGTCATGCACAATGCAAATGTGATATACATATATATATTGGCCTCATTAGACATCTTACTTTCCATAACAGCCTCTGTGGGCATCATATCATTTCGGCCTCTGTGGGCATCATATCATTTCGGCCTCTGTGGGCATCATATCATATTGGTCTCATTGGGCATCTTCCTTTTCGTGATATCTATACCAGTTGCAGGTGGTGTGCGTATATAACGTCATTCTCTTTTTCTATCCCCTACATATATATAATGCGTATCATATAGTAGTGTATATAACACATGTGAGTCCAGGATAATACATGAATATAATGCAAATGCATGAATGACAATAAAATATTCTGAACTTATCAGATGACATAATATCCTTGTACCTTCGGCTAACATTGAGAATATTAACATCTTTCTCATATACCTCAATAAGGATTTAAGAACATATTTAGACATGCTTTGACAACTAGAACAATAGCATGAACATTCTTAACTACTAAGAATAGAATAATTTATAGAATAATATTACGGTTACGTTTCGTTACATGAAACATGCCAAAAGAAGGAAATGATTTGCCTTAATATATCTTAATTGGTCTTCTTAACAACCCAGTCAATGTAACTCATCTAGCACCTCAACCTTATTTGCCAAGAATTACTCTTCTTCCACCTTACTTCACTTCGAAGAAAGCTCGAATTCAACAACGAGATGGAAGCGGTGCACAAAATCCGTATGTTATTCTTAACGAGAATTATACTTGATGTCAAGAAATTTTGATGTTGTTGTAAGTATTCCTCGTCGGAGAATTCATATAACATGAGATGAGAAAGATTTTTTTTTGTTTTATGTATGGCAGCGTGCAACACCTCAATATATCACTATTTCTACTTGAAATTCCAAGGTAAAGATTTCAAATATATATTTCTTAGTGGATAATGGGGTCCACCTCCAAATGTCTACTCTTTGCTTAGCAATAGTTTATGTACCCAAAACGTGTCACCCATCAGATTTATTGTTAAATACATACATAATATACACAAGATACACATGTATATTATGTGTATATTTATAAATATTGATTCTCGGTTTTGTATAGAAAGCCCACGATAATTGGGCAGATTTTGTACATAGGTTGTTGTAATATTTTAGTGTAAGTATTACCTTACTTAGTCTTATACACTTACCATAGTTATAGGAGTCTTGTACTACTAGAATAAGGTTTTGGATTTAGAATAGGAATAGGTTTTCTATTATGGTAAATTGTAACTTGTATATATACTCTTTTTATTAATGAGAATAATCAAGGGATTATTTCTTTCATGGTATCAGAAGTCTAGGACTCAAATACTTCCGCTCCTCTCCCAAAGCAAATTCCCTCTCGGTTTCTTCCTCAAACCCGAGGCCTCTCTTCAAAATTTTCTTGTCCAAATTTTTTGTTCTATTCACTATGACTGATAAGAACATGTTTCATCCTGCTCTAACAGTTTCTAACATCAAGAGCGTTCTTCCTATTGTTCTTGACATAGAAAACGTCCAATATGGGACGTGGGCAGAGTTGTTCAAAATTCATGCACTTGCACATCAAGTCCTCCACCACATAATTCCTCCGGCTCCTGGCACGCAGGGTGTACCCACCAAGGAGGAAAATCCTAAATTATGGATTACTCTTGATGCTACGGTTCTCCAGTGGATTTATGTCACTATCTCCGCCGACCTCATACAAACGATAATTGAACCCAACTATACGGCTATGACTGCTTGGGATAGATTGCGTGATATATTCCAGGATAACAGGCATTCCCGTATTGTCACCCTTGAACAGGAGCTTTCCCAAGTCACTATGGAGGATTTTCCGAACGTTTCCTCCTATTGAAAACGACTCAAGGAATTGGCGGATCAACTTTGCAATGTTGGTGCTCCTGTTAGCAATGATCGTCTCATTCTACAGATGGTTGTAGGCTTGTCTGAGGCCTATAACGGCGTTGCTTCGATACTTCGTCAAAGTAACCCTCTAGCGTAATTTTATCAAGCCAGGTTTATGCTTACACTAGAGGAGGCTGGTTTGGCTAAAAAGGTGGCTACTGGCGCTAACTCCGTATTGATGGCCACGTCCAATGGTTCTCCGGCATTTTATGACAATTCAGGCCAAAATCGTAACAACGGTGGCGGCAAGAAAGGTCAGATCGCAAGAATAAAAATGAAGGTGGTGGCCATGGTGGTAATGGCGGCAGCAGCGGAGGATGAGCCACTGGTGGGTCCCGTCCAGCTGGACCACCAGAAAACTGGCCATGGGCCAAGCGCGATGGCCTTGTCCCCTCTTCACAATCGTGCAGTCGGATACGGGAATTGAGCCACTGCCCAGTCCATGCCCAATTTTCAGCAACAGTCACGTGGTCCAGCCTAGCTTCACCAACAGCAATCTCACCCAGTTGGGTCTTGGCCAGCCCTAGTCTTGCTTGGGCTTCGGCCACAGCAAGCCTTTACGGCTGAGGGGCCCACTTTCATCCATTCTCCGACAGATATTGAAGCCGCAATACACACGCTGGGATTAACTCTTCGGGACCCAAATTGGTACATGGATACAGGTGCCACAACCCACATGACATCCGATTCAGGTACTCTCTCGTATTATTCTAATTTGAGCAACCCTTGTGGCATAATCATTGGTAATGGTAATACTATTTCGATTCGTGGTTATGGTCATAAAACTTTGTCTCCACCCCCCATCCACCCCTTGTCTTGAAAAATACCCTTCATGCCCCTAAATTGATTAAAAATTTAGTGTTTGTCCATAAATTCACCACTGATAATTCTGTTTTAATTGAATTTGATCCGTTTCATTTTTCTGTGAATGATTTCAAGACGGGGAGTCCTCTCATGAGGTGTGATAGTAGGGGAGATCTTTATCCTATCACGCCAAGTTCTGATTTCTCGCGTCAAGCCTTGTCATCAACCTTTGCAGTTCTTGCTCCTTCATTGTGGCATGCTAGTCTAGGTCATCCGGGGTCGTCTATTTTATCTTCCTTAGATAAAAATAAATTTATTTCATGTAAGGGTACGCATAGTACTCCGAATTATCAATCTTGTTCTTTAGGGAAAATTGTTACGTTGCCATTTGTAGACTCTAATTCTCATACTTCAATGTCATTTGATATTATTCATAGCGATTTATGGACATCTCATGTTCTCAGTTATTTGGGTCATCGGTACTATGTTCTATTTTTGGATGATTATTCTAAGTTTTTATAGACTTTTCCGATAGCGAAAAAATCTCAAGTTTTTTCACCTTCTTAAAATTTAGAGCATTCATTAGAACCCAAATCGAACGGGAAATCAAAAATATTCAATGTGATAATGGAAAAGAATATGATAATGGGGTGTTTAGGGAGTTTTGTGCTAATAATTGGATCAATTTTGTTTTTCTTGCCCTCATAAGTCTT
This sequence comes from Anisodus tanguticus, assembly GCA_034509755.1. Classification (NCBI taxonomy): domain Eukaryota; kingdom Viridiplantae; phylum Streptophyta; class Magnoliopsida; order Solanales; family Solanaceae; genus Anisodus; species Anisodus tanguticus. The sequence goes on along the minus strand of CM067554.1, from coordinate 47,304,547 downwards.
CACAAAATTGAAAAGCCGAACGCAAAATTCGTACAATTAATAACATTGTCCCAACTTTATTGATTCATGCTTCTGTACCCCATTCTTTTTGGCCTTATGCTCTACAACTGGCTACAAATCTTCTTAACATTCTCCCTTCCAAAGGTTTGACATATTCATCCCCTCTTCAAATTTTATATAATAAGACTCCTTCGTTTTCACATCTTAGGGTCTTTGGGTGCTTATGTTATCTGTTGTTTCCGTCCACCACAATTAACAAATTTCAGGCCCGTTCTACCCCTCGTGTGTTTTTTGGGTATCCGTCAAATCATCGTGGTTACAAATGTTTTGATTTATCGTCTAATAAAATCATCATTAGTCGCCATGTTATTTTTTATGAGTCCCAATTCCCGTTTTCAAAATTGAGTAGTCCCGTGCCTAGTTCGTATAATTTTTTGGATGACGGTATATCCCCGTATATTATTCACCATTTATCGAAAGTATCACGTACCCAACATCCGCCAGCGAGCCCACTGCTCGCTGGCCCTCCAGTTGTATTGCCTCCTCCATGTCTAGGTCCAGCGACTGGGCCATCGATCCAGCCCAGTTCTGGCCCATAACCTATTTTGTCACCCAGGTCCAGAATCAGCCAATTTCCTTTTTCGGCGTCTGGCAGTGCTCCAGTTATCCATTATGGGCCAGTAGGCCCACTGCCTGCTGTCCCGTCCGTCACATGTCCCGATATTTCCTAAAATTCACCCACTTCTCCCCTGAGTCATAGACCAGTCACGCGTAGTCAACGAGGTATTTTTAAACCAAAAAGACATTTTAATTTAACTTCTAATGTTCTTAAATCACCTTTACCCAGTAATCCTGTATCTGCTTTAAATGACCCGAATTGAAAAATTGCTATGACCGACGAATATAATGCTCTTCTTGATAATAAGACGTGGGAGTTAGTGCCCCGTCCATCTAGTGTTAATATCATTCGGTCTATGTGGATTTTTACTCATAAGGATAATTTTGACGGTTCATTTGTGAGGCATAAGGCTCGTCTTATAGGTGATGGTAAGATTCATCAGGTTGGTGTGAATTGTGGTAAGACATTTAGCCCGATGGTCAAGCCGGCTACCATTCGCATTGTGCTCTGCTTGGCTCTTTCGAAAGCATGGCCCATCCATTAGTTAGATGTGAAGAATTCTTTCTTACATGGCGATCTCAATAAGACAATCTATATGCATCAGCCCTTGGGGTTTAGGGATCCCAAATATCCTCATCACGTCTGTTTGTTGAAGAAGTCCTTGTATGGGCTTAAGCAGTCCCCACGGGCTTGGTATAAAAGGTTTGCAGACTATGTTTCGACTATTGGGTTCGATAACAGCAGGTCTGATAATTCATTGTTCATCTATCGTCGTGGTTCTTCCTTGGCTTATATATTGTTATATGTGGATGATATTATCTTGACTGCATCTTCTGATGCGTTATTCCAGTCTATCATGACAATGCTCAGTTCTAAGTTTGCTATGAAAGACTTAGGGCATTTGAGTTATTTTTTGGGGATTGTTGTTACTCGTCACGCATGTGGGTTGTTCTTGTCCCAGAGGAAGTATGCAACTGAGATCATTGAGAGGGCTGGGATGTCATCTTGTAAGTCCACTTCCACTCCGGTTGATACTAAACCCAAGTTAGGTGGTTGGCTCACCTTACGAGGATCTGACCCGCTATCGCAGTCTTGTAGGGGCACTTCAGTATCTTACATTCACGAGACCTGATATTACATATGTCGTACAACAGATGTGTTTGTTTATGCATGACCCTAGGATTGAGCACATGAATGCGTTCAAACGCATTATTCTGTACATCCAGTGGACATTTGATTATGGCTTGCATTTGTATCCTTCGTCGACGTCTACACTTGTCTCATATACATATGCTGATCGGGGTGGCTGTCCAGACACCAGACGGTCTATGTCTGGCTATTGTATGTTTCTTGGTAATAACTTGGTCTCATAGTCTGCTAAGCGTCAGTCGACGTTATCACGTTCTAGTGCAGAGGTCGAGTATCGAGGGGTAACCAATGTGATCTCTAAGTCATGTTGGTTACGGAATCTGCTTTTAGAGCTTCATTGTCCTATTCAGAAAGCTACCTTGGTGTATTGTGATAATGTTAGTGCATTCTACCTTTCCGGTAATCCTGTTCAGTACCAGCGCACTAAACATATCGAGATGGACATTCATTTTGTTTGAGAAAAGGTAGCTCGTGGACAAGTACGCGTCTGCCATGTCCCTTCCAGGTGTCAAATTGCAGACATCTTCACAAAGGGTCTTCCCTCAGTTTTTTTGAAGATTTTAGGGACAGTCTCAGCGTACGAAGACTGCCCGCTATGACTGCGGGGGTGTGTTAAATATACACATAATATACATGAGATACACATGTATATTATGTGTATATTTATGACTATTGATTCTCGGTTTTGTAAAGAAAGCCCACGGTAATTGGGCAGATTTTGTACATAGGTTGTTATAATATTTTAGTGTAAGTATTACCTTACTTAGTCTTGTAAACTTACCATAGTTATAGGAGTCTTGTACTACTAGAATAAGGTTTTGGGTTTAGAATAGGAATAGGTTTTCTATTATGGTAAATTGTAACTTGTATATATACTCTTTTCATTAATGAGAATAATCAAGGGATTATTTCTTTCATTTATGTATATCATTAGTCATATTTCCTTTACTTTCCATGGTCCCATGTGGACATGGTAATTCCAACACATGCTTTCTTAATTTCTAACTATAGCACTAGTCCATAACCTTTTTGGGGACATATAGCTATTATTATTAATCCTCATCGTCACATTTATTAAGTCCTAAATTATTTCGGAACAACGCCTTTATATATACTAAGCTCCTGATTTGCATATATATAGATGCTCAAACCATCGCCCATAAATACGGGGTGTTACATATAGGTTATACAAGAATGAGTAATTTTAGAAAGAACTTTTCCATTTTTTCGTAGTAAGACTATAGGACCTCTCAGGTTGGTGTATACAATTGGTTTATCATGTACAACAACAACATACAAATTGGTTTATCATGTGCAAGGAGAAAATGCATATTTAAATTTGGGGCAATGTTATAAGACAATTTTTGCTGGATATCGGTATGGAAAATACCAGGTATGTACATGTAGGATTTTGTTGGATTCAAAATCGATAAGTAGGCACACTGAAAGTTTAAAATTTTGTTCTACTTACCCCAACAATTTCTTCTGGTATGGTTATATGACAATCAAAACCTGTAAAGAAAACTTGAACAAGAACTTACATGTTTAAAATCTAGAGTCTTTACTAAAGGGTGGACACGCAATTGTTCCCTTCGACTACAAGCACCTTGCTACGGTATATTCCTCTATCAAGAAAACTAGGAAATCTTGACAGAGATTTGAGAGAGTTTTATCCTAGACTTTAAGTCTAGAATTGCTATGAGAATTAGTGTGTTAATTAACAATGGTTAGTGCTATATATATAGCAAAAATTAGGTCAAACTTTAGATTAGGGTTGGGCTTTAAGCCTGGCCCAAAACCGAGGTGCAGTGGGCTAGTCTAACTGGGCCCACTGTCGAGTCGGTGCCTCAACTTAGCCTAGCAGGCGTCGCGTCGCCTGACGTCAAATTATGTTTCCCGTTTTCGTTTAATATATATATTCAGCACATTAAATTCAAAATCCAATTTTGATTTAATTAAATAATTTCCATCTAATAGAAATTATCTCATAGTTATTATCAATTAAATATCTCGATTCCAAATCGAATATTTAATACTTTCTCAATACACCCTTATATCGAAGAGACAATTGACATAGTGTGACTCTATAGGCCTTCATATATCGACACTAATCAAATTAAGGTCCATACGAAACTCCTAGACTGCGTCGTACGACGAACTCAATATATGAAGTACGTTTACATGAATCCAGTAAGCATAACCTTTATGTGAGATGATAAATTCCTTTCATTCGCGACACACTCGATCAAACTTAGGATTTTCCATGTGTCTATCCAAATGGCTTGATCTATTAGTCGACAGCTAGACTATATTCTAAATTTGTCTCTTGCATTGGCCAATGACTTGGTCGACCTAATATCATTGAGAAGTTGAGTGCTCTCTCGAATATCCAATCGAGAAATAAATAGTATTTTTGGCTCAACTACCACCTTAATTTACATCATAATTCACCCAACATAAGTCGTATCTTCTCCTATAAGGAGTTTAAGCTTAGGACGGGGTCAAAGTACATTACTATGTAAACAAGGTGCGTATTGACCTCAAGTCAAAGGACCTTCATCTCTCACACGCTGATAACACCTTAGACATGTATAACAAATAGTTTATCAGCAGGGTATACCAATACTTTCCAAAAGTATCCATGTGTCTATCACTAGTAACCATTACTAATAGCAGGTGGGACATACTACATTCTCTAAGAATGTGATGCAGACCACATGTCGACTTATAACATGTTATGTCCTATCATTAATATCTCACTCTATTAATGACAACGTAAGCTCAAGGGATGCACATATATGAATAATTGCAAACAATCAAACAATAATTCAATAATTACAAATGCCATAAATATACTAATCTTATTAATAATACGAATGTGTTCAAGTACATTTGTCCCTAATAATGATTGTCTCTAGGACATACATACTTTCAATCTCCCACTTGGCCTAGAGCCAATCTCCAATGTATCTAAGGCCCATGTTTTCAAAATGACCATTATGCTTAACTAAGCTTAATGGTTTAGTAAACGGGTCAGCTAGATTATCATCTGTGGGAACATAGTCTAATCTTATTTCTTCAGTTTCCACCATCTCCCTGAGTATGTGGTATTTCCTTGGTACATGTTTGTTTCTGTTTGTTGATCTTGGTTCCTTAGCTTACGCAATCACACCAGTGTTGTCACAATAAATCATTTTTGGACAAGTGGCACTTACAACAACCCCTAGTTCCTTCAGGAACTCAGATATCGCGACAACTTCTTTACCAGCTTCCGATCCAGCAATGTACTCGGCTTCAGTTGTCGAATCAGCAGTTGTAGCTTGCTTGGAACTTTTCCAACTCACTACTCCGCCAATGAAAATGAAGGCATATCCAGATTGAGACTCGAAGTCATCAAGATCTGTCTGAAAGCTAGCATCAGTGTACCCAATACACACTAGCTTCTCTTGTCCACCATAAACTAAGAAATATTCTTTAGTTTGTCTAAGATACTTAAGAATACTCTTGACTACTTTCCAATGTTCTTCCCCAGGTTCTGCTGAAATTTGCAAGTCATACTAAGTGCATATGCCACATCTGGCCTCGTACAGGTCATGGCATACATGATAGATCCCTACAGCTTAAGCATATGGTATTCTTTTCACGCATTCAAGTTCTGCAACAGTAGAAGGACTATCCTTCTTTTATAATTTGATTCCTTGTCCCATAGGAATACTTCCCTTCTTGGAGTTTTCCATAGAGAATCGTCTTAGCACTTTGTTTATGTATATGGACTGTGACAGCCCCAACAATCTATTAGGTCTATCTCTATAGATCCTAATTTCAAGAATGTAGTAGGCTTCACCCAAGTCTTTCATCATGAAGGTGCTGGATAATCATTCCTTGACTGATTGTATGAGAGTCTTATTGTCTCCCATTATTAATATGTCATCTACATATATAACAATGAAAACAATACTCCCTTCCTTGCGCTTACTATAAATGCAGGGATATTATTTGCTTCTAACAAAGTCAAACGATTTGACTACTTTGTCAAAGCAAATATTCCAACTCTTTGGGCTTGCTTAAGTCCATAAATGGACTTCTGTAGCTTGCATACTGCTTTGGGCTTTGTCTTGGATGTAAAACCCTCAGGTTGTATCATATACACCTCCTCAATTAGGTTACCATTGAGGAAAGCAATTTTAACATCCATTTGCCAAATGTCATAATCATAGTATGCGGCTATTGCAAGAAAAATTCGAATGGACTTAATTTTCGCAACAGGTGAAAAGGTTTCATCATAATCGACCCCAGGCCGTTGATTATAACCTTTACCCACCAATCTTTCCTTATAAGTATGTACCTTGCCATATGCATCAATCTTCTTCTTGAAGACCCATTTGTATCCTATGGGTCTAACCCATGTTGGCTAATCAACCAAGTTCCAAACTTGATTGATGTACATCGAGTCCATCTCAGATTTCATGGCTTCTTGCCATCTCTGCGAATCAATGTCTAACATAGCTTCGTTGTAGGTTGTAGGTTCATCGCCATCAGAATATCTATCTCATTGTGTGTTTCAACAAAGAGATTAAGTCTTTCAGGCGGACGATGAGTCCTAGTGGTCCTACGGAGTTGCTTATTTTGCGTTTCAGTATTTGTTGCATTGTAATTGTGAGAAGGTCTTTGTGTGCTGGACAATCCATCACCTTGAGAGCTTTCAGGAATGTCATTTTCATATATTTCCTGATTGGAATGATGTACAACTATTGTATCATCTTCCATTGGTTGTGTATGAGAGTCTTGCATTTCTGCAATATCTCTCACAACACTCACACTGGCTGAAGGGTGTACTCTAAGTACCCAATATTCACCAAATACTCTCACTGAATCCTTATCCAGGTCATTAGACAAGGGTTCAACTTCTGTGTTATCTTGTGGTTCTTGAATTTCTTCAAGTTCTATCTCATTGCAGCTTTGTTCCTTGTAGACGTATTCCTCTTCAAGGAAAGTTGCATTTCTGGAAACAATGACCTTATGTTCTCCAGGAAGATAGAAATAGTATCCCTTAGTTTTCTTTGGATACCCCACAAATAATATTTCTCACTTTTAGATTTCAACTTGTCAGTAAGCAGATTCTTTACATATGCAGGGCACTCCTAGAGTCGCATATGTTTAAGTGCTGGCTTCTTGCCATTCCATATCTCATATGGAGTTTTCTCTACCGACTTTGAAGGAACCCTGTTCAGAATATAAATTGAGCTTTGTAATACATAGCCCCAAAGGTATGTTGATAGAGCTGAGAAACTCATCATGGATCTAACCATATCTAATAGGGGTCGATTTCTCCTTTCAACAACACCAATCATTTGTGGCATTCCAGGAGGTGTCATTGTAACTAGACTCTATGAAGCTTCAAGTAATCCAGAAATTATTTACTTAAGTATTTACCTCTTCGATCTGATCGAAGGGTCTTGATACTTGTTTCAAGTTGATTCTCTACTTCCGACTTGTACTCCTTGAATTTCTCAAAAGCTTCGGACTTGTTTTTCATAAGATACACATGCCCAAACCTTGTGAAATCGTTTGTAAAAGTGATGAAGTAAGGGAAGCCTCTCTTAGCTTGAGTTAAAAGTGTCCCACATACATTAGTATGGACCAACTCAAGTACCTATTTGGCTCGCACCCCTTTCCCAGAAAGTGGCTTGTTGGTCATCTTTCCTCTCAAGTAAGATTCACAGTTACCATAGGACTCCAAATTAAATGGTTCCAGGTAGTCTAATTTCCTTAATATTGCTATCCTTAATTCAATGATGTGACCAAGTCTACAATGCCATAAGTAGGTGGGGTTTCTTGGATTACTTATCTTAGTTCGTTTATTTTGCACATTGAAAATTTTACGACTACAGTTTAGAACATTCAAACCATCCACAAGTGGAGCATTTCTACAAACAAAACCATTAAAAGATAGTACATAACTGCCATTGGCAATAAATGAGGAAAACCCCTCAATGTCTAACACTGGGATAGAAATAATATTCATCGTCAATGACGGAACAAAATAACAATTATTTAGTTCTAAAAAAAGCATGAAGGTAAATCTAGTCTATAAGTTCCCACGCGTTCAGCATCCACTCGTGCTCCATTTCCAACGCGCAGGTCTACCTTCCAAGGTCCAACCTTTCTCCTGTCAATCAGACCCTGCACATTATTACAAATATGTGAGCCACAAGCAGTATCCAATATCCAGCAATGAGAGTTACTTATAAATATATTTATTTCAATGACAAACATACCTTGTCCAATAGAGCCAGGAGCACCTGGTGTTTTGCCTCCTCCTAGAGGTGTGAAGTCTTTCTTCCAGTGCCCCTTCTTGCAGTTGAGGCATATATCTGAAGCTACCTTCGCCTTCTTCTGAACACCTCCTCTATGTTTCATAACTGTAGGTGCAGCAACTGTCTTACCCTTCTTCTTCGGCATGTTCTTACCCTTGAGTTTGAACTTGCTAGAAGAGTCCACCATGAGCACAACTTTACCTTTAGAGGTAAATGATTCAAAGGTCTTCAACATGTTGTAAAGCTCTAGAAGACTTGCCTTGGTCCCATTCATATTGAAGTTCACAATGAAATTCTCAAATGAACTAGGAAGCGAATTCAGGATCAGGTTGACAAAGACATTTATAAGTAGCTTCGTTCCAATCGAAGCCAACCTTCTTATCAACCCAATCATCTTCATAACATGCGCTGACACTTGACCCCCATCGTTCACCTTACACTTGAAAAGGTTTCTCAACAGTTCATACTCCATTGTCTGAGACTGTGAGTCATAGAGACTCTTCAAGTGTTCTAGCATTTCGTTGGGGGACATGTTTTCATGTTGTCTCTGTAACTCCACAGTCATAGAGGACAACATTACACATTATGCCGATGTAGCATCGTCTAGATGTTTCTGATAAGCCACCTTGTCAAACAGGGCATACTCAGCAGATCTTCAGCAGGGATTGTGGGGAACACTGTGTCTAACACATACTCAATTCTTTCTAGTCTTAACACCAATAGCAGATTTCTCAACTAGTCAGGAAAATTTGCTCTAGTCAACTTGTTTGTCTCGACCAACATTTTCAGTGATATAATCGACATTTTATACAACTGAAGAAACAGATAGACTTGAAATTAAACTCTAATATAATTTCTATTGAACACATTCGTTAACTAGTTAACATGACCTTTAGTTTAATTAGATCCCACTATTTTAAACATACCTTTCGACCCTATGGAAGAATACAGACTCATATCAAATATGGTCATAATGGGCCAAGATCCAGGTTCAAGCTATCTCTGCATTTGCTGTGGCTGATAACTTCAATAGCATAATCCGGTAGGTCTCCAAACCAATTACAAACAATTTGTAACTCTTGTTTGACCGAATGTTCTAAATAATCGATCTACATCCCTCGGCTTATCCGACACTGTGGCACCAAGACAACTTAGCAAGTCAACCCCGTTATGCGACTGCAATTATGCATCTAAGTGAGTTTTGTCTTATAGACCAAACACTGTGGTGTAAATACTCATGAAGGTTTATCACCCACTTCTACATTTAACATGCATCTATGAAAGAGTCTGAATCCTCGTAAACTTAGAGCAAATGTTGTGACATAAATACGCATCTTGCCGAAAAGGATTTTACACTACAATCAATTATAACGGATGGCGCGTTCATTTTAAACGAGACTTGTATTAAATTTTGGGGAATGCTTTAATTTGGGGTTTTAACCAAGATCAACTCTAGCATGATTTATCAAATAAATCATCTTAACTATCATGCGAAGTCAACTAAGCACATATTGGGTACCGTCTACCCAAGCATGATATTAAGAGGTAAACACGTATTGGGTGCCGCCTACCCAGATAATTATTTACGGACGCTATTCTAGTAATATAAATGACAATCATTTAGCACATAAACAATATACTTATCAAATAATATAATGTATAATAATAATCATGGGTTAAACATTATGAACAAAAAAAAAATATAGGTGGGGCCGCGGCGCTAATCATTAGAGTCGCGGCTTCAGTGAGGCCGAAGCTAAAATTGTGCTTCTGCAATGCATTAGAGCCGCGGTGCTCCACCATAGAGTCGCAGCGCTGGAAAGGAAGAAGCCTTTCGTCTTCTGTAATGTATCAGGGTCGTGGCGCTCCACCATGGAGCCGCGGCACCGCCTTGAAACCCTAGCAAGTGCCGCGGTGCCCTACCATAGGGTCGCGATGCCGACGTCTTGACAAAACGTTTCTGTGTCAATTTTCTATAATCGTCCAAACCTTAAATCCAATTTAGGGATCAGATCACAGATCCTTTATTATCACCCACCATTATCAAATACGCACATATCGACCATCATCCATTCCTACCCGTTCTTCGCCGTGTACCATGTTCGCAATGAACCGATTATCTGTACTTGGCTTAGTCTGAGTTAGAACGGAATGACTTTCTCGATTTAGCGTAGGTGATAATTTAGGGTGATATCAAAAAAGGTTAACTGTTTGGTCAAGATATGTAGGATTTTAAGAAGTCTTGTTTTAATCCAATTTTATGTTTAACCCATATTATTATTTCTTTCAATTGTTATATAACCATTGAACCAGCCTGGGCTCTGATACTACTGTAGGATTTTGTTGGGTTCAAAACCGGTAAGTAGGCACCGCGGAAGTTTAAAATTTTGTTCTACTTACCCCAACAATTTCTTCTGGTATGGTTATATGACAATCAAAACCTGTAAAGAAAACTTGAAGAAGAACTTACAAGTTATAAAGTCTGGAGTCTTTACTAAAGGGTGGACACGCAATTGTTCCCTTCAACTGCAAGCACCTTGCTACGGTGTATTCCTCTGTCAAGAAAGCCAGGAAATCTTGGCAGTTGTTTGAGAGAGTTTTATCCTAGACTCTAAGTCTAGAATTGCTATGAGAATTGGTGTGTTAATTAACAATGGTTGGTGCTGTATATATAGCAAAATTAGGTCAAACTTCATATTAGGGTTGGGCTTTAAGCCTGGCCCAAAATCGAGGTGCAATGGGCTAGTCTAATTGCGCCTACCGCCGGGTCGACGCCGCGGCGCCTTACGTCAAATTACATTTCTCGTTGTCGTTTAATATATATATATTCATCACATTAAATCCAAAATTCAATTTTGATTTAATTAAAGAATTTTCATCTAATAGAAATTATCTCATAGTTATTATCAATTAAATATCTCGATTTCAAATTGAATATTTAATACTTTCTCAATACACCCTTATATCGAAGAGACAATTGACATAGTGTGACCCTATAGGCCTTCATATATCGACACTAATCCAATTAAGGTCCATACGAAACTCCTAGACTTCGTCGTACGACGAACTCAATATATGAAGTATGTTTACATGAATCCAGCAAACATAACCTTTATGTGAGATGATAAATTCCTTTCATTCGCGACACATTCGATCAAAGCTTATGATTTGCCATGTGTCTATCCAAATGGCTTGATCACTTTATCTCATCTATATTAGTCGACAGCTAGACCATATTCTAAATATGTCTCTTGCATTGGCCAATGACTTGGTCGACCTAATATCACTGAGAAGTTGAGTGCTCTCTCGAATATCGAATCGAGAAATGAATCCTATTCTTAGCTCAACTACCACCTTAATTTACATCATAATTCACCCAACACAAGCCGTATCTTATCCTATAAAGAGTTTAAGCTTAGGACAGGGTCAAAGTACATTACTCTGTAAACAAGGTGCGTATTGACCTCAAGTCAAAGGGCATTCATCTCCCACACGCTGATAACACCTTAGACATGTACAGCAGGGTATACCAATACTTTCCAAAAGTATCCATGTGTCTATCACTAGTAACCATTACTAGAAGCAGGTGGGACAGACTACATTCTCTAAGAATGTGATGCAGAACACATGTCGATTTATAACATATCATCGATATCCCATTCCCGATGATCATTAGTCGAGGTAATTTTGAGAGTTACGTTCTATCATTTATATCTCACTCTATTAACGACAACGTAAGCTCAATGGATGCACATATATGAATAATTGCAAACAGTCAAACAATAATTCAATAATTGCAAATGCAATAAATATATTAATCTTATTAATAATACGAATGTGTTCAAGTACATTTGTCCGTAATAATGATTGTCTCTAGGACATACAGACTTTTAGAACACACAAATAAACTAAAAAGAAATCTGATTCACCGTCACTTGGCTTTGAGAAGGTCACTCACAAGTTCTTCATGTCCAATACTGGGATCTAGCTTTGAATGAATTACATGCTCCTTAAACCATTCAAAAACAGAAATGTCTTCTTGCTTCTGTGTTTCCAATCTTTTACTGACATGTTCAATCTAAACAAGTATTCGGGTCAAGTTTTATTACTAGGAAGTTAACTCTCAAACAAAACTAATGATCAATTAAAAATGGTAGTGAAATGCAGGTAGGAGGGGGAAGGTGAGGATGTATGAAGTTTTTGAAATCAAATACTTTGGGGAAACTAAAAGTTAAGCCACCAACCTGACTAAAGTAGTCATCCAAAAACATTATAGCATGATCATCCTGTCCAGTACTTAATTTGAAAGTACATAGAACTCTTCCCCTCCTTAGAGACTGTGAGGCACAGATATACTCAAAACATATGTTAGCTGTTATCATATTGGTGCAATGCATACAACGGACAGAGAGGAAAATTATAAAGAAAACATCAGAAGATGTAAAGCGATAAGTAATTGGTCATTAGAACTAAAAATGAAATATAAGAGCTATCTGTGATAGACACGACAACCAGTGAAATTTTTGTACCAACAAGATACAATTCTTCCAACTGCTTTGGACCAAATTTTGTGCGAAAATAATCTTACATGAGGTAAAGATAACTTAAGAAGAAGACTCGTGATTTCAGAAAAGACGGATTTGTGATAGTTCACCAACATTATAGAGTAATGTTAAAGCATATTAATAAGGAAAGGAACAATATGCTAAAGTGAATAATAAGCGACATTATATAGTAACATAAATTGAAGAATAAGAAATTGCATGAAAAATACTACGACTACTAGTAAGGAAGGAAAAGCGAGAGAACTCTCTACTATTTACTAACCATCTAACCTAATATGTGTCATTCACAACCTCCTATCTAAGATCATGTCCTCAGTAAGCTGTAACTGCATCATATCTGTTGGAAATAACGATAGTATTCCAATTCTCCTTCAGGATCAATATTTGCGAAAACATACAATGGAGACCCTGAAAATCTTTTATAATGTGAAAGATCAGTCACAGCTGCAATCACAGAGCATATTCAGAATTTTCGGATATCTTCCAATGTAAATACTATTTTGTGATTAATTAGCAAAAATAAAGAGCAATAATGACACCGGAATTTTTGTTAGAAATTTTCCTTTGGCGGGGAGATGCGTCCACCCATCTTTGATGAATTAAACACTAGTGTTCCATATGTTGGAGACCTTGTCTCTTCATATATGCATGATCTACGAAGTGAGTAGATGACCGTAGGGCCAAGAATCATCAAATTTCGTTGAGAAATGAAAGAGATATTGGTCCACGAAGTAAGGTGTTTAAGGCATGGAAATGTGGTGTGGGACAAATCTACCACATCGGTGGGAATAGGAAGAATTGCTCTCTATATATGTCTCAAATTGGTAAAGGGTTTGGGACCCCAAGGGGTATCACATGTGTTTAAAGGAGGGAAGACCTAGATGTGCTTGGGTTCAAGGCTAAGCCCACGCGCGCGCCGCCGCCGCCCGCCCGTTCGGTCCAGTTCCGGGTCACGGGTCACGGGTCACGGGCTCTCGGGTCACGGGTCATGGGTCACGGGTCACGGGCTGTGGGCTGTAATGGTTTATCTTCCTCCGGGAAAAGAACCTTTGGGTTGTAAAATGTGCTCCCCTGTGAGTAGCTTAACATCCAGGGCCATTGCAGTCTTGCGTGGCATGGATGTTGAAACAGCCTTCCCAACCGGTTCAGTTGAGCGCTTCGGTAGAACCAAGAAGCACTTCGGATGATGATTTCTGTATGGAAACATGAATCCAAAGTTGTTCCCGCGATAGACATTAAAGTGCTACCTGCATGGTGGGTAAAGGTTAAGCTTCCAAACCTTTAAACAATCCTCAAACGGTTGAGGTTAAGGTTGGGGAAACTTTTAATGATTCCTAACACTTGTGAAGTAGGGTATAGCAGGATACCTTGTAGGAGATCACCTATTTAAGTGCGAGGATGGCCATCTCAAATGAACGCACTTAATAATCCAAGTGTGTCCAAGGCCACAACGGACAAAAACGTAAGAATGAAAACGAATAAGAAGAGTTATTGTGTTGTTATCATTGTCTTGGCTTACACTAAACACTGACGGTTCAAGACATCACATTCACCGCGCAGTAAGTAAGTCCGATGGTTTCAACTAGGGAAGGTTCAAAGCGAAAGCTACCTCTCCTGATGCAATATCTTTTCGCTGAAAGAATGCTGAAATGTAGGCACCTTGTGCGTGCGCCACAATCTCTCTTTCATAGAGGGGATTGTTGGAAATTTGCCTTTGGCGGGGAGATGCGTCCACCCATCTTTGATGAATTAAACAATAGTGTTCCGTAAGTTGGAGACATTGTCTCTTCGCACATGCATGATCTACGAAGTGAGTAGATGACCGTAGGGCCAAGAATCATCAAATTTCGTTGAGAAATAAAAGAGATATTGGTCCACGAAGTAAGGTGTTTAAGGCATGGAAATGTGGTGTGGCACAAATCTACCACATCGGTGGGAATAGGAAGAATTGTTCTCTATATATGTCTCAAATTGGTAAAGGGTTTGGGACCCCAAGGGGTATCCCATGTGTTTAAAGGAGGGAAGACCTAGATGTGCTGGGTTCAAGGCTAAGCCCACACGCGCGCCGTCGCCGCCCGCCCGTCCGGTCCGGTTCAGGGTTCTCGGGTTCTCAGGTCTCGGGTCATGGGTCACGGGTCACGGGTCGTGGGCTATGGGCTGTGGGTTGTGGGGACTTTCTGATATTATCTTTTTGGACCAGAGAACTCTGCCAGATGTACAGTTTGATCCCTGAAGTTTTATATGTACAGTTTGGACTAGAATTCTTTCATATGTACAGTTTGGTCCCTGAAGTTTTAATATTTACAGTTTGATCCCCAGAGTTTCTGGGAAGGTGACGGAAGGCAGAAAGCCTACCGTTGGGACTATTTTTTGAGACATTAATCAGTCATTACTTGGCTGATTAACTCCTCTATTAACAGCCCATTAGTTGGGCAATTGAGCAACCTCCTTCATGACCTTATTCACCTCATTCATGGCATTAAAACCTGCCATTACAGCCCTCCTTTAAGGGCTATTACAGCCTTGTTTGTGGCTGTTGGATAGCCCCTTCTCATGCTATTTATTGAGCTTCATTTGGCTCAAAAGAGTAGCTGAAAACAGACGGGAATAACACTGAAAAATAGCACAAATCAGTGTGCAAAAACTGCTCGAAATAGTGGCTGAAAATCAGTCAAAAACAGTGACCAAACCCTCACGTATACACAAGATATACACTATAGAGACACACTATATACACAGAGACAAAAGAGAAGAGTATTGACAAACTCTTCCTTCCTATTCCATATCTTCAGCAAGTCGAGTCATATTTGTTTTATTCGGTAGGCTCAACCTATTGGCTTTGTAGTGTTGAGATTAAATTGTTGTTTTATCTTGGGAGACTATTGCCCGCTAACATAAAAGCATATATACAGGGCAATCTTGTCTTAAGGATAGAGGTCTATCCTCGACTCAACACACAACGTTATAACCATCCAGATTTAGTTGTTTCTTGATTTCAGGATATCAAGATTCAAGACACAACAAACTTGCGGCAGTTCTCGACATTGGCTTTGCAAGGTGATCAAGATTCAAGACACAACACACTTGCGGCAGTTTTGAAGATTGACAATTTATTTATCCTTTCGAACATTTGTAATAGTTATTACTTCCCGTACTGCTTTATAAAGTACAATAGAGTACACCAACAATTTTTACGTGGAAACCCTTCTGAATAAGGGAAAACCCACGGTAAACCTTCCAATATAACAATAATAATGGGTATACAATATCTTCTCAAGTTTTCATAAATACTTGAGGAATATACTCAAAAACTCTCACACTCACTAGTGTGTTAATCTCACAATTTCTCTACAAAATATTTCTAACAATTGTGTAGGAACTCTGTTTTTTCTTTCTCTTAGATTTCTGTCACTAAGAGGTATTCTCTATGTTTTTCCTCTCTATTTTGGTGTGTTATGAATGAATTATGAGCAACATATTTATAGGAGTGAAAATGCTCCTCTTGACGTCATCTATGCCATTACTATGTATGTAGAAGAAAAGTTTTGCAACTTTGTCAAACCATTTAATGGTAGGTTGCCAAACTTATGGTTGAAACTTGCCAAACCATTCAATGGTAGGCTACCAACTATGGGATAGCCTTTACAAATCTCCCCCTCCAGTCTCATATAGCTGAAGGAGGTATCTCTAATTTTCTTAGATAGAACTCATCCCATCAAGCTTGGAACATAACTTAAGCTTATGCCGAGGAATCACCTTTGTTAGCATATCTGTTGCATTCTTGTTTGTTTCAATTTTATGCACCTGGAATAACTTCTTTTCAAATGCATCACGAGTCCAGTGATATTTGACATCTATATGCTTCGTTCTATAGTGGTAAGTGACATTCTTGCTCAGATCAATCGCACTCTGACTATCACAATGAACCACATACCCTTCTTCCATCAAACCCAATTCTTGGATAAAATTCTTTAGCCATAATATTTCTTTCCTAGCTTCTGTAAGGGCGATATACTCTGCTTCTGTAGTGGATAGAGCAATACATTTTTTCAACTTGGACTGCCATGACATAGCTCCCCCTGTAAAAGTAAACATATATCCAGATATAGATTTTATGTCGTCAAGATCACCGGCCATATCTGCATCTGCATATCCTTCCAAGACTGGTTCTCATTTTCTGAAGGTCAAACATATTTTTGACGTCCCTCTCAGATATCTGAAGATCCATTTTACAGCTTCCCAGTGTTGCTTTCCTGAATTTACAAGAAAATGACTAATGCTACATGAGCAATATCTGGTCTCGTACAAACCATTGCGTACATCAAGTCTCCAACCGTTGAAGAGTAAGGAATATCCAACATCTTCTTATTTTCTTCTTCTGAAGAAGAACATGACTTCTTGGTGAGTCTGAACTGACCACCAAGAGGTGAAGAAGTTGGCTTTGCATCTTTCATGTTAAACCTCTCAAGTATTCATTCAACATAGTTCTCCTGTGACAACCATAATCTCCGAGAAGATCTGTCTCAGATGATTTCCATTCCTAGGATTTGTTTGGCTGCCTCAAAGTCTTTCATATCAAGACTCCTGATAATTCTTTCTTCAACTGATTTATCATCTTGCCATCCTGGCCTACTATTAACATGTCATCAACATATAGTAATAAGATGACATATTTTTCATTAGGAAATTGCTTGATGTACACACACGAATCTGTCGAGTTCTCTTACAGCTTCGATCCATCATAAATGAATCAAACTTCTTGTACCATTGCTGTGGGGCCTATTTTAGACCATACAAACTCTTTTGCAGTCTACAGACAAGATGTTATTTTCCTTTAACCTCAAAACCTTTAGGTTGCTGCATATAAATTTCTTCTTCTAATTCTCCATGAAGAAATGCAGTCTTTACATCCATCTGCTCAATCTTAAGATCCAGACTCGCTACTAATCCTAAGATTGTTCTGATTGATGGTATTTTCACCACCGGAGAAAAAATTTCATCAAAATCGATCCCTTTCTTTGGACCAAAACCCTTAACTAATCAGGCTTTGCACTTTACCAGGTTTCCATGTCCGTCATCCTTTATTCTGAACACCCATTTATTTCTCAGGGTCATTCTGCCTTTTGGAAGTTTTACCAACTCATATGCGTTCTTCTTCATGAGGGAATTCATTTTCTCCTTCATGGAATCCATCCACTTATCTTTGTCTTTGTGAGCCACTGCTTCCTTGTAGTTCTCTGGCTCCTCATTATCAAATAAAAGGATATACTCTGATTGTGGATATCTTATGGATGGGATTAGTCCTCTAGCTGACCTTCTGCGAGATTGCACATTCTCTGATTGCTGGTACTTCTCTCCCTGATTGATATATTCTTGTGCTGGTACATCTTCTTCAGCATCACTATTATCATCATGGGACATCTCAGCAGCTTCTTGCAATTCATCGTCTGACAATTATTGTTCTGGAGGACACAACTCAATTTCAACCTTTTCTGGTTGAATATTTTCTTCTCTTGCACCTTCAATTGTTAGATCTTCATAAAAAAAACCACATCTCGGCTTCTTATGACCTTCTTGTCAACTGGATCCCAAAGCCTATACCCAAACTATTCATCTCCATAACCGATGAAGATACATGGGACTGTTTTATCATCAAGTTTGGATCTTTGTTCCTTTGACACGTGCACAAACGTCTTGCATCCAAACACCTTCAGATGTGTGTATGACACATTTATCCATGTCCATACTCTTTTTGGAATATCAAACTTCAAAAGAACTAATGGAGATCTATTGATCAGATAACGTGCAGTCTGCATTGTTGTTCCCCAAAATGGCTTTGGTAGCTTTGATGATCTCATCATGCATCTGACTCTTTCTATAATGGTGCGATTCATTCATTCTGCTATACTATTATGTTGAGGAGTGCTAGGTATCGTCTTTTCATGCCGAATTCCATGTTTAGAGCAATAATTTCTAAACTCATGAGAAGTGTATTCACCTCCATTGTCTGTTCTGAGACACTTTAACTACTTCCCAATTTCTTTTTCTACCATAGCATGAAATTGTTGAAAAAATCCAAACACTTGGTCTTTCGTCTTTAGCATATAGATCCATACCTTGCTTGATGCATCATCTATGAAGGTTGCAAAAAATTTGGCTCCTCCCAAGTATTCAAATTCCATGGGACCACAGACATCAGAGTAAACTCGCTCCAGTACCTCCTTTTTCTTGGCGGAAGAACTCTTAAATGAAACTCTATGTTGTTTTTCAAATAAGCAATCCTCACAAGGATCAGATAGAGTACCTTTCTCTAAAGGAATGAACTTCTACTTTGCGAAGAATTGCAGACCCTGTTTCACTCATATGGCCAAGTCATTTATGCCATAGATTCGGTGAAGTATTGACTACTACATTTATATTGTTGTTGCAAGCCTTCCCATAAGCCTTGTACAATGAACAACATAGCTTTCCTCTCGCAATAATCATCGACCATTTACTGAGTTTCCATTTCTTATTGCCAAAATAACTTTCATACCCTTGCTCGTCTAATGCATTTACATAGATCAGATTAAGGCGCAAATCTGAAACATGCCTTACATTCTTCAATGTCAAATGATAACCGACATTCGTTTGAATACTTATATCTCCAATTCTAATAATTTTGGAGCATGCAGAATTATCCATCTTCACATTTCCAAAGTCACCAACTTTGTATGTGGTAAACATATCTCTATTGGGAGTGATGTGAAAAGAAACTCCTGAATCTACCACCCACTCAACCATATGGTTTCCAATGTGCAAACATTCACCAGCAATAACTACTGCAACATCTTCTTCTGTAGTGGCGGTTGTAGATGTGTTGTTGTCTCCATTATTTTTCTTCTTGTTGGCCTCCTATAGTTCCCGCTTCAAAATCCTACAGTTTTTCTTAATGTGGCCCGGCTTGCCACAGTGAAAGCAACCATCATTTCTGTTTCTGGATTTTGATCTGCATCTAGACTTATCATTTCTATTCTTGCCTTCTTTATTTTGGCTTCTCCCCCTATTTTCTGAAATAAGGGCTTGAGACTCCACGCCTCGCGCCTTGTTTTATTTTTCAAATGAAACCAAGGCTTCCGCAATAACTTCATACACCAAGTTGTCATTCCCATAAGTAAGAGTGGTGATAAGGTAATCATACGATAGAGGAAGTGTTGCCATTATCAACACAACATTTTCCTCATCGTTAAACTTTACTTCAAACCTTAACAATTGAGAAATCATACCATTAAAATTACTCTGGAGCATATCCACATTGTCTGGCTTCCGCATCTGGTACAACTATTTCCACAAGTAGAACTTGTTAGAAAGATTCTTGGACATGTACAAATTCTCTAAAGTCTACCAGATTTCTTTTACAATCTTGCACTCTTTTGATTCTATATTTTGCAAGACGATGTCTGGCAGATTTAGACGAATTGTACTGGCTGCGATATCGTCTGTCTCCTTCCAGTCTTCGTCCTTCATCATACTAGGCTTTTTATCTAAGCTCAATAATGCCTTATGAACCTTCTGCTGAATAAGGAGATCCTTCATCCTTCTTTTCCAGAGGGAAAAATTACCGCTGCCGTTGAACTTCTCAATTTCCACTTTTTGGCTCGTCATTTTTTTTCTTGAGTCTCACCAATCTCTATACTGGCTGGGTGATTCCCAGGAAAGACTGTATATCAAACCGCAGTTCTATCAACAGAGGATAGGTTCGGATAGTCTCCTAGACAGAATCACTCTTATAAGTGAGTTCTCAGGAAAGACATGAGAGTCACAGATGGACTACTTAAATTCTAGTCTCCTAGACAGAACTACTTACGCCGTATGTAACCAATGCCACTGCATGAATAGGGCTCCCGACCTTGACGCTCTAATACCAGTTGTTGGGAATAACGAAGAGTATTCCAATTCTCCTTTAGGATTAATATTTGTGGAAAAATACAATGGAGACCCCGAAATTCTTTTCTGATGTGAAAGATCAGTCATAACTGCAATCACAGAGCATATTTAGATTTTCCTGATATCTTCCAATGTAAATACTATTTTGTGATTAATTGCAAGAATAAAGAGCAATAATGACACCGGAATTTTTACGTGGAAACCCTTCTGAATAAGGGGAAAACCACGGTAAACCTTCCACTATAACAATAATAATGGGTATACAATATATTCTCAAGTTTTGATAAATACTTGAGGAATACACTCAAAAACTCTCACACTCACTAGTGTGTTAATCTCACAATTTCTCTACAAAATATTTCTAACAATTGTGTAGGAACTCTCTTTTTTCTCTCTCTTAGATTTCTCTCACTAAGAGATATTCTCTATGTTTTTCCTCTCTATTTTGGTGTGTTATGAATGAATTATGAGCAACCTATTTATAGGAGTGAAAATGCTCCTCTTGATGTCATCCATGACATTACTATGTATGTAGAAGTCACGTTTTGCAACTTTTTCAAATCATTTAATGGTAGGTTGCCAAACTTATAGTTGAAACTTGCCAAACAATTTAATGCTAGACTACCAACTATGGGATAGACCTTACAATATCTTGTCTAATCAACTATCTTCAATACTTTTTCAACAGCGGTTAGTTAACCCTCAATTGAAAAAAAAAAGTGAATCATTTGGTTGGAAATATTAAAGCTTAATAGCCATATAATTTGTATGAAAAATTATGCATTTCTCATGCATGTAAAATATGAAAAAATTTATAAATATTGGAAATTGTGGATAAAATATTAAAAGATAAAATTTTGTCAAAGTCACTACATAAAAATTTATCCATTATTTATCACTAAATGATACTAATACTTATAATTAAGATACTCACCAGAAGATCCTCTAGAACTAGAACATAAGAGGAACGTACAAAGCAAAAGATAAATATGGAACGAACATTCTACATTCTATAAATTTTATTTATAATATCCATAACGTGATGTTTAAAAATTGACCATTCCTAATAATTCTTTTTTTTAACTTGTTAAAATTTTCCACGTTCATCAAAACAAATTATCCTATATTTAGATGAACTTAATCTATAAGTGATTGCTTAGAGTTTTTCTATATATTATTAGTTGAACTATTGTTTATTAGCTCAAATTGCTAAAAAAAACTTTTGGATTAAATTAAGCGGCAAATCTTAATGTGAAAACAACTTATTATTCTTATTCAACTTTATTTTCTTCATTTGTTTGTTAATCAATTTATTTTAAGATTATGAAATGCATGATTCCAAATTAGTGAATTATGAATTATTTAATTTTACATTTTCAACAACAAGAACAATAACATATTCACTGTAATCCACAAAGTTGGATCTGGAAAGGGTTGAATGTACGCATACCTTATCTTTATTTTTATGGGGCAGAGAGACGGTATTCGATAGACCCTTTACTCAAAAATCATAGTCAATGCAAGATTATAAGAAAATAAGACAACAAAAAGTATCAATATATAGAACAAATAAAATAATACACACATAGAAATAATGATATACGTGATATCTAAATACTTCTACTAAAAAAGGAGAAGAAGAGATAGGAAAGCTAGCCCCCACCTCACTTACATACATACAAAATGCATTCACGTACTAACCTTCTATCATAATATTCATGGTCCGTAAACATTAAATATTCAAATATTTTGCCTACCTTTTATTACTAGTTGGTATCTCAATATCTTTAACACGCTTAGAATCCACGTCTCTTCTTCACCACTTCCCACCATCTTTTTTTCCATATATATATATATGTATATATATATATATATATATATATCTTCACCTCTCTCTCTTCCCCACCAACAATTCAAACCTTCAATTCTCACATTACTACCAAAAACGATGTCGTTTGAAGAAGACGAAGAAGAATCATTCTCACACACGCTCTTAGTAGTGCGTGAAGTAAACGTTTTCAAAATCCCTCCACGTCCAACTAGCGGCGGCTACAAATGCGGCGAGTGGCTCCAAACCGATAAGATCTGGTCGGGTCGGCTCCGGGTCGTGTCGTGCAAAGATCGTTGCGAGATCCGATTAGAGGATCCGAATTCCGGCGAGTTGTTCGCTGCTTGTTTCGTGCCGCCGGGACAGAGAGAGAGCTCGGTGGAATCGGTGCTCGATTCGTCCAGGTACTAAAGGAAAGTATATTATTCATAATCTATATGAACATGTAAACATGCTGACGTGTCACATAATTTTTTGAACGTGTAAACACAAATGCTGACGTGACACTTAAATTTGGAGATGTCTAAATAATTATTTTGTAAGTTTGAGTGTTCAACTGACAAAGTGTGAGATAAGTTGAGGTATGTACTTGTGCACGGTCATAGTTGGAGGGCATACTTGCCGGTTCAAGTCAAGTTTGAGGGCTTGTTTATGTAATGCATTTTGATTTCCTATAATTTTGAATTATTTTTCCAACAGGTACTTCGTGTTGAAGATCGAAGATGGGAGAGGGAAACATGCGTTTATAGGGTTAGGGTTTAACGAGAGGAATGAAGCGTTTGATTTCAATGTGGCGTTATCGGATCATGAGAAGCATGTGAAGAGAGAGGTTGATAAGGATGGTGATGAAGCTGAGGCGAGTAGTGATGGTCACATTGATAATCATCCTGCTGTTAATCATCGATTAAAGGTATTGCATTTTGCTTAACAATGCAATTTATTGTGATTAATGATGGTCCACGAGTTTAAGTCAGTAGATGAGGAGTAGCATTGCAGATATTATATAGTTCGAATTAGAAGCACTCTAATGTTGAGCTTGTAGATCAGTCCTTAATAATGACTCTCTGATGATAAATTTATTGATATTCATTTGCTGTTAATCATCGACTAAGGTATTGCATTTTACTTAACAATGTAGTTTATTGTAATTAATGATGATCCAGGAGGTTAGGTCAGTAGATGAGGAGTAGCATTGCAGATATTATCGTTTTGGATAGTTAAGGCGAAATTATAATTCTTAATATATAGTTCGAATTAGAAGCTTGCTATGTTGAGCTTGTTAATCGGTCCTTGATAATGACTTTGTGATGATACTTGCTAGTGAGGATAATCATAATGATATTCATCCTGCTATTAATCATTGATTAAAGGTATTGCATTTTGCTTAACAATGTAGTTTTGTGCTTAATGACGATCCAGGAGTTTAAGTTACTAGATAAGGAGTAGCGTTGCAGATATTATATTTTTGGATAGTTAATATATAAATATGATTTTTAATATATAATAGTTCGAATTAGAAGCACACGAATGTTGAGCTCGTAGATCAGTCCTTGATAATGACTTTGTGATGATAATCATAATGATATTCATCCTGTTGTTAATCATTGACTAAAGGTATTGTAGTTTGCTTAGCAATGTAGTTATTGTGCTTAATGAAGGAGTTTAAGTCAGTAGATGAGGAGTAGCACTGCAGATATTATTATTATTGAGATAGTTCGAATTAGAAACACGTGAATGTTGAACTCGTAGATCAGTCCTTGATAATGACTTTGTGATGATAACTAGCTAGTGATGATTATCATATTGATATTCATCCTGCTGCTAATCATCGACTAAAGGTATTGCATTTTGCTTAACAATGTGGTTATTGTGCTTAATAACGATTGAGGAGTTTAAGTCAGTAGATGATAAGTAGCATTGCAGATATTATCTTTTTAGATAGTTAATGCAAATATATAACTTTTTAATATATAGTTCGAAGTAGAAGCATGCTGTGTCGAGCTCATAGATCCATCCTTGAGAATGATTTTTGTGTTTCTCTTGCTGAGTAGTGTTAGAACCTTAGTGTGCATTTGGCTACAGGACCTCTGTAAAAAAATAAATCGCAATAAATTTTACTAGCTTAATTTGACTGGATCAATTGCATCTTGACTTGACTAAATTTGTGATTAAATATATGAAGCTTAATTTGAAGTTGAACGAATATATGATTCTGAGTAAATGGCCATCGAAACTAAAAAGTGGATATGAACCCTGTAGGTGCAGAAAAAAACTCCTTTTGATACAAATGATTCATATAGCTAATCCCATCTAATTTGTGATTTGGTATGTGGTTGATTGATTGTTTTCTTCTAAATGTTTTGGGAGGGGACGGTGGTGATTAAAATGAACTAGCCCGTCTTTTAAAAAACATGCATTTTACATTTTAAATTGGGAATATGTTTCAATTTTGTACTTGTGAATTACTTCACAAGAGATTAAAGTACAGTTTAGAGTTTGGGAGCATCATATTACTCGGATGAGCTCAGGAGCATTAAAGTACTCGGATTTATTGGATCCTTAACTAATCTCATTCAGCTACCTGAAAATTGAGTGCTTTGTTGCAACCTAAATTCGTTCCAGTGAGTTGGTTTTCTTTGTATGCAATTTATTCCTCCAGTTTTTGTATCATCTTGCTTATTGTGCCTTTTACATATCATGGTTTCTTTTCCATTTTAAGTGATTTCTGGGTAGTGATTGTTTCACTCTATTCTTCCTGAGTTGTAGTGGTTTGTCCTCTACTGCAGTCAGTTACTCAGTTATTCATCTAAATGAGTAACTCTTGGGTAGTTTGGTTCCTAGGAAGGTGAAACCATCAGGATAAATGTGAAGAACAAACCATCTAGTGGAACAGGCATGCTTTCTGCTGCTGTTCAATCAAAGACCATTGCTGCCATTGCGCCACCCCCTAGCGGAGCTAACAAGATCAGGTCTCCTCTTCCACCCCCGCCGAATGATCCAGCTATTTCTCTGAAGACTTCTACCACTGCCAGTATTGCACTCAAGGGGCCAAATGGAAGCTCAAGGCAATCTAGTGATCCGTTTTCCAATCTCTCTCAACTTGAGGTATTGTCAGTTTCTTGCCATTTATAATACTTCCTAGTAATGTAGCTCTTTGCATATTGCTAAACCATAAGTCAGCTCCAGAAACCCTTTATTAATGGGGTCAGTGGACGAATAGTTGCTCATATTTTTCTTGATCAACAAAATCATGCGGCAGACTTTTGGGATTGTTCGTCTACCGTTTGTTTATGTGATAACAGTGTGGTCAGGCCAGCTTGGGCGTACCTCCACTGTTCCACCAGTACCTACTAGGCTAATACCCGCTACCAACACAAGTACCGGGTAACTCTACCTACCAAGGCTTAGGCATATAGGAAGAAATTACCTAGTGTTTTTTGTCTACTTCGTGGTTTTATTGGTAGTAAATAACCCTTTTGCAAATCTTAGCTTATGGAAGGCTTGAAATAAAAGGTGGTTACACGGTACTAGTCTTTGAGAGAAGGTGTTGAACGGTAGACATAATCAAGTTGATCTATTCAAGGAAGAAAAACATAGCATCTTAGCTGCTGATTAGGTTACATAGGTTTGAAAATTATAGCTTTGGCATGTGTTATCAGTCATGTTTGATTTATCCTGAACTTTGGTGATTTATGTGTTACTGCATCATGAGCAATTCTTTCTTCTCAAAGTAAGCAACGCTTTAATAGTAACATTTCCTTATTGCTGTCCACAGAGGAGCCTTCCTTCAGCCACTGGATCTGGTTCGATTAAGACCACAGCAGCTGGATGGGCAGCATTTTGATATATTAAGCGTGTGTTAAATATGGCTGAGATATATGCTTGTTGTTGTACTAGGATAGAAGACTGTATATCCAAATTAAAAGCGCAGCCTTGTGCACTAAGTTCCCGCTATGTGCGAGATTCAGAGAAGGGCCGGATCACATTTGGTATACACTGCATTACTGCAAGTGGTTGTTTTCATGATTTGAATCCATGGTCTCCCTGGTCACCTGCCGTTGTGCCTAGGCTCCCTAAATTAAAAGAATGAGAGAAAATGTTTATGTTACTGTTTCCCCATATCTTGGAAGATAATTGTGGTGGTGTATGGTTATTCTTGCTTGGACATGTTGTACTTCTGCTCTACATCTAATAAAATATACATTACTTTTGCACAAATGTTCGAAGTATCTGGTTGAAGTATGCTTTCATTGTTTTTTAATAACCATGGGTTACCAACAATCTTCTACCAGCACAAATATTGGGTAACTCTATCCACCAAGCTTAGGTTTGCACACAAATATTGGGTAACTCTGTCCGCCAAGCTTAGGCTTGGACAATATGATTTTCGACTGTAGTATACTTGTCATCTTTTGGCAACAATGTGCTCAAGTTTGCTTTTTATTAAAAGTATAGAAATGATGGATAAAGTTTTGATTTAAATAGAATTTGTACAGCCCTTGTGGTCTGTGTTCTGATAGGGGAGTCATGGGTTGGTGTGAAATAGGGAATGAATCACATTGGTTATCACTGGGTACAATGAACCTGATGATTCCTTAAGGTCAAGTTGCCATGTGATGTGTTTCAAGTGTTGTTATAAACCCCAAGTTTAGTGGTATCAAAAAACCAAAAATAGATTGACACGTGGCAATAAGTTCGGAGCAAAATTCCAGTTGTGTGAATTTTCTCACGTTGTCGTTTCCAAGTTCGGATAAAGGAGGATTGTAATAGGTTGACCATCAACGTAAAACTAGTCAACTTGTGACGAATTTTATAGGACATTATGTTTGGATGTGCTTGCATGTGCATTCTCTGAATCAGTATGTGGTACGAATAAACATTAATCTTTGGACATGTAACGGCTTTGAATCAAATCTCTTTAGGAAGTAAATCTTCTCTCATTGTAATTTGCTTTAGTTTACTTACAAAACTTTGGTTATTGGATTAGCGAGACACTATTCATATGACACATATACAAGCTTGAATAACACATTCAAATATCCTTGTTAATGATTCTTTATTCCGACAACATCAAGATTTTTTCGAACAATATAATATTTCAGATCATGTTAAATTTAATCCTTTCCTTATTACTAACTACATGCAAGACCAACACCAAGTATATAATAGTATTTTCTAATCTATAAATTAACTGGACTCAACAATTTTACGTTATGCAGAGTTCAATTCTTTTGGGTGACTGACGATTGATTCTCATTTCTAGCATTGGATTTTCATTTTTGGCAAATATATTCAATTATAGAGACAGCTGAACATCGTGCAAGGAAGACAATATATCATGAAAAACATTCTGTAATTGTTTAAGGTATTAAAGTGGATAAAATATTTCTTGTCAGCTAACACAAAATTAGGTGCTCCAAATTGTTTTCATTTGACCAAATTCTTTTTTCTTCATGCGCACGCACATCCGTGAGACAAGTAAACTTGATTAACTTCCATACAACATGCTCATTTAATCTAATATTCTAAAAAGAATGTCTCATATTTACTTAACGTTACATTCTTATCTAGATAATTTATAATCAAATAAATATTTAAGATTTGTTTTAGATTACATATTTAGAAGTCTTCATTTCTATGTTACACTCTCTGTCCAATTAAAAAGTGTCACATAAACTGTGACGACGAGTGACCAAAGCTTTTGGACGTTGGGAAATTAGATATTTCATTGGCAGGAAACATGGAACATAGTCTTGTTGTGTGAAAGTCGCATTTTCTAGAATTCATTTTTGTGTTATAGGCATATAATTTTGACAAAAGCACACAAATGAACTCTAGAAAACATGACGAGGGGTGTCAAATGGGTGGGGTGGGCTAAATTTGAGCGGATTAAAATGAATTGTGGTGTGCAAAAGTACTTGGTCTGAAATGGGAAAAAGTAATTGGTCATAACCCAATCCGCCTATTTCCTACTAAGTTTTAATTTCTTTATTTAATTTAGTTAAGTACCTAATTAAAAAATTCCCTTTATTATGATTATATTTAACATATCAAACAAAAAAAATATTTGTTTGGACACATTTTGACAAGATTTCTCATAGATCAATTTGAGCTACATATAAGCTCAATTTTTTGATGGACTGAATTGGGTTGATCAAATGTGTTGAGCCAATAGCTGGGCGGGTCAATGACCTGCACAAACTTGAGCCGATTAGAGGGATCATATTTACGTGAGCTAATGTTGTCACCCTTAAAAATAAGTTTATTTCCAAGAAAATCAAAATAAGAGGTAAGTATAGTATCTAAAACTATAATGGAACCTAATGTAATATAAACAAAACTAGAGTGACCTCTCTAAAATTTACCGAAACCAATAAATAGTGAACGGAGGAAGCTAATCCAATAGCTTTCCAAAATCACTTATAACCACCGAAACTGCCGGTTATTAACTGTCTCTTCTTCTTCTTTCTCATTATAGCTTTCCAAATTTAACTTTCTTATGGTTAAATTTATTAATAATATAGTCAAGTTTGGTGTATAATTTATGTTATTAATCATGTGGGCATGTTTGTGTTAATATGGGTATATGTATTTTGTTTGGATTCTTCAAAATAGTGTTAAAAGCTAGCCAAATTTGCATGTATTCAGAATTTCAAGATCCTCAGCAATGAATGTGAGTTTGCAAGATTGTTCATTTTCTTTTCTGGGTTTGTATTGAATTCAAATAAAGTTTTGATCTTTGATGAAAATTACCTTACTAATGATGATTGCATTTATGTTCTCTAGTTTTCATTTGGTTTTATTAATCATAAGTTTGTTATAATTTATGTTAATATGGATGTGGGTATTTTGTTTGGATTCTTGAATATAGTGTTTAAAAGTTAGCCAAATTTGCATGTATTCATAATTTGGATATGACTTTGCAAGATTGTTCATTTTCCTTGGTGGGTTTGTTTTAATTTGTGAAGGAAAATATTTTATTGAAAGCTATGAATACAATATCTCTTGTTACAAAAATAACTAACAGCATCCCTATTTATAATAGTATGAAACCTTTGAGTTGAAAAACTTATTCATATATTAATTTGACTATAAATACTAACTAGACATGAATTAAAATATCAAATCCTAACCAACTTTGGTTTCCTACAACTTTGAATTATTATGTCCAACATTCTCACGTAATTCAAAGTTGTATAATCCAATATTTGATGCACTTGTCACCATCTTCCAATTTTTGTTGAAGCACTTTTCTTCGACCCCGTTGATGCACTTGTCACCAATCATCAAATTTTGTTGAAGCACTTGTCTTCAACCCGTTAATGCACTTGTCACCAACACCAAATTTTGTTGAAACACTTGTCTCCAACCCCGTTGATGCGCTTTCTCACCAACACTCAATTTTGTTGAAACACTTAGACTCCAATCCCGTTGAAGCAATTGTCTTCAACCCCGTTGATGCACTTGTCATCAACACCAAATTTTGTTGAAGCACTTGTCTCCAACCTCGTTGATGCACTTTCTCACCAACACTCAATTTTGTTGAAGCACTTGTCTTCAACTCCGTTGATGCACTTGTCACCAACCTTCAATTTTATTGAAGCACTTTCTCTTCAACCTTCAATCGTTGGAGCATTTTTTCTCCAACATTTCAATTTGTTGATTTCTTGCTTATTCTCCTATGTCATATTTGTTTGCACCTATTTTAACATGCAATATTTTTCTTAATCATTCTCAGCATGATTATTTTTCATGCATATATCATTGGCCCGACGTTTGCCAACATAATTTTCGGCCAGACGGGCGGCATATATGTGTTATAACCGCTCGCCGGCAGCAGAAGCTCTTTGATTCTCTACCAGGATCATATAAGCTCTGATACCAATTTGAAGAAAAATATTTTATTGATAAACTCTATGAATCTCTGAATGCTGTCTACAATCTCCACAATAGAAAATAGCTAGCAGCACCCCTATTTATAATAGTATAAAACCTACTTTAACTCAATATAGGAAAACATATTCCTATATTAATTTGACTATAAATCCTAACTAGACATGAATTAAAATATCAAATCCTAACCAACTTTGGTTTCCTACAACTTTGAATTATTATTTCCAACAATTTGCAATAAAGTTTTGATCTTTGATGATATTCACCTCATTCTTGATGATTGGATTGGATCTGCTGGTTCTAGATTATCATATTTTAATATCTTTATGAGTGGAACAATATATTATGTTGTCATTATATATATCCCTCTTGCAGAAATGCAGATAAGGCTGTGTACAATAGTCCCTTGTGGTCCACCCTTCCCCGGACCCCGCGCATAGCGGGAGCTTAGTGCACCGGACTTCCCTTTTTTTTTTAGTTATATATATGAATTCTTCATTTGTGTATGAAACAAGTGTGATGTGGGTATTTTGTTTGGATTCTTCAAAATAGTGTTAAAAGTTTGCCAAATTTGCATGTATTCATATTTTGAAGTGTTGCAAGATTGTTCATTTTCCTTGGTGGGTTTGTTTTAATTTGGAATAAAGTTTTGATCTTTGATGAAAATCACCTCAGTACTGATGATTGGATTGGATCTTTCATATTCTTTTACATTTATGTTCTTTAATTTTCTTATGGTTTATTAATCATGTGGGCAAGTTTGTTAAAATTTGTGTTAATATGGGTGTGGGTATTTTGTTTGGATTCTTGAATATAGTGTTAAAAGTTAGCTACTCTTGCATGTTATTCGTTATTTGAATATGAGTTTGCAAGATTGCTCATTTTCCTTGGTGGGTTTGTTTTAATTTGAAATAAAGTTTTGATCTTTGAAATATAGTTTTGGTCTTTGATGAAAATCACCTCAGTGCTGATGATTGGATTCAGAGGCGGAGTCGGGATTTCTAGTTTATGGGTTCTGAACCATAATCCGTTTTGGTTCTTTTTTCATATTCTTTTGTAATATGAAGATTGGATATATGAGTTCTTCATCTGTGTATGAAACAAGTGGAATGTGGATGAGGGTATTTTTTTTTGGATTCTTCAAAATAGTGTGAAAAAGTTAGCCGAATTTGCATGTCTAATAATTTGGATATGAGTTTGCAAGATTGTTCATTTCCTTGGTGGGTTTGTTTTAATTTGAAAGAAAGTTCTGATCTTTGATGAGAATCACCTCAGTACTGATGATTGGATTGGATCTGCTACTTTTAAATAATCATATTTTAGGTGTCTTTATGAATGTAATATCTTGTTACTCTCTCATTATATGTTTTGTTAAGGTTCTATTTTGGGGAATATCTTGATTTTTGGTGAAAACCAAACAAAAGTTGGATTTACCTAATGATAAAAGAAGATGACTATGGTATTTTCTGCATTGAATTGATTCCTTCTATGTTTTTATGGTAAAGCTGTGTACAACAAACCCTTGTGGTCCGGCCCTTCCCCGGACCCCGCGCATAGCGGGAGCTTAGTGCATCGGACTGTCTTTTTTTTTTATTTTTTATAATGGTTCAAAATGAAATCTTGATTTCGGTTATAAAACAAACAAAAGTTGGATTTAACTACTGTTATTGCCAAAAGCATATTTCAATTTGGTTTGTTCTGCATTGAATTGATTCCTATATATGTTTTCGCGTGTTATGATGGTTCAAAATGGAATCTTGATTTTGCTGAAAAAACCAAAAGAAAGTTGGATTTCACTACTGTTATTGTCAAAAAGCAGATTATTTGATATATTATGCATTGAATTGATTCCAGCTTCACCTTAGTTGTTATTTGAACAAGTGCCTGAAGCACCTCATTTTCTTATTTCACCGTTGCTCATTCCTGTTAGGCCGCAGTGATTTCCAACATATTTTTTCGTTTGTTATGATGGTTCAAAGAAAAATCTTGATTTTGGTGGAAAACCAAACAAAACTTGGATGTAACTGCTGTTTGTTGTCAAAAAAAAAAAACTTTAGTATGTTCTGCATTGGATTGATGCCTTTATGCATTTGCTTATGTGTTTGTGCAACAATTTGTTAATAGGTTTTTCCATTTTGGGGTATGAGTATAAGTCAGATTACAACGAGTATGTGGTTTGAGGACTCCTTATGCCTTGCTTCATGTGTTGAGGATATGTGAATGGATTCAGCAAAAGGTTGGTTCCAAAAATTGTCATCGACCAAGAAAGATCCAATGGCCGGTGATGGCAAGCCACCGTCAACCGAAGAGGCTTCCAATATAACAAAGCAAAGGGTTGCTGCAGCAAAGCAATACATCGAGAAACATTACAAGGAGCAAATGAAAAATTTGCAGGAGAGAAAGGAACGGTATGATAATAGATTCTAGTTTTGTCTTCTGACTTCCCTTTAGTTACTAGACTTTCTTCTTTATACAACATTACTTTGTTACTTAGGGTGTGTTTGGTATGAAGGAAAATGTTTCCATATAAAATAAGTTAGGCAAAATATATTGTCCCGAAAGCATTTATATATAATATAGGCAAATATTGAAGGGGAGCCCTGGAGTAATTGGTAAAGTTGATGTCATGTGACCTGGAGGTCATGGGTTCAAGCCGTGGAAACAGCTTCTTGCAGAAATGTGAGGTAAGGAGGCGTACAATAGACCCTTGTGGTTTGGCCCTTCCCCGGACCCGACGCATAGAGGGAGCTTAGTGCATCGGGCTGCCCTTTTTTGCGGGAGCTTAGTGCACCAGGCTGCCCTTTATAGGCAAATATTATGAGTGATGGGGGTGGCGGTAGAGGTGCGGGAGTGGTGGGGATGGGGGCTGTGGTGGGTGAGGGTAGGTGGAATATGTTGGAGGGTCGGAAGGAGGCAATCAGTGCGGAATCCTACTATGGAACTTATTTTCCCTACTTACATTAGGGAAGTCATTTTCCTAATTTTTAAGGAACTTGTTTTTCTATCGAAAATGTTTTCCAAAAAGTTTGACCACCCAACATGAAAAAATTGGAAAATATTTTCCTCCATACGAGACACATCCTTAGTCTCATTAGAGACGTTTTCCTCCATAGACAGAGAGGCACTCAATCTGTATGATAAGTTAAAATTCAACGCTTGAATCTAAATTCAGATTTGTTTTTTTTTCCTCTCTGCCTTGATTTTACATCATTATAACCCGTGTATAATTTGATATATACACCAGTAAACTAGTCAAACTTCTCAAATCATTGTGCCTTGATCAAATTAGCTAACTTCAAACATGGCAAAGAGACTGCAAGAAAATAATAAGATTGTGTGCAGTATAGCAACATTCCAGATGTTAGTACTTTCATTCCTTTGAAAGAATCTGCATGAATGTTTAGCCTCATTATATTATAACAAGAATGACCATTACTGTTTTTTTTTCTGTACAAGAATTATATTCTTGACACTATAACGCTTTAATTTCTGTTCGTTTCCTTATTCTATTTTGGCCTGCAGTCGAATTTTACTAGAGAAAAAGCTAGCAGATGCCGATGTCTCGGAGGAAGATCAAAATAACCTACTGAAATTCTTAGAAAAGAAGGAGACTGAATACATGCGACTTCAGAGGCATAAAATGGGAGCTGATGACTTTGAATTATTAACAATGATCGGAAAGGGTGCTTTTGGTGAGGTAACGTTTCTACCAAAAACATCTGAATTTCTGTTCACACTTCTGTTTCTTGTACAATATTTGTTCGACTACTAGTGCTTTTTCTGTTCTCCAGATCCTCCCTTTTTGCCTTTACTTTATATTTGGAAGTTAGAAACTCTTATGTAAATAGTAAAATTTACAGCTCCTTATTTCCCAACGATCTGAGAAAATATAGATGATTTTTATTGCTCCTCATGGTGAATCGTGTGAATATTTTAGGGGATCAGTATCCAGAAATTCTTCTGTAATACTAATATGTTATACAATGTTATCTGTATTTGTGATTTATGGTACTAATTTCAGTTATCTCTATCCCTCGAGGTATAGTTGTGGTTTGTGCTATTAATATTCATAGGTTAACTCTGCTTTAATGTCATGCTTTTGATGGTACTTAAAGTTAGCTCTTTGTTGGAAAAAAAGCCAATCTGCATGATTGGTTTCTCTGTTATTACAGGTCAGAATTTGTAGGAAAAAAACAACTGGTCAGGTATACGCAATGAAGAAGCTTAAGAAATCAGAAATGCTTCGTAGAGGACAGGTACAATATGATTATGCTCATCAAATGCTACAATGATTACCACTGTATTTAGTACTTACCGGTTCTTATCTTTTCATATTAGGTTGAGCATGTGAAAGCTGAAAGGAATCTTCTCGCTGAGGTGGACAGTGATTGCATTGTAAAACTGTATTATTCTTTCCAGGATGACGACTATTTGTATCTCGTTATGGAATATCTACCCGGCGGGGATATGATGACACTACTCATGAGGAAGGATATATTAACCGAAGACGAAGCAAGATTTTATGTTGCGGAGACTGTTTTGGCAATTGAATCTATCCATAAACATAACTATATACACAGGTGGTGACTTGATTTGATGCCTGATGTAGTTTCTTAGAGAAAATGACAAATGGTCCCTTATTTTGAGGGTAGGTTCAAAATAGTCCCTTAAATATGCATTGAATAGTTTTGGTCCTTTAAGTTTGTCAAAAGTTAACACTTTAGTCTTTGTCAAATATTTAACAATTTATATTCGTTACATTTGACGTAGATAGTGAAAGAAAAAGGATTTAACCATACGCACCAAGAAAGTCCCATCAAATCCTAAAACATGCAACACAAAAAACTGCACCACACTTGAGAAATAAATTTAAAATAGCAGAAACTACAAAAATTGTTCCCCTAAATGTGAGTTCCCCCTAATTTTCTTCTTCTTTTTCCATACTACCGTCAAATCTAACAGACAGGGAGTTCGGTAAATAGTTGACGGAGACTAAAAGTGTTAAACTTTTGACCAACTTAAAGGACCAAAACTGTTCAGTGTATACTTAAGGGACAATTTTGAACCACCTTATGCTTTGTGTTTACATTTTTTTCGAGCTTCTTTGAAACACACTAGCTTTGCTCAGCCACCTTTTATTTGTTACAGAGACATTAAGCCTGATAACCTGCTACTCGATAGATATGGTCATTTAAAACTATCAGATTTTGGACTATGTAAACCTTTAGACTGCAGTACCCTCGAAGAGAAGGATTTCTCAGTCGGGGATAACGCCAATGGAGGTTCCAAGAGTGAGAGCCCTCCAGCTCCCAAACGTACTCAGCAAGAGCAGCTAGAACACTGGCAGAAAAATAGGAGGATGCTTGTAAGTTTCTCCCCATGTGGGTACTCTCATTCTTTTACTTCCTTTTCCATTTCCCGTATTTTTGGAGGAGACTACTTCACGTCTTATTGGAGTATGTCATTCTCTGGTTGTTAAAGAAGATGAAACAATTGTTATTTGTTAGTCTGTTAACTTGCTGACTTCCGTAGCAGCATTCTTTTATGTCGTTTTGTTTACATTTTGAGTGTTTGGTGAAGCTGTTCTCTTCATATATTTAATTCTCATTGTTTGCATAATCCAGGCCTATTCTACAGTGGGTACACCAGACTATATTGCTCCTGAGGTCCTGTTGAAGAAAGGTTATAGTATGGAATGTGACTGGTTAGTACACTTCTGTATTTTATAATGAGGACTTTGAATGCACATTCTTGCTTTTGTAATTTTGGGGGAATTGTTGATCTTATGTCTTTCAAAATAGTAGCTCCGGTTGTAAGACTTCAACTGATTCTTTTACTGTTCTTCCCAAATCCCCTCTCCTCCCTCTCGTCTTTTTCTCATTTTATTTTATAACGCATAGCGGGAGCTTAGTGCATTGGGCTTCCCCCTTTTTTTATTTTGCTATACTCTTTATGTCTTTTTCACTGTTTTGATTTACACTCTGTACGTCTCTCCTTTCCGCATCCATTTTCTGTAAATTTGGTTTTATTCTGTAGGTGGTCGCTCGGTGCTATTATGTATGAAATGCTCGTTGGTTATCCACCTTTCTATTCTGATGATCCCATGTTGACATGTAGGAAGGTGATCAATTATGACTACCTGTATATGTTCCTTCTTTTCTTTTTGGCTTTCTCGTTGCCCTTGTACTGTCTTTCTTTTTCTTCAGTTTACTGCAATTGATGATCAATTATGATTATTTGTACATGTTTTTCCTTTTCCCCCTTTTGGCTCTCTAGATGTCCTAAGAGATTCCATTGATTCTTCAAATAGTTTCTCCTTTCTCAAAATACCCCCCCCCCCCCCCCCCAACCCCGGGTTATATTTTACATGATTGTGTTTATCTGGCCATAGAGTTTAAGGAAAAAAGAAAAAGATTTCTGCTACATACCAAAGTACCCTTAGAACTTGTAGTGTTAAACATGCTATGACATTTCGGTGTCTATAAGAGCATGTCTTAAAGGGAAAAAAGGGAAGTTAAAAGTTGACGAGTTTCCAAATTTAGAGGTGTCATCTTTTTGTTTGGAACAGAGTAAAAAGGAAAGAGTGTCAGATAAAATGTAATATAGGATTACATGGAAATTCCAGAGAATTCTATTATCTTAAGAATTCACCGTTGTACATGCAGATAGTAAACTGGAAAAATCATTTAAAGTTTCCCGAAGAAGCAAAGCTATCTCGAGAAGCCAAAGATATTATTAGCAAACTTCTTTGCAATGTCACTGAGAGACTCGGTTCCAACGGTGCAGATGAAATAAAGGTGTTGTATGGTGTGTCCTATGCTTTTTCCCCGTATAGGGGTTAACTGCAACCGTAACCTCGAGGTTTCTTTTCTTTTCTCTATTTTCTTATCCCGCTCAGGTCCACCCGTGGTTTAAAGGGATAGATTGGGATAAAATCTATCATATGGAAGCTGCTTTTATTCCTGAAGTCAATGATGAGTTGGACACCCAAAACTTTGAAAAGTTTGAAGAGGTATCCTTGTCCGTCGTTCTCTTGAACTTTTAGTTTTAATTGTTTTACTCGTTGAAATCTTTTGGTTGGTGTTGCAGTCTGAATCTCATTCTCAGAGTTCATCAAGATCTGGTCCATGGAGAAAGGTAATCACTCACATCATCATGTGGCATGTAATTTGAATTTTACTCCCTCCGTCCCAATTTATGTGAAGTGTTTAATTGGGCACAAATTTTAAGAATGAATGAAGACTTTTGAAACTTGTAGTTCAAAATAAGCCATAGATATTTGTGTGGCTATAAATCATTTCATTGAGGGTAAAATGGAAGGTTTAGAGTTAAATTGTTACTAAATATAGAAAGGTATCATTCTTTTTGGGACTGACTAAAAAGAAAAGAGTGTCACATAAATTGCGACGGAGGGAGTATCATTTTTATGATCTTTGGACATGGACACAATATGTTGCGTCGCACGCAATGATGAACATGACATCGTTTGGAAAAAGTATTGGTCACAAGCAATTTTTGGATTTTCACAGTTTCTTGTTTGATCTTTGTTAATTTCAATCTTTCTTATTCTTACCCGTCATTTCTGCAGATGCTCTCATCTAAGGACATTAACTTTGTCGGTTACACGTACAAGAATTTCAAAGTCGTGAATGATTATCAAGTGCCTGGAATGGGTACTTTCTCTATCTCCGCTTCTTCGTACGCATGTCAAATTGACCATGCTCCTCTAATAACAGCTGAAAAATATCAAGCTTAATGTCCAATATGATACGTTTGTTAATTGGAATTGAAATTCTAACTCACATTCAAGCGCAAGAAATCGAGAGGATTGTGAAAATATCTGAGAGCCCTCAAACGTCTCGGACATCATGAGTACTAAGGACAATTAGTTGCCTTACAAGTTACATCTCATCTGTCTTCTTTTATTTCTGTTCGTCATTGTATACGTTAATTTCTAGATGTTTGTTTCTCTGGTATAGTTACCCTTATAAAGCTTTGACTGATATTTACACTCAATCATTGACTTCAATGTCTCTTTTTGTTGTAACAGTTGAACTGGAGAAGACGACTAGCAAGCCCAAGAAGCCAACAATTAAATCACTGTTTGGTAATACTTATCTATCCCGTCTGCTTGTTTATGGATACAATTCACTTGATTCTTTTTGGAGTTCTTTCTCTTCTTGTCCGCTAAGTTTTATGCTCTGGAATATTTAACGAAAGTTGTTTGTTGAATGAGTAGTGTGATCCATGTTACAACTGCTGCAACCGTACTATGCCTTATGGTTGTCGCTTCATGATTCTTCCGAGTTAGATAAAGTTAGACCTCTCTATATTCGAATATTTTTTTAGCTGCTATAGCGAAATGCTCTTATAGAGAACATATAATCATAACATAACATGAAAAATTGATTCCAAAGAGAACTTGGCCATTGTTGTTATAGAGGATGACTGTTATAGAGATGTCTGATTGTACCGTAAAAGTTGAACAAAGTAGGTTGCATGCTTGTCTTGGGTCCATGGTATGTAGTATTATCTTGCATTTATGCAAGGGGTTGTTTCCGCGGTTTGAACGCGTGACCTCCTGGTCAACACGGCCAAAAAAGCAAGTTTTTAATTCGGAAACTTCAGTTACAGTACCCTTTTCCTCTAAGTAACACCAATTGTGATCTTGTATGTTTGCCTTTCATTCAACAGGGGACGAGTCAGAAACATCAGAAGACAACTCGTGATCTACGATAAGGAGCTGTTTGAATCTCTTGCCTCAGCAACACTGAAGTTTATGAAAATCAGAACGTAGTTGCGCGAGCTCGTTGAATCTCCTCATTAGCGCGAATGAGTACAAGTTTTGGCAGTAAGTTGGAGAGTCTATAAGATCTGAATAACTATTTATTGAATGGAAAGATTTTGAGATAAATAGGCTGTCTCCTCTGGAAAAGTCCTCTTTACCTTTTTTTAACCATTGATTAATTAACATTTTTGTTACAAGATATAGATGTAATAATCAACGTCTTTAATTGTAACTTAGTATTCTTTTTCAATTAGTTTCATAATCAGAATGTAACATACAGAACATGACATTTAAATGCTAGTTTCCCCTTTACCACTAATGGATGTGATGGGATGGATTGGATTCCTCCGCCCATAACTAGAGGTCTCAAGTTCGAGCCCTTGGAATGAACAAACCCGTGGCAGAGTGCACTTCCCACTTTAATGGGTGCTGCAAGAACGTGGATTAGACCAAATAATTTGACCTTAAATTAAAGTGAGGATACAAATTAATCAACCATGATTAGTGATAGGAGTAATTATTTGTATTTTAGCCAAATACTATGAGGAAATGATCAAGGACTAGAGTTTCTTACAAGATAACAATAATTTATGACCAACTAGAAAGCCCAATTGACTACTTTTCTAGATCTCAAAATACAAGTGAGCCTAGCACGTAAGTGCTGACAGTACAACTAAAATACATCAGATTGCACACCAGTGAATTCAGATGTAACAACTAACAACCGCTAAATGTTGGGGTGGAGTAGTAATTGGTAAGTACT
Source organism: Anisodus tanguticus (assembly GCA_034509755.1). Classification (NCBI taxonomy): domain Eukaryota; kingdom Viridiplantae; phylum Streptophyta; class Magnoliopsida; order Solanales; family Solanaceae; genus Anisodus; species Anisodus tanguticus. Next base: position 47,264,699 of record CM067554.1, on the reverse strand, counting down.
CTCTTTCCTCCTTAACCAAATTTGAGCCTTAGAGCATGTTACCCCCAAAGTGAGACGTTGTGACTCGTGACTTCAAATCTAAATTAGTTAGATCTCAAAACGAATACTGAACACCAAGGAGGGAAACTAAAAAAAGTGTAACGACAAAGACACGACAAAGTGTGCATATGTTATAATTAAAAATCATCAAAGGTTGTGGTGGAGTGATAGACACTCCTTCATCCTTAACTAGATGTCTCAGACTCTCGATTCGAACCTTGGATATGAAGTTGTCTTTGGTAAGAAGCGCTTTAGCACTAAAGTGGGAGGGACTTTCTTACGCGAATCTGAATCAGTCAGACTCCAAAGTGGATATCAAACACCAAGTGAGAAACTAAAAGATGTAACAATTGAAACACAACAAAGCATTTTTCTAATATATAACGGAGCGGTGTTACTTATCAAGATTCAAGATTTAAAGGTGGTGGACTTCTCAGTGTGAATTTCGTTTAGTTGAACCCTAAAACGAATACCAAACACATGAAGAAAACTAAAAAAATGATATAACAACTAAGTCACTACAAAGCAACTAGATATAATAACTAAAAATCACCAAAGATTGTTAGAGTGATAAGTACTCCTTTTTTCTTAACCCAAATGTTTTAGACTTTCAATTCGAGCCTTGGATATGAAGTCGTCTTTGGTGACAAGTGTTTTACCTCAAAGTGAAACTTCCTGATGCAAATCGGAATTAGTTGGGTCCTAATGCAGATATAAGATACCAAATGAAAAACCAAAGACAATATAACAACTAAGATACAACAAAGAATTTCTCGTATATAAAGGAGCAGTTACTTATCAAGATTCAATATTTAAAGTGGTGGATTTCTCGGTGCGAATCTGGATTAGTCGGATCCTAAAGCGGATACCAAACATTTGAAGAAACTAAAAAGATGATGTAATAACTAAGACACAACAACACATGTTGTCAAAAGTTGTGGTGGAGTGATAAGCACTCCTCTGTCATTAACCCAATGTATCTAACTCTCGTTTTGAGCCTTAGATATGGAATTGTCTTTAGTAATAAGTGATTTACCCCTAAAGTTAAAATTTGCAAAATAAAATTTATCGGTCCCATCGTAGATATCGTATACCATATGAGAAACTAAAAAAATTATGACAACCAATAAGACACAACAAAGCATTTTCTAATATATAAGGGAGCAGTGTTACTTATTAAGATTCAAGATTTAAAGATGATGGACTTCTCGGTGCGAATATGGATTAGTTAGGCCTTAAAAGATATCAAACTTTCGAGCCTCGAGTGTGAAATCGTTTTTGATAAGAATGCTAATTTATTTTCAAAGTGGACTTCTTGGTACAAATTTAAATTAGTCGAACCTAAAAGCAGATGTTGAATACCGTATAGAAAAAAAAAAAAAAGATATAACAACTAAGACCGAACAAAACATTTTCTAATATATTAGTGTTACTGTAAAGAATTGATTTCGGGTCTAATTCAACCCCAAAAGCTAGTTTTTAGGGTGAGGTTGTCCAAGTCCATATAAGGAGTCCATTTTCCCATTCCATATCCGATGTGGGACTCTTAACACCCCCCGCATGCCCAGACCTTGTTAACTGGAGCGTGGATAATATAATTTGGGGGCCCAACATGGTGAACAAAGAATTGGAATGGGTCTGACTCTGATATCATGTTAAGAATGAATTTTGGGTCTAACTCAACATGTTAAGAATGAATTTTGGGTCTAACTCAACATGTTAAGAATGGATTTGGGGTTGAGTTAGACCCAAGATCCATTCTTAACATGGTATCAGAGTCAAGCTATGTTAAGAATGGATTTGGGGTTGAGTTAGACCCAAGATCCATTCTTAACATGGTATCAGAGTCAGGCTTATTCCAATTCTTTGTTCACCGATGTTGGACCTCCAAATTATGTTATCTACGCTCCAGTTAATAAGGTCTGGACGTGCGAGGAGTGTTAAGAGTCTCACATCAGATATGGAATGGGAACATGGACTCCTTATATGGACTTGGACAATCCTCACCCTAAAAGTTTTTAGAGTGAGGATTGTCAAGTTCATATAAAAAGTTTCATATCTGATGTGAGACTCTTAACCGTTAGTTATCAAGATTCAAAAGTGGTGATGCATTTGTTGGATTTCTGATAATGCATTTTTTCAAAGATATGACAACACTAGCTGGGACCTTCATGTATTATTACTGATACAGTTATCAAAGTACTAATTAATGAGATTGGTAGGGCAGTTGTTCTTTCCACGTTTTATCAAAATCTTTCGACACATAATATACAGTGTCTTGGTCCTAATTCTTCCTGTCTCCACAATTTTAAATTCTTAGCTTCTATGAGTTTGGCCATAAATAATGAGTGTGTTTGGTACAAGGCAAATATTTTTACGCAAAAGGTTTTTTGATAAATAAGTGATTTTTTTTTGCGTTTGATAAAAAAGGGCAGCTCATTGCACTAAGCTCCCGCTAATATTATTTCAAAAATATTTATATATAATCTAGATAAACATTATCAGAGTGGGGTAAGGTGTGGGGGTGGTGGAGATGGGGCTATGAGGATTATGGGTGATGAGTGGGGCCATGGGGTAAGATGTAGAGGTGTGCAAAAGCCACTGTTAAACCGAATTGAAAAAGATGTTATTGATTCGGTATCAGGTTATTGAATTAATAATTTTTAAACGGTTTTATATCTTTTTTTCAAAAATGGTAAAAGATGGTAAAAGATGTAGGAGGCCAAACTAGTTGTATTTGAAGACTTTGCGTTTTGTTACCATATATGATTATTGGTTGCCTCCAACCCTATTATACATAAACACTGAAGGTGTACCGAATGGAAATGAAAGTAACTGAACAGTTCGAGTGTATACGAACAAATTAAAACTGTTAGGATAATTATGGGGCAATCCCATAATTATTTCAAATCATATATTTTGTAATACCATAATTTATTATGATTATGATTTGATTATAAATTAGTATAACTTAATTTAGGATGATTAGATTTAGGGCTGTCTTTGGGCCCGTGCGAGCTGTGCTACCGCACAGGGCCCCCGAAAAACGAAAATTTTTAGGAGCCCCCGAAAAATGAAAAATTTTAGGAGCCCATTTTTTTCATTTTTTATTAAGTAGTATTAGTCAAAATTTACTGTAAAGGCCCATAATTCGCAGGTCTTAGCCCAATCTAATTATTGAAATCGTATATTTACTTATATTAAGGGTTCACGTTTACGAATTATAACAGGGCCCCCAAAATGTTTGAGACGATCCTGATTAGATTAGTCTTCCTTAATGTTAGCATTGTAAACTTGTATATATATTTGATTATGGGAATGGAATAAATCAAGGAACCAATTTCCCTCATGGTATCAAGAGCCAAAAATATTTTTCCCTAAAACTTTTCCTCACCCCCCCCCCCCATCCGGCCTATCTCTCCTAGCCGATTTATTTTCTTTCTTCTTTGTTTTTCTCGGCCTCAACCAAATAACCCTAGAATTTTCTAAAAACCCTACTACTAAACCACTACCAACCAAACCCTAAACCACTCACCCCCCCCCCCCCCGTCGGCCCCTATTTCATCTTTTTCACAAACCCTAGCCGACACTTAGGGTTATCCAATTTAATTCCACCAATCACAAAACACTATTATTTTCTTCTTTTGTTCTTGCTTTGTTTGTTTCGTGGAAAACCATGGCCGAAAAATAAAAATTTCATCCCGCTCTTGCCGTAAACAACGTCAAGAACTTTATTTCCATAACACTTGAAATGGAAAAAGGGCAATACACCTCTTGGGCGGAAGTGTTCAAAATTCATTGTCGCGCTTATGAGGTAATATGCCATATCATCCCTTCTGAGTCATCATCGGACACCACAGAGGTGGACAAGAATTTATGGCACTATATCAAACGATCTTTTACATACCAAATTAGAGCCGAACTCTACGGCTAAACATGCATGGGAACGTTTACAAAACATATTTCAAGATAACAAACTTTCTAGGGTTGTATATCCTGAACACCAATTTACTAATGTTAAATTGGATGATTTGTCCAACATTTCCGCCTATTGTCAAGAATTGAAGGTGTTTGCCGACCAACTATCCAACGTTGGTTCGCCGGTAACAAATCAAATGTTGGTTCTTCAATTAATTGCAGGGTTGAATGAACAGTACGATGGAGTTGCTATTCATTCAACAGAGTAATTTGTTGCCTCCTTTCTTTTAGGCTTGTTCGCGGTTGATTCTCAAGGAAACACAGAAAGAAACATAGGCAGCCACCGCTGGAACTGCCCTCGTCTCCACCAATTCATTTTCCGCAGATTTTCAGCCACAATTCTGGTTCGGGTGGAAATGGAAATCTCAACAATAATGGTAAAAAACGGGGGTCAAATCGTAACAATAGCAAAAGAAAAAATAATGGTGGAAAGGGACGGGGCAGGGGCGGCGGCCAACCAACCGGCGGCAACAACAATAACAACCAACTGGGGCAGTGGCGGCTCAACCAGTGGCAGTCGCCTGCCCAGCCCATCGGCAACCAGTGGGGGCAGTACCCGCCGTGGGCCTGGCCCCCACAGTGGGTTGTCCCTCCGTCCCCATACCCCACCTCATCGTGGGCCAGACCCTCATCTTCAAACCGACAGCCCAAAATTCTAGGTTCTCATCCACAACATGCATTTGCATCCCAGACACCATCTTCTGTAGGCTATGCTCCCACTGATATCGAACAAGCCATGAACTTGAATGTTCCAGATGAGTCGTGGTACATGGACACAGGGGCTACGTCTCATATGACGGCATCTCAAGGTAATTTCTCATCTTATTTTAATATGAGCAGTAATAAAAATATTATTGTCGGCAGTGGGCAGAAAATTCCAATTCGTTGTATTGGTCTGGTAAAACTACCCCCTCCACACCCACCATTATATTTGAAAAACGTCTTACATGCACCAAAAGTCCAAAACTGATTAAAAACATGATATATGTACAACGTTTTACAATTGACAACAATGTTTCTGTGAATTTGGATCAGTTTGGCTTTTCTGTGAAGGATTTTCGGACGGGGATGCCACTAATGAGATGTAATAGCATAGGGGACTTGTATCCCATCACTACCATTTCCAACAATCATATGACCAAATCATCAACATTTGCAGCTATTTCTCCTATTGTATGGCACAATCAGTTGGAACACCCGAGAGCACCTCTTTTCAATAATCTTAGGAAGAATAATTTTTTTGCGTGTAACAAACTTTTGGACTCTTCTGTTTGTCAAACTTGTGTGTTTGGAAATTATGTTAAACTTCCTTTTTCATCATCTACTTCACATACACTTACTCCATTTGATCTTTTGCATTGTGGACATCACCAGTTTTGAGTTATGCATGTCATAAATATTATATGCTCATTTTAGATAATTATTCGAATTTTCTGTGGGCATTTTCCTTGGGAAATAAATCGAAAACCTACACCATTTTTTAAATAATTTAGTGTTTTTATCAAAACTCAATTCGACAAATCCATTAAATGTTTTCAATGTGACAATGAAGGGAATTATAAATGCTCAATTTAATGATTTTTGTCACCAAAATGGATGTCTTTGCATCTTTCATGTCCACATACATTACCACAAAATGGGAAAGTCGGAAGAAAAATTCGAACAATTAACAATATGGTTCGCACTCTTCTTGTGCATTCGTCCACACCACCAAATTTTTGGCACCATGCACTTCATATGGCCATATATCTTTTAAATATTCTTCCTAGCAAACTACTCTCCAATGTGTCACATACACAAATGTTGTACCACCGTCTATCATCTTTTACACATTTGAGGGTTTTCGGGTGTTTGTGCTATCCTTTGTTTCTGTCCACAACCATTAACAAACTTCATGCCCGTTTCACTCCTTGTGTGTTTTTGGGATACCCCACAAAATCATAAGGGATATAAGTGTTATAATATGACAAATGGAAAAATCATTATTTCTCGTCACGTCATTTTTTATGAGTCTACATTCTTGTTCGCTAAATCTCACGTGACATCCTCACATTCATATGATTTTTTGGATGATGGAATACATCAAATTTTGAATCACTATTTAAACACCCAAAGCAGTGTGGGACCAGCTCAAACACCACTGCCTAACGTCCCAGCCCAACCACAAAATGTGATTGGGCCAGTCCGAGGAACAGAGGTCACTGCCTCTCTTTCTTCGGTCTCAACCCAGTCCATATTTAGTTGCGGAAATGCCCAACAAAGGGAGGCCTCTGCCCCCTGACTGTGATACCACCCAGCGTTTCTGGCCCATGTACGCATGACCAAATCCGTAACCAATGTCGGCCTTCTAACCAAGCCAAAAGCCAACTCACCCATCCCACTGTTTTGGCCTAAACTCGGGCAGCTACTCAGCCAGCTAGTATACCCGACAGCCCAACTCCCCAACCTCGGACCATTGAAATCCGTGTAATGTATGAAATTTTTCGACCTAGGCGTCATTTTAACCTTACAGCTTCAGTCCAACCGTCACCACTTCCAAAAAATCCCAAAGCAGCCTTATCAGACCCGAATTGGAAAGATGCCATGTTAGATGAAATTGATGCTCTTATTAAAAATAAGATGTGGGAATTAGTGTCACGTTCATCTAATGTGAACATAATTCGGTTTATGTGGGTATTTTGTCATAAAAAGAATTCTGATGGCTCCTTTGCGAGATACAAAGCTCGTCTTGTTAGTGATGGCACGTCTCAGCAGGTTGGCATGGATTGTGGTGAAACATTCAGTCCGGTGGTTAAGCCAGCAACTATCAGGACTGTTCTTAGCTTGGCACTTTCAAAATCCTAGTCTATTCATCAGTTGGATGTCAAAAATGCATTCTTACATGAAACAATATACATGCATCATCCTTTGGGTTTTCGCGATTCTACTCATCCGGATTATGTTTGCCTTTTGAAAAATCTTTATATGGTTTGAAACAAGCTCCCCGGACAAGGTATAACAAGTTTGCAGGGTTTGTCTCCAAATTGGGTTTCTCTCACTGCAAGTCGGATCAGTCCTTGTTCATTTATAGGAAGGGAAATCACATGGCATATATACTTCTATATGTAGATGACATTATTCTCACAACATCATCTACATCACTTCGCCAGTCTATTATGTCCCTTCTTGCGACTAGGGATGGCAACGGATCGGATCCTACTAGATCCAGATCCAAATCCATTTTTCATACCTGAATCTAGATCCGAATTCAGATCCATCGGGTCCATAAAAATCAGATTCAAATCCGGATCCACCGGGTCCACAAATCGGATCTGGACCAACATGTAAAAAAAATGCCTTGAATATTCCCACCTGTTGAAACTTTTTTGATAAAATGAAACCCAATCTGATTGAAAAAAATGATTGAGTTCATTATACAACTTAATCATGTAACAGAAATAAAATAAGCAAATAAATTTGACAAATCGACAAAAAAATATAACGCATTGTAAAATAAAATATAATAACAGTCGATGTTTGATAACGAATCTGGTCCGCAAATTCTATTCAAATCAGACATACAAAAAAAGTTAAAACATAAAATAAACTAAAAGACATAATCTTTACATTAAGAGAACTAATAAATGTAGTTCACACTAGAAACTAAAAACTGGAAATATTTAATAAAAAACGGATCCACGGATCGGATCTGGATCGGATCTCAAATACAAGATCCAGATCCGATCTGTCATAAATGGATCCGGATCCGTCGAGTCCAAATTTTAAAGATCCATATCCTATAAAACGGATCTGGATCCACCGGTCCAGGATCCACTGACATCTCTACTTGCAACAGAGTTTGCAATAAAGGACTTGGGTCCTTTAAATTATTTTCTAGGCATTGTTGTAACTCAATATGCAAGTGGTCTGTTTCTCAGTCAAAAGAAATATACCGAGGAAATAATTGAAAATGTTTGGATGTCCTCCTGCAAATCATCACATACCTAAGTTGATACTAAGGCCAAATTGAGTAACTCTATAGGTACTCCATACAATGATCCAACACATTACCGCAGCCTAGTAGGGGTCTTGTAGTATCTGACTTTCACAAGGCCCGATATTTCCTATACGGTCCAGCAAGTATGTTTACACATGCATGATCCAAATGAAGAGCATATGGGGGGCCTCAAGAGAATTCTGCGGTATGTTAAGGGCACTTTTCATTTTGGTTTGCATCTGTATAAGTCCTCCATTTCGAGTCTCTCATCCTATACAAATGTGGATTGGGTGGCTGCCTGTACACACGGCATTCCACCTCTGGATATTGTGTATTCTTGGGGGACAATATCATTTCATGATCGTCAAAATGACAACCCACGTTGTCTTAGTCGAGCGCTGAGGCAGAATACCAAGGGGTAGCCAATGTGGTTGTTGAATCATGCTGGCTCCGTAATCTTCTGTCAGAGCTACATTGTCCAATTGAAAAGGAAATCATGGTTTATTATGATAATGTGAGTGCGATATACTTATCTGGTAATCCTGTCCAACATAAACGCACGAAACACATAGAAATGGATATATTATTTGTCCGAGAAAAGGTTGCACGTGGACAAGTCTGTGTTCTCCATGTACCGTCCCTTTATCAGATTGTCGACATCTTCACAAAAGGTCTTTCGCGCGTACTTAATAGGAGGCATGGGCCATAGGTCGCACATAAGCTGCCGGGTCGCACGATAGAAGAACACCCAACATAAAGATGCACACTCCTCATGTGAAATATTCATCTTCATAGGAGCTTTAAGATAAGATATGTTGTAAGTGAAGTTGAATACTTTTTCCCTGAAACTATTTACCTCAAGAAAATGAGCTCGTGGGGAGAGGGATGCGGGAAAGTGGGGTCCTCTCATCTGTGATCACTTCCATTTTAGAAGTCAGATTGGAATTCCAATTGGTGCTCAACTGAAGGGTTCCAAACCTTTCTGGCGTGACTGCTTCATAAAGTTGCCGAAAAGGCAAATGGGAATATAGCAACCTATTTTTTACTACCTATTAGATTGACTCCATATTTCTATGGGTCGAGTGAGCTCTTCCCATAGGAAGTTTCATTCCTAACTGCTCAAGCCTTGAGATATGTCTTTTGAAGCCATTTTAGGCAGTCGAGCATTTTTTTAGCATCATCCGGGATTTCCTAGTCCCGGTCAATGAGTTTTATCCGACCCCCTTTCCTTAGCAGTTCCAAACTCCTTATCTTTCTCATTCACTCTATTCTTTTAGAAATGGATGTGAGCGTAAAAGACCTAAGCTTGAAGTCAAGGCTTCTATGCTGCTCGATCTTTCTTGACGAAGAGAATGGCATCAAGAGATAGATAATAGACGCATCCCATTGCACTGATCGGGGACGTTCGTAGTGACTGAGGAAGCTTGGTCAATAGTCGTTCCTGTCCTAGTTGGTTCCATGATTTAGGAAGTGAATCTAATCTCTCTTTCCTGCCTTGGTCAAAAGCGGTATAGGCTATTTGAATTCCAGCTGTATAAATAGATAGACTTTAGGTTTAATTAATGGCTAAGCGATTTCATAACCTGAGCTTTCCTTAACCAGCTGACCTTAATGGGGAAAATCAAACTCCCCACCTTGGAATAGAAATGATTTTTATTCTTTGTTAACAAAACAGGAGCACAAGAGGCAGATTTGATTGGCTTGGTGGAAACCAAAGTGAGTCATGAGGCTACCTACCTTTCTCATCTGTTGACTGCCCCCACTTCGAATCAACTAACTAGAAAGTGAAATGGAGCAGACGAAGTCCTGTCAAGAAGGAGTCGATCGGCCTCCATTTACGATGAAATTTATGAAAATTGACCCACCGCTTCTTATTCTGGACAAATGAATCGTGTCTAATTCACTAATTCGGGGGTTGATGATTTCAGGGACAGTCTCAACATATGAGAACCTCCCGCTAAGACTGCGGGGGACTGTTAGGATAATTATGGGGTCATCCCATAATTATCTCAAATCATATATTTTGTAATACCATAATTTATTATGATTAGGATTTGATTGTAAATTAGTATAACTTAATTTAGGATATTAGATTAGTCTACCGTAATGTTAGCATGGTATACTTGTATATATATTTGACTATGAAAAGGAAATAAATCATGGAATCAATTTCCCTCAAAAACAAGAGAAAGAAAAAAATATTAGAGGAGTATTTTTTTAATCGGTTAAATCAAAAATCGAATCGTTAAGGATAAAAATATCTTATTGGTTTGGTTATACAACCCGAAAATCAACAAACCAAATCGCTAATATACAAAATCGAATTGAACCAACCAATAAATACCCCTATTAGGATGTGTTCGAGAGTTGGAAGGAGACAATTAGTGTGGAATGACACTTGTAAAAGTTGTTTTCATAATTCCTATAAGGAAGTCATTTTCTTCATTTTTAAGGAATTTATTTTCCTAGAGAAAATATTTTTCAAAAATTTTGACTAACCAAACATGAAAAAATTGAAAAACATTTTCTGAAATATATATTCCTCCATCCCAAGCACACCCAATATTTAAAGTAAAGTATCGTGCAATTCTATTGGAAAATATGAATCATGAACACGAAGATAAAGATTTGAAGATATAAATTGAAATAACATAAAAGATTTATGTTTGAAATACGTTGAAATGCTTTTCTAAAAGCGATATGTACTTTTTTTCTTTCTCTAGATTGCGATGAAATTATATGCAAATAGTTTTAGTAGACATCACAAGCTTGTGAATTTCTATACTCTAAACAAATATTAGAAGTTGTTTTTCTGCAAAGCAAAAATAATTTATAGTGGGGAGAATCCAACTTAATTTCGTTTAAAAAGTATTTTATTTTGTTGATTATATTTAAACAAAATTCTAACTACGTCTGCAATAGCCTGCTCGATTTCACATCTTAACACCTCATACGTAATATATTTTTCAAAAGATAATATGCATATAGACAATATATACGAACTTAGCTTGAAATAATGCAAAATAATTATTACTTTAGCATATGAAGTGAAGTCTTAAAGTTATCACAATCTCATACCTAAACTTAGATCCCATTTGGTAATAGATTTTAAAGTTAAAAATTAAAATTTGAAAATATGAATTATTGAAGTTGTGATTTTTATAATTTGAAGTTGTATTTTGACATGCATTTTACTTTAAGAAAATTTAAGGTTTTGTGAGTGGTCTGAGCCAATATTTGGAACTTATAAATATTTAGAAGATTTTTTTAAAAAAATTTGATCAAATTTCATGGCCAAACATATATTTAAAGATAAATTTTCAAAATTTAAGTCAAAATCTATTGCCGAACACTAGCTAAACCTAGACACACACTATTTGTGTCAAATTTTATGTACTCCACCACTATCTGAAATTCAAAATTAGTACGTGTGCTTAGAATGAAATGTAATATTTTATATATATTAAATTTTTTAGCTATATTTATATAATACGAAGTGAAAGTAATGAATTCAATTGAAGTCACAAAATTTGTCCTAAATTGTAGTGATTTATCTTCTTCTTTTTTATTTTCCATTGGAGCCCGATTATATTCGGATTCGCGGTGAGTAGAGCCCATTTCTGAGGAAAGCGCTCCTTACCAATGATTTTTTTCATATCCAATGGTCGAACCAGAGACCTCTAATTAAGGAAGGAACAACTCCATCCACTGCACCACATCCTTTTATGGTAATTATAATGATTTATATGTAGATATATGAGTGCAACATGAATCCTTGAAAACCTAGTAATAAGTTCATCGTTTTAAAGATCAGTAGTATTTATTATTAAATTTATTACTTAATTGTATAAATCAAAAGTGAAAATATAATTATTTAAGCATAATCAAGTGATAAAAGTATATACACCCAAATATATATCTTACACTTGTTTAATTACATAAATATTAGGTGATGATAAAACATTTCCAATAATATCGACGTTGTCACCTATTAGAAATTAGAGCAGCTTGACGATGGTCTTCCACTACATATAATAATGTGAATGGATTACAAATATTTTGAGGCAATATCAAGAAAGGTACATATCAAGAAATCAATACATATTATTTCGAGGAATATGCAGAGGCTAAATACCATCTAACATGATGGAAACAAGTTATACAATTTCGAGCCAATCACATTGTAACGATAAACACCAGTTTGAAAGCATTTTTTGTGAATTTTAAAGATGTGATTTACTTTGTTATGTAATTAATAAACACATCTTCTAAATTGTTATATATAAAGGAATATATTCCTTAATTTTATTCATTAATGATTTATAATATATATAGTATTACAAAAATATTCACCTTACTACAAATTATGTAACTAATCAAAACCAATTACAAAAAAAATATAATTCTACGTAAATTAGGAGATATACAATTAGATGGTAAATACAATTAATACAATTATTATGAGAATATTCGGTAAATATTCTATTATACCCGCAATTGAAGCGGGAGGTTCACGAACACTGAGACTGACTCGAAAACCATCAAACAGTATGCGCGAAAGTCCTTTGGTAAATATGTCGGCAATCTGATATATGGAAGGAACACGAATGACACGAACCGGACCATGAGCCACTTTTTCGCGCACAAAATGAATGCCTATTTCGATGTGTTTGGTGTGTTGATGTTGGACGGGATTGTCAGAAAGGTATATCGCACTAACATTGTCACTGTAGACTAATGTTGCATTTTTAATCGGGCAGTGAAACTCAAGTAGAAGGTAACATAACCAACAGGACTCAGAGACGACGTTTTCTACACCTCTGTATTCTGCTTCGGCACTGGATCTAGATAGTGTAGGCTGCCTTTTAGAAGACCAAGACAATAGGTTATCTTCGAGGAAGACGCAGTAACCAGACGTGGAGCGATGAGTGTTAGGACATCCACCCCAGTCAGCATCAAAATATGCAGCGAGACCTGTGAATGAGAACATGTATAAGTGTAAGACGAAGTGAAGAGTGCCCTAGACGTACCGTAAAATACGTTTGAGGGCCTTCATATGAGCGTCCGTCGGACTGTGCATGTGCAGACAAATTTGTTGCACGTCATAGAATATGTCTGGCCTCGTGAATGTAAGATACTGCAAGGCCTCAACTCCAAGCTACGATAGTGAGTCGAGTCTGAATAAGGAGGACCGGAATCGGCGCTGAGCTTGGAATTGGTGTCTACTAGGGTGTAGGTCGATTTGCAAGATGTCATGCTTGCACGATCAAGGATCTCTTCAGCGTATTTCTTCTAAAACATAAATAGGTCGCCATAATAATGAGTGACAGAGATACCTAAGAAATAACTCAGGGGGCCCAGACCCTTCATAGCAAACTCAAAGGCAAAAAGTGACATGATGGACCGACGGAGGGCATCAGATGATGTGGTGAGGATGATGTCTATAATAAGAGATAAGCCATGTCGGGACCCTTGTTGTTGATGAAAAGGGAATGATCGAATTTGTTGTGTGAAAATTCGATAGAGTAGACATAATCGGGGAACCGCTGGTACCAAGCTCGAGAAGCCTATTTCAGTCCATAGAGCAATTTCCGCAACAAACACACATAATTTGGATGAATATGATTCCTGAAACCCATAGGCTGATGCATATATATCGTTACATGAAGATCCCCATGTAAGAAGGCATTCTTGATATCAAGCTGATGAATGAGCCAAGACTTGGATAGGGCAATGCTTAGGACGATCCGGATGGTTACGGGTTTTACGACCGGGCTGAACGTTTCATCACAGTCTACTCCCACCTGTTGAGACCTGCCATCACCTACAAGATGAGTCTTGTGCCTCTCAAAAGAATCATCAGATTTCATTTATGTCTAAAAATCCACATAGAACGAATAATGTTAGCATCAAGTGGACGGGGTACTAGGTCCCACGTCTTATTATCAATAAGAGCATTATATTCATCAATTATTGCGCTTTCCAATTAGGGTCGAACAAGACATCATTCGGATTATGAGGAACGGGGAAAGGGACACATGAAATGGATAGGTTAAACAATCATTTAGGTTTGAAAATGGGGTAGAGATCTCCGGTGCTGTCACATCTCATTATTCGCCTCCTTGTAATAAATTCCTTCACAGAAAAAATAAAAGGATCAAAGTCAAGGGAAATATTATTATCAGTTGTGAAACGTCGCACAGAGATTAGATTCTTAATGAGTTTCGGGGGCATGGATGACATTTTTTAAAAGTAGTGGTGGATATGGTGGGGATATGGATGAATGACCAAAAGCACGAATTGGAATGCCTTGTCCACTACCAACAATAATATTCCGATTTAAATTACTCACATTGGAATAAGATGAAAGAGTACCTTGTGATGCCGTCATATGAGAGGTGGCGCATGCGTCCATGTACCAATTTTCATCCGGAGCGTTGAGGGACATAATGTTAATAGCTGCCTCAATATCAGTCGGTGCATAGTTGGAGGACGGGGAGACCTGTGTTGTGTAAGCCTGTTGTGGACGTGCGCCGAGTATGCCAGGTTAGGCATGTCGGGCCGGAGGTGGGGTCCACGATGATGTTGGATATGGGCAAGAAGGAGAGGCCCAAGCTGGTGGAGCCCACGCGACCCACGACGGGTAGGCAGCCCACGGTGGGGGCTGCTGCCACTGTCGCGGACACTGCTAGTTGTTCCCTCGTCGGTGGGAGTGTAACAAAAATATTTACCTTACTACAAACGAGGTAACTAATCAACCTAATTACAAAATAAATATAATTCTACCTAAATTAGGAGATATACAATTAATACAATTATTATGAGAATATTCGATAAATATTCTATTAATATATTTATCTATGTATTAGATTATTATAAAAAAGTCTAGAACGTTAGATAAATAATTAAAACTAGATGGATCAACTATATAATAATTGAAAAGAGTTAAATGTGTGGTATACTTTTTCGTATGAATTAACTTTATTCGTTGTCAATCTCATTATAAAGATTAGGTAAAAGGCCAAATTTGCTTCTTTATTTTGTAAAAATGATTTTCGTTATAACGTCAGTGTAAAAATACTCCTAACATTATTCAAGTTGGGATCAAATATATCTCTCCTTCCGTTAAATTATCCAAGGCGGATGTCTACTCCCAAGTGGCACTGACATTTTGATAAGATGTACGTCATGTGATATGCCACCTCACAAGTCACAACCCCAACCCACTTTACACTCTCTCGTCCCTCCCTTCTTCTTTCACCATTAGCACCTCCTACATATCCCCACCACCATTGCAAACACCAATGTTAGTGTATAATTTTACAAGTGAAAATAAAAGGACTTAGGTGTAAAATTTAGATGTGAATATAAAAGGGAAAATCACCCAGAAGAAAATGAGAAGTAATTATTAGTGTTAAGTTTTAATGATGACAATTTTTTTGTGCAGGTTAACTCACAAGGGGAAGGCAAGCTCAACTGACTCACAAGGCCCAAGGAAAGACTCCAACCCAGCTGACTAGTGAAGCCCATAACAGTACATTCAAGTGAAATAAATAAGTAATGACTGATTTTTGAAGATAAATAAATCAAGGTTGGAAAGGATCAAATCAAGTATCTACGAGATTTCGGTGCATCAATCAAGTATATCAAGCTCACATCACCAAGGAAACAAGTATCAAGCTTTAAGGAAATAATTAAGGACAAACATCTTGAAGATTCAGCCACAAAGCTCACAAGGATAGAAGATCAGTCCGTTAGAAAGCTCTAACCTTATTCTTGAAAAATAAGATTCCATATTCCTCTTTCCAAAGATCAAATCTCCTGGGTTGCCATCTCTGCGAGAGCCAAAAGACTATTCTACAACTATAAAGAGCGGCTCCAAAGACGAAAGAAGACATACTTTCATCTCAACTTCTCAAACTCTCTACTTTACTCGTAATAAACATTATAATTTTGAGTGATTTATAATGTAAACAAAAAAGTGTGAAGAGATATAATATAGTTGGTGAGCCATTATATCAAAAGATTACGAACGTTTGAATGTAGACATAGGAACCTAATTCAAACAACCATTGCACCAAACCCAAAATCCTTGCAAATCAAGGGGACTGGATTATGATTCACAGTGAATCCGAATCAATATAAAAACATCTGATGTCATTTATATTCTAACATTTATTTTCTACACTTTATCGGTTAGCAGTAGATTGACATTTCAAAGATAGTCGACTAGAAAAAGGAAAAAATTCCAATTCACCCTCCTTTTGTACTTTTGAGTAATTAGCTTCCTAGTATGTACAATCATAAAACCCCTTTTTATCCTTACATCACACAGAGACGTGTTAGGCGGCAGACAAATGAGAAGACAAAGCTTTAACCTTTAATCAAATCATCATTTGCAAGCAATTAAATTAATAATCACTTTATCTTGTATACTAATCAATGCCCCTCATTTTTATATTTTTTCTAACAGCCTGTTTGAATGGTGTTACCTATTACTTTCTCTATCCCAACAAGATTGTTTTGATTCGGATTATAAGAATCAAATTAACTAATATTTAGTGTGAACTCGGATATTATATCTTTATTTTTTGAATTAAAAAATTGTATATTTAAAAAATACATAAAATTTACTGCAAATCACAATGTAGTTAGCAATTCGAATTATTTTAAAAAATATTTGAAAAATTCTAGTCAAACTATATTCTTTGAATGTCTAAATAATAACTAAAAAAATCATTTTTGGGCGGAGAAGTATATTATATTGTATTGTATTGTATTGTATTGTATTGTATTGTATTGTATTGTATTGTATTGTTAAATACAAAATTTATTTTAATTGTTATTTAAATTTATTGGATTATATTATTAAATTCATTTATGTATAACAAAATACAATCTATTTGGTGAGATCACATCGTTATCTTATTGCCCCTCTCATCTTTCTTTTACTTATTATTTAATAATTTTATTCTTTACACACTTTTTAAAAATAATTTTACCCGTATCTTATTCTTCTTTATAATATTGTAAGTTATTCTTTATATTGTTAGTGCGTGATACTATAAAATGACCAAAAATCATACAAATCATTCAAATATTATATTCATCGAAACAATACAATAAATTTGTCTCAATTTATGTGGTATTTTTCATTCCCAAAAGTCAATTTGACTAATATTTGAAGCTAAATTGAATTAGATCAACTCAATATTTTAAAATTAAAATTTCTAAATATATACGAAAAATATCATAAATTTCCATTCCGCTCGTGTCAATATAATAAAATAATATATTTTAAAATATCGGTCAAAATTCATAGTCTGAATTTTTTTAAAAGCAAAAAATACCATATAAATTGAGATAAAAAAATACGATACCATATATTATGAAATGATAACATGAAATGATAATGACCCTCCGTCACCAAAAGGATGTGGTGCAATGAATGAGATTGCTTCTCCTTTAATTAGAGATCTTGAATTTGAGTTCTGGATATAAAAAAAATTCTGGATAGATAGTATTTAGTATTTACCTAAAAAATGGGCTATATCCGACGCGTTTAAATATAATCGGGCTCTAATATAAATATCCAACGTTGAGAAAACCTAAAAAAAAAAGAAAAGAAAGAAAAGATAACGACCCTCCAAACAAGCTGTAAAAGTATGTTAAAGCTTAAAACAACAAGACAGAAGGAAAACTAAACACAAGAAGATATACAAACAAATATAATTAATTTCAATCAATCCTTTCTTCTTTTCTTCTCTCTCTCCCGTATGCGCCTTGCTTTTCCACAACACACAAAATTCCCCAAAAAATAATTGTTATTTTTCTCAAAATCTCTCTCTCTCTCTCTCTCCTCAATCCTCTCTCATTTGTCCCATCTCTTTCACCTCCATTGCCACAATTCTTGAATCAAATACACATTTTTTAATTTGTACATCTGGGGTTGCAAAAAGATTGTTTTTTTATTAATTAATGGGGTGATTTTTCTTGTAAAGATAGGGTTTTTATTACCTTTTGGGTTATTTGGAGAGGATGTGTGTTTGTATTTATTGAAGGATGTAGCTGGAAAATAATTTTCTTGAATCTTGATTAATAATTTTTAGGCTTTTTTATTCAAAGTTGTGAACTTTAACATGGTAATTTGATGGGGTTGATTGTTTCTTGGATTTCTTGGGGGCAGTTTGGCTAATCTTAAGTGGTTGAAAATCTGAGAAAATTAATTATTGAAATTGTTGTTGGTGAAATTAATTGAAGTGGGGTTGTTGGAATCACCATGGATCATGTTGTGGGTGGGAAGTTTAAGCTTGGAAGGAAAATTGGGAGTGGTTCTTTTGGTGAGCTTTATTTAGGTATGTCATCACTTGGTAGATTTGATTCTATGATGGTCAACTCCATTTCTTTTGAGCAGAGGGCTATCAGAAATAACCTCTCTACCCCACAAAGGTAGAGGTAAGGTCTGCGTACATCTTTACCCTCACCAAACCCCAATGTGTGGGATTACATTGGGAATGTTGTTGTTGATGGCCAACTTCATTTCATTTACTTTTTGACCTTTGTGTTTTTAATAGTAGTTTTTAGCTCTTTTTGTGTTTCTTATGTTTTCTGCTTCTTGTTGCTATATCGGTTCAGGTGTGAATATACAAAATGGAGAAGAAGTTGCCATTAAGCTGGTATTGTCTCTCCCTCCAACCAACACCAGTTGTTCTTTTCTATTATTTTGCCCCTAGGTCTTTAGTTCATGCTGTTAAGCTGTTTCTTTGTTGTTGCGTTATGTCGAGAAAATGACAAATATGGTCCCTTATCTTAGGTAGTAGGTTCTTTCGAGCCGAGGGTCTATCGGAAACAACCTCTCTACTAGCAAAAGAGGTAAGGTCTGCGTACATCTTACCCTCCCCAGACCCCACTTGTGGGACTACACTGGGTATGTTGTTGTTGTTGTATCTTAGGTAGTAGGTTCAAGATAATCCCTAAGGTATCACTTGAGTAGTTTTGGTCCTTTAAGTTTGCCATTAAGCTGATATTGGTTGCTCATTTCTATTAATTTTGCTGCTTAGTGTTTGGTTCATGCTCTTAAGCTGTTTCTTTGTTGTTGTGTTGTGTCGAAAAAAAATAACAAAAATGGTCCCTTATGTTTGCTAGTAGGTTCAAAATAATCTCTAAAGTATGCTCCTAACAGTTTTGGTCCTTTGAGGTAACACTTTTGGTCTTTGTCAAATATTTAACGAACTCTTCCGTTAGATTTGACGGGAACTGTGAAATAAAAGGATTTAGTGGGAACTCACATTTGGAGGTACAATTTTTGCAGTTTCTGCTATTTTTAGTCTCTTTCTAGAGTTCGGTGCAATTTATGCTATTTTTGGTGTATTTTGTGTCTAGTACAGTTTTTGTGTTGTAGTTTCTAGGATTTGACAGGACTTCCCTAGTTTTTTTGATTAAATCATTTTTTTCACAGTTGCTGTCAAATTTAACTGAAAAGTTTGTTAAATATTTGACGAACACCTTTGGCAAACTTGAAGGACCAAAAATGTTCGGAGCATAATTTAGGGACTATTTTGAACCTACTCCCAAATATAAGGGACCATTTTTTTCATTCTCTCCGTTATGTCTATGCAGTTAAGGCAGACTCAACAGAACATAATGGTTAGAGACTTGTATGTCAGTGTAGTATGGAAGTTAGAAAACATTTAGTTCTACAGAACTGGAAAGACAAATTATTTAGTATTGGAATGAAATGAGCCGAAATGTAGGGGAATAAATACAGATGAGTCATAATCATTCAAAAGAAAAGATGACTCGTATAGTCGACCCCAACTAACTTGAGATTGAGTTGTAGTTGATTGAAGGGAAATTGCTCAAATATGCCATCGAACTATCGGAAATGGCTCATTTATGCCACTCGTTAATAGTTTGGCTTATTTATGCCATTGCCGTTACCAACATGTCTCATCCATGCCATTTTCCATTAACACCGGCGTTAATGAAAAATAGTAAAATGGCTCATCCATGCCATTTTTCATTGAAAAATGGTATTGTAAAACCGGCGTTAATGAAAAATGGCACGGATGAGCCATTTTGGTAATGGCGATGCATAAATGAGCCAAACTATTTGACGAGTGGCATAAATGAGCCATTTCCAATAGTTCGATGACATATTTGAGTTTTTTCCATTGATTGAATGGAATTATTGATATGACATTTAACTTGTCATTTTAATATTATTAGAGTTATAGCACTAAAATGCTAAGAAGAAACTCTCCTGATTCTGCATTGCACTTACGCATGTTTTCTTGATGATTTGTACTTACATAGCATTATTGTTTTTATTACTGCAACTAACAGGAATCTGTCAAGACGAAGCACCCTCAACTTCATTACGAGTCAAAAATATATATGCTTCTTCAAGGAGGAAGTAAGTCTTTCTTCATGTCCTTTACATATCCTCAACTTTCTATCAATGATGCAATTGTGTTGATTACTCTAAAATACCTATCAAAAGAAAAGGGAGGGGGGGGGGGGGATGCCAGTGAAGCAGCACTATATGCTACTTGTCAGAAGTTCAAACTCACAAACCCCTTCATCGCTAATTATGAGCTTGATTGTCCCCTTTTAAAATATTTGTGTCATTTTAATGATCCCTTATCTTTCATAGTAGGTTCAAAATAGTCCCTTAAGTATCACTTGAGCAGTTTTGGTCCTTTAAGTTTGCCAAAAGTGAACACTTTTGGCCTTTGTTAGGAACTATGGAAATAGAAAATATTTTGATGGGGACTCACATTTTTAAGTAGAGATTTTGTAGTTTATGTTTATTTTTGGTCTATTTCAAGAGTCTGGTGCAACTTCTTGAGGTGCGATTTTTGTTATTTTTGGTCTACTTTTGTGGTTGGTATAGTCTTTTATGTTGCGGTTTCTCGAATTTTGACGGGAATTTATGGTGTTTCTGGTTCAATTTTTTTCAGCGTTCAAATTAAATTTAACAATTAGAGTTTGATAAATATTTGATGGAGACCGAAAGTGCTCACTTGTGGCGAACTTAAATGACCAAAACTGCTCAATGGATACTTAAAGGACTATTATGGACCTACTACCAAAGATAAGAGACCATTTGTGTCATTTTCTCACCAATTAGTTCTATGTGTTTTGTCTAATCAAAGAACTTTTGGCATGGCAATGTTATGAATAGAAAATTGACTCCTTGTCTCTGCCATTAATTATGTAGCTGGGATTCCCAACCTCAAATGGTTTGGAGTTGAGGGCGAGTACAATGTAATGGTCATTGACCTTCTTGGACCAAGTTTGGAAGACCTCTTCAACTATTGCAATAGGAAGTTCACTTTAAAAACAGTTTTAATGCTTGCAGATCAACTAGTAAGTAGTTCATTGATATCCCACTTTTTTCAGAGATTAGCGTTTTTTATAACCGCTGAGTGTGAGTCTGATGTAATAATCTTGCTCTGTGTCTTTTTCAGATTAATAGAGTCGAGTATATGCACTCAAGAGGATTTCTTCACCGTGATATAAAGCCAGACAACTTTTTAATGGGTCTAGGTCGCAAAGCAAATCAGGTAATTGTTCATGTCCTGTCAGAGCTTGAAAAAGCTTCGAATATATGTCAGTCAATATTCCTTCATGGCTTCATCTAAACTGGTATAGGTTCATGTACAATCCTTGCTAGTTCAGTTTTTAGTTTTATCAAATTTTACATCGTACGTGTTTGGTCAAATGGTCATAATGTTGGAGGAATAGCTATTTTTTATCTAATATCTTTTGGAGTAGCTCTTTCATTCTTCTTGGGGTCTGAATCCAGACTTGAGGTTGGCTTAAGTATTGCAGAAATACTTTTGAAACTATGGGTCTGTTTGATATTAAGGAAAATATTTCCCCCGGAAAATGATTTTGTAAAAATATTTTCATGGAAAATAAGTGGTTATCTTACTTATTTTTTGGTGCTTGGTAAATAAGCAGAAAATATTGTCCCAAAAACATTTGAACTTAGTCTGGACAAACACTATTGGTGTTGGCATGGGGGCTAGGGGTGATAGGAATGGGGGCTATGGGATTGGGGGTGAGGGTGGGGTGTGTTGTGTTGGAGGGTCGGTATTAGACAGCTATTGTGGAATGTCACTTGTGGTACTTGTTTTCCATATTTCCACTAGCGAAGTCATTTTCCTCGTTTTTAAGGAACTTGTTTTTCTAGGGTAAATGTTTTTCAAAAATTTTGATTGACCAAACATGAGAAAATTGGAAAAACTTCATAACAAAAACACCTTTTTTTTTTATCAGTGAGTCATCGTCAAATTGCTTCCTTGGGGTTATGTTGCTATTTCTGATAGCTGTTCATGCTATTCTTATTACAACAACAACAACATACCCAGTGAAATCCCACAAGTGGGGTCTGGGGAGGGTAGAGTGTACGCAGACCTTACCCCTTGGAAGGTAGAGAGGTTGTTTCCGATAGACCCTCGGCGTTCATGCTATTCTTATTCTTGAATAGAAAATGCAACTTGAGTATAAGTTAGAAAAGCCGATGGTTCATTTTTGTTGACTGACTTTTATAATGAAAAAGATAATCATGCACTTAAGGAGACAGGATTAACGGAGTTATGTTCGTTTATACTTATAGTAGTTCTGTATCAACCATTTACAATTTTAAAGCGAACATTTACCTTATAAAATTATAAAACATTTTTATCTATTGTGCTTCAATATTTGTGATACCTTTACCAAGTATCAGTGCTGAAGTAAGAGCTTCAAGGAAAAGGATATGTTGCATAATCTGAAAGTCGTTATATTGCCATAAAATTGACAGGTTTACGCCATCGACTTTGGGCTTGCCAAAAAGTATAGGGACCTACAGACTCACAAGCATATACCATACAGGTAGTCACACTTTGTTACTTGAATGGTCCTTGAAGTTTTTCTGTTTGTCTTTCCAGAAGCTAATTTCACAGCTTTATATGGAAAAGGATGGTAGTGTTTGATTCTCTTTCACTGCTCCTAGGAAGTCTCCATTGTGAAGATAATTTCTGTATTTGTTGCCTACTGTTTTTTTGTTTATTTCTAGTTCACTTTATATATATAGCCCTCTAGAGTTAGAGACCCTCTAGAGTGAGAGACCCCAAGCTATTGAACATCGGAATGAAGCGGGTTCCAGAGCTTCGAACAATGTGCTAGCTGGTCCTCAGGGATTTCTCGATTATAAAAAAGGAATATATGATAAAAACTTTTGCATTTTCAATACAGTAAACTCTTTGTTAACAAGTTTACCATCAAAGAAAATTCTATATGGCTTTCAAAAAGCTCAATGACATTCTATTGGTGGTGATAGGATTATTGAATCTAATTAACGCTCATGTAATATATTACCAAAGAATTGAGTAATCAATTGAGCGGATCCAGTGAAGGCAAAAACACTAGGTGGTGACCAGAGTTGCCCGGTACCTGTGCTGGTGAGAGGTAGCAGTCTAGTAGGTATCCGGTGGAATTAGTTGAGGTGCACGACACCACGTTGATAAAGAAAAGCATTAAAGAGGGAGCCTTGTGGAAGGAAAATTAGTATCTGGTATTTTGGAAAATTGAATCATGTCTTACTTTGTTAATCCTACTCAAAATACATATAGTTACTAGAGTACAGAAATGAATTTATCTCTGATAATGGCATTTCATTTACATTTAGAATAATGGAGTATGAAATTCAATTCATCCCCTACTCTATCCCATTGAGATTGTTTTAGCCAACCTTTTTCTTGTTTCCAAGTGTTAGTTGAAACGGACAACCTTCAGAAAGGTCTTCACTATTAACGGCCTTTGCAACCGTTGATACTCCCTCAAATGATACTACTAGATTGTGCTACCTTCAAGTGATACTCCCTCTGTCCCAGTTTATGTGACATTCTTTCCTTTTTAGTTAGCCCCAAAAAGAATGACACCTTTCTATATTAGTAACAAGATAACATTATACTTCCCTTTTTACCCTTAGTGAGATGATTTATAGCCACACAAATATTTATTATGGCTTGTTTTAGACCACAAATTTCAAAAGTCTTCCTTTTCATTCTTAAACTCTGTGCCCAGTCAAACACCTTCACATAAATTGGGACAGAGGGAGTAAATATTTGTATGTCGATCTAATTTTGGTTTTAAACTTTGTTTCCTTCCCTCAATTATGAATTTATATTTGGACTGCCTCTGATACATTTTCTTTTTCAATATTCTTCCAGAGAAAACAAGAATCTGACTGGCACAGCTCGTTATGCAAGTGTCAACACACACCTTGGAGTTGGTAGGTGTATATCATTTAGGTTGTCAAATAACTAGGGGCAATGCTGAAGCTTTAGAGTCATTTATAACTCATTAATCGTTTTCCCTTTATTCCCGGCCAGAGCAAAGCAGAAGAGATGATTTGGAATCTTTGGGCTATGTGCTTATGTATTTTCTTAGAGGAAGGTTGGATTTTAGGAATTTCTCCTTTTCGTTTTAGCATCTTT
Source organism: Anisodus tanguticus (assembly GCA_034509755.1). Classification (NCBI taxonomy): domain Eukaryota; kingdom Viridiplantae; phylum Streptophyta; class Magnoliopsida; order Solanales; family Solanaceae; genus Anisodus; species Anisodus tanguticus. The sequence continues at coordinate 47,240,216 of CM067554.1, read as the reverse complement.
TGTGTATTTCTTCCTAGTGTAAATTGTAGACTTGTCCACTGACCTGGTGACACCGTCTTGGTTTAGCCTTCCGTGGCAGGGACTGAAAGCTGGTACCAAGAAGCAGAAATACGATAAAATCAGTGAAAAGAAGATGTTGACTCCAATTGAGGTACTTGATATGATCAAAACATCTTAGTTATGTGACACCATCATCACCTTTTGTGAATTACTAAAAGCATCTGTCAGAGAAAATGACAAAAATGGTCCCTTATATTTGAAGGTAGGTTCAATAGTCCCATAAGTATGTATTGAACAGTTTTGAACTAAGTTTGTCAAAAGTTAACACTTGTTAGTCTCTGGCAAATATTTACAGAACTATGTCTGTTAGATTTGACGAAAACAGTGGGAAGAAAAGATTTAACTATACACACTAAGTAAGTCTCATCAAATCCTAAATATGCAATATAAAAAACTGCACTAGATGCTAAAAAGATGGCAGAAATTACACCTCAAAAAGTTGCACCAGACTCTAGAAATAAATTAAAAATAGCAGAAACTACAAAAATTGTACCTCTAAATGTGAGTTTCCGCTAATATCTTTTTTTTACCACTGTTTCCGTCAAATCTAACATATGTAATTCGGTAAATATTTGACGGAGACCAAAAGTGTTAACTTTTGCAAACTTAAATGACCAAAACTGTCCAGTGCATACTTAAGGCACTATTTTTTAACCTACCCTCAAACACAAGGGACCATTTTTGTCATTATGTCGCATCTGCCATGACACTCCCTCCCATCCTTATGTCTTTTTATCTTCTCGATCTATGATGGAGATTCTTCACTACAACCTGGTTTCTGTCAAAGGAGATCGTTTCAATGTACTGATCCTGGCTAACCCAATCATCATCTTGAGCTGGTTGGGGATAATATCTGGCCTTAGTTTGGTCTGTTTTGCTCTTGATTGCATTAAGCGATATTAATCATCCGATGAGGCAATTCACACATGATTCAATTTTACTGTAACAGGTGTTATGCAAATCCCATCCGTCAGAATTTATATCATATTTCCACTATTGTCGATCATTACGGTTTGAAGATAAACCTGACTATTCATATTTGAAGAGGCTATTCAGAGACTTGTTTATTCGTGAAGGTAAATAATACTCCCTCCGTCCCAACTTGTGTGGCAGTATTTGATTGGGCATAGAGTTTAAGATAGGGAGAAACATTTTTGAAACTTGTGGTCTAACACAACCCAGAAACATTTGTGTGGTTGTAATTATTCTCATTAAAGATAAAATGAAAAGTTTAAGTTAAATTGTTTCTAAATAAAGAAGAATGACATTCATTTTGAGACAGTCTAAAAAGGATAAAAATGAGTATTTCGCTTTTCTTTTATATATAGTTGGTCCAAAAGTTGTCTAATTGTAACTACTCAATTCTTATCTTTATTAGATATGTATTCTAGATTTCTAGTCTCTTAATCTTAATCTTTGTCATTGTGCAGGTTATCAATTTGACTATGTTTTTGATTGGACCATTTTGAAGTATCCTCAGATTGGTTCCAGTTCTAGAGGACGAGTTAGTGATTATCAAACTTTCCTTTGGATTATTACTTTTCACTCTTCTCGGTTATTATGAATGATAGTCATGCATTTTCTTTCTACCAGATTCCTAGTGGAAGTGCCGGACTAAATGCTGGGCCATCTGCTGAAAGACCAGGAAGGACAGGTATTGTCTCTGAACAGAAGTAGTGGATGTTGTCAGAAAAAAAACTCTCTTTAGTTTTAGTAGTAGAATTAATTAATTAAAGAGGAATCTCAATAGGTTGGATAGTTCTTTTTGGTCTTTAGTTATTTCTTCAAGACAAGGTTCAGAAACTATATCCGAGAAAATGACAAAAAAGGCCCCTTATGTTTGAGGGTAGGTTCAGAATAGTCCCTCGAGCATGCACTGAACAGTTTTGGTCCTTTAAGTTTGCCAAAAATTAACACTTTAATCTCCATCAAATATTTACCGAACTCTATATGTTGATGGGGAGCCGTGGAGCAAAGGTAAAGTTGTCCCCGTGTGACCTATAGGTCACGGGATCGAGCCGTGGAAGCAGCCACCAATGCCACCCCTTGGGGTGCGGCCCTTCCCCGGACCCTGCTAAAGCAGGATGCATTGTACACCGGGCTGACCCTTGCCATTATCTGTTAGATTTGACGGGAGATATAAAAAAAAGAAGAAAATTAGCGGGAGTTATTAAATTGTAGTTTCTGCTATTTTGATTTATTTCTAGAGTCTAGTGCAGCTTTTGAGGTGTAATATCTGCTATTTTTTTATATATCTCTTTACTGTCTAGTGTAGTTTTTTGTGTTGCATATTTTAGGATTTGATTAGACTTTCTTGGTGTTTATGGTTAAATCATTTTTTCATAGCTTCCGTCACATCTAAAGAACATAAATTGTTAAATATTTGACGGAGACCAAAAATATCAACTTTTAGCAAACTTAAAGGACCAAAACTGTTCAGTGCATACTTAAGGGACTATTTTGACGCTGCTCTCAAACATAAGGGACCATTTTTGTCATATTCTTGAAACTATATCCTATCTATGTATTTTTGTTCTAAATTTTGCATATCGTATAACCTGGAACATGTGTTCCTTTGCTTCATGAATTATAAGTTTTCTGCCCCTTGCTGGAATTTCTGATTTTCTGAGATACCTCATGAATAAAATTATATGTGAGCTTCCCATGCTGAAGTTGAATAATGTTACCCCTGCTTCTGACAATTTATCGTCGATTGACACTTGACATGTTTTAATTTTGTAATCCAGTTGGACAAGATATTCGAGACAGGTTTTCTGGTGCTGTTGAAGCATTTTCGAGAAGGAATGCTTCTGGTACGGGAAGGCATGGAGAACATTCCAGACACAAAACTTCAGAGGATATGACTTCATCTAAAGATGTGGTATTGATCATTCCCTCCTTTCTAAGAAAGCAAAGGAACCCAAAAAGATCCATTTCTTTCAATTATATATTTTGGAGTTGGTGCTGTTTTATTTACCTTATTTGTTCTTACTTAATGTAGTTTAACTAGCGGATCTCTGTATTTTCAAAAAATAACCAGTAACTAGCCGATCTGAGAATCAACAGATTAGAGCTTCTCCTTCTGTTCCTGTGTGTAACCCTTGGTCTTCCAAAATAGTACTCCCTCCGTCCCAATTTATGTGAATGTGTTTGGCTAGGCATGGAGTTTAAGAATGAAAGAAAGACGTTAGAAACCTGTGGATTAAAACAAACCATAGATATTTGTGTGGTTGTAAATTATTTCATTAAGGGTAAAATGAGAAGTTTAAAGTCAAGTGTTACTAAATATGGAAAGATGTCATTCTTTTTGGGACTGACAAAAAAGGAAAGAGTGTCACATAAATTGGGACATAGGGAGTACTAACTAGCCGATCTGAGAATCAACAGTTTAGACTTTAGAGCTTCTCATTTATTCCTAGTGTAATAACCCCTGGTCTTCCGAAATAGTTGTAGATTAACTATGCCTCAATCTGAACGAAAAATCTCTTAGAAGAGCAATTATATATATATATATATATATATTCCTTTATGGTGTCAACAACACGAATACTAGCATTTAACCGGGGCGGAGCTACATGTATTGGGGGTGGGGGGCAATTGAATCCCCCTCGTTGAAAAATAATACTGCGCAAATAGGATAGAAACAATATTTGTATGTTATGAATTGTTGAATCCCCTTGACATAAGAGAAGCTTCTAGTGTAGTGAGAAAGGTGGCAAAAATTATTTTTTAAAACATTAAAATTGTAGTCTTGCATGCTTTTAGTCCCCTCAATAGACTTCCTAGTTCCGCCACTGCATTTCGCCAGCTGGATTTTATGCTTGCCAAAGTAGTACTATCAATAAATCTTCTTGTATGTTGCAGCAAGCTGATTCAGAAAGAGGCCGTACCTCGAGAAACGGAAGCTCTTCAAAAAGGGCTGCGATTTCTAGCAGCAGACCGAGCTCTTCCGGTGACCCCACCATCACTGATGGTCGCTCGAGCAGACTAGTGTCAAGCAACGGGCGTGTGTCTATGACACAGAGAATTCATTCAGGTATCGAACCAAAACCATCACCATTCTCACGTAAGGGGACACGTGATGACCCTCTTCGGAGCTTCGAGTTCCTTTCGATCAGAAAGTAAAAACAAAAAGCATGCACTTGTAAAGAGAATTTCATGTTTGTATTGGAACATTGCAATCCTATTTAAGGATGTTTTTTAAGTGTTGTATATTGAGAAAATGTTCTATGTGACAACTAAAAGCTTATCCAACTTCCCGTTGTTCCTTGTTTTGGTTTTGATTTAGAGCTTGAGTTCTGGCCATTTGTAAAAGCCTTTTGACTCATCCAAAGAATTGATGAGTAAAGTGCTAGAGTTTCATACATGTACACTCGGATAGTATGTAACAAATATTATTATTGTACCAAGGAATGTATCTTTTCACTCAGTAGAAAAATGATCCTTTTCTTATCTCTCCTAGTCCTTTTTGGTTTGTGTGCTATTGCACATGATCGGGGTTTACCTTGTGCGCACCTAAAGGGTAGCGATTGTGTGTTCCCTTGTCATCAAAGAAGAATGTTCATTTTCTCCAAAAGCAGTGTTTGGATCAATTTGCATATATCTCCAATGTTTCATCGGATACTTGTTATTTTTCATCAACACACAGGTATTGGGAAACCATGTCTATGTCCAACAAGATCACCTTGCTTTTTTTCTTTGTTCTATTGAGATTTGAATCCTGGTCTCCTATTATTTTCAGCCAGTTCATTGATCGTTAGCAAAGTTGTTATATGTTGAGTTTATATGCTTTGACATGATATTTATTGATCTAGAGAAAATATTTACTTCTAGAAAATATAAAGAATAATTGAAAGACCTGTTACAAAGTTGTTCATGTTAGGATTTACGTCTCAAATCCTACCTAATCAGAAAAACGGTAAAGTAGCAAAGAACAAATAACACACTCAATGGGAGAGCTACGTCCGCTGGCCGCTGCATATTTTACTATAATGGAGTTTTGAGTTTACAATTCTCTCCACTCTCTTTTCGGTTACACACGCTCTCTTGACCACTCACCAAAGAAAAGCGGCGCCCCCTAGTTTATATTAGGGCTGGCCAGTGGGCCGGGCTCGGGATAGGCGGGCCGGGTCTGGCGGTGTCGGGGTCGGGGCGGGACGGGAGAAGGGGCGGGGTCGGGTCTGGCGGGCTCGGCGGGGTCGGGTCCGGCGGGATCGGAGCAAGTCCCGTCCGATCCCCCGAGCCCGACGGGCTCGGGTCGGGCGGGCTCGGGTCGGGGTCGGGCTCGGGTCGGGATATGGCGGGTTTTTTTTTTTTTTTTTAAAATAACATATGTATAAAAAAAACTCAATAAACAAAACAAGATAGTGTAATAAAAACATCCCAAGGTCATTTTTTGTGCCTCTTATATTATTTAATAGACATGATTTTTTTGTAATACAAATACAATTGTCTAAAATCTAAATTGCAACTTTGTGGTGTTGTCCAAAAGTTACAAATTACATAATAAAATTACAATTAAAAAAATTACATTCTCAAAAAAAACTCGTTCTAATTGCTTGATGATTTCATGTGGTTCTTCGGTTGGAATTGGTATTTGTTGGTCAAATTGATCTACGTCGCTTCCACTACCTTCGGTTAAGATTTCGTTGTAGTTTTCATCATCTTCTTCGTTGATCTCCGGTTGACCGCACCTTCTCCGCTCCGCTCGTATCCAATCTCTCGAATAATACCGCAATTTCCAAGCCGTCTCCGCTAATGAGTGTCCGTGGTCTCCTATTTGATATCCGCGAGAAAAAGCGCTTTCGACGACGCAGTTGACGATGCTTGAATGTTCAAAACATCTCGAGCCATCATTGAAAGTGTCGGAAAGGTCTTCTCATTCCCCTCCAAAGTATTTCAAACAAGTCTTCATGTCCATCTTCATTGATAACTTCTTGATACGGTACGTAACCCCGCAAAACAAAAATATCCAACTCGCTAATTTGGTTAGTAGTAGAGGTACGGCCGCACATTCTATTTCGAGGCTTTCAATACTAGCCGCGTAAACAACATGTCTTTTGTGAGGTTGTGTTGAAGATGAAGAAGATGGTATGGAAGCCGGTAAGTTACTAGCATTTTCTTGTTGATAAAATCTATATATATTTTTGCATTGGTGTTCTACGCTAGACAATACTTCTTCTTTAGTTTGTTCAATAGGTGGTGGGTGATTTAGATTTTTGGGACTTGGAGGTGGTAGTACTTCTATACAATCGTAAATAGTTTCAATTAGTGATTTTGTACCGTCTATTTTAATAGTAGGATTTAATACGAACCAATAATATAAATAGAGGGAATAGGAATAAAATATTTTTTTATTTTGAGAAACATTTTTTTAATAGCCGCCTTATAATTTGGTTTTTCCATATATTCACTAAGTAATAAAAATATTAGAGTTATATAAAATAACATAGTTGAAATAGTAGGATAATATATACCGGAAAATTCTTTTGTTGCTTGAAAAAATTTCTCTAAAAATACAATAAGTTCGGAAATTTTTTCCCAATCACTATCTAAAATCATATCAGCTGGCTTTTTATTATGAGAGTTAAAAAATAAAGTTATAGGTAATTTATAGTCATAAGCAACAAGTAGTTGCTCGTATAAAGAATTCCACCTAGTGGATACTTCTTGTGGAATTTTTCTAAAAGGTAGTTGGCAATCATGACAAAATTTTTTATATTCTTTTCTACGTTGTACTTTATTACTTTTAAAAATAAAGTTTATAGCAAATTGTATTTTACTAAGAATGTCTTCAAAAAGTGATAGACCATCCTTTACAATTAAGTTATATATATGGCACGCGCATTTTATATGAAAATGGTCTGGAAAAGACGGAGTTAAACTATTTTTTAAAATTGTAATTGCGTAATTGTTACTAGAAGCGTTATCTAATGTAATAGTCATAATTTTATCGGTAATTCCGTAATAATCGCACACTTGATAAATATTTTCTCGCAATAAAAGTACCAAAGTGTGCCTATCATCTATATATCTATACGCTAAAATACGTTTTTGCATAGACCATTTATAATCTATCCAATGACAAGTTACAAGTTAAATAATCATGGCCGTTAGTACTACGACCTATATCGACGTGATGGATACTTTGCCATTAAAATGATATAATGAAAAACGTAAATATTGTTGATATTCATGCGCGAATTTAAATACATCTCTCTTAACGAGTTGATCTAGGAAAACCGTTAAAAGCAGGATTATATATATCTCTAATGTAATGAATAAAACCGGGAGATGAAGGAAATGAAAAAGGCAAACCCTCCACAGCAACTAATTTTGATATTGCTTCCCTATCTCTATGTTTATTGTATTTAGAGCCTACAATTCCCCCCGTCATAGGGTTAATTTGACCCTGTACTTGGTCCGGGACAATATCAGTATGTGAACCTTGTCCCGATGGAGCGGGCGTTTGCGCACCCGGTTTTGAAGCCCGGTATTGGGCATACCTAGCTGGATGAGCACTTACTACGTGTCTAATTAAACCCCCGTCCCACCGTGACCTTTTCCAGTTTTAAATTTTAAAACATTTTTACAAATTTTACATATGGCTACTTGATTCTCTACGTCCCTATCAAAAAATGTCCATGCATCTGATTTTAATGGTCGTTTTGCTGGACCTCGTCTCATACTAGGGGGAATAGGAGGTATTTCGGTTGAAGGTGCACTAGTGGGTGTGTTGTCATCAACATTAGTGGGTATATCATCCGGATCATCGTCTAAATTAAAGTCTTCTTGAGTTCCGAAAATAGCTCCTGGTCTAAATCTAATGGTATTGTAGGAAAATGTTGAGTATCAACAAAATCATCATGTGTAGGAATAAGATGACTAGAAGAAGTACCCTTGCCCTGGTTGCCCCTACTAGAAGAAGCACCCTTACCCTTACCCTTAAACATACCTTTTAATCCTTCCATTTTAATTATGATAATAAATAAATAATTAAAGACAATAAAATTAAGTGATCTAAACTAAATAAACAGACAATAATAATTTAATGAAGGAACGAATGTACCAAATGCCGACGTAACGTCGACGTGTAATCGAGAGGTTGAAAATTGAAACTTTGCTCGATGGAAGATCCTCAAGCTAGTTGCCAACTTCACTACCAATTCCCAAATGAATAAATAAAATTGAATATTTAGCAAACAATGTAGAATTGTAGAGAGATATATTGAGAAATTAGAGAGATTGTAGGAAGATTTGTGAGAAAGATGAAGAGAAAATGAGTTATTTATCGTTGAAAAATTGGGTTAAAGTGTAAATATAATAACTTCTGGGTTAAAAATAAATATTAAGGGGTAGGGGGTTGGGGGGCTAAAATGGCCGTTGCCAACGGCCATAATCTAAAATGGCCGTTGGTGCAACAACCATTTTTGCAAAGGGCGAGGGCGGGGTCGGGGTCGGGGTCGGGGCGGGCTCGGGGCGGGCTCGGGTCTCGCGGGCACGGGGCGGGCTCGGGTCTCGCGGGACGAGACATCGTCCCGTCCCGAGTTCGAGTCCCGCCCCGTAATTTTTTTTTTTTTTTTGGGCGGGGTCGGGGCGGGACCGGGGCGGGCTCGGGACAGGCTCGGGTCGGGGTCGGGCTGTCCCGGCCCACTGGCCAGCCCTAGTTTATATAAGGAAAACTAGGGCAACATAATACAAGTCTAAAGTTTTCAAATTACCCTCCACTAATAACATTACATCGACTAATGCCAACCCCCACGATCGGCTGATTCCAATCGGCTAATTTCAATGGGCTAATTCCAATCGGATTCGTAGGGTCTTCATAGTGTCGGTAATTGAATTAGGCTCCACAACTCAACAGTTCATATAATTTATTGATCGTAAGGGTAAGTTGGAGAGAAACTTTCTTAATTTTAAAAAATGACAGATTAGTTTTAAAAAATTAAGTTATTTAAAAGGACGGGATATCTACATCAATGTAGCACGCTCGTTCAATGTTTACTTCTAGCACGCTCGTTCAATGTTTGATTCATCATTTCCGCTATTCCGTTTTGTTTGGGCATTCCGGGAATAGTCTTCACCATCTTGATCCCATTATCGGCACAATACCATTTGAAGTCACCATCAATGTATTCTCCACCGTTGTCAGATCTCAGGCTCTTCAAATGAGGTTTGTCTCATTCTCGACCATGGCTTTCCACCTTTTGAAGATAGTGAACACGTCGGGTTTATTTTTCATAAAATAGACCCAAAGATTTTTGGTTGAATCATCAATGAAGGTCACGTAGTAATGTGATCCTCCGAGTGAGGGGACAGTGGCAGGTCCCCACACGTCAGTGTGCACTAGTTCAAGATTCTCGGTCTTCAATTATCTACCTACATTTGAAAAATTTACTCGCTTTTGTTTTCCGAGAATGCAACTTTCACACAATATGATGGTCCACCGATTTTAGGTCCGAAATCATGCCGTTAGTCACTAAAAGCTTCATCCCTTTCTTACTCATATGGCCCAGCCTGCAGTGCCACAACTCTGTCTTCTTTGTGTTGTCAACAACAACAACAGTATCACGACAGCTCGTCGTCATATAAAGAGTACCGGTTTTCTTACCTCGACCAACCACTATAGCGCCCTTCGTCACCTTCCAGGAACCACCACCAAAATTGAGATCATGTCCCTCATCATCAAGCTGACCCACTGAGATCAGATTACGCATTAGCTTCGGCACATGTCTGACCTTTGTGATCTTCCACACGTGTCCATTTGACATCTTCAAATTAATGTCTCTAGTACCAACAACTTCTAAAGGTTCACCATCTGCCAAATAAACTTTGCCGTGATTCCCAGCAACGTAATTCGTCATTATATCACGATGTGGGGTGGTGTGAAAAGACGCTCCTGAGTCAAGCACCCAAGAGTCGATCGGGTTGTCAACAACGCATTGCCAATGTCTTCAGTGGCAGCATTGATTTCACTCCCCTTGTTGTCCTCCTTCTTCGGTGCCCTGTAGTTTTTCTTGATGTGACCCGGTTTCCCACAGTTCCAACACTCAAGTGTTCACCCGGATCTGGATTGACTCATGCCATTCCTCGATTTCGACTTGCCCTTATTTCGGCTGTAGTTGTCATAATTTCTGCCTCTGCTCTCAACATTCAAAGCAGAACTAGTCGATGTCTCACCATAATCGATCATGCGAACCTCCTCAGCAAGGATACAATCTCTAACATCGTTGAATTTCAGTTTATCACTGCCAACAGAATTACTGACTGCTGCTCTCATCGGCTCCCAGCTATTCGGCAGAGACACCAACAAAGTTAGGGCTTGCACTTCATCGTCAAACTCGATTGCAACCAATGACAATTGATTAACAATTGTGTTGAATTTATTCACGTGCATTGCAACATGAGCACCTTCATCCATCTTTAGATAAAAGAGTTTCTTCATGAGAAATACTTTGTTGTTAGCCGAAAGTGCGGACATAACTTTCATCATACCAGCGGTGGTCTTCTCTTTCTCCACGTTGTGAGCGACGTTCTTCGACAACGTCAATCAGATTACTCCCAGAACTTCTCTATCAAGGAGATTCCAATCGACATCATTCATCTCCTCTGGCTTCGGACTCAGCGGTTGATGAAGCTTTCTACCGTACAAATAGTCTTCAATTTGCATTCTCCAAAACACATAATCTGTACCATCGAATTTCCCAATGCCGTGTATCGAACTATCTTCGCCTCCCATTATTTTCTGAATCGCAATACAACCTGGCTCTGGTACCAATTGTTAGGATTACATCCCGAATCCTACCTAATTAGAAAAACGGTAAAGTAGCAAAGAACAAATAACAAACACACACACATATTTATAGTGGTTCACCCTCAATGCGAGAGCTACGTCCACTTGCCGCTGCAGATTTTACTATAATGGAGTTTTAAGTTTACAATTCTCTCTTCTCTCTTTTCGGCTACACACACTCTCTTGACCACTCACCAAAGAAAAGCGGTGACCCTTAGTTTATATAGGGAAAACTAGGGCAACATAATACAAGCCTAAAGTTCCCAAATTACCCTCCACTAATAACATTTCATTGACTAATGCCAACCCCCACGATCGGCTGATTCCAATCGGCTAATTCCAATTGGCTGATTCCAATCGACTAATTTCAATCGGCTGCGTAGGATCTTCATAGTGTCAGTAAATGAATTAGGCTCCACAACTCAACAGTTCATATAATTTATTGATCGTAAGGGTAAGTTGGAGAGAAACTTTCTTAATTTTAAAAAATGACAGATTAGTTTTAAAAAATTAAGTTATTTAAAAGGACGGGATATCTACATCTTCATTGAAACACAAGGGAGTGATTTAGGAGTCATTTTGTTCCATTAAAGTAATTCAAGTTTATACATTTATCTTACAAAGTAATAATGTTTGGACCACCAAGGAATATGGTACGGTGGATGAAACTGCTGCTCTCTTAATCAGAGTTCTTGAGTTCGAGCATTGTGTGTGAAAAAATTCTTGGTAGGGAGCGTTTCCCCCAGAAATGGGCTCTATGCGGCGCAAATTCGAATATAGTCGAGCTTCAATGCGGGTACCGGACACTGGGTGAAAAAACAAAAAACAATGTTTGAAAGTCACTTTAAAAGTGAGAGAAAAGGGGCCAAAGTAGTCCATTAAATTTGGACTTTTTTTTAAGGATAAAGTTAAATATTATAGCATACTTAAGTCAAAATATTACAAACCATGGATGTGTTGTTTACAACACATTGATTACCTAAAGAAGCTAAGTACGAAACAGTGGAAACACTCACTTCCTTAGTAGCTAAAGGGAGACTGGATAAGTCTTTTTCTAAAAGTTCTAATACATAATAAGGAGGCTTAACAAAACGTTTAACTAGATAATAGTCATCTTCCTTCAGTCCTTGAATTAGACATTAAATTTGGACTTTGAATTAGAACGGTTATTATGCTTTAACATAAAACACTAATAACCTTTCAACTTATACAAAATAGTAATTTTAGTTCAACTCTAACTATGCTATTAAAAAGATAATGGAACCCTCCAAGAATTGTGACTTATAACGTTAGAAATAAGAAAAGGCCTTTTCATTTTATCGGTGCTAAAAAAAGAAGATGAAATCAGCTTATATGTACTCTATTTATTTGAAACTTAGGAGTTCAATAATAAATCAATGTGATTTGTTTATTTGTTTTATGACTGATCCTTGTTTTTTATAAAATAGTTTAAATATGAATTGCTTCAGATAAACAAAAAGTTATGGTCCACGTATATATATATTAAAGGAATTTCATAAAGAGAAAAATATAGGTGCATATTGTGAAAGAAATAATCGCTTGATTATTTTCATTGATAATGTGAGGTATATATACAATATACAAGTCCTAAATATGGACAATATAGAAAAATAATTCTACATTTCCTATTCTAATTCTAATATTTTTTCCTAGTACAAGAATAATACCATAATTACAATTAAACATGAATTACAATTTGTTGAGTCCAAATCGGACCATGATACACACGGGCCTTTACACCCCCGCAGTCATAGCGGGCGATTGACGTAAGCAGAGACTGTTCATAAAATCTTCAAATAGAACCAATGGAAGTCCCTTAGTAAATATGTCTTCAATTTGGTATCGCTTTACTCTCCTTTTTTTGGTCTCCTCCTTGTAACTTGATAAATCATCAGAGAAGTAAAGTTCTGCTCACCTCTCTTTCTCTTACATCTAGTTCTATAGCTTAACCCTGACTTTTACGATGTAAGGGCAGAACGTAATAGTAATAGCAACTATATGAGATAGCCTCGGTTCGTACCTTCGGATAATTGGGATCATAGAGCCAAAAAAATGACAAAACAAAAATTAGACCAATGATCACCCATGACTTCTGTGGCACACTAGTGCCACAAAGGCCTTTGGTGGTCTTATTGGCGCATACCACGGTGGGGTCTTCGATTGGGGTGAAGTCGTAACAAGGTAGCCGTAGGGGAACCTGTTTGGTATCGCGAAGGGACATGGAGGATGCGTACTTGTCCACGAGCTACCTTTTCTCGAACAAAGTGTATGTCCATCTCGATATGTTTAGTGGGCTGATGTTGGACCGGATTTTCAGAAAGATAGACTGCACTCACATTATCACAGTAGACTAAGGTAGCTTTTTGAATAGGATAATGTAGCTCTAGTAGAAGATTACGTAGCCAATATGACTCAGACACCACATTGGCTACCCCTCGATACTCGGCCTCCGCACTGGATCGTGATAAAATAGTCTGGCGTTTAGCCGACCACGAGACTAAGTTATCCCCAAGGAACATATAATAACCAGATGTCGAACGTCTGGTATCTGGACAACCACCCCAATCAACATCGGTATATGATACAAGAGTAGAGATGGATGACAGATACAAATGCAATGCAAAATCAAGTGTGCCCTGTATGTATCGTATAATGCGTTTGAGCGCATGCATGTGCTCAATCCGTGGATCATGCATACATAAACACGCCTGATATACTGCATAAGTAATATTTGGTCTCATAAAAGTCAAATACTGAAGAGCACCTGCAAGACTACGATAATGGGTGGGGTTCTCGTATGGTGTGCTAGACGTAGCACTCAACTTCGGTTTCGTATCAACCGGAGTAGAAGTAGACTTACAAGATGACATGCAATCTCTGCCACATACTTCTTCTGTGATAAAAATAGACCACATGCATGACGAGTGACTGCGATGTCCAAAAAAAGCTCAAGGGTCCCAAGTCTTTCATAGCAAATTCAAAACTGAGAAGGGTCATGATAGACGTACGTAGAAGATCCGATGAGGCAGTTAAGATAATATCATCGACATATAACAGAATGTATGCCAGATAAGTACCACGCTAATAGATGAACAGAGAATGATCAGACATGCTGTAAGAAAATACAATAGTAGGCACATAATCTGCAAACCTTTTATACCAAGCCCGTGGGGACTGCTTATGCCCACACAAGGACTTCTTCAGCAAACAGACATGATGAGGATAATTGGGGTCTCTAAAACCCAAGGGCTGATGCATGTATACCGTCTACCTAAGATCATCGTGTACGAAAGCATTTTTCACATCCAGCTGGTGAATGAGCCATGCTTTCGAGAGAGCTAGACTAAGCACAGTGCGAATGGTAGCCGGTTTAACCACCGGACTAAATGTCTCTCCACAATCCACGCCAACCTGTTGTGTTTTACCATCACCTACAAGACGGGTCTTATGCCTCTCAAAAGAACCGTCAGAATTTTCTTTATGAGTAAAAATCCATATAGACTGAATATTATTAACACCAGGTGGACGGGGCACCAACTCCCACGTCTTATTTTTAATAAGAGCATTATATTCGTCATCCATGGCCTTTATAATTCGGGTCATGAAGGGAAGACACGGGGTTACGTGATAGGGGAGATTTAGTGACATTAGAATTAAGATTAAAATGCCTTTTTAGTTTAAAAATACCCCGTTGGCTACGAGTAACTAGCCCTTGACTCGATGTGGAATTGGACAGGATTGGGGGAATTACCGGGGTGGCAGTGGATTGGCTAGCAGGAAGCGGGCCTGCTGGCCCAATAACTGACCGAGAAATTGAAGATGGAACAGTTGTGGAAGTGGGCCGTGATCCTGGATCATCTCCGAAAAAAGGACTAGGCTGAGATCCGGGACCAAGGTCAAGACGAGTTGGGCCAGCAAGCAGTGGACCTGCTGGCCGAGTTGACGCTGGAACGGGATTTTGTGGGCCAGCAGACAGTGGGCCTGCTGGCGGATTTGGGTCACGAGACATCTCAGATAAATGGTGGAGAATATACGGTGAGATCCTATCATCCAAAAAATTATATGAACTAGACACCGAACTATGCAATTTAGCAAACGGAAATTGGGTTTCGTAAAAAATAACATGACGACTAATTATGATTTTGTTAGAGGATAAATCAAAACATTTGTAACTACGATGATTAGATGGATAACCCAAAAACACACAAGCGGTTGAACGAGCTTGAAGTTTGCTAATTGTAGTAGACGAGAGAAGTGGATAGCATAAACACCCAAACACCCTAAGATGAGAATACGAAGGATCTTTATTGTAAAGAATTTTAAGTGGGGATTGATATGCTAAGCATTGGTTAGGGAGGATGTTATGTAAATATGTAGTCATTTGTAAATCATGATGCCAAAAAGAAGGAGGTAATGAAGCATGGGCTAGCAAGGTTCAGACAATATTATTAAT
The DNA here is from genome assembly GCA_034509755.1 of Anisodus tanguticus. Lineage (NCBI taxonomy): Eukaryota > Viridiplantae > Streptophyta > Magnoliopsida > Solanales > Solanaceae > Anisodus > Anisodus tanguticus. Next base: position 47,224,890 of record CM067554.1, on the reverse strand, counting down.
GGTACAATTTTTTTTTCGGCCTTCCCATTTTGAGAGGACGTATGTGGACAAGAAAACCGAAAAGATATGCCATGAGTGTCACAAAAATCTCGAAATGTCCCATTAACATATTCTCTGCCATTATCACATTGAATGTTTTTAATTTCCCGTTCGAATTGGGTACGGATGAATGCTCTAAAGTTTAAGAAAGTGGAAAAAATTTGAGAATTTTTGGATAAAGGAAAGGTCCACAAAAAGTTAGAATAATCATCCAATAATAAGACATAATAGCAATGACCCAAAGAACTTAAAATGGAGATGTCCACAAATCACTATGAATAATGTCAAACGACATAAATGTATGAGAAGTAGAGGCTAGAAACACTAATCGAACATGTTTTCCTAATGGACAATAAGGACAAAGTGGAGTACTACGCGTATCCTTACAATCAATAAAATTATTTTTATACAGAGAAGAAATAATAGATGACCCAAACGTGCATGCCATAAGGAAGGAGCAAGAGCGGCAAACGTGGAAGGTGTGACTTGACTTGTGGAAATGGTTGTGGTGGTTAGTGAATATAGTTCTCCCCTACTATTACATCTCATTATAGGTATCTTTGTCTTAAAATCCTTCACAGAGAATTCAAATGGATCAAAATTAACAGACACACAATTATCAATGGTGAATTTTCGGACAAACACCAAATTTTTAATTAAGTGAGGGGCATGAAGAACATTTTTTAAGACAAGAGGTTGATGTGGGGGAGACAAATTTGTGTGACCATAACTACGAATTGGAATTGAATGACCATTACCAACAGTTATACCACGATTGTTGCTCAAATTAAAATAAGATGAAAGAGTACCTGGTGCGGATGTCATGTGAGAAGTGGCACCGGTGTCCATATACCACTTTGAGTCCGGGGGATTTAATCCCAGTGTATGCATTGTGGGCTCAATATCCGTAGGTGTTGGGATCGAAGCTGGGCCCATCTGAGTGAAGGCCTGCGGAGGTCGTGGCCCTAGAAGGCCGAGAATTGGAACTAGAATGTTGGACCGGGAAATTGGGCCTGGAAGCATTTTGGAATTGGGCCCAGTTCCCGGGAATTGGTGACAGTAGGTAAGGGTAGTTAGGCCACTGGCCCAGCCCCACGGCCAGTAGGCCCACGGCTGCTGTCAATTGATTTATGGCCCACTATGCCTACCACAATTATTTTTGCTACCACTGTTCTGATTTCCGATACCGCCGCAACTGCCGCCGTGGTTCTTGCCATTAGTTTTACGATTTTGATTCTTTTTGCCACAACGTTATTACGGTTTTGGCCAGAATATTCGGAGAATGAGTGAGGATTGTCTAACGTGGCCATTATCATGACGGAATGTGCACCGGTAGCCTCCTTTTTAGCCCAGCCGGAGTTTTCTAAAGTGAGCATGGAACGGGCTTGGTAAAAAGGCGAAAGAGGATTACTATGACGAAGCAGCGTTCCAACTCCATTGTAGGCCTCGGATAGGCCTACAACCATCTGAAGAACAAGACTATCATTGGTGACGGGCGCACCAACGGATCTTAGTTGATCAGCCAATTCCTTCAACATTTTACAATAGACTGAGACATTCGGAAAATCCTCCATGTTGACATAGGAAAATTCCTGCTCAAGAGTGACAGCACGGGAATTTTTGTTATCTTGGAAAATATCATGCACCCTATTCCAAGTTTCCATCGCCGTGACGTTGGTTTCAATAATCGTCTGTAAGACGTCTGTAGAGATAGTGGAATAAATCCATTGGAGAACGGTAGCATCAAGAGTTGTCCATAACGTAGGACTATCCTTGGGGGTAGGCACCTTCTCCACGCCAGGTACCGATGGGATTATGTGATGGAGGACTTGATGCGAGAGTGCGTGAGCTTTGAATAATTCTGCTCACGTCGCGTATTGGACGTTTTCCAGTTCAAGAACAATAGGGTTGTGGTTCTTGATGTTGGAAACTGTAAGGGCAGGATGAAACATGTTCTTTGACGTAGACATAAGGAAAGAACAATAGGTGAATGAGGGATTTGGAAGAAAATTTGAAAATAGAGGAGGAGAAAAAATAGGCACGGAATCCGAGATGAGGCACAGAAACCGAGAAAAGAAGGGGGGCAACGGAAGTGTTGGAGAGAAGGTATTTTAGCCCTAGACTTCTGATACTATGAAAGAAATAATTCCTTGATTATTTTCATTGATAATGAGAAGTATATATACAAATATACAAGTCCTAAATATGGACAATATAGGAAAATAATTCTACCTTTCCTATTCTAATTCTAATTCTTTTCCTAGTACAAAACTAATACCATAATTACAATTATACATGAATTACAATTTGTTGAGTCCAAATCGGACCATGATACACACAGTCCTTTATATTGAACGACATCATGATAATAATATAAATCATTCGACGTCAGTGAGTGAGACTAATTACAGAGTTGTCAATACGGGTCGGCGCAGCCCACACAGGCTTTGAAATTTGACGGGCTAGTCTGGGCTAGTCCGTCATTTTGATGGGCCTTAAAACAATCAAACCTATGTGGGCTGCGAGCCAGCCAAGTCGGGCTAGGCCACCCACTTTTTTTTTAATAAAAGTATTTTTTTATAATTTTTTATTTCAAATTTTAATCTAAAAATGCTAACATAAATATTTACAAGACAATTTTATATGGTGTTGCTACTTGTTAATCAAGTCTCAAATCCACAAATAAAATGATTTCAATAATGCTTATTAAGTATTAATTTTTCAATACTTTCGATTGCTAATAATGAGCATTATGTAGGGGATTTTCGTATTAGTCTGCTGGTTTCGGTACAATTTAAGTTGCATATGATGTCTTCTTATTGGTTTGCTGGTCTTAATACAAGTTTGGCAATTTTTAAGATCAAGTTTGGCTTCTAGTAAAAATTTAGTTGTATGGCTTATATCTGAAATCTCTATCATTCTTTGCAAATATCATGAATACAACCGTACAAAAAAAAATTTGTTGGACATAAAACTTCAGCGAAATTAAGTAACTTTTGACATTGTTAACATATTATTAATTTATATCACTTGAACCAACAATAACAACAACATATCCGCGCATGTAATCCCATAAGTGGGATTTGAGAAGGGTAAGATGTACGCAGACCTTATCCTATCTTTATGGGGTAGGAGTCTATTTTTGATAGAGTCTAGGCTAAAAAGCTGTAACGAAAGCATGATCGAAAGAAAATTATCGACAACAAATAGCAAGATAAACAAAGCAAATGAAACAACAAATAATTGTGAAAGTTAGTAGACTAAGATACAATGCAAATACTAACTAATACTACTAAATAAAGAGAAACTGAGAAGAGCAGACTGACCCATGCCTTTCCACATAAAGTACGGGAATGCTCAGCTACCTATTACCCTTCTACCCTTATTCTCGACCTCCAAATCTTTCTATTAAGAATCATGTCCTCAGGAAGCTGGAGTTGTGCCTTGTCATGTCTAATCACCTCCTCATGTTCTTCTTCGGCCTATCTCTACCTCTCATAAAATATGTTATAGCCGACCTCTGACACCTCCTAACTGGTGCATCCGCACACCTCCTCTTCACATGCCCGAACCATCTCAGTCTCACTTCCTCATATTGTCCTCCACAGAGACCACTCCAACCTTGTCATGTATAACCTCATTCCTAAAATTATCTCTCCTAGTATGTCCACACATCCATTTGAGTATCCTCATCTCCAATATTTCTCAAATCAAATAGAGATATTAGTAAGAAAACTAAACAGTTAATGAGTAACAATAAAGCTAACTATTTTTAGTACTCTACTTTTTTAGATTTTTTTTTTATTTGGCCCACGAGCCTACCCAACCCAGCCTCGCTCAAGCCTCACGAGCCAACAGGCCTACTAATGACACGAGGTAAAAAATCTCGTTCTTAAATAGGCTCCAAAACTCTTAGCTCAAGTGCTCAACCCTATTAAATTACGGATTGGGATGGGCCTACCCAAATGTCCAAGTCCATATTGATTGGCTTCCACATCACTATCGTCTAATATAAAATATGAAAGTTTTTCAAATATTATTTTCATCAATCTTGTAATATTATTTGACTGAAAATTATAAATGCATAAACTAAAGTAATTGTATTAGAATAAAAAGAAGATAAATGACTTTACTAGATAATTTCATTAAGTTAGAAGGACTCATATTGACTCTATGTTTTCGGGTTTAATTTCACCTTGTACTCATAAAAACTCTTTACTCCTGAGGTGAAAAGAATCTATTTATATTTCAGAATGTATCATGGTAATTTTGTTTACTGAAGGTTGGGTTTTTTTTATGTTTAGAATTGTAAGTTTAAAAATTTGACGTTTTCTTTAATTGTGGGGTTATTTTTGTGGTAAATTTCAGGTAAAGATGATTTGTACCAAGAGTTATGGAAGTTGTCTGCAGGGCCATTAGTTGATGTTCCAAAAATTGGAGAAAGAGTTTATTATTTCCCACAAGGTCACATTGAGCAAGTAAGTTTTTCTTCTATTTTGGTTATAGAAAGAAATAATTCCTTGATTATTTTTATTAATGAATGAGAATATATACAATTTACAGAACTCCATAATAAAAAACATATTCAGGAACTTTAGGACACCCTTGGGGTAATGCGCCAAGTGCCGTAGCTAATCGAGTAGCTCTAGATTCTAATATCAAAATCCTATTCTAGTAGTACAAGACTCCTATAATTATGGTAAGTGTACAAGACTAATTAATACAATATTTACCCTAAATATTTACCAAGCCTTACACGGCTAAACAGAGAATATACTTGATATACACTTATTTTGGTAAATGTATATCATGTATATTTAACACACCCCCGCAGTCATAGCGGGCCGTCTTCGTACGCTGAGACTGTCCCTAAAATCTTCAAAAAGGACCAAGGAAAGACTCTTTGTAAAGATGTCTACAATTTGATACCTGGAAGGTACATGACAGACGCGTACTTGTCCACGAGCTACCTTTTCACGAACAAAGTGAATGTCCATCTCGATATGTTTAGTGCGCTGGTGCTGAACCGAATTACCAGAAAGATAGATGGCACTAACATTATCACAATAAACCAAGGTAGCTTTCTGAATAGGACAATGAAGCTCTAGAAGCAGATTATGTAACCAACATGATTTAGAGACCACATTGGCTACCCCTCTCTACTCGGCCTCTGCACTGGAGCGAGATAAAGTCGACTGACGTTTCGCAGACCACGAGACCAAGTTATTACCAAAATATATACAATAGCCAGACGTAGAACGTCTGGTGTCTGGACAGCCACCCCAATTAGCATATGTATACGAGACAAGTGTAGACGTCGACGAATGATATAAATGTAACCCATAGTCAAGTGTCCCCTGGATGTACCGAATAATCCGTTTGAGTACATTCATGTGCTCAACCTTGGGATCATGCATAAACAAACACACCTACAGTACTACATACGTAATATCTGGTCTCGTGAATGTAAAATACTGAAGGGCCCCTGCAAGACTGCGATAGCAGGTCGGATCCTTATATGGTGAGCCAGCCGCAGCACCCAACTTGTGTTTAGTATCAACCGGAGTGGAAGTGGACTTATAGGATGACATCCCATCCTCTCAATGATCTCAGTTGCATACTTCCTCTGGGATAAGAGCAACTCACCTGCATGACGAGTGACAACAATCTCCAAAAAGTAACTCAAGGGCCCCAAGTCTTTCATAGCAAACTCTGAACTGAGCATTGTCATGATAGAATGGCGTAATGCATCAGCAGAGGCAGTCAAGATAATATCATCCACATATAATAGTATATAAGCCAAGGAAGAACCACGACGATATATGAACAATGAATTATCAGACCTGTTGTGAGAGAATCCAATAGTCGAAACATAGTCTGCAAACCTCTTATACCAAGCCCGTGGAGACTGCTTAAGCCCATACAAGGACTTCTTCAACAAACAGACATGATCAGGATATTTGGGATCCCTAAACCCCAAGGGCTGATGCATATAGACTGTCTCCTTGAGATCACCATGTAAGAAAGCATTCTTCACATCTAACTGATGAGTGGACCATGCTTTTGAAAGAGCAAGCTGAGCACAGTGCAAATGGTAGCCAGTTTGACCACTGGACTAAATGTCTCACCACAATCTACACCCACCTGCTGAGTCTTACCATCACCTACAAGACGAGCCTTATGCCTCGCAAAAAAACCGTAAGAATTGTCCTTATGAGCAAAAATCCACATAGATCGAATAATATTAACACCAGATGGACGGGGCACCAAATCCCACGTCTTATTATCAATAAGAGCATTATATTCATCGGTCATAGCAATTTTCCAATTTGGGTCATTTAAAGCAGACACATAATTACGAGGTAATGGTGATTTAAGAACATTAGAATTTAAATTAAAATGTCTTTTTGCTATAAAAATACCCTGTTGACTACGAGTAACTGATTTATGACTCGGGGAAGAATTGGGAGGATTTTGGGAAATATCAGGACACGTGACGGACTGGCCAGCAGGCAGTGGGCCTGCTGGCCCAACACGGTGACTGGCTGGAACCGAGACTGGAACATTTCCGGTATTGGGCTGGGTAACTGGCCCAATGACCGGAACTGGCCCAGTCATTTGACGGTGAACAGTTTCTAGCGACGGAATAGTGGGGCCAGTGGGCAGTGGGCCTGTTGGCGGATTTGGGGTGCGGGGCATGTCTAAAAAATGGTGAATAATATACGGGGATATACCATCATCCAAAAAATTATACGAACTAGGCACGGGATTACTTACCTTATTAAATGGAAATTGAGATTCATCAAAAATTACATGGCGACTAATAATGATTTTATTAGAGGATAAATCAAAATATTTGTAACCACGATGATTTGACGAATAACCCAGAAACACACAAGGGGTAGACCGGGCATGAAGTTTGTTAATTGTAGTGGATGAAAACAAAGGATAATATAAGCACATAAAGACCCTAAGATGTGAATATGAATGAGTCTTGTTATATAAAATTTGAAGAGGGGACGAATATGTCAAACCTTTGATAGGAAGAATGTTAATAAGATAGGTAGCCATTTGTAGAGCATGATGCCAAAAATGAGGGGGTACGGAAGCATGAATCAATAAAGTTTGGATAATGTTATTAATGGTACGAATTTTGCGTTCAACTTTCCCATTTTGTGAAGACGTATGAGGACAATAAAAATGAAAATTGATCCCATTATTAGCACAAAACTCCCGAAACACCCCATTATCATATTCTTTGCCATTATCACATTGAATATTTTTGATTTTTCGTTCGAATTGGGTTCTAATGAATGCTCTAAATTTTAAGAATGTGACAAAAAATTGAGATTTTTTCGCTATCGAAAAAGTCCATAAAAATTAGAATAATCATAAAAAAATAGAACATAATAACGATGACCCAAAGAACTGAGAACAGGAGATGTCCATAAATCGCTATGAATAATATCGAATGGCATTAAAGTATGAGAATTAGAGTCTACAAATGGCAACTTAACAAATTTTCCTAAAGAACAAGATTGACAATTCAGAGTACTACGCATACCTTTACAAAAAATAAAATTATTTTTATCTAAGGAAGACACAATAGACGACCCCGGATGACCAAGACGAGCATGCCACAAGGAAGGAGCAAGAGTTGCGAAAGTTGATGGCAAGGCTTGACTCGAGAGACCGGAACATGGCGTGATAGGATAAAGATCTCCCATACTATCACACCTCATGAGAGGATTTCCCGTCTTGAAATCCTTCACCGAAAACCCAAATGGATCAAATTCAACAGAAACGAAATTATCAGTGGTGAATTTACAGACAAACACCAAATTTTTAATCAATTTAGGGGCATGAAGAGTATTTTTTAAGATAAGGGGTGGATTAGGGGGAGACAATGTTTTATGACCATAACCAAGTATTGGAATTGAATTACCATTACCAACAATTATGCCACGAGGGCTGCTCAAATTGGAATAAGACAAGAGAGTACCTTGATCGGATGTCATATGGGTAGTGGCTCCGGTGTCCATGTACCAATTCGGGTCTGGCAGATTTAGTCCAAGAGTGTGCATCGCAGCCTCAATGTCGGTCGGGTGGGGCCCGCTGCATGATGGCCTGAGGAGGCCGGGGCCCAAGCACACCGGCTTGCTGCCCCAGCCCAGAACTGGGGCAAAATCCATTGGGCCAGTATTGATTGGGCCGAGGAAACTATTGACTGGCCCAATTACTAGGCTCTGGAACTGCTGGACCGTAGGGGCTGTTGGGTCGCTGTCCACTGGCCCAGGCCCACTGCCAAGGGGCCCAAGGGTGGGACCAGTAGGACGGTGGCCTACTGTTGCCAGGACGGGGACCACTGCCATTATTTTGGCCACCGCCACCACTGTTGGAACTGCCGCGTTTGCCCCTGCGGTTTTTGCCATTATTTTTTTGAGTATTTTTTCCGCCACCATGAGCACAGTTTTGGCCCGAAATATCAACAATACCATGAGAATTTGTGGAGGACGTCATCATGACTATGGGACTAGTACTGGTAGCCGCTATTTTGGCCAAGCCAATTTCTTCGAGCCTGATAAAATTGCGGAAGAGGGTTGCTCTGACGAAGAAGCGTGCCAACACCATTATAGGTCTCAGATAGGCCTGCAACCATTAGTAGGACTAAACGATAATTTGAAACGGGCGCGCCAATGTTGCGGAGTTGGCCCGCCAATTCCTTCAACCTTTTGGAATAAGCTAAAACGTTCGGGAAATCTTCCATGTTGACGTGAGAGAATTCCTGCTCAAAGGTAATAACTCTAGAATTTTGATTATCTTGGAATATATCACGTATTCTATTCCAAGTAGCTTTCACCGTAGCGTCAGGCTCAATCGTTTGCAAGAGGTCAGTAGAAATAGTGGAGTAAATCCAATGAAGAACAGTAGCATCAAGAGTTGTCCATAACTTAGGATCATCCTCGGGTTTGGGCACCTCCGTATCCGTAGGAGCCGCGGAGATAATATGATGGAGGACTTGATGCGAGCGTGCGTGAACTTTGAACAGTTCGGCCCACATCGCGTATTAGACGTTTTCTATTTCAAGAATGATCCTATGAGAATATATACAATTTACATTTTACATTATCCCTTGATTATTTTCATTAATGAATGAGAATATATACAATTTACAAATCAACATAATAGAAAACCTATTCCTATTCTAATCTCAAAACCCTATTCTAGTAGTACAAGACTCCTATAATTATGGTAAGTGTACAAGACTAATTAATACAATATTTACCCTAAATATTTACCAAGCCTTACACGGCTAAACCGAGAATATACGTGATATACACTTATTTTGGTAAGTGTATATCATGTATATTTAACATTTATGTATACTCTTTCTATCTCAATTTACGTGTCACTTTTTGTTTTTCTAAAGTCAAACAATAAAGTTTTTGTTTTTTTCTATCTACTACGAATATAGATATCCGATAATTTTGTCCACCAAAATTTAAACAAATGAGAATAAATTATCTTAAGTTTTAATTTTGCTTTCAATGGTATTTGAAATTGAGATCTCATATTGTTTTCATGTTTGTTACTTACATCCACATTTTGTAATGCACAAGATTCTTGACCCGTTTCGCAGTAGATTTTGGCCTAAATTTGAAATCAGAGTTGACTCATTATTTCAACTTTAAATTTGAAATATACATAGAATTTGAAGTTTGAAAAATAGTGTTTTTGGAGTTTTAAAAGCTTTTCATGGAAACTTTAACTTTATTTTAATGTCCAAACACAATTTCAACTTTCAGATATCCATTTTCAAGTTCATGTTCAAATACTATATTTTTTTAATCAAATATCAACCAACTTATTGTGTGTTACAACAATTGCGGGAAACGGAAAGTAAGTAAATATTACAGACTGCTAGAAAGGATAAACTAAGATTACAACAAACTGGAATCAAGAACGATACAAACTCCTTGTGATTTGTTGAGTCGAGTGATGACACTCTGTCTTTAAGACAAGATTGCCCCGTATATCTCCTTTTACGTTATCGGGCAATAGTCTCCTAAGATACAACAACAACTTAACAAATGAGCAAATGAAACTCAAGTGTTACTCTTCAAGAACTTTGAATATAGAAAACTTGCTAGAGAGGAAGAAGAAGATTTCAGAAAATTTCTAAGTATTGAACAATTGAGCCAAAGGCCTCAATTTATAGTGTAAGGAGATGACCCATCAACTAGCCAACTAATGGCCTTCTATAGCCATGTAATGACACATATTGAGGGGTTACATTTAACCAAATAATAGCTGAATTCAAGTGCCAAGTAATAGAGATTCAATGCTCCAAAGGCAGCCCAAGAGTCAGAACTTTTCATCTTCCCATCGCAGCATTCTGCCTCCGAAGCGCCGCGGCTCTGTGAATTAGTGACGCGGTGCCTCGGCTCCAGTAGCTGAATCCACCAATTAGCATCGCGGCGCTGCCATGGGGGCACCGCGACGCTCTAGCACCGCGGCTCCGACTCGTTTACCAACATGGAATACTTGTCATTTGGTCAATACCCGTCCATCATTCTATGTCTCAAATGTATTATGTATGTACCAATATCTCTTTCACTAATGAAATTTACGATACTTGGCACTACGTGTACACGTGTGTGGAAATGACATTTTTGACGTGCGGTGCCCCAATTGTTCGAGTCATAAATAATGGAATAAACTTAATTCCACATTAGTAAATTTTCAACAATCCCCTCTTAAAAGAGATTTTGGCGCACTCATATGGTGCCTTTCCAGCAATATTTCAATGATCCGATGTTTCATCTGGAGAGATAGCTTCAGCTTTGAACCTTCTATAGTTGAATACCATCGGACTTACTTACTGCGCGATGAACGTGATGTCTTGAACCTTCAGTGTTTAGTGTAAGCCAAGTCAACGGTACCAACACAACAACTTCTCTTACTCTGTTCTTAGTAATGTTTTGTCCGGTGTGGCCGTGGACACTTCTTGGATTCTTAAGTGCGTTCATTTAAGGCAGTCTATCCTCGCACTTAAATAGGTGGTCTCCTACAAGGTATCCTGCTATACCCCACTTTACAAGTGTTAGGAACCATTAAAAATTTCCCCAAACCTAACCTCAATCATTGAGAATCATTAAAGGTTTTGGAAACTTAACCTTTACCCACACTAGAGATAACACTTAACGTCTATCACGGGAACGACTTTGGACTGATGTTTATTTACAAAAATCACTATCCGAAGTGCTCATGATTGCACCGAAGCGCTCAACTGAACTTATACAGCTTAGTTTTCCCATTGAACCTAATTCCTGGGATCTCCAGTCTGTAAGGTTGGGTTACTACCGTATTGGTCCTTATAGCTTGGGTTTTAAGCCCATTCCCTTAAACAGGAAGAACATCTGATCTTTGGGTAAGCCCTTTGTCAGTGGGTCCTCTATGTTATCTTTTGATTTTATGTAATCAATGGTTATTATACCTATGATGATCAGCTGCCTAACAGTCTTATGTCTCTATCGAATGTGATGAGACTTGTCATTGTACATAAAACTCTGTGCCCTTCCTAGAGCTGACTGGCTATCGCAGTGGATCATTACAGAATATACGAGTTTGTCCTAACAAGGGACATCTTCTAAGAAGTCGTGAAGCCACTCAACTTCTTCTCCTGCTTTGTCTAAAGAGATAAACTCCGATTATATCATGGATCGGGCGATGCAAGTTTGCTTAGAAGATTTCCAAGACACAGCCCCACCACCAATTATAAATATATATCCACTGGTGGACTTGGATTCTCTATATCATATATCCAGTTTGTATCACTGTACCCATCTAGTACAGCGGGGTATCTCAAATAATATAACCCGTAAGTTAGTGTATTTTAGGTAATGTAGTACCCAATTCAACGCATTCCAATGATCATCACTTGGATTACGGGTAAACCTAGTTAATTTGTTAACTGCATAAGCAATATCAGGTCGGGTGCAGTTTGTTATGTACATTAAACTCCCAATCACCTATGCATATTACTCCTGGCATACGAGTGCACCACAGTTTTTATCAATCTTTTGATTCCTATCCAGTGGTGACTTTATCGGCGAACTGTCGAACGTCTCAAACTTTCTCAACACATCCTCGATGTAGTGAGACTGAGATAAGACCAGTCCGTCAGACGTCTTAGAGATCTTTATCCCTAAGATAACATCTGCGATACCCATATCCTTCATGTTGAAGCATTATTTCAACATGTTCTTAGTCTCTAGGATCAAGCTAGGACTGCTACCTATGATCAACATGTCGTCTACTTACATGCATATCATGACGAAAGAGTCAGAGTTACCTTTCTGTACACAAATTTGTCACACTCATTAATGGAGAAACTCTTCGATAATAGAGTATTATCAAACTTTTCATGCCATTGTTTTGGGGCTTGTTTCAACCCGTACAAAGATTTGACAAGTCGACAAACTTTCTTCTCTTGCCTTGGAACCATATACCCATCGGGTTGTTTCATATAGATTTTTTCTTCCAAATCACCATTTAGGAAGGATGTCTTGACATCCATTTGATGTATCTCAAGGCCACGCAACGCTGCGATCGCAATGAATACTCGTATGGACGTCATTCTAGAACCGGGGAGTACGTGTCAAAATAGTCAAGGCCCTCTTTCTGTCGATAGCCCTTAACTACCAACCTGGCCTTGTATTTATCTATAGACCCATCTGTTTTATACTTTCGTTTGAGTATCCATTTACAACCCAACGGTTTGTTTCCCGGAGAAAGATCAACCCAACTCCCAAGTATGGTTTTGCATGATGGAGTTTATTTCACTCTCAATAGTTTTTTTCCAGAGCCGTGCCTCTGGAGTTGACAATGCTTCAACAATTGTCATTGGTTCATCATCAACCATATAAGCTACAAAGTCAAGACCGAAGGTTTTATCCTTCTTAGCCCTTTTACTTCGTCTTGGTTCCATCTCTGGAGCCTCCAAGTTATGTGAATCTGGAAAACTGGATTCCGGATATTCAGCCACTTTGGAGTCCACTAGATCTGAACCACCTAGATCCAGGCAGTCAACGACTCCTGGTTCCTGAGAGCTTTGTTCATAACTTCATTTGCGAGAGGTTATGTCTCTTTCCTTTCTAGGAAAAGTATTCTAAAATAATTGAGCATTCCATGATTGTACCCCCATGGATATCTGGAATATCTGACTTATGCACTAAGAAGCGATAAGCACTACTGTTATTTGCATATCCGAGGAAAATGCAATCTACAGTCTTAGGCCCAATATTGACTTGCTTTGGCTTAGGTACTTCGACCTTTGCTAGACAAACCCACACCTTTAAGTATTTGTAGGTGGGTTTCTTTCCCTTCCATAGCTCGTATGGAGTTTTGTCTTTGCCCTTATGTAGGACTCTATTAAGAATCGTATTAGCGGTAAGGACAACTTCTCTCCACATGTTTTGGGGAAGATCGGAATTGACGAGCAAGGCATTCATCATTTCCTTCAATGTGCAGTTCTTGCGTTCAGTAACACCGTTTGACTGAGATGAGTATGGAGTCATCGTTTGATGAGCAATGCCCGATTGGGCACAATATTCCTCAAATGGCGCTACGTATTCTCCCCCTCTATCGCTACGAATTGACTTAATCCGCATGCTTAGTTGGTTTTCAACTTCTGTTTTGTAGCGCCTGAATGCTTCAAAGGCTTCATCTTTACTCTTCAATAAGTAAAGGTAACAATACCTTGTGCTATCATCAATGAATGTCACAAAGTACTTGTTCCCCCTCTAGTTTGTGCAAACTTCAAATCACATATATATCTGTGTGAATAGGTTTTAGAAGAGCACTATTCCTTTCGACGGATGAAAAGAAATCTTTGTGAGTTTTGCCTCTACGCACACCTCACACTTATGTTGAGGGTTTACACGGAAACAACTCTAACTTCACCAACCTTTGGATGGACTTGTAGTTGACATGTCCTAATCTATGATGCCATAAATTAGAAGACTCAAGAAAGTAAGAAGAAACTTCAATTTTATTGCTTGAACGCATTACAGACATGGCGTTAACTTTGAAGAGGCCTTCACAGACGAAGCCTCTCCTAATAAAAGTTTCATTCTTGGTGATTACAAATTTATTGGACTCAAATACTAGCCTAAAACCAGCATTGACCAATAAATGACCTAAAATTAAATTCCTCCTAATCTCAAGGACATGGATCACCTCCTTCAAAGTGAGCTCCTTTCCAGAAGTCATTTTCAGGACCATATTTCCTACCCTCAGCACGTTAGAGGAAGCGTTGTTGCCCATGAATAACTTCTTATTTGTAACTGGTGTATATGTGGAGAAGGCATCTCTATTGGAACAGATGTGTCTGGTAGAACCCGTGTCCATCCACCATTGCATGGGATTCTCAACAAGGTTTGCTTCAAGCACCACCACAAAGAACTCCTCAATCATGTCATCAAGAAGCGTGTCTTTGACGACGTTAGCCTGTGTCTTGCCTTTGTCCTTCTCTTTTTGCTCAGTCTTGAGCTTGATGCAGTCCTTCATTATGTGACCAGGTTTCCCACAGTGGTGGCAGTTCCCCTTGAACTTCTCCGCCGTCTGGGTCTTGCCATCTTTCTAGAACTTGCGCTTCTTGCTTGTGTTCCCTTTGGACTCAGCCAGATTTGCATTCGCCTCAGCGGCTTGCTTCCCCTTAGGCAAGGCCTTCTTATTATCTTCCTGAATCCGGAGTTTGATAATAAGTTCTTCAAAGGTCATTTCCTTTGTCTTGTGTTTTAAGTAACTCATTCCACAAGGGAGGTAACTTTTCAATTAGTGATGCAACAAAAAAATGCTCATTTGGCTTCATACGTTCCAAATCCAGGTGATGTAGAATCATTTGGAATTCCTGGACTTGGGACATCACAGTTTTGCTATCCACCATTTGAAATTTCAGGAATTTCCCAACGATGAATTTCTTCGTACCTGCATCTTGTGCGTTGTACTTCTTCTGCAGTTTTTCCTATAACTCTTTGACAGTGCCTACGGTGCAATACATCGTGTAGAGTGGGTCTGACAAACAGCTCAAAATATAGTTCTTACACATGAACTCACTATGACTCCAAGCATCAAGAACCATTCTAGCAATCTGTAATATTTACTTACTTCCCGTTTTCCACAATTGTTGTAACCCACAATTTTAAGACAAGAATGTTGTAAGTGCTTAGAAAGATGACTGGAAGAGAACAACTCCCTTCTGATTCTACTGCTGCTGCTACTCAAGGCAACCCCTCTGCCTTACCCACTGCTCAAGACAACTCCAATGCCATTCCTACTGCTCAAGGCACACCCAATGCCTTTCCGGTTGCTCAAGGGAACATTACTGTTCCTCCACCCTCCGGTTTCCACAATGAACGCCCAGAGAAGTTTATGGGCTCCAACTTCAAAAGATGGCAACAGAAGATGTTGTTTTATCTGACTATTATGGGAATGACTCGTTTCCTAACAGAAGATCCTCCACAAGATGGAGATGAAGTGGACCCTCATCCTAATGAAACGGTTGGAGGGGGCTAAGGTATCAAGATCCGTCTGGAAACTAGCATCAGTGTACCCAGTAGCAGCTAGATTTTCTTCCTCACCATAGACTAAGAAGTAATCTTTAGTTCGTCTAAGATACTTAAGAATACTCTTGACTATTTTCCAATGTTCTTCCCCAGGATTCTGCTAGAATTTGCAAGTCATACTAAGTGCAAAGGCTACATATGGCCTAGTACAGGTCATGACATACATGATCGATCCTATAGCCGAAGCATATGAGATCTTCTTCATGCGTTCAAGTTCTATAGCATTAGAAGAAATGTCTGTCTTAGATAACCTGATGCCTTGTCCTATAGGTAGACCGTTTTTCTTGGAATTTTCCATAAAAAACATCTAAGCACTTTGTCTATGTAGATTGATTGTGATAGCCCCAACAATCTATTAGGTCTATCTCTATAGATCTTAATTCCCAGAATGTAGCAGGCTTCACCTAAATCCTTCATCATGAAGGTATTGAACAACCACTCCTTGAATGACTGCATGAGAGTTTTATTGTCTCATTATCAATATGTCATCTACATAAATAATAATGAAGGCAATACTCACATCATTGCGCTTACTATAAACACAGGGATCCTCTTTGCTTCTGACGAAATCAAATGACTTGATAGCCTTGTCAAAGAAAATGTTCCAACTCCTCGAGGATTACTTAAGCCCATAAATGGACTTTTGTAGCTTGCATACAACATTTGGTTTGGACTCAAGCGAAAAACCCTCAGGTTGTTTCATATACACCTCCTCAACTAGATTACCATTGAGGAAAACAGTTTTGACGTCCATCTGCCAAATGTCATAGTCACAATATGCAGCTATTGCAAGCAAAATCCGAATGGACTCAATCTTAGCAACAGGTGAAAATGTTTCATCATAATCGACCCCAGGCCGTTGATTATAACCTTTAGCCACCAACCTTGCTTTATAAGTCTTGTAAAAATATCACATGCAAGTTATTACAATACATTCTCTAATATTCCTCTCGATTTTCACACTTCTCCATTAGTCTCAGGTACTCTGCCCAGAAGCAAACACAAGGTTTAGGCTAATTATTCCTTTACTTTGTCTTGATATTATTTACTTGCATTATATTTTATCTAATACTACTATCATGTCAATCACTTGAGATCAGGTGTCCTTGACCACGTATACAAATTCAATTATATCATTTTATGGGTAAACACAAGGCTACACCAAATGTGTATTTGATGTAAAGAAAGTCATATTTCACGAAATGTCTTCTCACTAGATAGTCATTTTCTAGTGTATGGTTACAGAAATTAAAATATTTTTTAGGGTAAAAAAATATTTCCCTTATAACTATCTGGACTTCTAATTTCATATTAGTTGCTCCAACTAATACTTATATATATTACTATTAATCTTTATCATTCAAAAATTTCATGAAGACACTCTCAAATTTATATTATTGTAATATTATTGCTCCCTTCGTCCTAAAAAGATTATTTTACTTTCCTTATTAGTGTGTCCAAAAAAGATTGACACATTTCAATATTTAAAAATAATTTAATTTTATGAGATGCAGCCACACAAATGTCTAAGATTTTTTTGAACCACTTACTTTATTTATTAAATTTCATGTCAAGTCAAACTAACACCATCTTTTTAAGACTGAGAGAGTATTATTTAACAGTACAATATATATTTTTCTGAGAATTATTTTTTAACCACCAACCAAACATTGAAGAAAAAGTGTAGGAAATATTTTTCAGGAAAACATGTTTTATGAAAGCCTTACCAAACACACCCAAAATGAGTTCAAAGTCAAGGGAAATAAAAAAAAAAAGCAAAAGTAAAATGAAACTTCATACTTGTCGGTCTGATCCTCTTTTAGTCAATAAAGTCCTTTTGTTAGAAATATCAGATAGAACCCTACTCGTCAATATAGATAATTAAGCTCTTCGTCCTCTATAACTGCCCTTCTCTCTTAGAACTAACAAACCCTAATAAATTGCCCATATCTATATTATAATTAACTATGGTACTATTGATTGACTTATGGTATATTAAGTATGATTATTTTCTCATCAAGTTCAAAAAATGAGGAAAATATGGATACAACCCTACACAAGGGGCCGTGGTTCGTTAGCAACCATTTTTCTTTCATTAAGAAAGTGGGAATTAAAATTCGTAGAACTTGAGGCAAAACTAACGCACAACGTGATTTGGATCAGACTCAACAACAATAACAATATATTCAGTGTAATCCGACAAAGTGGGGTTTGGTGTCTCTACCTTTGTCGGATAGAGAGGTTGTTTCTGATAGACTCTCGGCTCAAAAGGAAAATAGTCGATGCAGGATTGCAAGGAAAATAAGACAGAAAAATATCAAGATACAAAGTAAATGAAGCAACAATAGTAATACACATATAAAGAGTAGGGATCTACATGATACCTAAATAATACCACTTGGAAAAGGAGAAGATGAGATGAAAAGGCTAGTCCCCTACCACTCCTGTACAATGTGACAAAAACTCAACTATCCACTAACCTTCTACCCTAATACTCAACCTCCAAATCTTCCTATTTAAGGTCATGTCATCAGTCAACTGAAGTTGTGTCATGTCCTGTCTAATCACCTTCCTCCAGTTCTTCTTCGGCCTACCTCTACCTTTTCTAACCCCTGCTACCGTCAATCTCCCACACCTTCTAACTGACTCATGCTCACACCTCCTCTTCATATGTATGAAATATCTCAACTTCGCTTCCCTTATATTATTCTCTATAGAGGTCACTCCGACCTTTTCTCGTATAACTTCATTCCTAATTATATCTTTCTCCT
This sequence comes from Anisodus tanguticus, assembly GCA_034509755.1. Taxonomy (NCBI): domain Eukaryota; kingdom Viridiplantae; phylum Streptophyta; class Magnoliopsida; order Solanales; family Solanaceae; genus Anisodus; species Anisodus tanguticus. The sequence goes on along the minus strand of CM067554.1, from coordinate 47,206,451 downwards.
AGTATGACCACACATCCATCTCTGAGCATCCTCATCTCCGCTATCTTCATCTTCTGACGTGGACATTCTTGATTGTCCAGTATTCTGCCATATACAATAATGTTGGTTTAACCGCCACTCTGTAGAACATACCTTTCAGCCTTGGCAACATCTTCTTATCACAAAGCACCCCGGAGGTGAGCTTCTATTTTATTCATCCTCCTCCAATACGATATGAGACATTCCGTGTTCATGCAAGGCCCAAGAAAGGACCGCACCCCAAAAGAAAAGGAAGACAATTTATTCTAACACAATCACCCATGGCATAATTTCACAGCTCTATCACATAACCTATAAGTCATATGAAAATGATTTTATTGTTGCTCCAACGTTCCCCCAAACTCCTCGAGTCACCACTTGAATTTTATGATCTGGTCTAAGGAAAATTGGTAACAGCATAAGACAACATCTAATACTCCCTCTGTCTCAATTTATATGACACGTTTTTTTTAGTCAGTCCCAAAAAGAATGAGACATTTCTTTATTTGGAAACGATTTAAGTTTAAACTTTACCATTTACGCTTAACGAGATGATCTATAACCACACAAATATCTTTAGCTTGTTTTAGACCACAAGATTCAAAAGTCTTCTTTTATTTCTTAAACTCTGTGCCGAGTCAAACTATATCATATAAATTGGGACGGAGGGAGTAATAAACGTATATACCTAATCAACCATGCCCGCAGGGACGGATCTAGGATACCATGTGCAGGTTCTTGGAGAACCAGTAACTTTTACACAGATTCTATATTTATATTAAAATTTTATTGAATATATAGGAAATATCTATTGGCAACCAAGTAACAAAATGGTCTCTTGGTCCAACGGCAATGATGGACCCGCCTAAGCTTAGCTAGCCTTCAGGAGGGGTTCCGACTCCGCTTGGGCACATATAAAGAAGTTCTCTTTTTAATTTGAAATTATTGAGAATCCATAAACTTCAAGTTCGGAATTTATCTCTGTATGTCATTGACAATATGCACGAATATGTATTGAGGTACCCATTGAGATCAACCAGCGAAAACAAGCAAGATAACTAATGCATCAAATTGTTAAAAAGGGTATAGGCTGTAGCCGACACGAAAGGATAAGCTAATATTACCAGGGTAGGAAAACATTCGTCAGCATGTTTCCATAAAGGAGAAAGTTCACAATGAATACTCGTTTCAAAAAGAGATGAAGATACCTTTCACCCAGTTACGGAAACTCTATGAAGCGATGAAGAAAGCAAATGATGAATGGGATGAAAGAAAGAAGAAACAACATAATTCCACAAGAACATATTCAAATATCCTTCATCTAATGATGGGGAGTGGAAATCTAAGGCATATAAAAAGAAGGACCAAAGAGACAGTACTTCATGTGCTTGTAGAAAACCAAAAATCAGAGTTGATATTATAAGTCCTCCAAAAGATAGAAGAGGAATTCTTGGAAAGTATGTGGGTGCTTATGATACTTCAAATAGCATATGCTTGCAAGGAAAGCAAGCGAGTGTTTCTTCATCAGTTGGATCCCTTTTCAATCCAAACCAATGTAAGGATGAGAGGCAAAAGAAAGAGAGAAGCAAGGGTGAGAAACGTGATAACCTCAGAGAGGAAAAAGGAGAGGAACTGATAAGTGAAGAGAGTGAGTTTTTAAGAACTAGAAATAAGAGGACAGAATCGAGTGAAGTGAGTTTGAGAAGTAAGATAGATAGTGAACAAGTGTACTAGAGAGATGAGGAAAAAGAAGTGATTAAAAGAATGGAGTGCTTAAGTGTGAAAGATTCTTGTTCAAGCTCTAACCGATTAACTCATTTTGTTTCTAGTGTCTGGGTTCCAAATATACAGGTTATTGAAGAAGAAACCATTGAAGAATTGGAACAACAAATGAAGGAAGAGTCTAGCTTCAAAGAAGATTGTAAAAGTGAATAGGATAATGATTCATGGAAGCAATTGCAAGTAGAACACAAAGTTACACTTGATGAACTCACGTGGTATGACCTTATAATACCACAATTTGACAAGGTTTAGCTTGGGATATTCTCTCTAGTTATTATTTTGTGAAACTCATTGGGATTTGAAATTGTATTCAAGTCTTGTTCACAAGAGTGGTGAGATTCTTTGAGGGTAAAAGCGTACTATCGTGATACACGAGTGTTGAGAGTCACTACTTGAGAGATAAAAGTAAGGGTGTGATCTTTTGGTGAGGTCATTTTGCTTCTAACAATATTTTGTTGGTAATCAAGTAATTTGTAGGCCATTCAGAGGTTATGGATACATCCCTTTGTATAAGTTGCAGCTTCAACCCATTTAGAGAAATAGTCAGTCATAAATATAATTTGACATACCTGTCCTGGTGCCGTTGGCAAGGGTCCGACTATGTCCATCTCCTACTTCATGAACGGCCATAGGGATACTACCTGGTGAAATTCCTCTCCCAGTCGGTGTAACAACTGCGCTTGGTGTTGACACTTATCATATTGTTTTACAATATTTTGGTATCTTTTTCGATCCAGTGCCAATAGTAATAGGCCCTCATGAGCTTCCTCATTAAGGATTCTGCTCCCGAATGATTTCCAAATATGCCTTTGTAGACTTCTCTCATTACGTAATCAGCTTCATCGAGGCCTATGCACCGAGCTAGGGGACCATGAAAATACATTCGATAAAGTTTTTCATCTATGACATAGTACCGAACAGCTCTGGTCCAGAGCTCTGGATGCTTTTGGGTCATCCGTGAGCTTTCCGTTCATGAGATAGTCTAAAAACTCATTCATCCAGTCCTAAGTGAGTCTGGTTGAATTTACCTCGTTGTGCCCAAGGTATCCAGTTCCAAATGCAATAGATTAACAACCGACTTGATTTTAAAACCCTAAGCTTTCATGTTGGAACCTAAGTTTGCGAGTATATCTGCCTTTGTGTTTTTTTCCCCGGGTATATACACCACCGTCCATTCTTGAAAATGAGACAACAACTTTAGAGCTTTCTCGAGGTATCTTGACATTCACTCTTTTTTGACCTTGAATACCCCATGGATTTGGTTTACTACCAGCAGCGAGTCACACTTGACTTCAATAATTTTAGAACCTAAACCTCGGGCTAGTTTCAAACCTGTAACCATAGGCTCATACTCGACTTCATTGTTAGTCAGTTGAGTGCTATGTATTGCTTTTCTTAAAATTTCACCAGTGGGAGTTCACAATACTATTCCCAGACTGGTCCCCATGACGTTGGAGGCACTATCTGTATAGAGTGTCCAGATCCCGAGGGCAGTCCCCGAGACCAATATAGCCTTTTTTCTGTCTGCGGGGTTATTCTCAAACTGAAATTGGCCACAAAGTCTGTAAATACTTGCGACTTTATCGCAGTCCGAGATCTATATTCAATAACAAATTTCCTAAATTCTACCATCCATTTAACCAAGTGTCTGGAAAGTTCGGCCTTATGGAACACATTCTTAAGAGGGAATGTGGCTACTATGGCAATTGGGTGGCATTGAAAATATGGTTGAAGCTTTCATGACAACATCACTAAGGAAAAAGCCACTCTTTTGAGTAATGGGTACCGAGTCTCGGCCCCTGACATTACTCTACTTACGTAATATATAGGAAATTGCATACTTTTTTCCTCTCGTACCAACACTGCACCTATCGCTACCTCTGAGTATGCCAAATATATGAGCAATTTCTCTCCATCTTTTGGATTTGGTATGAGTGGAGGGATGGATAGGTAATCTTTCAGGTCCCATAGGGCCTGCTGGCATTTAGGCGTCCAAACAAAATCATTTTTCTTCTTTAAAAGTGAAAAGAACCGGTAACATTTTTCTGACGATCGGGATGCCTGTCATATCTGCATGAGACCATGCAAAGCAATCAGTGTTAGATATAAGATATTCAAGAATTAAATTCTGAAGCCTTGGGGTTAACCCGGTGCCTAGGTATACCTTCCTGTCGAGAGTTTCCCGGTGTAGCGCAATCTGCTCAAGTTCCTCTATAGTAGATTTGGTGGCATCTGACTTATCTGCTACCTGAAAGTATATGGGCACTTGATACCTGTCTAAAAACTCCTATTTTGGATAGATCGATTCTGATTCTATAGGTAGAACCTGGTGAACATCTATCGGTACTGACTCCCTTCCTATAATTTGTATTTAAGATCTATTACCTCATCTGGTTCCTCTATGGCGAACATTTCCCTGGAAACAAGTTGTTCGTCTCGGATTTATTGAATCCCTTCTGGTGTAGAAACTTTTACTAATAGATGTAATGTCGGTGGGACCGCCTTCATATCATGTATCCACGGCTTTACAAATATTGCATTGTATCTCATATCACCATCGATGACATAGAATTTTGTTATCTTAATAACTCCTATCGTGTTCACCGGTAGATCCACTTCCCTCTTTGTAGTCTCACTTGACATATTGAAACTGAGAGGGTTCTGGCAGCTGGAACTATCTTGTATGTCATATTTATTTCCTCTACCACCTTCAGACAAATTATATTCACCGAGCTCCTCAGATTGATCAGAATTTTCTTCACCTGGAAGAAGTCAATAGGTACCGTGACTACCAGTGCATCGTTGTAAGGGAAGATTACACCCATAATGTAATAGTATGTTCATAAGGTATCTCCCAGAATCTCTTCTCTCAGGTCAATGAGATTTTCTTCTTCTTGGCCGCGGTGAAAGATGTAGCGGTAATCATTGACCCACCATAGATCACGTTTATAACATAGGGAGGTGCAACTGGATTTGATTTATCTTATATGGGTGGTCCCCCGCTTATAATTGTTGTGAGCTCTCTCGCTCAAATATTCTCGGAGGCGTCCCCTACTTAGGATTCTCACCACCTCCTCTCATAAATGTCTATAATCCACATTTTTATGCTCGCGAGTGTTGCGGAAATCACACCAGATGGACTTATCTCTTTTACTAGGATCATATTGCAATGGTTTCGGTTATCAGGATGTCGGGTGAGTTCTCAGTACCGCCACCATTTGATCTTCATCAATGTTGAAATTATACTTAGATAATTTCGGGCACCTGGTACCCTTACCAGAGATAAACGAATTACCTTTATCAAAATTCACCAATCCTTGGTTATTTCATACGTGAGCTCCTTTGTTATTTGAATTTTCAAAGGAACAAAAATCCCGTCCACCTCCCTGCTTTCTGGGGGTAGGATAAGGTTGGAAACGATTCTTTGAGAAATTCCGGTCGACTTCAGCTCCTTTATGTGACTTTGCAAAGATACTCCCAGACCTAGATCCCAGCAATTTATCTTTAATCCGGATCTTGGACTCATACCGGTTGTGTACATCCTCCCAAGTTGTAGCCTGGAATTCTAAGATATTTTCCTTGAGATTTCGGAAGGCGTCTGAACTTGAAGGATTCAAATCCTTTGTGAAATCCTCCGCAACCCATTCATCCAAAATTGCAGGAAGCAACATCTGTTCCTTCTGGAATCCTGTAACGAATTCCCTAAGGAGTTCCGTTTTTCCTTGCGCAATACGAAAGATATCCATTTTGCACGTCTTCACCTTCCGAGCCCCCTTATGAGCTTTTATGAACATGTTAGTAAGCTGGGCGAACGATCCGATTGATTGCTTATGGAGGAGTGAATACCATGTCAAAGCTCCCTTAGCAAGTTTTAGCAAACTTCTTGATCAGAACTAATTCTATTTTGTGTTCCCTTAGATCATTTACTTTTACGGCTGTAGTATAGGCCGTTATATGCTTATGTGGATCAGTAGTCCTATCACATTTGGCTACAAAAGGCATTTTGAACCTTTTAGGGATCAGTTCAGGTGCAGCCTCAGACTTATATATCAACGGAATGTATCTCCTTGCATCTGGACCGTCAACCACACGAGGCGCCCCCGATATTTAACAGAACCTATGCCAGAATTTCTTGGTGGTTTTTTCCGCCTTCTTTGCGTTGGTGTTAACTTTGCTTGTCATCTTTTTCATGAATTTCAAGATCTGCTCTTGGAACACATTTTTAGGAATGACTTCGCTTTCTGAACCGTCATTTCTTGATCTACCATGTCATTCCCGATTTCTCCATCAACATTTGGTAGAGGGGTCGACTCGTCTGTTGGAGTACTACCAGTATTCTTAGACATATACTCCGATTGAAACCGCATCAGCCATTCCAATTTCTCACTCATAGCAGCATTATGTGTCCTCAAGTTCTATATGACTTCTTCGGGTGTTTCATCTGTGGGAACATCCTCATGCCGAGTTTATCCACCTCCTGAGGTGACTCCATCTGCAAACATCGAGCCTTCTGGCCTCGTGGCTCCTATCGACAAATCATCCGATCCGAGTGGGATGTTATTTGTGTTGCCCCCGATGTTGCGACTGCTTTTGTGTTCTCCTATTTCTATCATCTATTTGTTTTGGACAAAAAATAAGACTTAAAGAGAAAAATTAGATTAGTAGATGGGTCACTTGTGACACCACAATTGTCTAGGCTCAACGGTAGGTGCTAAACTGTTTACCCATAAAATGGTACAATTGAATTTATATACGTGGTCAAAGACACGTGGATATCAAGTGACTGATTTGGCAATTATGCTAGATAAAATATACTGAAAACAAGTAATAATAAGACAAAGAAAACTAATAATTAGCATGAGTCTTGTGTTAGCTTCTAGGCTAAATCACCGCACTCGTATGAAAGCATAATAATCGATAAAATGAATAAGTGTATTGTAACAACTTTAATATGATGATTTACAATGAAATAATGTGTCATATTTATACATGAGCTACACTGGTACACAACCCGCGAAATATGCTCTCATTAATACTTGTGAATAAATGTTGTAATAATTGGAAATTAGTGCATCAATAAATGCCATTAATGCTCTGTTTGAAGACCTACGACCGGTTCAGTAACGGTCGTCCGTTGCGATCCAAAATGTTCTCATGACCTTCTGAGTCACCGGTACCAGCCATGTATATAGCACTCCTGGTACCGCTCCTATCTAATCGGAAGTGCCTCAGACTGACACAAACTTGACTCAGCACCGTGTTGCACGTGCCACACTATAATTCGTATAGTTATCTTATGAATTTTGCCTTATACAATGGTTTGATCATTCATTTAGATTTCATGTCACATTAACATACATGACAATGTCCTATGTAATGAATTAAAGAAGATAATTTTCTTATCGGTTAAACCGAATACCGAATAATTAAGAACCGCTAGCCGATTAACCGAAAATCGATAGCGAATATCTTATTGGTTTGATTATCAGTTTAACATATTTACAAATCGATAACCTGATAAACCGAATCATTAACATACAAAACCGGACCGAACCGAACCGACCGATAAGCACCCCTACCTGGTAGCATATACCCCTGCAATTAGTTTGCACAACAATTCTAATTTATTAGATATTGATAGGAAAGTTTAGCACCAAATTTTACTTGCAACCCGCTCTTATCAAAATCCATTTTTTTCCTTCTATCGATTTTTTGAGCAAAAGAACTCAACTTTCCAAGAATAAACATTTAAGTATTATTCAACGGAAAGACCAAAAGTAATTCATATAATTTTTTAGGTAAATCAATTCGTGTTCATAATCATTTAATTCAATATTCTCTCCTAATTCGTAAGGCCATGGCATTATAGTGCTAGATGCTAGTTGATTAAAGACCTAATACATAATTAAATACCTTAACTTAGCCTCAATGGGCAACTAAATACTCAAACTTTGAGAATGCACATCTAGACATCTCAACTCGTTTCTACTATGTCTAGTCCACACCCAAAGCTGACATGACACATAAACTTTGGAGGTCTAAATGATCATTTTGTAAGTTGAAGTGTTCAACTGACACATTGTGGACACGTTGAGGTGTCTAGTTGTGCATTGTCAAAATTGGAGTGTTTAATTGTTAGTAGAGGTTAAGTGTAAGTATCTATCTACGTATTATTCCTGGATCAAATTATGGTAAAATATCCACAAGATGCCTATTGTATATATCAAACCAATGATACGAGTTATTGTTGTCACATAAATTTCTACTTTTAACCGTGTTTTAGCCTTCATGGGCATAAAATTTCAAATCCTCACCAAAAAGTTTGTAAAAAGTTTTCTGCAAACTTTTATCACTCAAGTAGTGACTCTCTACACTCGTGTATCACACAATTTGGCTTTTATCCTCAAAGAATCTCACCACTCTTGGCTTTTACCACTCACGGGCTGCTCCTCGAAGTTCTTCAATGAACAAACTCCTTGTGATTTGCTGAGTCGAGTGATGATCATCTGTCTTTAAGACAAGATTTCCTCGTATATCTCCTTTTACGTTATCGGACAATAGTCTCCTAAGATCCCATTTATTATTTGCATTCTTCATCGCTTCATAGAGTTTTCGTAACTAGGTGAAAGGTATCTTCATCTCTTTCTTTTAATCATTTATCTTCTTCCTTTCTTTTGGTATACATGGATGTATCTATAACCTCCAAAAGAAAGAGAGAAGCAAGGGTGAGAAACGAGTATTATTGGACTGTTGTGTAACTCAATAATTCTACTTTGAAATATAGGAGCTACTCCCAAGGGTGTGCTAAAGTTAATGAAAGTTGAAGGCTTGACCATCTATCATGTAAAAAGCCACTTGCAGGTTTGTTCTGCTCTTTGCATTCCAAAGTTTGATATTTCTACATATAGACATGCTGTATTATGTAACTGATGGTATTGTGATACAATTTCTTATAATGCAGAAATATCGAACAGCTAGATATAAACCAGAAGCATCAGAGGGTATGCAGCAATTTCTTTTTCCCTTGTGTACTTTCTTACACGTGTCTTAATTTTGTCTCCATTTTCGAATGTCATTTTATTAAAAAAAATCTAGTTTTAGGGCCAGTGTATGTTACTTGAGCCAGTAGATGTCTAATTTCTTTTTTAGTTTTTCGTAATAAAATTTTGTTTCTTCTTTTCTTATGAAGTGAAAATAGTGTTTTTTTCCCGTGTATGTTATTGTTTATGTTGTGTTGAGATATTGATTTTCATTTTCGTGCTATTTCAAATATCATCATTGAATCACAAGAGATTAATAAATTGTATATGTTGAATACATGGACACTCAATCTTGGTTTTTGCATAAAAGGTCGACAATTTATCCTTCGTATGGTGATTGTCTTTTGTGTGATATAGGAGCTTTTTTGGTTTTTGAATCATACTAAAAATACAAGCTATGGTACACATGCCCTCTCTTTGTATTCTCTCTAATAAATTGCATCTCTCTCTCGCACACACACACACTTTTCTCTTTTCCTCTAGTCTCCTTTATGCATCTAGCTAGTTAAGATCAGTTATTATTCCCTCTGTATTATAATATAAATCTGTATTTGTTTTCATCATCCCTTAGGCAACTACAACAACATACCCAGTGTAATCCCACAAAGTGGGGTCTGCGAGGGTGGTGTATACGCAGACGTTACCCCTACCTTAGGAGGTAGAGAGGCTGTCATCGTCCCTTAGGAAATTATATGAATAATATTAAACAAATAGTATATTGTTCCTCTTAACTCCATTGTATTATTAACTTTAAAACCAAACAGATGAATGTTTTCTACCTTTTCCTATACACGCACAAGATTCTCTCCATATGAAACCTAAGTTTATAGGTTTATGATACTTGGACATGAAAGTCACAGTGACAATATTGACCTTCTTGCTCAAATTCTCTCTCTCCCTCCCTCCTTGAAATTGGAGCTGAGATTTTAGGATTCATATTCAGTGTTTTCTTTGTATAATATGCTTATAGTTTGACTAAATGTTTCTCAATTTGTGCCAAACAAATCCGCTTTGTATGATAGTAGATTAACTGACCTAGATTTAACACACAACAGGGTATTTGTGACAAAGTAGAAGAGAAGACTATAATGAAGTTTCTAGGTTAGGAAGAGCGCTATAACTAAATGTATTTATAAAGTAGATGAATAAAAAGAAAAATTAAAGATGATAGATTATAGATTATAGGTTAGAGATATATTGCAGATACTAGATCGTGAATGGAATTATTAAAATGAAAGAGGAGAATGAGTTGAAAGAGAAGAATGAGCAGTAAAGTGCTTTTAAAAATGTGACAACTATTTACATATAGAAAATTTGACACAAGGTGAAGGAAGTAGGAAGAACAAAAAGTTGTCAAATTATTGAGATGGAAATTTTCTAGAAAGAAAAGAGGAGGAAGAGAAAAGTATAAAGAAGAGGATGGGGGCACCAAAAAATGAAATATAAGGCAAAATCTGATGATGTGGAGACTTTTATCTTTGCTGCTCAAGGATATACAAATATGTTGATTGCAATCCTATTTCGTTGTATCTATATTAGGTTCATTGGATAATTAAGCTAATGGCCCCAAGGGCTTTGGTCTAGTGTGGTCTAGTGGTGAGAGCACAACTTGTGATGTGTGCATTAGGCCCATGTCATGGGTTCAAATCCTGCTGCGGACAAAAACCTGATATTTAAGTGGAGAAGGGTAGAGGGGCGGGCCCATTATCCATTGAGTTTTGAATCTCAAAACAAAATTAAGCTAATGCTCTCCATTTTTGTTTTCTTAATTATTATAGGATACTTGCATTTGTACGGGATGGTTTTAAAGATGTTTTGTCTTCTTTTGGTGCTCAAGTATGTACACATCTGAATTCTTGACTAGGTTCTAAGCTGTGTGTTACTGTTCTTAAAATCAGGCCTTCTAGTCTATGGATAAATATGTGCATTAAGAATCATGAATCGTGGATATATATATATGTGTGTGTGTGTATATATGTATGTATGGTGATGTGGAATTTCACCATACCTCAGGAAATTACTTTTTTGAGACGTGTCATGGACATGAAATAATACTTCCGTGAAAAGTATAACATAGCAAACTGGTAAAATTTTGAGACTTTAACTGGAATTATCAAACTTCATACATGATTGTCTAGATCATCAAAGTCTGGTCAAAGTTTTGCACTATTCAAGTGGACAGAGGGGGATGCAGGATTCAAATTTTATGGGTTCAATCTTTACGGTTTTAGCATTGAACCCATTATATTTTTAAAATTATGGTCATATGTACAATTTGTTGCAATTTTAGTGAATTTTTACACAAAATTATGCTCTTTTCATCTGAACCCAGTGCCGTAACATTGGATCCGTCTCTGTAAGTGGAACAAGTAGATTTCATACACCACTGCCAAATCACACAATTTTCTATTTGTCCTGTTCTTTTTAGTAGCCAAATATTTGTCCGTAAAATATAAATTGTCTATTTTGACATGGTGATAAGAGATTTTTGGTGCTTGGAGAATGCTATTGTGGAATCCTCTATTTTGTCAGGATTTTATCTTTCTTTTTATTCCAATATAGCTGCTCCTGACCCATCATTGTCTTCTGATGATATTCTGCTTGCTGAAGTCCTTTTATTTCTTTTCCCTTCTAATTACAGGATCCTCTGAGAAGAAAGAGTCATCCATTGGCGATTTGTCAGCTCTGGACTTAAAAACGTTAGTAGCTGGGCCCACTGCTTATGTTTTCTTGCTTTGTATATGCATCATTTGGAATTTGGATAACATTTTATATTAACTTGTGCATAAACTAATGAGTGGATGAACTAATTTGAACGGCATATATTGGGGCATGATTTGTTTATTAGATGTTACTAGTTGATAGTGGACTTTGTTGTCAGTGTAGGTGTTTTTGCTATATGCCTATAGACTGAAAACATAAATTAGATATTGAGATATATTGACTCGAAGGTAAAGGTAAGGTCTGCGTACACTCTACCCTCCCCAGACCCCACTTGTGGGATTACACCGGGTATGTTGTTGTAGATTGGTGCCATGAAATTTAACCTTGCGTGAACTTATTTTGGGAAATGGAAATTTCATTAAAACGAAAAATGGTGAGAATGTTGGGGGAGTGAGACTTTGTTGAAGGATACTTGTTAAAATGGGTTTTATTCAAGTTATCAATCAATTGGAAGAAAGGAAAAAGGAAAATAGTGGAATAGTTAATTGGAGGCTTCTGATAAATGGAGGTGAGACGGGAATAATTATCTATGCACATGTTATGTGGAACACATAGTTTTAATAGAATGACAAGGAAAATATCATGTACTAATGTTGCTCGGACTCTCCAAAAATGTTGTTTCACCCATGTCGAATCCTCCCAGAAATACACTACTTTTGGAGGATTCGACATGCACCCCGTAGGCATTTTTGAAGAGTCCAAGCATCATTGTTAACTTTCGTGCTATCTTTGTTGTATGATGTGTTTGGATTGCAGGGGTATTGAGATTACTGAAGCGTTGCGGTTACAGATGGAAGTTCAGAAACAGCTGCATGAACAGCTTGAGGTATAAATTATTGCCTTAGCAACAGGAGCTTGTGATTCTAGCTTCAGTTTACATATCATAACTGCTTGCATTGCATCATATACAAGGAACTCTCTAATATGAGCATATATAAGACTCCTTGTCATGCATTGTTTTGTTAGAGATTGCTTTTGGCTGCTGCCTGCCTTTTTGGTATAAAATGGTTTCATGGCCTGGCTTTTTTGTTTTGCCCTTTCTGATCCCAGTCATTGTAGATTAGGGGTGTCAAATGGGCGTGTTACTTGTGGTTGGTGGAGAAAACTTGTTATTCCAAAAAAAATTGAATTTCCAAAACTGAAATTGACATTTACACCTACACTACCATGAAATTTTGACGTTGAAATCTATTGTGTATCGTGAGATGTTTACTAAAGAAAAATGAAAATTAGAAACCGATTTGGGGAAAAACACAAATTGATTGGGAAAACGGACTTTTTCGTAAAAATTGGTTGCGCCAATCCGCCTTGTGGCAGTTTGGGCCGGCCCCGTCTCGAAAAAATACCCAAAATTAAAAACAAATCGGGTAAAACGGACATCCGAGCACAGAGTTATGATCATTTAAAGTTTCACCAATTTACAACTACTTTCCCTCCCTACATTTTATGTCAATGCTTCTGTGATATGTTAATCAAGTTCATGCTGCATTCGACTTCCATAAAAGCTTCATAGATCGACTTCAATGGCTATGATTCAAGAGATAGTAATAGCCTAAAATAAAAAATAAGAATAATTATTTATTTAATTCGGGTTTTTCGGTTCGGTTCGTATCCAAAATTAAAAAACCAAACCGAATCACTAAATCCTGATTCGGTTTTTCAAAAAATCATTTTTTTTTAAAAAAAACCGAGAAAAAACCGAACCGAATTTCGGTTCGGTTCGGTTTTTTCGGTTGTCCGGGTTTTTTGCCCACCCAACCTGTGCGTATAATCTACAACTAAGCAGTTGATCCGGATTTCCCCTCTTTGATTGTCGTTGAGATATCGTCGATCTTGAGTATCTCACTGTTTAGTTTTGGCTTACCATCCATTCTATCATGGATAAGAACATTATGCAGCTCTCTAATGCTGACAGATAAATGAATCGGCAGCTTGTCCAATCTAAGGAAACTTGCATGGTATTGTATCTAATGCTTGACTTATGTGATCGCGACCTTTCACAGATCCAAAGAAATCTGCAGCTGCGAATAGAAGAACAAGGGCGGACCCTCCAAATGATGTTTGAGAAGCAATGCAAGTCGATGCCCGGTATTGACTTGGCAAACGGCTCATCATCCATGACAGAGGATGCAGTTCAAAGTTCCTCGAACAAAAATGATCCAGGAGTGTCACAGGGCGATAATCTCGAAGCAGGAAATTATACGACTCAAAAGGTGGGGGAGAAGCAGAAAGAGCAAGAAAGAGAAGATCTTGGAAATCCTGAGACAAACGTTACCAGCTCATCAAATTCGCCACCGTTAAAGCGTGCTAAAGTCAATGAATAAGCTTCTGCGGTTCACAAACCTTTTGGTAGGATATTAAGTTCTATTTGATGCTGGGAACATCAAAACCTTTGAGTAGACCAGCTTTAACACTTTTGGTATCCCTTCCATAGATTATTCAGATGCGCAATGGATTGTCCTCTATTTCAATATACATGATAAAGAAGTGTTAGGATTATACTTTGGTATTGTTAATATTATATGGCTTTTTGGAGCTACTCTTGGGATCCACTCTTTTTCCCATTCAAAGATCAGCCCCCTGGCTCTGTGTTTTCACATCGACAATTATTTGAAGATGAAGAAATGTCAAAGGGACTTCTTACTAATGAGAAACAATAGATGGACCTAGAAGCTGCATTTGTAGCACTCCTAATGTCTATTTGTTAATTATTCTTTAAGCTTAGTAAGATTATGCACCTGTCTCCCAGCAGGGGCAAAAAATAGTACTCTTTTGGTGGGCAGAATTATCCAGAATTTGTACTCGTGAAATTTTCTGAAAAATACTTTCCAAAATAAACTTTATTTCATTATCCAATACTCTTTAGAAACTATTTGAAATGAACTATTGGAAAAAAGGATAAGCGGAGAAAGTATCTGAAAAATATTATACTACAACACACCTAATCTCTCTACTTTTTTCTCAAATTTCCCCGTTCTTCTCTTTCCACAAAAACCATTCCAAATCTCCTATCTTTATCTTCTTTTTTTTGGGGTGGACACTATTATGTAAAAAAATTCTCTTCCTAAAAAAAGAATATCGTCTCTCTATCTATCAGGGTATCCCGCTTTAGGCTGATAAATGTTGGAAGTAAAACTTGAGTCTAATACTTTTTATTTGTATTTACATAATATTGACATAAAATGAATTTATATGGAGTAATATGGTTATAAGATTTATATAGCACTCCAACTTGTTTGGGACCGAAGCATTGTAATTGTTAAACTTGAGTTTTCTCTGTGATCCTGAACCAAAAGATAGGAAAAGCCATGGAACTGCCAGACTGCATACCTTGCAACAAGTTTGGAAGTTGGCAATTTCCTACAGTAATCTTCTTCTTTATATAGCACTCCAACTTGTGTTGGATTTGGACAAATATCAGTCTGTCTCAATAGTCTCATTTCAACTATTATTATGCATTTTATTGTCTTGAAGTTTTTCAACTTTCTTTTGTTCTGGTTGCAAAAGAATGTGCTCACAACCAAAGAAAAACGACAATTGATCAACTATAGAAGTCTATAACTCAACAACTATGCCTCGATCCCAAACAAATTCAAATCTCTGCTACATGAATCCTCATTCACCATGTGACTTCATTTAAACTCATCACAAGCTACGTAAGTTTTAAACTTCATTTATGTAACTTCAGGGTTTCAAATATTCATCTATTTGTCACAAAGCTGTTGCTAGTATACCATTTCATTACAGCTTTCCTTTGAAGTACACGACTAATATTTACTTCAATGACTACTTTTGGTTTTGGTACTTGCTCTAGGAAGTAAAATCTTGGACTTCTGAATTCACTATATTGATGTGATGCAGAAAGTTTACAAAGCCTCAGACAAACAAGACTCTTTGCTCTCATGACCCATCTATCAAATGAATAAAGATACTTAGCATAATCATTCCTAATACAACAGTAAACCTTGCAGAGTATCCGTTTATTGACAGAAAGGCACCAATTTACATGTAGCAATAGACTCCAGAATCCATGAATGCTGAATGACCTGACAACCAATTGGCTTGGCCAATTCCTCAGCCTTCGCTAGTCGATGCAGCAAAATGTTACTTTCTTCCCCGAATGCACAACCGCGTGGAGGATCGCTGTTGTAAACAACTAGACAAGCTGAGTTAGTTGCTTGTGCAGCACCAGTTTGGCAAATCAACTGTTCCATAGTGTGAACGATGGAACCTCCAGCCTTTTCAACTAGATCTAACAGGTCATTTTTGTAAGCTGGGACATAATCTCCACTCAAATAAAACTTGATACCATCAAAAAGCTTAGGTGCCTGCATAAGAAACGAGTAAACTTTTTAATGTACAACCAAACAATTATGCCTCAATCCTAAATAAGCTGGGGTCGACTATATATGAATCTTCACTTCTTCATTTAAGCTAATTTCATATCATTATACTAAATAAAATAAAAGTGAAAACAAGGGATTAGTTGCTCGACTCCAGTCCATAATTATTGATGTTTTAGGCTTAGGCACATGGATAAAGGAATTCACTTGCTCCTAAAAATTAAAGAGAGGTTTTGACTAAAATATTCTTAACTATGATTTTTTTTCTTTTTAGGTTGACATAATTATCATACGGATTATGAATGTGTCAAGGGAAAATTTGGAAAAAAGATATAAATACCTTCTTGATTTTGTGAAACATCAATCATTTTATACCAACTTTTAGAGGCTAAAACATCAATTATTTTGGACGGGTGAGAAAAGTAGGTAGTATCACCTATATAGATCTTTTTCTTCCATTGTGTCCTGTCTTTAGCTAAGTATGCATTAACACTAACACTAAGGATATATAGGTCTTTCGACAAACCTTTTTACTGTGCTATCTAGGAGAAAAATAAATACTTACACCGGATGAAGCTCTAAGTCTACCAGATTTGGGACCACCAATGCAGCCATGATTGTCCAGGCTAACTTCATAAGGTTCTTCATTCACATGACAATTTTTTTGAATGCAGGCTTTTATCCCTGCAAATAAGCAAAGTTGTATTAGCATCATGAAAATTGAGCTAGTTGTCAATTGTTTAAGTATACTATCTTTGTCTTGTCTCTGTTCATGTGGATAATAACAGAAGGTTACAGAATTACTTAAGCTTATTATTTATCTTGCTAACCATGTAACAAAACAGAATCTAAAGAAAATAACCACCTCACTGTCAAGAACAGAGAAAAACAAGAGAGAAATTGAAGAATAACTATCTCAATTTTATCTAATACATCATACTACATAGGTATTTATACACAAGAGGAGTAAGAGATAAAAGTCAGAAAATATCCTACACTTAATGTAAATCCTACTAAATATTCTACGTAATATTCTATAGTTAATGCTACACAATATTCTACAATAAATATAAAATATCTCTTAAGTATATTTTCATATATCTAGAGTATCTCTATTTATGTTTCCAATATTCACAATATCATGTCCATCATGCTAACATCCCCCTTCAAATTGATGCTGGTGAATCAAGAAGCATCAATTTGCCTACTAGAAAGTGATGATGTTGCCGTGTCATGGATTTTGTGAACACATCAGCTATCTGAAGATCACTAGACACATGTGGAAGAGTAATGACTCCCTTATCTACAACTTCCTGGATATAATGACAGTCAACCTCGATGTGTTTAGTCCTTTCATGATAAACCGGGTTTATGGCAATTTGAATGGCACTTGTGTTGTAAGTGTGGAGAGGAGTAGGATTAGATTGAGGAAATCCAATCTTTGTAAGTAGACCCCGAAGCCAAACAATCTCAAAGCAAGCAGTAGACATGGCTCGATATTCAGACTGTTGAAGATTTCGAAACGCGAGCTTGCTTCTTGCTCTTCCAAGATATCAAGGAATCCCCAAGAAACATGCACCAACCTGTGATGGAACGGCGAGTATCAGGACATCCAGCCCAATCAGAATCACTAAATGCATCAAGCCGAATTGGAGAACCACTAGGAAAGAATAATCCAAAAATAGATGTGCCGAAGAGATATCGAATGATGCGACGAATAGCCACCAAATGTAGATGACGGGGAGCCTGCATAAATTAACTCACTTGTTGAACTGCAAAAGAGATATCATGCCGAGTAATAGTAAGATAATTTAGACTCCCAACTAATTGTTGAAATAAATTTGGATCAGGAAGAAGATCTCCTTCCTCACGCCGATACTTTACATTCAATTCCAATGGAGTATCTACAGAGGAAGATTTTTGAAGACCAGCCAAAGCAATCAAATCCTGAGTACATTTGTGCTGGTTTAAGAATACACCTAAAGAATCATAATGAACTTCCAACCCCAAAAAGTATGTAAGAGTACCAAGATCTTTCATATGAAAAGAATCCTTAAGCTGCTGCTGGAGGCTAGTGATTAATAAAGAATCAGTTCCTATAATAATAATGTCATCTACATATACCAAAAGAAGAACACAACCTGTAGATGTTTTACGAAGAAACAAAGATGAGTCATATTTGCTCTGCTCAAAAGAGAATTGAAGCAAAGTAGACCGAAACTTGTCAAACCAAGCTCTGAGAGCTTGTTTTAATCATACAAATACCACTTCAACTTGCATACATCTGATGTAGGTGATGAGAACAAACCAGTTGGAGGTTTCATACAAATATCTTCTTTGAGATCACCATGGAGAAAAGCATTTTTCACATCCATTTGATGAAAAGGTCAGTTTTGTGAAACAACAATGGCGATAATAGTTCGCACCCTAGTCATTTTTGCTACTAGTGCAAACGTCTCCTCATAGTCCACACCATACTCATGTATGTTACCAAGGGCAACCGATCGAGATTTATACCGATCAAGAGTTCCATCAGAATGAAGTTTAATGGAATAGACACATTTACATCCAATTGGGCGGACATTTGAGGGACATGAAACAATGTCCCATGTGTCATTTTCTTTAAAAGCCAAAAGTTCTTCCTCAATTGCTTTCTGCCAACATTCATACTTGGAAGCTTGAGTAATGGTTGGAACAGAAATGGTGGATAAAGTAGAAGAAAAATCATACCAATTAGGAGTACGAGATACTCTGGTAGATCACCGAGTGGGCTCAAGAGGAGCAGAAGAAATCTCAGGTTCTGGTTGTGAAGCAGTCTCAGGTGGCGGATCAGTTTCGGGATGGGGTAAAGTTGGACGACGTCGTTCATACACAAATCCAGGTTTGAACCTCTCAGAAGAAGATGACAAATCCTCAAAAGTAGGAAAAAGAGGAGAAACAGAAGATGACTCAACATGAGTAGGAAAGAAATACTGATTCTCAAAGAAAACGACATTTCGAGAAACACGAAACTTGTTAGAACTTGGATCATAACAAATAAAACCTTTATGTGAAGTACTATAACCCATAAAAGCACATTTAGTAGATTGAGTAGAAAGTTTATTGCGTTGAGAGGAGGTAGATGCACAAAACAAACACAACCAAATGTATGAAAATTATGATAGCTTGGATTTTGGTGATAAAGACTAATATGGATACTCAAGATTTAACCTTTTAGATGGAAGTCTATTAATTAAATAGACAGCAATAGACAAAGCTTCTACCCAGTATTTAGATGGGACAGAGGACTCAATCAATAAAGTACGAGTGACATCTAAAAGATGACGATTTTTATGCTCAACAACCCCATTTTGTTGTGGCGTATATGGGCATGAGCGTTGCGAGACGATTACTTTCTAAAATAAAAAATTATTGAATTCATGAGACATATATTCTCCACCAGAATCAGATCTTAATATTTTGATACAAGTAGAAAATTGAGTCTCAATGTAAGCCAAAAATGTCTTGAATATGGAAAATACCTCAGATTTGGAACGGAGAAAATACACACATATAAACCGACTATAATCATCAATGAATGTCACACAGTACTTGAAATGAGCATGAGAAATAACTGGTGAAATACCCCAAACATCACTATGAATGACATCAAAATATTTTGCAGCACGACTACCAATATTAGGAAAAGGAAGAGTTTTACTTTTGCCTAATTTACAAGTAGAACAATCCAAGGAAGCAACTGAAAATTGATTTTTATTTCCTAATAAACCGAAATTCGATAAATGAGACAACACAATAGAATTTGAATGTCCTAAACGCTTATGCCAAACCTCAGTCTTACTAGTTGTAGACAAACAAGCAAAAGAAAGAACACGGGGAATGGAAAAGTGTATAGGAAATAATCTTCCAACTTTAGGCCCCTTCGCGGTTATCGTCCCCGACACCTGATCCTGCACAAGAAAACCATTACGAGAAAAATTCACATCACAATTGTTATTCACCAATTGACCAACTGAAATAAGACTAGTAGAGAGCTTAGGTGATACAAAAATATTTTTGAAAGTTCGAGTAATATCCCCAACCTTGGTAATGGGTAAATTACTACCATTGACAACCTGAATTTGTGAGGGACCTTGATACTCACGAACATTTTTTTAGCATACTAGTTGAGTTGGTCATATGATTGGAAGCGCCAGAATCAACAAGCCAAAAATTAGATGTAATATCATTACCTTGTAGCCCCGAAGCTGAAAAGGCTGACACGATCATTTGTTGTACCATTTTAGGAGTAAGAACTTGTCCTGCTGAAGATGAGTTATCAGTAGTGAAATCTTTTATCTCAGCTTGAAAAGCATTGAACATACGGTTTTGAAGGCGCGTGGGACACGCTTTGATCATGTGTCCTTGTTGTTTACAATAATTACAGAACTTCTTGCCACAATTGCTAGCAATATGACCATATTCCTTGCAACTGTAGCATTGAGTTCTAGTCATATCTCTGCCCTTTCCTTTTCCTTGAGCAGCAAATGCAACAGTGACAACTTTTCTTGTTTGAAAGTGTTTTGTGTAACAAGATGCTGCTCTTCACAAAGTAATTCCCTAAAACAAACATCCAAGGAGGGAGACGGGTGACGATTCATCAAGTTAGAGCGAACACTCTCAAACTCAGATTGTAATTTCATCAAAAATTGGTCTCGCTTGCTCTACTCATGAACTGCTTGAATTACAGAGAGAGATTCGACATGTATTTTAGCATAAATAATATCAGTAAATTCAGCCCATAAGTTCTGAAATCCAGAAAAATAATCCTGAACAAAGATATAAATGACACAAGTTAACATAGTTCACTACATCGTCTGATGGTCGTGAACTCCACTTTACATATTGAGGTGCCCAGTTCGGAACTCGCTACCTACGCGCTTTATATGGATTTTTTTTTAAATGCCAAGCAATGCAGCAACAGGGATTCAAACACATGTCGTCATACTTGAGCAAAGGAACTAAGCAGCAAGTTCGACCAGTGTCCCTGGTAGGCTTTTGTGTTTTAGGGTGCCTAATGAAATATATGATCGTTTCTCAAGGCATATATATATATATATATATATATATATGGAAATTTTTCCGAAGCTACCAGGGTCCGGTTCACCCTTGGATGTGGGTCGGCCTCCGGGTAGAAGGACAGACCTATTATCCACCGAGTTTCTAACCGTGCCCCATTGGCACTCGAAGATTTCTCGGCTATACGGAAAAAATGAAACGATTAGTTTTTGTAGTTTACTCTGCAACTATTGATTTGTAATCTTGGATTTGCACTATGCAATCCCGCTTAGCTATTCTTTTTCTGAAAAAAAGGAAAATATATTTTTCTGGAGATTGCAAATTCTGATTTGTTTGTTCTCCTCTAATTGGGTTAAATAGTGAAGAAGAGGCCAAGAAGAAGATATACATGGATTTAAAACTAGCCCTGATTGAGTTGTTGTTAGATCACAATTATTTGTCATTGTTTTAACCAGAGGTGGCAAAATTAGCCCATGAAAACAAGACCCGCGCAACCCGTCCATTTTTACCCACCCATTGCAGCCCATCTAAAACTTGGGTTGATATGTAGCCAAATTGACCCATGAGATACCTTATCAAAATATTTTTAAAACACAAATTTTTGGGTATATTATATATAGCAATAATAAAGAAAAAAAAAGTTTTATTAGGTACTTAAACAATTAAAGAAATTATGAATTAGTACAATTGGGTGGATTGGGTTATGACCTGCTTTTGAGCCCGTATTAATTCAATCCGTTTCAGCCCAAGTAACTTTAGGACGGGTCATTGACTCATCCATTTATTAACTCAACCATTTAAACACGCCCAAATTCAGCACAATCGTGATTTGACACCCCTAATTTTAACTTCTAATCTATTCCAATGGTTCAGACTCTTGTCTCCAAGGGTGTAATCCTTCTTAACTGAACTCTCTTGGAAATCATTGAGTACTTGGACAATGATGTACTCCGTTATTGCTAGTAAAATTAGCTCAGAAGCCTCAGATTTACTAACCATCGAGGAGAAGAAACACCTCAGCATTTGAGTAGCAATATTTAACTGTTTATCCACATCGTACTATACTTATTTCGAGAAGCATCATCGTGATGGACCTTTAATAGGAGGGAACTACTACACAGTTTGGTCGTTAGTGTTTTATAACGGTAATATGAAGTGTTTGAACCGCTTTGATCTGGTTGTACAGCTCTACCGGACCCACCCCCGGTCCGTTTGAAAGCCTCACTCCCTCCCTCGATTGGTCCAACCTTCTCTATCAGCTTGGTCCGGTAGAGGATCATGCTAGGGTCAGATGGCTTATCCCGTCCTACATATGTGTATGTCCAACAGCTTCCTTTGATTACGCTGAACTGTCAACAGTATCTTCATTGACCTTTACGTAGAAAATGCTTGCATTTCATTTGTTTGTTTTTCCTCATTTTCAGTTCTTACTATTTTGTCCTAAGATTTGATGATCTATAAACAAATATTATTTTGGCATTATGTTAGCCATCATGAATACCAGTCCGTATCTCGTCGCATATATGCGTTTAGGAGATCCTTTTGTCTATGATTAATCAATGAATCAACTATACCTCAATCATTTTTTTCTGTGTTATGGTCACATGTTTGTAGCACATCTGGTTCTTTTCGGGAGTATTTTGGCATATGACCCAACAATTAAGAGTACTAGACATGGTTTCTTGAAATTGAAACAAGGACTTTGAACATAGTAATATGTTCCGATATTTGCATTCCTAACATCTTTTCTAATCTGATGAGCTATTTGTGAATGGAGAGATAGTTCAAAGGTCACCTGAAAGACAAAGGAGAGTGGAGCCAGTGCCACAGAAAGCTCAAGACAGACCTAGATATAATGACAAAACACGTTATGTGAGGCGCCGGGAAAACATGCGATGAATACTGACCTCAGTGGGATATACTACAACAACAACTACGCCTCAATCTCAAGCATGATGGGGCTCGATGTTCTAGTCGGGGGAAAAAGATCCTGTTGTGAAAAGAGAATGTATTGGTTGTTCTATTTCCTCATGGTTTGAGTTAATGGAACATTTGATGATTTAGTTGCAACTCTTGAGAAAATTAGGCACTTGATAGTCCGTATGTCTCATGCAAGTTCATTCATCTGTAAAGTTATTAGTCTTCTTTGTTTGTATTCTGATATAGTTAATTAAAGGTTCACCTCCTCTCCTCTTTCTGAACCAAAATGGCTAGGTCACATATGTCAAAAACAGGATACACCGAACGTCTACAAAATGCCAGTACCATGCAGTTTCTTCGAAGCCAACATGATGGGAAAAAAAGGGCAGTCCGGTGCACTAAGCTCCCGCTATGCGCGAAATCCGGGGAAGGGCCAGACCACAAGGGGTCTATTGTGCTCTTTGGTAAATCATGAATGTTAGTGGCTATGAGAAATATAGAACCATAACGCTATCCAAAATAGCGAAGGGTGCTTGATAATGTTCTGTTTTTAGAGCTTGCGAACACTAGAGCTAGTGAAACGAAAAGGTATTAAATAAACTATTTCCCTTCCTTGTGAGTATGGCATGATGAGTTCAAGTTATGACAACTCTGGATGAAACGAGAATAACGGAGAAGGAATTTAGCTAGGATCCAAAAGCGCAATCTCTTTTGGGGACAATATAACTCTGATCTCTACTGTAGGTGCTAAAGAAGAACGAGAAGATGCCCACTCTAACAATGATTCTTGATACTGTGACACAAACAGTAGTGTGTTGTATTCAGGACTATATTGAAAGTGTACTTGTTCCACCAATTTGACTCGACGAATTCCTTGAATATCCAAGATATGCATTGGCTTAGCTAGATTCAGTGGTTGACTAGATGATTTTGTTGCTGCTGTTAAGAAATATCCACGTCTATTGGCAGGAAACAGAAATTATTCACTCTATTTGTCCATCTACCCAAACATTGGCATGCAATTCACTCTATTTGTCCATCTACCCAAACATTGGTATGCATAGTTGTCTGATACTTTGTGTTGGTGGGAGGTAACAAGTACCCGGCGAAATAGTCAAATTGCTCGAGTTGGTTTATACACCAGCATTATAAAAAAACTAGCTTCTGTAATATTAGTGGTGCCTCTTTCATAATTAGCACTTGTGCTTGTGAGAGGTAACAAATACCAAACATGATAATCAACGTGTCTGCAAGTTGATCCGAATACAACTATTATAAGAAAAATAGTTGCACCTCCTTGTCCTTCCCCTGAGAATCTTTGAGCTACACAAATACCCAGATCACACTTGTATATTCACAGCTTACAAAATACATCACACAAGAAGAATCAGCACATCTATATAAGGACAAGGCCGACTGATTCTGTAAGCAGAGCATTGAAACATGTTGAGTACCTTGACAGGATAGATTTCAACAGAAAACTGAAGAGTAACAACATCAAGTAATTGAGTTCAGTAGTTCCTCATATAAAATTATTGACTTTAGAGATATAAATGTGGAGAAGACAAAATTGTTTCAAACACCGACAAAACTGGAAGCCCCCCTAATTTCAAAGAGAGGAGGATGGGTTATTCACATTTCATTTGATGTTCAGAGGCGAATCGAAAATTAAGCAGTGGGAATTCTAAAGATTCCTCGGGGGAAAAAAGATAAACTTTATGTATCATAAACTTGTGAGTTTCAGGACTACCTGTACATCCAAAGGCAAGAAAATTTTGTATAAGACCATGTACTAGAGGAAGTCAGTAAGAGCCTAACGTTCGGACTCTATCTTCCTCCCCTCTTATTAGATCTATGAAAGAATAAACTTCCTCTTTTGACCAAAATCTCTCCATTCTAAATCATTTGGAAGCATCCAAACTTGAGCGCCAGAAACATGCTCAAGAAATACAAGCAAAATCACTTATCTTTCCCTCGTGTCATTAAACGACAAGATCTTAGCTATGTACAAACAGGTAGTCATCTAAAGGGTTCAATAGGCTCAGTCTCCTTCAGTGAAAAAGCCGCTTGAAAGCATTCATCTGCCTCCATTGCTGAACCTTCCTCTTTGTAAATCAGGCCAAGATTATGCCATGCAGAAGCATTCATCCGATCAAGTCGCAGTGCTTCTCTCAGATAAGTTCTAACATTTGCAGGAGAATGGTTACCTATCTGCCTAAGTACCATTGCGGTTGATATTAGACTTGGCACGTGAGATGGATCAACAGACAGAGCGTTTGTGTAATCTGTTAGCGCAGCTTTGTAAAGGCCCTTCGACTGATGAAGCGAACCTGCGCAACATACTCCATTATCAAAACGGCATGCTATTTGACACAAAGAACTACATATAAAGTTGCAGAAGCATGTTCATCATGTACAACATAGAGTAAACATTATAATTTGTTGCCCAAAAACATTGTAAAAGTTTTGAGTACATGGTAGGAACTAGAATTTGGAAGGTTTTTTTTTTTGGAGAAAGAGGAACTAGAGTTGGAAGATGGTTGACCTTCTAGATACTAAGGAGGGAGTAAGTACACTATAAAGCCCGGGGCGGAGCAATATCTTCGGCTACGGGTTTGGCAGAACCCAGTAGCTTTGACTCAAACTTTGATTTTGTGTTTAAAAATCCACTTAATTATATAAATAATGTATCAAGAACCCAGTAAAATGTGTTTTCTAGAATCCAGAACCCATAAACTCAAAATCCTAGCTCCACCTCTGATAAAGCCGGTAGCTAACCCACATGAGAAGAATGGATCACTATATAAAGATAACCTTGTAACTTCAAAGATGACTCCTGATGTCTGAAGAAAGAACTAATCACGAAGAAAAAATTGGTGAAGAGCACTGTAAGAATGCTGGAGAACACGTCGATTCATCCTCCAACACTCATAACTAGGGGTGATGGGTGACATGGAAGAAACTAATCCGATATTCTACTGACACTTCTGCAAGGATTCAGAGATCTGGTGTAGATTATCTGACAGTAACAACGAAAAATGAGCACAACTAATAGACCGATTAGCCACATAGAGAAAAAATTGAGCCAATACAAAGAGTCACTTGCTCGGCATTTGGTTTGACAAGGTCCTATGGAATTATATGAGTTACTAATAACAGTGATGGAGACAACATTTTTCACTAAGGAAATTCAAATATAAAGAAGTAAACACAAGAAGAAGCCAAGGAGACTCATTATCTATTATACATCCATAAAATAATTTTAACCTTGTATATACAGTTTAGTTCTCTGGCGAAGGGGATTCAGATGAACCCTATTGCACTCCCCTGGCTCCGACCCTAATTACTATCACTACTAGATTATATTAGTTTAATAGGGAACAAATAAAAACCACAGGGTTAATTTAATTCCTAGAATGTTAGTGGTACGGGAATACAATACTGCTAGAGCTATTGCAAAACTCTGAGACATTTAAAATTTTCCAGGACACCACTAATAAAATTCAAAGCCTACGGGATCACAAAGATAAAACTATCATATCTCCCACGTTGTTTTCTCCCTTGCTTTCACATTTAGGAAAGGGAGAATAGTACTTTTAGTCCTTCAGTTATTAATAAATTTTGATTTTGGTCCCTGTGATATAACTCATCACAATTAACCTTCAATTAATTAAAATGTGTGCATTTGGTCCTTTTATAGGGGAAATAAGTTATATTTTGCCTACTTTTAGACGTATATTACCCTCAAATACGGAATAGCAGTACAATTTTAACATAACACATGAGTAATTAAACGGTAGTACGGTTAATAAATATGAAAGTTTGTGAATATTCATAAGCAAAGGGATCAAAAGTACACATCTCAGATAATTGAAGGTTAAATGTGCATAATCAGATATTATAAGGACTAGAATTAAAATTTACGAATAATTGAGGGACCAAAATACTATTAACTTTAAGAAATAGTCAAATTGACTCCATATTGCATACAAACTGTAATAACCTTTTAGCTTGCTTTCTCACGAATATTAAAGAAACAAAAAATGTAGCATCAGAGATACACGTGAACATGTTAGGATAGTAAGCACTAAGCAGTGCATGAGAAGATAATGAGTGTGAAATATATCTACCAGCAATATACAATCTCGAAGCAGAATAGCAACTAATGGCCTCGGATTTGGAAAGACAGCTCTCTGCATCTTGCCACCGAGACAATTTAATGTAGAAGGAAGAAAGATCATGCCAGGTTTCCAGCTCCATAGTTCTATTGTAGTCTCTTTCCTTCTGTTAAATAAATGAACATCAAACGTTATAACTTCTTCCTTTCCAAAATAAACATAATAACAACGGAAAAAGATTTGTAAGAAGGAAGGGTAATTGAGTCAAAGCTGCAAGACTTGGTTTCACATTAAAAGAGAAAAAAGATGAACATGGAAGAGGAGGATTAACATCTGCTTAACTAAAAAAGGGAGAATAACATTTTTGGTCCCTCAATTATTGCTAAATTCTGATTTTGGTCCTTGTGAAATATGACTGAATACATTTAACCTTCAATTAATTAAAATGTGTGCTTTTGGTCCCTTTATGTAGGAAATATATTATTTTTAGACTACATGTAGAAGTATATTACCCTCAAGTATAGAGTAACACTACAAGTTTAACATATCACATGGATAATTAAATGGTGAAACAGTTAATAATTCTGAAAATTTGTGAATATTCATTGGCAAAGGTATCAAAAGTGCATGTTCGAAGTAATTGAAGGTTAAATGTGCTATCTGAACCGGCTGCTATTATTCAACAAATTACGGACTGGCTGAAAGACTGTTCTCAGCTTCTTGACATCAGATCATCTTGGGCGTTTACTGATTCTATTCTTCTGGATGCGCTCTACATTCATCAAGATCGTAAACTCGCAATTGACTCCAAAATCATTGTTGATTGCTTCAATGAAAATAAAGAAGCCCCTAAAATTACGAATTTACAAATTAACTGGGGGACCAAAAACGTCATTGATAAAGTTTTAAGCAAGTTTGGCTTTTCAGGTAGCATGATCTCTTTCTTATCAATCTCTTTGCAAACCTCATCGTCAACGACTGGGTTAATAAATTATATAGAACTCCATGATAGTGGATGAAATAACTTGCAAGCAAGAGCTAATCAGTCGAATGTTCAAGTTAGTGTACCAACTTCAAATAATGAAGCATACTTACCTTGAGATTTTCCTCCACTCCAAAGCTTTTTCTTTGGACCTGAAGAACACCAAGAAGCTGACCATATGTTCCTATAGCATTTTTTAGTTGGCCTTGTGCAATTTGGAGCTTAGCTTTGGTCCTCAACAATTCTCCATGATCCCACTTTCCGCTCTGATCTACAGCTGCATCAATGATTGTTTCAGCTTCCGGAAACTGTTTTTGAGCCGATAATACCCGAGCCAGCAGCATCCATCCCTTCAAAGTAGACCAACCTTCCAATTCGAGAAAGCAATTCGCATAACGGAGCGCAATATCCAACTTCCTTTGCTCTGCATTTTCTAAACAAAGATGGTAAATGACATCGGGGTCGTTCATCTTTGTCAGTCTCCCAGCAGATTCCAAGGATTGAAGTGCCTCTGATTGCATCCTAATCCTCTCGGAATCTGTCACCGCTGCTCTAGACTGTGCTGAAAGTGAAAGACCTAAGACGTAGTTTGCAACACCCATCAACTGACCGCAACTTCCTCGCAAGCTTTCAATAGCTCTGCGAGCGAAACTTATGCCGTCTCCGGAACATTCTAAGCTTTCAGCACAGACTCTTGAAGCCAGTAACAAACCTGCAAAGGTGGCAAAATCAGCCCATGAAAACAGGACCCCCCAACCCGCCCAAGTTTGGGCTGGTCATTGACCTGCCCATTTATTAGCTCAACTCAACCCATTTTAGCCCATCAAAAGATTGGGCTGATATATAGCCCAAGTTGACCCATGAGATAACTTGTCAAATATATTCAAAAAACATTTTTTTATTTGACTTACAAATATATAGTCATAATAAAGAAAAACAATTAGTTTTATTAGGTAACAAAAAGCTATAAAAGAACAAACAAAGAAATGAAAACTTGATAAGAATTGGGCGAATTGTGTTATGACCGGCTTTTAAGCCTATTTCAGCCCAACCTATTTCAGCCCATTTGACACCCCTACAAACCTGGAACACAAGTGGGATCCTCGGTAGTACTCAATAGTTTCCGCAACAAGTTCAAGGCGGTGAAGTTATCTCTTTCTCCGTAATAACAGAGAGCTAAGATATGATACCTTTCACGCCGATCAATATTCCTAGGAAGCAACTCTTCTACTTGGTTAGCCAGAGCCCGTAGGCCACCTGAGATAGACAATGCATATGAGAGATGGTCAAGAATCGACGGGTCCCACTCTATAATTTTTAGAGTAACCTTTCTCAATAAAATCATCAAGAGAAGAATGGCCTCTTCGGTATTGGTTTTGGGGACAAATGAACTGTTCATTTGGAATCTGAGACTAGGGGGATAGTATTCATTTCCACTATATAGAAGAAAAATGGCAAACTCTTTTTGAATCTTTGCATTAGTTTGGACATAAAGATTCCACTGACGAAGAAGAGCTCGGCGGTATGACATAATTGCTTCCTTTGGAGCATCTGCAAGTATCCATAATTGTGGAAGAAGCTCGACAGTCTTGCTGAGAGTCTCCTGCAATTTACAATCAGCACCAAAGTTTTCAGGCAAGCCTTCTGGTAACGAAGATTCAACAATGTCCAGAATAACAGTGCATGATTGAGCAGCTTCTGCAATATTTGGAGAATGCATCAGATAAAGATGTTTGAATACTTGCAGTTTCTGAGCTTTCAGGTTCATGTAATTCCTTATGTTTTGTGTACACAACCACAGACATTGGCATAATAAAAAATGTATAAAAGCTGCCTCAGGAGAGATGTATGCTCGTAAGTAGGGGTGACAAAATTATCCCATGAAAACATGACCCGCCCAACCCGTAATGACCCACCCACTTATTAGCTCAGTCCATCTTAGTACAACCCATTTCAGCCCATCCAAATATTGGGCTGATATGTAAGCCAGGTTGGGCTGATATGTCTCCCAAACTGACCCATAGAAACCTTGTCAATATATTTTCAAAAAGACATTTTTATTAGTTATGTTATATATAGTAATAATAAAGAAAAAAGATAGTTTTATTAGGTACTTAAAAATTATAAAAGAATAAACGAAGAAATTAAAACTTAGTAAGAATTGAACGGGTCGAGTTATGACCCACTTTTTAGCCCATTTTAGCCCAAGTAATGACCCACCCATTTATTAACTCAGCTCAATTTTACCCCCCCCCCCCCTCAAGTCTAGCCTAACCCGCCCATTTGACACCCCTACATCTTGTAAGGTTTCTCAGAAGCAAGGAAAACCTATTCTCATACTACCTACAAGTGAGATATCTAACTAAAATGCCAGATTATGAATTTAACCAGATTATTTTGGAGAAATTAACACGTGATTTAAAAGAATAAATAAGACCAAACAGTG
The DNA here is from genome assembly GCA_034509755.1 of Anisodus tanguticus. NCBI lineage: Eukaryota > Viridiplantae > Streptophyta > Magnoliopsida > Solanales > Solanaceae > Anisodus > Anisodus tanguticus. Next base: position 47,176,020 of record CM067554.1, on the reverse strand, counting down.
AACTTAACAAACACTAGCAATCAACAAAAACAGAAAATAATTCACATTGTCCCATGGAAGGCCCCGAGGATGGATACATTAATGTAAGAGAGCCAGTTCAAACCTTCACAGATTACAACAGAACTCTTACATATAAGAACGTTTGCAAGGAAACCTGATTGATAACATAACACAATAACTTCAGCATACCGAACAAAGTTTTCCCAACTGAAAATGAATGTCAAATTGAACCACGTAAACAAACATATTACACCAACAACTACTACTCCTCAATGCCAAGCTTGTTGGGTTCGGCTATATGAATTGTCATAATTCATTTTGCTCTATTTGGATTTTGGACCCATGTAAGAAATACTCCCTCGGTCCCAATGTATGTGCAAGTGTTTGATTGGGCACGCAGTTTAAGAATGAAATAAAGACTTTTGAAACTTATGGTCTAAAACAAGACGTAAATATTTGTGTGACTGTAAATCATTTCAGTAAGGACAAAATGGGAAGTTTAAAGTTAAATTATTACTAAATATAGAAAGGTGTCATTCTTTTGGGAATGACTAAAAATGAAAAGTGTCATATAAATTTGGACAAAAGGAGATAAATTTATTACAAAAAGTGAACTGAATGACTACCATGTATCATCTAACCTTTACACCTCCCAAGAGTCTGCAATGATTTTGCTTTAAGAAAGACTGCTTCCAGGAGCAAACTCACAGCATGTATGGACATTGGTGGTGCATCAAACTTCTGCGAACGTCTCTTTTGCGTTCGAGCTCTTTTGGCAAGGGTGATTTTCATTTTAGTAGTAACTGATGCAATATCTATCCCTTCAAACACATGTAGAGCAGCCTCTATATTGCCCTTTTGGTACTCATATCTTCCAAGTAATGCCCTTGCTTCCTACAAAGTAGATATAGTTTAACTGTCACAGATGGATAATTCTAATACATGCCAATTGAAACGTGAAATAGTTTAGGATGAGACGGGACACTATACAAAAGGCAAACTTAACAATGCAATGTGGTAGGCACAGAGAGAGAGAGAGGGGTGGGGTGGGGTGTGAGGGGGGTGGGGAGAACAATAAGAGCAACAATTTTTTGATTGGTACCTCATAATTCAAAGCACCACTCTCGCGCAAAGATGATTCAGCTTCTTCAATATTGCCAGTATCTAGCTTTTGTTCAGCTTCTCCGTCTCTTGATGAACGAACGCTTAATATGTAATCGTTAGTGGCAAGGGATTTAGGGGATGGAACCATGTCATCCATCTGTAATTGTTCGCCCGAGCAGAAGCACTTCATCATCTTCCTCAACTTCAAACTTGTCCGAGTGTTCCCCGGCTTGTTGACCCACTTATCATTCTCCATATTGTATGAATTCTCTCACGATGCTTTAGCAGTAGCAACAACAACAACAACAATGAATTTACTCGTTTGCCCAAATGATCAGTAGAACTTTAACTGCTATTGAATTGTGATAATAATGAAAATATTATCAAAATTATGGATAATCAATCTAAAAGGATAACACAATTCACATCAAGTTCATCATAATTTAAAAACTCACCCTGTTTACTACTACTAGTAGATTGTAGTCAAGTGTATAAAGTCTCTGTTAACAACTTCATAAGAACCCACCCCCCACCCCAAGAAAAAAGAAGCTTTAGGCCAAAAATAGTACTAGAACTTGAACCCACAATTCTAAAATAGCTCGAGCCTCGAAATGGGAGAGAGAACTCCCTATTCATACTCTTTCTCTGTCCCTTAATGCTCCTATTATAATCATTAAAATAACCGTTCTACTTTTAAATACAAACAAGGAAAAAGAAACAAAGAAAGATAGCTTTTCAACATCCAATATATTAACTAGTTGAGTTTGTGCCCATTACAGATATTACCACCATCATATTCACGAAACAACTCCAAATAGGGGCGGAGCTAGAAATCGACGTACCCCAACCCATTAGCTTTAGTTCAAACTCTGTATTTGTATTAAAAAAAATCACTAAACATGTACAAAAATTAAATACAAAACCCAGTTACTAATACCTGATGTTGCTACCATAGAATTTAGAAAACATAAAGTTCAAATTCTGGCTCCGCCACTTACTCCCAACAACACAATAATCATGAAACTTAAAGAACCGACTATTACGCGATAATTAGAAGCCTAAAACAAGGATGAACAGACTTAGGACCCATCATGATATACCAACTAACAGTGTACAAGTAAAAGAAAGAAGGGCTTTAAGAATCTTACTACTTTTCACTGTGGTGAAAACAACATAACACAACTAGAACAATCCCATCTTTTTTATTTGCTATCAAATATCCATTTTGATCAAAAGGGTATTCACTAAATATGTACAACTATTAAATTTACTAATACCTGATATTGGTACCATAAAATTTAAAACACATAAAGTTTCAAATTCTGGTTCCGCCTGTGACTCCAAACAACACAATAATCATGAAACTTAAGGAACTCACAAGTCACAACTAAGAAGATTCAACCAGAACCAAGTATTACGCGATAATTAGAAGCCTTAATAGAAGGATGCACAAACTCAGGACCCATCATCATATACCAACTAACAATGCACAAGTAAAAGAAAGAAGGGGTTTAAGAATCGTACTTACTTTTCACTGTGGTGAAAACAACATAACACAGCTAGAACATTTTCCATCTTTTTTATTTTGCAACATCAAAATCCCATTTTGATCAAAATGATATTTCTCTGATCAACCAATAATCCCAAAAAACAGAAGTTTCAATAAAATATGTACAAACATTAAATTCAAAACCCAGTTACTAATACCTGATGTTGCTACCATAGAATTTAAAACCCAAAAAGTTCAAATTCTGGCTCATAATCATCAAAGTTAAGGAACTCATAACTAAGAAGATTCAACTAGAACCGACTTTTACGCGACAATTAGAAGCATAAAATAAGGATGCACAAACTCTACCCATCATCATATACCAACCAACAATGTACAAGTAAAAGAAAGAAGGGGTTAAGGAATCCTACTTTTCACTGTTTGAAGAATAAACGAAACAGTAGTGAAAACAACATAACACAGCCAGAAGAGTTCCCATCTTTTTTTATTTTGCAATAGGCCAAATACATAAACAGCCCCTTAAGTTAAACTTGACACTATTTTTCATTTTGGCACCTTATCTTCACTTTGTAACTATTGAGCACTTAATGTTATTCAGATTTGTGCCTATTAAACCCTTTAAATCTAACCAGTAAAACAACACGATACGTGAACTTCACACTGTGACGTGGCTAAAATGACGAATTAAATAATGCCATGTGGCTTTTAAGCCCAACTAAAAAACATATTTAGAACCCCTAACGTTGGCTTCCTCCCTGTAATCATCTTCTTCTAAACCGCTACCCACCCCCTCAATCGTCTTCTCTTCTTCACCCTCCCCCTTCCCCTAAAAATCAAATCTTTATCAGTATGCAATTACTATGACACTTTTTTATTTCTATAAATCATGTTCTTTATCAAGGGTAATATATATGCTGGAAGCATCAAGCAAATATGTAACTGTAAGGTTTCCAAAATAATTTGTAATTACAATTTTATCTGTTGCCGACATGGAAATCGTGAATCCCTCTTCTCCAATTATTTCCGACATTAAAGTCCCGAATTACTTATCTTTCGTCATATTTATGAATTTAAGAATAATGCTAATAGCTTCATATTCATCAAGAAACAACTCAAAAACCTAGCCAAGATACACGTCATTCATGCCTCATACCATCAAACGGCACCATTTTTTAAGCTTCGAAAAAAAACTCACTCAACCAAAATCTTTTCATGCCGGAAACTGAATTAGTTGTTAATTGGGTTGGGGTTGGATCTTAAAATGACGATGACGGTGATATCATAACTGGTGATGGGGTTACCAACTAACAATGTACAAGTAAATTAAAGAAGGGGTTAAAGAATCTTACTTACTTTTCACTGTGGTGAAAACAACATAAGGCAGCAAGAACAGTTCCCATCTTTTTTATTTGCAATCAAAATTCCATTCAATCAAAAGGGTATTCTCTGATCAACTAATAATCCCCAAAGACATCACTTTCTTCTCCTTTTTTCACCTCTTTTTGGCAAAAAAATTCAACTTCGCGAAAATTGACAGTCCCTAAATTGAATTAGTGATTTGGGTCTCTTCTTCTTTTTCTACTTATTACAGCAACAACAACAGTCAGTGAAAATCCCACAACATGATGTCCGGCTAAGTTAGGAGTAATTTTCTCAACTTTTACAACTGTGAGAACTCACCGATCAACAAAATTATCAAACAACAAATACCCTTTTCTCTCGCCTTCTTCTTCGGAAATTTCTCTCAACAGCTATATAATTCACAAAAATCTCTCAATTTCAATGATTTTGGGTTCTGTTAATCAATCAAGAATCCAAAATATACTTACCCTTTTGGGAATTTTTTTATCTGCTTTGTAATTAACGAAGTTTGTTAATTGAATTGTGATTTTGAGTGTTTTATATAAATGGGTTTTGCGTGGAATGGGCATGAAATCGTGAAGGAGAAGATTTATTATTAGTTATTACTATGAAATGGAATAAAGTGAAAAGTAGTGGTGGGATTTGGAAAAGAAGACTTGTAAGTGGGACCAATATGGAATTTAATAAACTTTCGAAAGGCCATGCTGCTGCCACGTGGAACAGTAGAATTATTTTTTCATGCAGTTATTTTTTACGTAAGTGAACAGTACTTTTTCGATTTTTGCAACAAGTAACTGACAAAATCTTTTTTTTTTCACAAAGATGTAACACAATTTTGGAATGTGTTTTTGTCCTTTAATATGAATAAAAAATAATTTACTTTAATTAAATTCATCTTTTTTTTCTTTAATTATATCAATGGTGAAGCCATAAATCTTATCAAGGGTGTCCGAAATTTGAAGAAGTAAGATATAATATATTAGTATATGTTAAGGGTGTTGATCAATATATATATATATATATATATATATATATATATATATATATATGTAATACATAATAATTGATATGTCTACGGAGTATAATTTTTCGATGAGAATGTTTGGTTGAACACACTTGATGCATTGTAGCTACGCTACTGAATCATATATATAGCCTATTGATTCAAGATTTAAATTTGATATGCTCCACAATTAATATGATTTGTTTGGTCTTTAAAATTTTGAATTCATATCTAGTATTTTTTAAGTTTTAATTTATGTGTCTATATTTTCTCTATTTTAATTTATGTGTCTTACTTTTATTTTCAATATACTTAGAAAAATATAATATTTAATGGAGTAATTCTTTATAGCGTTCATAAATACTTAACATCACAAGACTTAAATGTCATTTTAATATATTATGTATATCTTTAATTTAGGATTACAAGGCTATAATATCTTCATTACTTCCTTAATTTTGTATCTTGTTAAACTAAAGACATAGAATAAAATAAATTAAATATAAAATTAAATTTAGTAAATTTTCACACACGTGTTCAAGAAAACCACAATTTCATATCAATATCAAGATGACTTCGAAAAGTTGACATGTTACACGTAGTACTACACTACTAGTATGTGATTTGATTTGGCATAAATTAATTAAGTTTTGTTTATGTGGCAGTTGACTAGTTATTTTCATTACAATATTTTCGTCTTTCAGGCTACTTATCTCTCACAAAAGATAGGGATAGATAGTGATAGTTGAGTTATTTTTTTTTGTATAAATTTCAGTGTTATAATTTTTGTGTAATAGGAGTGATAACTTAGTTTAATGACCATTTATAAATTGATCCTCCGAAGACAATTAAAAGGGAAAAAGTGCACGGATACCCGGCTATTTTGACTTCACTATTTAGCTTGTGCCTGTTTTTTATTTTTTTTCTTGACAAAGCCGGACTTCTGACACAATGTTTGTAGTTTTATATGGTTAATTTGAGCAATTTTTGCCGTGCGACTATAGTTCAGTCATTTTTTATTAAATTTTTGTCTTACATCAGGCATATATGTCTGAAGTTTAACTATTTTTGCCTGAACTTCGGCCATATGCGTATGAAGTTCAGTCAATTTTGCCTGATTTCAGTTATTTTTGTTCGAAGTTCATGCACACATGGTTAAAGTTCAAGCAATGAAATCGGATAAAAATGACTGAACTTTAACCATATATTGGTGAAACTTTAGGCAGAACTTCACTCAAGTTCAAGTTAATAAAATACCTTAAACTAAGCAAAAATGACTAAACTTTAATCAAATTCAGTTGTATATAGTTGAAGTTCAGGCAAAAATGACTGAAGTCTAAGCAAAATATGGTATACCGTACTTGCTGATTCAAGATTTGAATCCGTCTCTTCATTTGATTTGGTTACAGGCACGGGCGAAGCTAGTATGAAAAGTACGGATTCAGCATAATTAGTAACTTTGGTCCAAACGCTATATATTTGTTAAGAATTTCACTTAATATGTATTTATAATAAACTTCAAAATCCATAAACTTAAGATTCTAAATCCGTCTCTGACACTTAGAGGGCAATGATGCCCTCTCAAATATTCACAGTAATGAAGTTGCAATTGCCACAGAAAAAATAATGACTAGGAAAAAGGGAAATGAATCTACATAATGAACATGGTATCAAAAAGTTAGATTGTACACACATTCTACAATACATATTCTACAATTGTGAAATAAAACTTTTGTGTGCTTTCAAAATAGTGGTGATATCATCTAAACTGCCAAAAAATGGAAACTGTCCAAGTACATTCTTGTTTTTTCACTCTTGTTTTTATTTAGAAATGCCACTACTCTCACTTTCCTGTGCAGTGCCTGATTCTGTAGTTTGTGCTGTACTAGAAGAAGTGCCCTTGGATCTTGATGCTCGGGTTGAGCCACCATCCTCCTTGGACTTCTTTCGTCATGATTTTTTGGGGATATCGGGGTTTTTGCCTGAGGATTCACCCGATTTGTGACCATCTGACGTTTCCTTGTTATGGTGTCGCCTAGAAGGATTTGGTGCCAGGCTCTTTGTTTGTACAGTTTTCATTGCTACCATTTTCTGTAGTAGAATGTCTCCTTGATGTTCTTGGCTTCTCTGGTTTCTCTTTGGTTGGTGAAGAACTTGCATTTCTTGACCTTCTGTTTGAATCTGCAATTCCATGACATATTGTACAAAAAGAGAATGAAAAACAGGACACACCATTGATCCTCTCTTAGTAAATAGGCGAATTTAGGATTTAAAGTTCGAATTGGTGTATAATTATATGAGATATATCTATTTTCATTTACTTTTTCTTACATATATATAATTCGAGTTGAATATTATGAATGTGATCACAAATATTGTAGATGACTATATTGGTCTATGCTCCTAGCTTATAGTAACCCTTTTTTTATAACCGAAATCCTCGAGGTCCATTGGCACATGGTTCAGAACTCAATGGATAATGGCCCGACCATATGTCTTTCTCCACTTAAATACCAGACTTTTGTTTGCGGAAGGGTTCAAACTAAGGGTGGCCAGTGGGCCGGGCTCGGGTCTGGCGGGCTGGGTCTGGCGGGGTCGGGGTCGGGGCGGGACGAGCCAGGGGGTCGGGGTCGGGTCTAGCGGGGCCTAGCGGGGTCGGGTCTGGCGGGACCTGCTCCAGTCCCATCCCGATCCCGATCCCGTCGGTATCGGGGCGGGGTCGGGTCGGGCTCGGGCTCGGGGCGGGGTACGGTCGGGTTTTTTTTTTTTTTTTTTTTTTTTTTTAAATAACATATGTATAAAAAAAACTCAATAAACAAAACAAGATAGTGTAATAAAAACATCCCAAAATTTGTTTTTGTGCCTCTTATATTATTTAATAGACATGATTTTTTTGTAATACAAATACAATTGTCTAAAATCTAACTTGCAACTTTGTGGTGTTGTCCAAAAGTTGCAAATTACATAATAAAATTGCAATTAAAAAAATTACATTCTCAAAAAAACCTGTTCTAATTGCTTGATGATTTCATGTGGTTCTTCGGTTGGAATTGGTATTTGTTGGTCAAATTGATCCACGTCGCTTCCACTACCTTCGGTTAAGATTTCGTTGTAGTTTTCATCATCTTCTTCGTTGATCTCCGGTTGACCGCACCTTCTCCGCTCCGCTCGTATCCAATCTCTCGAATAATACCGCAATTTCCAAGTCGTCTCCGCCAATGAGTGTCTGTGGTCTCCTATTTGATATCTCGCTGCAGAAAAAGCGCTTTCGTACGCGATTGATGACGCTTGAATGTTCAAAACATCTCGAGCCATCAATGAAAGTGTCGGAAAGGTCTTCTCATTCCCCCTCCGTATTTCAAAACAAGTCTTCTTGTCCATCTTCATTGATAACTTCTTGATACGGTACAGAACCCTGTAAAACAAAAATATCCAACTCGCTAATTTGGTTAGTAGTAGAGGTACGGCCGTACATTCTATTTCGAGGCTTTCAATACTAGCGCAGAAACAAAGATGTCTTTTGTGAGGTTGTGTTGAAGATGAAGAAGATGGTATGGAAGCGGTAAGTTACTAGCATTTTATTGTTGATAAAATCTATATATATTTTTGCATTGGTGTTCTACACTAGACACCGCTTCTTCTTTAGTTTGTTCAATAGGTGGTGGGTGATTTAGATTTTTGGGACTTGGAGGTGGTAGTACTTCTATACAATCGTAAATAGTTTCAATTAGTGATTTAGTACCGTCTATTTTAATAGTAGGATTTAATACAGAACCAATAATATAAATAGAGGGAATAGGAATAAAATATTTTTTAATTTTGACAAACATTTTTTTAATAGTCGCCTTATAATTTGGTTTTTCCATATATTCACTAAGTAATAAAAATATTAGAGTTATATAAAATAACATAGTTGAAATAGTAGGATAATATATACCGGAAAATTCTTTTGTTGCTTGAAAAAATTTCTCTAAAAATACAATAAGTTCGGAAATTTTTACCCAATCACTATCTAAAATCATATCAGCTGGCTTTTTATTATGAGAGTTAAAAAATAAAGTTATAGGTAATTTATAGTCATAAGCAACAAGTAGTTGCTCGTATAAAGAATTCCACCTAGTGGATACTTCTTGTGGAATTCTTCTATAAGGTAGTTCACAATCGTAACAAGTTTTTTTATATTCTTTTCTACGTTGTACTTTATTACTTTTTAAAATAAAGTTTATAGCAAATTGTATTTTACTAAGAATGTCTTCAAAAAGTGATAAACCATCCTTTACAATTAAGTTATATATATGGCACGCACATTTTATATGAAAATGGTCTGAAAAAGATGGAGTTAAACTATTTTTTAACATTGTAATTGCGTAATTGTTATTAGAAGCGTTATCTAATATAATAGTCATAATTTTATCGGTAATTCCGTAATGATCGCACACTTGATAAATTTTTTCTGCAATAAAAGTACCAGTGTGCCTATCATCTATATATCTATACGCTAAAATACGTTTTTGCATAGACCATTTATAATCTATCCAATGACAAGTTACAGTTAAATAATCATGGCCGTTAGTACTACGACCTATATCAGACGTGATAGATACTTTGCCATTAAAATGATATAATGAAAAACGTAAATATTGTTGATATTCATGCGCGAATTTAAATACATCTCTCTTAACAGTTGATCTAGGAAAATCGTTAAAAGCAGGATTATATATATCTCTAATGTAATGAATAAAACCGGAGATGAAGGAAATGAAAAAGGCAAACCCTCCACAAAGAACTAATTTTGATATTGCTTCCATATCTCTATGTTTATTGTATTTAGAGCCTACAATTCCCCCCGTCATAGGGTTAATTTGACCTTGTACTTGGTCCGGGACAGTATCAGTATGTGAACCTTGTCTCGATGGAGCGGGCGTTTGCGCACCCGGTTTTGAAGCCTGGTATTGGGCATACCTAGCTAGATGAGCACTTACTACGTGTCTAATTAAACCCCCCGTCCCACCGTGACCTTTTCCAGTTTTAAATTTTAAAACATTTTTACAAATTTTACATATAGCTACTTGATTCTCTACGTCCCTATCAAAAAATGTCCATGCATCTGATTTTAATGGTCGTTTTGCTGGACCTCGTCTCATATTAGGGGGAATAAGAGGTATTTCAGTTGAAGGTGCATTAGTGGGTGTGTTGTCATCAACATTAGTGGGTGTATCATCTAGATCATCGTCTAAATTAAAGTCTTCTTGAGTTCCAGAAAATAGCTCTTGGTCTAAATCTAATGGTATTGTAGGAAAATGTTGAGTATCAACAAAATCATCCTGTGTAGGAATAAGATAACTAGAAGAAGTACCCTTGCCCTGGTTGCCCCTACTAGAAGAAGCACCCTTACCTTTACCCTTAAACATACCTTTTAATCCTTCCATTTTAATTATGATAATAAATAATTAAAGACAATAAAATTAAGTGCGCTAAATAAAAATATAAAATAAACAGACAATAATAATTTAGTGAAGGAACGAATGTACCAAACGCCGACGTAACGTCGACGTGTAATCGAGAGGTTGAAAATTGAAACTTTGCTCGATGGAAGATCCTCAAGCTAGTTGCCAACTTCACTCCCAATTCCCAAATGAATTAATAAAATTGAATATTTAGCAAACAATGTAGACTTGTAGAGAGATATATTGAGAAATTAGAGAGATTGTAGGAAGATTTGTGAGAAAGATGAAGAGAAAATAAGTTATTTATAGTTGAAAAATTGGGTTAAAGTGTAAATATAATAACTTATGGGTTAAAAATAAATATTAAGGGGTAGGGGGGGGGGTTGGGGGAGGGGGGCCTAAAATGGCCGTTGGCCAACGGCCATAATCTAAAATGGTCGTTGGTGCAACGACCATTTTTGCAAAGGGGGGAAAAGGGCGGGGTCGGGTCAGGCGGGCCTGGGGCGGGCTCGGGTCTGGCGGGACGAGACATCGTCCCGTCCCGAGTTCGAGTCCCGCCCCCGTTATTTATTTTTTTTAAGCGGGGTCGTGGCGGGACCGGGGCGGGCTCGGGACGGGGTCGGGCCGTCCCGGCCCACTCGCCAGCCCTAGTTCAAACCCATAACGTACTGTTGGAAATTTGCCTTTGGTGGGGAGGTGCGTCCACCCATATTTAATGAATTAAACACTAGTGTTCCGCATGTTGGAGGCTTTGTCTCTTCTCACATGCATAATCTACTAAGTGAGTAGATGACCGTAGGGCCAACAATCGTCAAATTTCGTTGAGAAATGAAAGAGATATTGGTCCACGAAGTAAGGTGTTTGAGGCATGAAAATATGGTGTGAGACAAATCTACCACATCGGTGGGAAAAGGAAGAATTACTCTCTTTATAAGTCTCTAAAGTGGTTAAGGGTTTAGGACCCCAAGGGGTGTCCCATGTGTTTAAAGGAGGGAGGACCTAGATGTGCTTGTGTTCAAGGCTAAGCCCACACGCGTTGCCGCCTGCCCGTCTGGCCTCGGGTCGCAGGCTGCGGGGACTTTATGATATTATCTTTTTGGACCCCAAATTTCTTAATATTTACAGTTTGGTCCCTAGAGTTTCTGGAAAGTTGATTTTGGGAAAAGACGGAAGGCAGAAACTTTCTGCCTAACGTTTGGGCTGTTTTCTGGAGCATTAACCAGCCATTACTTGGCTGTTAACTCCTCCATAAACAGCCCTCCTTCATGACCATAAATCAGTCTCTCTAAATGGCCATTAACAACCCTCTCTAATGCTATTAACAGCCCTCACTAATGCCATTAACAACCTTATTTGTGGCAGTTGAGGAGTCCCTCCTCCATACTATATATTGAGGCTTTTTGGCTCAATTGTGTAGCACATACAACACGAAAAATAGTGCACTTTCAGTCACGAAAAAAAACCGCACTAACAGTGACGAAAACAGTGAGGAAAGAAGCACATATACACAAGATATACACAACAGAGACACACTATATACACAGAGACAAAACAGAAGACAAAACAGAAACTCTTCCTTCCTTTTCCATTTCTTCAGCAAGTCGATTCGTATTTGTTTTCTTCGTCAGACTCAACCTATTTGTTTTGTAGCGTTGAGATTAAAGTATTGTTTTATCTTGGGAGACTATTGCCCGCTAACGTAAAAGCATATATACGGGGCAATCTTGTCTTAAGGACAGAGTGCAATCACTCGACTCAACACACAACATTGTAACCATCCAGATTTAGTTATTTCTTGATTTCAGGTTATCAAGATTCAAGACACAACAAGCTTGCGGCAGTTATCAACATTGGCCTATTAGTTTATCCTTTCGAACACTTGTAATAGTTATTTACTCCCGTACTGCTTTATACAATAGTAACCAACACGTACGCCTAATCCACACATCATAAGTTGCACTCTTACCGCTAAATCAATGCTCTGGGGCTCAGTAACCATTAGCAGGTTATATAGATTGCTTAACATTGTCTAGACTCGTCTTAGGTGTCTCAATCTCAGACTTAAAATGGTCATCACATTTCGAGAAAAAAAAACTTACCCATGCTTAATGTTTACACTAAAACTACATTGGTTTACTATAGTTAAGTGATGGATTCAGGCAAGAGGACATGCTAATCAACCATGGTGGGCGTTAGAAGTATATATGAAAGACACGCATGTATTCATTGATTTCGTGTAAACACTAGACGTATGTAAGCTTTCTTCAAACAACAATTACGCTAGCTAGATATGTATGTGTCCCGTTTTATGTGGCGCTATTTGATTATTCAATGGTTTGTGTAAGAATAAAATAATTTCCCTTAGGGATTCCTTTCATTATTCACAATATATATAGTTGTACAAAGGTTGATTCCTAATACAGTACGAATCTTAACTTACCTTAAATGGTTGATTCCTAATACAATAAGAATCCTAAGTTACCTTAAATATACATCTATCATAATTACAAAATATACGGTGAATATTCGGAGAATATTCGCTAATACTCCCCCTCAGACGGAGTGGGAGGAGGCCGAACGCTAAGGCTGGATCGGAAGTCGGTAAATAGTTGTCGCGGTAGTCCCTTTGTGAAAATGTCTGCATATTGATAAGAGGAAGGCACGTGTAATATTTTGACCTGACCACGGGCAACCTTCTCTCGCACAAAGTGGATATCCATCTCAATATGCTTAGTCAGCTGACATTGGACCGGATTATGAGACATATAGATGGAAGATATGTTGTCACAATAGACCATAGATGATTTTCGTAGTGGACACTGGAGCTCCGAAAGAAGGTTTCGGAGCCAACATATCTCAGCAACGACATTAGCAACTCCGCGATATTCTGCTTCAGCACTCGAACGGGATAGCGTGGCCTGCCGCATGGCAGACCATGAGAAAAGATTATCCCCAAGAAAGACACAGTACCTTGAGGTGGAGCGACGTGTGTCGGGGCATCCTGCCCAATCTGCATCCGTGTAGGCGAGTAACTTGGTTGGGGCAGAGGGGTATAGATGTAGTCCAAAGTCTAGTGTGCCCTTAACGTATCTGATAATACGTTTGAGGGCGGCAAAATGGGACTCTCGGGGGTCGTGCATAAACAGACACACCTGCTGAACGGCATATGCAATATCAGGCCTAGTGAATGTAAGATACCGAAGAGCACCTGCAAGACTCCGATATAGAGTGGGATCAGAAACTTGCGCACCGTCATTGGCACTAAGCTTGGATTTTGAGTCCACCGGAGTTGGCATAATTTTATAATTTGCCATCTTGGCCTTGTACACTATCTTTTCTGCATACTTACGCTGACACAGGAACATAGTGGCTACAGATCTTGTCACTAATATACCCAAAAAATAACTCAGCTTGCCCAAGTCAGTCATAACAAATTCAGTTTTGAGTAGAGCAATGATTTCATTCTTCAAACCGTCAGATGAGGCAGTGAGAACAATGTCATCGACATATAAGAGCAAATATGCAATGTTGCTACCTCGGTGAAAAGTGAGGAGAGAGTTATCACACCTGCTATATATAAAACCAATCTGCAGAAGATACCTGGAAAAACGATCATACCAAGCGCGAGGCGCCTATTTCAATCCATACAATGACTTCCTGAGATGATATACAAACTGCGGAACTGCCGGATGAACAAAGCGAGGAGGCTGATGCATGTACACAGTTTCTTTCAAATCCCCATGAAGAAATGTATTCTTGACATCAAGCTGATGAATCGACCAATGCATGCCCATAGCAATACTGAGAACAGTCCGAATAGTGGCCGGTTTAACAACTGGATTGAATGTCTCACCACAATCAATACCCTCTTGCTGATTAGTGCCATTGGCAACTAGTCGTGCCTTATACCTCTCTAAGTCACCACTGTCTCTGAACTTGTGACGAAATAGTCACATACATCGGATAACATTCACACAGTCTGGTCTAGGTACCAAATTCCAAGTGTTCTGCTTGGTTAAAGCGTTAAATTCCTCGCACATGGCCGCATTCCAATTAGGGTCCAGTTTTGCTAGTTTTAGATTTTTTGGAATGAGTGATAAGGTTTGTGTGGAGAGATTGAAGAGAACTTGGGTTTGAAGATCCCGTGTTGTGCACGAGTCTCCATGCGATGAGAGGGCAGTGGTGGGAGGTCGAGGCTGGGAGGTTGCAGGTCCACTGTTCGGGACCAGTGGGTAGTAGTGATGCGGGACTGGTTTCTGGATTTGGGGACTGGTAGGCTGCTGGGGGTGCAGGAGACACGACTGGATGCAGCAGGGGTGGTGTCGGGGTGTTGGACCGAGAGCAGGGATCTGTTGGGGTGGTGCCGGACAGTGTTTGGACTGTCGGAACAACGGGCTGCTGTTGGTATAGAGTTAGGATGGTCGGGGACATACTCGGTTCATCGAGAAAGATGTAATCGGTGGTCTGAAATTTTTGGAGATTTGAAAAATGAAAGGTTGTCTCGTCAAAGGTTCACAATATATATAGTTGTACAAAAGTTGATTCCTAATACAGTACGAATCCTAACTTACCTTAAATGGTTGATTCCTAATACTATAAGAATCATAAATTACCTTAAATATACATCTATCATAATTACAAAATATACGGTGAATATTCGCTAATAGTTTGAATTCTTAAAAATTGTATAGAATGATATTATTAGCAGAAAAATCTCAACCATTTCCAGCACCGAAACATTCCAAAATAAAAAGCATCACATAAATTAGGAAGAGACGGGTATAAAAGTTTGATAGAAAAGAAAAGAACAACGTGTAATGATGAAAAAGTAACACACCTTCAGAAACCCATTAAATATCAGGATTTTCTTTAAGCTCTGCAGGAGGAGGAAGCAAAGGTGCTGATTGAAATGCTCCAGGTGATTTAAATTCTTTCATCTGCCAAAAAAAAAATGGTGGAAGATTAAGCATTTCTTTTACTTGAATGATTGAAATCGGATCTATTTAAAAGAATTGATTCAGTACATTTATTGACAAGGTCAACTATGGTGGATCAAGTAGTAAGATAAGATTATAAAACGAAATCGAATTGATTTAATACCTATCTTGTGGAGACTATGGTTGGTGAATCAATTAGTAGAACATAAGAAGAAGATCGGCGAACACAAGAAATGTAACAAGTAAAAGTGTTGAGAATATAATCAAATATTAAAAGTGTGTTCTAATCTAACAGCTTAAGCTTTTAGATCAGATGGTCACACACTTCAATAAAAAACAAAGGAAGTTGATTCATTACCTTTCTTGTAGCGACTACAATGAATCGAGTACTAGGATAAGGTGAAAAGTCGAAATTGGAATTGGATCTATTCATTAAAAAAGAATCACTTAAATTTTTTTGTTGTGAATCCAATAGTAGAATAAGATGAAGGTCAACGAACGCAAAAAAAAATGCAACAAGTAAAAGAAAAAGGGGGGAAAATATTACCTAGCTTGGATTATCAACTGATGGACCATCCCATCCTATATGTGCAACATGCTTTACATCGGTTGCAAAACCAATTTGCATATCTTTTTCTTTATCCTCATCTGCACCCTAAAACAAAATAAACATAAACGGTTCATATAGTCGATTTCAACTTATTCAGAATCTAGTCATACTCGATTGCTAAATTGTTTGTCTTAGTGACATTCTCATTCATTTTCAAGATCTAAAAATACCCACAAATGAAAATGTGAAATAAATTGAAAGTTAATACAATTAAAGATCATTTACTTACCAAAAACTTGAGAAATGTACCTAAGGCCTTTCACCTTTGTAGTCATGATCTCAACTTAGGTGCAAAATTTTCTTCTTCCAAAAGGCTATTTAATCAAGAAGATGATATTTTCACCTAAAATCAGTCATTTGCATTATGTGTAGGAACTCAAAAATAAAAACAAATGCCAATTTGGATTTATTTCAAGTGAACAAAATGTGTTTGTTGAATTTGGATGCAAAAACATTTCAAGAAATTAGATGGATTCAAACCCTAAAAAGAAGTTTTAGGTTTGACTCTTCTCTGATTATCACAAAGAAAAAAGATGTTAAAGCAACATTTTCATCAATTCAATGGCAATGAATTGCAGGCCACTCTTAACCAGAAGCCTACCACAAATCTAGGAATGAGAATATATTTTTTTAGTTTATTGTTTTATTATTTTTATTAGCGAATATTCTCAGAATATTCTCCGTATATTTTGTAATTATGATAGATGTATATTTAAGGTTGATTCCTAATATGGTACGAATCCTAACTTACCTTATAAATGTTGATTCCTAATACAATTAGAATCCTAAGTTACCTTAAATAAACATCTATCATAATTACAAAATATATGAAGAATATTCTGAGAATATTCGCTAATAATTTTATTATTTTAAGGAGATACTTTATACAATTAACCTTAGAATCTTGCTTCTGACTTATACATAGCTGACAGTTTTTGAAGCCTTAGATGGTGGCCACTAAAATGTAATGGTGACACTTTCTTATTTATGAACATATTTATAGGTGTAAATGGAAAAAAATCATCTCTTACAAATTTATATAAGGTAGGTGACAACAACTATATTATGTTTTAATCGCAAACTAGTAAGGGTAGAATGTACGAATTATCAACACATGTTTCTCTCCATCGTAACTCATTTCATTCCAACATTCGATAAGGTAAGTGGTTTTTAATACAAAAAATTCTGTACAATTTCAACTACTACATATCTCTGAACATACTAATAAAAAAGATTCTTTAATAAGCGAGGAACTTAGCGTATACATAATGTCATGTGACTAAGGCCATTTGCTTAAAATAAGATCCAACCACTTATTTGATTTGAATAGGTCTTAATCATTAATATCTTGAATACAATTTTAATAGAATAAGAGATATTTTATAGAATATTTTTACCAGCACTCTGTCCATAACCACTAGCTCACCCCCACCTTAACCCCCACCACACTCCCCCCACCACCACCACCGCCTACCCTACCCTCCATCTCACATTTACTAACCATGTCTGCTATCATAACCACCATCATTATCAACTATTATCACTGTTGTTTACCACTAGCCACCATCACTGTCATCACAACCACCACCGCTATAACAATCACTATTGTCAGTCGCTATCACTACCGACGGCGCCACTACTATCAACCAGCTCTACCACCACTTCGGCAATCCTTACTACCAACCACCTCTACCATCATAACTAGCACCGCCGTTAACTACCACCAAACATTTCTCAGCCACCACCACCAATACCGCCAGTTACTAACATCAATCAACTCCACCATCACAACCGCCACCATCGCTCTAGTCACTATAACTCCAATCTGCTCCACCATCACAACTATCACTACCACCATTACTATCCACTAGCATCAACCATCACCACCTTCACTACAAAGCATCTCCACCATCACTAGCAAACATACATGTTTATTTTATTATAAAATAATAATTTAATTTAATTTAATTTAATTTATATTCATTTTTTAATATTTAGTTATTTTATATTTGAATTGTATATTTATTATATTTTATGCACATTCCGATGTTGAAAAACAAACAGTCTTAATCATTGTCTTAATCATTTCAGACGTCTAATCTTAATGAAAACAAATGAGGCCTAAATCACAATTCCAATAAGTAGTTAATTTCGTTATTTGGATGTATTTTAGTGTTGTTATGTTTTCATTTACGTCTGCATTATTTCAAGAAATTGTATATTTTTTTAGACAACTAAATTCTACGATGTTAAGTATAACTCAATCCTCTTTTAAAACCTTAAGACAATTTTGTACGCATTTTGAAGAGAAAAAGGATATAGTTTTCTCATGGTCTTTTTTATTATTTTTCAATAATGTACTACGTACATAATCTTTAAAACTAAATATAAAGATCAACGTGTCAGCCAATATATAGCTAAGTAGCTATATGTAAACAATAAATAAACTTAGATACAAGACAAGTTTCTAAATACAAGTTTCCTATGGAGAAATAGTATAATAAACAGAAGAAGAAATGCAAAAAACAATTGGTGGCATTTGATAGAGAACAATTTGTTTTTTGTTCTGTTTTAGGAGATTATTTTTGATAGTTTTTTTTTTTTTTTTGGAGTTATTGTGAGTGTTTGGATTGGCAAAATTTTTATTTATAAATTTGGATGTAATTTTTTTCAAGGAGAATTTTTATTGTACTAGCTTAATATGGTCACTAGAAATCCCTCCTAATTAAATATGGAAACTCTCTTTTTATTGTACTAAAACAATGCATACCTTTTGTGCAAAGGTGGACCTTGCTATTTGAAGGACCTCTTCCTCAAGTGATTGTCCGTTAATTTTAACTACTAGCGTTAACAGGAGACTGAAAATGTTTAGTTACGATAAATTTGAAATTTAGTATGCACGAACGTATATTTATAAGACAACTTTAAACCCACTCTAAAACTTTATTATTTAATACTTTTAATGCCCATGTTGATTCAGCAAGCTATGTGGTTTGCTCGGTCACATGCAGTCAGACACCGAATACCGTATTATACCCAGGCCATAGTTCGGGACATGACACATATTGAAAAATCATTGTTGTTCCATGTTTGAAGAAGTGGTCTTGAATTTCAAATATAAAAAGTGAGTTTAGATTAAGTCAATGTTGTTAAAAGCTGGAAAAACATTGGCAGGAATGGAAATTGATAGTTTAAAATTCAAAAATGCTACTTTCAATTTCAAAACATATGAAACTTTAGATGCACATGTTTGTAATTAGGCCCATGCCAAGTCGAATTTGAGGCGCAATTATTGAACATTTGGCTTGCCAGCTTTTAATTAAGTACTTATGTGGATCTAGCTCTGTTTGAGGAAAATTTCGCTCCTGATCATGCCTCGAAGAAGGCAATTCACGAGGAAACAAAATATACGAGATCACAAACATAAATTGCTCGTGGCTAGGCTGGCAAGCCAAACTTCAAACGTGATCGTCAGAAAATTATTTGCACAAATAATATGTCAAACATCAAAAAAAACTTATAACACCTATGTTTTGCAACTCCGTGCGTGTATATAGGAAGTTATTTTTGAAGTGACTAAACTTACAAAAATAAACTTTGGTTATGACAAAAAGTGATACCAAAATGGGCCATTTATGCTCTACTCCACACTGTAATTTCATGGGAATTCACGCAAATGCTCCTATTTCGGAATGGTCTTTAATTTTTGTCCTTCAGTTCTTTAATTTTTATGATTATTATTTTTAGCGCGACATAATTAGAATTTTGCTCGGCATAATTAGTGTTTATCTTTAACATATGAATCATACACAATCCACAGATTATGCCGGATAAGGCAAAACTGTCAAACACTCAACATAATATAAAAAAGTATAATTTCATATTTCGGCGGACATAATTAACATTTAATTTTAATATATGTATAATAACATTCACACAAATTATGCCGGATAAGACATAATTTTCAACACTCAACATAATTGTAAAAATTACTATAAAACTATGCCGCATAACTTAATTCCTACATAATTTATGCCGCGTGAGGCAAAAATTAAATTTTCAGAGAAAAAATATTATATAGACTACTCCTTGCGAAGTAAACCTTAAATTTTCATAATATAAATAGCATGGACAAAAATTAAAGACCACATAAATGTGTGTTTGAGGGTCAATCCGCACAAAAAAAAAATCTAATTTCATTAATCTGGGCCTAAGCCCATATCAGACTACAGTAGCCCATTACCCGAAGCAACAAAAACCCTAGCCACTATATCCCGTCATTGTAAACCCTAAACAATTGTCTCTTTCGTCTTCACTCTTCTTCGAAGCTTCACAACTCCTTCAGATCACTGAAAATGGTGAGTTTCTGTTAATTTTCACATCTCTAATTCACTTTTTCACAGTAATAAATGTTCGGTACTCCTATTTTATTTATTGAAATTTGTTATGAATGTTCGGTACTCCTATTTTATTTATTGATTTTAAAAAAAAAAAATGTATTTGAATTTATTTTTCAGCCGTTCAAGAGGTTCGTGGAGATCGGAAGAGTTGCACTCGTTAACTACGGGAAGGACTATGGGAATCTCGTCGTCATCGTTGACGTGATTGACCAAAACAGGGTACTGGTGCTTGATTTTAGCTGAATATTTACATTTGAAAGTTAATTTTCCGTCTTGTTAGAGAATTGTTGTAGCAGAAGTGTGTGATTTAGAGAAATTTTAGTTGGCGTATTGTTTTAGAGTTCGCAAAAATTGAGTTTGCAGGCTCTGGTTTTGAGTTTTTGCTAATCAAGTGTTTGTTACTTTTTTTAGTCTCAAGTGTTTGGTTTTAGCCGAATATTTACATTTGAGAGGTTTTTCAGTTTTGTTAGAGAATTATTGCACTATACGTGTGTGATTTAGAGAATTTTTAGTTGGCGTTTCGTTTTAGAGTTTGTAAAAACTGAGTTTGCAGACTCAGTCTTTGATTATATTGCAAAAAAGAAGTGTTTGTTGCCTTTTTAGTTTAAAGTGTTTGGTTTTAGCCGGATATTTACATTTGAGAGGTCTTTCAGTATTGTTAAGAGAATTATTGCAGTATATGTGTGTGATTTAGAGAATTTTTAATTGGCGTTTCGTTTTAGAGTTGCTGAAATTGAGTTTGCAGATTCAGGTTCTGAGTTTTTTACAAAAGAAAAAAGAAGTTTTTTTGCTGTTTCAAGATTTTCAAACTCAGTTTTTTATTCTTTTTTTTAAAAAGAAGACAATAAAAGGGCAGCCCAGTGCACTAAGCTCCCGTTGTACGCAGCCTTACCTGCATTAAAAGAAGACAATAAGGTCTTTAAAACTTTTTTGGGGCTAAAACAGCTCAAACAAACACTTAGTTCAGAAAACTCAATATTTGTGAACTCTAAAGCAAATGGCACCTTAGTATTATAGTACACCTAATTTGTCTTGAAAAGATAGATGCTTTTTTAGTATTGAAGATAGATTTGCTTGAATAAAGTGGAACGGGTACATAGGATTCATATAGGGTACTGCTTTCTTTTTTACCATTTTAGTTTAAGTGCTTGATTTTTAGCCTAATATTTACATTGGAGAGTTATTTCAGTCTTGTTAGAGAATTGTTGTAGTATAAACGTTCATTTTGGAGTACCTTTAGGTGACGCTTTGTTTCAGAGTTTTTTAAAAACTGAGTTTGTAGACTCAGTTTTGAGTTTTTGCCAAAGTGTTTGTTTGTGCTGCTACAAGTTTTTCAAAATCAGTTTTTCAAATCATTAAAAGAACGTCTTAAAACATTTTTGCAAGAACAGCGTATGCCTTGTTCAGAAAACTTGAAAACCGAGTTTGCAAACTCTAAAGCAAATGCCACCTTAGTTTTATAGAACACCTAATTTGTCTTGAAAGATATATGATTTTTTAGTATTGAAGATAGATTTGATTGAATAGAGCGGAATGGGTACACATGATTCACATAGCTAACTCAAACTAGTTTGGATTTAGGTTTGAGTTTTTGCAAAAGAAGTGTTTGTTTGAGTTCCTTCAAGTTTTTCAAATCGTTTTAAAAAAAAAGAAGAGGAAAAGAAAGTCAAAACCTTTTTTTTTTGTTTTTGCAAAAACATCTCAAACGAACACTTTGTTCAGAAAACTCAAAAACTGAGTTTGCAAACTCAATCGTTGCAAACTCTAAAGCAAATGGTACCTTAGTTTTATAGAACACCTTATTCGTCTTGAAAAGATGGATGGATGAGAATGGGTACATAGGGATTCATATATAGCTTAACTCAAACTAGTTTGGATTTAGGTGTAGTTGATTGATTGATAAATTGATTTGAGTATGGATGCAAATTTTATGGTTTGGAATTGCTAGTCACATTTCAGGGAAAGTTGGGTTCTCATTTTCTTTTTTACTTTCCTGCTGTTTATAGATGATATCTGTAAGGCCTATGATTGAATAGAGTGGAATCCATATAGAGGAATCATATAGTGCATCGCTACCAGCTTGGATTGAGGTGTAGTTGATAACTTGATTGCTTGGTATTGGCACAGTCACAACTTTTATGGTCTAGAACTGCTAGTCACATCTTTTAGAAAAAAATGTATTTGTTTGGATTATCTTTATGAAGGAGGATCCATGCATGGCCTACGATGGAATATTATATTTGCCTACATTGTCTGATCACAATAATTTGATTGAGCAATATTATTGTCTGAGGCTCTGTATATGGATTCGAGAAGAATAATTTGTGACTATGAAATTAGAAACTCCAGAGCATTTATTATTATTGAATCTGTCTTTGTTGCCAAAACAGTTCAAGCGCATGCTGGTTCCATAAAGTTCCGTCGATTAAAACTGAGCCTTATTACTGAAATGTTAGGTCTGTTTTTCTGTTACAATGTAGTATGAATAGCATAGGGTTTGTCATGTCTCTGCTAATACAGAGTAGACTACTATGTTTATTTCGGATTGAGATGTTTATATTCTGGGGAGTAAGAAACTTTACCTTTAAAAGAAAAGATCTAGAAAAGTGAGGAACCTTTGCCTCGACACGGTTGTAGAACTCTCCATTGATGGGTCCATTGGTTTTATCGTTTTTTATGTTAATCTAAGAGTGAATTTTGATATGTGGGGTACAGTTCTAAAATGGTGATGTTCAAAATGTGAAATAACTTTGTTCACTTGTCCTAAACTAGTTTTCTGGTGAAAATTTTCATACCACTAAGGTCACAGTTCATTTTCTTAAGGAACTTCTATTTTTATGTTATTTCATGCTTATCCAATCTCGATGGTTGCTTTGAAAATTTGGACAGATGGTAGCCGGAGCTTTACTGATAGATAAGTTAACTTTGGGAAATAATGCAATTATAATTTTTTAATCTATCCTAATAATATTGCACTCTCTTTGAGTTGACAGGCTCTTGTTGATGCCCCTGACATGGTGAGGAGCCAGATGAACTTCAAGAGGCTTTCACTCACAGATATCAAAATTGACATCAAAAGGATTCCAAAGAAGAAGACTCTAATTGCTGCTATGGAGGCTGCCGGTAATTGTGGTTACATTTTCTCTTCTAGACTATTTGGAGTGGATATTTCTTTAGCAGCTATTTCTGTATCTTATATATGTAAGAAAAGTTTGTAAACTTGACCAAGTCTCATTTGCTTTATGTCCTCCCAGATGTGAAGGGCAAGTGGGAGTCCAGTTCCTGGGGAAGGAAGTTGATAGTGCAGAAGAGGAGGGCCTCCCTTAACGACTTCGACAGGTTTAAGCTCATGTTGGCAAAGATCAAGGTGCGATTGCATTTGTATTCAAGTTAGCTTCATTTAATTCTTAGTAGATTTAGCTCACTCATCCAAACAGTTGTGCGGTTCACTCGAAAGAGTTTGGGTTTTCATTGATTGAAAAAGCAATATGCAGATGTGATGATTGTGGTAGAAATGCATTATGGTCTAATTATTCTCACAAAACTAGACTTGCGCCAATTGTGTAATCCTGAAATAACCTTCACACGTCCCGAATGTTACTGGCTTTAATTTTAGTTGCATAATCTTTGTATCAATCTGATTCATATGTGTTCGCATTGCAGAGGGCCGGTGTGGTGAGACAGGAGCTTGCAAAGCTTAAAAAGGAGGTCGCAGCCTAAGAACTTTTTAAGTAGTGAGATTGAATTCAAGCAATTTTGGGAGTTGTAATTTTACCTTGAGGATTATTATATCTACTCGTCAAGAAAACCTCTGTTTTTCTTTTCCTTTTTTTTGCTTGTTTTAGACTTCGCTGAGAAATTATTCTGATCTATGATATGGCGAACTATTTGTTTCCAGGAATGTTCGGGCTGTAATTTCATAGTCTCTTTTTGATTATTACTCCCTCCATTCGTTTTTACTTTTTGCATTCCCCCCCCCCCCCCCCCCGCTTGAGAAAATTGCTGGATTGGTCATTGATAAAACCAAACCAATGAATACTATAATGTAAATTTTCTTTTAACTCGTATGGTTAGATTCAGCCACATCAATTTTGTGAATCTTTAGGTTAAGATTAAAATTTAACTACAATTTTTATTTTTATAACGTTTAAGTTTTTGTTTCATTTCTCTCATGAGAAAAAATTATATTCTTTCAACCATCAACTAGGGAAGACATGCCACCTTGACTTTGTGGCAAAATTAAGGTTAAGATTCAATGTCTACACTTTTGATGATGTTTCAATTTATTCTCTCATTTCTTCGCAGAAAAACAAATATTCTTACACCATTGTTCACTAATCATAACTAGGGGTAGTTTGGTTTAGAAATAAATTATGCGCAGATTAGAAATATAGGAATTAGTGATGCGAGGATTGTAATGTAAGTATTAATAATATATTATGGTTTCTTGTTAAATGATTGATATTATAATTAGCATGCAATATATAATTTAAATTGTTTATTTATTTTTTAAATAAAATAAAATTTATTTATTCTTACTAGTAAGAGGGTTAATTTTGTCATTTTAAAACACTTTATCCATATTTTGTTAATAACATCATTTTTATTTCAAATTCTACTCTAATATAAAATAATACATAAATTCAAGTATAATTTAAATATGTATATTTGCGAGGAAAACAATCAAACATTGTATAACTTAATGTAGGCTTTTATACAATAACAACATACCTAGTATAATTTCACAAGTGCAGTCTGAGGAGGGTAGAATGTACGCAGACCTTACCTCTATCTTGGGAGGTAGAGAGTTGTTTCCGATAGACCCTCGACTCAGAATAAAGCAAAATAAAGCAGGTCAAAAAGGAAAAAGAACTACAACAAAATAGTATGCTAAGTAAATAGTAAAAGACAGTAGATAGTAGAAGAAATCAAAAGGATAAGAAATTAACTACACGAGAATGAGAAATACAGTGACTACTAGTAAGGAAAGAAAAGCGAGACATTGCTCTACTACTACTAACATTCTACCATAATCTGTGTCCTCAAAAACCTCATATCTAAGGTCATGTCTCCGTCATGTCATGTCTAATCATTTCTCACCAATACTTTTTTGATCTACCTCTACCTCTCCTGAGGCCATCTATAGCCAAACTCTCTCACCTCCGCACCGGAATCCAAACATCTCCTCTTCACATGGCCGAACCACCTAAGTGTCATTTTCCGTATTGATAGAATAATAATTGTGATAGGATAATAATTGTAATTGATAGAATATTAATTGTAGTTATCTAGTCATAATTGTAATTGATTATAGGATAATGTAGGTAGATAACTTAGTCAACTAATGAGTAAATCATAGCCTAATCCTAGCCTTAGATGATGATTGTAATTATGGTATAATTACCACACTTTTAGAATGTAATAATTGAGGAAAATATTCTTACATGGTATCAAGAGCTTAGGAAAAAATCCTAGCCTAAAAAAAATTACTACCTCCCCCCCACCCTCTTCTCGCTGGCCGACGAAGCTCCACCACCAAAATTAATTTTTTTCTTTTTGCCCTTTTTCCTTTGCGTCAACAATGTCTGACTCTAAATCCACATTTCATCCCACTCTTGCCGTTTCCAATATCAAAACTCATATTTTCATCACTCTTGAGATGGAAAATGTTCATTACACGACATGGGCAGAGCTATTTAAAATCCATTGTCGCTCCCACCGGGTTATTCATCACATAATCCAACCGGAAAAAAGCAAGGAAAAAGTGCCTAGCACCGATGATGAAAAAGAATTGTGGCTCACCCTTGATGCAACAATTCTTCAGTGGATTTATGCAACTATTTCAAGTGATTTGTTGCATACAATTATTGAACCTGACTCCACGACGATGGAGGCTTGGGATCACTCACGGAATATCTCACCGTTGGGGTGCCGGTTACCAACAATCGATTGGTTTTACAATTGGTTGCCGGCCTTACCGACGCGTACAGTGGAGTGGGTACGCTTATCCGCCAAAGCAATCCTCTACCGCCATTTTACCAAGCCTGCTCTATGCTTATTCTTGAAGAGGCGGTTTTCACCAAAAAGACTGCCACCGTATCAAATTCCGTCATGGTTGTCGCCCCATCCGATGATGCTTCTACACATTTTGATAATTTGCCACCAAATCAGGGACAAAATTGTGGTAAAAATCGTGGTGGTGGTCACGGTGGAGGCAAGGGTGGAGGCCACCGAAATTTCGGCAGCAGGGGGACTGGTGGCTGGGGCGGCCAACAGCCCAGGTTCGGCCAGCAGTGGTAGCCCAAGCCCAGTGGAGCAGTGTACCACCACAGTGGGCCTGGCAGTGGCCTTGGACTGTGCCACCCTGCCCATTTCCTTAAGGAAATTGGGCCAGGCCCAGTCCAAGGAACACTGGCCAGCAACCCAGTATTATTGGGCCCAACATCAACAGTCACAATTCAACAAATTTTGGGCCACTGCCGAACCAATGGCAGGAGGCCCATTCGGTAGTGGCTAGCCCAACCGATATTGAGTCAGCTATGCACACTCTTGGACTTAATCCGCCCGACGCAAATTGGTACATGGACACCGGAGCGACGTCTCATATGATGTCCTCCCAAGGTAATCTCTCGTCCTATTTTAATTTGAGCAAAAATAATGATATAATTATCGGAAATAGTCATTCTATTCCAATTTGTAGTTATGGTTCAACCAAATTGTCTCCACCAAACACACCGTTAACTTTAAAGAATGTCCTTTATGCTCCACAATTGATTAAAAACTTGGTTTCTGTTAGAAAATTTACAGCTGATAATTGAGTTTCTGTTGATAATTGAGTTTCTGTTGACTTTGACCCTTTTGGATTTTTCGTGAAGGATTTTTAGACGGGGATGCGTCTAATTAGATGTGATAGTCAGGGCGGGCTCTATCCAATCACCACACCCAATCATCAAGCTAAGTTACCATCCACATTTGCAGCCTTAGCTTCTTCATTATAGTATGAACGTTTGGGTCATCCGATAGCACATGTTTTAGCTTTCCTTAAACAAAATAAATTTTATTTCATGTACTCGAACACGTAATTCAAATATGTGTCGTTCATGTCCGCTTGAAAAACATGTTCAATTGCTATTTGTTACTTCTAATTCATGCACTCTTATGCCTTTTGATATTATTCATTGTGATATTTGGACAACTCCCGTTTTGAGCTCTTCGGGCCATCCATATTATTTGGTTTTGCTAGATGATTACTCTATTTTTTGTGGACATTTCCGTTGTCTAAAAAGTCACAAGTTTTTTCCACATTTCTCACTTTTAGAGCATTCATCCGAAATCAATTTGTACGGGATATTTAAAATATTCAATGTGACAATGGTAAGGAGTTTGATAATGGGTCATTTTGGGATTTCTGCAATGCAAATGGTTTAAACTTTCGTCTTTCGTGTCCTCATACCTCTTCTCAAAATGGAAAGGCGAAAAGCAAAATTTGAACCATCAATAACATTATTAGAACATCCCTTGCCCATGCCGCTCTACCACCATCCTTTTGGCATCACGCGCTACAAATGGCATCCTATCTCCTTAGCATACTTCCAAGCAAACACTTATCCTATCAAGCCCTTCTAAAAATCTTATACCTAAGGGACCCGTCGTACTCTCATCTACGGCTGTTTGGGTGCTTATGCTATCTTCTTATTCCATCCACCACGATCAATAAACTTCAACCCCGATCTACTATGTGTTTTTTGGGTTATCCTCCAATCATCGGGGTTACAAATGTTACGACCTATCTTCTAAAAAAATCATTGTGAGTCATCACGTAATATTTGATGAAACAAATTTTCCATTTACCAAAATGCATGGGTCCGGGCTCCCTACCTACGATTTTCTAGATGATGGTATACCCCCGTATTTGACCCAACATTTTTCTATACGCCCGAGTCCCACTTTTTCGGCCAACCTAGTAAATTTGGGTGAATTAGGCCCTGAAACAGTGGCCTAGACACAGCCTACCACTACCCAACATTCTGGGCCTCTGCCTGATAGCCTAGTTACTACCGGGACCAATGGGCCTCTACCTGGCAGCCCTTTGCCAAGCAGCCCACTGCCTGGTAGTATCTTGGGTCATGGGCAAGCACTCGACAGCTTGGGTCACGACCCAAGTCCATGCTCACCGCCAGGCAGTCATGTTCCACCCACTAGCCCAATTCCTCTTCCGGCCCAACGACCAGTCATTAGTAGCCAACACGGAATTTTCAAACCTAACACAAAATATAGTCTTCACACCCGTGTTACAAAATCACCATTGACTCGTAATTCTGTGTCTGCACTTAATGACTAGAATTGGAAAATGACTATGGATCATGATTTTAATGCTCTTATTAAAAATAGGACATGTGAGTTGGTTCCTCGTCCCCCTAATGCTAATATGATTCGGTCTATGTAGATTTTCAATCACAAAGAAAAATCTGATGGTACTTTTGAGAGGCACAAAGTTCGTCTTGTAGGTGATGGGAAGACACAATAGATTGGTGTGAATTGCGGTGAGACGTTCAGTCCGGTGGTTAATCTAGCAACTATAAGAACAATTCTTAATCTGGCTCTTTCGAAAGCATGGCCGCTTCATCAGTTAGATGTCAAAAATGCCTTTCTACATGAAGACCTCAATGAAACAGTATACATGTACCAACCATTGGGATACCGAGACTCCACTTATCCGAATCATGTGTGTTTGCTGAAGAAATCATTATATGGGCTCAAGCAGGCTCCTCAGGCATAGTACAAAAGGTTTGCGGATTATGTTTCGCAAATTAGGTTTTCTAACAGTCGGTCTGATAATTCTTTGTTCATCTACCGTCAGGGTAATGATATTGCTTTCCTTCTTTTATATGTGGATGATATTATATTAACTGCCTCATCCGATGCTCTTCGCAAGTCTATTATGTCACTGCTTGGCTATGAGTTTGCTATGAAAGATCTAGGGCCACTGAGTTATTTCTTAGGGATAGCTGTGGCACATCTTGCAGGTGGTTTATTTTTATCCCAAAAGAAGTATGCAATAGAGATTGTTGAACGAGATGTCATGTCATCATGTAAGCCGTCTGCAACTCTTATTGATACTAAACCCAAGTTGAGCGCCTTATCTGGCAAGCCATATGCCGACCCGTCACTTTACCGCAGCCTTGCACGGGCCCTACAATATCTCACCTTCACGAGACCAGACATTTCTTATGTTGTACAACATGTCTGTCTATTCATGCATAACCTGATGGAGAATCACATGCATGCTCTCAAACGCATTGTGCGTTATATTCAGGGCACTCTAGATTATGGCTTGCATTTATATCCGTCATCGACGTCCACCCTTATTTCCTACATAGATGCCGATTGGGGTGGATGTCCGGACACCAGACGCTGCACGTCTGGTTATGGTATATTCCTTGGTCCTCCAAACGACAAGCGACGTTGTCCAGATCCAGTGCCGAAGCAGAATACCGAGGCGTTGTCAATATGGTGTCTGAATCTTGTTGGCTCCAGAACTTTTTTTAAAGCTCCACTGTCCGATTCCGAAGGCAACATTGGTGTATTGTGATAATGTTAGTGCTATTTATCTCTCTGGGAACCCGGTTAACCACCAACGCATTAAGCATATTGAGTTGGATATTCACTTTGTTCGCGAAAAGGTTGTTCATGGACAAATGTGTGTCTTACATGTCCCGTCATGCTATCAGATTGCAGATATCTTTACAAAAGGTCTTCCGCTGGTTCTATTTGAAGATTTCGGGACAATATCAGCATACACCGATCTCCCGCTTCGACTGCAGTGGTGTGATAGAATAATAATTGTGATATGATAATAATTGTAATTGATAGAATATTAATTGTAATTCATAATTGTAATTGATTATAGGATAATATAGGTAGATAACTTAGTCAACTAATGACTAAATCATAGCCTAATCCTAGCCTAATCTCAGCCTTAGATAATAATTGTAATTGTAATATAATTACCACACTATTGAAATGTAACAATTGAGGATGCACTCTTTTACGCGGAGATTAAATTTTCTTGTACCCTAACAAAAAACAATAAATTAATGTTGAATTTTATTCGGCAATTAAATTTGCTCTAACCCAAACCAAAGGGCCCTAAGTAGGGAAACAGTGCAACTATGAACTTTGTGTCTAGTGGCTACTAATCTACTCATCATCTCAAAATACTTATCACTATTTTTATTTATATTCTAAATTATTCTCTTAATTTATTTTTTTACTCCCTTCAAATCAAAGAGTGTTCAATTAGCCTTTATTTTTTGGTTTAAAAAATAGCGTCCACTTACCAAACTAAAAAAGAACTAATCTTAATTTTTCAAATTTATCTTTATTAAGTATTTGGTGACCAAATTCCAATAATTATTTAATTAGGATCATTTTAGTTAAATTATTATTTTTATCTAAAAGTTAATATTTTTTTAAGAAGTGTTCAAATGATTAAATAGACTTCCTTTTTTATCCGGATGGAGTAATATGTTGATTAGATAGAAATAAGTATTTTGACATAATTATTTTTAGTAACGAGGAGAATATTTTGCAAGAGTAATAACCAAAACTCCAAAGCTTTTGGGACCGAGAGAAATATAGAAGTCTCATCTCTCTACGTTGATCTCTCTACGTTGACTGGTAAAATTTATCGAAGGTACAAATTCCCAGGTAGCTTCCATTCTTCTCTCCACCCATACACTTTACACACATATATATATATATATATATAAGACCCAGAATCCCAATTTGTCTAATCTTCATCAACATGAACATCTTCTCCAAGAAGCCCAATGCCAAAGGTTCGTTTTTTAACTTCTTGATTTCATCAAAACAATTTTTTGAAGAACCCCTTTTGTTTGTTCATGTAATTGGTACCTTAAAATACATATATATGATTCATATATTGAGAACGGATTGATTTGGTATTGAAGGGTAGTTGATTGATTAATTGATTGTTGGTAACTCTAATAAAACTTGAGTTTTTATGATTCTTCATGGAATTTATATTAGTTCTTCTGGGTGTTTGATCATTCATAAAATTGAGCTGTGATTGTATTTAGTTAGTTTATTGGAAACATCCTCTCTATCCGTCACAACTCCCCAGACCCCACCCGGTGGGAATGTACTGGGTAGTGCTAAAGTTTTCCGATGAACTAACTACATTTTTGCTACAAACACAAATAAAATAATTGAACTTAGTGCTCTACTTGATTTTGCTTGACTTTTGAACTTCACTATCGTATAGTTGACTCGACTCGAATGCTCTCTTAGCAATAGCATCCGTAACCGCAGCTATTGAGTCTGCTGTGGGAATAAGCGCCGCAGAATAGGCAGCTATTGACTCCCTCTTGTCAGCTTGCTTATGTTAGAGCTATTGTGAGTTTTTATGATTCTTCATGGAATTTCACATTAGTTCTTTTGGGTGTTTGATCATTCATAATTTTGAGCTTTGATTTTTTTTACTCAGTGCTAAAGTTTGAGTTTTTATGATTCTTCTTGGTATTCAGATTAGATATTATGGGTTTTTGATCATTCATAAAAATTGAGCTGTTATTTTATTTACTTGGTGCAGAAGTTTGAGTTTTTATGATTCTTCATTGAATTCACATTAGTTCTTCTGGGTGTTTGATCATTCATAATATTGAGTTGTTATTTTATTTACTTAGTGCTAAAGGTTGATTCTTCGCTCCTCTTTCCTATTTAACCTGCTCTGTTATTGCTTTATTTTGAGCCGAGGGTCTATCAGAAACAACCTCTCTACCTCCCGAGGCAGAGGTAAGGTCTGCGTACACTCTACCCTCCCCAGACTCCACTTGTGGGATTTGTGAGATTTCACTGGGTATGTTGTTGTTGTTGTTGTAGTGCTAAAGGTTGAGTTCTTATGATTCTTCATGAAATTCACATTAGTTTGTATAATTGAGCTGTTATTTTATTTACTTACTGCTAAAGTTTGAGTCTTTATGATTCTTCATTGAATTCACATTAGTTCTTCGGGGTGTTTGATCATTCATAATATTGAGCTGTGATTTTAATTTACTTAGTGCTGAAGTTATGATTTTTCTAACAGAGGCGCTTCGGGAGAGTAGAAGAGAACTGACCCATGCTGCCAGAGGTAAACAATTTTACACTTTTGTTCCCCCTTCCCCAGGCACAAGATACATTGAGCTCATAGGTGGATTTGACATATAAACTTGGAGTGAATAGGTTAAACTCCCCCTTGCGAGTTTCATACCTGATTGGGTGTTCCTGTTACCCCCTTGACTATGATTCCCTTTAGATTAAAGCACCTTCGATTGAATATGTGGTAAAATGTTTTGGATCACAGAAGACTCCGAAGGAGTAGGAATTGGCTCACTAGGTTCTTCAACTAAAAAGTAGTCAAATCGCAAAACGCCTTACTACAATCCTCCTCGATGCCTACTTACTTAGGTCTAGCTGAACCAGCTTGAAGTCTACCAACCCTTTTCAAGTCGGGAATGCCACATCAGTCTGATATTCTAATATGTTGACTTGCACCTAGTCCTAGCTCTCTGTGGCAAGGTGGTTGCCTGCGAAATCAACAGGAAAGCTTTGGCTTTTTGCTTTAGCAACGACTTGCTGAGAGGGGTGTGGGAGATGGAAAAAGTCTTGGAAAAGATCCACCTGGCACAATGAGTTCATGGATTAACGGGGGTTCTGTGAACACCCAATAGTTTGTGTATGAAACTCGTAAAACAGTGTTAGTTTAGGGTTCTAACTGCCACTTGGATTACTTTGGAGGAGCCTTTGGAGCGTAACGTTCACGTAGCATGTCATATTTGTGCACTGTGCAACAAGAAAAGAAAATGGTCACTTTCTTTTCATCATCTAGATTAAGGTTTGGTAGCTGTAAATACTCCGGCAAATCCATTTGCCTTCTCAATCAACTCTTCTACAATAAGTGAAGCGATGGATGAATCCTTGTCTTGACAAAGTAAAGATCTGATGGGTACATGTTTGTTCCCATTGCAAGCCTACGACCAGTCTCCTTAGCAATAGCCAATAGTTTATGTATGAAACTCGCAAAAACGGTGATACTCAAAAAAAATTCACGTGTACTTCCACTTGCAATTATTTGGAGGAGCCTTTGGAGCGTAATATTCACATTTTTGTAATTATGGACAAATTTCTTTTGTTACCCATTTTCTTTGAATTGAATATACATATGCCATCCATTCTACTTGGCATGTTTATGAGCTGTACAACTTTATGTTAGCTATTACAAGTTAGGGAACTGGATAGGATGATATTCAGTTGTAGGTAAAGTAGGCTAAACCATGTTCTGTAAAATAGGGAATTCATATGATAATAAGTCATTATTAACTTGTAATTTCTTGCTAATCAAAAGACACACAATCTCTGTCAATATAGAGGGCTGATAAGAAGACTATCGTGTTGATATCCACAATTTTAGTTCTCACTTTGTGAAAGGGCTTCTTTTACGTAATGGTGAGTAATTCCTTTTAGTTGTAAAATTGTGATGTAGGTATTGAGAAGGAAATTTCTGCTTTGCAATCAGAGGTATGTGTAGAGCTTCTTTCTGATGCTATTCTTGAAAGTGCTTGAGCGTGTTCATGAGATACAGAAATTTATGCTGTTTAATAGCTTATATAGCTTTTTCCCCTTATATTGCACTTCCTTTATTCTGTATGCGATATCACATCTATAAGAAACATTTTGATGTATTTCTTGGTGAGACAGGAAAAGAAACTTGTTGCTGAGATAAAAAGGACTGCTAAAACTGGAAATGAGGTAGGTGTTGGGTGTCAACTTTGGAGGCTTATAGTTTGTTTGGTCAAGCTTCCAAAATCTGCTTATTTTGAGAAGTGCTTTTTGTCAGAAGTGTTTTTCGAAAAACTACTTTTGCAGAGTAGTAGTTTGTGTTTGGCTTACCAATTTGAAAAACACTTTTGTCAATAGTTTGCAGTAATTTGTGCTTGGCAAAGGTTCCAAAAGTGCTTTTGGGGAAGAACTTCTTTTTTAAGTTTCTGAAAGACAGCTTCGGCTACTCTCAAAAACACTTAATTATTCTCTAAAGTCTTGGCCAAACACCTCAGTTTTCTAATATTTGCACTTTTTGAAAAAAACTTTTGGCTTCTCAGAGGCTTGCCAAACAGGCTATTAATCAGCTGTCATAGATTAGCCTATCTGCTTTTGAACTCATTTGTCATCTGTTTTCCTCTGCATTTTCAGACGGCAGCAAAAGTTCTAGCACGTCAGTTAATCCGGCTTAGACAGCAAATAGCCAACTTGCAAGGTAGTCGGGCTCAAATGAGAGGTATAGCGACTCACACGCAGGTACTCTGCCAAGTCATGTTACATGCTTACTGATTTCAGTTCTTCTTTCCCCTTTCTGCGATGCATTTGAAAAGCTTTTTGCCTTTTGCAGGCAATATCTGCCCAATCTTCGGTTGCTGCAGGCATGAAAGGAGCCACCAAGGCTATGAC
Source organism: Anisodus tanguticus (assembly GCA_034509755.1). Lineage (NCBI taxonomy): Eukaryota > Viridiplantae > Streptophyta > Magnoliopsida > Solanales > Solanaceae > Anisodus > Anisodus tanguticus. The sequence continues at coordinate 47,141,139 of CM067554.1, read as the reverse complement.
TGCTATGAATAAGGTTCGATGGCCAAAGATTGCGACATCTAATTTTTACTTTTTCCATTGTTTGCATGAGATAATGAAATATAAAGAGGACTCATCCTCATACACATGGATATGAATAGCACTTTTGGTCCCTGAATTATTGGTTAATTCTTCTTTTAGTCCCTATGTTATTTAACTAAGCATATTAAACTATCAATTAATTGAGTTGTACATTTTTAATCGCTTTGTGAACATTCAGAAATTTATCATTATTACTAACCATTTCACCACTTAATTACTCATGTATTACGTTAAATTTGTATTGTTACTTCATATTTGACGGTAATATAGTTTTATAAATACTCACATATCACATTTTTTCTCCTGAAAGGACCAAAACACACATTTTAATTAAGTTAAATATGTTGAGTAATAAATCACAAGGACTAAAATCAGAATTTACAATAACTTAGAGACCGAAAGTGCTGTACTGTTCGTTGATCTTTATACTCACTGAAACATGACATTTGTGTTGTATGCGAAGTCACTTTCCTCCCTTCTCATAATTATTAGTTGACTCAATGCAGCAAATGGACCCTGCAAAGCAAGCGAAGGTGATGCAAGATTTCCAGAGGCAATCAGCTCAGTTGGATATGACGGTAAGACTGATTGCTAAATAATCTTAAATAAAATCATGTCCTCATGTCGAGTCAGATTATTAGAAGTCAACTCAATAAATGGTGCTCGTATTGTAGACTGAAATGATGTCAGACTCCATCGATGATGCTATAGATAATGATGAAGCGGAAGAGGAAACTGAAGATTTGACAAATCAGGTATGCTTTTTAAAGCTCCTTCAAATAATGACTGAAAATAGTTAGTGGGCGTGCACCTAGCAAGTGTGTGTTATGCTATCTTAGTAGTTGATTTAATCGAAAAATACCTATTAATATTTGACTGCTCATATGGCATTCTGGGTGTCTTCAGGATCATTGTCTTCTTAATAGAATGTAGCAGGGTGTGTTCGGTATGGAGGAAAACATTTGCCAGAAAATGTTTTCCAATCTTCCCATGTTCGGTTGGTCAAACGTTTTGGAAAACCTTTTCTTTAAGAAAACAAGTTCCTCTAAAATGAGGAAAATGACTTCCCTTGTAGAAGTAGGGAAAAGAAGTTCCACAAGTGGCATTCCACATTAATTGTGTCCTCCCCACCCTCCAACACACCTCATCTTTACCCCCAACCCCGTAGCCCCCATCCCCACCACCCCAACCCTCCACCCACCTCCTATAGTATTTGTCTTAGATTATATTTAACTAAATTTAGGATAATATTTTTGCTCATGTACATAACACAAGAAAATAAGTAAGAGATCCACTTATTTTCCTGAAAAACATTTTCCATGAAAAATATTTTTCTTCATAACTAACACTCTTAATCTGGATTTCTTTTACGAAAAAGGGCAAAAAGTGCCCCTAATGTTTGTGATTTGTCTTATAAATGTCATTCGTTAACCTATCAGCTCCCAGAATCCCCCAACGTTATCTTCTGTCTCAAATATACCCTTGAAATTAAAAAGGTCCAAATATGTCCCTCGAACTAACGGCAGAAGCCATGTCAGGCTATGTTTGAACCATTTTGATTGTTTAGGGGTATATTTGAACATTTTCAATTGTAAAATGAGCTTTCTTCAGTAGGCTCCATTTTGGACCCCAGGATCTCAGATCAAATGGTGATGAAGTTTTGCACCATATATTGTATATCGATCTTTATTGAAAATGGAATTAAGATTGAACGTCGAATTTTTCTTTTTACGGATCAAACAATTATTGAAGTGCATTTAAATGTATATCTACGCGTAAACTATCTGAAACACATGGTCTCACCTACTTATCGTTTTCATGCAAGTTAATTTTCAATCTTACTTTTGCAGGTCCTTGATGAAATTGGAGTCGATGTTGCCTCACAGGTTAGTTTTTAGTTATTGTTCACAGTGAAACAACTAGGAGTAGTTTCTTACTTACGAGATGAATTGGAGCTACGTGCAAATACCGTGTTAAATTGAAGATCCCATGTTTTAATCTTTACAGTTGTCAGCGGCTCCCAAGGGCAAAGTTGCTGGAAAAAGGACCGAGGAATCAAGCAGGTTCATTCTCATTTTCTTTTGATATAGTCAACTTGTTACTTTATTGTTTTCTCGCATGCTTTTTCCAGAGATAAACCTATGGAGCCAAAACGAACAAAAAGGAAAGCTAGGGCTTTGGTTTAATAGTACAGGTTACACAGAAGGATGTGTGGTAGGCGCGCATCATGAGTTCAAATTATATTGGTGAACTAATTCTAGTATGGAGAACGATAAAGGGAAGGGGCTCAATGTCCACCAAGTTTTGAAGCTAGAAACATCATGTTTCTCGGTTATTTTTTTAAAAAAACCTACTGAGCCAGGTTTCACTAATATGCGTCCTTCACTAGAGATTGTGAACCTAGTTAACGTTGTGCTAGTCTTCACTTTGAGATTGACCATGACCGGGCGAATACACAATCAAGCTCTGCGCTATCAGCTTAATCTTAACTGATCTCAAAATATCGAGTGTATTTTTTCACAAGCTCTTGGCAGTTTAAACATACCAATTTGGTGAAACAATTAACAACAACAACAACATACCCAGTGAAATCCCACAATTAAAACCTAAAAAATTGTAGCTCGTATTATCCAAGGATATAGGATGAAGATGCACATTTCCACAGCTTATACAACAGTCATCCTTGAGCCATAGTGCAGTGGTACATGGCATCTAATGCACATTTTCATTTGTGACGGGCAAATAATTAAATGGAGGATAAATATTTAGCGTTGTAATAGTAGTACATATTGAAGATGATGGAACCCATCCCAATTAGAAAGTAACTTGATTTAAAAAGGAAAAGACATAAAAAATAATCCAAAACTAGAAAAATCTGGTAAACATGGATATTATTAACTCGTAAAGAAATCTAAGCGCACTTTGTTTCTTCGTGTCAAGTACTACTTTATCCTCGAGCAAATTATTAGACATCTTGAGTGCACTGCTCGCTGACAGATTTGTACGTTGCGTTTTTTGGTTTTTCATTTTTCTTCTATTCCTGTAAATAATCGTATCGTATTAGTATGAAGTGCATTTTTCATGCTCTGTTATTTAAAGCTTACTTGATGTGATCTCATTAACGCTCTCACGTACGTTTGATGTTATGTCTTTGTGCTAGCAGTTCGGGGATTGAGGAACTGGAGAAGAGATTGGCTGCACTTAGAAATCCTTGATGTCAATATCTTGCATTAGTCCTTGTGGAGTTTCACCACACATGAAACATGACTCCTTTAAGTTGTATGTACATTATTTTTCTCCACGAGTGATGTGATGCATCAATCCTTGGTCTTCTTGGAGGTGAAGTGTGATAAATGGTTGTCCAAAAGCTACAAACAATGTATTAGTTGTTTGATAAAATCTTGGCATGACTTTCTTTCATCTCTTGTCATGAAATTCTTCACTCTCTGCGAGTGCTAGTGTGTGTCTGCATTCTTATTAATGTCGGTGGTGACTGAATCAACTTATGCACACCTCAACTATTTATCGGGTACTTACTACCTTCCGCCAGTATATATATCGGCTAACTGTGCCACCAATGTCAGGAAGATGGAAAGTAATTACCTATTGTAAAACAATCTATTACAATTATTTATGTTGCTGGCCCTCCACGTGTCCCTTCCGCCAGGCTTCGGGGCAATCAGATGTACAAGTATTTTAGGAGTTAGCTTCTAAGGGAAAGGGAATTTCAGGCAAAAGCAGAAATTATCTATCGGTTGTTTCTATGTTGTGAATGGTCATTTTTATTTCTCTCGCTATTTATGGACCTTCTAGCTGGAAATCTTATTTAAATCATGGTCTAAATTTTATAAATTATGATAAATATTAGGATCCAATCTAATTAATGTTTTGTTTATAAGGTCAAGCAATACATGAATAAACATTAAGCATGAGCTTAAAGTTGCCAAAAATGAAAATTTTGCAAGGCCATATTTGCAGAACTTGCATAAATCAACCAGTCAAAAGCCATGGGCTAAGTGCACGGATACTAGATTTTGACGCCACCATTTAATTTGTGCACGCTTCTTAATTTTTTTTTTTTGCACATGCATCCGCTTCGGACAACTTCAAATATATGACGACTGAAGTTAATTTTGATAAAGTCTAACTTCAGACACAATATGTGAAGTTTCATATGAATGAAGTTCAGTCATTTTTATCTAATTTCAGCCATTTTCGCTTAAACTTCAGTCGTATGTGCATAAATTTTGGATAAAAATTGCTGAAGTCAGGCAAAAAAGATTGAACTTTAGTCATATGTAATTTCAAGCATCGTGTCTGAATTATTTTGTCAAGCCTTACTTCAAATACTTCAGACTAGGAGTGTACAATAACACTGACAAACCGCACCAAATAGATAATCCGAATCAAATAAAAGAAAAAGACTGATTATGATTCGACTTGATTTGGTTTGGTATTAAAAAAAGGACCACCATAATTAGTTTGGTTTGGTTTTAATTATAAGAAGTCAAATTGGGAGCCAAGCAACTCGACATTACATGTATAATAAAATATCTATTGTAATATAATTTATAATAATTTTTGTTTTTTAACGTATTATTTCAAGCTTGGAATTAGATTTGGTCTAATAAGTTTAATGCTCAATAATGTTAGTAACTCAAATAAAGGTCAAGTAAAAAACAAATGAAAACTAATGCTCACAAAAATAAATTCAATTCAACACTATAAATGACAATAGTGTCTAATATCTATTTTTTAATTTTAAATTAGTTTAGACAATGAAAATTTATAACTTAGTTTTATTTTTTCTTCATTGAATCATGTAAATGATAGTACCTATACTTATTTTAGCATGACTTAGTGCTTTTAGATTATGTACATGTTTATTATGGCTTATTAATTAACAATATTTATTTTATATGAGAATATTTGCGTACAATCCCATGACTCATCTTACAATAGTTTGTGTTATTTTCTTGAAAAACTCCTTATAAAATTATGTCCTATTATGACTGATAAAATATTTGGAGCACAAATTATATAATTTTTGCTAAGAAGACTTAATGGAAAAAATTTAAAAAATTGAAAATATTTAAATTGAAAACTCCGAATTTTGTTGGTTTTGTTTAATTGATAGATTTAAAAATCCAATACAATAAATTTGGTTTGGTAATTAAGAAATTTGAACCAACCGACCTATTTACAGCCCTACTTCGGGCACGGCAGATTAAATGATGGTGTCAAAACAACGTAGTTCCTGAAAGTTTTACAAAAGCTTTTGGGTCCATAAAATAATTCAAAGGACTTGCACGATTTTCCCTTCAAATGGGTAGATTTTAAATTTTTGGCCTTCAAAAATTAAGTTTATGACTAGCAGGACATAAGCTCTTTAAAGGCACGGAACATAACTTGTGGGATATTGTGATGTGAAAATATAAATTTATACCCAATAGAAAAATTATTTATTCTGAGAGACAAAAATTAAAGACCAACACAAACAGGAAAAAGTGCAAATAACCCTTTTTGTCTTTTGAAGAAATAATTTAGCATAAGTCGAGTACCATTATATTTGTGCTTTATAATATTACTATAGATAAATTATAATTTTTGGGTGAAATTTGGATTTTCTTAAAATGTGAAAGAGAAAAATACAATAATAGGGGAAACGTTTAACGTGGAACAAGAATAATAATCTCCAAATATTTCTTGAGATTAATTTATCCTGCATTTTATAATAATTACTCTACTATTTAGTTCCAGAATAATTTTATCTCTGTTGTAAAATAAGAGTGAAATATACAAATGCTGAACAAGAAATAGAGACGAACAATATGAGAGTGAATGTCTTTATTATTTATTTCTTCTGTATTAATAAAAGGATGAGGACCATCTCATTTATAGGGTATGAAACCACCGAATGTTACATATCTTTATGAGAGTATTGTTAAGATAAGTTAGATAACAATTAATAACATACATGTATATCTAAATGACATTCACTTCAATTAATGAATAAAATGAATTATAACACCCCCTTAGATGTCCATAGATAATGTATCTCGTTAAAACATTACTAGAAAAAACCTAGTGGAAAAAATCCTTAGTGAAGGAAAAAGAGTACACACCTCTTGTAATACGCATTGAGTGTTGCCTCGTTAAAAATCTTATCAGGAAAATTCAATTGGGACAAAATCTTGATTAAAGAAAAAAGAGTACAACGCGTTTTTGTCTCCCCTTGATGAAAACTTCACTTGATTTCTCAGAGACGTCGCATTCCAATCTTATATATCAGTTTCTCAAAGGTTGATGCTGGTAATGCTTTAGTGAATATATCTGCAAGATTATAACTCGAATGGATCTGTTGAACATTTATCTCACCATTCTGCTGAATATCATGTGTGAAAATAGTTTTGGTGAAATGTGTTTTGTTCTGTCTCCTTTGATGTATCTTCCCTTCAATTGAAGTATGCATGCATCATTATCTTCATACAATAGTGTTGGAATCTTCGTTTGCAATGAAAGACCACATAATTGCAAAATTTATTGAGCCATTGATCTCAACCATATACACTCTCGATCAGCTTCATGAATGACTATTATCTCAGCATGATTTGAAGATGTGACTGATAGAGTTTGTTTCGTTGAACTCCGTGATATTGATGTATTCCCACAAGTAAATAGGTAGTCTGTTTGAGACCAAGCTTTATGTAAGATAAATATCCTGCATCCGTATAACCGATCGTCTTTGACTTGGATTCATTAAAATAATCCCATATCTGTTGTTCCATGAAAATATCTGAATATATGCTTAATACAATTTCAATGTCTTTCTGTTTAGGGGGGGGGGGGGGAGGGGAGTTGAATCTTGCCAATAGACTCACTGCAAAATATATATCTGGTAGGTAAAGATACATTTGTGCCCCAATTGCACTGAGATATAGAGTTTCATCACCAATGAGCTCTTTATCATTTTCTTGAGGTGTCAGAATGAATCTTTATTTATATTAAGTGATCTCATAGCCATTAGGGGTACTCAATGAAGCCGCTTTAAAACCTTTTAAGTCCTTCAAGAATTTTCATATAAGCTTCTCTGTATGGCTAGACATGATAGCAATTCATCATACGCATTCAAGTTTTTCATGTATTGCCAGACTGAAAGAAAACTCATTGCATCCACCACAAGAGAACATCTCCATATAATAACGCCAGGAGTTTACCTTTGCTCATTTCCTTCTTCGAGGAGTTTTACCTTTGGAACCGATTGGTCTATAACCATAAACTCTGTTCTTCAAGAACTTTAATTCTAATAGAAGCATTTGCCGCTCATTTTTCATCCGCTTATCATCTCTCCTCCTAATGTTAGAAAATCTAACATTTACCCCAAATCTTCTTTGGGGACCCATATTTGTGCATAGTGATGGAGCAATTGAATCATATACCGTACATTTAAATATCTAGATGAAAATTATTTAATTCCTGACCTTGAATCAACCATATAGGGGAAACTTGTTGGCTTGATGCGTACAAGTGGTGCTACATATTAAATAACACATCTCATACCAAATTTTCATTTGGGAGTTTTATTCTCATAATCAATGGTTTAGCTATAATTGGAGGCTTACAATTTCTGCTAAACCAACTTGAATATGTACCAACATTTAAAATATAGTTTGGAACGGTGCTCTAAATTTAATAATTTGAGCAAACAACTTTGCATAAACCAAATTGCAAGTTGATACCAAATGCATATATGACTAGACCATATATGCATCTATTAAGATTAGGCCTATCCAAAGCTCGGGTCGGGCCGGGTCAAGTGGTTTTTTTTCTTGCTTGCCCGACCCTGACCTTGTTTTTTTTAATTTTCAGACCCTGGCCCTGACCCTTCGGGAATCCTACGGGTCACGGGTCGGCCCTGACCCGCTATACAAAAAAAACAGTAAGCAAACATTGCAATTTTACCCAATCCGTTATCCGATATAATTTGTCACCAATTAAAAATTACAACAAACAGAAGAATGAAATCATTAAAAATTACACCAAAAAGAGCTGAAGCAGATTCCACACTTTTAGCTGTAAATCCACCAAATTGTGTACGGGCTGTACGTCGGATCTTTTCTTCATCTATATACCCCTAAAGGCTAGAACATAGACGGTAATCTGTTTAATCAAACTTTCTTCAGAGTTAATCAAATAATAAGCATGTAATAATCTGGGTGATAATCTAAGGTTCAATTTCATTTTTTAATTTTTGAGTCTATAATCTCCTATCAGCACTCCAAACATCATAAGATCAATCAATATTAATCGTCTAAACATCATAATAGTAATCTAATATCAACCTTCAAGCATCATATCAATAAAGTAATATACTTATTAAAATCATAATTAGAAACACATAGTCAGAACACATACCTTTAATCAGATATTCAGATCACCGAAGTAGTCTCTACCCTCCTTTGGCCTGTATTTCCCCTTTGCCTTCCTGCTGCGGGTACTCTGTTGCCTGGGAGCTTGGGAGCCAGTTACGAGTATCCTCTGATTATCCTTTAAAAGATGTTGTGTTCTTACTAATATGGTTCTAATCATAAGTTATCAAAGTATGATACTCTTATCCTTATGATACTAGCTGGTGGATATTAAACTAATCTTACGTTGTTCTTGGATAATATTTGATTTAGTCTTATTCTTTTCTTGGATGATATCGGATTATAGACTGAAGGGTGCTTTAGCCGAACATAGAGAGAATTTATGTAAAGGTTTGTATTTCAGAATTTTTCGAATGATCCTTCGTCTTGACAAGAGGCTCCTTATATAGATAACCTCGGCTATTCACTATTCACTACTTTTTAAAAGTAAACAGTATTACTTTTTCAAAAGTCGTAAAGTAAACAGTAATCAAATAGTCCTAGACAAAATACTTTTTCAAAAAGTCATAAAGGCTAAAGTGGGTACAGTGCCTTGTCTGCTACTTTCTGTAAAGTTTTTTTGTCGTATTCTCTTCTACTTTCAAAAAGTCGTAAAGGCTGCAGTGCCTTGTCCACTACTTTCCGTAAAGCTGTTGTCTTTATTCGGCTAATCTGTCGGTATTTGTCCATTCCATTCGTCATTTCTGTTGTCATATTTTTGTCGGGCTGCTTTCCTGTTTAATACTTTCCAACTGTCCGGTTGATTTTTGTTAATCAATTGTGACTCAATAATCATTTTTGGGTCGTGAGGCCATAATCTGATTTTGGGCACTAAGGCCTCTTTTGTTTGGGCTTTCTGTAGTTTAAACTACATTGGGCCATATTCTTTTGGGTCAATTTGGACCTCTTTTCTGGGTTACCAGTTTAATAATCAGTTTTGGGCCATAAGACCATAATCTTTGGGCCATAAGGCCATACTATTTTTGGGTCCTGAGGACCTCTTTTTCTGGGTTACAAGTAGTAAACTACATGCTCCCTGTCATGATAATCTTTTTGGGCTTTACCGTAGTATAAAAGACTACGTTGGGCCATAATCTGGTTTGGGCCATAAGCCTCTTTTTAGGTTTCAAATAGATAAATCTAAATGATACCTTTAATAATCTTTTTGGGCTGTTAAGCCATAATCATTTTGGGCTGTGAAGCCATAATCTTTTCAGGCCATAAGGCCTTTTTCGCCAGGGTTTATATTGTACCTGCAAAAATAATCAGTTTTCCCTCCTTATTCAAAAGGATCAGGATATTCTTAAAAATCATTTTTCCCTCCTTATTCAAAAGGATCAGGATGTAATCAAAATGTATTTCGATTTCTTTCATATTTAATCACCTAATAATGTGATGTGTAGTTTTTGAGTAGCCAATCAACAACTCGTATACTAGTTTCCTTTCCATCTATTAGATATTTAATATATTCAATAGTCCGATAAATTCTAACCATTTTATTCACTATTACTTGTCTGACGATTATATTGCCTTGATTATCTAGTAATTCAGATGGCTTCATTTCGTCGTAGTATAGTAATTCTTTCCAGGCTAGACTTAGCTTTCCATAAAGGATATTCCTTTCAATAATGTATTGAAGCGTGTCTCTATTCAGTATTCTGAGTTGGTTGAATGAAGGATGAGTTTTCATACTGATCTTTCGTTGCTGTTAATCTTGAGATATTTCCTCAGCTTGCTGCTGCATAAAATATCATGGTTAATTATAAACATTAATCAAATATTATTGAGATATTTCCTCAGCTTGCTGCTGCATAAAATATCATAGTTAATCCGATAATCTTTGCTAATCTTCTTGGCTATAATCTCTTTTTGCTTAGTCATCATTGTGATACCTGCTAAGAAAATCAGCTAAAATGTTCTTAGTTCCAGATATATTTTTTACAATGAAATCATAGCAGTAAAAGAATGATTGCCAACTTCTTCTTCTATTCAATTCTGGTAAAGGATCTATTCTGTTTGTGATAAACGCCTTCACCTGAGTATTATCAGTTCTAACAATAAATTTCACTGGTAGTAAATGGTAATGAAATCTTTTAATTCCAAATTTTACTGCCAATAATTCCTTTTCATTTATATGATAATTCTTTTCATTTGGTTTCCAAGTTCCTCCTCCGTATCCACAAATTAACATTTTTTCTTTATCAACATCTTCTTTATCATATGCTATTAGGACTGCTCCCCATCCTATATCACTAGCATCTGTAAAGAGTTCTAATTGATCTTGATCTGTTGGTACTCTGTGTTTTGGTAATGATTTTACCTTTTCCTTAATCTTGTTAATTGCCATGGTATGTTCTTCCTTCCATTCGAAGGTTACATCTTTTTTAATCAAATCTTGCAGTGGCTTTCTTAGATATGGTAAATCCTTTATATGATCTCGCTGCATAGTTTATTACTCAAGAAAGCTTGTTGTACTTCTCTTTTATTCTCTAATCTTTCTTTAAAGTTTTTTATCTTTGTTACCACATGTTCCTGCAATTGTATTCCTTGTCTACAATGTATCCTAGAAACTCAATACTATTCTTGAATATTTGATTTCTTTTTCGACAATAGCATTCCGTGTTGATTTATTGTTTCTATAAATTCCTCTATATGTTTAATATGATCTTCTAAGTCAATTCTTTGTAAACTAGTATATCATCCACATATATGATACAAAAGTCTGCAAGCTTTCTAAACACTTGATCCATTCTTCTTTGAAAGATTTGTGGTGCATTTTTTAATCCCATTGGTAATACATTCCATTCATAGTGTCCTTGAGGGGCACTGAATGCCGTCAAAGTTCTTGATTCGTTAGTCAACTTAATCTGCCAAAATCCGCTTTTGCAGTCGAATTTGCTAAACCATTTTTTATTTCCTAATCGGTTAATAATGTTTCTTTTATAAGGTAAAAAGTATTCATCAAAAATAGTCTTTTTATTCAGTTCTCTGTAATCAATTACTAATCTAGCTTTTCCTCGCTTCTGTTCATTATGTTTTCTTACTAAGAAAGCTGGTCTGCTATGTGAACTTCCTAATAATAATTCATTTAAGCTATCATATTCTATTACTCCTATATTGATCTTATAATCTAGGTCTTGAATCTTGAATCTTAAATTTACACTCTTAGTAATTATTATTTCTCTTTCATTTTCTGGGTAATTATAAGTTTGTGGTTCTATTATACTACACTCGTTTTCGTTTATCTTACTTATATGTATAAAACTTTTTATTGCTCCAGTATTTATTTCGGCTATTCCGTCCATAGTTATCCTAGTTTTGAATATTATAACCTTGATTTTTAATCTATTACAGTCTATGTTTATTAGGTCAATAGTTCTAGGTTCTATTCTGGGTAAACTATGTAATTCTTCTCTAGTTATACTCAGTCTTGATCCTTCTACTCTCGAAATTAATCTTCTTGAAGGTGTTAATGTTCTGGTTTTAAAATCCATGAATATTTCCTCTGGTATAGTAATCTTAGAATTTTCCTTATGCTCTATCTGTTCAAGTATTTCTTTATACATTCTTGGTACTATTATATTCATTTCATGTTGTTTCCTTATATGGTGATTTCCTGTTAAGGCGTATATCATTTTGGTCTCTATACTCACTACTTTACTTCCTGGTGGCATTTCTATTCCATCTAATTTATAATATAATGTCAAAGCTAAATCTTTATGTTCATCTTTCAACGATACGCTAAAATCTGGTTGTATAGTGAACTTTAATTTCTGATATATTAAATTTCCTTTAATTACTGATATTAATGCGTCTTGTAAATTTCCTAGTATTCTATCGTCTAATACGTAGATCTGTATGGGTGTGTCAATATTCTTTTGAAAGTATGCTTTTATCGTGAACTCTACTCCTCCAAAGTAAATATTTCTATATTTCTTTGCTTCTTTAGTTGATAGTTTGGCTAACTCTCTTTTTATTACTTCGTCACTAATCAAATTAATCTTTGTTCTTCCATTTGTACTAGTTGTATCAATTATATTTTCATGTTTATGAGCAATATACCTTATCTTCTTATTTCTCTCAAACCATTTTGTTTTATCTTTTTTACTGATACTTCATCTCTTTCTTCTTGAATCTTTTGGTATGTATCTGGTTTAAAACTTAATGTTTGACTGGTTCCTCCTTCATAAGTATTCATTTGATAATAAAGATCTTTAGGTTCTAATTCACTATGTTTTTCTCTATCCATATTTCAGTAAATCAATATATCGATACTGTTCTTGTATAATTTCTTTTAGCTCTCTTATTTCATTTTCACTGCTTATCTCTTTTGCTAAGTTCTGCTCTCTTATTTTTTCGATTTCTTCTTCTTTCTGCCTAATTCTTTCTTCTCTTAGGACTGATAAATTTCTTAAAAATGTTATTTTTTCTTCCTGTTTATTCATCGTTATATGTTGTTCTAGTAGCCGTTTTTCCTGTTCTTCAAGAATTTTTATTTCTATTCTACAACTTATAATATGCTGGTTTATGTCCCTATTATATGTAAGCGGTTTTTCTGCTACTTTTTCTAACTGTACCTTTTGTTCTTGCTGTTGTATTAATCTACTTTCATCCATAGTGTTCTATTTCCATCCTTAAATCTGATTTTATATTTTCTATGAATTCATTTACCTCATATATTTGAGTATTTAATTCTACTAATCTCTTATATGCTCGCATATTTTCTTTAAGTACTTGATCTATCAATTCTAATTGTTTATTAGTATATCCTAGTTCTGGTACATTTATGTCAGCTTGCCTTTTTTCTATTATCCACTTATCTTGGGCTTCAATTATTATTTTATTTTCGCTTCTACATTTTAATAATAATTTCCTAATCCTTATGTGCCTCCATAAAATCCGATTTAATATTCTAACTTGTCTAAACGATGGATGCCTTTACACAAATTCTCTCTATGTTCAGCTAAAGCACCCTTCAGTCTATAATCCTGATATCATCCAAGAACAGAATAAGATTAAATCAAATATTATCCAAGAACAACATAAGATTAGTTTAATATCCACCAACTAGTATCATAAGGATAAGAGTATCATACTTTGATAACTCATGATTAGAACCATATTAGTAAGAACACAACATCTTTTAAAGGATAATCAGAGGATACCCGAAGTAGTCTCTACCCTCCTTTGGCCTGTATTTCCCCTTTGCCTTCCTGCTGCGGGTACTCTGTTGCCTGGGAGCTTGGGAGCCAGTTACGAGTATCCTCTGATTATCCTTTAAAAGATGTTGTGTTCTTACTAATATGGTTCTAATCATAAGTTATCAAAGTATGATACTCTTATCCTTATGATACTAGCTGGTGGAAATTAAACTAATCTTAAGTTGTTCTTGGATAATATTTGATTTAGTCTTATTCTTTTCTTGGATGATATCGGATTATAGACTGAAGGGTGCTTTAGCCGACATAGAGATAATTTGTGTAAAGGTTTGTATTTCAGAATTTTTCGAATGATCCTTCGTCTTGACAAGAGGCTCCTTATATAGATAACCTTGGCTATTCACTATTCACTACTTTTTAAAAGTAAACAGTATTACTTTTTCAAAAGTCGTAAAGTAAACAGTAATCAAATAGTCCTAGACAAAATACTTTTTCAAAAAGTCATAAAGGCTACAGTGGGTACAGTGCCTTGTCTGCTACTTTCCGTAAAGTTGTGCCTTGTCCACTACTTTCCGTAAAGCTGTTGTCTTTATTCGGCTAATCTGTCAGCTATCCATTCTGTCATGGCTGCTGTCATATTTTTGTCGGGCTGCTTTCCTGTTTAATACTTTCCAGCTGTCCGGTTGATTTTTGTTAATCAATTGTGACTCAATAATCGTTTTTGGGCCGTGAGGCCATAATATGATTTTGGGCACTAAGGCCTCTTTTGTTTGGGCTTTCTGTAGTTTAAACTACATTGAGCCATATTCTTTTGGGTCAATTTGGACCTCTTTTCTGGGTTACCAGTTTAATAATCAGTTTTGAGCCATAAGGCCATAATCTTTGGGCCATAAGGCCATAATCTTTTTGGGTCCTGAGGACCTCTTTTTCTGGGTTACAAGTAGTAAACTACATGCTCCCTGTCATGATAATCTTTTTGGGCTTTACCTTAGTATAAAAGACTACGTTGGGCCATAATCTGGTTTGGGCCATAAGCCTCTTTTTAGGTTTCAAATAGATAAATCTAAATGATACCTTTAATAATCTTTTTGGGCTGTTAAGCCATAATCATTTTGGGCTGTGAAGCCATAATCTTTTCAGGCCATAAGGCCTTTTTCGCCAGGGTTTACATTGTACCTGCAAAAATAATCAGTTTTCCCTCCTTATTCAAAAGGATCAGGATATTCTTAAAAATCGTTTTTCCCTCCTTATTCAAAAGGATCAGGATGTAATCAAAATGTATTTCGATTTCTTTCATATTTAATCACCTAATAATGTGATGTGTAGTTTTTGAGTAGCCAATCAACAACTCGTATACTAGTTTCCTTTCCATCTATTAGATATTTAATATATTCAATAGTCCGATAAATTCTAACCATTTTATTCACTATTACTTGTCTGACGATTATATTGCCTTGATTATCTAGTAATTCAGATGGCTTCATTTCGTCGTAGTATAGTAATTCTTTCCAGGCTAGACTTAGCTTTCCATTAAGGATATTCCTTTCAATAATGTATTGAAGCTTGTCTCTATTCAGTATTCTGAGTTGGTTGAATGAAGGATGATTTTCATACTGATCTTTCGTTGCTGTTAATCTTGAGATATTTCCTCAGCTTGCTGTTGCATAAAATATCATGGTTAATTATAAACATTAATCAAATATTATTGAGATATTTCCTCAGCTTGCTGCTGCATAAAATATCATAGTTAATCCGATAATCTTTGCTAATCTTCTTGGCTATAATCTCTTTTTGCTTAGTCATCATTGTGATACCTGCTAAGAAAATCAGCTAAAATGTTCTTAGTTCCAGATATATTTTTTACAATGAAATCATAGCAGTAAAAGAATGATTGCCAACTTCTTCTTCTATTCAATTCTGGTAAAGGATCTATTCTGTTTGTGATAAACGCCTTCACCTGAGTATTATCAGTTCTAACAATAAATTTCACTGGTAGTAAATGGTAATGAAATCTTTTAATTCCAAATTTTACTGCCAATAATTCCTTTTCATTTATATGATAATTCTTTTCATTTGGTTTCCAAGTTCCTCCTCCGTATCCACAAATTAACATTTTTTCTTTATCAACATCTTTTTTATCATATGCTATTAGGACTGCTCCCCATCCTATATCACTAGCATCTGTAAAGAGTTCTAATTGATCTTGATCTGTTGGTACTCTGTGTTTTGGTAATGATTTTACCTTTTCCTTAATCTTGTTAATTGCCATGGTATGTTCTTCCTTCCATTCGAAGGTTACATCTTTTTTAATCAAATCTTGCAGTGGCTTTCTTAGATATGGTAAATCCTTTATATGATCTGCTGCATAGTTTATTACTCCAAGAAACTGTTGTACTTCTCTTTTATTCTCTAATCTTTCTTTAAAGTTTTTTATCTTTGTTACCACATGTTCCTGCAATTGTATTCCTTCGCTGTCTACAATGTATCCTAGAAACTCAATACTATTCTTGAATATTTCAGATTTCTTTTCTGACAATAATATTCCGTGTTGATTTATTGTTTCTATAAATTCCTCTATATGTTTAATATGATCTTCTAAGCTGCTGCTGTAAACTAGTATATCATCCACATATATGATACAAAAGTCTGCAAGCTTTCTAAACACTTGATCCATTCTTCTTTGAAAGATTTGTGGTGCAATTTTTAATCCCATTGGTAATACATTCCATTCATAGTGTCCTTGAGGGGCACTGAATGCCGTCAAAGTTCTTGATTCGTTAGTCAACTTAATCTGCCAAAATCCGCTTTTGCAATCGAATTTGCTAAACCATTTTTTATTTCCTAATCGGTTAATAAGGTTTCTTTTATAAGGTAAAAAGTATCCATCAAAAATAGTCTTTTTATTCAGTTCTCTGTAATCAATTACTAATCTAGCTTTTCCTCGCTTCTGTTCATTATGTTTCCTTACTAAGAAAGCTGGACTGCTATGTGGACTTTTACTCTCTCTTATTACTTTCATTTCGAGTAATTCCTTAGTTTGGATTTCAAATTCTTTTTGATCTGTTGGGCTATATCTTATTGGTTTTGTTATGACTAAATCACTTGGATCTATCAGTTTTATTTCCCCATATATCTTTTCCTTTTCCCATAGTTGCATCGGGTTTTCTCCAAAGTTTCCTTTTAACATACCTAAATATTTCTCTCTTAATAGCTCTAAATTGTTATTTCTTTCCATTTTAATTGTACATAATCTTACGGTATTCAATGATAATATTCTTTTTAATATTATCCACTTATCACAGGGTGACTGTAAACTAAACGTATTTTTATTTACAACTTGTGTTTTAAAGTAATCTAGAAAGTTATTTCCTAATAAAACCTGTTGTTTCATGTTGTCTAATTGGTATACTATTGGTAGTTTAAAAATAGTTTTTCCCAGTACAATTCTCATATTTTCTGCTATTATATCTAACTCTTTAGATTGTTCATTAAATCCTGACACCTTGGCTCTATGTATTTTTGATCTTTTCCATCTATGTGATTCTAATACATCTTTTCTGGCTAAGCATATATCTGCTCCACTATCAATGAATATTTTTTGCTTTATCATTTTATTCGGTTTATATTCTATGTGGGCTTCTATATGGATTGCTACCATTTAATCAGGATTATCTAATCTTCTGTTGAGTTCTACATCCTGTTCATATTCTTGCACTTCCTGTCTAGTCTCTTCATTTCTCATTGACTCTTCTATGAGTCTAGCAATTTCTATCTTTTTCCAGTGTATTTTGTTCATTTCTGCTCTTATTCCTGATAATCTTTTGGTAATCTTCTTGTACCTATCGTTGTAATACATACTCTCTGTTTCGGTAACTGCTGAAGTTATTATCAGCTTTCGTCTAGTACACTCTTCGCATTGTATCCAGTATTCTCTTTCCCTTATCAATACTCTTTTCTGCCTTTCTAATGTATTCATCTTATTCATAACTAAATTAACTATCTAAGCTATCTGAATGTTGGTTAATATAACTCACTTTTTCCGTTTCTGTTTCTTCATCTGTCTCACTTACATAAAAATCCTCGTAATCATACCACTTATTATTATCTTCTTTAATCTGTTGTAAACTCATTATAAACTGTTCTGTATTTATGTATTTTACTCCTCTTTTCTTTAACTGTGGGCACTTATTTGCATAGTGTCCTTTTTCGTTGCAATTCCATCATTTACATTCTTTAACCTTTTCTTCTTTAGTTTTAGTCTTGTCTGCTTCTATGGGGTTTACGTTCCTTCTTTTTCTAAATTTTCTTTTATATCTAAATTTATTTCTAGTATCTGGATTATTTCTGTATCTTCTAAATCTCTTTTTCTTATAGGATTTATAATAAGGTCTTTTCTTATACCTTTTATATTTCCTATCTTTGTGGTCTTTTTCATACTTATCCTTGTATTTTCTATGTCTTTTATGTTTTCTATACTTCTTTTCTTTTCTATTATCATCGCATCCAAATATTAATCTTCTTTCAGTAAATCCACATATTTCTCTTAGTCCTATTTTCTTATCTTTTTTAATCTTTTGCTGTAACCTGTGTTCTTCGCATTTTCTCATTAGATATGCTCTAAGTACTTTTATTCTTTCTCCTAAAGTATTTTCTCTTGGCTCTAACTGGATATATTCTTTAGATATCTCAATATTATATGGGATAGGTAAATGGTCATAGTATAGTTGTTGATAAATTACTCCTTCTTCTGGTAAGAATCTAGCTTCGTAAAAGAACTTACTAAAGCTAATCGTATATTCTGGTAGTTTGTTTATCTTACAACATTTCATATTATTTCATATAAATTGCTTTGATACCAATTTCTGTACGGGCTGTACGGCGGATCTTTTCTTCATCTATATACCCATAAAGGCTAGAACATAGATGGTAATCTGTTTAATCAAACTTTTTTCAGAGTTAATCGAATAATAAGCATGTAATAATCTGGGTGATAATCTTAGGTTCAATTTCATTTTTTAATTTTTTGAGTCTATAATCTCCTATCAGCACTCCAAACATCATAAGATCAATCAATATTAATCGTCTAAACATCATAATAGTAATCTAATATCAACCTTCAAGCATCATATCAATAAAGTAATATACTTATCAAAATCATAATTAGAAACACATAGTCAGAACACATACCTTTAATCAGATATTCAGATCACCGAAGTAGTCTCTACCCTCCTTTGGCCTGTATTTCCCCTTTGCCTTCCTGCTGCGGGTACTCTGTTGCCTGGGAGCTTGGGAGTCAGTTACGGGTATCCTCTAATTATCCTTTAAAAGATGTTGTGTTCTTACTAATATGGTTCTAATCATGAGTTATCAAAGTATGATACTCTTATCCTTATGATACTAGTTGGTGGATATTAAACTAATCTTATGTTGTTCTTGGATAATATTTGATTTAATCTTATTCTGTTCTTGGATGATATCGGATTATAGAGTGAAGGGTGCTTTAGCTGAACATAGAGAGAATTTGTGTAAAGGTTTGTACAAACCAACATCACGATAATTCATCAACATCATCATAAGCATCATCATCACTAAATTCTTCTTTGTTTGTCCCTTTACCTATATAAGTAAAAAAATAAATATTCATAAAATAAAAAATAATATAAATTATATTAAAAAGACATGCGGGTCGGAGACGGGTTGGTGATCGGGCTGGGTCGGGCCAGGTCAAGTGGGTAAAGGTTAGGACTTTATTCTCCGAGATGGTGGACCTTAATATTTATCCAGATGTGCTCACCTTCAACATCGTGATAGATGGACTATGCAAAGAAGGAAAAATCGAAGACGCTGAGGAAGTAATGAAACACATGGTCGGAAAAGGTGTAGATCCTGATAGTATTACATACAATACTATCTTGCATGGTTTGTTTAAAGTTGGAAGAATTGGCTTTGAAAAAAAGTTCTTTGATGAGATGTTATCTACGGGTATGATACCTAATTTGTACACTCATAGCACTTTCCTCAATGGTTATTTTAAGTACGGACTTGTTGAAGAAGCTATGTCGCTCTTTAATAAGTTGGAAAGAAAGATAGAATATACTAGTATTGAATTTTACAATGTTGTTATTAATGGGTTGTGCAATAATGGCAAACTCGACAAAGCTCGTGCGATATTTGAGAAGCTTCCTCTAATTGGATTGCTACCGAGTGCAAAAACATACAATTCAATAATAAATGGATTTTGTCTAGAAGGGTTGTTAGATGAAGCTAAAGATATGCTAAGAAAAATGGAGGACAACGGTTATTTGACAAACGACCTCACTTACAATGTTATTGTGCGAGGATTTCTCAGGTGCAACAAAATTAATGAAATGACAACTTTCTTGAAGGAAATGGCCGGAAGGGGCTTCTCATTTGATGCAACTACAACTGGGTTTTTGGTAAACGTTGTCAGAGAGAATCCTTCTGTCCTTGACATGATACCAGAGCTTCACTTGAAAAATAAGAAGTGAATATTTCTTTCGCTTGGTTTGTTCGGCTACGGTATCGCTGTGATACATGCAATTTCCTTTCTATCCCTGCAAAAGAAGCATCCAAGGCAATTGCAGAAGCTGATGGCAATTAGAAAGTTGCTTGAGCTTTTTAGGCAGGCCTATTGAGGAGGTACATCAATTGATATTTTGAGTTTTTTTTTTCCAGTCTTATTTTTCTTAGAAATCAGATGTTATTGCACTCTTAATATGAGTAAAAATGGTGACTATACCTATCTTTTAGAAAAAAAGTAATAATGGTGAGTTTCCTTATCTGTACACATTATAAGTCCAGTAATATTATTTTTAGTGCTATTTAGTTATCTTCAGGTTTTCTTTTATTGTTATCTTTAGGTATTATCATTTTCTATTTTGTTTAGAATCGATAACAGAACAATCTTTTTGGTGGTTTCTAAAGTCGTAGTTACATTATCCATAAATGGAACCCCATCCTTCTGTCCTAAACCATATAGTATGAATTATTTTGCTTCTCCTTAAATTGAAATAAAACTTGTTCAAACCTGTTAGGAGGACGGTGTAGGTGAACATCATATTCAAATTATTCAAGAATATACTTTTTCGAAGTTTATATGTGATCCAAGAGTACTGGATACGACCATTTTCATAGAACATAAATATTGTCAAATAAAATTTCATTGTTCCTACGAAGGACCTTTTTGATTGGAAATTTGAAGATGTAAATGAATTGATGCTAAAATGGAGGCTATCTCTCTTGCTGACTTACCGTGGTGGAAATTTTAGAAAGACAGCAAGTAAAGTATTTTATAGAATGTTTTGGGGAAAGTGAGAGGCATTCAAAAGGACCGACCATGGAGAACAATTGCAGCTCCAAGAGCCTTCTGTTTCGCGAAGCTCGTTTAAAGACTGTAAGATGCTAAAATCTTTACCCGAGGGACTGAAGCACCTAACAAGTTTTAAAGTTATTGACTGTCCAGAACTGGCACAAAATTTGGATTGATTTTCTTTTGAAACAAATTAACTATTTAAATCAATTTGATTGAATTAACCAAGCAAATAAGTTACACAGTTTTTTTTGTTTAAATACATTGTTTATTTTGTTGTACTTCTTCGTGAGCAGTACCTTTCAATGTATAATAAAGAGCATAGAAATATGGTAAAGCAAAAAGATAAACTATGATGCTCCTCCGTCTCAAATTATTTGTCGTAGTTACTAAAAATAATTGTCTCAAATAATTTTTTGTTTTAGAAGTTCAAGACACAATTAATTACTTCTTTCTCATTAGAATTTTGTCACTAATTGATATTGACACATAAATATAACAAACATTTAAAGCTTACGATTATAACTTAGACAGAAATATGAATTTTGCTTGTATGCACTAATAGTATATGTGAATATATATATATAGTACCAGGTTACTTGTATCAGTTATGAATTACTAATTTCGCTAATTATGAGCATCTATTTATAACTTCTTTTGGTTGATCAAATAGTGCAAAAATTATTCCAATTTACGGGTGTATAAAATTTAGACTCCATAATATATATGGATGAAAATATGGTCCCCAAGAAGAATATAGAGGAAATGGTATTTTTGCATTCGTTCTCTAACATGTCCATATGGATTACAATTTGGGTCATCCGCACAAATGCCCCTATTTTGGGGTTGTCTATAATTTTTTCTCCTCAAATTTGTGGTCGTTAAGTTTTGTCTTTCAACATTTTTGGTGCAGTATAAATTAAATTTCGATCGGCATGATTAGTATTTTTTTCAGCATATGTATCATAACATCTCACAAGTTATGTCAGACAAGACAAAACTTTCAACATTAACATAATCTGAAAAAAGACATGTTTAGATTTCGCTCAGCATAGTTAGTGTTTAGCTTCGACATATGTATTATCACAAGTTATGTCCGAAAAGGCAAAACTTTCAACATTCATATTCACACGTAGAACTTCCATATTGTCTTTATTATATATAGAGATGGAATTAAAGACATCAAGTGATCTTCGTTACCATTCTCTGCTTCAACTCGTTGAAATATCTACTACAACATCAACTCCATCACCACCGCCATTACAAAAAGCAACAGAATTACCAGCTTTCCCAACAAAAGGAAAAGGACGAAATTTCATGCAAGGGCCTTTCCAGCATCACCATCAGCAGTTAGGACAGGGGATTGATACCTTACTATCAGAACGATGCAATGGATCGGCTAAGACCCAACCCATATGCGTGGTGGTGGATGTTATTAGCGAATATTCTTCGTATATTTTGTAATTATGATAGATGTATATTTAAGGTAACTTAAGATTTTAATTGTATTAGGAATCAAACTTTGTAAGGTAAGTTAGAATTCGTACCATATTAGGAATCAACCTTGTACATCTATATATATTGTGAATAATGAAAGGAATTCCCAAGGGAAATTATTCCATCTTTCATGGTATCAAGAGCCTAAAACCTAAATCCCTTCTCTTCCTCTTTCTCGGCCGAAATCAGCATTGTTTTTCTTCTGATTTCACAGAAAAAAAAAATTCTGGTTTCTTCCTCCCTTTCTCGGCCAAACCAGCAAATTCCCTTCCCACGGTAGGCGGCAACCATGTCTTCCCCCACAAATTCCGGTTCATCCACTGGCACACTTGACAACCCCTCTCAACGTTCAGTATCTTCTTTTCATCCGGCATTCGCCGTTAACAACGTCAAGAATTTTATCCCTATAATTCTTGACCAAGAAGACTGTCAATATTCTATGTGGATGGAACTATTCTACATTCATGCATGTGCATACAACGTGCTCGATCATATTGACGAATCTGTTCCTCGTCCCACTGATGTTACAGACTCAATCTGGCGTCGTCTTGACACCATCGTCAAACAATGGATCTACGGCACCATCTCCAAAGACCCTGTTGTGCACTATCATGAAAACGAGGTGCTACAAAGACGTGAACTTTGGGTCGGCTACAAGAAATCTTTCAGACAATAAAAATACTCGGGCCGTATATTTGGAAGAGCAATTCAATAATACCCACCTCGAGAATTTTAACAACATGTCCGAATATTGTAAGCAACTGAAACTCATAACCGATCAACTATCCAACGTCGGGACTTCTGTTTCAGAAACCAAGATGGTGCTTCAACTTGTTGCGGGTTTACCAAAAGGTGAATATGACACACTCGCAACAATGATTCAACAAGCCGACCCTCTCTCAAGTTTCAACAAGGCACGTTCACAACTATTGTTGGAAGAAACTAGACGTGCTAAATAAGAGGAACACAATCAAAAGGCCTTAGCCGTTGATGGGATAACAACACCTGCGGCCAACAGCAACCAGCAGTTCCAGCAGCAGAGCGGCGAAGGTCGTGGTGGCAGAGGTCGCAACAACAAAGGCAAGGGCCGCGAAAAGGGCCAACGCAACCGGTGGGATCGGCGGCAGCCCAACCACCGGCAAAGCAACGGTGGTCCAACCAAGTAGAACCGGGCCTCGCCCGCATGCCCGTACCCGACTACAGGGCCCGGCCCAAGCAACCTTGGTCGATCGGCCCGGCCTCTTGGGCCCCGCCCGCCCACCGTGCGGGCGAGGCCCACCGGCCAGAGCAGGCCCACCGATTTCGGTCCGATGGCAGCAAAGAATCGCAAAGAGCCCAGCAGCCTGGCCCCGACTGATTTGGGCCAGGCATACACCACCATAAACCTTCAACAGCCCGACGACAATTGGTACATAGACATCGGAGCCACATCTCACCTCACCCGGTCGTCAGGTAACCTATCTCAACTACGTCGGTTAAAGTGTCCTCAATTTATTACTATCGGCAATAGTCATCGAATTCCAATTGAAGGTTACGGTAACACACACACCAAACATCCACACCCACCTTTCTCCCTAAACCACGTCCTATACACACCTAACATCATTAAAAACTTAATCTCTATTAGAAAATTCACTAGCAATAATTATGTGTCTGTCGAATTTGACCCTTTTAGTTTTTCTGTGAAGGAACTCAATACGAGAAAAATTCTTACACGCTGCAATAGTGTGGGAGATCTCTACCCATTCACTCAATCTTCCGCTGATAGACCGCAAACACCTATATCCCTTGCGGCGATCTCTCCCTCCACTTGGCACAACAGACTCGGACATCCCGGAGACCCAATTTTTACCTTTCTTAGGACTTCTAAGCGTATTCAATGTAATAATGGGAAAATTGCCCAACACTGTTTTTCTTGTCCACTAGGCAAACATACTCGTCTTCCATTTATGTCATCAAACATTGTTACTTTTTCTCCCTTTGATATTGTTCATGCTGATTTGTGGACATCTCCGATTGTTAGCTCTTTGGGTCATAAATTCTATCTAGTATTCTTGGATGATTTTTCACATTTTGTCTGAATTTACCCACTGAAATTCAAATCTGAAGTTTTTGCAAAATTCCTCGAGTTCCAAAAATTCATTAAGACACAATTTGAAAAATCTATTAAATAATTCCAATGTGATAATGGACGTGAATTTAATAACTCGGCATTTCACAATTTATGTTCTAAACAAGGCATGGTTTTTCATTTTTCTTGTCCCTATACTTCTTCCTAAAACGGAAAGGCTGAAAGAATTATACGTACCATCAATAACATGGTCCGCACACTTCTATTTCATGCCTGCCTACCACCACCTTTTTGGGTCTATGCTGTCAAAATGGTAGAATCCCTTCTAAATATTTTACCAACTAGCACACTCCAAAACAAGACCCCTACCGAAATCTTATACCGTAGGCAACCATCATATGATCACCTACGTATTTTTGGATGCTTATGCTACCCCAACATAGCCTCCACTGCACTTCACAAACTTGCCCCTCGCACTCTGACATGTGTCTTCCTTGGTCTGCCTCCTAATCATCGGGGCTACTTGTGCTATGACATTGCCACTCGCAAAATCATCGTCTCCCGTCACGTCACCTTTAACGAGACAACCTTTCCTTTTTCCAATCTTCAAAAATTTCAGACCACCTATTACTTCTTTCTCGATAAACCAAATTTGTCTCCGGTCATCCAAAATCTATACCAACAACAACCCATTATTCCGACACCACTGCTGCCTTAAGCAATGTCGTCTGCCCCTCCAGCAGCAATGCTGCCACCCAGTCTAGCTCCCTGCTCTCGGTCCCACACACCACCCATGCTGCACCCTGTCGAGTCTACTGAACCA
The DNA here is from genome assembly GCA_034509755.1 of Anisodus tanguticus. Taxonomy (NCBI): domain Eukaryota; kingdom Viridiplantae; phylum Streptophyta; class Magnoliopsida; order Solanales; family Solanaceae; genus Anisodus; species Anisodus tanguticus. The sequence continues at coordinate 47,115,791 of CM067554.1, read as the reverse complement.
CCCACACTGCCTCTAGTCCAGCAAGTCCAAAGCAACCGCCGAGTCTCCCGCCCTCGTAGCAACACCGCGCCCATCGGTCCAAAGAACCGTCCCGCAACCCAGCTGCCTCCCAGTCCAGCAACCAGTCCCGACCTCCCACTGCTGCCCTCTCACCGCATGGAGACTCGTGCACAACACGGGATCTTCAAACCCAAGGTTCACTTCAATCTCTCCACACAAACCTTATCACCCATTCCAAATAATCCAAAACTAGCTAAACTGGACCCCAATTGAAATGCGGCCATGTGGGAGGAGTTTAACGCTTTAACCAAGCAGAACACTTGGGATTTGGTACCTAGACCAGCTGGTGTGAATGTTATCCGGTGTATGTGGCTATTTCGTCACAAGTTCGAGACCAGTGGTGACTTAGAGAGGTATAAGGCAAGACTAGTTGCAAATGGCACTAATCAGCAGGAGGGTATTGATTGTGGTGAGACATTCAATCCGGTTGTTAAACCGGCCACTATTTGGACTGTTCTCAGTATTGCTATGGGCATACATTGGTCGATTCATCAGCTTGATGTCAAGAATGCATTTCTTTATGGGGATTTGAAAGAGACTGTGTACATGCATCAGCCTCCTGGTTTTGTTCATCCAGCAGCTCCGCAGTTTGTGTGTCATCTTAGGAAGTCATTGTATGAATTGAAACAGGCACCCCGCGCTTGCTATGATCGGTTCGCTAGGTATCTTCTGCAGATTGGTTTTGTTTGTAGCAGGTGTGATACCTCTCTCTTCACTTTTCACCGAGGTAGCAGCACTACATATTTGCTATTATATGTCGATGACATTGTTCTTACTGCCTCATCTGACGGATTGAAGAATGAAATAATTGCTCTACTCAAAGCTGAATTTGCTATGACTGACTTGGGCAAGCTAAGTTATTTTTTGGGTATATCGGTGACCAGATCTGCAGCCACTATGTTCCTGTGTCAGCGTAAGTATGCAGAAGAGATAGTGTACAGGGCCAAGATGGCAAATTGTAAAATTATGCCAACTCCGGTGGACTCAAAATCCAAGCTTAGTGCCAATGACGGTGCGCCAGTTTCTGATCCCACTCTATATCGGAGTCTAGCAGGTGCTTTTCAGTGACTTACATTCACTAGGCCTGATATTGCATATGCCGTTCAGCAGGTGTGTTTGTTCATGCAAGACCCCCGAGAGTCCCATTTTGCCGCCCTCAAACATATTATCAAATATGTTAAGGGCACACTAGACTTTGGTTTACATCTATACCCCTCTGCCCCAACCAAGTTGCTAGCCTACACGGATGCAGATTGGGCAGGATGCCCCGACACACGTCGCTCCACCTCAGGGTACTATGTATTTCTGGGGATAATCTTATCTCATGGTCCGCCAAGCGGCAGGCCACGCTATCCCGTTCGAGTGCTGAAGCAAAATATCGCGGAGTTGCTAACGTCGTCGCTGAGATCTGTTGGCTCCAAAATCTTCTTTTGGAGCTCCAATGTCCATTACGCAAGGCGTCTATAGTCTATTGTGATAACATATCTGCTATCTATATGTCTCATAATCCAGTCCAACATCAGCGGACTAAGCATATTGAGATGGATATCCACTTTGTGCGAGAGAAGGTTGCCCGTGGTCAGGTCAAAATTTTACACGTGCCTTCCTCTTATCGTATGCAGACATTTTCACAAAGGGACTACCGCGACAGCTCTTCACCGACTTCCGATCCAGCCTTAGCATTCGGCCTCCTCCCGCTCCGTCTGAGGGGGAGTTAGCGAATATTCTCAGAATATTCTCCGTATATTTTGTAATTATGATAGATGTATATTTAAGGTAACTTAGGATTCTAATTGTATTAGGAATCAACCTTTGCAAGGTAAGTTAGGATTCGTACCATATTAGGAATCAACCTTGTACATCTATATATATTGTGAATAATGAAGGGAATCCCCAACGGAAATTATTCCATCTTTCAGATGTCATGATGAGCTGGAGCAAGGAAAGTTTCATGAAAATTGACATACCTTTTGTTTCTTTCTTCACTTCTGGAGCTTGTGCTGCTGCAATGGAGTTTGTAGCCTGGAAGAACCATGTGGATGAGATGAAACCGGGTGAGATTTGGATCCTTCCGAGGTTGCCTGAAAGTATGGCACTGAGTTACTCTGATATCAAGTGAAATCGTCATGGGCCTGGTCTATTGCATTGTTGATCAATACCTGCTATGGTCTTGAGGGTCCATTCATTGATTATGTAATTAATCATATTGAAAAGCCAATATGGGGTGTAGGACCATTGTTACCAGAAACATTTTGGAAATCACCTAGTTCAATACTACATGATCATGAAGTCAGGTCGAACCACCAGTCAAACTTTACAGATGAAGAGATGATGCAATGGTTGAACTCAAAACCTCAGCGATCAGTAATTTATGTGTCCTAGTTTAGAAGAATATGCTCAATTGGCTGATGCATTAGAGGCATCAAACCACCCTTTTATTTGGGTTATTCAGGCCGGTTCAGGCCAACCTGGTCCACCTCCGGGTCTCTTTGGAGGCAGCCAACAAGAAGGATATTACCCTCATGGATTAAAAGAAAGAACAGGGAACAGAGGGTTGATAATGCAGAAGCTGATGACAATTAGAAAGTTGCTTGAGCTTTTTAGGCAGGCTTATTGAGGATGTCCAGTCTTATTTTTCTTAGAAATCAGATGTTATTGCGCACTTAATATGAGAAAAAATGGTGACTATACCGATCTTTTATAATGGTGAGTTTCCTTATCTGTACACATTATAAGTCCAGTAATATCATTTTCTATTTTGTTTAGAATCGATAACAACTGCCTTTAACTTACAAATGACAATATTATTATACATAAAAGCACACACTAGTAGCACACTATGATATCCCATTTGGTCTTTCTCCTAAGACGATGATGATTTTCCATTCATTTTTTCTTTGGTTGTTAACTTTTGACAGTTTATTCTGCCATTTTATTACTTTATATATTGGATAACAAATGCACTCATCTACAGAAAACTACCATTGCAATGTCCCTAAGCGAAGAAAACTATTTCACATGGCACTAAGACCATTTCTCAACAAAAGAAAAAGGACCATTTTACATGAATTGAAATGCTTCTTTGATAGTAAGATAATCTTTATTTCTTTCTTTTTTATGGCTTATATTAAAATATATTTAAATTTTTTCACTTATTGTTTGTATGATGATGACATGAAGAACTTAAATGGTGAAACATGGCCAATGAGGATTCATAATAGCCGACACCAACTTGTTTGGGACTAAGACGTAATTGCAGTTATCGGTGGATAAAACGTAGTTACAGTTATCGGTTGATGTTAAGTAATCTTTCTTCCACAAAAATGTATAATAAATGAAGACGAAGGACCATCAAAGAGAATTTCAAGCAGTCCTTGCACAAATTAAATGAGCTTTTCCCTAGTTAAGTTGTTCAACATGGAGACAATAATTACAAGTAAACGTAAATTTACTGCCCAGTGTCAGAAGGGAAAAGTGCAGGCAAAAGATCACTAATAATATTTACCAAATATATTTTCATATATTCTAACACACTCCCGCAGTTAAAGCGGGAGGTTGTCGTACGTTGAGACTGTACCGAAAATCTTCGAACGGAATCAAGGGAAGACCCTTAGTAAAGATATTCGCAATCTGATAACATGAAGGGACATGTAAGACACATACTTGTCCACGAGCAACCTTTTCGCGAACAAAGTGAATATCCATCTCTATATGTTTAGTGCACTGATGTTGAACAGGATTCCCTGAGAGATATATAGCACTAACATCATCGCAGTAGACCAATGTAGCTTTCCGAATGGGACAATGAAGCTCTAAAAGGAGGTTTTGCAACCAACAAGACTCAGAAATCACATTAGCGACCCCTCGGTATTCGGCCTCCGCACTAGATCGCGACAAAGTAGCTTGTCGTTTAGCAGACCAAGAGACCAAGTTATCACCGAGAAACACACAATAACTAGATGTCAAACGCCTGGTAACTGGACATCCACCCCAATCAGCATCCGTATAAGAAAAGAGAGTGAATATCGATGATGGTTATATATGCAATCCATGATTAAGAGTACCATGAATGTAGCGCATGAAAGAAATAATCCCTTGATTATTTTCATTAATGAATGAGTATATATACAATATCCATAATATGGAAAATCCTATACCTATTCTACTCCCAAAACCCTATTCTATTTGTACAAGAATTCTACAATTATGGTAAGTGTACAATGCGAATTAAATACAAATAACATATTACCAAAAATAGATATACACGCCTTGTGTATATCACGGTCTCCAATTTGTCTTGGGTTTTCGTGATATACACGGTATACATAAGGCATTGTATATGCCATGTTGTATATCATGGTATACTTTCACACCCCTGCAGTCATAGATGGCGATCGTCGTATGCTGAGACTGTCCCTAAAATCTTCAAATAGAACCGAGAGAAGACTCTAAATAAAGATGTCGGCGATTTGGTACCTAAAAGGGACATGGAAGGCGTGTACTTGTCCACGAGCTACCTTTTCGTGAACAAAGTGGATATCCATCTCGATGTGTTTAGTGCACTGATATTAAACCAGATTACCAGAAAGATAGACTGCACTAATATTATTACAATATACCAAGGTAGCTTTCTGAACGGGATAATAAAGTTCTAAGAGAAGATTACGTAACCAATATGATTCAGATACCACATTGACTACCCCTCAATACTCGGTCTCTGCACTGGAGCATGATAATGTAGACAATCGCTTTGCAGACCATGAGGCTAAGTTATTACCAAGAAACATACAATAACCAGACGTGGATCGTCTGGTATCTGGACAACTACCCCAATCAACATCTGTATACGAGATAAGTGTAGAGACCGACGATGGATATAGATGCAAGCCATAGTCAAGTGTTCCCTAGATGTATCATAGAATGCGTTTGAGCGCATTCATGTGCTCAACCCTAGGATCATGTATAAACAAACACACCCGTTGTACGACATACATAATGTCTGGTCTCGTGAAAGTAAGATACTGAAGAGCCCCTACAAGACTGCGATAGTGGGTGGGATCTTCATAAGGTAAGCCGACCACAACATCCAACTTGGGTTTAGTATCAACTGGAGTGGAAGTAGACTTACACGAGGGCATACCAACGCACTCAATTATTTCAGCGATATTCTTCCTTTGTGATAAGAATGACTCATATGCATGACGAGTGACAACAATCCCCAAGAAATAACTCAAGGGTCCCAAGTCTTTCATAGCAAACTCAGAACTGAGTAGTGTCATGATAGACTTGCGTAAATCATCAGAAGAAGCAGTCAATATAATATCATCCACATATAATAGAATATATGCTAGGGAAGTACCACGATGATATATGAACAGAGAATTATCAGACATGCCGTAAGAAAACTTAATAGTAGATACATAGTCTGCAAATCTCTTATACCAAGCCCGTGGGGCCTGCTTAAGCCCATACAAGGACTTATTCAATAAACAAACATGATTAAGATATTTGAGGTCTCGAAAACCCAAGGACTGATGCATGTAAAATGTCTCCTTAAGATTACCATGTAAGAAAGCATTCTTCACATCTAGCTGATGAATGAGCCATGCTTTTGAAAGAGCCAGGCTGAGAACATTGCGAATGGTAGCCGGTTTGACCACCGAACAAAATGTCTCACCACAATTCACGCCAACCTATTGAGTTATACCATCACCTACAAGACGAGCCTTATGTCTCGCAAAAGAACCATCAGAATTATCTCTATGAGTAAAAATCCACATAGACCGAATAATATTAACACTAGAAGGATGGGGTACCAACTCCCATGTCTTATTTTCAATAAGATCATTATATTCATCGTTCATAGCCAATTTCCAATTCGGGTCATTTGATGCAGACAATGGTTTACGGGGTATTGGGGATTTAAGAATATTAGAATTTAGATTAAAATGTCTTTTTGATTTAAAAATACCCCGTTGACTACGAGTAACAGGTCTGTGACTCGGGGGAGAATTGGGTGGATTTTGGGGAAAATTCAGATGTGTGATGGACTGACCAGCAGGCAGTGGGCCTGCTGGCCCAATACCGGAAACCAGACTCGGTACTGGAACAGAAACTGGGGTGAAGCACTCTCGGTAATGGGTTAGACTATCGGCCTAATAGCTGGACCTGGGACGGGGAAGAGATGAGCAGTGGGTATTTGTGGACCAGCAGACAGTGGGCCTGTTGGCATTTTGTGGTTATCAGATTGGCCCATTAAGTGGTGCATAATATACGGTGAGACTTTGTCATCTAAAATATTATACGAACAAGGCACGAGACTACTGACTTTTGCAAATGGAAATTGGGTTTCATAAAAACTTACATGGCGACTAATGATGATTTTATTAGACGATAAATCAAAATATTTGTAACCACGATGATTTGTGAGATAACCCAAAATACACAAGTGGTAGAACTGGCTTGAAGTTTGTTAATTGTAGGTGACAAAAAAGTTGATAGCATAAACACCCAAAGACCCTAAGATGTGAATACGAATGATTCTTATTATAGAGAATTTTAAGGGGAGAATCATATGCTAACCCTTTGGTAGGAAGTATATTAAGAAGGTGATTATCCATTTGTAGATCATGATGTAAAAAAGAAGGAGGTACGGAAGCATGGGCCAATAAAGTTCGGACAATAATATTAATGGTACGAATTTTTCGTTTGGCTTTCTCATTTTGTGAGGACGTATGAGGACAAGAGAAATGAAAAACTATGCCATTAGCACCACAAAATTCCCGAAGCAACCCATTATCATATTCTTTGATATTATCACATTGAATATTTTTGATTTTCCGTTCGAATTGGGTACGGATGAATGCTCTAAATTTTAAGAATGTGAAAAAAACTTGAGATTTTTTCGCTAACGGAAAGGTCCATAAAAAATTAGAATAATCATTCCAAAATAGAACATAATAATGATGGCCCAAAGAACTTAGAACGGGAGATGTCCATAAATCGCTATGAATAATGTCAAAAGGCATCAAAGTACGAGAAGTAGAGGCTATATATGGTAATCTAACATGTTTTTCTAACGGACAAGAATGTCAAATTGAAGTACTACGCGTACCCTTACAATAAATAAAATTGTTTTTATGCAAGGAAGAAATAATTTACGACACAGGATGACCCAAACATGCATGCCACAAGGAAGGAACTAGAGCTGCAAATATCGACGGCATGGCTTGACTCGAGAAAGTGGTGGCGGTCGTGATTGGATAAAGATATCCCCTACTATTGCATCTCATGAGAGGTATCCCCATTTTGAAATCCTTCACAGAAAACTCAAATGGATCAAAATTAACAAAAACTCAATTATCAGTGGTGACTTTTCGGACAGACACCAAATTTTTAATTAAGTTAGGAGCATGAATGGTATTTTTCAAAACTAGAGGTGGATATGAGGGGGACAAAATTGTATGACCGTAACCACAAATTGGAATAAAGTTGCCATTACCAATAATAATGCCACGATTTTTGCTCAAATTGAAATAAGACGGGAGAGTACCTTAGTCGGACGTCATGTGAGAAGTGGCGCCGGTGTCCATATACCAATTCGGGTCTGAAGGATTTAATCCAAATGTATGTATGGCGGCCTCAATATCGGTGGGTGTTGGGATCAGATTCGGGCCCGCAGCAGTGAAGGCTTGCATGGGCCTAGGCCCAAGCAGACCGACCTGATGACTCGACCCGGAACACTACTGGTTGGTGCCATAAGAACCCGAGAAACTAGGCCTATGATTGGGCTGACCGGAGCCTAATTTCCCTGGAAATAACTAGGAGGACAGTAGGCGGGACTAGGCCACTGGCCGCTGGTCCAGGCCCACTCTCTACCAAGGGACCCAGGGCTGAGAGCAGGCGGGATGGGGCCTAGTACCCCGAGGCCCACTGCCGGCATTTTTACTATTCCGTCCGCTGCTGTTGTTGCCTCTGCGATTTTTGCCATTATTTTTATGGTTTTGACCCTTTCTTCCGCCACCGTTGTTGCGGTTTGGTCCGAATTGTCAACAAAACCGTGAGAGTTATCGGATGAAGTCATATCGCCATGGAACTTTCGCCGGTAGCTGCATTTTTTGCCAAGCCGGCTTCTTCCAACGTGAGCATCGAACGGGCTTGATAAAAAGGTGGAAGCAGATTACCTTGACGGAGTAGAGTTCCAACGCTATTATAGGCCTCAGATAGGCCTGCAACCATTTGTAGAACAAGACGATTATTGGTAACAGGTGCCCCAATGTTACGGAGTTGGTCCGCCAATTCCTTGAGCCATTTACAATAAGCTGAAACATTCGGGAAATCTTCCATACTGACTTGTGAAAATTCTCGATCAAGAGTTACAATTTGGGAATGTTGGTTATCCTGGAATATATCACGCAATCTATTCCAGGTAGCCATAGCCGTAGTGTCTGGTTCAATGATCGTCTGTAAAAGGTCAGTTGAAATAGTGGAGTAAATCCACTAAAGTACGGTAGCATCAAGAGTTATCCATAACTTAGCATCCTCCGCGGGTGTAGGGACATCGGTTGTGCCAAGTGCCGGAGGAATTATGTGATGAAGGACTTGATGTGAGATTGCGTGAATTTTGAACAATTCTGTCCACTTTTCATATTGGATGTTTTCCATCTCAAGAACAATAGGGATGTGGTTCTTGATGTTGGAAACAGTAAGGGCAGGATGAAACATGTTCTTTCTCCATAGACATAACGAAAGAACAATAGGTGAATAATGGATTTGGAAGAAAATTTAGGAAGGGAGGAGGTAATGTCGCACGGATTCTGAGAATGGACACGGAAATCGAGGCAGCGGAAGAGAGGAAATCAGTAGAAGCAAGTTAGACCTAGACTTCTGATACCATGAAAGAAATATTTCCTTGATTATTTTCATTAATGAATGAGTATATATACAACTTACAATATCCATAATATGGAAAATCCTATTCCTATTCTACTCCCAAAATCCTATTCTATTTGTACAAGAATTCTACAATTATGGTAAGTGTACAATGCTAATTAAATACAAATAACATATTACCAAAAATAGATATACATGCATTTTGTATACCGTGTATATCACGGTCTCCAATTGGTCTTGGGTACACGGTATACACAAGGAATTGTATATGCAGTGTATACTGTGTATATTATGGTATACTTTCAGTGCACAATGCGCTTGAGAGCGTGCATGTGTTCTTCCCTCGGATCATTCATGAATAAACACACCTATTGCACATCATAAGTAATATCGGGCCTCATGAAAGTGAGGTATTGAAGAGCCCCCGTAAGACTATAATAGTGGGAGGGATCCGAATATGGTGTGCTAGAAGTAGCACTCATCTTTGATTTAGTAACAACCGAAGTAGGAGATGGCTTTCAAGCAGACATGCCTGCCCATTCAATAATACCAGTTGCTTACTTCCTCTGAGATAGGAATAGACCACATGCATGACGAGTGGCAACTATACCCAGAAAATAACTTAATGGCCCCAAGTCTTTCATATTAAATTCCGAGCTGAGAAGGGATATGATAGACTTGCGAAGAGCATAAGAGGAAGCCGTTAAGATAATATCATCCACATACAGAAGAATGTAGGCCATAGAAGTACCTTGAATGTATATGAATAGAGAATGATCAGACTTGTTGTGAGAAAACCCAAGAGTAGAAGCATAATCTGAAAATCTCTTATACCAGGCCCGAGGAGCCTGTTTTAGCCCATACAAAGATTTCTTCATCAAGCACACATGATTAGGATGATCTGGGTCCCTGAAACCCAAGGGCTGATGCATGTATACTGTCTCTTTGAGTTCTCCATGTAAGAAAGCATTTTTCACGTCCAGTTGATGAATAAGTCATGCTTTTGAAAGAGCTATATTGAGAACAATGCGAATAGTTGCCGGTTTGACCATCGGAATAAAAGTCTCTCCACAATCCATGCCAACCTGTTGAGTTTTTCCATCACCAGTAGACGAGTCTTATGCCTATCAAAAAGACCATCATATTTTTTCTTTATGAGTAAAAATCCACATAGAACGAATCACATTAACATTAAATGGATAAGGCACTAACTCCCACATCTTATTTTCAATAAGAGCATTATATTCATCATCCATAGCCATTATCCAATTTGGGTCACGAAGGACAGACATGGGGTTACGTGGCAGATGGGATTTAGTACCATTAGAGTTGAGATTAAATTATCGCTTTGATCTAAATATTCCCCGTTGGCTGCGAGTAACCGGCTTTGGAGCCGGAATAGGAGTGGGCTGGACTGGGGTGGGAGCAGTGGGCTGGCCCAGTTCTGGGCTGGACTGACGCGACCTACCAGCCGATGGAGAGGAAATGGGCTGGTAGGGCACATAACTGGCACTCGCTGGGCCTGGCGATGTGGGTTGTGGTTCTAGGCTGTCGAGATGGCTGCAGGGGTGGGCTGGATGGAGTAGTGAGTTAGCTAGGCCTGGACTGGGCAGCAGGGAGTGGCCCAGGCACCTTTTGGGCCAGTTGATGTGGTTTGGTCTGGGCCAAATGGTGGACCACATATAGTGAAAGCCCATCATCCAAAAAAAGCATAAGAATGTGACGTTGGACTATGCAACGTAGCGAACGGAAATTGAATTTCATAAAAAATGACATGGCGACTAATGATGATTTTATTAGAGGATAGATTATAACATTTGTAACCACGATAATTAGATGGGTAACCCAAAAAATACACATGGGGTAGATCATGCTTAATGTTTGTTTATGGTAGTGGATGGAAAAAGAGGATAACATAAACACTCAAATACCCGAAGATTAGAATAAGAGGCGTCTTTTTGATAAATAAATTTGAGCGGAGATTGGTAGGCTAATCCTTTGCTCGGGAGGATGTTGAGAAGGTAAATTGTCATTTGTAATGCATGATGCCAAAATGAAGGTGGTAATGATGCATGTGTTAGTAATGTACGAGCATTGTTATTAATGGTTTGAATTTTTTTCTCGGCTTTCCCATTTTGTGATGAAGTATGTGGACCTAAGATATAGAAAGATAAACCATTAACCTTATAAAAGTCAAAATGGCCCATTATCAAATTTCCTTCCATTATCACATTGAATGTTCTTAACTTCCCATTCAAATTTAGTACGGATGAATGCTCTAAATGATATAAATGTTGAATAAACTTGAGACTTTTTAAATAACGGAATTGTCCACAAAAAAATAGTGTAATCATCCAACAACAAAACATAATAACGGTGGCCCGAAGAGCTCAAAACGGGAGATGTCCAAAGATCACTATGGATAATATCACATGGCAACATAGTACTAGAATTAGAAGCATCAAAAGACAGTTTAACATGTTTACAAAGAGGAAATATATTAGAAATATTAGTTCGATTACACTCAATAAATTTATTATCTAAGGTAGGCACAAAAAGATGCTCCCGGATGACCCAAACGTTCATGTCATAAAGAAGGTGCTAAAGCTGCAAAAGATGAAGGTGTGACTTGATTTGTGGAGATTGTTGTGGTGATGTGATAAAGCTCTCCCCGACTATCACATCTCATTAGACACATTCCCGTCTGGAAATCCTTCATAGAAAACCTAAATGAATCAAATTCAACTAAAACCCGAGTTATAAGTTGTAAATTTCCTAACTGATACCAAATTTCTAATCAGTGGAGGAGCATGAAGGACATTTTTCAAGGCTAAAGGTGGATTCGGGGCCGACAAATTTGTGTGACCATAACAACGAATTGGAATTGAATGACCATTAAGAATAATTATGCCACGATTTTTGCTCAAATTGATATTAGACGAGAGTTTATCTCGCGCGGATGTCATATAAGAAGTAGATCCGGTATGCATTTACCAATTTACATACGGAGAATTTAGCCCAAGAGTATGTATCACTTCCTCGATATTCATGGGAGTCGGTGGGGCTGCTGCCATGAAGGCCTGTTGCGGTCTATTCCCCAGAAGGTCAGACTGCGGCCTCTTCTGGTTAATAGGCCTGGCCCAAGAAGCAACTGGGTATGGACACGGAGGAATGGGCCAGGGCCACTCCCAAGGCCACTTCTTCTAGCTGGCATACGTCTGCTTCCATAATTGCTACTGCCAGGACCCCTGTTGGCTGCCACTACGTCCGCCACTGCTGCCGCCACCAAGGTTTTTTCTACCATTATTTCGGTTTTGAACCTTTTTGCCACCACCGTCGTTATGGTTTTGAGGATAATTTTCATAGAATGAGGGAGAGTCATTTGTTTCTCGGGACATGGCAGCCACCATGACAAAATTTTCTCCGGTTGTGGCCTTTTTAGCCAACCCCGCCTCTTCAAGAGTGAGCATGGAACATGCTTGGTAGAAATGAGGAAGCGGATTGCTTTGGAGAAGGAGAGTTCCAACCCCATTATAAGCTTCGGTGAGGCCCGCAACCATTTGAAGAACGAGACGATCATTTGTGAATGGTGCTCCGACGTTCGTGAGTTGATCCAAAAATTCCTTGAGCCTTTGACAATATGTGGAGGCATTTTGGAAATCCTCCATAGTTGTGTGAGAGAATTCTTGCTCGAGTGTTACGGCACGAGAATTTTTTTATCTTGGAATATATCACGCAACCTATTCCAAGCTTCCATTACCATTGCATCGGGTTCGATAATTGTATGCAAGAGGTCCGTAGAGATGGTGGAATAAATCCACTGTAGGACCGTAGCATCAAGTGTTGCCCATAACTCCTTTTCATTATCGGTTGATGGAACCTTCTCCTTGTCTTTTTCCGGTTTGATGATGTGATGGAGGACTTTATGAGACATTGCGTGAATTTTAAAAAGCTCCGCTCATATCGCATATTGGACGTTCTCCATTTCAAGGAAGATGAGAATGTGGTTCTTGATGTTGGAGACTGCAAGAGAAGGATGAAAGGCCGTCTTTGTGTCAGACATGGCTGTCAGGAGAGAGTTTTGGCGGAGGAGGATAGAAAGAGAGCTAGGGCACGATGGAAGAGAAAAGGGAGGAGAAGAGAGGAAGATTCGCCCTAAGCTAACTGATACCATGAAAGAGGATAATTCCTTGATGATTTCATTAGCTTAATTAGCTTATATACATGAGGTACAATAGTGATTCTAGGCTATAATTACGAAAATGAAATATACTCCTAACTAATACAAATGATCACTAATAATATTTAAAGATTACTAACAATATTTACCAAATATATTTTCATATATTCTAACAATTTTAACCGTAAGAAAAGAAACTGCCAAAGCTCCATCATATGAAGAAAAAAAACTAAGGTCACCGCAGTTAACCGTCCTTCCTGTCTAAATCCTTTGCTTGCCCCTCTAATCATAAAAGAAGAAGTGTTAGAGTTTCAAGTCTTAGGATCAGTTAGCTCATCCAAGTTCATATCAATGGAGGAAATGGTTAGAAGTAGTCCAATCATGTTTTTCGTACGAAGTTAATCCAATCATAATGTATAGTTTTTGTTGAAGTATGTTACCATCTCATTTAAAAGCTTAAGTTGTCAGAGAGAGCACACTTTATTTACTTAATTATATTCTCAACACACCCTCACGCGCGGGCCTGATTCTTTTTTTCATGGATCAAGCACGTGAATGTTTTTTATGATAATTGGTAGCGGTGAGATTCGATCTGAGGACCTTTGCCTAATACCATGTTCAAGTGTGTGACTATCTCATCTAAAAGCTTAAGTTGTTAGAGAAAGCACACTTTATTTACTTAATTATATTCTCAATAATTTCCATAACTACATGTCAGTTTAATGCTAGTCTTATAAATATTAGATCCAACATCTTCGTGTACCAAGCTTAAGATAGAAGTTTCCCAACCCAAATCCTCATCCTTTACCCTTCTCTTACCACTCTACCGGCTTAACCCCATTTACATTGCTTGAACCTTCCGCCTCGTTCCTACCACACTGCCCCCACCCCCCACCCCCACCCCCACACACAACACAACAACAACAACATACCTAGTGAAATCTCACAACGTGGAGTCTGGGGAGGGTAGAGTGCACGCAAACCTTACCTCTATCTTGGTAGGTAGAATGACTGTTTCCGAGAGACCCCCACACACAACACGCACACACTAATTACTTCTCAATTTATCTGAAAGGTAATATGATTAAGCCAATGTGTTTGTGATAAATCTTGATATTGAATAATAGTTCTAGGGAGTAGGGAATTGAAAACAATTATGTTGATTATATTTACTAATTACTAGGAGTACGTTTTTCTTCTTAAATTTAAAAGACTAGCAGTCCAATATATCTAAAGTACAATATGTACTAAATCACAGCTCAATGTCAGATTCCTATGACGATCTCACCATTTTAGTCATTCCCATTTGTACTTTTAGTTTAACTCAAAAAAATTAGGAATAATCTGAGACAGCTTGATCCAAATGTACCTCCAATTAGTCTTCATGAATTTAATGAAATCTCATGGGTGATTACTCACTCACCTGTACAAGAAAAGCCATATCAACTACTAGTGTGGTAATTACACAAATCACATGCCCGAGAATGCCATTTGCTACTATTGAAGAACCAATATCAATATCAACCTACAAAACATAAGTAACATAAATCAATTCCCGAACGATTGTCGACTACCAGATCCGCTGGTCTGCAATATTCACCCCGGCCCACAAGCACAAATCCTCAGCGCGGAATATAATCTTAAAGTACTCGTAGTCCGTCAGCTTCTTTCTCAGGTAGTAATCTTTCCTTTCTTCCCCTTTCATCATGCTGGCCTAAGACGTGATCGGAGTGATTTGAAGATTCATTCGACAACACATAATTGCCTGGCACTATGTCAAATTTTGCGCCTATGTAGCCATATTCAAGAGGAGGGAGATGTGAGTCTTTACTTCCAAATACGTAGGCCCGCGGATATAGTTGCAATCAACTGCTTTCCCCAGTAAACAAGGGGTACTTCCAACACTCTGACGCACAATCCAGGAGCCCTGCATAAAAACGGTCAAAATTCTAAGCACATTCACATTGAAATGAAGTCACAGAAGTAAGGAAGACTGAAAGCAAGTAGAGCAGATGGGACTATTGATCAGATGGACAATGTAACATATTTAATAATAGAACACAGAAGAATCCCCCCAAGATGTCTTCATTTAGCATGTTACCATTTTTACATAACATATCATTAGTTGAACAGATTGGTAAACTACTGGCAGCTTCATGCTGATGTGGAGTACAACTGCTCTAAGTCACCAACAAAAGTATATAAGAATTTCGAATTTAGATAATCATTTCAAAAGGGCCCTAAATATTTTTATTCAAAATCTTCCACCAAATTTTTGTTTAAAGTATGTTTCAACTCATTCCATTATACCAAACTTCCACCATCACTTCTGCTCATCCTCCCTTTTGCTGCTCCATTTCCATCCTTCCTTAGTCCAAAGATTTTCCTATGAACCTGAGTCTACATCTCATAACAACACCAACCCTGCTATTCAACTGAACTTTGAAATTTTTGTTTTCTCATTCTTCTAAAGAGACAAGTTGTCACGACCCAAACCGGAGGGCCATGACGGACACCACTCTTCACATACTTACCAGCTAACTGACATTATACTCTTCATAGGAGAAATCTTCAAGAAGATCCAATCTTCCACTTGGATCTTTAAGTCTCGCCGTCGCACATCTGAATACGATTTCTGACGACTTTGAATGGTTAACAATCATTCTTGGATAAGCTTCACATTCTCTATGGCTTGGTGCATTAGGTCAGGCCTAAATAATTCTGATTCGCCTACTTCGAACCATCGGATAGGAGATTTACATTTTCGTCCATACAAAGCTTCATATGGAGCCATCTTGATACTAGCGTGATAACTATCATTGTATGTTAACTCAATAAGGGATAAATGATCATTCCAACTTCCCTTAAAGTCCAATACACAAACTCGTAGCATGTCCTCGAGCGTTTGAATCGTACGCTCGGCCTGTCCGTCTATCTGAGGGTGGAAAACTATGCTAAGATTAACTTGAGTATCCAAACCTTTTTGAAATGATCTCCAGAAATTAACTGTAAATTGCGCACCTCTGTCAGATATAATAGTAATAGGCATACAATGAAGGCGAACAATCTCCTTAACGTACAACTTTCCGTAGTCCTCGGCTGTGTAGGTAGTTTTGATAGCCAGGAATTAAGCTGATTTGGTCAGTCCATCAATCATCACCCAAATAGAATCAAACTTATGATAAGACGAGGTAAACCCGTAATGAAATCCATATCAATCATTTCCCATTTCCACATCTATATTTCAATATTCTGAGTCAAATTGTCGGGCTTTTGGTGCTCCACTTTTACTTACTGACAATTAAGACACTAAGCCACGAACTCCACAATGTTCCTCTTCATGTCGTTCCACTAATACATACCCTTGAGATCATGATACATCTTTGTAGATCCATTATGAATGGAATATCATTAGCAATGGACCTCCATCATAATCTTGTCTCGTAATCCTGCTACAATGAAAATACACAAATGGACCTTCCACCTGGGGTCCCTCTCTCATTAGCATGAGGGATGACCCTGCTGTATTCTGAGTCATAACGCTATCACTATCTAAATTCTCCAATCGCACTCCCATTTAGCTAACTGATGCGTTTCCTCAGGTCAACTTCTCTCCTTCGTCCTCACATTAGTCAAGCCACTTGTGAGTGAATGATTCTATTGTCAACTTAGCTTTGTTTACAACTAGTGTGCTGAAAACTCTTATATTTGTAGTATCTCAATCGTGAACACTTTATGGACAATGTCATCAAATCTGAAGTGCGCGTATCATCGTAGTTAACTCTCATTCATGGTCTGAAAGGAATCTATACTTCCTCACTACTCGTAATTATAAACAACTTCCTTTCTTACTTCATTTGTCACTTGTTCATTCATTTTCTTACTTGTTGTACTCTTTCTAATTCTAAAATACTCTAGTATACATACGTAATCTCAAACACTGTTCCTGATTCCAATATTTGGCGTTACTACCCCTTAAAGGATGAGTTGTTAACTTATTCCCTTATTCTATACGTGAAAGATTCTGAAGAATTTTGCATTACATGATGTTGGCCTACTATATCCAAACCTGGTCATTATACTTAGATTCGAATTCCTTCACCTGCCTCATGGCTAAGACTTTCTGTCAATGGCACTTTGGGAAAATATTTCCTTGATCTCGTTAAGCCGTACACCTATTACTTTATCTATCTCGTAGAACCTTTGGTTAGTTCAATAATGTCCCTACACATCTGCGTTTGCCTGACATTTTATCTTTATTATAATGTCATTATCTCTTGACATATAGCTTTAATGTCTACCTTGTATCCATAGGCGTCATTGGCCCCTTTTTACCTGTTTAGGTGCTAATCTCGAGCTTTACCCACTGTTACTTTCGTTTACATACTTTCTGAGAGGTATGACTGCACGTGTTATGGAACCGATGCTTCGTATGTTTAGATCCAATTCACGGTATTACACGATCTAGTGACTTGTCAATCTTTCTTGTATCATTATTAGATCTCACATCAACCGAGTGCTCATTCGTCTTACCTTTACATTTCCATTTCAAGTTGCCTTGGGGGGTCTCTTATCTTAAAGTATTTCTCATATTATCTTCCTGAACATCAGAGGTTCATCACCTTTGGATGAAAAGTTCTTACTGTCCATCCTCTACTACTGATCCTTAAGCTGTTCTGGAGAAATCATACCTTTGTGAAACCTGCATAACTATAATTTCATTCACCTTTATCCTTCTTATCGTAATCCTTCATTCTACTCGTCATTAAACAGAAACAGTTTTGCCTTGATACTTGATCATACCATTCCATTCATACTTATTAACTGTTTTCATATTTCTTACAACCATTATTTGATTGTTCCATAACTCTCGTCCTCAATTTCCCCTAACAAGCCATTGTTATTCAGAGGTTACTTAGAACTGTAACATGCTGCACAATGAAGCGGAAGACCTTACTCGTCCAATACCTATAACATAACTTAGCTTGCTAACATTGATACACGTAATTCTCAATCATATGCGGTATCGCCCTCTTCGCAAGGAAGAGAGGATTATGTCTCCTTCCACAACCGTGGATAACTCGATCCTTATATATGACTTGGGCTCACTATTCTGGGTACGTCATTTTACATGATCTTCTTAAATTCACAAATGATCACTCTTCAGACGATTCAATTTTGGCAATCCATTTTTGTTAATGATATCTTTGGACAATTCCCAATCTATTCTTGGTAAGACATCACAATTTAGGTCGCACATAACATATTCCCTCATTCTAATCAGCAAAAGTCACTGTAAAACGTGTAGATTTTCGTAACCTACTAAATTTTCCAATGATGTCTTCTGTTTTTTTTTTTGCTTTTTTTTTATCTATACAACTCATAATCATCTTATCCTTGCCTTTGCGCATCGACTTGAGATACTTCGGCACGTTGTGGCCATGGTTTCCACACTAAACCAATCCCATGTACCTTTGTGACACAATCCGGCATGTGCTCGACCACACTAACTACAGGATGGTCGGGGCGGTCTCACTCGGCCTTTACAACTTTGACCCTAAAATATTAGCATCTTTGAACCCTTTAAATATCGTCGATCCCTGACTAATAAACTCCCTAACCAACCTCTCATTTACCACCTCAGATCAGCGACTGCCACCCTTCAAACCAGTTACCTCACCCAGTCACCATCACCCACACCCAACTTGTCACTGACATCGGACCCGAACCCCATTCACCACTACCCCGTCGATCTGACCCGCAACCCACCTATACCAAACCCGTTTCAGTGACCGAAACTAACCCCTATTCACCCCTATTCCATTGATTTGTCTCGACCAACACCTACCGATGGCACTGCCCCATCACCCCCACTCCAACAATCAGCCTCTGTCCCAGTACCCAATAGACTTCACCCTACCCCTCTACCCAAACAGCCCCTTCCCTCACGCACATAATGGTAACCCATGCTCAACATGAGATTTTCAAACCCAAAGTTCACTTTAACCTATCTACACAAACTATATCCCAGTTTCTAAAAACCTAAAATTAGCAAAACTTGACCCAAATTGGAATGCGACCATGCGTGAGGAATATAATTCTTTAACGAAACAACACACTTGGGATCTGGTTCCTAAGCCGGATGGGGTTAATGTGATTCGATGTATGTGGCTATTTTATCACAAATTCCAAGACAGCGGTGACCTTGAGCGGCATAAGGCGAGACTTGTGGCTAATGGTACTAATCAGCATGAGGGTATTCACTATGGTGAGATATTTACTCCGGTGGTTAAACCGGCTACCATTCACACGGTTCTAAGCATAGCTATAGGTAAGAATTGGTTGATTCATCTACTTGATATGAAAAATGTGTTCTTACATGGGGACTTGAAAGAAACTGTTTACATGCATAAGTCATCAGGTTTTGTCCATCTGGAGGCTCCTCATTATGTTTGTCGTCTACGTAAGTCACTGTATGGTTTAAAACAGGCCCCCAGGGCATGGTATGAGCGTTTTGCTACTTACATTATGCATATTGGATTCATATGCAGCAAGTGTGATAATTCTCTATTTATCTTTCATCGAGGTAGTAACATTGCATACTTGTTATTATATGTGGATGATATTTTTCTGACTGCCTCTTCTGATGTGTTGAAAAATAAGATCATTGCTCTGCTCAAATCCAAATTTTCTATGACAAACTTGGGGAAGTTGAGTTACTTCTTGGGGATTTTTGTGACTAGATCTGCAGATACTATGTTCTTGTGCCAGCGTAAGTATAAGGAGGCGATTGTGTACAAGGATAAAATGGCAAACTGCAAGATCATGCCTACTCCGGTCGACTCGAAGTCGAAACTCAGTGTTGTTGATAGTGATCCAGTGTCCGATCCCACCCTTTATAAGAGTCTCGCAGGTGCGCTTCAGTATCTTACATTCACCACACCCGATATTGCTTATGATGTTCAGCATGTGTGTTTTTTTATGCATGCCCATAGGGAGCCTCACTTTATAGCTCTTAAACGTATAATTCGATACGTTAAGGGAACACTTGATTATGGATTGCATCTCTACCCCTCTGCACTGACCAGGTTGATATCATATACGGACGACGATTGGGCTGATTGTCGGGACACGCAGCGTTCCACCTCTGACTACTGTGTATTCTTCAGAGATAATCTCATTTCGTGGTCTTCCAAGAGGCAAGCCACCCTATCCCGATCGAGTGTAGAAGCAGAATATAGAGGCGTTGCAAACGATGTTGCTGAGATCTGCTAGGTCCAAAACCTTCTTTTAGAGCTTCATTATCCCGTGCGTAAGGTGTCTATGGTTTACTGTGATAACATATCTATGATCTACTTATCTCATAACTCGGTTCAACATCAGATAACCAAGAACATTGAGATGAATATACATTTTATTCGTGAGAAGGTTGCTATGGGTCTTGTTAAGGTGTTACATGTGCCTTTTTCGTATCAGTATGCATATATCTTCACTAAAGGACTTCCTAGATAGCTATTCCTAGACTTCAGATCCAGTCTCAGCGCCCGGCCTCCTCCCGCTCCAACTGAGGGGGTGTATTAGCGAATATTTCCATATATTCGTCATATATTCTGTAATTAATAGTAGTGTATAATTATGATAAACATAGGATTCTTGTTCAATTAGGATTCAAAATTGTACACATTATATATATTTGTATTAATGAGAAATACTCTTCAAGGAAGATTAATACAATCTTACAATGAGATCTCAGGTTCAGATCCCAACGGAGGAAAACACTAGGTGATTTCTTCTCTTCGGTCCAAACCTCGGTGGATAGAGTTACTCGATTCTGTGTTGATGAGAGGTAGCAGGTACCCCGTGGAATTAATTGAGGTGCGTGTCAACTGGCTCAGACACCACAATTATTAGAAAAGTATCTTTCTTTAAGGGGTGAGGGCGGGGGAAGCTAAATTGGCATACATGTTCCCATGCCTGAACTGACTAGCACATTTTTGTATTTATGGACAAATTTTTTTTGTTACCTATTTTCTTAGTGTTTGGTCCGGGGCTACGGATAAGCAAGAATATGTAAGAATAAAACAGTATCAGCTAAAGCAATTAAAACAGTTTCTGGATGTTGCCTTCAATGTTGTATCAACATCTGAGGCAACATTGTGATAAAACAGTTATAAACCTTTATAGAGTAAATGCAGCGGAAAAGTAAAGAGACACAAGGTTTATATTTTCAAGGGTATATATTAATATATCCCTTGATGGTCAATGACCAAAGAATTGTATAAATTATATACAATTACAAATGAATTTCTTTTTACAAGATTGAACAATAAATGCGAAAAAGAAATTACAAACAAAAGTGAAGTCGCAGATGACTTCAACCTAAAGTTAAAAGATCTAAAAAGACAATTACAACATCTTCATTACTATTGCTTGAAATATAAGCTTGATCTAGAATCTGAGCAGTAGTAGTAATGTGGGACTAGATGTTGTTATACTATTTTAGGCTAAGTGTGTTGATCCAGTTTCTAAGGTGAATATCCGAGAGCTCTCTTGGTAATTCTTCTTGTTCAATACTGGATATCGATACTCTGAAGTTCCCTTCTATTTATAGTGTGGAACTTCCCTTGAAATCCTCACTGGTTGGTTGTGGAGGCTGAGTAGAAGAAGGCTTCAGCTTGGACCGGTTCTTGCACCTTCAAAAGCTCAACGTTCTGGACTTGATATTCACGCTGCTTCCTCTCCAAGCTTTGACTGTTTCTTTTACCACATTTTAAGCACTGCATTATTGGTAGCTTGCCTAGGTCATTTTTTACTCACAGTAACACAACCTGTTTTGGCTAGAAAAATAGGCAAAATCGTTACAGAAATATTGTCTGGAATGTTGTCACAACATCACAGGCAACATTCTTATTTTCATAAGATGTTGTGCTGAGCATTTGCAGATGTTGTCACAACATCCATCCAACATCAACAATCCCCCCCTTTTTGCCTTTCTTCACAAAACTCCATACAAAGCGAAAATGACTAGGATACTGATTCCCGATGTAGTCCTTACATTCCAAGAATAAGTAGGATCAGTGCTATGCTCTCCCCCTTTACCTGCAGTGTTAAATTTCAGGAAATGTAGTATCAATGATTTGATTAGATTGTAGACTTACTTACAGCAATTGATTATCAGTCTACAATACTCATTCATACCAATCCACATCAGACAACCATATATAAAAAGCTTTAGAAAGCAGTTATAATGTCTGCAAAAACAGACCAAATGTCCCAAATTAAAATATTACAAACACAAATAATAATTCAAATGTCAGTAATGTCAGTATATCCACAATTCAAATAAACATTCATCATTGAATCACCAACTCAATCAGCATGATGATCACAGTAGCTTCCACCCGCTTTCTGTGATCGATCACTCTGTCGCAACATTGTGCAGCACCATCTTCATCTTCAATATCTTCATCTTCAGCATCAGAAGTAGTCAGCAACCATCTCAACTCTTCTCTCCCTGCACCATTGCCTGCACCATTGCCTCGCACCCCCCCCGTCGTTCGTACGCTTCGGCGAAGATCATCATGACTCCCCTCGCTCGTCTCGCTTCCCAAAGAATGAAAGATCGCATCATCATCAGCATCATCTCCCCCTTTTTGTGAAGAAAGTAAGCCCATATAGTAGTTCCTGGCTCGCACTAGTTCTTGAATTTGCATGTCAAGTTCATCAATGTGTTGTCGAAGCCAGTCTTTGGACATTGGGACCTTTCCTTCAGCAATGTTGTCAGGAATGTCGGCAACATCCTGTGATGTCGTAGTGTCCCATTCATCTTTCTTCCAGGGCAGATCAATAACCCTGTCCCTACTGTTAACAACTACTCGTTGTACTGAGTAAACCTCTAAGGCTGGACTCAGCTTTTCTCCTTTGGACTCTTAAACCCTTGGTTGAGCAGGATTTGAAAAATCAATGAGGGGTATGGAAGGACAGAGTTGATTTGTTTTTCTGCCAAGTTGACAACATGGTTGAATATAAGTGTTCCTAAGTCAACTTTTTGATTCCTTCCAATCTTGAAAAGCAGTGATGCTTGATCAAGGGTCACTATTGTCTCGTTGAGGGAGGGTAGCCAGTTGTATATAGCAAGTTTGTGCAAAGTGGCAAACAGGGCAGTGAGTTTCGACATAGGGCTGCTAGTAGCCCAAACAGTGATCAAATTCCCTGTAAGGTACTTGATCATTGAATTGAGTTCCTCCATAGTAGGGTTTGGTTGAGGTTCTCTTTCACTAATAATTATCCCAAGAGTGGAGTTGATGATATTAGGTGTAAAATTGTATACCTTGTTGTATAGGTACACTTTCCCAAATTTCTTTGAGGTTGTGTCCTTAACAGCAATCGTCAAATTAGCATAGAACACCCTAATCACCTTCTCATAATAAGGATTCTTACCAGATACAGAGCTTAAGATGTTTCGATTACTTAAAAAATCTACTAAACCATTTTTGGATAATGAAGTTAGGTCAATCACCTTCTCCCCTCTAACTCCTCTATTCTTAAACCAATTCCAGATACTGGAGCATGATTTAGTTTGAAACATGGAGGAGTAAGGAATTACCTCAGAATCTGTTTCAGATTCTGTGTTTTCTCGTTCGGATGAGGTGGCTGCAGGTGTTGCCTCGGATGTTGGGGCAACATAGTCTGGGTCCATTTTCTCGTCTGTTGCCTTTGATGTTGAGGCAACATTTTTTTCAAAATTCCAGTATGTTCTATGGACCCCTTTAGGAATGAAGTTTCGTAGAGGTGTGTCATTAGACATCTCGTCTTCTTCTTTTTCCTTCTCAGATTCTGCTTGTGGAGTGGAAGTTGATGGAGTTCTGGAAGAACTGCACACACTAAAATTTGTGTCAATGCTGCTGCTTGTGGTAGTATCAACAGGGAAAGTCGACTCTTCCCTGGATCTTTTGGCCGACTGGTATTCACCGAATTGGTTTTCAAAAACCCTCTTTGACCTTCGCATCGGAAATGTCGATTTTGAGGCAAGGTTCGAGAAATCAGATGTTGCATCAACATCGATTGGGTTTTCATTATCGCCTGGGTAGCTCACCTGTAATGGCTTATCTGAACCAAGCAGAATTATAGCATGTGTGCAGTCCTCCTCGACTGGTCTCAAGTCATTGATGGAAGTATAATGCTTGTAAACCTTGGTGTTATTTGCTGGACAAGTCGACATTAGAGAATAATCTTTGGTGTTTGTGGATTTTGGGGACACGTACATGGGAGAGGGTTTTGAAGGATTGGGTGTGTTAGAGATGTTTTGGGTTTTGAGAAATGACGGTGTTGTGTGGGCTGCCATGGTTTGATGGATTGGTAGTCGGCTGATGTGACAATTCCAAGACAAAAATGGAAGGTTTTATTATGGCAAAGTATACTTACACTCAAACTCCTTTTCCTTAAATTTAGATTGTATAGAAGAATAAAAACTCTTTACACACCTAAAATAAGGATTGTCATAGCACATATCATCATTTTAAAAAAAACGGTCATCTAGAATTTTTTTGGACTTCCAGTTAAAGACAAAGACGTGTTAAATACAAAAAACAGGAATAAAATAAGATAAACCAGATTGATCAATCTACTAGGACACGATGTTGTTGATGATGTTGGCAACATTTCAAAGTTAAACAAGCATTATGAGACTCCAAGAATTTTCTGATTTGGCAGATGATATTTTCGTATATGTTCCCTATGAGACTGATCGTTGGACTAATGTAACATTTTACCATTGTCCTTAATCAACTTAGTTGAACACATACAGATTAAAAAAATATTGAGGAATTTTCAACCTTTTTGAAGCACGTGGTACTCCTATAGAATAGGAACGATACCAATCTTAGAGCTTTGCTCTTTTTGTATACATCCAAATCTTTTAGTAGAGGCTTCGCCTTTATATATTGTCCTTTTAGAGTTATGATTGAATCTTTTGAAACAGTGCAACATCTCTACAACACTTATCCTGTTTATTGACTTAACAGTAAGTGTTATCCAGAATGTTAGGACAACATTTACCTAGTCTGTCTTATTTTCAAAGAAAACATAGTCCAAGAGATTTTTTCAAGTTAGAAAATATCTCATGATCTAAAGGTTTGGTAAAAATGTCAGCCAGTTGACAAAAAATATCAACATGTTCGATTTGAACAAGGTGTTTTTCCACTAAGTCTCTTAGAAAATAATGTCTTATATCTATGTGCTTTGTACGTGAATGCTGACCAGGATTTTTGGAAATATTAATAGCACTCAGATTATCACAGTACAAAATCATGGAGTTATTAGATATGCCATAGTCATCTAGCATGTGTCGTAACCAAATCAGTTGATCACAACAACTTCTAAATTTGCCACATATTCAGATTCGGCAGTCGAGAGTGATACACAATTTTGTTTACGACTGTACCATGAGACTAGATTATTGCCAAGATAGAAACACCCACCACTAGTGTTTTTTCTATCGTCTACATCACCGGCTCAATCCGAGTCACTATATTCTATTAGATTAGGATTAGTGTCTTTGGAGTACCAAATTTCCAAGTCACTTGTACCGGCAACATATCGAATAATACGTTTCACATCATTAAAGAGATACCTTGGGACTGACTTGGAACCTGGCGCAAACACATACGCTAAACATGATATCGGGGCGACTGGCAGTAAGGTATAGAAGGATACCTATCATAGATCGGTATAATGTTGGGTTAATATCTTGTCCAACATCGTCTTTACATACCTATTGCGCAGAGCCCATTGGAGTCTTCATGTGTTTAGCATTTTCCAGACCAAATCTCCTAACAAGATTCTTGGCGTATTTGCTTTGAGATATAAAGATCTCATCTTCATTCTGTTTAATCTACAAGCCTAAGAAAAATGTTAGTTCTCCAATCATGCTCATCTCAAATGTTATCGACATTGCTTCGACAAAAGAATTTACTAGTGATTCTGTAGTCGAACCAAAAACAATATCATCAACATAGATTTGAGCTATTATTACATTTACACCGTCTCTTTTAATGAATAATGTTCTCTCATCTTCTCCACGGGTAAAACCAAACTCAACAAGGAAGTTAGTTAAACGACCATACCATGCACGTGGTGCTTGTTTTAGTCCATACAAGGCTTTCTTGAGATTGTACACATGATGTGGATGGTGAGGATCCTTAAATCCCTTTGGTTGTTCAACATAAACTTCTTTGTCCAAGTATCCATTGAGGAAGACACATTTAACGTTCATTTGGTGCAAGGTAATCTTTAGATAACAAGCAATAGCAAGAAGCAATCTTATTGACTCAATTCTAGCCACATGAGCGAATGTCTTGTCATAGTCGATACCTTATACTTATGTATATCCTTGAGAAACAAGTCGAGCTTTGTTCCTGACAATCTTCCCTAACTCATCTGATTTGTTTTTGAATATCCACTTGGTCCCAATAACATTTGTGTTGTTGGGTCGTGGTACCAAGTCCCAAACCTCATTTTGGGCAAATTGTTCAAGCTCCTCTTGCATGGCTTGAATCCAAAAATTATCTTTTAATGCTTCCCCAATATTTTTAGGTTCCAAAGTAGATGTAAGACAAGAGGGACTTATCTGTTGATATATGGTGGACATGCACACATACCTTACTATTTCTTGGTAATTTACTGGCTCTTTTCAGCTTGTACGCCTCTCCTCAAAAACTCCCCCTATCACCTGGTCGGGTGGATGGTTCCTTCTAATCCTCAATGGAGGGTCTCTTCTCACTTGATCATTCAGTTCAGTTGCAGATTCCTCCTCGATTTCGTCCCCTGTGTTTTCTCTTGGAGGTTCAGATGTTTCTTCTGATGTTGGGACAACATCTGGGCCTACATCTGTTTCTTCAGTGGATTGCTTCTCTTCAACCGCAACCACAATGTTGTTTTCTGAAGATCTACCAGATATATCCAGCAGGTCATCAAAAATAACATTGACTGATTCTTGTATGGTCTTTGTCCGAAGATTGTATATTCGATAAGCATGGCTATTCTGAGAGTAGCCAACAAATATTCTCTTGTCACTCTTAGAGTCAAATTTGGCCAGTTTATCCCTGTCATTAAGAATATAGCACACACACCCAAAGATATAAAAGTATCGTACTGTAGGTTTCTTTCCATTTAACAGTTCATAGGGTGTCATCTTGGTCCCTGGCCTTAAAAAGATTCTATTAGTTATGTGACATGCCGTGTTCAAGGCTTCTGCCCAAAACCTTTTTGACAATTGCTTAGAACTTAACATAACTCTAGTCATTTCTTGTAGAGTTCTGTTCTTTCTCTCGGCAACCCCATTTTGTTGTGGTATTTTTGGTGCCAAAAATTCATAGAATATGCCTTTCTTTTCACAGAATTTTGCAAAGGTTTGATTTTCAAACTCCTTTCCATGATCAGATCTAATTCTGAAAATTGAAGAACAAAACAGATTTTTAATCCTAGAGTAAAATGTTCTAAACATCTCAAAGGTTTGTGATTTTTCTTTTAAAAAATAGATCCAAGTGAATCTGGAAAAATCATCTACTATCACATAAGAATATATCATTCCTCCTAGGATATCTACCTCGATTGGACCCATAAGATCCATATGCAATAATTGGAAACAATGAGACGTACCTGAATGTTGTCCGTCATGTTGGACAACATTATGAGAGACTCGGGTTTGCTTTCCTTTCAAACAATCTTCACACAGTGTTTTATCTTTTGGATCCAGTCTGGGAATGCCTCTGACAGCTTCAAATGAGATCAGCTTCTCCAAGGTGTCATAGTTGACATGTCCCAACTTTTGATGCCAAAGTGTCAGGTCACCTAGCTTTGCGGAGTTGCATAACTCTTGTCTACCGACTAGATAGCAATTATCTCCCATTCGGGTTCCTGACATGACACATTTATCTGCAGAATCTGTAACCTTGCATCTAAGCTTATTGAATTTCACCTCGAGATCATCATCACATAGTTGGCTTATGCTAAGAAGATTAGCAACCAAACCTTCTACATGAAGAACATTTTTCAAGGCTGGTACATCCGGAACATTAAGAGTTCCTTTACCAATTATCTTACTCTTACTTCCTCCTCCAAAGGTCACGTATCCTCCATTGAATGCTCCATACTCCTTCAATAGGCTTTTGGTACCTATCATATGACGTGAGCAGCCACTATCGAAATACCAAGACCCTGTAATGTTAGTACGCAAGGCAGTTATGCACACATTACATTTCAGATTCAGTTTGGGTACCCATTCCTTTTTCTTCCTTCTGCTTTTAGGTTGGTTGCTTTGAATGTTGTCGGTGATGTTGGGCAACATTGCTGACGACATTTTAGGCAGTATTCTGAGTGCAGAGTTTTGAAGTTTGTAGCAGTAGGGCATAAGATGTCCTAACTTTTTACAGAAGCTACATATAAGCTTCGATCCAACTTCAATGATTTGAGAGTTACTCGGATTTTCTTTGACAAATTTTATCCTCTCAGTTTGACTATGGATTCTGGAAGTATTTATTTTGCTAAGAGATTGGTACCCAAGCCCAACCCTTGTAGGTTTATTGAAGTATAATAATTCATTCAGTTTGGAGGTTCCCATGTTGAGCCTTTGAAAGGTGGTCTCAGCTACGTTCAATCGTGCACGAATCTTACCAAGCTCTAGGTCCTTCTTGGTAAGTACCACCTCTAATCGGTTGATTGTGCCTTTCAGATTGCTATTCTCAAGAGTCACTAATTTTGCTTTTGAGTCTAGTTGCTCAGATTCAGTGATTAAGGCTTTACAAAGACTTTGTAATTCCTTTATTACGTCGTCTTTGGAGTCAACTAGATCCAAATTTACAGCCTCAGATGAAGAGTTGAATCCACTAAAACAATTTACATCAGAATAGTCAAAGTATACATACCTCTCTGATGTTGAAGACATTCCAGATGTTGTTCCTGATGTTGTCGCAACGTTGTCACCAACATCTTCATCGTCAGACAGTGAGTGTTCAAACACGGATGCCAGCATTGCCTGTGATTCTTCTCCTTGATCTCCTTCCTCCTCTTCGTTCTCATCATCGCTAAGAGTTACCCACATGACCTTACCAATTTTTCTAAGGGTGTTTGCACACTCATTAGCGTAGTGTCCCCAACCCGAGCATGCATGACATTGCACTCCCTCGAGTTGTTTGGGATTGAAATTGGTACTATCGGAGTTAGATTTCCTCAGTGAATTGTGATTACTTTGATCAGAAGGTGACCTATTCGGCTGTTTATTAAAGAGTGGGTTTTGATGCTGTTTGTATTTGGCTTTATTGCGATCAATGTTGATCTTTCTCACCATCGAATTAAATCGGCGAGTAAGTAAGGCAACAGTTGCACCATTTCCCAGTTCCTCCAAGTTTTCTTCCTCGTTTTCCAATTCAGTTTCCGAGGTTTGTCCTTGAAGTGCCAAAGTCTTGTCTTTATACAATCTCTTTGGCTCTTCATGTTCATCTCATATGTTTGAAAGATGCTCATCAAGGCATGTAGATCCATAGTAGCAAGATTGTGGGCCTCTTCAATAGCACAAATCTTAGTATTAAACCTTTCAGGAAGAGATCTGTGAGCTTTATCCACACGTTGTGTGTTGGTTAAAGGAGAACCAAGCACTTGACACTGATTAGCAATGTCAATTAACTTTTCAAAATAGGATTTTATGTCTTCAGATTCTTCCATCCTTAAGCGTTCGTATTGGCTCAAAATCATGCGAAGCTTTGTACGTCGTACACTTGAGGTACCTTCACAATGAGTTTGTAAGGTCTCCCAAGCGTCCTTGGCCGTAGTACAATTTTGGATTAGTTTGAACATATAGAGATCTACCCATCCAAATATCGCATTTAGGGCATTTTCATTGAAGCTCGCACTGTTGATCTCTTCCGCGGTCCATTCAGATTCGGGTTTGGTAAGTACATCACCATCCTCGTCTGCTGGGTACTTGGGAATCACATAGCCTTCGGAAACTGATCTCCAAGCTCGAACATCAATGGATTTGATGTGCGAACGTAGTCGGATTTTCCAATAGGCAAAGTTAGTTCCGTCAAGAATTGGAAGTGTACCAACGTTTTGTATAGCTGAGTCCATAGCCGTAATATTTAGAATCAAACACTTATTGTATCAAGTGTTGGCTCTGATACCACTTGTTTGGTCTGGGGCTACGGATAAGCAAGAATATGTAAGAATAAAACAGTAACAGCTAAAGCAATTAAAACAGTTTCTGGATGTTGCCTTCAATGTTGTGTCAACATCTGAGGCAACATTGTGATAAAACAGTTATAAACCTTTATAGAGTAAATGCAGCGGATAAGTAAAGAGACACAATGTTTATATTTTCAAGGGTATATATTAATATATCCCTTGATGGTCAATGACCAAAGAATTGTATAAATTATATACAATTACAAATGAATTTCTTTTTATAAGATTGAACAATAAATGCGAAAAAGAAATTACAAACAAAAGTGAAGTCGCATATGACTTCAACCTAAAGTTAAAAGATCTAAAAAAACAATTACAACATCTTCATTGCTATTTCTTGAAATATAAGCTTGATCTAGAATCTGAGCAGTAGTAGTAATGTGGGACTAGATGTTGTTATACTACTTTAGGCTAAGTGTGTTGATCCAGTTTCTAAGGTGAATATCCGAGAGCTCTCTTGGTAATTCTTCTTGTTCAATACTGGATATCGATGCTCTGAAGTTCCCTTCTATTTATAGTGTGGAACTTCCCTTGAAATCCTCACTGGTTGGTTGTGGAGGCTGAGTAGAAGAAGGCTTCAGCTTGGACCGGTTCTTGCTCCTTCAAAAGCTCAAAGTTCTGGACTTGGTATTCACGTTGTTTCCTCTCCAAACTTTGACTGTTTCTTTTACCACGTTTTAAGCACAACATCATTGGTAGCTTGCCTAGGTCATTTTTTACTCACAGTAACACACCCTGTTTTGGCCTGAAGAATAGACAAAATCGTTACAGAAATATTGTCAGGAATGTTGTCACAACATCGCAGGCAACATTCTTATTTTCGTAAGATATTGTCCTGAGCATTTACAGATGTTGTCACAACATCCATCCAACATCAACACTTAGAAATGAATATACATATGCCATCCATTCTATTTGGGCAACTGTATGAGCTGTACAACTTTATGTCAGCTTTAACATGTTAGGGAACTGTATGATATGATGTTCAGTTGTAGCTAAAGTAGGCTAAACCATGTTCTGTAAATAGGGAATTCATATGAGAACAGTTCATTAATAAGTTGTAATTTCTTTTGTTATTTTAGAGCTTATATAACTTTTCCTTTATATCATACTTCCTTTACTTATGGTTCTGCATACGATATTACATCAATAAGAGATATTTTATTTATTTCTTTCATGGGACAGGATAAAAAGCTTGTTGCTGAAATAAAAATCACTACGAAAACTGGAAATGAGGTAGGTCTTGGGTGTCAACTTTCGAGGCTTATAGCTTGGCCAAGCTTAGAAAATATGCTAATTTTGAAAAGTGTTTTTTGTGGGTGCTTTTCAGAAAAGTACTTTTGAAGAGTAGTTGTTTGTGTAAGCCTAATCAATTTGAAAAACACTTTTGCCATGTTATAACATTAATTTGTGCTTGGTTAAGGTTCCAAAAGTGCTTTTGAAAAAAACTACTTTTTTAGCTTTTGCTACTACTCAAAAGCAGTTATTTCTTCCATAAAAGTTTGGTCAAACATCGCAATTTTCTAAAATAATCACTTTTAACTTCCTAGAAAATTGACCAACCAGGTTATTAATCAGCCGTCATAGATTAGCTTATCTTCTTTGCAATTGATTTGTCATCTGCTTCCTCCCTGCATTTTCAGACAGCAACAGAAGTTCTAGCAGATCAGGCTTAGACAGCAAATAGCCAACTTGCAAGGTAGTCAGGCTCAAATGAGAGGTCTCACACGCAGGTACTCTGCCAAGTCATGTTACATGATTACTAATTTCCATTCTTTATTCCCCATTCTGAGATTCATTTGAAAAGATTTATGCCCTTTGCAGGCAATATCTGCCCAATCGTTGCAGGAGAAGACAGTGGCTGCACTTAGAAATCCTTGATCTCAATATCTGGGACTAGTCCTTATGGAATTTCATCACACATGAAACATGATTCCTTTAAGTTGTATGTACCTAATTTTTCTCCAAGGGTGATGTGATGCATCAATCCTTAGTCTTCTTTGAGGTGGAGTGTGATAGAATAATTAATAATTATTATTGTAATTAGTAATTATTGATTGTAGCATCTCATGTATATGGTAGATGATACTCTAGCATTAACTTAGGAGATTAGATTAGCATGATACTCTCTTCATCATGCTAATCTAATCTCCTAAGTCAATGCTAGAGGATATGATGAAGAGAGTACATGCTGATCTAATCTCCTAAGTCAATGCTAGAAGGGACTATTTTAGAACACTAGGAATATTGTATTATGAATTAAAACATAAGAAACTTCAGAGTTATAGAATCATCAATGGAAAAACTGGCTAAGACGCCATTATCAATACAATTTATCTCAGATTAGATGGTCTAGATTAATGCCACAAAAATGGAGAAATAGGGTTAATCAAAGTTGTATGGCTCAAAATAAAAATAGAAATTTAAACAACGACATGCACACTCTTAGGCTCAATCCACCCGATGCAAATTGATATATGGACTCTAGAGCGACGTCTCACATGACGTCCTCCCAAGGTAATCTCTCGTCCTATTTTAATTTGAGCAAACATAATGGTATAATTGTCGGAAATGGGCATTCTATTCCAATTCGGGATTATGGTTCTACTAATTTTCCACCACCAAACCCACCACTAGCCTTAAAAAATATCCTTCATGCTCCACAATTAATCAAAAATTTGGTGTATGTTAGAAAGTTTACTACTAACAATTGGGTGTATGTTGTTTTTTACCCTTTTGAATTTTCTGTGAAGGATTTTTAGACGGAGAGTCTTCTCATGAGATGTGATAGCCAAGGCGAGCTATATCCAATAACGTCACCTATTCAACAATCCAAGTTACTATTTTCTTCTGCAGGAGTAGCCTCTTCTTTATGGCATGAACGGTTGGGTCATCCGGGGGCACCAGTCTTAGCCTCCCTTCAGCAAAATAAGTTTATTTCATGTACTCAATCCAAAACATTAAATAAATGTCATTCATGCCCTCTTGGTAAACAAGTTAAATTGCCATTTGTTTCCTCTAGTTCATGCACTCTTATGCCATTTGATATTATCCACTGTGATATTTGGACTTCCCCTTTTTTGAGCTCTTCGGGCCATATATATTATTTGCTTCTGTTAGATGATTACTCTAATTTTTTGTGGACATTTCCCTTGTATAAAAAATCACAAGTTTTCTCCACTTTTCTAAAATTTAGAGCTTTCATAAAAAACAGAGAGTTTGACAATGGGCATTTTTGGAAATTTTGCGATTCTCATGGTTTAAACTTCCGGCTTTCATGTCCTCACACATCCTCCCAAAATGGGAAGGTGGAACGCAAAATACAAACCATCAACAATATTATCCGCACATCCCTTACCCATGCCACTTCCTTCCCCATTTTGGCACCATGCACTGTAAATGGCCACATACTTGTTAAACATACTCCCTCAAAAGAACTTGTCCTACCAAGCTCCACTAAAATTCCTATACCTATGGGACCCATCCTACCTCCATTTACAGGTATTCAGATGCTTATGCTATCGTCTTATTCCATCAACTACCATCACCAAACTTCAACCCCGGTTGACTCCGTGTGTGTTCTTGGGATATCCATCTAATCATCGTGGCTACAAATGTTACGAATTATCTTCAAATAAAATAATTATAAGTTGTCATGTCATTTTTTATGAAACGAATTTCCCATTTACCAAAATACACACGTCTAGACCCCATACCTATGATTTTCTTGATGATAGCCGACCCCCGTACTTAACCTAATTTTTTACTTATCCCGAACCCACTGTTTCAGGTAACCAGGCCGACGTGGGCCAACTGGGCCCCGAAACAGTGGCCCAGCCGCATGATAATTCATTTCAGCGGACTGGGTCTCCGGTCCCAAGGCCCAGTGCTACGAATTTGCCTCCTGTCGGGCCCTCAGTAATTTCCCAGCCCAATGTCACGGACCAGCCTTCTGACAGTGACTTGGGCCGAGGCCTAGCACCCTCTATCATACCAAACAATGCTATCTCCTCGACCCAAAATTCAGTCAACCAACCCATTACCCGAAGCCAACACGGTATTGTCAAACCCAACACCAAATATAGCCTACACACTCAACTCTCAAAATCACCATTACCCCGTAATCCTGTGACTACTCTTCATGACCCGATTTGGAAAATGGCTATGAAAGATGAATTTAATGCTCTTATTAAAAATAGGACATGGAATTAGTACCTCGTCCACCTCATGCTAATATAATTCGGTCTGTGTGGATATTTAGTAAAAAAAAAGAACTCTGATGGTTCTTTTGAGAGGCATAAAATCCCGTCTTGTAGGTGATGGCAAAACACACCATGTTGGCGTGGATTGCGGTCAGACATTCAGTCCGATGGTCAAACCAGCGACTATCCGAACAATACTTAGTTTGTCTCTCTCAAAGGGTTGGCCGCTTCATCAACTAGATGTCAAAAATGTATTTCTCCATGGACATCTAAATGAAACGGTATACATGTACCAACCTTTGTGGTACAAGGACTCCAAATACCTAAATCATGTGTGCCTTCTCAAAAAATCATTATATGGACTAAAACAAGTTCCCGGAGCATGGTATAAGCGGTTTGCAGACTTTGTTTCACATATTGGGTTTTCTAATAGCCGTTTCGATCACTCTCTATGTATTTGTCGTTAGGGTAATAATATTGCTTATCTTCTCTTATATGTGGATGATATTATATTAACTACCTCATCAGATGCTCTTCGAAAGTGCATCATGTCACAACTTGGCTTTGAATTTATAATGAAGGACCTGGGCCCACTCAACTATTTTTTGGGTATAGCAGTGACACGACATTCAGGTGGTTTATTTCTCTCCCAAAAGAAGTAATGCAACAGAGATTGTGGAACGAGATGGTATGCCCTCCTGTAAACCCTCAGCAACTCCGGTGGACACTAAATCCAAATTGAGTGCATCTTCCAACAAGCCTTTTGTCGACCCGACACTCTACCGCAGCCTGGCAGGAGCCCCGCAGTATCTAACCTTCACCAGACCGCATATATCTTATGTTGTACAACAAGTGTGCCTTTTTATGCATATTATGATGGATGATCACATGCATGCTCTGAAACGCATTGTGCGATATATACAGGGTACCCTTGAATATGGCTTGCACTTATATCCATTATCCACGTCTACACTTGTCTCATACACAGACGTAGATTAAGGAGGCTGCCCAGACACACGCGTTAAACCTCAAGTTATGGTATATTTCTGGGTGATAACTTGGTTTCTTGGTCCTAAAAAAGACAAGCCACATTATCAAGATCCAGTGCCGAAGCAAAATACCAAGGGGTTGCCAATGTAGTGTCTAAATCATGTTGGCTTCGAAATTTTCTTCTTGATCTACACTGCCCGATTCCGAAAGCCACTTTAGTAAATTGTGATAATATTAATGATATCTACCTGTTCGACAATCCAGTCAATCATCAACGCACAAAACATATTGAGCTGGATATCCACTTTGTCCATGAAAAAGTATCACGCGGTCAAGTGTGGGTGCTACATGTCCCGTCGCGCCATCTAATTGCTGATATCTTCACTAAAGATCTTCCGCTAGTGTTATTTGAAGATTTTCGAGACAACCTCAGCATCCGGTTGCCCCCCGCTTCGACTACGGGGGAGTGATAGAATAATTAATAATTATTATTGTAATTAGTAATTATTGATTATAGCATCTCATGTATATGGTAGATGATACTCTAGCATTAACTTATGAGATTAGATTAGCATGATACTCTCTTCATCATATCCTCTAGCATTGACTTAGGAGATTAGATTAGCATGATACTCTCCTTTCATTAAGCTTGTAATAGTTTTATATTTACCACATTTGTGGAATATGAATATTGAGGAAAATATTTCATAATTCTTACAAATGTGCTAAATGAAAACATTAATCCAAAAAAAAAATCAAGAACATCTTATACACCCTTGCACAAGTAGAAAGGTCTTGGATGATCTTAAATTTAGCACTTTTCGTGTATGTCAATATTGAAATCAATATACTTAAGTCCTTTTTTTATAAGCTAGAGGTTTGGAGACAGACCCTGGAATTTAAAGGGTTCAGATTGAGCAGTACTTAGAGTGCAAGTTCAGTGGAGTAACCCATGAGGATGGCATGGACGTGAGACTTGATACCCAGGTCATTCAAATGAGACAAAATTTCAAGTATTTTGGTCTATTATTCAAGAAAACGGGGATATTGATGAAGATGTCACACTTTGTATTTGTGCCAGGTGGATGAAATAGAGGTTTGCATCCGGAGTCTTGTGTGATAAAAAGGTTCCACCAAAACTTAAAAGGCAAATTCTATCTAGTGGTGGTTAGACCGACAATGTTTTATGGGGCGGAGTGTTGGCCTGTAAAGAACTTCCACGTTCAGAAGAAGAAGGTGGCGGAAATGAGGATGTTGTAGTGGATGTGTGGGCATACGAGGAGAGACAGGATTAGGAATAAAGATATTATGGACAAGGTGGGGTAGTCTTGGTGTAGGATAAGATGAGGGAAGCGAGACTCAGATGGTTCGGACATGTGCAGAGGAGAAGCGCAGATACCCCAGTGCGGATGTGTGAGAGGTTGGCTATGGATGGTTTCAAGAGGGTAGAGGTAGGCCGAAGAAGTATTGGGGAGATGTGATTAGATAGAAAATGACACAGTTTCAACTCACCGAGGACATGACCTTAGATAGGAGGTTATGGACGACACATATTAGGGTAGAAGGCTAGTAGGTAGTAGTGCGTGCCGCGCTTCGTATTTACTCTTGAAGTTTCTTATCATTTGATTCATGTTATTATTTGTTGTCTTGTACTTCGATGGACATATGATTTTTTGGTAGTTGAGTTATTGTTCGCTTTTCCAGACTGCTTTGTCATTCTTTATTTAGCATTTTTTCATGGCTTCGTTCCTGCTGTTATTTCTTTTTCCTAATTGCTATGGTTTGCTTTTCTTTGAGCTGAGTGTCTATCAGAAATAACATTTCTACCTTCATGGTGGGGATAAGATGTGTGTACACTCTACCCTCTCCAAACCCACCTTGTGGGATTATACTGGCTATGTTGTTGTTATTGGTGGTGGTAGTGGTGGGGTCTGGATCAGCTTGCGCACATCTCGACTAATTCCACGAAACAACAAGAATGTGCCTGATACGATTATCTAGCAAGTGAAACGTCACTCAGAAAAATAGAAAGACAAAACTGAAAGAAAGCTTTAAGGCGTAAAAAATCATTATCCTTAAATAAATATTGGATGTATACTATTTAGAAGAATACAAAAAGTTAATTTACGGATACGATAAAGCCAAAACATCTATTGCAAACCGATAAGCCACTTTCAAGGATGATGTAATTTATAAAGGTTGAAGAAAGCTATTCAGAAAAAAAGGTGTCTTATTTAATGAGCAGGTATTTAGTTAGAAGAAAAACTGAAATATAAATTTAAGTTTAAATAGAACTAAAACCTTTACTAAATGACTTGGACTTGGAGTAGAAGTGTATTAGTCTCCACAAGGATAGAACAAACCTTTGAAAACAAGGAAATGAGCTAATTTTTGCAATTAATTGAAGGATGCCAAGGGCTGCAAGCAGAACTAGACAAGACAGAATGAAGGGAACACATATCCGGCATTATCCTTGTTGAGAATATAATCAAATATTAAAAGTGTGTTCTTATCAAAAAGAATTTTCACGTGCTTAGACCATGAAAAAAAATCAGCCCAGCACGTGACGGGGCGTGTTGAGAATATAATCAAATATTAAAAGTGTGTTATATCTAACAGCTTAAGCTTTTAGATCAGATGGTCACACACTTCAATAATTCCGATAAAAAAAAGGTTACAATGTGTTCTCAAAAAGTACTAGGCAACATCATATATGTCCTAGGAAATTGATATGAAGAAACAAAGCACCTTGTACACTTCACATGGCTAGTGGCGAGAGAAACATGTTTGACTCAACAAAATTTATAAAGAGGAATGATAATTGCAACAGGTGTATCCTATGTGAATAAGGTTACGAAGTTTACAGCTCCTAAATGGTGCATGTTTTTTAATTTAGTTAAACTAAAATGGTGCATGTCGAGAACTCTAAAAGAATTGTTGATGTGTTGGAAAAGGGTAGAACATCAAAATAGTTCCAAAACATATATATATATATATATATAAGATTGAAAATGTACAAGAAACTGAGAAGATGATATACTTTGAATAGTAATGACAATTTATATACCTTCCAATTTTGAACAAGTTCTATTTCATCAAACCATCCGGTACGCTTGGTAAACCTCAAAAGATAAATTCTTAAATATTCTAACTATGGTATTGACCGTTCATCTATAGTATACAATATCAATGTCGAACAAGTTCTATGTCAACTTCAAGAAAACTACAAATATTAATACTATATGTTTCAGCTCTGGTGTTCCAATTTATAAATTGCAGGCAGTTGTTATTGATTCTCTAATAGATAGAAAATGATAATACATAAAGATAACTAGATAGCGTTGAAAATATATTTCTAGACTTATAATGTGCACACATAAGGGAAACTCCAATTATTTATCTATCAAGAGAGCAATAATATATGATTTAACGAAGAGTGGAAAAATAATCAAAATATCAAAAGTGATGTACCTCCTCAATAAGCCCGCCTGAAAAGCCCAAACAACGTTGTAATTGCCATTTTGTCAGCTTCCACAATTGCATTATATAACCTTTCATTTAGGTGATAAACAAAAACTATATCACAATTATAATGTAGCTGAATAAACCAAGAGAACGAAATATTCACATCTTATTTTTTGAGTGAAGTTCTAGTATCATGTCAAGGACTCACAGTTATAATGTAGCTGAATAAACCAAGAGAACAATATATTCACATCTTATTTTTTTAGTGAAGCTCTGGTATAGAAGGATTCTCGCTTATAGCCTTTACCAGTCATTCAACTGTACTTGCATCAAATGAGAAGCCCCTTCCAGCCATTTCTTTCACGAAAATTGCCATTTCACTAATTTTGTTGCACCTGAGAAAATCTTGCACAATAACATTGTAAGTGACATTGTTTGGTAAACAACGGTTGTCCTCCATTTTTCTTAGCATATCTTTAGCCTTATCTAACAACTCTTCTAGACAAAACCATTTATCATTGTAATGTATGCTCTTACATTTGAAAGCAATCCAATTGAAGAAAGCTTCTCAAAAATAGCACGAGCTTCGTCGACTTTACCATTTTTACACAATCCATTAATGACAACACTGTGAAATTCAATACCAGTATATTCTATCTTTCCTTCCAGCTTATTAAAGAGCGACATAGCTTCTTCAACAAGTCCATACTTAAAATAACCATTGAGCAACGTGACATGTGTATATAGATCAGAAACGGGCCCTGCAGACAACATCTC
Organism: Anisodus tanguticus; assembly: GCA_034509755.1. Lineage (NCBI taxonomy): Eukaryota > Viridiplantae > Streptophyta > Magnoliopsida > Solanales > Solanaceae > Anisodus > Anisodus tanguticus. The sequence goes on along the minus strand of CM067554.1, from coordinate 47,075,987 downwards.
CTCATAGATTTTTTTAGCAGATCCAATTCTTCCAACTTCAAACAGATCTTGTAAGATAGCAGTGTAGATAAAAATAACAGGTTTTAGTCCCTTTTGAGAAATTTCATGAAACAATTGCATGGCCTCAGCCACTTTTTTTCTTTCTTACAGTATTCATTTATAAGTATGTTATAACTAATAATGTCAAGTTTAATATTCTTATCTATCATGAAAGAAAAAACTCTCCTAGCTCTATCCAGTTGACCACACAAACAATATCCATCCATTATCGCATTGTAGGTGATTATATCAGGCTCTACACTTTTTCTATGTGTTTCATTACTTCCTCGGCGTCATTGACTTTTCTTTCTTTACATAGTCCATATATCACTATGTTGAATGTGAGAACATCTGGATAAATATTCAGGTTCACCATTTCAGAGAACAAAATCTTAACTTTTTCCCACTGAACAAAATTAGGACATAACCAGAAAACATGATACTAGCAGGTGGTTAGTAAAAAATAGTAAGCAAGTTTTGAGTAGATACGGTGAATTATCAATTTCAGAAAAGCTAGTAGAGGTACGATTTGATTTCCTAAGTCAGGTTAACACTAGTGAGTGGGTAACAATTTGTATACACCAAATGTGTGTTAGAACTCAAAGAGTTAAACTCGAAGTACAACAACTGTGGAAGAAGCAGTCAACTAAGCAGTTAGAGAGAAAACTATAGAAGAATAGTCTATGAGAGTTATCCAAAAAAGGGTTTTCCATAAGACTGACAGTAGGCGCAAAGTTAAGTCATATGCCAGTTAAAAATACATTAGTTTCCAATACATGTAATGTTGGGTTTAAATGATAGATTGAATGGGAAATGGAGCATTTGTCCCACATCGGTAGTGGAAAGAAAAGTGGGAGTTCCCTCTTGCTTTATAAAATAAGCATGTGTCCCACATCGGAAAGAGAAAGGAAAAGAGAGGTGTATATATTACATTACACCTTCTCCAGTCACTAAAAGGGTTGAGGGGGCAAGGACCCCTCGCGCCGTCGTCGTCGCTCGCTCGGCCTCGGATTCGGATTCGGTCAAATGATCAGATTGATTGATAATCTTTTTGGACCAAATTTGCTTTAATTTTAATTATTAAATTAATTAGCTTATCCAATCCTAGTGACCCGGATCCGCGTGTCTAACCCGCGACCCGATTTCTTTCCCATATTTAAATTTCCCACCAGATTTTGGTGGCTGTTCAAAAGGGTTGCAAACCTTCAGAAACAGTACTTCCATGGCTATAAATTCGTTTGATTCCTCAGAATTTTACTTACTAAATTTCTGAAACTACAAACTTCTTCTTCTTCTGGCACAAATAAATTATGTGTGATATACTGCCGTTGAGTGGTTCGCCGCTACCTAAATTTGGAGTACTACTATTCGGTAAGATAATCGTTCTATCCTGGGAGGGGATATTCCATCAACCTCGAGTACTGTGAGGGGAATAATTTCCTTAAGGACACACTTTGAACTAAGTGGGCTCGATTATATTCTGAAAAAATATTTTTATTTTTCAACACTGATTCTGTTCATTTTTCAGTTATTATTGTTTACTGATTTTTTGGAATACAGATTGATAACAATCTTAAGGAAATTATATTTTTAGATTAATCTGTATTCTGTTTTGGAGACTAAAACCTATGTGGTTTTCTACTCCGTATGAAATCTCATATTCTGACTTCAAGACATAAAAACGTCGTTAGAATATTAAAGTTCATACTTGTACAACGAATTGAAGAACATAAAAACTTCATCGTTGTTGTATTCTGGTTTGGAGATTAAAACTTGTGTAGTTTTCTACTCCATATGAATATTAGTATTCTGACTCGAAGATATAAAAACTTCGTTGGAATACTAAAGTTTCATAATTATCTTTGCGATTTGAAGAAATAAAATCTTCATCGTTTAAGTACGTGATTGAATTGCTATTCGGTTTTATTAACTAAAACGGTTTGTCAATTTGACAGTGACAAACGAATAATGGCAATTGAGACCGGAACTACCTCTCGCAAATACCGCACCGGCGGTTACTCCTACAACCCGTACCGCATTGTGCCACCGGCCGAGAAACCTGCGAAGTTCACCGGTGCCAACTTTAAAGGATGGCAGCAAAGAATGTTCTTTTGGCTTACCACCCTTGGTATGCAAAAGTTCACCAGTGAGGACCCTCCCGTGCCTGCCGCTGACATGCCTGACAAACAACAGTTCATGGTTACTGAGGCTTGGAAACAGGCTGATTTTTTGTGCAAATGCTACATTTTGAGTGCCTTAGAAGATGACTTGTACAACGTCTACAGTGCAGTAGAGACTTCCAAAGAACTATGGAGTGCACTTGAAAAGAAGTAAACAACTGAAGATGCTTGCTTGAAGAAGTTTGTGGTTGCCAAATTCCTAGACTACAAAATGGTGGATGGAAAAACCGTTGGAACCCAAGTTCAAGAGCTTCAACTTATCTTCCATGACCTTATTACTGAAGGTATGGTAGTAAATGAAGCATTCCAAGTGGCTGCAATGATTGAGAAGTTGCCGCCCTCATGGAAAGATTTCAAGAATTATCTTAAGCACAAAAGAAAGGAAATGAAGTTGGAAGATCTTGTGATTCGTCTCAAGATCGAGGAAGATAACAAAACCGCTGAGAAGAGGTACCGTAAGACTTCACCAATTGAAGGGGCAAACATCGTTGAAGATGCTGCTCTGAAAAAGAACAAGAAAAAGGAAGAGGCCTTGTGGAAAGGAGAAGGGTTCCAACAAGAAAAAGTTCAAGGGCAACTGCTTTAATTGTGGGAAAGCTGGCCACAAAGCCCCAGATTGTCGTCTCCCGAAAAAGAACAAGGGAAAAGGACAAGCCAATATGGTGGAAAAGAATGATGATATGGATGATCTGTGTGCAATGCTATCGGAGTGCAATTTGGTTGGAAACCCAAAGGAATGGTGGCTTGATTCTGGTGCCACTAGACATGTTTGCGCTACAAAAGAAGCATTTGCAACCTATGCTCATTTGGACTCGAAGAGGTATTGTTTATGGGAAATACTGCAACAGCCAAGGTTGAAGGATATGGGAAGATACTTCTGAAGATGACTTCCGGCAAGGTCCTGACTCTCAACAATGTTATGCAAATTCCAACAATTCGGAAGAATTTAGTTTCAGCAGGACTACTCGTCAAAAACGGGTTTAAGTGTGTGTTGGTTAGTGAGAAAATTGTATTAAGTAAGAATGATTTGTTCATAGGAAAGGGCTACCTCACCAAGGGCCTTTTCAAACTCAATGTAATGGTTGTTGACAGTATTAATGAAAATTCAGCTTTGTCTTACTTATTGGAGTCAAATGATTTATGACATGTTCGTTTAGGACATGTCAACTACAAAACCTTGCGAAAATTGATTAATTTAGAAGTATTGCCTAAATTCGAGTGTAATAAATCTAAATGTGAAATCTGTGTTGAATCTAAGTTTGTTAAACATCCATATAAGTCTATTGATTGGAATTCAAATCCTTTAGACTTAATTCACACAGATATATGTGATATGAAGTCAATACCATCTCGCGGTGGGAAAAAGTATTTTATAACTTTTATTGACGATTGCACTCGATATTGTTATGTGTATTTGCTTAATAGTATGGATGAAGCAATTGATGCATTTAAGCAATACAAGAACGAAGTGGAAAATCAATTGAATAAAAAGATAAAAATGATTAGAAGTGATAGGGGTGGAGAGTACGAATCTCCTTTTGCAGAGATATGTTTAGAATATGGAATTATTCATCAAACTACTGCCCCTTACACACCACAATCAAATGGAATTGCGGAAAGGAAAAACCGAACATTAAAGGAAATGATGAATGCCTTACTAATAAGTTCCGGTTTACCGCAAAGCTTGTGGGGGGAAGCTATCCTTACAACTAACCGAATACTCAACAGGGTGCCCCACAACAAAACACAATCTATTCCATATGAACTATGGAAAGGAAGAAAACCCAACTTGAAATATTTCAAAGTGTGGGGGTGTTTAGTAAAGGTCCAAGTTCCTTTGCCCAAAAGGGTAAAAATCGGATCAAAAACTGTGGATTGTGTTTTTATTGGCTATGCTACAAACAGCAAAGCTTGTCGGTTTTTGGTTCACAAATCGGACAATCCCGAAATTCATGTTAATACGGTAATTGAATCAGATAATGCTGAATTCTTTGAAAACATTTATCCGTATAAAACTGAATGTGAGTCGTCAAGTGAAATATCTAAACGACCGCGGGAAGAACCAAAGGAAAATACACCAAGTAAAAAGGATGCAAGGCGTAGCAAACGTCAAAGGACATCTACTTCCTTTGGACCAGATTTTGTGACATTCTTGCTTGAAAATAAGCCTCAAACATTTAAAGCAGCGATGTCTTCTTCTGATTCAGCATTTTGGAAAGAGGTAGTCAATAGTGAGATTGAATCAATTTTGAACAACCATACATGGGAATTGGTTGATCTTCCTCCGGGAAATAAACCTTTAGGATCAAAATGGATTTTTAAAAGGAAAAGAAAGCTGATGGCACTATTGACAAATATAAGGCAAGACTTGTGGTCAAAGTTATAGACAAAAAGAAGGCCTTGATTTCTTTGACACATACTCGCCGGTAACAAGAATAACATCTATTCGGGTGTTAGTGGCACTGGCGGCCGTATATGGTCTTGAAATCCATCAAATGGATGTCAAGACAGCTTTCTTAAATGGAGAATTGGAGGAAGAAATTTACATGGAACAACCTGAGGGTTTTGTGGTTCCTGGTAAAGAAAGGAAATTGTGCAAACTTGTTAAGTCACTTTATGGACTTAAACAAGCACCCAAACAATGGCATGCGAAATTTGACCAAACAATGTTGGCAAATGGATTTAAGATTAATGAGTGTGACAAATGTGTTTACATTAAAAATACTCCAAATCATGAAGTCCTTGTTTGTTTATATGTTGATGACATGTTGATAATGAGTAGAGATATTACTGATGTAAATGCTACGAAGCGTATCTTTGGCTAGCAAATTTGATATGAAGGACTTAGGAGTTCTTGATTTGATCTTAGGCATCGAATTCATAAAACTCCACAAGGTCTAGCATTATCGCAGTCTCATTATATTGAAAGATTACTTGACAAGTTTAAGTATTTAAATTTCAATGTTGCAAAGACTCCAATTGATGTAAGTTTTGCACTTCAAAAGAATGAAGGTGAAAGTAACTCACAATTGGACTATGCACGAGTTTTGGGAAGTTTGATGTATATTATGAATTGTACACGACCAGACATAGCATGTGCTATAAGCAAGCTGAGTCGATTCACGAGTAATCCCAATCAAACTCATTGGATGGCAATGAAACGAGTCTTGGGGTATTTAAAACACACCCAAACCTATGCTTTGCATTATAATAAATGTCCCGCAGTAATTGAGGGATATAGTGATGCAAACTGGATCGCCGGATCATCTGAAGTTAAATCCACGAGTGGATATATTTTCACCGTTGGTAGAGGAGCAGTGTCTTGGAAATCATCAAAACAGACATGCATCGCCCGCTCTACAATGGAATCGAATTTATAGCTTTAGACAAGGCCGGTGAAGAAGCTGAATGGCTCCGGAATTTCTTAGAAGGCATTCCATTCTGGCCCAAACCTTTGGCTCCTATATGTATACATTGTGACAGTCAAGCAGCAATAGGTAGGGCAGTGAGCGTAATGTACAACGGAAAATCTCGTCACATACGACGAAGACACTATACCGTTAGAAAACTCCTCTCTAGTGGCGTTATCACGATTGACTATGTAAAGTCAAGAGATAACGTGGCGGATCCGCTTACAAAAGGCTTATCTAGAGAAGGAGTTAGTAGATCATCAATGGGAATGGGGTTAAGGCCGAGGACAAGTCATCATGGCGGTAACTCTACCTAGCAGACTGGAGATCCCAAGAGCTAGGTTCAAGGAGATCAAACAAAGTTGTGACTGACGGTTCAACATTGTCAAATAACTCAACCCATTCTCGGATGAAGACAATGTTCAGAAATAAGGATAAAACCTTATGGCTTGTTAATGAGTTAATAAAGCATTAAGGTTCTTTAATGATTATCTAAATCTGACAGTGTATGACCAGATAATGTGGCTATAGGACCACATGTTTAGAAATCACCTATGTGAGTGTTAAGTGTAAGCCGCTTTAAAGGGGAATGACAGTGAAGGCCCATTCTCTATGCACTCATGAAACCAGAAGGTGTTCATGGCTGAAACGAACACAACCGTGAGAACCATAAACGGTTGAGGGTTGATTGTGTGACTTATGTTGTCTAGGTATACAACAAAGTTCGACGGTTCAAAGATATCAAATCTACCAATTGATCGAATATATCCGATATAAGTTCACTATGAAAAGTTCAAAGGGAAACCTACTTATCCAGATGCAGTCAATCCTCGCTTGTATATCACACTTGTCTGCGCATTCTTTTATATTATAGCCATTCCCCATTCATGTGGGGGATTGTTGGGTTTAAATGATAGATTGAATGGGAAATGGAGCATTTGTCCCACATCGGTAGTGGAAATAAAAGTGGGAGTTCCCTCTTGCTTTATAAAATAAGCATGTGTCCCACATCGGAAAGAGAAAGGAAAAGAGAGGTGTATATATTACATTACACCTTCTCCAGTCACTAAAAAGGTTGAGGGGGCAAGGACCCCTCGCGCCGTCGTTGTCGCTAGCTCGGCTTCGGCTTCGGATTCGGATTCGGATTTGCATTTGCATTTGGTCAAATGATCTGATTGATTGATAATCTTTTTGGACCAAATTTTCTTTAATTTTAATTATTTAATTAAATTGATTAGCTTATCCAATCCTAGTGACCCGGATCCGCGTGTATAACCCGCGACCCGGTTTCTTTCCCATATTTAAATTTCCCACCAGATTTTGGTGGCTGTTCAAAAGGGTTGCAAACCTTCAGAAACAGTACTTCCATGGCTATAAATTCGTTTGATTCCTCAGAATTTTACTTACTAAATTTCTGAAACTACAAACTTCTTCTTCTTCTGCACAAATAAATTCTGTGTGATATACTGCCGTTGAGTGGTTCGCCGCTATCTGAATTTGGAGTACTACTATTCTGGTAATATAATCGTTCTATCCTGGGAGGGGATATTCCATCAACCTCGAGTACTGTGAGGGGAATAATTTCCTTAAGGACACACTTTGAACTAAGTGGGCTCGATTATATTCTAAAAAAATATTTTTATTTTTCAACACTGATTCTGTTCATTTTTCAGTTATTATTGTTTACTGGTTTTTTGGAATACAGATTGATAACATGTAAGTAATTCAGTTTTCCCCTGGTAAAAAAGATTTCTTAGAATTGAGTTGAAATATTAGTCGTTAGTGACGTAAAGTGCAAAGAATTACAAAAGACAAGGAAAGTTAGTTGGATTACAACGAGGGAGAAGGATCCACAAGTATATGACCTTAACCTTTGGTCTAAGGGAGAGATATGTACATCGTCAGTAAGTCCAGCAGGACGTTTGAAACCCAAAGGGTTAACATGAAATATGAAAAACCTCAGTTCAGTAATGAGGGCATAATGAGATAGTTTCCATAATAAATGTGCCTAGAATGTACAAGGAACACGAAGTGAGTAGAATGATCATTGATCTACTTGTGCCAAGATCAGATAGTATCAATTAAGCGATTACATAACTGTTATAAGATCATGCCTAATTACATGTTATAAGGATAATGTCATTGCACGAGACTCTAATATTCAGGGTGCTGGTCAAAGGCTTAGCGCACTACAATGCTATGAGTATTTCAAGAAGTGTCTCAAAAAGAAATCAAGTATGAGTAGTTTAGCTCATGTTGAGGCAAAACAAGATAACCGTGATAAAAAAAGTTCATCGTTTAGCAAATCTAGGAGTTCAACTTATGGACCCCGAAGATGGTAGAGTTGTTATACAGAACAGAATAAAATCCTCCTTAGTAGTTGAGCAAAAGAGGAAAACAGTTTCATGATCCCTATCTATTGCAGTTAAAGGAAGGGATTCTCAAGCATAAATCTGTGGCTTCCAAACAAGAGGGAGAAAATGGTACTCTAAGGTACAAAGGAAAATTTTGCTTCTCGGATGTAGATAGTCACAAAGAGAGGATTATGGTAGGGGCACATAATTTCAGATATTGTATCTATCCAAGCTCCACGAAAATGTATCATGACTGTGAGAAGGTTTATTGGTGGAATGACATGAAGAAGAATGAAGCCAATTTCGTGGCTAAGTTTCTAAATTAATTAGCAAGCGAAAGCCGATACAGTAGAACTTTATGCCAAGTTGTATATTCAGGAAAGTTCCAGATTCCATGGGGCTCCGATGTCCATTGGATCAGTTTGAGGTGCCCAGTTCAAATAAAAAAATTTAAGCCTTTTCAGAAGGGATCGAATACTATCTTAGTACCATTTTTATCCTCAAAAAGACGTTAGGCAGAGCGCACTATCCAGACACTCGAAGATATGTTGAATGCGTGTGTCCTAGTCTTTAAAGGTAATTGATATGATCATTTGCCTCTCATTGAGTTATTTTTAAATATAGATATCATGCTAGTATCAAGATGGTACCATTTGAAACCTTGTATGGGTGAAGGTGTAGATCACCTATTGGTTGGTACGAAGTTGGAAAAACATAATTTCTAGGAATAGACTTAGACCATTAGGATGTTAAAAAAGTTAAAACTAATTCAGGAGCGTTAGAGTCCTATGCAAATGTGTGGCGCAGGGAGTCAGAATTTCATGTTAACTATTGGGTATTTCTAGAAAGTTATGCCTATGAAAGGTGTCATATGATTTGAGAAGAAAGAGAAGTTAGTCCCAAATATATTAGACCATACATGATCCTACGAAAGATCGTCAAGTTCACAGGTTAAAGACTAAGGAAGTCGCTTAAGTGAAAGTGTTGTAAACGAACCAAAATGTGAAATAGGCTACATGGGAAGCGAAAGAGAACATAAAGCCCAAATATTCGCACTTATTGATGGACAAGTAGAAATTATCTACGGTAACTACCTCAAGTATTCAAACCTTATGTCAGTTCAGTGTTCAGGTCCCATCTCCGCTCAGCATTTAGATTTCATGTTGTAACACTCATCTTTTCGGCAATTAAATATCATGTTATGAGATCCATGTTTATACGTATTCACATCTCATATCATATTAACACTCATTTATTCATGTCAACCAGTTTTCATGTACTCATGTCCCATGTCATGCTCCTCACGTTCATGTAATCATATCATGTTCATGCTTATGTTACAGTACTCATGTCATTAGTGCCTACAAATTCTTTTCCAAATCTCATGTATAGTATTCATGTGTTCATGTCATACCGGTATTCATGATAGTTGACATTCACGTATTCAAGCTAGTTTAACATTCATGTTAGTCACATCGATGCTTTTGTTACCCTGTTATGTCATGTCACGCGTATTATGATGCCCTGTGAGGCTTGTGTTGTGTTGTGGTTAGCTGACATGTGTTTGATAAATGTTGGTATAGTCCTATCTATAAAGGAAACTCTGTCAAAGTTTTTGTATAATTCAATAAATTAGTCCCACTTCTAGCGAGGACCATCATTCGAGGGAAAATATCTCATGATTCACTACTCATGTCTCATGCACCATGCCATGTCATGTTATGTTTCCTCACATTCATGTACCCATGCCATGCACAGTTTCATTCTTAACCATGACCCATTATTCGAGGATGAATGATCTAAAGGGAGAGATATTGTTACACTTCGTACCTTCAAACTATATCTTGTCCATAATTCAGGAATTTAGAAAAATCGAGACGGAGACTATGAAGTTAAAATTTGTTTTAGTTCGTCATTCATGTTTTACGCCAGGATTGTACGAACCGTAGAATGTTTGACGGGTCGTAGAACTATACCGTACAATGATCGTCGAAAACCAAGAAAATATGGTGGCATATACAGACCATATAAAAATTATACAGACCGTCCATTTGTACCGTAGGATGACCCCCAAGTCATGATGCTCACTGGAAAGTGACTACTGGATTACAACACTTTTTTACGGACCGTAAAAGTTATACGGCCCGTACCTCTCACCGTAAATAATTATACAGACCGTAAAAATGGTCCGATAGTTAGACCTATATAATTCGCAATTTTCTGTCTTTTACTTCACTCTTTATTCTTCCAAGTCTTAGCACAAAGTTCTTCTCCCCCAACATTCTCCTACATCAAGGTAAGCCTATTTCATGCAATTCCAAGTGATTCTAATATCATACTCATGAATTCTAAGTGAAATCATTGATTCTTAACCTAGGGTATTCAAGAAAACTCATCTCAAGAATTAAGTTCAGGCTTTTGAGAACTCTTCATCAAGTTCAGATTATTATTACAAGATTAAGAGTGAATAAGGTATGTAGAGCTTCTATCCACATGTGGTAACATCATTATTCTTCCCCACGTCACGTTCATCCATGAAACATGAATTTCCACAAGCTTATGGTTTTATTCCAAGATCATGATAACCCTAACTACACATATTATTATATGTCATGTCTATATTACCAATTCATTAATTGTATTCTTGATATTTCATTTGGATTATCATGAATCCGTCTGTGATCCATGAATGCCCATAATTTAAATTCCATGGGTTCTTAAATGTATGCCTTGAACCAATATCATTCCATTATATGAACTTTACATGTTTTCGGGTCTCTTGCAAGTTATATTACCACTATACATGTTATACTATATTTATAAATCATGTTTACAAGTTAAGATTATGAAAACCATAGGTCGTTAAGCCATTTATATTCATGTTCATGTTTTGGGAGTTGCACATTATCAAGAAGGTTTAATATCTGAAACTATGTATGCCAACGTAGGATAAGGATCGCTCCGCCCAGTTAGGACGACTCTTTCATGCTACCCATTGCGGGTTATTGGATCCATTCATGTCTCGTACCCGGCAAGGTACGAGGTAGCTTAGCTGATCGGACAGAGATCATACGCCACATTTCCACATGGTGGTTACATGTCAGTTATACTAATACTCTCCCATTTATAACAAGTTATCATATTTTATTATATTCATGTCATATATTACACATTCTCATGCTCATGTTACAATTTCAGTTTCAGTTCCTATTATTTCATGTGCCAGCTTATTTCTTCAGTAGTTTTACGTACAGTACAATTTAAATGTACTTACTTCCTTTTGCCCAGGGCCTGCACTTCGCGGTGCAGGTGCCGAGTTTCAGGACGACATATCAGTTCGCTAGGATTTCATCAGTATCAGCTATTGGTGAGCCTCATTTCATTCGGGGTGTCAGTTTAGTTATTTTCATGTCATGCTTTACAGTAAAGGTATGTCAGGGCCTTGTCCTGATAAAACAGTTTTGCAGTCAGACTCATGTTCAGAGGTTTCATAGACTAGTTTAGCATGTCATGTAAGTTATTCAGACTTATCATATTTTTCAGATTATTCTGAATCATATTTTCATACTATGTTTACATTAATCAGTTTTACATGTTTTAAATCATTATTATTGCATGTTTTGATGCCCATGTCGATCTAGCAAGTCATGTGGTTCGCTCTGTTTCATGCAGTCAGGCACCGAGTGTCATGTTTCGCCAGGCCATGGTTCGGGGCGTTACAACCCCACCCTTCCCAAACCCCAACTTATGAGATTACAACGGGTATGTTGTTGTTATTGTTACTATTATAACTATAAAATGTGATTTGCTTCTTTCAAATATCGTGGCTATATAAACATAATTGGCTACATGGATTTTTTTTTACCATTCTATTTAATTAGAGCTCATTTCATAACAATGTTATTAAAATTCATGATTCACACTTTAAGCGATGAAGGGGGGAAGGGGGAGGGGTATTGCTTGATGGAGGAAGCCATTCGCTTCCAAGAAGGGTGCGCTTCAAACGATGACATTCAAAATGATTCAACACAGATCATGTCGATTATTTGAATCTTAAATTTGAGAACTTGAGTAATATTGATATTATAATATATTTGATGCTGAATTTAGTTATTTAAATTGGGTCGGGGCGGGTCAGCTAAGGCCTAGAGGGATTAGGTATTTTCTTTAAATTGGGTAATTTTGTGAGATTTGAGATTTTCTATCCAATTAAGGATACAGGTGTAACCTTTGTATACAGGAGGGGTATATTTGTTCACAATCGCTAATGGAGGATAAAATTAGCCTATAAAACAAAGTAGAGGGGCATATTTGATTTTTTTTTTTGACTATAGATTTGGTTATTAACGGTTAAATCGATAACCCAATAAGGTCCTATTATAAGTTGGTGTGATGTTGTCGTTTGATTGTTTCAACATTTTGATCGCCAGGTATAATTGAATGTGATTCCCAGGAAAGTGTGTTTTCTCGCAACTCCTCTAAGTCAAGAAATTGATCTTCTATTGAGAAAATGACAAAGCTGGTCACTTATGTTTGGGTTAGTTTTGAAGTAGTCTTTTTAAATATAATTCTGAACAATTTTGATCCTTTTTGTAAAAACTGAGCACTTTTTCTTTCTGTCAAATATTTTAACAAACTCAGTCTATTATTCCAAATGCTCAAAATTCTGGGAATGTGGAATTATACACAAATCTATAGTACTAGTTAAATATGTTAAACAAAGCAATATACATGTGATATACACCCAACAAACAGAAGTGTATATCACGGGCAAATGATCTTGACAGTGGGCTTCAGCCCATCTCGGGCAGTGGCTTCAGCCCATCACGGGCAGAAGCAGTGTAGTATATTTGGAATGTATATTGTTGGTATATTGTAGTGTAAAGGTTACCTTAATTAGTCTTGTACACACTTACCATAATTGTATAGTTAGAATTATGGTAGAACAAGGTTTTAGGAATAGAATAGGAATATGATTCTCCTATTATGGAAATATGTAACTTGTATATATACCTTTTAATTAATGAAAATAATCAAGGGAATTATTTCTTTCATGGTATCAAAAGTCTAGGTCAAACAAAAGTTTCTCTCTCAAATTTTGTTCATCCTCTCGGCCGAGATCCCCCCCCCTTCGGGTTTACCAAAATTGTTCTTCCGCTCTCAAAATCTCTCTTACAAATTCCTCTTTCACCTCTTGTTCTTTCGTTATGTCTACGTCAAAGAACATGTTTCACCCTGCCTTGTTGTTTCTAACATCAAGAATCATATCCCATTAATTCTTGAAATAGAAAACGTCTGATACGCGACGTGGGCCGAGTTATTCAAAATTCACGCTCGTTCGCATCAAGTCATCCATCACATCATCCCCGCGGCTCTTGATGATACAGAGGTGCCTAAACGCGAGGATGATCCTAAGTTATGGACAACGCTTGATGCCACTATCCTTCAGTGGATATATTCTACTATCTCCACCGACCTATTGCAGACGATTATCGAGCCAGACGCTACGGCGATGGCCACATGGGATAGACTGCGTGACACAGGATAATCAAAATTCCAGAGTTGTTACTCTTGAACAGGATTTTTCCCACGTCAACATGGAAAATTTCCCGAACGTTTCAGCATATTGCAAAAGGTTGAAGGAATTGGCGGATCAACTCCGCAACGTTGGTGCGCCAGTTAGTGAAGATCGTCTTGTTTTACAGATGATTGTTGGCCTATTCGAGGCCTATAGTGGCGCTGGAACTCTCCTTCGTCAAAGTAATCCTCTTCCAAGGTTTTATCAAGCCCGCTCCATGCTTACCTTGGAAGAAGCCGATTGGCTAAAAAGGCGGCTACTAATACTAGTCCCGTGGTCATGATGACTTCGTCCCCTAGTCCTCAAAATTTTGGTAACAATTCTAACCAAAACCGATCACAAGGGGGCAACAAAAATGGCCGAAAAAATAATGGGAAAAATCGAAGCGACAAACGTGGCGGCTCCGGCGGCAGTCACGGTGGCCAAAGCAGGGGCAGTGGACCCCATCCAGGTTACAGTGGGCCACCGACCCACTGGTCTCAGTCTTGGGCCTTTGGGCCGTGGTCTTGGACCAATGGACAGTGGCCCTACGACCCACCTCTGCAGCACATTCCAGCGACTGGCCAGTGGGCCTTCCAGCAGCCCCAACGGCCCACTGCCCACCGGCCAAGACGCCCGGCTCCGGCGATTCTGACCCGGTTCGGCCCAGTGCCGGAATTCTTGGGGCTCGGCCTCCGCAAGCTCACCATGCAGCAAGCCCCACTCAGACCGATATCGAGGTCGCGATGCACACATTGGGTTTGACTCAACCAGACCCAAATTGGTATATGGACACCGGTGCCACTACCCACATGACATCCGATTCAGGTACTCTCTCATCTTATTCCAATTTGAGCAACCCTCGGGGTATAATTGTTAGTAATGACAACTCTATTCCAATTCAGGGTTATGGTCAGAAAACGTTGTCTCCCCCCAATCCGCCCCTTATCTTGAAAAATACTTTACATGCCCCCAAATTGATTAAAAACTTAGTGTATGTCCGAAAGTTCACCACTGACAATTCTGTTTCTGTTGAATTTGATCCTTTTGGTTTCTCTGTGAAGGATTTTAAGACGGGGAGTTCTCTCATGAGGTGTGATAGTAGGGGAGATCTTTATCTTATCATGCCCAATTTCAGTCCATCGAGTCAAGCCTTGCCATCAGCCTTTGCAGCCATTTCTCCTTCCTTGTGGGATGCTCGCCTTGGTCATCCGGGATCCTCTATTTTGTCTGTTTTAGATAAAAATAGTTTTATTTCTTGTAAGGGTACGAGTCGTACTCCACTTTGTCAATCATGTTCGTTAGGAAAAAATGTTAAGTTGCCATTTGTAGACTCAAATTCTCATACTTCAATGCCATTTGATATTATTCATAGCGACCTATGGACGTCTCCTATTCTAAGTTCATTGGGTCATCGGTATTATGTTCTCTTTTTGAATGATTATTCTAAATTTTTGTGGACGTTTCCAATTGCAAATAAATCTCAAGTGTTTTCCGTCTTCATAAAATTTAGAGCATTCATTAGAACACAATTCGAAAGAGAAATAAAAAATATTCAGTGTGATAATGGAAAAAAGTATGAGAATAGGGTATTTCGGGAGTTCTGTGCTAATAATGAGATCAATTTTCATTTTTCTTGTCCTCATACATCTTCACAAAATGGGAAAGCCGAACGCAAAATTCGTTCTATAAATAACATTGTCCGCACTCTCTTAATTCATGCTTCTGTACCCCCATATTTTTGGCATCATGCTCTTCAAATGACGACATATCTCCTTAACATAATTTCTTCCAAAGGTCTAACATATTCTTTCCCCCTCCAAAATTTATATAATAATAATCCTTCTTATTCTCATCTTCGGGTTTTTGGGTGCTTGTGTTATCCGTTATTCCCGTCCACCACAATTAACAAACTTCAGGCCCGGTCCACTCCGTGTGTGTTTTTGAGTTATCCGTCTAATCATCGTGGTTACAAATGCTTTGATTTATCCTCCAAGAAAATCATCATTAATCGCCATGTAATTTTTTATGAAACTTAATTTCCCTTTACTAAAGTTCATACTCCCGAGCCTAGTTCGTATAATTTTTTGGATGATGGTATATCCCCGTATATTACCCACCATTTTTCGGACATATCCCACACCTAAAATTCTCCAGCGGGCCCACTGCCCGCTGGCCCCACTGTTCTGTCGCCAGTTCCCGTCACTGGATCAGTTCCAGCGATTGGTCCAGTCCCCGCTTCCGGTTTCCGAGTTGGGCCAGCAAGCCCACTACCCGTTGGCCAGTGCATCCCGAGCCCAGAAAATTCCCAAAATCCGCCCACCTCTTCCTCGAGTCTTAGACCAGTCACTCGTAGTCAACGGGGTATTTTTACACCAAAAAGACATTTTAATTTACATTCGAATGTCTCTAAATCTCCCTTGCCCCGTAATCCTGTGTCTGCCTTAAACGACCCAAATCAGAAAATTGCTATGACTGATGAATATAATGCTCTTATTGATAATAAGACGTGGGAGTTGGTGCCCCATCCCTCTGGTATTAATGTTATCAGGTCTATGTGGATATTTGCTCATAAGGAAAATTCAGATGGTTCATTCGCTCGACATAAGGCACGGCTTGTGGGTGATGGTAGGACTCAGCAGGTTGGGATAGATTGTGGTGAGACGTTTAGTCCGGTGGTCAAGCCGGCTACCATTCGCACTGTGCTTAGCTTGACTCTTTCAAAGGCATGACCTATTCATCAGTTGGATGTCAAGAACGCTTTCCTCCATGGTGATCTCAAGGAAACAATCTATATGCATCAGCCGTTAGGGTTTAGGGATCCCAACCATCCTCATCATGTCTGTTTGTTGAAGAAGTCCTTATATGGGCTTAAGTAGTCACCACGGGCCTGGTATACAAAGTTTGCTGACTATGTGTCGACTATTGGGTCCACTCACAGCCGGTCAGATAATTCGTTGTTCATCTACCGCCGTGGATCGTCCTTGGCCTACATTCTGTTGTATGTGGATGATATCATTTTGACTGCCTCTTCCGATGCCTTATGCCAGTCTATCATGACCATGCTCAGCTCTGAGCTTTCTATGAAACACTTAGGGCCCTTGAGTTATTTTTTGGGGATTGTCGTTATGCGACATTCAGATGGATTGTTTTTGTCTCAGCGAAGTATGCAGCTGAGAGCATCGAGAGAGCCGGTATGTCATCCTGTAAGTCCACTTCCACTCCAGTTGATACTAAGCCCACACTTGGTGCCGCGACCGGCGTCCCTTACGAGGATCCGACCCACTATCGCAGTCTTGCAGGGGCCCTTCAGTATCTTACCTTTACCAGACCGGATATTACGTATGTTGTTCAGCAGGTGTGTTTATTTATGCATGATCCCAGAGTTGAGCACATGAATGCAATCAAACGCATCATTCGGTATATTCAGGGTACACTGGACTATAGTTTGCATTTGTATCCTTCATCGACATCCACACTTGTCTCATACACATATGCGGATTGGGGTGGTTGTCCGGACACCAGACGGTCTACGTCTGGCTATTGTATGTTCCTTGGCAACAACTTGATCTCGTAGTCTGCGAAGCGTCAGACGACTCTATCCCGCTCAAGTGCCTAGACAGAATATCGAGGGGTAGCTAATGTGGTCTCAGAATCATGTTGGTTACGTAACTTGCTTTTAGAGCTTCATTGTCCCATTCAGAAGGCGACCTTAGTGTATTGTGATAATATTAATGTCATCTACCTGTCAGGTAATCCGGTTTAGCACCAACGCACTAAACATATCGAGATGGACATTCACTTTATCCGTGAAAAGGTTGCTCGGGGACAGGTACGCGTATGTCATGTCCCGTCAAGATGTCAAGTTGCAGACATCTTTACAAAGGGTCTTCCCTCAGTACTCTTTGAAGATTTAGGGACAGTTTCAGCATTCGAAAACCGCCCGCTATGACTGCAGGGGTGTGTTAAACAAAGCAATATACCCGTGATATACACCCAATATACATAAGTGTATATCACGGGCAAATGATCTCGACAGTGGGCTTTAGCCCATCTCGGCAGTGGCTTCAACCCATCTCGGGCAGTGGCTTCAGCCCATCACGGGCAGAAGCAGTGTAGTATATTTGGAATGTATATTGTGGTGTAAAGGTACCTTAATTAGTCTTGTACACTTATCATAATTGTATAGTTAGAATTATGGTAGCATAAGGTTTTAGGAATAGAATAGGAATAGGATTCTCCTATTATGAAAATATGTAACTTGTATATATACCTTTCAATTGATGAAAATAATCAAGGGGATTATTTCTTTCAAAATAAAATTGACAAGAGTACAAAGGAGAACTACATTCTGCAACATGCAAGTTAGGACAAAAAAATGCAGGCTTTATACTACTCGATCGTCGGGGGCTGTGAATTCCAAGCATCATACCACTATCCAAGCTCTATTGTCCAAAGAATTCTCCGCTAGTGATGAAGTTATTTGTTATATTGATCGCGGAAAGGTCCGATGTTTGTTCTGTTATTAATCCAAGAGTCTCTTCATTTTGACTTTCCTGAGACCATAGATGTTTGGTGAACCACCTTAATCCTTCTAGCTCCATGGCCACTTTTTTCATTGTAGGCCTTTCTTCACCCGTTAACCCGAGACAGTGGTGAAGTCAGAAATTTCACTAAGAGCGTTCAAGGTTTAATATGTATGTTTGAAAAGTAATTCTTGACCTATACAATATAATTTTCTATAAGATACAATATAATTTTTTGATGAAGGGTGTCCAACTGAACTCCCATCAGTCTATGCGGCTACGTCACTAACCTGAGGCATCTCTTTGCAAGCTCAGCAACACCTTGGCATTGCTTGAAACTTCCTTCTCGTAGAACTTGCCTTTCGAATATTTGAAACAATCAGTTTCCTATATAGACCTGACGAAAATGCAGCTAGGCTTCTCTCATTTTCTTATGCTGCAGTATCTAGGGGCATTCGCCCTGTTAAGAGCTCTACTAGAACTACTCCAAAGCTATAAACGTCGCTCTTTTCTGTCAAATGGCTTGTGTGGAAGTATTCAGGATCCAAGTAACCTAAAGTTCGTTGAATCAACGTAGTCACTTGAGTTTGATCCAGTGACACTAATCTAGAATCCCCGAGTTTTGATATTTTCCCCGTGTAATTCTCACTGAGTAGTATATCCATAGACTTCACATCTCTATGAATTACTGGGGTCGAAGCTGCAGAATGAAGATACGTGAGACACCAGCAACATCGGACACTACCCTCAATCGATTTTCCCAAGAAAACCAACACGTTTCTCCGCATCGTGGATATGGTAATAGAGGGTACCCTTGGAGATGAATTCGTAGACTAGTAGAGGGACTTCAGTCTCCAAACAACAAACCCAAGAGTTTCACCACATGTCGATGATTGACTGGTGAAAGAATGATCACTTCATTAATGAACAATTCCATTATTCTCAACTTTTTAATCGTAACCACACGTTTGTCCGGAAGGACGCCTTTCTAAACTTTACCATAACCACCACGGCCAAGGATATAATCCTCATTGTAGTTGTCGGTGGATTTTTTGAGTTCTGCTGCTGTAGTGATTTTAGCTGCATACTCCATGCCACCCTCATTTGATCTGAGTTTCTGTGTCAGCAACAAACCACCATTTTTCCGAGAGCGGGAACAAGTCACTTGAAAGAGCATACAAGTAAATGTCCAAAAAAGAAATGCATGGATCTCCGACAAACAAAGATGTTTGGTACACTTGCTAGCCCTCGTGATACGAATGAGACGCTGACATTGTCCCCGTATGAGTTCCACCAAGATAATGGGAGACAAGACTTAGCGGAAATGATTATTCTCCATGAATACCCACTAAGCATGGTTGAGCATTATGGCTTTATAAAGTACTCTAAGACTCTTCAACCAGGTTTCAAAGTTCCCTGCCGCAACATAACAAAAAAAGACATTCTCCAACAATACAATGTTGAAAAATAGAGTATAAGTGTTTAGTTAAGGAAAGTCAAAGGAAGGGTTGCATTGACTACCGACATGTGGACTGCAAACTATCAAAAAAAAGGATACATGGCTATCACCGTACACTTCGTTGATAATTCATGGAAACTCCAAAGCCAAATCATCAGGTATACTTTTGCTCCATATTTTTATGCTTAATATTTCTCTTTCTTGTGTATTATGCAAGTTTTAATGTGATAATTCATGGAAATTCCAAAGCCGAATTATCAGGTATACTTTTGCTCCATATTTTTTATGCTTAATATTTCTTTTTCTTGTGTGATTATGCAAGTTTTGATAGGTCTGGTCTTCTGTGATTATGCAAGTTTTTTATTTCGAATTTCTTAATAGTAGTATTATAGTCTTCTGTTTCAAGATGGGTTTTGTGTGTTCATATCAATCTAATAGGTTCTTATATGTCCCAGCACCTCATACAACTGAGGTGCTTGCTGAGTCTTTAAAAAAATGCATTCAATCTTGAAATCTTGATCTTAGATTGTCTTCTATAATGGTTGATAATTGCACTACAAATCATGCGATGATGGATTTATTGCGTGAGGAGTTTCCTTATAGTTCACTGATGTTGCATGGGTGTCTTCTTCATATGCGTTGTTGTGCATACATACTTAATTTGATTGTTCAAGATGGCTTATGTGTTGTGTTCAAAGAGGGTATTGAAAGAATTAGGGAAAGTGTTGCCTTTTGGACTTCATCACATAAGAGAGCTCAAAAATGTGAAAAAGTAGCTAAGCAAGTTGTTCCTGATTGTTCAAAATCGCTAATACTTGATTGTAAAACTCGATGAAATTCAACGTATGACATGCTTCTAGTTGCTATGAAGTTTAGGGAGGTGTTTGTTGTTTTAAGTGCTCGAGATAATTTGTACAAATATCCGCCAATTAGTGAAGATTGGGATAAGGTTGTGAAAATATGTGAACTATTGAAAGTGTTTAATGATATTGCATATCAATTTTCTGCCTCAAAGTATCCTACTGCCAATATTTATTTTTCTAGAATTTGTGAGATAAGAATCTTATTAACCAATTGGTTGTCCTCACCTACCATTTATATAGGAAAAATGGTCGAGGTAATGCTAGAGAAATACAATAAGTATTGGTTAGATGTTAATGGTCTTATGGGCGTGGAAACTATACTTGATCCTAGGTTCAAAATGGCTCTCATTCGGTTTTACTTTGCTAAAATTTATGATGCAAGTGATGTTGATGTTGATGTTGAGGTAAAAAGGATTTATGGTTTTCTAAAAGAATTGGTGGATGAGTATGGGTACAAAAATGGTAATAATCCAGCTAGTAGTAGCCACATGTCTTCAACTGATGTTATAAGTAGTATGGTAATGGGTTATATGCAAGAGTTTGCACAATTTGTGTCACAAGACAATAGTAAAGTTGGACTAAAATCTAATTTGGAGAAGTACTTGGAAGCTGAAACTGTATCACTTGTGGATGATTTCGATATTCTAAATTGGTGGAAAACAAATGAAAATAATTATCCTGTTCTCCAACAAATAGCAAGGGATATATTGAGCATTCCATTTTCTACCGTCCCATCGGAATCCGCATTTAGCACTAGTGGACGTGTACTTGATCCTTATCGTAGTCGACTTCTTTCGGAAACGGTGGAGGCATTGATGTGTGCTCAAAACTGAATTTGGGCGGATATTAAAGGTAACATTAATTTGATTAAATTATTTATGTTGTATTAAATTGAAGTTAGACTCTAATTACTTTGAGTATACATTATACAAGTGGTGATGATGTTAAGGAGATGGAAAAATGTGATCTTAAAAAAGAATGGATATGGGAGAAAATGTTGTGTATCGATTGAAATTTTTGTATTGCTTGAAGTATTTATGGAGATATTAGTATTTTTTATGTAGTTTGTCGTGTTTATATAATGTACTAATTTAATTTATAAGACTATTTTGTTTTGGGTTTGATCACTAATTGAGAAGTATGCTGGCTTTGTTGCCAATTTGCTAAATTGGTAAAGTATAGTAGTAGTAGATACAATATAGTAGTAGTAGTAGATAATTCTCATGTATTGGCAGGTTGACAAAATGACAAATGAATTGATTACAAAATATGGCTGGCGAGTACATGAGGGTATTGGCGGGTGACGGATATCCACTTGGGTGGTGGAGCGGGTGTGGATTTAGGAATATACCCACCTAGGCGGATATGGATGTTGAAAATGTAGGCGGGTATAAAATTTTCTGGAGGGTACGGGTGCGGGGGAGGGGTACCCGCACCCGCCCTGCCCAATTGCCATCCCTAGTGGCGGATATAGTATGATAGGTAGGGGTTCAAACCCCTAACTTTCGACGCAGAGCATAAGTTTATGTGTAAAACATTATTAAAATCGCAATAAATAGTAGACATGAACCCATAACTTTTAGAATACAACGGGTTCAAACTAAGAATCTTAAAAGGTTGAACCCGTAGAATTTAAATCATGGATCCGCCTCTGTAAAGAGTTCACATATGTAGAAATCCTTTTTTTTAAACAACCTAAAAAGGAAAGACTACTAAAATGAAATGAAACGGAGGAGTAAAAAGATGATGAGAATTTGGAAGCAAAAAGTCCATAACATTGAACAAAACTAACCTAGCTTCTTGGAAGGATTTATGACGTGAAAACTAAATTAAGTTAATCAAAATCCGTCCCCAGGGGTTAGCTCAATTGGCAAAGGTTGAGGGACTTGTGTCTTGGATCACAGGTTCGAGCCCACGCCAAGTAAATTAACTATGATATTTAAGTGAAGAAGGGTAGAAGGTCAAAGATCGGATTACTCGATCATAAAAAAAATTAATCAAAATCTGATGAAGTAGACCTACCTAGTGAGAGTTGAAGGATGGGTGACTTGTTCTGAGGGATGCAGCCGCGGCCATTTCTTTTGCCATCACCAATCTGACCATGTGGACAAGTGCAGTTGTAGCCTCCAGGAAAGTTATTGCATATTCCATCACAAGGATTATCCTCACATTCATCTGTCTGGCAATTAGTCATACATCAAAAGGACAATAAGAAAGAAAAAAGAATGAAAACAGAGACAAAATATAGCTGTTTCTGTTTTTTTTTCTTTTTTCCTTTTCTCATTTTGCCATCCTAATGCTTCAATGCATTCCTCCTTTGTACAACACAAATTAACCAAAAGCCAGTCCTTGAGAAAAGCTCCTAATCACACTCCTTGGGTTATATCTAGTTCATTCCATGACAGGAAAGTCAAAACTGTCTGAAAAGTTAGGATAAAAAATTAGTGTACCTCCTTGGGATATACCAAGTTCCCCAAACAGAATGACCCATCAAACAATTGAGTCAAAATTAGTGTGACCCGACGGATAAAAATGTGTAAAGGAGCTGTCTAAGTGTGTGGATGTGCCCAGAATTAGTTGATGCAGAGTAAGAGTTGCACATGTATAAGTTGGCTATGTATTGGTTTTACAGTGGCAGTTAGTGTTAGCGTCTGGAGTTTGTTAGCTAATGACAGCTGTAGTTGGTAGTTAGTGCTAGCATTAAACTTAACTTGAATACATAAGTGTAGCTAGATATTTTCATTCATCCAATTCATGTCAGTGTAATTGAGTCATTTTCTCATATAGCAAAGACCTGGTTCTAGTAATTTATTAACAGAAATCAGCCAGTAATTCAGGATAGCGTTAAACGTTATTCTAAGAATGAGAGAAAGATTCAATCTTATGGATGTAACGACGAACAGGAAAGACAAGGCATACAGCTGAGCTGAAGTAGTTTCATAAGAGGCAAAGAGGGAGCAGATCCTGCAGCAGCTGGCGGATATCTGATCCCATCCTCGGAGGATTTCTGCTGTTTGCAGATATCATCCTTGTTGCTATTTTCTACATTGAGAGTTTTTGTACTTGTGAATCCATAAACCATCTTGAAGAAGAAATGTAGCAAGTCATAAGAAGAGTGAAGTATTCACAATACATTAGACTAGTCAGACTAAAGATGGAAAAAAGAACAAAAATGTAACGAAAAAGTGAAGAAGACGCAGCCAACAATATGATTATATAATGATTTAATTTAATGGTTGCACAATCAAGTAATGGTAGTTTTACGCCATTTGGTAACAAGTAATGCACTTCTTTAGACAAATACTAAAAATGTAGGGCTTTGAAATAGAAGACCGACTCTTCTTCCTGTAGAAAATAAACAAAAGGAAAGTACTAACAAAATCCAGATGATTAGTTTTTTCACCCTCAAAGACACAAAAGAGAATAAGCATTTAAAGCTTCTGATAGGACCCAACAATTTTTGCAAACCACACCTGCAAAAGGTAAAGCATAAATTAGAGATGCAAAGGATAGAAAGATGTGTATCACACTCTATTCTTTTTTTGGATAAGGAATTACAGCTTCGGTGCTATACCAGGACCAACTAAATAGAACTTACTGATCAATTCTGGAATCAAGTGAATGACTTCCAGTGAGACATTTTAAATTACCATGGAGCATAAAATTCAACCAATACATCCTTCGTCTCATCTAGCACAATTTTGTCAAAGTTATTTGGAGATAGTACAAAAACACTGAAGGGGTGGAGGAAATCTCGATATTAATCCCTAAAATAGAAGAACAAGGATGTCAGAATTGCCTATTTAATATCATCCAGTAAGTCCGCAAATGAATCAGTTCACCACAAATTTATCATATCTGATACTCCTTCCTTCTCATCATTGGCAAATACAATTGAGAAAAGAGGATCAAAACAAACCCAATAATATAATACTCTTAACTTCAAGTTGCGGTCACTTTACACTTAACACAAGTGCAAATGAGTAGATTGAAAATAGTACTCTGTTTTTTAATGTCAATGGCAAATACAGGAAAAATCAGAATTCTTTTAGAAACTGTAAAGTAAGTCTTCTTTAACGTACATAGTAATAATAGTGGAGGAAATGAAAATACATCTCAATATCACAAGGTATACATTTTTTTCTTCTGAATGTCATTTGCGGTATTACACCGAATACAAAGCATAGTGCAACATTCTCTTCTATGATTAGAGTAAAGTTACCAGCAATATAACAGTGTTGAAGTATAAAATATAGGTGGCCAGTGGGCCGGGATCGGGACGGTCGGGCCGGGTTTGGCGGGATCGGAATCCGAGGCGGTTTTTTTTTTTTTTTTTTTTGCACTTAATTTAAAAAATAACATATATATAAAAAAAACTCAAAAATTAAACAAGATAGTGCAATAAAAACATCTCAATGTTGTTTTGTGCCTCTTATATTATTTAATAGACATGATTTTTTTGTAATACAAATACAATTGTCAAAATTGCAACTTTGTGGTATTGTTCAAAAGTTGCAAATTACATAGTAAAATTGCAATTAAAAAAATTACATTTTGAAAAAAACCTGTTCTAGTTTCTTGATAATTTCCTGTGGTTCTTCGGTTGTAATTGGTATTTGTTGGTCAAATTGCTCCACATCGCTTCCACCACCTTCGGGTAAGATTTCGTTGTAGTTTTCGTCTTCTTCGTTGATCTCCGGTTAACCGCACCTTCTCCGCTCCGCTCGTATCCAATATCTGAATAATACTACAATCTCCAAGCTGTCTCCGGCTAATGAATGTCTGTGCTTTCCTATTTGATATCTGCCGGCAGAAAAAGCGCTTTCAGACGCCGTTGATGACACTTGAATGTTCAAAACATCTCGGTTGAAAGTGTCGGAAAGGTCTTCTCATTCCCCTCTAGTATTTCAGCAAGTCTTCTCGTCCTTCTTCATTGAGAACTGCTTGGTACGGTACAGAACCCTGCAAAACAAAAATATCAAACTCGCTAATTTGGTTAGTAGCGGTACGGCCGCACATTCTATTTCAGAGGCTTTCAATACTAGTCGCAGAAATAGCATGTCTTTTGTGAGGTTGTGTTGAAGAAGAAGATAGTATGAAAGTCGGTTGCTAGCACTTTCTTGTTGGTAAAACCTATATACTTTTTTGCATTTGTCTTCTACGCTAGACAACACTTCTTCTTTAGTTTGTTCACTAGGTGGTGGGTGATTTGGATTTTTGGGACTTGGAGGTGGTAGTACTGCTATACAATCGTAAATAGTTTCAATAAGTGATTTAGTACCGTCTATTTTAATAGTCGGATTTAATACAACACCAATAATATAAATAGTAAGAATAGGAATAAATATTTTTTTATTTTAAAAAGGCGGTATCGGGGCGGGACCGCGCCGGGACCACTGGCCAGCCATAGTATAAAACAAGACACACAACTGGTTTTCCGCAAAATCTTGAAATAACATGCAGAGATTACATTACAAAATTAAAATCGATAATTTAAAACATAAAATAAATAATTACAGTAGGGAATTGCAAATAGATTTCTAGGTCTTCAAAAGAAATCCCTTCCCTCCATCTTCAAAGTTATGGAGACAACCCGTTCTGAATTCTGGTGACAATTAGTCAAAGGACAAATGAACTTATATTTGACAATTTTATTGTTCTTTGAAAATGTAAATACCCTAAAGCATCAGTACTCTTGGACCAAGGGATGGCAAACGGTGCGGTTGCGGGGCAAACGGTGCGGTTGCGGGGCAAACGGGCGAAGACTCCAACTCGCCCCACCCCGCATAGCAAAAACTTATGTTTTCAACCCGCCCCGCCCCACATAATTTTTTTCTTTTTTTAACTGAGTTTGATACTAAAATGAAATTCATAAAATTCTTTTTCATTTTCCTGTATGTAGTATTAATTTAATAGATAATGACTTGAAATTAATTTCTTAGGGGTCAGCTTCAGTTTGAATACCAGGCTAACTGCACTGCTGTTCTCACTGAACTCCTCCAATTCTGAGCACAATTTATCAACAGCTACTTATGTAGTAATCTAATGTTTCCAAGATGAGAAATAAGTATATGAAAGTTCATTAGATACCAAATGCATGACAAATTGTTATGACAAATTTAGTTATACATCGTTCATATTCTATTTTGTTTAACATTACTGAGCTTTAGAACAGATGCGCTTCTTATTATTCTATTAGCAATATGATTAATATACTGAGACAAACACCAACAATAAACTGTCTTATTTTCATTGGTTGATTTGGGTATAAACAAGAAAATAAATGAATTTCTGTTTACTGAAATAATAGAAGAAAGGTTGGAACAAAAAGCTTCAATAAAAGTAAATGGGTTAAGAGTTCTTTATAATGTTGGACAGCGACAAATTAAAAGTAATTGGTTTAGGATGAGTCTGTGCAATGTTACGCAGCAAAATATAGTCAAATCATAAATTAAAAAAGACTGTTTCAACCCTCACCGCCCCCGCATATGATCGAACCCGAACCACACCGTTGCCATCCCTACTTGGACCATATATAAACCTCTAAATTCTAAAATAATTTGAATATTGTGTTGAACATCAATAATCAGGAAAATCACAAATATTCATACAATATGGTTCATTGACGGAAGGATAGATCGAACTTGTCAGAAAGATTGTTTCCATAACATTTTAAGTAACAGGCAGTTGTTATTGATTCCCAAAATGATAGAAAATGATAATACCTAAAGATAACTAAATAGCAATAAAAATGATATCCCTAGACTTCTAACAAGTACCTTTAAAGGAACTCACATTATTTCTCATATTAAGAGAACATCATTATCTGAATTCAAATAAAATAGAAGAGTAGAAAAACAATCAAAATATCAAAAGGGAGTACCTTCCCAATAAGCCTTAGTAGAAAGCTCAAGAAACACTCTAACTGCAATATTCACTTCTTATTTTCCAAGTGAAGCTCTGGTATCATGTCAAGGACGGAAGGATTTTCACTTATAACGTTTATCAATAACTCAGTTGTACTTGCATCAACTGAGAAGCCCCTTCCAGCCATTTCCTTAATGAGAATTGCCATTTCATTAATTCTGCTGCACCTGAGAAATGCTCGCACAATAATATTGTAAGTAACATTGCTTGGCATACAACCGTTATCCTCCATTTTTCTAAGCATATCTTTAGCTTCATCTAACAATCCTTCAAGACACAATCCATTTATCATCACAGTGTATGTTCTCACATCTGGACGCAATTCAACAAAAGAAAGCTTCTCGAAAATAGCACGAGCTTTAGCGAGCTTACCATTTTTGCACAATCCATTAATGACAACACTGTACAATGCAATACCAATATCTTCTCTCTTTCTTTCCAACTTATTAAAGAGTGACATAGCTTCTTCAACAAGTCCGTGCTTAAAATAACCATCGAGCAAAGTGCAAAGAGTGTATAAATCAGGTACGAGTCTCGCAGATAGAATCTCGGCATAAATATTTTCTGCATCGCTAATTCTTCCAACTTTAAACAGACCTTGCAAGATAGTAGTGTACATAAGAATATTAGGTTTTAGTCCCTTTTGAGAAATTTCATGAAACAATTGCATGGCCTCGGCCACTTTCTTTTCCTTACAGTATCCATTTATTAGTATGTTATAGCTAAAAATGTTAGGTTCAATGTTCTTATCTGTCATGAAATCAAAAACTCTCCTCGCTCTATCCAGTTGACCACACAAACAATATCCATCCATTATCGCATTGTAGGTGATTATATTAGGCTCTACACCTTTTCCAACCATGTGTTTCATTACTTCCTCAGCGTCTTCGACTTTTCCTTCTTTGCATAGTCCATCTATCACGATGTTGAAGGTGAGCACATCTGGATAAATATTAAGGTTCACCATCTCGGAGAACAAAGTCCTAACCTTATCCCACTGACCAAACTTACACAAACCATCAATTAATGAATTAAATGTGACTATGTCTGGAGGAATGCTTTTCTGCTTCATCTCGTTCAAAAGGTTGATAGCAGCATCTAAGTTTCCATCTTTGCAAAAGTCGTCTATAACAATATTGTAGATGTATATGTTGGGCTTAGTGCTTCCTTGTTCCATTAACCGGAGCAAACTTAAAACTTTTTGCGTATGGCCCCTTTTGCTGAGCCCATTCATGACGGTTGCATACATGACTTCGTCGGGCTCACAAATCTTCTCTCTCACCAATTTTTTGAACAACTCAACTGCATATTTGACCTTATTTTCAGCAAAGAATCCCCTTATTAGGGCGGTAAAGGTGATAACATTTAATGGAATGCCATTCTTCAAGTAAATGGGTAACACCGAAAATGCACAATCAGCACGATGCATCAGACAATAACTGTTAGTCACGTTACTCAAGATGAATCCGTTAATTGGAATACCCAATTTCTGCATTTCTCGAAAAAGAGAAACAACAGCAGTGTAATGTTTCATATTTATCATAGTCTTAAATAATTTAGAGAAGCTGACAACAGAAGGAATAGGCTGCGTTCTAACCATTTGATGGAAGAGAGTCCACGCATCATCTAAACACTTGACCTTCTCAAAATTGATGTTTAACCCAAGTTTACTACTCTGACACGAAGAATAAACTCTAACAATTGTATTTGCCAAAGCAGAACTGGAAGTAGCAAAGGAAGAGATACCTCTGGGAGGGCAACACAGAGAAATTCTCTTCATCTTCTTTACTGAATTTCTGGAAATTCTTCAGTGGGTATGAAATGGTGTGCCCTAATTTTGTAGGCAGGTTGTTTCCTCATTGTTTAGGTCCAATGAGAGGTGGGTCAAATTTAGGTCCAACCCGTCTCCAAATTTGATCACATTTGAGTTTGGGGAAGTAAGATAGAGAGTGAACAAGTGTACTTGAGAGATGAGGAAAAAGAAGTGATTAAAAGAATGAAGTGCTTAAGTGTGAAAGATTCTTGTTCAAGCTCTAACCGATCAAATCATTTTGTTTCTAGTGTCAGGGTTCCAAATGTGCAGGTTATTGAAGAAGAAACCATTGAAGAATTGGAACAACAAATGAAGGAAGAATCTAGCTTCAAAGAAGATTGTAAAAGTGAATAGGATAAGGAAAAGATAGTGTACATTTGTTTATTAGTTGGATTTAAAATAGGCAGAATACATAAACAAACACTTAAACTTGGCTCCAACTCTCACTTTGACACTTAAACTTTCTTAGTGACCAAGTAGACACTTCAACTCAACACATTGGTGAAGAAGTTATCCACTACATTTTCTTATTTTAATAATGAGTTAGAATTGTGGGTTGTTGAATGATGTATCTGGAGTTGTCCTTGTTGGGGTGGTGTTGTAAGGGTGGTTAGAAGATTGTGGATGGTGGCGGAATGGAGATGAAAAAGTGGGGTCCACACGAAAAAGTAAAATAAAAACGTAATTTTAAGGGCCTTCACATGCATAAAGTTGTGTGAAAATCAAAACTTTTTGGCATATCAGGTCGGTTGCCCACAGGATACAAGTTGAAGTGTCTACTTGGTCACTAAGAAAGTGTAAGTGTCAAACTAACAGTTGGGGCCAAGTTTAAGTGTTATCTATGTATCTGCCTTTAAAATATATGCACGTGAAGTGTAATGATTTATATTACACTATCAATGTCTTTTTACTTGTTATAGTACGTTAATTATCATTTTCACTTAGTTACTGCTAATGTTTATCGAAAAGATTTACTTGTAATAATGTAACTACCGAATAACAAGTGATCTGATTGTGTAATTATTTTTTACACCGTCACTGAAAAAATAACTATGAACTGCAGCATTGTCGCCAATACATTGATCTGCCACAGAAATGCCAACAAGAAAGTACCATGAACTGTATGTTGACACACAATCCTTTCATAATATAGGACGGATTTAAAACATAGAGGTGCAAAGCTATTCGTAACGAGGTTATATCATAAAAATAAAGACGATACCAACTCGAAGCATGAGTATAGCTTGTGGTTTGGTAGGAAAAAGGACTAATGCAAGATAATACCAGACTAATAGCGCATGTACTGCTGTTATTACACCTCAACACTTGCTGTTATATTTGAATGAGTCTTCCTTCAGTTATTTTAGGCTTCAGTTTTGTATTAGCTTTATCATTCAGTTAGTTTTTGGCCTATCAAACACTTAATCCCAATTCAACCTATGATCTCAGTTGCCCATCAAACTGTCTGGCAGCAACAATTTCACCACCTGGAATGCCCAAATTGCCATTCTGCTCCATGGTCATAACCTCTATGGTCATCTTGATGGCTCTACGCTGTCCCCTCCTGAAACAGTCTGCACCGACAATTCTGAGATGCCCAACCAAGAATATAAGGATTGATTTCGTCAGGACAAACTAATCCAAAATGCTATAATGGTCTCTGCTGATGCCACCATTGCATCCACTGTCGCTTCTGCAGTAAACTCCAAAGCAGCCTGGATCAATATCATACCTCCTTTGCGAACAAATTGCAAACCGGCATCTTTAATCACCGTCACCATCTCAGTTGATTCACCAAAGACACCAAATCAATTATTGATCACCTGCAAGATATTCGATCTCTCTCTGATGAACTTGTAACAGCAGGTTCTCCCATCACTAATGAAAAACTTGTGGTGAGAACACTGAGTGGCCTCGGTCCAAAGTTCCGTCAGATCTCAACAGCTACACGGGCATGAGACCTTCCAATCATCTATGAGGAACTTTTTGATAAGCTCTTTGATCATGAACTATTCCTAAAACATGAGGACCTTAAGAAGACTACCACACAGGTCACAAATAACTGTTTCTCAACAAGTCACGAATCCTCTTCCAGCTCCCAAAACACTCAACGCCCACCCAACAACAGGTGTCCACCAAACAGGCGTTCAATCAAACTCAATCCCCAACGTAACTTCCCCAACCAAAACCCACGGGTCCGTTGTGAACTCTACAACCGCTTTGGACATATACCAAATGTTTGCTACTTACGGTCCCATAACCACTTTGAAGCAAAAGCAAACTTCATTGCACAAACAACACCAAATGACCCCTGAATTCTGGATACAAGTACCTCTCACTATATTACCTTATTCTAACTCCCTCCACAATGTTCAATACTTCAAAAGGGATCGAGGAAGTGATAATGGGTAATGGTAATATGATTCCAATTACTCAAAGTCTCAAACTGGTACTACTCATTTACGTGCATAAAATAATGCCTTCAAACTCCCTAATATTTTGTGTGCTCCCGCTATCAAATGCAAGCTTATTTCCATTTCTCAATTTTGCAAAGACAACTTAACCCGTAACCTCAATAGAATTTTTTCCTCCTAATTTTCTTGTGAAGGATCTGACTGTTAAACTTTTCTGTGTGGCCCGAATAAAGCAGGACTATAGGAATGGCCGTCACTGTCTCGACCAACCATCAATGTCGCCATTGCCGGCCCTTCCTTACATATGTGGCTTCGTAGATTGGGCCACCCCATTCTCGAGTTTATTTCCATTTTAAATAATTGCAGTCTTTCTTATTCTTCGACAGACAAATTTATTTATTGTAATTCTGGTGTTCTCATAAGCTACCTATTGTCTCCCGCTCCTTAATTGAGGCTGAGTATTGTGCAGTTACTTCCGCCTTGTCTGAAATGAACTGGATCCCAAGTTAGTTGTTGTCTCTTCACACCTAACTTGAGGGGGGTCTAATACTGCATGTGCAACTGTTATGCTACTCTTGTTACATCTCAGCGCTTGTTGTTGGATTTGGAAGAGTCTTTCTTCAGCTATTTTAGGCTTCATTTTTGTAATTAGCTATATTTTATCATACAGTTAGTTTGTTTTCTAAACTGGTAATCTTTTCCTACTTTCTAGGAGTTAGCTTAGTACAATTGGTTTATTCACTTTGTATATAAACTCCATAAAGATACTTCTCATTCCTCTCCTCTGCATTTATAGAGACTAATGCAGCATCTAGTCCTCTCACAACTTGATAAGTGATTGGCTAGATCACATAATACAAGAGGGAATCCCAGTTCCTTCATAGAACAATTCCATTAAAGACCGACCGCCTTTCTTCACAGACTGTCCTTTGTTTAGTATGAAGTTGATATCGAAGTTAAGGTAGCAGAATAATATCTACATTAACCTAAAGGTCCTGCCTTTACTTCAATACCAAACCAAATTAACTAAATAAAAACTTTACAGGATTTCGGATTTCAAAGTCAAAGATCAAAACTTTCAAATTTCAATTAGAATCCCTCTTTTTTCAGATCCAGTGCCTCCACCAATGCGAACCCCAGTTAGATTTAGGCATGCTACACTTTTTACTGGGCCAAGAGCACCCCCTCGAGTAAAAGCTTCCACGGCTGGTTGACCAAAATGAGGATCCCAAATTGCAAAGGAACATTATCAATCATCTAAAAATGAAATAAGAAAACAACAGGGAAAAGCCGGCTATCGGAATCAAACCGATGACCATCGCATTACAAATGCGATGCTCTAACCTCTGAGCTAAGCGGGCCCACATACCAGAAATCTTATATGCATAGTAATTGACTAAACTAGTGGAATTGGAATTTGTTCAAGAATAGTGGCGTTGAGTTTCTCGACCCTTTGACTTAGGATTAGTCAGTTCTATTTATCGATGGGGCGGGGAAGGGATACAACTCAGCCTTCTTCTTCTTGTTGCCTTCTTCTTGTTGCTGGATATCTCGTTCGTACACATCTTCTCTTTGTTTCCCGGGCCTCTAGTGAGTTCTACAAAATAATCCAACTCTATAAAAAAAATCATCACAGTATGCACTTGAATCAAAAAATCAGAAAATCAACTTTTCTGTTCAAATCAAACAAGCGTAACAACTCAAATTAACAAAAAAAAAAACACTTTGAACGAAGTGGTATTAATTATCAGCATCACTATGGTCGAAAATTTTATTAAATATATACATCAACATATAAATGATATGTGAAAAACATATGTAAAATATCGAATGACACCACTTGACAAATTTATGCTTCTAATGCTGCATTTCAGCTTAGGACAAAACATTTTGTACCGCACAATTATAGGTCTGAATCTCTTACGAAAAAATTTACATTGAATCTCAGACAACCAACATTAGTTATATGAGATTCGGGGGTGGATCTAGGGGCTCTAGGGTGTTTACCCTCAATACCCTCGGTATAAAATTACACCATATGCATATATATAGATTTTGAATATTCTGAATACAAAACTAGACATTGGCTCAGTGATTTAAGGGTAGTGTAGATACAAAATCTGCAAACCTGTTATACCACGTCCGGGGAGCCTGTTTCAAACCATATAAAGATTTTTTCAACAGACAAACATAATCAGGATGTGTAAGATCTTGGAAACCCAAAGGCTGGTGTATGTAAACTTGTCATGTAGATGTCCATGTAAGAATGCATTTTTGACATCCAAATGATGAATGGATCATGATTTTGACAGTGTTAGGCTAAGAACAGTCCTGATAGTTGCTGGCTTAACTACCGGACTAAATGTGTCACCACAATCCACGTCAACCTGCTGAGACCTGCCATCACCAAAGGGACGAGCTTTGTATCTCGCAAAGGAGCCATCAGAATTCTTTTTATGACAGAAAACCCACAGAGACCTGATTATGTTTACATTAGATGGACGGGGCACTAACTCCCACGTCTTATTTTTAATAAGAGCAGCAATTTCGTCTAATATGGCAGCATTCCAATTCGGTTTTGATAGGGCTGCTTTGGTATTTTTTGGAAGAGGTGATGGTTAGACTGAAGATGTTAGGTTAAAATGATGCTTGAGCCGAAAAATTCCGTGCATAGCACTGGTTTCAATGGTCTGAGGTTGGGGAATTGGGTTGTTGAGTAGACTAGTGGACCGAGGGGAGGACCGTTCTTAGGCCAAAACTGGCGGTTGGCTTACTGTGTGGTGACTAGGTTGACACGGGTCAAGTTGTTGGGCCTGGAAAATTGGGCATGACTTTCGATTTGGTGATTGGAGTGGGGACACTGGTGAGGGAGCAGTGAGCTCCCTCATTTGGGCCTGGCAGCCACTGGAAGTGGACTGGGCCGAGACTGTCGGTAAAAAAGTAGTGACCTCCGAACCCCGGACTGGTCCAGTCCCATTTTGTGGTTGGGCTGGTACAATGTGGGAATTATTTTGGGTATTGATATGGTGATGTAAACTTAGATGTATTTCGTTGTCCAAAAAATCATACGAATGTGGGGATGCCACATGAGACTTAGCAAACAGGAATGTAGACTCATAAAAAACTATGTGACGAGATATAATGATTTTCCCATTCGTCATATCATAACATTTATATCTCCTATGATTTTGGGGGTATCCCAAAAATACATAAGGAGTGGAACGAGCCTGAAGTTTGTTAATGGTTGTGGACGGAAACAAGGGATAACATAAGCACCCAAAACCCCTCAAATGTGTAAATTATGGAAGATGATGGTACAATATTTGTGTAGGTGATATGTTGGATAGTAGTTTGCTAGGAAGAATATTTAAGAGATATGTGGACATTTGAAGTGCATGATGCCAAAACATTGGTGGTGTGGACGAATGCACAAGAAGTGTGCGAATCATATTGTTAATTGTTTGAATTTTTCTTTCGACTTTTCCATTTTGAGGTGATGTATGTGGACATGAAAGACGCAAAGACATCTCATTTTGGTGACAAAAATCATTAAATAGAGCATTTATGAATTCACCCTCATAGTCACATTGAAAACATTTAATGGATTTGTCAAATTTGAGTTTTGATACCATTTTCACCAGGGCGCATCAGCGTCTGGATCGTCTCAGTTCCATGAGCCCGCAGGGCGTACCATGGAGACCCAACGACTGGTACCCATCAGTTTGCGATCTCTCCCTTCCCACTTCAGGGAATTAGTAGAAGGATGTGCTATACGGAGAGCCTCGATTCGGGTCAGATCCCGAGTGAGATGCTCTAGCCTCTTTATACGCTCTGATACCATTTCTGGGTGGACTGATCAATTTCTGATCGGACTGATCTGTGGACCTTTTCTTCATCTATATACCCCTAGAGGCTAGAACATAGATGGTAATCTGTTTAATCAAACTTTTTTCAGAGTTAATCAAATGATAATCAGGTACTAATCTAAGTGATAATCTCAAACTCAATTTCATTTTTTAATAATCAAGTCTATAATCTCCTATCAGCCATCCAAACATCAGCAGTATAATCTATATCAATCATCGGAACAGTATAATCATAATCTAATATCAACGTCTAAGTATCATAACAACGAGATAATATACTTATCCAAATCATAATTAGAAACACATGGTCTAAGCACATACCTCTGAGCAGATAATCAGATCACCGAAGTAGTCTCACCCTCCTATGGCCTGTATTTTCCCCTTTGCCTTCCGCCGCGGGTACTTCTTTCGCACGGGAGCACGGGAGTTCGATTACGGGTATCCTCTGATCGTCTTCTCGCCGGTGTTGTGCTCTTACCAGTATGGTTCTAATCATAAATTATCAAAGTATATATAATCTGTGTTCTTATAATACCCTTAGTTGATATAAGATTAATCTTAAGTTGTTCTTTGGATTGATATTCAATTATCCTTATGATGTTCTTTTGTGATATCGGATTATAGACTAAAGGGTGCTTTAGCTAAACATTGAGAGTATTGTTTAAGAATTTTTGTATTCCGAATTTTTTCGACTCCTCTTCGTCTTGACAAGAGGCTCCTTATATAGATAACCTCGACTATTCACTATTCATCACTTTTTAAAAGTAAACAGTATTACTTTTTCAAAAGTCGTAAAGTAAACAGTAATCAAATAGTAATCAGACAAAATACTTTTTACAAAAGTCCTAAAGGCTACAGTTTCTACAGTGCCTTGTCTGCTCCTTTTCGTAAAGTTGTTTTGTCGTGTAGTCTTCTGCTTTCCAAAAAGTCATAAAGGCTGCAGTGCCTTGTCCGGTACTTTTCGTAAAGCTTTTGGCTGTTATTTGGCTAATCTGTCAGCTGTCCATTTTGTTATGGTTGCTGTCATATTCTTGTCGGAAATTTCTTTGTCTGTTTAATACTTTCCATTTGTCCAGGTTGATCTTTGTTAATCAATTGTGACTCAATAATCATTTTAGGCCGTGAGGCTATAATCTGTTTTTGGGCACTAAGGCCTCTTTTGTTTGGGCTTTCTGTAGTTTAAACTACATTGGGCCATATTCTTTTGGGTCTGTTATGACCTCTTTTCTGCGTTAACAGTAGTTAATCAGTTTTTTGGGTCGTGAGACCATAATCTTTGGGCCATAAGGCCATAATTTTCTCGGGCTTTACCGTAGTATGAAACACTACGTTGGGCCATATTCTTTTGGATCACTGTGGATCTCTTTTCCTGGGTTACCAGTGTGATAATCATTTGGGCTGTGAAGCCATAATCTTTTCAGGCCATAAGGCCTTTCTCCAGGGATTACATTGTTCCTGCAAAAATAATAAAAATTCCCTCCTTATTCAAAAGGAACAGGACTCTGTTCTTTTTTCATACTTACAGTAGACGTTGATGCCGTCGCTGTTGTAATCACTGGTCTTTTCTTTTGTTCGGACATAATCTTGTAATGACGGATAGTCTCTTCGGCATGTGTATGCTTCAGATTGGTAATCTTGTCTAACAACAATGTTAGCTCAGTAGTCTCTTTAACCTCTATATCATTGTCATAATATAAGGTCATTATTTCTTCTACATCTCCGCCCTTGGAAGTCCCAATTACGGATGCCTTCCGATTTCTTAGCATGTCCTCTATTCTTGACTTTAACGTCAATAGTCCAAATACTCTTTTCTCACTAATCCAGTTTTGGAACTTCTCCAATGTACAGGGAATTTTCATATTCAAATTTTTGTCATCCCCGTTAATGGTGTTATTCCTTCCTGTTTTAAATATTTGACATATGACGATTGGCTTACCCTTTAAATCTGTTGAAGCATCTAGGATTTGTATCCCATAGATTCCTCTTCCGAAGGATTCCATCATTAGCTTCGTTGATTGGCTGATAATCTGTGGTAATTTTGTAAGGTTAAGCATCTTATCATCAGTGATAATCTTGTCAATGAATCCATATGTGAATAATCGCTCCACGATAGTAGGATTCGCCTTTTCACTGCAAATAAACCTCGGATATTTACTCAGCTTGGCACTGCGTACAATATCAGCGTTAGTCTTATAATCATAAAATTTATTAATTTTTTCATAAGCACTAATCACTTCTGGTCTGTATTTCAGTGTCTGCCATGGATACCGCTGCCGATGTTGAGGGTATTGTTGATGGCATGGTTGCTAATCTTGACAAGAATGGTTGAAAGGTTTTTTGCTGTGGTGGTGATATAGTAGTTGGCTTCTTTTGCTTTTCTTCACTCTGTAGGATTTTTAGTTTTGAGAAGTCTTTTATGGCTTCTGTCAGCTGTTTGATACTCTGGGTATTTTCCTGTAATCTTGTAATCATTGTTTCATTGGTATGAATAATCTGTTCCATAGCCTTGGCTATGTAGTCTTCAAAGTCTTCGCTTGTTAATTGACATTATATCTCGCTAAGAAAATCAGCTAAAACATTTTTAGTTCCAGATATATTCTTAACAATAAAATCATAACAACAAAAGAATGATTGCCATTTTCTCCTTTTATTTAGTTCTGGTAATGGATCTATTCTGTTTGTAATAAACGCCTTCACCTGAGTATTATCAGTTCTAACAATAAACTTTACTGGTAGTAAATGGTAATGAAATCTTTTAATTCCAAATTTTTCGCCAATAATTCTTTTTCATTTATGTGATAATTCTTTTCATTTGGTTTCCATGTTCCTCCTCCGTATCCACAAATTAACATTTTTTCTTTATCAACATCTTCTTTATCATATGCTATTAGGACTGCTCCCCATCCTATGTCACTAGCATCTGTAAAGAGTTCTAATTGGTCTTGATCAGTTGGTACTCTGTGTTTTGGTAATGATTTTACCTTGTCCTTAATCTTGTTGATCGCCTGGGTATGCTCTTCTTTCCATTCAAAGGTTACATCTTTTTTAATCAAATCTTGCAATGGTTTCCTTAGGTATGGTAGATCTTTTATATGATCTGCTGCATAGTTAATTACCCCAAGAAACTGCTGCACTTCTTTTTTGTTTTCTAACCTTTCCTTAAAATTTTTAATCTTTGTTACCACATGTTCCTGTAATTGTATTCCCTCGCTATCCACAATGTAGCCTAGGAATTCAATAGTATTCTTGAATATTTCTGATTTCTTTTCTGATAAAAGTATTCCATGTTGGTTAATTGTTTCAATGAATTGCTCTATATGTTTAATATGATCTTCTAAGCTGCTGCCGTAAACTAATACATCATCAACATATATGATACAAAAGTCTGCAAGCTTTCTAAACACTTGATCCATTCTTCTTTGAAAGATTTGCGGTGCATTTTTTTAATCCCATTGGTAGTACATTCCATTCATAGTGTCCTTGAGGAGCACTGAATGCTGTTAAAGGTTTAGATTCATTAGTCAATTTAATCTGCCAAAATCCACTTTTACAGTCGAATTTGCTGAACCATTTTTTATTTCCTAATCTGTTAATGAGATTTCTTTTATAGGGTAGAAAGTATCGGCGAAGGCTTGTGATTTCTTTCCTAAGGGAAATGTTCACAGAAAATTCGAATAATCATTTAAAATGAGCATATAATATTTATGACCTGCAGAACTCAAAACTGGCGATGTCTATAAATCACAATGCAAAAGATCAAATGGCATAAGGGTATGTGAAGTAGATGCAAAAGGAAGCTTAACATATTTTTCAAACACACAAGTTTGACAAACAGAATAGTCCAAAAGTTTGTTACAAGAAAACAATTTATTCTTCTTAAGATTATTGAAAACTGGTGCTCCTGGGTGTTCTAACCGATTGTGTCATATAATAGGAGAAATAACTGCAAAGGTTGATGGTTTGGTCATGTGATTGTTGGAAACAGTGGTGATGGGATACAAGTCCCCCGTGCTATTACATCTCATTAGTGACATCCCTCGTCTGAAAATCATTCACAGAAAAGCCAAACGGATCAAAATTCACAGAAACATTGTTGTTAGTTATAAAACGTCGTACATATATCAAGTTTTTAATTAATTTTGGTGCATGTAAGACGTTTTTCAAATATAACGGTGGGTGAGGGGGGTAGTTTTACCTGACCAATAGCACAAATTGGAATTTCCTGCCCACTGCCGACAATAATATTTTTATTACTGCTCATATTAAAATAAGATGAGAGATTACCTTGAGATGCAGTCATGTGTGACGTAGCCCCCGTGTCCATGTACCACGAATCATCTAGAACATTCAGATTCATATCGTTCATGGCATGTTCGATATCGGTGGGAGCATTACCTATGGAAGATGGTGCATGGACTGCAAAGGCTTGTTGCGAATGAGAACCTAGAACTCCGGGTTGTCGGTTTTTGGATGACGGCCTAGCCCACGATGAGGTGAGGTATGGGCACGGAGGGGCAGCCCATTGTGGGGCCCAATACCACGGCGGGTACTGGCCCCACTGACCTTCGCCGGACTGGACTTGCGGCTGCCACTGCCTCGGCTGCTGGTGGTTGCCGCTACCGCCGGTGGGTTGGCCTCTACCCCTCCCACATTCCTTTCCGTCATTATTTTACCTTTGTTGTTGTTGCGATTTGACCCCCATTTTTTTCTATTATTATTATGATTTCCAGTTCATCTCGAACTGGAATTTGGTTATGCAAAATCCGCGGAATATGAGTTGGTGGAAACAAGGGCTGTTCCGGTGGTGGCTTCCCCGGAGGCTGTCTGCTTTGCCTTGCGGGTTTCTTCGAGAATCAACCTTGAACGAGCCTCGTAAAATGGAGGCAACAGATTACTCTGCTGAATGAATATAGCAACTTCATCATATTGTTCATTCAACCCTGCAATCAATTGAAGAACCAACTTTTGATTTGTCACCGGCGAACCAACGTTGGATAGTTGGTCTGCAAACACCTTCAACTCTTGACAATAGGTGAAAACGTTTGAGAAGTCATCAAATTTAACGTTAGTAAATTAGTGTTCAAGATATACAGCCCTAGAAATTTTATTATCTTGAAAAATATTTTGCAAAGTTCCCACGCTTGTTTCGCCGTAGAGTTCAGTTCTAATATGGTATGCAAAAGATCGTTTGAGATAGTGCCATAAATTCATTGAAGGACTATAGCATCTAAACGAGACCATAACTTTTTGTCTACCTCAGTGGTATCCGATGATGACTCAGAAGGGATGATATGATCTATGACCTCATATGCGCGGCAATGGATTTTGAATAATTCCACCCAAGAGGTGTATTGCCCTTTTTCTATCTCAAGTGTTGTGGAAATAAAATTCTTGATGTTGTTCACGACAAGAGCTGGATGGAATTTTTGTTTTTCGGCCATTAAAACTCAAGAAATTCAAGAAAAGAGAAAGAAAAGAATATTTTAGAGAGATGATTAACCCTAATTGAGGAAGAAGCCGAGAAGAATTTGGAAGGGAGGATTCTTTTTCGGCTAGGGTTTTGTTTAGGAAGAAAACCTAGTTAGGGTTAGGGTTAGGGTTAGGGTTAGGGTTTGGGTTTGGGAAACCAAAAAACTAGGTGGTTTTGAGGCTAGGGTTTGGAGGGGGGGGGGAGTGGGTGGGTATCGGCTAGAATAGGCCGACGTTTAGGGCAAAAAAAAAGAAAGAATTTTGGGGTTTATTTGTGGCTCTTGATTCCATGAAGAAAGTTAATTCCATGGTTATTTTATTCCCAAGATTGAAATATACATACACTTTGTACAATATCATTCTAAGACTAATATTAAGAAAGATCTATCTAATCATATTCTAATCATCCTAAATTACATTATACTAATTACAATTATAATGATATGATATGATTTGAGAATGATATGATTGGGATAATTATGGAATGACTCCATAATTATCCTAACAGGTACAACTCGAGAAAATTGAAGAAATTTGATGACTTTACTGTTTTCTTTTTGAAGTAGCTCTGATCAACTATCCCCATATAAGTTTTTTCACGATTTCATCATATCATTTTGATCTTCGGATATGTCATGATCCATGCAAAAGTAATTTTTGAAAAGAAAAGTATACTAAGTTTTATCTATTGATGATGTAGAAAACATGATCTTATCATTTAATAGCTATTGGTGTATTTTCTGTGTCATTATCTAGTAATTAGACAACATAGTATAACGACACTATTGCTCTGGATTCATAACTATTTCGACTATAGGTACAATTCGATTGAATAGGAGAAATTTAATGATTTTACTCTTTTCTTTTCAAAATAACTCTGATCAACTATCCCTTTATAAGTTCGTTTCATGATTTCGTCATATCATTTTGAATATGCCATAGTCCATGCAGAAGTAATTTTCGAAAAACATATAATTCTTATCCATTGATGATGTAGAAAATATGATCTCGTGTCACTTAATAATCAATTGTAGGCAAGTGCTTAAACTAGATATATGTGTATTGAGAAAAAGATAGGTAAACTTATCAGAACCATTTTTTTTTGCATTTAATAAAACTAACTCATACGAAAATTAATTCTATTTATGAAAGAAATACCTTTGATCATTTTCATTAATTGAAAGCCAATATATACAATTTACATATTTCCATAATAGGAAAATCATATTCCTATTCTATTCCTAAAACTTTATTCTATTTGGAGACTAACTATACAATTATGGTAAAGGTACAAGACTAATATACACATTGTATACAAAATCAGCCCATATCTGGATTGCTACAGTAACCCGAGATATCATTGTTCATCAGATATACACATGTATATTGTGTATATCGGATGTATATTTAACATTCCCATTCAGTCATAGCGGGCGGTCTTCGAACGCTGAGACTATCCCTAAAATCTTCAAAAAGGACAGAGGGAAGACCCTTTGTAAAGATGTCTACAATCTGATATCTGGAAGGGACATGGCAGACGCGTACTTGTCCATGAACTACCTTTTCGCGAACAAAATGAATGTCCATCTAGATATGTTTAGCGCGTTGGTGCTGAGCCGGATTCCCAGAAAGATAGATGGCACTAACATTACCACAGTAAACCAAGGTAGCTTTCTGAATAGGACAATGAAGCTCTAAAAGAATATTGCGCAACCAACATGATTCAGAGTCCACATTGGCTACCCTTCGATACTCGGCCTCTGCAATAGAGCGGGACAATGTCGATTGACGCTTTACAGACCATGAGACCAAGTTATTACCAAGAAACATACAATAGCCAGACGTAGACTGTCTGGTGTCCGGACAGCCACCCCAATCAGCATATGTGTACGAGACAAGAGTAGATGTCGACGACGAATATAAATATAAGCCATAGTCAAGTGTCCCCTGGATGTACCTAATAATGCGTTTGAGTGCATTAATGTGCTCAACCCTAGGATCATGCATAAACAAACATACTTGCTATACGGCATACGTAATAGCTGGTCTCGTGAATGTAAGATACTGAAGGGCCCCTGTAAGACTGCGATAGCGGGTCGGATCCTCATAAGGTGAGCCAGCCGCAACACCCAACTTGGGTTTAGTATCAATTGGAGTGGAAGTGGACTTACAGGATGACATTCCAGCTCTCTCAATGATCTCAGTTGCATACTTCCTCTGTGATAAGAACAACCCACCTGCATGATGAGTAACAACAATCCCCAAAAAGTAACTCAAGAGCCCCAAGTCTTTCATAGCAAACTCAGAACTGAACATTGTCATGATAGACTCGCGTAATGCATCAAAAGAGGCAGTCAAGATAATATCATCCATATGTAATAGTATATAAGCCATGAAGAACCACGATGATAAATGAACAATGAATTATCAGACATGCTGTGAGAGAACCCAATAGTCAAAACATAGTCTGCAAACCTCTTATACCAAGCTCGTGGAGACTGCTTAAGCCCATACAAGGACTTTTTCAACAAACAGACATGATGAGGATATTTGGGATCCCTAAACCCCAAGGGCTGATGCATATAAACTGTTTCCTTGAGATCACAATGCAAGAAAGCATTCTTCACATCTAACTGATGAATGGGCCATGCTTTCGAAAGAGCCAAGCTGAGCACAGTGCGAATGGTAGCCAGCTTGACCACCAGACTAAATATCTCACCACAATCCACACCAACCGGCTGAGTCTTACCATCACCTACAAGACAAGCCTTATTCCTGACAAAAGAACCGTCAGACTTATCCTTATGAGCAAAAAACATGGACCGAATAATATTAACACCAGATGGACGGGGCACCAACTTCCACGTCTTATTATCAATAAGAGCATTATATTCGTCGGTCATAACAATTTTTCAATTCGGGTCATTTAAAGTAGACACTAGATTATGGGGTAAAGGGGATTTAAGAATATTAGAATTTAAATTAAAATGTCTTTTTTGTTTAAAAATACCCCGTTGACTACGAGTGACTGGTCTTTGACTCGGGGGAGAATTGGGAGGATTTTGGGAAATATCGGGACTTGTGATGGACTGGCTAGCAGGTAGTGGGCCTGCTATCCCAAATCGATAATTGGAGCCAGAACTGGACACACGAACTGGGCCAAGATTGGACCCGAAATCAGTAACCTGAACTGGGCCAGAACTGGGTAGGATAGATGGCCCAGTTTCTGGACCCATAACTGTAGACGATGACGTTACGGGAGGACCAACGAGCAGTGGGCCCGCTGGTGGATTTGGGGTGCGGGACACGTCCAAAAACTGGTGAATAATATACGGAGATATATCATCATCCAAAAAATTATACGAACTAGGCACGAGAGTACTAACCTTAGAAAATGGAAATTGGGATTCATCAAAAATTACATGGCGACTAATAATGATTTTATTAGAAGATAAATCAAAACATTTGTAACCACGATGATTTGACGGATAACCCAAGAACACACACGGGGTAGAACGGGCCTGAAGTTTGTTAATTATGGTGGACGGAAGGAGTGGATAACACAAGCACCCAAAGACCCTAAGATGTGAATACGAAGGAGTCTTATTATATAAAATTTGTAGGGGGGACGAATATGTCAAACCTTTGGAAGGAAGAATGTTAAGAAGATATGTAGTCATTTGTAGAGCATGATGCCAAAAAGACGGGGGTATGGAATCATGAATTAATAAAGTGCGGACAATATTATTAATGGTATGAATTTTGCGTTCAGCTTTTCCATTTGAAGATGTATGAGGGCAAGAAAAATGAAAATTGATCCCATTATTTGCACAAAATTCCCGAAACACCATATTGTCATATTCTTTGCCATTATCACACTGGATATTTTTTATTTCTCGTTCGAATTGGATTCTAATGAATGCTCTAAATTTTAAGAAGATGAAAAAACTTGAGATTTTTTC
This sequence comes from Anisodus tanguticus, assembly GCA_034509755.1. NCBI lineage: Eukaryota > Viridiplantae > Streptophyta > Magnoliopsida > Solanales > Solanaceae > Anisodus > Anisodus tanguticus. The sequence continues at coordinate 47,031,148 of CM067554.1, read as the reverse complement.
GCTATTGGAAAAGTCCACAAAAATTTAGAATAATCATCCAAAAAGATAACATAATATCAATGACCCAAAGAACTGAGAATATGAGACGTACATAGATCATTATGAATAATATCAAATGGCATTAAATTATTAGAATTAGAGTCTACAAATGGCAACTTAACAATTTTTCCTAAAGAACAAGATTGACAATTCAGAGTACTACGCGTACCCTTACAAGAATAAAATGGTTTTTATCTAAGGAAGACAAAATAGACGACCATGTATGACCTAGACGATCATGCCACAAGGAAGGAGCCAGAGTTGCAAAAGTTGATGGCAATGCGTGACTCGAGAAACCGGAACTTGGCGTGATAGGATAAAGATCTCTCATACTATCACACCTCATGAGATGACTCCTCGTCTTGAAATCCTTCACAGAAAACCCAAATGGATCAAATTCAATAGACACAGAATTATCAATGGTGAATTTTCGGACAGACACTAAATTTTTAATCAATTTGGGGGCATGAAGGTATTTTTTAAGATAAGTGGTGAATGGGGGGAGGGACAATGTTTTATGACCATAACCACGAATTGGAATTGAATTACCATTACCAACAATTATGTCACGAGGGCAACTCAAATTGGAATAAGACAAGAGAGTACCTTGGTCGGACGTCATATGGGTCGTGGCTCCGGTGTCCATATACCAGTTCGGGTCATGTGGATTTAATCCAAGTGTGTGCATGGCGGCTTCAATGTCAGTTGGTGTGGGGCCCGCTGTATGATAGGCCTGCGGGGGCCAAGGCCCAAGCACGCTGGCCTGCTACCCTGGCCCATAACATGGCTTGAAACCCGAGACTGGACCCTGAAAACTGGGCCTGGGCTGTTGAAAATTTGGGCCCCAGTTTCTCGGGTAGTAAGCTGGAAATCCGCCACTATTAGGCCCAAAATAGTTGGCCCACTGCCACTGCATAGAGGCCCACTACGGGGCTCAAAACTGCTGTTGCTGATTGACTCGAGGGGCACCACTGCTACTGTTCCGGCTGCCACCTGTGTTGCCGCCGCGATTTTTTTCATTATTTTTCCAATTCTAATGCTTTTTTCCACCACCGTTGTTGCGGTTTTGGCTCGAATTGTTGGAACTGGATGGAGGAATATTGGACTCGATCATCATGACTACGGGACTAGCACTGGTAGCCGTCTTTTTTGCCAAGCCGGCTTCTTCGAGTGTAAGCATAGAACGAGCCTGATAAAATTACGGAAGAGGGCTGCTCTGACGAAGAAGCGTGGCAACACCGTTATATGCCTCTGAAAGGCCTGCAACCATCTGAAGGACAAGACGGTCGTTGGTGACTGGCGCACCAACGTTGCGAAGTTGGTTTGCCAACTCCTTCAACCTTTTGCAATATGCTGAAATGTTGGGGAAATCTTCCATGTTGACATGAGAGAACTCCTGCTCCAAGGTAACAGCACGAGAATTTTGATTATTGGAATATATCACGTACTCTATTCCAAGCCGCCATCGCCGTGACGTCTGGTTCGATAATCATATGCAAGAGGTCGGTAGAAATAGTGGAGTAAATCTACTGAAGAATAGTAGCATCAAGTGTCGTCCATAACTTAGGATCATCCTCGGGTCTGGGCACCTCCGTATCCGTAGGAGCCGCAGGGATAATATTATGGAGAACTTGATGTGAGCGTGCATGAACTTTGAACAATTCGGCCCACGTCGCATAATGGACGTTTTCTATCTCAAAAATGATAGGAATGTGATTCTTGATATTAGAAACAACAAGGGCAGGGTGAAACGTGTTTTTAGCCATAATAGCAACACAAGACTTGATGTAGGGATTTGGAAGAAGAAATTTGAGAAGAAAAGGAATTTCCGGGCACGAAACCCGAGGAAGGGAGGTCGGATTCCGGGCTGTTTGGACGGAAATATTTGCGAGAGAAAATAAACCTAGACTCTTGATACCATGAAAGAAATAATCCATTGATCATTTTCATTAATTGAAAGACAATATATACAATTTACATATTTCCATAATAGGAAAATCCTATTCCTATTCTACTCCTAAAACCTTATTTTATTTGGAGACTAACTATACAATTATGGTAAGTGTACAAGAGTAATTAAGTTGAAGACTAATATACACATTGTATACAAAATCAGCCCATATGTCGGCTGCTTCAGTAACCCGAGATATCATTGTTCATCCGATATACACATGTATATTGTGTATATCGGATGTATATTTAACAATTTCAAAATAAAAAAATGAAAATCTCAATGAACATCGAACCCTCGAAGAATATAATGAAAGTTGAGGAAGTTATTTACAAGATAATATGGGGTCGATAATGCATATTATGTGCAAATTGTGCACCTCTTGCTTTCTACTTGAACTATATATACGTAAAAAGACGTTAACTTATGTATACGATATTTTATTAACTTCACACTTATTGTTTCAAACGAGTAGTGTATTCGTGTTATTTCTGCTCACTGATTTAAAATTCTATATCTTCTTTTATAAATGTGTATATGTATACTAAGGGTGTTGAAATGGTGACTAGTTGCTATCACAACTTCATAACTGTATTGATTATATGACTAATTGAAAAGAACTTGAAAGACATTGCTTTTGTAATACTGCATATCCTATTTATTGCCTTGAAATGTATGCATAGAAAGTGAGCAAATTGAAGAGTCATTTTCTCATTCAAGTTTCTCTCAATTTCATTCAAAGCTTCACCTATATGACTTGATCTTTTATTTTGTAATATATTTGAGGCTTATCTAGTGTATCTCCCCATCTTTGTGGTATATATCATTGCTTAATTAAAATTCTCCTTTTATAATTGAGAAATTCTCAATGAAACTCAGAACAATCAAATCATACAAAGACTACTTTTAACAATAAACGAATATCTTTGTCACTTTGATTAATCATCAGTAGTAATTGTAATATGTACAAAAAGTAACATAAGTAAAGCCAAAAGTCAAAGTTGGAAAAGGGATAAAGGGGGAAACTAAAATGCCTCATCATCCTCTCCGTAAACTCGATTTGAACAACGCATTCCCAGATAGATCTTTTTTCTTTTTTTGAAGGATCCGACAACTTATGCATGAACTTTTCAACAGACTAGTTGCTGCTTCCATTACAAAACTCCCAAAATTGTAGCAAATTGCGGAGAGGGCTAATCTCTATGCTATCTTGTGCTTTCCTTTTTGTACATATTTATTATTAAACAAATAAATCTTGAGCCTAGCTTTTAGGCCCAAAAATCATTTCTTTAACATAATACCAGGATCAGGTCCATCTCAAGTCATCGTTGATAGACCGGTTGTGCATAATCTGCCCATCACGTGTTAATTTGAACATCTCTTTCCATTACCCCGACGAAATAAAACTCTTTTTTTCTCTTTGTTTGTGTCCTCTACGTGATTCAATTGAATCAAAAGGTTGAGATGCATTTTCTCTGTGTAGAAAAAATTTGCTTCTTTTGCTTGAGATTTTCTTGGTAAATCAGCAGAAGCACCAGATAGCCCTCTCCTTATGAAACCAACTGCATACAACCCAGATTTTCCTTTCCAACTATTTGCAAATGGTGCTTTTGGGAATCCATTCTTGGAAAAGAATTCACTTTCCTGTATAAAAATAACAAAATAACATTAGGCCAGTATTCAAGAATCTTCCATAAAAGTTAAACACTAGTGTGTTTTTCACACTATTCAAGAATCTTCCATAAAAGTTCAACACTAATCAATTTGACACTCGTACTTGCACGGTTTTCTAGTGCCAATTCCTTAACTCGGCGGTTTTCAGACAGACACCATAACTCGGTCTTATTGATGAAAATATGTGTTTTGACCTACTTAAGGTGTTTGTTTGAGAACCGTCAAGTTAAGGCATTATCATTAGAAATTCATGCAAGCACGGTGTTGATTTAGGTACTAATAGCATGTTTGGCCAAGTTTTTGAAAAGCTAAAAGTGTTTTTTAATAACTAAAAAAATGCTTATCTTAGAGAGTTGATGTGTTTGACCAAACTCTAGAAAAAAAAAATAAGTACTTTTGAGTAGTAGTAGATGCTTTTAGAAGCGAAAAAATAGTTTTTCCACATAAATACTTTGGAAATATTGACAAAATCGATTTTCAAATTGATTAGTCAAGCACAAATTGATATTCTCTAAAAATATCTTTTGGAAAGCACTTTTGACAAGATTTTTTTTTAAAAATAAGCAGATATTTGAAAGCTTGACCAAATAAGTTATACTCCTAAATAAAACAAAATAAAACAATTCCAACAATTTGACAAGTGTAAAACATTTTCTCATCTGTAACCAACAAGGGATATTACTGCAATATCCAGTAGCAAGAAGAACAGAATCAATTTCAAGTTTTTTCACCATTGACAAGTTTAACAGTGCCACATGAAAACTTCTTGATTCCTGGAACAACATTAATTTTTCTTGATCTAATTTTTCCTAATGCACCAATGTCCAAAACAGGAGTTTTCCCTTGTGTGTTCTTGAGTTCCAAAGGACCAATTGTTGGCCTTTTTAGTCCATAATTCTCAATGTAACCAAGAATGAACCATGTCAAAATGAGTAAAACTTTGTCAACTAGCCACAGTGGTAGCCATTTCATCATTAACATATGAAAGTATATTATGTCCTAGAGACAATCTGTATTAGGACAAATGTACTTTATACACCTTCATATTATTATTAATGGAGATTAATATTTTAGCATTTGCAATTATTGAATTATTATTTGATTGTTTGTAATTATTCATTAATGTGCATCCCTTGAGCTTACGTTGTCATTAATAGAGTGAGATATTTTATGATAGAGCGTAACTCTTAAAATAGTCTCGACTAATGATCATCGAGAATGGGATATCGATGATGTGTGATAAGTCGACATGTGGTCTACATCACATCCTTAGAGGATGTAGTATGTTTCACCTGCTACGAGTAATGGTTACTCGTGATGGACACATGGATACTTTGGAAGTATTGGTATACCCTGCTGATATACTGTTTGTTATACTTGTCTAACGTATGATCAGCGTGTGGGAGATAGAAGTCCTTAGACTTGAGGTCAATACGCGCCTTATCTACAAAGTAATGTACTTTGATCCCGTCCTAAGCTCAAATGCCTTGTAGGTTAAGATACGGCTTGTATTTGGTACATTACGATGTGGATTGAAGGTGGTAGTTGAGCCAAGATTAGGATTCATTCCTCGAATGTATGTTCGAGAGAACACTCGGATTCTCAGTGATATTAGGTTGACTAAGTCATTGGCCAACGCAATAGACATATTTAGAACATGGTCTAGTCGTCGACTAACATAGATGAGATACAATGATTAAGCCATTTGGATATACACTTGACAAATCCTAAGCTTGATCGGGTGTGTCGTGAATGAAAGGATTTTATCTTACCACATAAAGGTTAAGTTTACTGGATTCGCGTAAACGTACTTCACATATTGAGTTCATCTTCCGGCGTCGTCTAGGAGTTCAGCGTAGACCTTAATTTGATTAATGTCAATATGAGAAGGTCTGTAGGGTCACACTATGTCGATTCTCCGTTTCGATCTAAGGATGTATTGAGAGAGTAATTAAAATGTTCGATTTGAAATTGAGATATTTAAATGAATAATGATTACATTAATTAAGTCAAAATTGGATTTTGGATTTAATTAAGAATGCACGGAAATTAAATCGAGACAGTGCAAGTGCACGTCGAGCGCCGCGGCACCCATACCCTAGGGCCGCGGCGTAGTGCAGAAATTCATCAAGCGCCGCGGCGCCTCTGCGTCGATTTTGGGCTAAGGTCAAACCCTAATCCATTTTTTTTACCTAATTTTCAACTATAAATAGAGGCATTCACTTTCATTATTCTACACCAATTTTCAGAATAACATTCTAAGCCTTAGAGACTTAGAATAAAATAATCTCTCGAACCTCTGCCGGATTTCCTAGCTTTCCGAATGAGGAGTACTTTGAAGCTTGGAGCTTGCAATTGGAAGGGCAATCACATGTGCACCTAACAGTAGAAAAAGACTCCAAATTTTCCAACTTGTAAGTATATGTTTTATATTACAAGTTCCATTGTTGTATAACCATACCAGAATTATTATTGGGATAAGTAAGAATAAAAAAATTTAAACATTCGATGTGTCTTACTTATATGCTTTGTACCCAACAAAATCCTACAACATAGCCAACTCAAATATTGATTTCCCAAAGATTTCTCTTGGCAATACATGAACCTAAAGAAAAAAATAGAACAAAACTCCATTAGAATCTAAACTTCATAGTTTCTTTTTTCTGGGAAGTTACACAGTTGGCCGCTCGGCCAACAACACCTAGCTGATGTATATTATATATTAATTATACACAAGACCATATATATACATATATCATACATCTGTCGGCTATTTCTTTTAAGTGAGAGACTATTTAGTGTAAAAGTCCCTTATTCTCCCCCCCCCCCCTCCTTTCTGTCTTCTTTACACTTTCTCTAAGCAAATTCAAGAAGGATTTAACTTTATATACCAATAGTATTTTAACATGTTGTAGCAGGTTATCTGTCTTATTCTTCAGCTCACTAATTCATCTTTTATGAACAGTTATATGTAGCTACTATTTTTTGTATGACCTAGTAGTGTAAATTCTTCTACATTATCAGTTATACAAGTTTAACTTATATCTACTGACGCTGTAAAGGGATATTTATACTATTAAGTCACATAAAAGATAACTATATATGATTATCCACAATAACCTGAGAAGTATGTGAGGGTAACCAACTACTGCAAGTTAAAGTACACTTATACTGTAAAAATTATTCATACTATCAGTGTATATAACTTACCGAGCTACGACAAATCAACAATGGTTGAGCATTATGGTTGCAAAGATCAAGAGAAACTTCCATGCCAGAATTCCCACAACCAACAACAAGAACTTTTTTCCCACTAAACTTCTCACAAGCATGAATTACTTCACCTCCAAATTCTTTTAACCCTTCAATATTAGGCACCACTTTCTCAGCATTTTCCCCTGTAGCCACAACAAGCCATTGGCAAATATACTCAACTTCTGAGCCACATGGAGAAATAGTTTTCACCCTCCACAATTTGCAAGATTAGTCATATTTTGCGAATTGCACACACTCATTGAACATTGGATTGAGGTCAAATTTTCTAGCATAAGATTCAAGATAATCAATGAATTATTTCTTTGTAGGGGTACTCAGGATAGTGTTGTGGAAATGGAAAATTGGGTAGTTGGCAGAATTGTTTAGGGAGGTGTAGTTTTAATCTATCATAAGTTGTTTTCTGCCATAATGATGCAATGCAAACTGATTTTTCCAAGATTACAAATGGGATTCCTTGTTCTTTTAAACAAGCACCCACAACTAGTCCTGAAGGACCTGCACCTACAATAACAGGGCCATTTACCCATACACATCTACTAGAAAAGAAATCTTGATCCTTGAAGCCAACCATATTTTTGTATCTTAGTGAAAGAAATCGACGATTGACTTTGGAAGCAGAACAAAACCTATTTCCGTAATAGTAGTGTATGAAGACTTGAAAGAAGAAGAAGTTAGTTTTTTGAAAAATTCGACAACCGATTTTGGAAGCAGAACATGAACCTATTTTTATTGAGCAATGGTGGTGTATGAAGACTTGAAAGAAAAGTTGGGCTTTTTAAGTTTGCTTTTGGCAACCATTTTTTTCTAGTGAAAAAGTCAGTGACTGACTTTGGAAGTATCACATAGCGATTAATGATGATTTTATTAGACGATAAATTAAAACATTTGTAACCACGATGATTATGCTCTTATTGCGAATAAGACGTGGGAGTTGTTACCCCGTCCTTCTGCTATTAATATTATTCGGTCTATGTGGATTTTTCTTGGGATACAATTGTTGTAGGGAACAGAAAGTAAATAACTATTACAATAGTAGAAAGGATAAACAAACTATTACAATAAAACTGGAAATCAAAACCTTACAAACTGTTTGTGTGATTTGTTGAGTCGAGTGATGACACTCTGTCTTTAAGACAAGATTGCCCCGTATATCTCCTTTAACGGTATTGAGCAATAGTTTCCCAAGATACAACAACAACAACTTTAACAAGTGAGCAAAGGAAACTCAAGTGTTACTCTTGAAGAACTTTGAGTATAGTGACTTTGCTAGAGAGGAAGACTATGAAATCAGAAAATCTGGAGAATTCTCTAAGTGTTGAGTGTAGTGCCTTTCAATTGAGTCAAATGGCTCAATTTATAGTGTAAGTAGAAGACCCCTCAACTAGTCAACTAATGGCCTTCAATGGCCATGTAATTGCACTTGATTGGGCGATTACATTCAGCCAAATAATGGTTGAATTCATGTGGCAAGTAATGGAGAATCAATGCTCCAAAACCAGCCCAAACGTCAGATTTTTCCAACTTTCCATCACAGCATTCTGCCTCCGAAGTGCCACGGCTCCAGTAGCTGACCAGCCATTTTGCACCGCGGCGAAACCTGGGAGGCGCCGCGGCTCCTATGGTGTGGCGCCGCGGCTCCTATGGTGTGGCGCCGCGGCCCTTCACGGCTCCGCGACGATTTCCGACTCGTTTCATTTTACACTTTGTACATTTCTTCCTTCATTTACCAACGTGGAATACTTTGTCATTTGGCCAATAACCGTCCATAATTCTATTTCTCAAACGTATTACATACGTACCAATATCTCTTTCACTAATGAAATTTGTGATACTTGGCACTATGTGTACACGTGTGTGGAAACGACGTTTTCGACTCACGGGCCCAATATTTCAAGTCATAAATTAATGGAATATACTTATTTCCACATTTAGTAAATTTTCAACAATCCCCTCTTGAAAGAGATTTTAGTGCACACGCATAGTGCCTTTTCTAGCAATCTTTCAGCGGACTGATGTTGCATCTGGATAGGTAGAATACGCTTTGAACCTTCCATAGTTGAATACCATCAGACTTACTTACTGCGCGGTGAACATGATGTCTTGAACCGTCAGTGTTTAGTGTCAGCCAAGTCAAAGGTACCAACACAACAGCTTCCTCTACTCAGTTCTTCTTAATGTTTTGTCCGTTGTGGTCGTGGACACTACTTGGATTCTTAAGTGCGTTCAATTTGAGGCGGCCTATCCTCACACTTAAATAAGTGGTCTCCTACAAGATATCCTGTTATACCCCACTTTACAAATGTTAGAAACCATTAAAAAGTTTCCCAAACCTAACCTCAACCGGTGAGGATCATTAAAGGTTTTGGAAACTTAACCTCCACCCACAGTGCAGATAGCACTTATAGCCTATTGCGGGAACGACTTTGGATTGGGTGTTTCTTTACAGAAATCACTATCCGAAGTGCTCATGCTTCCACCGAAGCGATCAACTGAACCTTTATATCTTAGTTTTCCCATTAAACCTAATTCCTGGGATCTCCAGTCAGTAAGGTTGGGTTACCACCGTATTGGTCCTTATACTTTAGGTTTTAAGCCCATTCCCCTAGAAATGCAGAACATCTGATCATTGGGTAAGCCCTTTGTCAGTGGGTCAGCTATGTTATCCTTTGATTTTATGTAATCAATGGATATTATACCCGTAGTGATCAGCTGCCTAACGGTCTTATGTCTCCATCGAATATGACAAGACTTGCCGTTGTACATAGAATTTCGTGCCCTTCCTAGAGCCGACTGCCTGTCGCAGTGGATCATTACAGAAGGTACGGGTTTGTTCCAACAAGGAACATTCTCTAAGAAGTCATGAAGCCACTCAGCTTCTTCTCATGCTTTGTCTAAAGCGATAAACTCTGATTTCATCGTGGATCGGGCGATGCAAGTTTGCTTAGAGGATTTTCAAGACACTGCCCCACCACCAATTGTAAATACATACCCACTGGTGGACTTGGTGTTCTCTATATCAGATATCCAGTTTGCATCAATGTACCCCTCTAGTACAGCTGGATATCTCGAATAATGCAACATATAAGTTAACGTGTATTTCAGGTATTGAAGTACCCGATTCAACGCCTTCCAGTGATCATCACTCGGATTACGGATAAACCTAGCCAACTTGTTTACTGCATAAGTAATATCAGGTCAGGTGCAGTTTGTTATGTACAGCAAACTACCGATCACCTGTGCATATTGCTCCTGGAATATGGGTGCACCATGATTTTTATCAAGCTTTTGATTTCTATCCATTGGTGACTTTATAGGCGAACTGTCTAACATCTCAAACTTTCTCAAAACATCCTCGATGTAGTGACACTGAGATAAGACCGGTCTGTCAGATGTCTTAGAGATTTTTATCTCTAAGATGACATTTGCGATACTCATATCCTTCATGTCGAAGCATTGTTTCAACATGCTCTTAGTCTCTAGAATTATGCTAGGACTGCTCCTTGTGATTAACATGTCGTCTACATACAGGCATATCATAACAAATGAGTCAGAGTTACCTTTCATGTAGACACATTTGTCACACTCATTAATGGTGAAACCCTTCGATAGTAGAGTACTATCAAATTTTTTGTGTCATTGCTTCGGGGCTTGTTTCAGCCCGTACAGAGATTTGACAAGCCGACAGACTTTCTTATCTTGCCCTTGAACCACATACCCCTCGGGTTGGTCCATATAAATTTCTTCTTCCAAATCACCATTTAGGAAGGCTGTCTTTACTTCATTTGATGTATCTCAAGGTCACGCAATGCTGCGATCTCAATGAATACACGTATGGACGTCATTCGAGATACCGGGGAGTACATGTCAAAGTAGTCAATACCTTATTTCTACCGATAGCCCTTGACTACCAACCTGGCCTTGTACTTATCTATAGACACATCTACATTATACTTCCGTTTGAGTATCCACTTACAACACAACGGTTTATTTCCCAGAGGAAGATCAACCAACTCTCAAGTATGGTTATGCAGAATGGAGCCTACTTCACTCTCAATAGCTTCTTTCCACAACGATGCTTCTGGAGTTAACAATGCTTCACCAATTGTCATTGGTTCATCATCAACCATATAAGCTACAAAGTCAGGACCGAAGGATTTATCCTTCCTAGCCCTTTTACTTCGCCTTAGTTCCATCTCTGGAGTCTTCAAGTTCTGAGAATCTGGAATACTAGATTCCGGATATTCAGTCACCTCGAGATATACTAGATCTGAACCATCTAGATTTGGGCCGTCAATGACTCCCGGTTCCTGAGAGCTTTATTCATAACTCTGTTTTCGAAAGGTTATGTTTTTTTCCTTTCTAGGAAAGGTATTTTCAAAGAATTGTGCATTCCTTGATTCCATAATTGTACCCCCGTGGATATCTGGAATATATGACTTATGCACTAAGAAGCGATAAGCACTACTGTTATTTGTATATCCGATGAATATGCAATCTACAGTCTTAGGCCCAATCTTGACCTGTTTTGGCTTGGGTAGTTCAACCTTTGCCAGACAACCCCACACATTTAAATATTTATAGGTGGGTTTCTTTCCCTTCCATGATTCATATGGAGTTTTGTCCTTACCCTTATGTGGGACTCTGTTAAGAATCGTATTAGCTGTAAGGACAGTTTCTCCCCACATATTTTGGGGAAGATCGGAATTGATGAGCAAGACATTCATCATTTCCATCAATGTGCGGTTCTTACATTCCGCCACACCGTTCGATTGAGGTGAGTATGGAGCCGTCGTTTGATGAACAATACCTTCTTGGGCACAATATTCCTCAAATGGCGCTACATATTCTCCCCCCTCTATCGCTACAAATGGATTTAATCTGCATGCTTAGTTGGTTCTCAACTTCTGCTTTGTAACGTCGGAACGCTTCAAAGGCTTCATCCTTACTTTTCAACAAGTAAAGGTAACAATACCTTGTGCTATCATCAATGAATGTCACAAAATACTTGGTCCCCCTCTAGTTTGTGCAAACTTCAAATCACATATATATGTGTGAATAAGTTCTAGAGGAGCGGTATTCCTTTCGACGGATCGAAAAGGAAGCTTGGTGAGTTTTGGCTCTACGCACACCTCACACTTATGTTGAGGGTTTATGTGGATAGATGGCAACAACTCCAACTTTACCAACCTTTGGATGGACTTGTAGTTGACATGTCCTAATCTATGATGTCATAAATTAGATGACTCAAGCAAGTAAGATGAAGAGGCTTCAATATTATTGCTTTTACGTAATACAGACATGGTGTTCACTTTGAAGAGGCCTTCACAGACGAATCCTCTTCCCACAAACGTTCCATTCTTAGTGACTACAAATTTATTGGACTCAAACACTAGCCTAAAACCAGCATTAACCAATAAAGGACCTGAAATTATATTTCTTCTAATCTCAGGAACATGCATCACTTCCTTCAGAGTGAGCTCCTTTCCAGAAGTCATCTTCAGGACTACCTTTCCTACCCCAGTACGTCAGAGGAATCGTTGTTGCCCATGAATAACTTCTTGTTTGTGACCGGTGTATAAGTGGAGAAGGTATCTATGTTGGAACAGATGTGTCTTGTAGCATCTGTGTCCATCCACCATTGCATAGGATTCTCAACCAGGTTTTCTTCTAGCACCACTTCTGAGAACTCCTCAATCATGTCATCCAGGAACTGGTCCTTGACAACGTTAACCTGAGTCTTGCCCTTAGCCTTGGCCTTCTCTTGTTGCTCGGTCTTGAGCTTGCGGCAGTCCTTGATCATGTGACCAGGTTTCCAACAGTGGTGACAGTTTCCTTTGAACTTCTCGGCAGCTTGGGTCTTGCCGTCTTTCTGGAACTTGCGCTTTTTGCTTAGGTTCCCTTTGGCCTCCACCAGATTTACCTTTGCCTCAGTGGGTTGTTTACCCCTAGGCAAGGTCTTCTTATTATCTTCCTGAATTTGGAGTTTGATAATAAGTTCTTCAAAGGTCATCTCCTTTGTCTTGAGCTTTAAATAGCTCATAAACTCATTCCATGAAGGAGGTAACTTTTCAATCAGTGATGCAACCAAAAACTACTCGTTTGGCTTCATACCTTCCAAATCCAGGTGATGTAAAATCATTTGGAATTCCTAGAGTTGGGACATCACTGTCTTACTATCCACCATTTGAAATTTCAGAAACATCCCAACGATGAATTTCTTAGTACCTGCATCTTGTGCGTTGTACTTCTTTTGTAGCTTTTCCCACAACTCTTTGGCAGTGCCAACGGTGTAATACACCGTGTAGAGAAGGTCTGACAAGCAGTTCAATATGTAATTCTTACACATGAAATCACTATGACTTCATGCATCAAGAACCATCTTCATGCCATTAATGACATGGATATCTAGGCCCCATTTACCCATTTTAGAAGGAGAAGGGTCCATTTCATCTCCAGCTTGTGAAGGATCTTCTGTTAGGAAACGTGTCATTCCCATAAAAGTCAGATAGAAGAGCATCTTTTGTTGCCATCTTTTGAAGTTTGACCCCATGAACTTTTCAGAGCGTTCATGGTGAAATCCAGCTGGTGGAGGAGCGACAACATTCCCTTGAGTGGCAGCAAAGGCGTTGGATGAGCCTTGAGCAACCGAAAATGCATTAAGAGTGCCTTGAACAGTAGGGAAGGCAGAGGGATTGCCTTGAGCAGCAGCAGCAGAATGCGAAGCAGTTTGATTTATACCAGTCATCTTTCTAACTTAGTTACTTACAACAAACTCGTGTCTTAAAATTGTTGGGATACAATTATTGTAGGGAACGGAAAGTAAATAATTATTACAATAGTAGAAAGGATAAACAAACTATTACAATAAAACTGAAAATCTAAACCTTACAAACTGCTTGTGTGATTTGTTGAGTCGAGTGATGGCACTCTGTCTTTAAGACAAGATTGTCACGTATATCTCCCTTTACGGTATTGAGAAATAGTCTCCCAAGATACAACAACAACTTTAACAAGTGAGCAAAGGAAACTCAAGTGTTACTCTTGAAGAACTTTGAGTATAGTGACTTTGCTAGAGAGGAAGAATATGAAATTAGAAAATCTGGAGAATTCTCTTTAGTGCTCTCGTAAAAACACAATTTGAAAAGAGATTAAACGTTTTCAATTACAGGGAATTCAATAATGATCAATTCAAACAGTTTTGCATCAATAACGGGCTTACCTTTTATTTTTCCTTCCCTCACACAAGCTCCTAAAATGGTAGGGCCGAACAGAAAATCTGAACCATAAATAACCTAATTCGTGCCCCACTTGCTCACGCCTCAATTCCCCCTCAATTCTACCATTACGGACTCTCCATGGCCACTTATCTCCTAAACATAATCCTAACACAAGTCTCTAGCTCAACGGTCGCTCACTCAAGTTCTGTTTCGTAGGAACCCATCATACCAACACTTGTGTATCTTTGGATGTCTCTGTTATCCTCTTCATCAGATCACTCACAAACTCCAACCCCGGTATTTTCCGTGTGTGTTTCTGGGTTACCCCGCCAATCATTGTGGTTACTCGTGCTGACTTGTCAAGTCGTAAAATTATTATTTCACGGCATGTCCTATTTGATGAGTCTCAATTCCTCTTTGCCTCCCTAAACTTACCACCTCTGTATTTCTATGACTTTCTAGATGATGTCATGAACCCTCTTTTAATTCATCATTTACATAGTCCGTCGTACCAGACACCAGCACCCGTCCCCACCTCAGACAGTCCGGGACACACTACCCACCCGGTTTTGCCGACGGTGGCCCAAAACAGTCCACCTCATGGTGATTCCGCAACCACCTCTCAGCAAACCGAGCATCGTCTAGCTGGTCCCGTCACCCCTACCCCTACTCCTATTCCCGGCAGTCCCGCGGCACACACACCTCCCATCCTACATCCCGAGATACGCTCTCGGACCATGAAAACTTGTGCCATGCACGGAATTCATAAACCTAAATGGTTGTTTAACATATCCATTTCAGTTGTCCCTTCCCCTGTCCCTCGAAATCCGAATGATGCCTTGTCCGACCCTAATTAGAAAGTCGCGATGATTGACGAATATAATGCTCTTATTGATAATAAGTTGTGGGACCTAGTACCCTCATCCACATGATGCTAACATTATTCGTTCTATATGGATTTTTAGATATAAAAAGAAATCTGATGGTTCTTTTGAGAGGTACAAGGCTCGTCTTATAGGTGATGGCAGGTCTCAACAAGTGGGAGTGGAATATGATGAAACGTTCAGCCCGGTCGAAAAGCCCGCAACCATCCGGACCGTCCTCAACATTGGTCTATCCAAGTCTTGTCCTATTCATCAGTTTGATGTCAAGAATACCTTCTTACATGGGGATCTTCATGAAATGGTATATATGCATCAGCCTATGGGTTTCAAGGATCTTATTCATCCAGATTATGTGTGTCTGTCGCGGAAATCACTCTATGGACTAAAACATGCTCCTCGAGCATGGTACCAGTGGTTCGCCGATTATGTCTCCTCTATCATTTTTTCACACAGGAGATCCGGTCATTCCCTGTTCATCTACAACAAGGGTACAGACATGACTTACCTATTATTATATGTTGATGACATCATTCTCACCACATCATCTGATGCTCTCCGTCGGTCCATTATGTCTCTCTTTTCCTCTAGGTTTTCTATGAAGGATGTGGGGCCCCTGAGTTATTTCTTGGGCATCTCTGTCACTCGACATCTGGCGGCCTATTTTTGGGTCAGAAGAAGTACGCCGAAGAGATCATTGACCATGCAAGCATGACATCTTGCAAACCATCACATACGCCAGTAGGCACCAATTCCAAGCTAAGCGCTGATTCCGACCCCCTCATATTCAGACCCGACTCACTATCGTAGTATGGTTGGGGGCCTGCAGTACCTCACATTCACGAGACCTAACATACTCTATGACGTGCAATAAATATGCCTACACATGCACAATTTGATGGAAGCACGCATGCATGCCCTCAAACGTACTTTACGATACGTCTAAGGTACACTTCACTTCGGATTACATATATACAGGTCCTCACTCACTGGTCTCACTACTTATTCTGATGTTGACTGGGGTGGATGTCCTGATACCCGACGCTTCACGTCTGGTTACTGCATTTTCCTCGGAGATAACCTATTATCTTGGTCTTCCAAAAGGCAACCTACAATATCCTGATCCAGTGCCGAAGCAAAGTACAGAGGTGTCGCCAACGTCGTCTCTGAGTCTTGTTGGATCTGTAACCTTCTACTTGAGCTTCATTGCCCGATTCAAAAGGCAACACTGGTCTACTGCGGTAATATTAGTACGATATATCTTTCCGACAATCCCGTCCAACATCAGCGCACTAAACACATTGAGATGGACATTCATTTTGTTCGCGAAAAAGTGGCTCGTGGTCAAGTGTATGTCCTTTATGTTCCTTCTAGATATCAGATTGCCGACATCTTCACCAAAGGACTTCCGCGCATACTATTTGATGATTTTCGAGTCAATCTCAGTGTTCGTGAACCTCCCGCTTCAACTGCGGAGGTGTAATAGATATTTTCCGAATATTCTTTCATTAATTGTATATCTCTTATTTTAGGTAGAATTGTATTTCTACTGTAATTAGGTCTCCTATTTTAGGTAGATTATATTTCCTATTGTAATTATGTTGATTAGTTACCTAATTTAAATATTCTTGTACTACTATATATATTGTACATTATTGATGAATACAATCAATGAACATATTCCTTTAACAACGACATGCAATAATTTTTTTTATTGCGGAAAGTACTTTTAGCAATAACATCCAACATATGACAACAAAAATGTTGTTGCCAAATGCATTTCTTCTTGTAGCGATTAATTTGTCTCTGTTCGAATCAATTAGTGGGGCACGTAATATCTCAAATATTTCATTGGGTACCTATTACTTCTCATTAATACAAAGATCAAATAATTTTATCCATCAAATTTTAGACGAACAATAAATATACCAGATAATTTTATTCACCAAAATCTAGACGGACCAAAAGTTAGAAGAAGATTTGTCCGTGAAACATACTACTAGATATTATCAGTTGTGTTATCGGCGGGGCAGCAATTCCTGTGTAGCTCTTGCTGATGTAACGCAGATTTTTCTGCACCAAAAAGAAACTTTTCATAGGGAAATTTGTTATTTCAGTTTTACAACAAACTCAAAAAGTAAATGTTTTTTGGTACTACTATTCCTCTTTGGGGTATTCGCCAATATGATACCATATTGAAACTCCATTAATCTGAATCATGCTACGTAAGATTTATTAAAGTGAGAAGGGCTCTTTATCAAAATTTCTTCCATGAAGAATTAACCTTATGAATAGCCTCACACCAAACAGTTTCAACTAAAATGACCGGCATAGGTACAATATATGTATAATTCATGTATAGTGTATAATCGTGTATGATCAATGTATAATTTATGTATATCAGCTATGAAAAATAAAGAGATATTATTATCTTATTAATAGGTTCCTTCGCTCGAGGGAAAGAGACGGTGAATCTGGGCGGCTACTTGTGTGGAAAAAAAAATTATCATTCTTCGGGTGATAGGATTTTCTCTCTCCAATTATCTCCTACAATAAGATAAGACGTAAGAAGCAAGGAACAGTGTTTATGAATAGCCCTTTCTAAGAAAAAATGGTAGGAATACCCGGAACCTAGCTCTATCGGGACTAACCGCTTATCCTAGTGAATTTTACGGACCTATCATCCCATAGGTTTGTTCTCTCAGGGTCAGTGGTGAGTAGAGTGCTCCAACAATTACTTATTTTAATGCTCTTTCTGATCGACATTAAGCTTTCGCAGACAGAAACTCCCGTTCCCTTCTCCTTCCTTACTCTTCCGAGGATGGTTCAGGGGGAGCGGGTTCCACGATGCCCAGCTCAGCTGGAGAGGCCTAGCCTGATCTGAGAAGTGCTAATTAGGTTCGGATAGATTTTTCCTAGCGAGGGAATAATTAAGTCATAATTCATTGGTTGATTGTATCATTAACCATTTCTTTTTTTTGGTACGAGGAACTTATCATGAATCCACTGGTTTCTACCGCTTCCGTTATTGATGCTGGATTGGTCGTAGGGTTTGCTTCTATTGGACCTGGAGTTGGTCAAGGGACTGATGCGGGTCAAGCTGTAGAGGGTATCGCGAGACAGCCTGAGGCAGAGGAAAAAATACGAGGTACGCTATTGCTTAGTCTAGCTTTTATGGAAGTTTTAACAATTTATGGACTGGTTGTAGCATTAGCACTTCTAATTAAAAGTAGAAGATTATATTCATTCCACTACAATGCTCAGTGATGGAACTCCTAGTATTAAATTTTAACCAAAATGAAACCTGCTGTTAAAAAGAATTAGAACAAAACTGAAATAACCTACTTACCTACCCCTATATTTTTTCTAATTAATAAGGTAGTATGCTTTTTTATTATTTCCTGTTCCTATTCATTCAAGCATTTGCGGGCTTCTTTATCATGAAAGCAAATTAGTTTGCTTATTTTGGCACTTCTGTTCCCGTTTAAGACCAATATAAATAAATAAATAAATAAATAAATAAATAAGCTCCTTCTTTAGTTATTAAAACATATAGAGGAGAGTTAATCGTGTAATTCAACATAGTATTTGAGCATACAAAGTGTTTGTATTCGAGTTTCATCTCCATCCATTAATACAACAATTTTACGTGCTTGGTCTAAGTGATCTGTCAATCAAACTATAAATATTTATGTGAACGACCAAATATAAATGAGTATACGTATTTTCTGTTTATAGTTTAAACTTATAAATGAAATTATCACACAATTCAACGTGTGATTTCTGCTCTTGTATCTCAGCTCATAGGGTTGCTTCTCAACTTTCTATTTTGGCTAATATTGTTACTTAATTCTATTTCAAAAACAAAAATGACAAGTTAAATAAATCTTTAGATAGTAAAATTTGTTGAAACAATAGTTGAACAAATTGGTTTTATTTATTTTGGGTTTATGACTCGCTATTCAACTCATGTTACCCTAAATATACTTATGTCTGATCTTATATGCATGACTCATATTTCTACTTACTTTATTTTGATCCGTCCAAATTCAACTAGACTTACTCATTTTACGCTCCTATGAAGGAACCTGCAAGAAATCTTTTTGGTAGAGCGACAAATAAAATAGGACAATGGTTAGTTTTTGTGGCTCTTGTTTGTATTTCACCCATGTATAATAGGAGTATTGAAGGTTTTATTGGATGTCACTAAAGAATAAGAGATCAGCTTACTTGCAAAAACTTAACTGTTTTTAGGAGTACTGAAGGTTTTTTAAGGCTAAAAAGCTATGGGAGAAACTACATGCTTTTTAGAGTTGATGCACCTGCAGTAAAATATAGTGGAACTTGGATAAGAAATGCATGAATACTTCCAAACAAAGTGTTTTTAAGTTGGTCTATTGAGACTTATATACATTCCTTAGTAATTATTGGTATATGTTTAGCCAAAGATCGATATTTATATACATTGTATGATATATATTATTTAATATACATATAATGTGAAGTGATATTTGTATACCTGCAGGGCCGTCTCAAACATTTTGAGGGCCCTGTTTTAATTCATAAAAGTTGGCCCTTAATATAAGTAAATATATGATTTCAATAATTAGATTGGGCTAAGACCTGCGAATTATGAGTTTTTACAGTAAATTCTGGTTAATACTACTTAATAAAAAAGGAAAAAAAGGGGTCCCTAAAATTTTTCTTTTTCGGGGGCCATGTGCGGTAACACGGCTCGCACTGGCCAAAAGACATCCTTGTATACATGTGTGATATACATTATTGAGCTACTGGATGCCAAAAGCTAAAACTTAGGTTATTTTGTGCCAATAGTTTACCCGGATTGTATTCTCACGTCAATTTTCCTTTTAAAATTTTCAACCTGGCCTTATAGCCCAACACTATTAGTGGGTTTCAATCAACGACAAAATAAGAAGTTTCATTAAAGGGATCCAAAACACAAAATTTTCTTAATTCCCTTCATAGCTACTTTTTAGTTATTTCGTGTGTATTTATGTGCATTCAAATACACAGTTTCGCATGTATTCAAATACAAAGGTTTCTTCTTCAGAAATACAGCAATACAAGTGAATACAAAAAAATACATAGTATTTACACTCAAAAATGAAGAATACAATCAAATCCGGTCAAATCTCCGGCGAAAATATAAAATACATTGTATTTAAAAATGAAGAATACAATCAAATCCGATCGGATATCCTGCTAGATACAAAATTTTAGATACATTGTATACTTGGAAAATTGTATACAAACCAATTGCTTTGTAATCGTAAGTATTGTCATGTCGATTGGAGTACCTATGCTCCGAAGATAAATCTCACTGCACCGGCACCGGAACGACATTAATCCGACTTCCTCTGACAGCCTATTCCACAACACCTATTTGCTTCTCTCGACCTTTTCACTCCTGCTTTTCAACCAACCATATTTTTACTTTACGGCGATGCAGGTGACTTTGATCTCAATTCATCCATACCGGAAAGTTTCAGATCTATCGTTTTCGCCGAGGTTTGAGGCTAGATGGACGAATACACTCAAATGCACTCAGATCTGGAGATACAAGAACTAAAGTACACTTGGATCTGAGATACAAGAAAGAGAAGAAGCCATGAATTCCGACCAGAGACATAAAAGTTCCTCTGGAAATTGATCAAATACACTCCGGTTTGAGATACAAGGAGAAAATGTCATGGATTCTGATCAGAGATTCTCCGGTAGCGGCCAGAGATGACGGAGGGGAGAGGAAGACATCTTCGTGCCTTTTGAAATCTGAGCTTTCGGATGCTTGAATACAATATAGTTACAGATTGTAATTTATTTAAGGTGTAGTTAAATACCTCCTATAGTTAGCTACAATATGTAAAAATATCATAAATATATAGAGATGTCAAGAGGATTCAAACATATGCTATATACATTTAAAAAATTAACATTATATATACAATGTACTTTTTGACGAAGGGGGTTCAAAAGCAGTATCCTAGCTCCGCGCATGACTCATAAAGCCTGCAAGTCTTAACAGATTCAGGGGGCGGATGTATGCTTTAAGATATAGTTCGTTTAAAATTCAGTAATTATTTTTCAAACCTTACGTATGTGTTAAGAAATTCATCAAACATATATAAATAAATTTATGTCAAAATTCAATTACTAGCGCTTGAAATCTAGAATCTAAAAACCATAAAAATCAAATCATAGATCAATCTCTACTCAAATACATGCTGACCGGAGGTTTTCTTTCCAAAACAAGAATTTAATATGTACTCCCTTCTATTAGACGTGTACTACTACTTTGTATTTTACCATATTTGGTCTTATATAATTATGGTAGAATTAGGATCCCTATTGTATAAAGATCTCACATTGTACACCTATATATATTTTGTATTAATGAGAGAGGCTCTACAAGGGAGATTAATACAATCTTACATGGTATCAAGGGCAAACAACTAAAACCCTAAATTATTTCCCTGTCGCCACCGTACCCTCCTAGCGGCCGAATTTTTTTTTTCCTTCTTTTATTTCCTTCTCTTTCACGAATTTCTGTAATTCTATTGGGCCACCATGTCTCCTCCCACATCTCCTAATGCTTCCGCTTCCTCCTCATATGTCGTCAATAACCCTCCTCCCCCTTCAACACCGTTTTTCCACCCTGATTTCACAGTCACCAATATCAAGAATTTCATCCCAATAATTATTGACCAGGAAGACGGTCAATATTCCTCATGGGTTGAACTCTTCAATATCCATGCATGTGCATATAACGTACTTGATCATATCGACGACTCTATCTTTCGCCCCTCAGACGTTGCAGACTCAACATGGCGTCGTCTTGACGCCGTCGTCAAACAGTGGATTTATGGCACCATATCTAAAGACCTACTTCATATAATTATGAAAACATGTGCCTCGGCTCGTGAATTATGGGTTCGATTGGAAGAAATATTTCAGGACAACAAACATACTCGCGCCGTGTATTTGGATGAGCAGTTCAACAACACACGTCTCAAAAATTTCTCCAACATGTCTGAATACTGTAAGCAATTAAAACTGGTTGCGGACCAACTATCTAACGTGGGAACGCCAGTTTCTGACACTAAGATGGTTCTCCAACTTGTTGCGGGCTTACCAAAAGGAGAATATGATACTCTCGCCACAATGATTCAGCAAGCCGACCCACTATCGATTTTCAACAAAGCACACTCCCAATTGCTATTAGAAGAAACAAGGCGCGCTAAACAGGACGAACACAACCAAAAAGTACTTGCGGTTGAAATTCCGGCGTCGAACAATCCGGTTGATATTAAACCAAAAGTTAGCGCTAAAACCAGCACTCCATATGAGGATCCCTCTCATTACCGCAGCCTTGCAGGAGCTCTCCAATATCTCACATTCACGAGACCTAACATCTATGTCGTACAACAAATTTGTTTATTTATGCATAATTCGATGGATGATCATATGCATGCTCTCAGGCGCATCCTGAGCTACGTTCAGGGTACACTTCATTATGGATTGCATATTTATCCTTCCTCGACTACTTCTCTGATTTCTTATATAGATGCAGATTGGGGTGGGTGCCCAGATACTAGAAAATCTACTTCTGGTTATTGTGTGTTTCTTGGCGACAACTTGCTCTTCTGGTCTTCTAAACGCCAACCCACACTATCTCATTCCAGTGCTGAGGCCGAATACCGAGGTGTTGCCAATGTGGTTTCTGAGTCATGTTGGTTACGCAATCTTCTTCTGGAGTTACATTGTCCTATCCATAAAGCTACATTGGTCTACTGTGATAATATTAATGCGATATATCTTGCCGGAAATCCAGTTCAACATCAACGCACTAAACAGATCGAGATGGATATTCACTTTGTTTGCGAGAAAGTTGTCAGTGGACAAGTACGTGTCCTACATGTCTCCTCGCATTATCAGATTGCCGATATTTTCACAAAATGTCTTCCTTTGGTGTTATTTCAAGATTTCAGGGACAGTCTCAGCGTACGACAACCTTCCGCTTCAACTGCGGGGGAGTGATAAATATGTATATATTTAGAGAATAGTTATTTGTATTTATTAGATATTATTCGTTTCCTTATTATTAGCCTAATATCACGATTGTACAGTTGGTAATTCATGTATATTATAGACCTTTGTCAATCAATGAAAGGCAGGGAATTACATTCTTTTAAGTATATCCACTAATTAAGTGATAAGCACTCTCCAAGAAAATATTTTCCATTGTCAAACCTTGAATTAGAGTTCTTTGATTAAGAGTAGACGAATCACACTATTCTATTACATACTTTGTTGGTAAATATTCTACATCAGAATTTATTAAACATTAATGGGTTGTTTGGTTAGGAAGTGAATTATTGATATACTAAAATTAACATAGCGAATCTATGTTTAGCAGATATTTAGTTGCTTTATATAAAATCTTGCATGTTCAGAAGATGAACGTAGTAGAGATAAGTATGCTTACATGGATGTGTGGTTATACGGTGCAAGGTGGGAGTTGCCTTTGTGGAGGACAAGATGAGGAAAGCGAGGTTGGGATGGTTCGGACACGTGAAGAGGTGTGGGGATGCACCAGTGAGGATTTGTGGAAGATTGGTTGTAGTGGGTGTTAGGAGAGGTAGAGGTAGGTTGTCGAAGAACTGGGGAGATGATTCGGCAGGACATGACATACCTCCACATTACTGAGGACATTATCCTTAATAGAAGGGTATGGAGGTCGAGTATCAGGGTAGAGGGCTAGTAGGTTGCCACGAGGATTTCTTTTTCGTATTAGGAGTATTATTATCTTTATACATTTGCTTATTTGTGTATCTCTCTATTACGACTTGATTGTTTCTTTACTTCATATATCTTATAATATTGTTGCTATTACTGCATATTATTATTGTTATCTTTGCATCTTTTCTTGAGCCAAGGGTCACCTCCCTACCTTCACAAGGTAGGAGTAAGGTCTGCGTACACTCTATCTTCTCCAAACCCCACATGGTGTTATACTGGGTATGTTGTTGTTGTTGCTGCTTTGTTGGTTGTGTTTATCTCGCCACTTTGTTGCCGATATATTTTTTTCCTTTTAACCTGTTTTTGATACTGCATCGTCGTGCCGATTATCGAAAAACAACCTCTATACCCCACAAAGATAGGAGTGAGGTCTGCGTACATCCTACCATCTTCAGATCTTACTAGTGGAATTATATTGGGTATGTTATAGTGGTTGTTGTAAGTATGGTGTTTAATATTCTTTTTTGTAATTTCACATAAATAAAATATGTATAATATAAATTAATTTATTATTTTATGCTAGATATTGAAGGAAAATATTGGCGTAACTGGTAGAGTTGTTGTCATGTGACCAGGAGGTCATAAATTCGAGTCGTGGAAACAACTTCTTGTAGAAATGCAGGTTAAGGCTGTATATAATAGATCCTTATGGCTCGAGCCTTCCCCGAAACCCCCGCATAACGAGAGTGTAGTACACTAGACTGCCCTTATTTTATGCGAGATAAGAAATTAAATAACTAAACCTTGAAAACTAATTTGTACATTACCAATACCTACATTATTCCAACCAATAACCAAATGACTCATAAACACTAAAGACAAGTATGTAACATTAAACATTCCACATGAGAATTTATAAATGTTCCAACTATAACATATATGGTTCTGTGCAGAAAATTCATCATTGCTGACTCAAAAGGTGATATGGTTTTCATTATAAAAATATGATTAGTTTACCAGTCAAAGGAGCATTTAAAGCTTTTTAGAAAGGGAGATACTTTCATACTAAATGTAGTTGAGTTTGAAATTGACTAATTGCTCTTCTTTGACTAACCAAATCAACATAATATAAAGAATAGTTAATTACCAAAGAATCAAAAACAAGAAAAAGCCAAAGAGATAAACAACACTAATATAGTAATTAATCAAACACTAATGAAGAAAGAGTTATTAACATGGTGGAGATTGAAGAACTCTTTGGCAATAATCAATCAATTACTCAATCCGTTTCAATTTATGTGATGCATTTTTTATATACGTCAAAAAATATTTTTTTATATTAAAAAAGAACTTAACTTTACTGAGATGATTTATCGTCATTTAAATATCTATAATTTTTTAGACCATAAATTTTAAATTTTTTCTTTCGTTCTTTCTTAATTTAAACTTAGTGCTCAGTAAAAATGCATCACATAAAATGAAACAGGAAAATTATCAATACTATCTTTATGGATCCTCTATATTTATCATGCTTTAGAAAAATAATAGGAGTAACACTATAAGATAGTTTGATGTGTTCAACTGAACTATACATTTTGGTACTAAACACATATATAGGAACCACAAAAAGCTAAATAAATATTAAATTCAAAATTCATAATTTCAGAAGTACATATCTAAAGACGGAATCTATCAAGTTTAAATGTTGAATTCGTCTGAAAAAGCATCACTAGCATACTATGAAAGATATATCTCTATATATCAAGTAAAGAAAAATGATTACAAGGATCATGTTTATCATAAACTGCATTTGATTAAGTAAACAAGAAAATAATTAATGATATAATTAACTAAGTTTAATTAGGATGTGAAGAAGAATTAAGGAGAAGATGAATCAAACTTATAGTGTTTATCAACAGCAACTGAGACATCCCAAGTGCAACTCAATCCTTTGGGAATAATCACAAGATCTCCAGCTCCAAATTCCACTGTTTCATTTGAGTTCTTCGTTGAAACTTTCACTTTCCCTCTAAGCAAATAACATGTCTCTTGTGCATCAAATTTTAGTTGGTACTTTCCTGGAGAACAACCCCATCTGAAAATTTTACATCAAAAAAGAGGGGGGGGGGGGAATATCTAGGCATTAATAACACATACACATAACAACATATTATGTATCGTGAAGATTCATCACAATTAAATTAACTAATTTTATATTGGTTGTTAGCCTATTACAACCTTTCATTCATCTCAACTAACTAGGAGCCAACAATGTGAGCAAGTTTACAAAAGCGGAGAACATAAATATATAATACAACTACAACTACAACTACACCATATTATATGTTGAGAAGATTCGTCCGACTAATTTGATGTTGGCTATCAATAATCATAACCCTGCTCTTTCATCTAAACTACCTAAAAGAAGAAATTTGAGCAAGCTCACACAAGCGGAAAACTCAGATATACAATACAACAACATAATATGTATTGTGAAGATTTCATCATAAATTGACTAATTTTACGTTGATGGTAAGTCTATCACAACAACTCATCTTTCAATTAAGCTAACTAGGAGCCGACAATTTGAGCAAGTTTACACAGTTGGAAAATACATATATATATGATTCACCAACATGTTATGTACTGTGCATATTCATAATAAATTAACTAATTTTATGTTGGTTGTTAACCTATCACAGCCAGGATTTTTCATAGGAGCTTGGTCAGGAGCCATCAGTTTGAGCAAGTTTATGTTGGGATACTCTATTGTACTTTATAAAGCAGTACGGTAAGTAATAACTATTACAAATGTTCGAAATGATAAATAAATGGTCAATCTTCAAAACTGCCGCAAGTGTGTTGTGTCTTGAATCTTGATCACCTTGCAAAGCCAATGTTGAGAACTCGCCGCAAGTTTGTTGTGTCTTGAATCTTGATATCCTGAAATCAAGAAACAACTAAATCTGGATGGTTACAACGTTGTGTGTTGAGTCGAGGATAGCCCTCTATCCTTAAGACAAGATTGCCCCGTATATATGCTTTTACGTTAGCGGGCAATAGTCTCCCAAGATAAAACAACACTATAATCTCAAAACTACAAAGCCAATAGGTTGAGCATGTCGAAGAAAACAAATATGACTCGACTTGCTGAAGTTATGGAATAGGAAGGAAGAGTTTCTCAATACTCTTCTCTTTTGTCTCTGTGTATATAATGTGTCTCTATAGTGTATATATTGTATATACATGAGGGTTTGGTCACTGTTTTTCAGCCACCTTTGTTTTCTTTGAATCTCGCCACCGTTTTTTCGATTTTACGCCTGTTTTACGGTTGAGTTTTCCGCATTTGTTTTTACGGTTCGGTTTTCTCGTTTGTTTTTCGTGTCGTTTTTCTACCTGTTTTCAGCCTTTTGTGCACTCCAAAATTGAGCCAACAACTGCTCAATATATAGCATGCAAGAGGGGTTGTCCAACTGCCAAAACAAGGCTGAAATGGCCATTAAGGGAGGCCATTAAAACAGTCAAGTAATGGCTATTAAGACCATTGAAAGAGGCTGCCCAAATGCCCAAGTAATGGGCTGTTAATGGAGAGTTAATCAGCCAAGTAATGGCTGGTTAATGCTCCAAAACGCGATCCAACGGTAGGCGAGAAAAAGTCTCCGAGAAATTTTGGGGACCAAGCGCGTAAATATTGAAACTTCAGGGACCAAACTGTACATATGAACGAATTCAGGTCCAAACTGTACATTTGGCAGAGTTCTCTGGTCCAAAAATATAATATCAGAAAGTCCCCACATCCTACAACGACCCACGACCCGAGCCCGAGACCGGACCGGACGGGACGGGCGGGCGGCGGCGCGCGTGTGGGCTTAGCCATGAACCACATCTAGGTCCTCCCTCCTTTAAACACATGGGATACCCCTTGGGGTCCCAAACCCTTTACCAATTTGAGACATATATAGAGAGCAATTCTTCCTATTCCCACCGATGTGGTAGATTTTTCCCACACCACATTTCCATGACTCAAACACCTTACTTCGTGGACCAATATCTCTTTCATTTCTCAAAGAAATTTGACGATTCTTGGCCCTACGGTCATCTACTCACTTCGTAGATCATGCATGTGCAAAGAGACAAGGTCTCCAACATGCGGAACACTAGTGTTTAATTCATCAAAGATGGGTGGACGCATCTCCCCGCCAAAGGCAAATTTCCAACAGTTTACAAGGCCGGAGAACACTGATATATAATATACAACAGCATCATATTATATGTTGTGACGATTTATTATAAATTGACTAATTTTACACTCGCTGACAACCCTCTTCTTTCATCAGAGCTAACTAGGAGCCAGCAATTTGAGCAAGCTCACACATGCGGAAAACACAAATATATAATAAAGAAAAAAAATAACAAGAAAGGCATAAGTTTGTGTACTTACTTAGGCCAAGATTTGATGCCCAATTCATTGAGTTGAGATTCTGAGGGGTTCTTTTGAACAACTATCCTTAGATTTGATGATGATGAAGAAGATGAAGCCATGAAAGAAAATTAAAGAGTGAAAAAAGAGATATTTATATAAGCACTCATCCTTGGTTTTCTTCTTTTTTATATACTAAGGTTATTTATTAGGGGAATCTTTTTTTTTCTACGAGGAATGGATAAAAACTAAAAACATAAAGGGGGGGGGGGGGGGGGGGGGAGAGAACATATGATATAAGGAATAATTGCAAAAGGGAGAAGAAGATAAGCAAAGGAGGGGTTTTGTTTCTTTTTTTTTAGACAAATAGGTTTGTTTGTATGTATATTTTTTCAACATATCCTTTGACCTATCACATCTTACTATGTCGTGTAATCGTGTTCATAAAATAATTGGAAATATTATTATTTATTATTATGATTGTAAGAAAACTGAGGAAGTATTATTGTACATTTTTTAAATGTTAGATTAGCTAGTTGTTGTGGTACAACTTGTAGAAGTTGTTTAAGATATTCAATTACACGTTTTTCATTTTATTTTATTTCTGTTTTTTATAAAATATTTAACACGGTATAAAGATTTATTTACATAAGTAAATCATATACAAGGTAATTATAAGTAAACTTTTATGATAAATATTAATTGATAATATTGTAAACATAATACTATTAACCTGCTATCATAGATTTAATTATATTCATAGTATAAAAGCCATGTATAATGTTGGAGCATATAATTTAAATTCTTTATAAAATAGGATACTCCAAACATAGTAATGATCTTTTAGAACGTTTAATTATGTGGTTAGAGTATAATTATTATAACCATTTCATTTTTAATGTTTCCCAATTCCCATCCTTATTTAGTGGCTAATGCAGACTTTATCTGAATTAACAAAAGGACCTTAATTATAGAACATGTATGCTTTAGAGACAAAAAAATGATTCATTGTTCTTCTTTTTCTTCTTATCATTTTAATATCTACAAATTAAACTTAATGCATGGACTTGACGATGTACAGTTATTCCATCAAGTTAAATTAACCTGCAATAATAAATAATTTTTCATATAGCGGCAAATATAATATAACAATCTGAAAAAATAGAATAATCCGGTAATGTTGTGGAATAATGTAAATATTATTTACATGTCCAGATTGCAATATTGCAATTTTGGCAGATCCAAATATATAATAAAAGAATAAAAATTAATTGATAAAATTGTGGATAGGAACCAGTCAAAGTGTTGACAAAAATTTATCTTTGACCGACAGAGAAAGTGGGAAGACAGTATTAAGATAATTGGGACGACTGTTTGACCGAGGTATTGCTGTCTTGACACATTATCCTCAATCCTTTTCCTATTATTAATAATGTTGCTACATTTCATTCACTCATCCATTCATGTGTTTGTGATTTGTCTTCAGCTGAAACAGCCGCTCTATCTATTAAATTAAAAATAAGGTCCGTGAATATTCTATTCTCATCAGATTTCATATTGTGTAATTTCACTGAACATGTTGTTATATTCATTCATATTCTCATCCTTTTCATTTTTTATAATTATGGTGTTGAGATCAATATTTTTTTATACTTATTTTTAGTTTTATATAATTTTCGCAGCTCGAACGATCATTAACTTGCTTGCTCACGTTGTTGATTTAATATATCTAAATAGAGAATGAGGGTAGCAGAAGATTGACATATATCGTAAAATTAGTTCGTATATATTAGATTCCCACAATGCAAATTTTGGAGCAATACTATTAATACAAGTTTATGTAATCAACTCTAAGTTGCTCGAAATTGAAGTATTATTGTTGTTGTAATTACAACGATCATTAGATTGTCTTCTCTCAGTAACACTTTATTCTTAATTAATAATCTTGAAATCCCTTCATTCAGTCATTCATGTTCTGATCCTTCTGATGCTTTCTGGTGTTTCTTTAATTTCTCGCAGCTTAACCACCACTAATCTTGCTTGCTCATGTTGTTAATCTCACGTCCAAATAATTAGGATATCATCA
The DNA here is from genome assembly GCA_034509755.1 of Anisodus tanguticus. Lineage (NCBI taxonomy): Eukaryota > Viridiplantae > Streptophyta > Magnoliopsida > Solanales > Solanaceae > Anisodus > Anisodus tanguticus. The sequence continues at coordinate 47,000,847 of CM067554.1, read as the reverse complement.
TAATAACAAGCAACGTAAAACTAGTCTATATATGATAAATTTTCACAATACAAAATATTGGAGTGACATAATGGATGCCAGGATGAAAAATCTACATAACATGCTCTGAGTTGAGACGTTGTTGTTGCAGTTACAACGACCATTTGATCATTTTTCTCTCAGTAACACCACTAATAGTGTTATGAGATGATTGAAATTCCTTTATTGTTAATTAAAGATCTCATATAATTTTTTATAGAATATGTTTTGCCTCTTAATAAAGATTATGTCACGTCCCGAATCATGTTCTGAATGTAACACGACACTTGGTGTCTGGCTGTATGTATCGAGCGAACCAACTGGCTGGCTAAATCAACATGTGATATCAAAATATACTGAAAGAGGAATTAAACTAACACATGCTGATGTACTAAAAGTCTGACTGAATAATCAATAAGTGCGGCAAATGTTGAATAAGTATGAACATAGTAAAAGTGCCAACACGGCAAACATGAAAATCGGATAAACTCGGTCTAACCATTACTTTAGTCTATGAAGCCTCTGAAGAGTATTGAGATGCTAACTGCTTGCCAGGACAAGGCCCCCGACATACCTGATTGTCTGTAATAAACTATAAAGACCGCAAAATAAATTATACGGCCTCGAAAGATTGGGGCTCACCAATCAACTGATACCAAAGATCGTAGCGTGCAGATCGTCGTCCTGAAAGTCGTTACATGCACCGTGAAGTGCAGGTCCCTGACAAAAGAGACGTTAGTACATTTAAATTGCACTAGTATGTAAACCCAACTGAAGGAAATAACAAGTTGTGGGTGCTCGGGATAGGGGCAACGCAAAACAATAAACAAGAATAACGAAACTAAAAACTATAACTGAAACTAAACATAATGTTTAATTGAATAAGTAAGCTACGGCCTTAGGCCCAATATAAGTGCACAAGCTACGGCCTCGAGCCCAGGTATACGTATACATAACTACGGCCTCAGGCCCAAAGATGCATAAAGCATAAACTACGACCTTGATCCCAAATACAGGTGAACATTCAAGAATATAAAATAAGGAACCGAGAACCATATTGTAATACATGATACTGAAATACTGAATCATACTGAAGTAATGATACTGAAATACTGAATCATACTGAAGTAATGATACTGAAAATACCAAATATAACTAGACTGAGACACGTACTCATAAACTTATTATGAACTTTGAAGCATTAATTGTTTATAGTAAACTATATTATCCTAATTGAGACTCATCGGATATTGAACATGAGTCTATACTGATTACGTAATGAATTCACAATATTCGATAATAATTATGAACAAGTACGAAGTTATAATATTAAAAGATAGAGTTCTAGATTTTTCATGAACTAGAGCATAATCTCTAATTCTGGAGTAATTAGTTGTGATTCTGATGAACGAGGTGTGAGGACGATTAATAATGTTCTCACACGTAGAAAGTTAGCCTCACATACCTGTAATCGCTCCTAGCAATGAACTATGTTGTTTTCTCACGAAGAACACTCCAAACCCTTGCTTGAATCACTTGCGAAGGATTCGTTGGTAATCCTATGTTTTAGTTAGAGGATCATGTTATTAATTATTATTTAATTCTAGAATTACTAAGGAATTGATAGGAGCGAACTTACCTTGTTGTGGGAGGTCGAGAGGAGAGAAAAATGCTCTTGAGAGGATTTTCTATGATGTTGGACGAGTTGGTGAATGATTTTTCGGACTAAGTATTATATTTAAAGTATGAGATTTTTGGACCCCCCGTCTTGCTGAGTGAGGTCCATAGCAAGGTGTTGTCCCACTCTGGGCTTTGCCGGGTGAGCTCCCATATCCATTTTACACTTAGACGAATTTTTCATTAAAATGTATTTTGGACGTCCCACCTCGCTAGGCGAGGTCTATAGCAAGGTGTTGTCTCGCTCTGTGCTTCGCCGGGCGAGCTCCCCTGTTCATTTTACACTTACACGAATTTTTATATTTTTCGACGGTACTGACAGCGTCTTAGTAAAATGGTCATAACTGCCAGCACAGAGCTTCGTTGGAGCTCCACCATATATGGTTGGAAATTTATTTCAAAGATCTACAACTTTGTTTTGAAGTTTCTCCAATTCTCAACGTATATGCACGAAATCGGGCTGGAAGGAAGACCTACCGTAAACTTAGTCGATTCTATCGAATCTCAAGCACCTCGCTACTTGTCTTGATTTCAAAATAACTATTTCCACCCAAATTCATCTCGATAGCACTTCATATGTCTAAAATGTCACCTTAATACTCATTTAACACATTCACACCTAATTCAAATTTACGGAGTGTTACAGATTACTCAAAGTTTGATTAGTCAGACCAATAGCATGTTTGACCAAGCTTCTAAAATCTGATTATTTTAAAATTTGCTTTTTTTCAAAAGTGCTTTTCAAAAAGTATGTTTTGTGATAAATAGTTTGTGTTTGGCCAATTAATTTAAAAAATACTTTTGAGAAAGTTTTACTGTTAGGCCTAGCGTTTAAAAAATGCTTCTAAGGGTCTGTTTGGAAAGTCATCTGGTAATTGAAATTGGTGTAATTACTAGGGTAGTAATTACACAACCTAGTAATTACACAGTATAGTAATTACGACGACCTGTTTATTTATCTTAACGCATTTACAGCGTAATTACAAACATATTATTTGGTTGCACATGTGTAATTACACAGTTACATTAGTTTTAAAATAAAAATTAATACTCGACAAATATGTGTCTTTATAAATGATATATTAAATTAGGTATTTAAGATTTTTTTAAAATATATTAATTAATCACATGTTTATAAATAATATTGTAAGAATAATTATATATATATTAAATTAATAATGATTTAATTTAACTAATTATAAATATTAAAAGAACATTTTGTAAGAACATCATGGGCTAGATGTTTGACAAAAAGATTAATATTTATACATATAGTGTCATAATATTATTCAAATGTGTGACAAAAAATAATCTATCAATTGTAGGTGAAAAATGAACAACATGCAAGGTAAAACAAGTGAATAATACTAAAGCATTTAAATTGAAATTGAAAACATAACCTAAATTCAAAATCTAAAAAAAAAAAAGTTTAACATGATACTTTTATGTCAAATTCCAATGTTACATATAATAAGTTCCGACATAACTTAAGTAAATATAATTAAGTGAATAAGTCTATAACATCATTCAACATCGGAATTCTACTTTAATAACATCACTTGTTACATGTCAAGTTTGTTAATGACTCATTCTTTCTAATATTAAGAAGTGTAGTTTCAAGAACTAGAATAATAATGTAGTTACGCTAAATGAAGAAATAAGAAAATAAAAAACATACGAGCAATTACATGAAATCACAAGAAGTAAAGGTTGAAAATTGAGAAGAAAGAAAATAAAGATAAAGAATGTATAATAAAAATAATTTAAAAATAAAAAAGAAATTTAAAATAATAGAAATAAAAAAAATTAAAATAATAGAAATAAAAAACAAATTAAAAAGAAAAAGAAAAATAAAAGAATGTAAAAAGTAACCTTGTAATTACACACTCAATTCTCAACCCCCACCCAGATACTCCTAATTACATGTAATTACTTGATTTGACAAACATGTCAAATTGTGTAATTACACACAATTCCAATTATATGAGTGGCTTTTTAAATAGGCTCTAAATGTATTTTTGTCAAAAGTGCTTCTGAGCAAAAGTTATTTTTTAGCTTCTGAAAAATTGCTTCTGTTATTTCTCAAAATGACTTATTTTTCTCCCCAAAGTTTGACCAAATAACTCAATTTTTTTAAAATAAATATTTCTTTTTTAAAATAAATATTTTTAAAGAAAAATAAGCTTGATCAAACCGGCTACCAGAAGGTGGAATACGAGATGGATCTCGAAAATATCTTCCCATAACGTGCAAATAAATGTGCAACTAAAGTCTGTTAAAGTGACCTATTATTCCTCGTTTGCATGAATGTGGTAGTTGTAGTAGGGGGGTAGGTTCATCCTTATTTTAAAATTTTCGGGCTTAAGTTTTGAAAATGAAGTCTGCCATTAATTAGGGTGGATCTACTCGGCACAACCAGATAGTTTTTATCTGAACATGTATATAAATTAAGAAATTTATATATTGTGAACCCTATAATTATTGTATATTAATCCAATAAGCTTGTTGTAGGAACTGATACATTTCAATTTTGAATCCCCCTCGCATCTTATTTTGAAGTCCCAAAATTAATCCGTCCATAATACAAGTACTAAACATACAAAACGAAAAAAATAAAGTTGATGCTTATGAAGATCAGATATCAAGTCGAAGTTTAAGTGAATGAGTGTGAACTGTGAAGTGTCACTACATACATAATTAAAGGTGAGTTTAATATGAGTGTATATACTTTTATCGATTTATATTATCCTTTTTAATGAAAAAACACCCTCTTGGTGGAACAACTCAACCACTCTTCCATTCCTCCATCAAACATTTAAATCAAAGAGAATCTATTGGTCATGAACTTCACCCATTGTATCAGTAAAGTTACAAAAAAAGATTTGTAACATTAAAATCAGTGAACGATGTGTGTTACGGTCTCATAATACACAACTGGAAAGTCAAAATCTCCAGCACGGAAAATGACTCTCCCCCGGGGTAAAGTACACTAACCTCATCTGAAATTAACCCCATTATCAAGCTATCAAATGGAAATCTCAGAACTATTCGTCCCGTGATAGCTTTATCCCGAAGCACTGACATTAACAGAGCTACCCTTCACCATTACAAGATTGGGATTTCGATTTTTGGTTTGATTCCTCTAATTCTGATACTGTCTTGAATAAAGTAACTTACAACTTCTGGTAGTCTGAAATTATCATTCTATGGAGAGCAGAAAATGACAAATTACGGACGAGGTACCAATACTACACAAATTGCAACAGCAATTGCGGAGAAGCATTTGGAAACATGTAGATTACTTATCTTCTTCTTCGGCATCCGGCTCTGCAAAGAGTGTCTCAGGCTGCGTATCAGCATATGCTGGAGCAATAAATTTTGGATCTTTTGCAGCCGCATCAGCATGCTTCAAGATTGCTTCTCTAGGATCTTCCTCCATCCAAGTCTCCTTTATCAAGCCACCTTGCTGCAAGAATATGCAAAAAGATCGGTCAATTCAACCAGGCTTTAAATATGTGGAAAAGAGAAGATAAAAGGGAGTGAAGAGTAACAACTGAAATAAAGTAGCCTATGTAGTTCTGTTTTATTTGGGAAGAAAGGGGAACAAAAATCTATTGATTCTACAGCAATATAAAGGAAGACCCCAGGAGGAAACTTTTTTCCTCTCAATTGAGAAACGGAGAGATAAAATTCTCAAAGAGCATCCATCTCCACTTGAAGGGACGAAGCCTCACATGCCCCACTAGGGGCTATAGACCCCAACAAAAATACTATTACTATATTAACACTTGCCAAAAAGCCCCCACCCACAAAAAAACATTAGCCCCCAACCTTTTGCTACTCTTAAATTATCCAAGCCCAATAAATTTGCAAAAGAAATCCATAAGCCCAACAAAAGAAAAAAAAAAGTACTAGTCTATGAATACACAACAAAGTCGATGTATGTGCTGATTAAAAAATAGCGCTGCCTTTTTCTATTAAAATAAAAAAACACTTTGTCTTCTTCAGGGTTTCACGCTCGAGACCAACTTAGAAATTGATGATTCTTCTTCCGTTCTTCTGGTTCTTTTCTTGTGATCTTCTTCAAGACTTGGGTTTTTGAACTACTCATCTTTATTTAGTACATGTAAGTCTATTCAATTTCATTATAATAGTTATTTTTTGTGAACCCTAATTAGTGCAAATTTATTATTATTTGAATTAATTAGTGTTTGATAAATGATCATATAGTTTTGGATTTTTGTAGAACATTATTGTTGTAGATTTAAAGATTGTATTGATGGAGAAATTTCTTAAAAGAAAGTCTGCAATGGTTGATTCTTCTAAATCAAATGCTCAAAAGAGACCTTCAAATGTTGAAATTGACTTCGACAATCTCCCGGCAGACCCTGGAAAGCGACCAACAATATGGAACGATGCTAATCATAGAGATAGAGTAAGACGAGCTTATCTATTAAAGGGGTCGTTTCAACCTAGAAACCACAACTTTCCATGGAGCCAACCAGGTGATAAAATTCAAAAAATGAGGTTTGTTGAAACTTGATTTGACAAATATCAAGATTGGTTGGAGTATAGCATAACAGAAGATAGAGCATATTGTCTTTACTGCTATCTTTTTAGGACTCAAAATAATCAAGGTAGGGCAGATTCATTTGTCGGAGTTGGATTCAATAATTGGAAAAAGAAGGGACTGATTTTGATGTTCATGTTGGAGGACATAGCAGTTTTCATAATCAATCAAAAAAGAAATGTCAAGATCTAATGAATCAAAACCTTACCAGAAGTGTTTCTACTCTATTTACTCATAAAGCAAATAAAGAGAGAACCAACTACTATATTCGGTTGAATGCAGTTGTTACATTTGTGCGTTTATGTTTGAATCAAGGACTATCATTTCGAGGTAGAGATGAATCTGAGTTGTTAAGGAAAAAGTAATTGAAGCACTAATTAAGGGAGAACTTGTTAGTGGGCGTGGGCTAAACCAAGAAACTAACTTGCAACGTCCAGGTGATACTCGTTGGAGCTCGCATTATAATACTTTAGTTAGACTCATTGGCATGTTTCATCTGTTATTGAAGTACTTGATCTTATAATGGATGATCCGGAGCAAAAAGTTGATGCAAACATGTTTTTAAATGCATTACAATCATTTGAGTTTGCATTTGCTATGCATTTGATGAAAAAGGTATTGGCGATTACCAATGAGTTGTCATTAGCATTGCAAAAAAAAGAGCAAGAGATAGGGAATGATATGAGATTAGTGGAGATTTCAAAGCAAAGATTGCAATATTTGAGAGACAATGGATGGGATTCTCTAGTTAATGAAGTTTCTTTGTTTTGTTCTAATCATGAGATTGTTGTCCCTAACATGAATGAAAAGTATGTATCTCCTCGGCGGTCCAATCGGAGAACTGAAGAAAAGACTAACGATACTTATTTTCGCATCGAGTGCTTTTATGGTGTTTTGGACAAACAACTTATGGAGTTACATAGCCGATTTTCTGTGACAAATGCTGAATTGCTTTTTTGTTGGGTGCCTTAATCCTAGCAATTCATTCTTTGCTTTCAACAAGGAAAGTCTCTTCAAGTTTGCTCGATTGTATCCTCGAGAGTTTTCTTCACATGATCTAGAGTCACTTGATATACAACTTGAGACTTATATTATTGATATGCGTAGTAGCATTGAGTTTTCAGAAATTGTTGGCATTGGAGATCTTGCAAAGAAGATGGTGGAAACAAAAAGACACGGAATCTATCATTTGGTTTACACGCTTCTTACCCTAGCATTAACTTTATATGTTGCTATTGCAAGTGTATAGAGAGTCTTTTCTGCTATGAGCATCATCAAAGATCGAATGCGAAATCGAATATCGGACGATTGGCTTAATGATTTATTAGTACTTATATTGAGAACGAAATTTTGTATGAGATCAGTAACGAAGCCGTTATGCAACGGTTTCAGACTATGAAATCTCGTCGAGAAAAATTGTGATTATATTTTCATTATTCTCGAACGATTTGTATTTATGTTATTTAGAATTTAAATTATTACCTACCTTTAAAAATTTGTATAATATAGTACTAGCCCCCTCGGAAAAAATTGGCCGGCTTCGTCCCTGTCCACTTGTTCAAGTAAAAACGGAATTTTATTGAAGCACAAACTTAAAAACACAAATCAGGGTCTAAACGTGCAGAAACCAGCTCTCTAACTTCACATGAATGTCAATTGTATACACACAGATAATTTCCTACACGTCACCACGTGCAGTTGGCTATTATTTCATTGATACAGCAGTTGCTTTTTTCATGTTCTTGCGGTTCTCTATTTTTTTGACTTTTTATCTTATTTTCTTTTCCTGGGGATAAATTCACAGTTGTTGCGTTGTCACAAAATACACTGGCAAAATGAGGCTGAAGTAAGCTACTTATGTGATCGTACTTGAAATCCAAATAAGAATCAAAGGAACACTCTCTTCATAATATTGAGTTGACGGTAGTGGGTTGATTATATATTTGAGATGAGGGGATACAGTTACTGACAGATGGATAACTTAGGACTCAAGATACGCGAGTTAGCATTGACTTTCAACAAAAATGGAGGCATACGGTCAAATCTCTGTTACTCCACTTTTTCTCTTCCAGAAACCAAACATCTAGAGTAGATAAAAGGAAAATAAAGCAAAGAACAAAGAAAAGACCATATTCACCACAACCACAGATGTTGGCTCTTTTCGCTCCATTCAAACAAATTAGAACTGATATACATTGCTAATAAGGATATTACCTTAAGAAGGTATTGAGTCAGCAAGCTTCCCTTGGTTGAACCAATTTTACCACCAAAACCTGGTCCTGTTATTGGCTGCTCAGGTTTATGAGACTTCAGTGGATCCTTCAATACTTTCTCTCGCTGACGCTTGCGGCTAGGTTGATCTCTAAATAAGGGTAATGCATGTGGATTATGAATAACTGGCTCTGCCTGGAAATCATCAACAGACTTTTTCCTGGGCGCACGAGCAACACAAACTAGTGCTCCTCTTTCACTCAGTGTTGGATCATATAAAATGTGTGTTCCACCTTCATGTTTATCCCCAACTGTCGCAAAGATCTAAAATAAAGGGAAATTATTTAGACCAAAATCTCAACCTTCATGCATTCTAAGGTGGGACATAAAACGGGGAAGTTGGTGCACAGGGAAATAAGCTTCTAAAACCTCATATACCTATTCTTTCATTCCTAGGATGATGATTTTTGTGGGAAGCAGGTTCAAGAAAACACATTACAGTATGGTTATAAGAATATATTTCCCACTTCATGATGTGCAAGGCGGTCACAACATGTGTAGTAATAATCAAGTGACCTGATGGAATATTCGCTAGATTAGGAGTCATCAGAAAATACCTGATTCAACCTAGGGTGCCAGCCACACTGCACAACACTGTAAGTAGGAGATATTCCAACTCTAGACACTAGCTCTAGCTTTCCTCGATCAAATAAGCATAGCATTCCTCCAGTAGTCCCATCTTTCTCAATAGATGTGCCGGTTATAAATAGTTGTTCATCAGAACTAAACGCAATGTTAGTTTGAGCATAATTATTTGGGAGATCATCGAACACTTTCAAGGGTTCTTTCATCTGGCGCAAATCCCAAACCTATGAAGCCAAGTCAAGATTATTGTATATCAAGATGAATGCAGGTGTATAAACTAAAAGGCAGGCTCACTTTAGACTTTAGTAATACCTTTAAGGAACCATCAAAGCTTCTTGACAATAGTATCCGCCCATCACTTGAAAACTTGACTCCTGTAATATCATCTGAATGGGCATTTGCTACATATATATCTGGCCTGCTTCCCCATCCAGGCTTAAGATTCCATATCTTTAAGAAAGAAATTCATATGAGCAAGGATGAGCTGAAACAAACAATACTCTTACACTCTTTCTGTAGAGGAAATACCTGTATAGAACCATCTCCTACACCACCTGCAATGCTTTTTCCTTCCCGATCCCACGCACATGTCGTTACAGGAACTCTCCCAGGCCGAGCAAGTTTTGGTTTAATAACCTACACAGTGAAGCTAGTCCCAATCAGGCTTAGGTTCAGAGCACGAAACTGTTAATGTCAAGAAAGCAATTACAGTAACAGTAACAGGACATTGATGTTGTTTTGGTCAATGAAGTGCAAGAAAGATCCCCTGTTCAGGCCCCAAAAGGGGAAAATGGAGTCAGAAGGTAAAATGACCCCAAAAGAGGTTAAACATGAAAGGTAAGAATGGTGTCACATTCTAGAGGCAGTAAGGTATTACCCTAGTGTTGATTAACCGTAGTTGATTTGCTGTACGCCATAGCCTATCCCCCATTTTTCTTATTTTTTGATAAGGTAAGGTTTTAGCCCATCCCCCATATTTAGCAACTTTATTAAGAGATTTACAACTGGTGTATTTGTTATCATCCTGCTCAACAATTCATCTAACCCACCCGACCCCAGTGCCTCTTTTTTCAACATACATGTAAAAAAGGAGATTCACTAAATATAAGAATATCTTAATTACCCCAAATACAGGAAATGACCAAATGACTCCAATCTGAATATGTTGCTTTTATTTTTCTACTCGGTATAACATTAAAGATAAGTATTCCACTAAAGGTCAGTTATCTGAAAAAAGACGAAAAGCGGTCCTTCCTACAGTCACTCAATACTGCATGCTGTAGCAGTCTATAAAACATATTCAGTTGTCCCCTAGCTATGCAATATTGTATATTTACTGCAGAACACAAACCTGTTTTTGACTCTTAAAGTCATTGACATCCCACAGGCGCAATGAACCATCCTCTGACGATGTTAAAATTGTCTCTTTTGTTTTGGGGTGCCATTCTCCACATGTCAATCCGGATATATGACCTTTAGTATTCTTAAGATCACGTATATACATGTCTCCTCTAACAAATTCCCCAAGTGTAAGTCCATCGCGATCATAAATCTGAAATACGAAAAGAGATAAATCAAGTTAAACCACACATATGCATAGCCTCTATTAATGAGAGTACAGAACCATGATTAGACTAGCACCTTTGCTTGGGCCGACCCAGTAACACATAAAAATCGGTCTGCTGTTGGACTCCAGCTCAAACTACGAACTTGATGCCCTTCAGATGGTTCCAGCTGTCTAAATGACTGTAACCGAGCATTCATTCCTTGAAAGTCATACATCCGAACAGTATAGTCATAGCTACCAGAGAGAACCCTTGATCCTGAATGATCCACAGCAAGAGCAGAAACAACCTGCCAAAAGCATCAGAAAGCATCTCTTTAGAGAGACCCTCTAGGAAGATAAAGAAAGGAAGATTTAAGCTGAGGACAAGACATTCCCTCTTTATTTCCATACTGTATGGAGACACACCCTCACTTGATCAAGCATAACGATTCAAATCGCAGTAACAATAAGCACTATAACATTTTGATTAGAAAACCAAATTCAAACTGGATCTTATTTGCAAGTTCAAAACCCCCTTTAAGATGCACGTGCATATAATATATGCATTAAAGTAAAGGTGGAACACTAAATTAAATCTAGAAGAGGGCTGAACTTCAATCTTTTATGACGACATCAAGATTCCGAAACAAGAACACTAACCAATCAACCGGTGCTGACAAATAATAATATATGAGGTTCTCCTGTGCTTCAAGACATGTTGAGCTCCCCATATTCTTGTACAGTCAAAGAGGATCGATTCCGTAAAAGATGAGATCAGTAAATGACAATTCACTGAAATTGCATCTTTGTGAGATCGTCAATATTGTACTAGAACAACCAATAAACTATGTCGCGACCCCAAACAAGTTGGACTCAACCTACAAATCTTCTATATCCACGTCCGGATGAAATCAAATGTTTAGAGGATTCATCATATTATCACCATTTTTAAGCTGTCCATAAATTATCCAGTACTTAGGAGTTAGGACTGACTATGCTAATCTCACATAGGCGAAGTTGAAAGAGCTGAAAATGAAATAGTTAAAATAAAACAATACATGTACATTAAGGAAGGCACAAAAAAAACAAAAAACGTCACCTTTGTATGTCCTTTCAGTACAATTTCATTACTCAAAGGTATCCGATACTTATTCTGTCCTTCTTCTTCCATATCATCCTCCGAATCTGACCCCATTGAACCCGATGGCGGCGGAGGTGGAGGCCCAATCATTTCACCATCCTCATCCTCATCCTCATCCTCATCCTCATCCTCATCCTCATCCACTTTTGCATCAATCACGGGCCGAGGTGGCCCAATTATAGCACCATCCTCGTCCTCATCCTCTTCCTTCTCATTGATCAAGCCCAATCCAGTAGGAGGACGGCTCGGCCCAATAATATTCGAGCTAGATCTGTGTTCATGATTAGGTTTAGGGTTTTTGAGAGAATTAAGCCATGATTTGGAGGAGGGAGAGAGAGAAGGGAAGGGTGATGGTTCGAGTTTACCGTCGGCGGCAGCGGTGGTCCGGCGAGTGGCGTTGTGAACTTGTTCGAGATTTGCTTGAGATTTAGCTTGCTTTCCGAACGATAATGGAAACTGTGCCCTAACTCCGTCGTATATATCTGCTTCATCGGCCATATTATTGTTGCTTATACTGAGTTTAGATTTTTGATTTGTTGTAAATTTATAGATTTGGGAATCTTCTGCCGCCATTAGAGAATGTTAACGGAAGGAGATTGGAGCAGAATTGTTGAGAAAATGACGAAAATGGTCACTGATATTTGTTAGTGGGTTCAAAATAGTCCTTAAACTATCACCTCAGCAGTTTTATTCCTTTTAAGTTTATAAAAAAAATAACACTTTTTGATCTCCGTCGAATATTTATCAAATGCTTATTATTAAATTTAACCGAAAATATAATAAAAAGATTAATCGAAAAAACAAAATCTGTAACTTAAAAAAATTACACCAGATACAAAAAATAGTTAAAAATAATAGAATTTGCACCAAAAACTTTGCATAACTAATATCAACATTAATAATATCAGTGTTACTAATACCAGCATTATTTTTATACGACTCTACCAAACACCCTAATTGAATCCTAACCCCCCTGTTTGGATGATTGTTTCCCGTGATTCATTAAGGTATGATTTTCTATTAAACCATGGTTGTTTCCATTGTTCTTAAAATTATGTTGTATGATGTTGTAAATCCGTTGTAATCTCATGGTTATATAATCATGAAAACCCCAATTTCTGTAATCACAGATTTAATAGTTTTGCGTGGTTATGTATTTCGTTTACCCATCGTACTCCAATCCACCCCTTTCATCACACCCAGACCCACCCACCTTTACCTTCACCCACTACCTCCTCACAACCACTCATCCCACAACCACCCACCCCTTCCATCACACCAAAACCACACCAACCCCCTCTATCACACCCAAAACCACTAAAACCTCATCCCACACCACCCACCCCTCCCTAACAACCTACTTAAATCAAAGTAATGATTTGTAGCCTTATGTAGGTTGAAAGAGGAGAACATAAGAAAGGAATACTTCTCAGTTGAAGTAATTATGATGATAAAAATATCTTCACGATATAGATATTCTCATGCAATTTTGTTATTTGTTTTTTAAAAATTGAAACAGTCAAAGAAAAAAAAAATGAAGCATTTATTTATTTCGGCTTTTAATTGGGTTATCCTAGTAATTATTGATATTTTTAATAGTTATATTAGTTAAGGATATTTTGGTAAACTTACATGTTATTATACGGTACCATATATTCAAACCAAACAATAAAAATATCATTAAACCACAACAAACGATATAGTCTATCCAAACATTATATTCATTAATATTGTACAATACAATACAAACACGATATTATACCATAGCATTCGGTACATTAATGAACCACAGTAAACTAGGGTTGTCCAACGGGCGGGTCCCAGTGGGACGGGGAGGGACGGGACTCGAGTTCCGACGGGCCAGGTGGACCGGGAGAGGCGGGACGGGAAGAGGTCCCATCCCGTCCCACATCCCGCTGGAACGGGGTCGGGTCGGGATCGGGATTTTTTTTTGCCACTTAATTTTAAAAAATAATATATACAAACACTTCAATAATTGAAATAAGATAGTGTAATAAAAATATCCCAATGCTGTTTTTGTGCCTCTTATATTATTTAATAGAAATATAATTATTTTTTTTTGTAATATATTTCAAAATTAAAACTTTGTGGTGTTGTTCAAAAGTTGCAAATCACATAGTAAAATTGCAATTAAAAAAATTACATATTAAATCATACTTTTTCGAATTTCCTCACAATATCTTGAGAATCTTCTGTTGGAATTTGAATTTATTTGTCAAATTCTTCAACGTCGCTTCCTGCTCCCTCGGACAAGATTTCATTGTAGTTGTAGTCTTCTTCTTCATGGTCCCCGATTAATTGCACCTTCTACGCTCCGCACGAATCAAGTCTCTGAATAGAACTGCAATCTCCAATGTGTCTCCGGCCAGTGAATGTCTGTGCTCTCCTATTTGAAATCTTCCCACATAAAAAACGCTTTCAGATGTTGTTGATGAGCTTGAATGTTCAACACATCTCGGGCCATCTTTGTTAGTATCGGAAATGTCTTCTCATTCTCCCTCCAGTATTTCAGCAAGTCTTTTTGTCCTTCATCATTGGTAATTAATTCGTAGGGTACAACACCCTGCAAAACATAAACATCAAATTCGCTAACTTGTCAAGAAGTTGAACCACTACACGTTTTATTTCTAAGGCCTTGAATACTAGCAGCAGAAACTGTATGTTTTTTATAATGTTGCAGCGAAGTAGTAGAAGATAGTACAGAAGCCAGTTGATTATTTACACTTTGTTGTTGGTAATACATATATACTTGTGTTGCATTCAATGTGTATGATAGACGTAACTTCTTCTTTAGTTGGTTTTCCAGTTGGATCTATTTGAAGTACTTCTATACAATCATAAATCGTTTCTACAAGTGTTTTACAACCGTTTACTTTAATAGTTGGATTTAATAAAGCACCAACAATATAAAATAGCGGGGATAGGAAAAAAGTTTTTTTTTAAACCTCTTTTCAATAGATGCATTATAAGTTGTTTTTTGCATATATTCATTAAGTAACAAAATATTAGAGCTATATAAAATAACATATTTGAAATAGTAGGATAATAAATATTCTTTAGTAGCTTGATAAAATTTCTCTAAAAATCCATTAAGTTCTAAAAAAAAATTCCAATAATTATCTACAAGTATATCCCTTGATTTTTTATTGTGGGCGTTAAATAATAAAGTAATAGGTTGTCTATAATCGTAAACAACAAGTAGTTGCTCATACAGAGAATTTTATCTAGTCGAAACTTCTTTTGGAATTTTTCTATAAGTTAATCCACAATCATGACATGTTTTTTAATACTATTTGATTGTAATTTTTTACCTTCTAAAATAAAGTTTATAGCAAATTGTATTTTATCAAGAATGTTTTCAAAAAGTTTTAGGTAATCCTTTATAACTAAGTTATAAATATGGCACGCACATCTTATATGAAAATGATCAGAAAAAGATGGACTTAATCTAAGTTTTAAAAGTTTTATAGCATAATCATTAAAAGAAGCATTATCTAATGTAATAGTCATAATTTTATTAATTACTCCATAGTAGTCACAAATTTCATTAATATTTTGTGTAATAAAACTTCCAGTGTGCCTATCATCAATATATATATATATACTAAAATATGTTTTTGCATAGACCAATTTTGATCTATCCAATGACATGTTACCGTTAAATAATCATTACCGTTAGTACTACGACCTATGTCAGAAGTGATAGTCATTTTGCCATTAAAATGATACAATGCATAACGTAAATATTGTAAATATTCACTTGCAAATTTAAAAACATCCATTCTGACAGTTGATCTAGGAAAATCATTAAAATCAAGATTATATGTTTCTCGAATGTAATGAATAAAAACAGGAGAGGAAGAAAATTAAAAACGCAAACCCTTCATCACAACTAATTTTGCCATATTTTCCCTATCTTTGTTTTTATCATATTTAGGACCAAAATCCTCCCCCCCCCCCCAGTCGTCGAGTTAATTTGACCATGTACTTGGTCGGAGACACTATGTGAACCTTATCCTGACTCAGCTGGCACACTCGATTTTTTAGCTGGGTATTCATTCCACCTAGTTGTGTGTTCGTCTTGTACATGTCTCAATAAACCTCAAGTCCCACCTTGACATTTTTTCGATTTTAAATTTATAAACATTTTTACAAATTTTACATCTAGCTAGTTGATTCTCTTGGTCCCTATAAAAAAAATGTCATGCATTTGATTTTAATTTTCGTTGTGTGGGGCCTCGACTCATACTATGGGGAATAAGAGGCATTCCCGTTTCAGTTTGAGGGTGAGACTCAGTCTGAGTATGAGGTTGAGGTGCACTAGTGGGTGTGTCATCTATACTATCGTCTAAATTAAAGTCTGGTTCATCTACTTCATCATCTAATGATATATCATTAAAAAAAACAGCTTCATCAATATGAGTGAAGTCAATCAAATCATCGGGACTAGGAATATGATTACTAGAAAAAAATACCCTTACCTTTATTACCCTTACTAGAAGAAGCACCCTTACCCTTACCGAACGAAGGTAGCAAACGCCGATGTAACGTTGACGTATAATCGATGTTGAAAATTAAAACTTTGCTCGATGGATTATCCTCAAGCTAGTTGTCAACTTCACTCCCATTTTTTTTAACTTTGATATAATATTTAATACTAATAGTAGGAAGATTTGTAGAGAGATAAATTGAGAGATTAGAGATATGGTAGGAAAATTTGTGAGAAAAATGAGTTATTTATAGTTGAGAAATAGAGTTAAAGTGTAAATATATTAATTTAGGGTTAAAAATAAATATTAAGGGGATATGAGAGTTTATGGGAGGGCCCCAAAAATGACCGTTATAACCGTTGCACAACGGCTAAAATCAAAATTTGGTCGTTGTTGCAACGATTATTTTTACAAAGAGATAGGGGGACTGGTCGAGATTGGGACATGATGGGGTGGGTTTGGGATCGGGACTGACGGGACGATCTTCCATCCCGAGTTCAAACTCCAATACCAACAAAAAAAATTTAATGGGGATCTGGCCGACCCGACCCCCACTGGACAGCCCTACAGTAAACACCCATCCAAAGGGAGTGTAAAGCTCTACCATAAGTTATAAGACATCCCTCAAATATCTACCTCAAAACCCGAACCCCTAAATCCTCCTTTCTCCTTTCTCCTTTCCTCATCCTCACACCTATGTCTTCCAAAAAAGGCGGAGTATCATTACCCGACCGCCCCGGCGCCGGAGACGGTATCATATCTAGGGTTTCATCATCCATATCTCAATCTCCAATCGTGTACCAAGGGAAGCGAGCTGCATCAGACGCCGCCTTCGTAGCCAAAAAACTTCTCAAAAGCACCGGAAAAGCCGCGTGGATCGCCGGAACAACTTTTCTGATACTCGTCGTTCCGCTTATTATCGAGATGGATCGCGATGCGCAGCTCACTGAGCTCGAGATGCAACAAGCTAGCTTGTTGGGAACACCTCCTCCTGCTGGCCCAAAGTGAGCTTTTTGATTTTGGAATTTTATCTTTAGGTGAGAGAATTCAGATACAAATTACTATTTAGTGTTTTACGGACCTTGCAATAATACGATGCTGTTGAATTTTCAAATTTAGGGTTTTGTGCACCGAATTCGTTTAATTTGCTGGATTTTATCTTTTTGTCTTCATTGTGTAACGGATCCTATTTTGGCAATTACTTTCTCTATTACCCTGCTGCTATTTTGAGTACTGTTAATAGCAACAAAGAAAAAATTACTCTTTTTAGCGTTATGGGACTTTGCAATTATATGATGCTGTGGGATGTTCGAATTTAGGGGTTTTCACTTAACATGTTTAATTTACTGGAACGCTTTTCTGATACTTGTCGTTCCACTCACTATCGAGATGGATTGTGTGCAGCTCACTGAGCTCGAGATGCTACCTTGTTGGGTATACCTAGGCCTGGCCAGTGGGCCGGGCTCGGGTCTGGCGGGGTCGGGGCGGGCGAAGGGGGCGGGGTCGGGTTTGGCGGGACTTGCTCCAGTCCCATCTCGATCCCGATCCCGTCAGAATCGGGGCGGGTTCCGGCGGGTTTTTTTTTTTTTAATAACATATGTATAAAAAAAACTCAATAAACAAGACAAGATAGTGTAATAAAAACATCCCAAGGCTGTTTTTATGCCTCTTATATTATTTAATAGACATATGATTTTTTTGTAATACAAATACAATTGTCTAAAATTTAAATTGCAACTTTGTGGTGTTGTCCAAAATTGCAAATTACATAATAAAATTGCAATTAAAAAAATTACATTCTAAAAAAAACCTATTCTAATTGCTTGATAATTTCCTGTGGTTCTTCGGTTGGAATTGATATTTGTTGGTCAAATTGATCCATGTCGCTTCCACTACCTTCGGATAAGATTTCGTTGTAATTTTCATCTTCTTCTTCGTTGATCTCCGGTTGACCGCACCTTCTCCGCTTCGCTCGTATCCAATCTCTGAATAATACTGCAATTTTCAAGCTGTCTCTGGCTAATGAGTGTCTGTAGTCTCCTATTTGATATCGCCGCGGAAAAAGCGCTTTCGAGACGATTGATGACGCTTGAATGTTCAAAACATCTCGGGCCATCATTGAAAGTGTCGGAAAGGTCTTCTCATTCCCCCTCCAGTATTTCAGCAAGTCTTCATGTCCATCTTCATTGATAACTTCTTGGTACGGTACAGAACCCTGCAAAATAAAAATATCCAACTCGCTAATTTGGTTAGTAGCGGTACGGCCGCACATTCTATTTCTGAGGCTTTCAATACTAGCCGCGAAACGACATGTCTTTTGTGAGGGTGTGTTGAAGATGAAGAAGATGGTATGGAAGCCGGTAAGTTACTAGCATTTTCTTGTTGATAAAACCTATATATTTTTTTGCATTGGTCTTCTACGCTAGACAACCCTTCTTCTTTAGTTTGTTCAATAGGTGGTGGGTGATTTAGTTTTTTGGGACTTGGAGGTGGTAGTACTTCTATACAATCGTAAATAGTTTCAATTAGTGATTTAGTACCGTCTATTTTAATAGTCGGATTTAATACAACACCAATAATATAAATAGTGGGAATAAAAATAAAATATTTTTTTATTTTGATAAATATTTTTTTAATAGCTGCCATATAAGCTGATTTTTTCATATATTCACTAAGTAATAAAAATATTAGAGTTATATAAAACAACATAGTTAAATAGTAGGATAATATATACCGAAAAATTCTTTTGTTGCTTGAAAAAATTTCTCTAAAAATACAATAAGTTCGGAAAATTTTACCCAATCACTATCTACAACCATATCAGCTGGATTTTGATTATGAGAGTTAAAAAATAAAGTTATAGGTTTTCTATAGTCATAAGCAACAAGTAGTTGCTCGTATAAAGAAATCCACCTAGTGGATACTTCTTCTGGAATTTTTCTATAAGATAGTGCACAATCGTGATAAATTTTTTTATATTCTTTTCTTCGTTGTACTCTATTACTTTTAAAAATAAAGTTTATAGCAAATTGTATTTTATTAAGAATGTCTTGAAAAAGTGATAGACCATCCTTTACAATTAAGTTATATATATGGCACGCGCATTTTGTATGAAAATGATCTGGAAAAGATGGAGTTAAACTATTTTTTAAAATTGTAATAGCGTAATTGTTAGAAGAAGCGTTATCTAATGTAATAGTTATAATTTTATCGGTTATTCCATAATAATGGCACACTTGATAAATATTATCTGCAATAAAAGTACCAGTGTGCCTATCATCTATATATCTATACGCTAAGATACGTTTTTGCATAGACCATTTATAATCTATCCAATGACAAATTACCGTTAAATAATCATGGCCGTTAGTACTACGACCTATATCAGACGTGATAGATACTTTGCCATTAAAATGATATAATGAATAACGTAAATATTGTTGATATTCATGTGCGAATTTAAATACATCTCTCTTAACAGTTGATCTAGGAAAATCGTTAAAAGCAGGATTATATATATCTCTAATGTAATGAATAAAACCGGGAGATGAAGGAAATGAAAAAGGCCAACCCTCCACAACAACTAATTTTGATATTGCTTCCCTATCTCTATGTTTATTGTATTTAGGGCCTACAATTCCCCCCGTCATAGGGTTAATTTGACCCTGTACTTGGTCCGGAACAGTATCAGTATGTGAACCTTGTCCCGATGGAGCGGACGTTTGCGCACCCGGTTTTGAAGCTGGTATTGGGCATACCTAGTGGATGAGCACTTACTACGTGTCTAATTAAACCCCCGTTCCACCGTGACCTTTTTCAGTTTTAAATTTTAAAACATTTTTACAAATTTTACATATAGCTACTTGATTATCTACATCCCTATTAAAAAATGTCCATGCATCTGATTTTAATGGTCGTTTTGCTGGACCTCGTCTCATACTAGGGGGAATATGAGACATTTCAGTTGAAGGTGCACTAGTGGGTGTGTTGTCATCAACATTAGTGGATGTATCATCTAGATCATCGTCTAAATTAAAGTTTCTTGAGTTCCAGAAAATAGCTCCTCGTCTAAATCTAATGGTATTGTAGGAAAATGTTGAGTATCAACAAAATCATCATGTGTAGGAATAAGATGACTAGAAGAAGTACCCTTACCCTGGTTGCCCCTACTAGAAGAAGCACCCTTACCCTTAAACATACCTCTTAATCCTTTCATTTTAATTATGATAATAAATAATTAAAGACAATAAAATTAAGTGCGCTAAATAAAATAAACAGACAATAATAATTTAATGAAGGAACGAATGTACCAAACGCCGACGTAACGTCGACGTGTAATCGAGAGGTTGAAAATTGAAACTTTGCTCGATGAAAGATCCTCAAGCTAGTTGCCAACTTCACTCCCAATTCCCAAATGAATAAATAAAATTGAATATTTAGTAAACAATGTAGACTTGTAGAGAGATATATTGAGAGATTAGAGAGATTGTAGGAAGATTTGTGAGAAATATGAAGAGAAAATAAGTTATTTATAGTTGAAAAATTGGGTTAAAGTGTAAATATAATAACTTATAGGTTAAAAATAAATATTAAGTGGTTGGGGGAGGGGGAGGCCAAAAATGGCCGTTGCCCAACGGCCAAAATCTAAAATGGCCGTTGGTGCAACGGTTATATTTGCAAAGGGGGGCTTTCGGGAGGGATCGGGGGCGGGCTCGGGTTTGGCGGGCCTGGGGCGGGACGAGACATTGTCCCATCCCGAGTTCGAGTCCCGCTACCTTTTTTTTTTACTCGGGGTCGGGGCCGGTCCGTCCCGGCCCACTGGCCAGCCTTAGGTACACCTCCTGCTGCAGGCGTAAAGTGAATATTTTGATTTCAGTTTTCTGTCTTTAGGTGAGAGAATTCGGATACGAATTACTATTTAGTGTTTTAGGTACCTTTGCAATAATATGATGTGAGCCGAGGGTCAATCAGAAACAGTCTCTCTACACCACAAAGGTAGAGGTAAGGTCTGCGTACATACTAACCTCCCCAAATCCCACTTGTGAGATTGCACTGTGTATGTTGTTGTTGTTGCAATAATGTGATGCTGTCGAATTTTATAATTTAGGGTTTTTGCACCCAATTCGTTTTAATGTGCAGATCTTCATAATGTAATGGATCTTATTTTGGCATTTACTTTCTCTATTACTATGTTCCCATAAGCTGCTATCCAAAAGTGAGATTTTTTTATTTCAGCAAACAAAGAAAAAAGTAATCTTTTGGGTGTTTAGGGGCTTTGCAGTGATATGATGCTATTGAATGTTCAAGTTTAGGGTCTTGGCGCCCAATTAATTTAATGTGCTGAACTGATTGAATCTTTCATGTAACAAAAAGTATATTTGGAAAATGCCTTTTCTATCATTATGTTCTCATAGGCAGGAGTGCACGGCTTTTAGAGCAAATTCTATTTGTTTTTTTTTGCCAGTTTGGATTGTCAGGCTTATTTACTAACAGTTGTAACTAGGGTGATAGGTTGTCGGGTAGTTGGAAAGTAGCCTGAGTAAGTTTTGAAAATTTTAGATTCTGTTTGGGTGTTGCTAATATCTAGAGTTTTTCTTTTAGGAAAAAATAATTGTCGAGGTTGAGGATTGAACCCCCTTCGCTAAATACCTAGATTTTTATGGTTTCGTTGTCTGATATGCTAGACATTGGTGTTAGATGAAGTCAATTTCACCATCTAGTTATTAAGAACTAAAATTTATGAAGGTACTGCAAAACTGGTTAGAACTTCTCTATTAAATCTGATTGCAGAATGATGTAACTGCTTAGTTTATTTATTTTATATTGTGTGAATAGAATGGAAGGGATAAGAGGATTCACATGGCTGACCCCAACTAAATTGGGATTGAGATGCCGATGATTGATTCATTGTGTGTTTTATTTATTAAATTTTAAGCCTGGTGTATTGTTTGAACTTAAGTATGGTCTAGATATGGATAGATTTAATCCTGTGTCCCAGGGCGAGGAATACTCGAGTGATAAGAAGTGTGTCATATCTAGCACACTGACAATTTGGCTTTCACTATTTGCTGATTTCTCTTGTAATTATGGCAGCACTTGTAAGCTTCGTCATGGTTAATTTTTGCCTCCTCAACTGATGCTTGTAACCTCCCTCAATCCCGTGAAAGTGCTAGCCCCTTATTATTCTATCTGGAAATAAGTGTTTCATGCATCAGTAATATTTCTTTCTTTTGCAAACTACTTTCTTGAATTTCTCAGTTAGAGGCTTAGGAGAAATTTGCTGTCATAGCTACTGAGAATTGGTTTTTACAAGAGGCTGATGTAGAATTATTCAATGGATTAGATTTGTCAAGAGAATATTAATATCGGGAGTCGTAGAGCCATCTGCTGATGATGATCGTTTAATGAAGACATAAAAGGTGAGATTGAGCTGAATCGATGTGTATCCATTGGAAGAGAAACTATTGATAAGCTATCTAGAAGTTGGTTAGTTAGGTCATCTATCTGGTTGTTCGATTGTTATGAAGTTAATGGGGTACCGACTTATCCCAGCTTTTGTGCATTTGCCGCACTACGTGAAGAAAAGATGATAAACAAAGGAGAAAAGAAGATAGAGCATCTTAAAGAACAAGGGTAGTCACAGTTAAAAGGGACGTGATGGTTTTCTTAAATTTAATGCCATTAGATGATGCACTTTTCAGCATACATTTTCAATACTTATGATAACCACAACACTTGGATTATCTGTGTATCTCTGCCAAATTTGAGTCCTTTAAGAAGCTCCGGTGGTGTTTAAGGTGTACAAACATAAACAACACTTGACACTCAGAATGTTTTCTTCAATAGTCACACTTTTCTTAGTCGTGCTGACACTGATGAGTGCAGTCACGGTTCCTTTTTCTTTCAGCTGCTTGGTTTGTTTTAGAATTTGTAAAAAAATAAAAATAGAGCCAATTGCATATAGTATTTTTCAGTCGACAGCCATTTGATGTACCTAAAAAGTTTTTGTTCAAGTGCTCCTATGATGCCAAGTTGTCAGAAACTAGGTAGATATTCTTAGTTGTTCTAAGAGTTCATGGACTGTATCTTTTCTGAAATTTCATTGTTTGTGAATGCAACTTCCAAATGGATATATGATTTACTTGTGCATATATAGGAAAACGAAAGAACGTTGACAAGATTTGGGTAGGTTATACTTAACAAAAATATTTGGTTGTCTCCAAAGTGATATCAGAATCAGTTGCTTCTAATGTATGCAGAATCTCACATTTCCTGGATAGAGATGTTTGTTAATGTGATGTTCTGCTGTTTGTTTTATTACTTTATATCCATATCATGACGCAATGTGAAGTTTAATATTTCCATATCGTGGGGCGGTGCGGGGCATGTTTTGCCTTATGCAGGGCAGTGCGGGTTGAAACTTTGGTTAAAGAATTTAGCGTGGTGTGGGGCGGGTTGCTGGTTTCCTTCCTTTACATATATGAGTACAATATAATGTTCCCTTCTACTTTGCATACAACAACATACCCAGTGAGATCTCACACCGTGCGGTCTGGGGAGGGTAGGGTAGGGTAGGGTAGGGTGTACACAGACCTTCCCCTCTACTTTGCATATGTTTAACAAAATAGAGAAGCAAGAACAATGATACTGAAACTTGAGGGATGACATCAATCTAATCTTTTTTTTGACAGAATCTCCTTTAATTTGTTTTTATTTGTATGTAATCAGTGTGTTCATGTTTGATATAATCTGCACTTCCAGAATTGTGCGCAAAGTTATAGTGTGTAAAAGTGTTGGCAATCAAAGATCCAATACAAAGTTCACTCAATTCCTTTGTTTTCAAATTAGATAATCTAGGCTCGTTGTTGGTTCACAAAAATTCAACAGAGAAATTCTTTAGAAAAAAATATTTTTTTAAGTTTTTATACCGTAAAAGGAGATTAGGTACTAAGTTATGGAGAAGGAATCTATTTAAAAATTAATTGTTTATAATTGCATCTGATTTCTGATAAAAATAGAGACTTTAAGAACAATGCATTATATGATCACAATTCCATTTTGAAAATTCCCAAAGTAGAATACTTTTAGTCCAACTAATTAAATATATAAACAAAGTCACTCGAATTATGATAAATATCGCCTATTTTCCATGTGGCTGAATGGAATAAACAAACGCTGTAGAAATTTTCTTTCTTCTTTTATTCTTCCTCTAATTTCAATACTAACCATAGCAAAAGCAGAAATTTTTGATAAAAGAATCATCGCCAAAACATAAAAATAAAAGTTTCTTGAACGAATATAAATCATGATCAAGGAAAAACAATGTGCGTAGAAAGACTTCGAAGCTATGTTATTTAGCTTAGTAACGTGGAATAAAAGAACCCAATTTTTGCAAACTAAAAAGACCACATGTGCTCATCTGAAAAAACAAAGGACCCTACGTGCTCAACAGATGCATATCTAAAATTGAAGTTTATAGATTTCAATAATAATTTTAATTAAAATGTAAATTATAATTAAGTTTACTGAAAATATTTTGTAATACATTTTTTAAATTATATGCAAGATTTTGCAAAAATTACTAAAATCCATGTAAATGATACTCATAGGCTTAATGTAAGTAGGTCGCTAGTGTAGTCAAAATTAGGGGTGAGCGGGTCCGGTACCCTAACTTTTTTGAACTACCCGGACCCTACCCAGTAAAAGATCGATTCTTAAATTTACTACCCGGAACCTACCCGTTGCAATCATTACCCGGAACCTACCCGGACCCTGCGGTTCCGGGTAGGTTCCTGGGTACCCGGAATCGGTGTTTCTTTGTGCAAAATAATGCCTTCATATAACAGTTTTGGTTTAGGAATAAACTCGTCTGCTTATCCTCTGAAACCCAGTGCCACAAAACCCATAAAGAATCCTTTCGGAGCAAATATCACAAGAATGTTTCAAAGATTTGCTTTGGTTTTCTTTTCAACTTTCTTTTTCAATAACTTAAAGGAGTACATAGTTTAAAAAATTCAGTTTTTCAGTTTTCTACCGCTTTTGGCTTTTTCTCTGCTTATGATTGTCACTTTGTATTAATTAATTTATTTCTTGATGGCGAAAGTGATTGTTTTGCATTTGGTTCCCCCCCCCCCCCCCCCTTTCAATGGTGTACTTTAGTATGCCCTTTTTTATTTTTTTATTAACTAAAAAATAATGGAATTAAAAAAGTAAAAATATTTAATATTTCATAGGTTTCGGGTATCGGTTCCGGGTTCGGGTACCTTGTCTCTATTTGTTGGAACCGGACCCGACATTGATCGGTTCCTAATTTTACTACCCGAAACCTATCCGTTATTATAATATATCTACCCGGAACCTACCCGTTAGTGTCGGTTCCGGTCGGGTATCTGGATACCCTGTACCCGTGCTCACCCCTAGTTAAAAATATCCTTAATATTGTGATTTGTCTCATATTTGTTCTTCGTGAATTTATTGGCTCATAAATATTCTAACCTTATCTTTTGTATCAAATATACCCCTCTAATAGTTATGAAAATTTAAAGATGTCTCTAGTACAAATAGAGGAAGCTACTTAGGGAGCATATTTGAAATATTTTAATTATTTTTTTAAAACTGAGAAAAAGAATAATTAAAAGGTTTTTGAAATCTTTTTAATTGTTTAAGGATATATTTGAGATAAAATAACTATAGAGACATTTATGAGCTGATAATTTAGCTAAGGGGCATCCAAGGGTGTGACTTAGTGGTCAATGAAGTGGGTTGAGAATAAGGTTGGCCAACGGGGCGGGTTGGCCCGGTCCCAACCCCGCTCCGTCCCCGTCCCTACCTCGCTAAAAAAAATATTGGTAACGGGATTCGAACCGGGACGGGACCAGGGCTCGTCCCACCCGGGCCCGTCCTGCCCCAGTCCCGATAGTCCCGCCCCGATCCCGCTCCTTGTCCCGCCCGATCCCCTCCCCTTTTCCAAAATAACCGTTGCACAACGACCATTTTATATTCTGGCCGTTGTGCAACGACCATTTTTGGCCTCCCCCTACCCCCTTAATATTTATTTATAACCCCTAAGTTATTATATTTACACTTTAACCCAATTTTCAACTATAAATACATCATTTTCTCTTCATCTTTCTCACAAATCTTCCTACAATCTCTCAAGCTATCTCTCTCTACAAGTCTACATTGTCTACTAAATATTTAATTTTATTTATTCATTTGGGAGTGAAGTTGGCAACTAGCTTGAGGATCATCCATCGAGCAAAGTTTCAATTTTCAACCTCTCGATTACACGTTGACGTTACGTCGGCGTTTGATACATTTGTTCCTTCATTAAATTATTATTGTTTCTTTATTTTAATTAGCACACTTAATTTCATTATCTTTAACTATTTATTAGCATAATTAAAATGAAAGGATTTAGAGGTAAGTTTAAGGGTAAGGGGCAGGTTTTTTCTAGTAGGGGTAACAATAGCAGGGATACTTCTTCTAGTCATCCTATTCCTAGACATGATGATTTGGTTGAAACTGATTTTTTTTTCAAAAATACCATTAGATTTAGATGAGGAGAAATTTTCTGCAACTCAACAAGACTTTAATCAAGTAGTTAGATGTCAAATTTGTAAAAATATTTATAAATTTAAAATGAGAAAAGGTCAGGGTGGGACGAGAGGTTTATTGAGACACATACAAAACTTTCAGCAAGCTAGGTTGGCCCAATACCTGGCTGAAAAATCGGGTGCGCCAATGCCCTCTCAGTCGGAACAAGGTTCACTTACTGTCCCGGACCAAGTACATGGTCAAATTAACTCTACGACGGGGGGAATTGTAGGCCCTAAATACGATAAACATAGAGAAGCAATAGCAAAATTAGTTGTTGTGGAGGGTTTGCCTTTTTCATTTCCTTCCTCTCCTGGTTTTATTCATTACATTAGAGATATGTATAGTATTACTTTTAACGGTTTTCCTAGATCAACTGTTAGGAGAGATGTATTTAAATTTGCACATGAATATCAACAGGATTTACGTTATTCCTTATATCATTTTCCCGGTAAAGTATCTATCACGTCCGATATAGGCCGTAGTACTAACGGTCATGATTATTTAACGGTAACATGTTATTGGATAGATTATAAATGATCTATGCAAAAATATATTTTAGCGTATAGATATATAGATGATAGGTACACTGATACTTTTATTTTAGAAAATATTCATCAAGTTTGCGATTATTACGGAATAACTTATAAAATTCTGACTATTACATTATATAACGCTTCTTCTAATAATTATATTATTAGAATTTTAAAAGATGGTTTAACTCTATCTTTTTCAAATCATTTTCATAAAAAATGTGTGTGCCATATATATAACTTAGTTGTAAAGGATGATCTATCACTTTTTGAAGACATTCTTAGTAAAATACAATTTGCTATAAACTTTATTTTTAAAAGTGATAAAATACAACGAAAAAAGATTATAAAAAATCTTGTCACGATTGCCAACTATCTTATAGAAAAATTACCGAAGAAGTACCCACTAGGTGAAATTCTTTATACGAGCAACTACTTGTTGCTTATAACTATAGAAGACCTATAACTTTATTTTTTAACGCCCATAAGCGTAATCCAACTGATATGGTTGTAAATAGCGATTGGGGAAAAATTTCAGAACTTATTGTACTTCTAAATAAAAAATTTCAAACAACAAAATATTTTTTCGGTATATATTATCCTACTATTTCAACTATGTTGTTTTATATAGCTCTAATATTTTTACTGCTTAGTGAATATATGGAAAAACCAGCTTATAAGACAGCTATTAAAAAATGTTTATCAAAATAAAAAATATTTTATTCTTATTCCCACTATTTATATTATTGGTATTGTATTAAACCCGACTATTAAAATAGACGGCTGTAAAACACTTATTGAAACTATTTATGATTGTATAGCAGTACTAACACCTCCAACTCTAAAAAATTCAAATGACCCACCCCATGTTGAACAAACTAAAGACGAAGTGTTGTATAGCATAGAAGACGAATGTAAAAAAATATATACGCATTACCAACAAGAAAGTGCTAGCAACCAACCGACTTT
Organism: Anisodus tanguticus; assembly: GCA_034509755.1. Taxonomy (NCBI): domain Eukaryota; kingdom Viridiplantae; phylum Streptophyta; class Magnoliopsida; order Solanales; family Solanaceae; genus Anisodus; species Anisodus tanguticus. The sequence goes on along the minus strand of CM067554.1, from coordinate 46,972,430 downwards.
CATACCATCTTCTTCTTCTTCTTCAACACAACCTCAAAAAAGATATGATGTTTCTGCGGCTAGTATTGAAAGCCTCAGAAATAGAATGTGTGGTGGTAACACTACTAACCAAATTAGCGAGTTTGATGTTTTTGTTTTGCAGGGTATTGTACCGTACCAAGAAGTTCTTAATTAAGAAGGACATGAAGACTTGCTGAAATACTGGAGGGAGAATGAGAAGACATTTTCGACACTTTCGATGATGGCCCGAGATGTTTTGAACATTCAAGCGTCATCAACAGCGTCTGAAAGTGTTTTTTCCGCCGGCAGATTTCAAATAGGAGAGCATAGACACTCATTAGCAGGAGACAGCTTGGAGATTGCAGTATTATTCAGAGATTGGTTATGAGCGGAGCGGAAAAGGTGCGGTCAACCGGAGATCAAAGAAGAAGAACACGAAAACTACAACATCTTGTCCGAAGGTGGTAGAAGCGACGTGAAGCAATTTGATCAACAAATACCAATTCCAACCGAAAAACCACAGGAAATTATAAAGAAACTAGAAAAGGTTTTTTTCAAAATGTAATTTTTTTAATTGCAATTTTACTATGTCTTTTTCAACTTTTGAACAACACCACAAAGTTGCAATTTTGACAATTGTATTATTAAAAAATCATAATTCTATTAAATAATATAAGAGGCACAAAAACAGTCTTGGGATGTTTTTATTACACTATCTTGTTTATATATTGATTTTTAAATTAAGTGCAAAAAAAATCAGAAAAAAACTGATCCCGTCCCGATAATATCGGTCCCCTTTTCTGACGGGACTGGGACCTGGACGGGACATCGACAGAACCCGCTAGTCCCGTCGGGTACCGGTCCCGCCCTACCCCGTCCCGTCGAGTCCCGTCCGCCGGGACCTGCTTCGTACCAGCCCCGTTGGCCACCCTTAGTTGAGAACTATGAGGTTTAAGGTTCAAATTTTCTAGCGGAGACAAAAACAATAGATGTTTTCTTCCCATCTGTATAGGCCTTGGAGGACAAAGTTACATTTGTACTTGTTGCTGGTGGGAGGTGGCATGTATATCATGGAATTAGTCGTGGTGCATGCAAGCTGGTCGGAACACCATGATTATATAAAAAAATCAACAAAGGGCAAATATGACATAAATCAAAGAAAAGTACCAGTTTATTAGTTATCTAATGTAATAATCATAATTTTATTAGTTATTCCGTAATAATCACACACTTGATAAATATTTTCTGCAATAAAAGTACCAGTGTGCCTATCATCTATATATCTATACGCTAAGATACCTTTTTGCATAGACCATTTATAATCTATCCAATGTACTTGGTCCGGGACAATATAGTATGCGAACCTTGTCCCGATGGAGTGGGCGTTTGCGCACCCTATTTTGAAGCCTCGTATTAGGCATACCTAGCTGGATGAGCCCTTACGACGTGTCTCATTAAACCCACCGTCCCACCATGACCTTTTCCAGTTTTAAATTTTAATACATCTTTACAAATTTTACATCTAGCTACATGATTCTCTATGTCCCTATCAAAAAATATCCATGCATCTGATTTTAATAGTCGTTTTGCTGGACCTCGTTTCATACTAGTGGGAATATGAGGCATTTCAGTTGAAGGTGCACTAGTGGGTGTGTTGTCATCTATATTAGTGGGTGTATCATCTAGATCATCGTCTAAATTAAAGTCTTCTTGAGTTCCAGAAAATAGCTCATCGTCTAAATCTAATGGTATTGTAGGAAAATGTTCAGTATCAACAAAATCATCCTGTGTAGGAATATGATTATGTCTACAAACAGGACCCTTGCCCTTGTTGCCCTTACTAGAAGAAGAATGACCCCTACCCGTAAGCATATGTTTAAATCATTCAATTATAAATTTATAATTATACTAATAAATAATTAAAGTAAATGAAATTAAGTGCGCTAAATAAAATAAACAGACAATAATAATTTAATGAAGGAACGAATGTACCAAACGCCGACGTAACGTCGACGTGTAATCAATATGTTAAAAATTGAAACTTTGCTCGATGGAAGATCCTCAAGCTAGTTGCCAACTTCACTCCCAAATAAATAAATAAAATTGAATATTTAGTAGACAATGTAGACTTGTAGAGAGATAGATTGAGAGATTAGAGAGATTGTAGGAAGATTTGTGAGAAAGAAGAAGAGAAAATGAGGTATTTATAGTTGGAAAATTGGGTTAAAGTGTAAATATAATAACTTATGAGTTAAAAATAAATATTAAGGGGGTAGGGGGAGGGGGGAGGCCAAAAATGGCCGTTGCACAACGACCAAAATGTAAAATGGTCGTTGGTGCAACAATTATTTTTGCAAAAGGGAGGTTTCGGGCGGGATCGGGTCGGGATCAGGATCGGGTACGACCTGGCGGGCCTGGGCCGGGCCGGGACGAGACCTTGTCCCGTCCCTGTTCGAGTCCCGATATTGTAATTTTTTTTAAATACTCGGGTTCGGGGCGATGTCGGGGCGGGACCCGGCCCACTGGCCAGCCATAGTTCATACATGATTTCAAAGGGTAATTGGAACCCAGAAACTCAACTATACAATACCATAGACAATACTGATTACATACTGCAGATTGATTCATTTAGTAGCGGGATGCAATGAAGGAATATGTGTTCATTTTTTAAAGATTTTATAAATATATATTGCAGAGTGAAAAATAACATTCTTTTATTTAAAGAGGTTCACAGAGAGAAAACGTCGTCTAGAAAAATAGCATTCTTTAATTCAAAGTCTCAATCAACATCTGCAAACACATTGACAAATCCACCCCATAATAAAAAAGGTGACAAGATTACAAAATCAAATAAATGAAATACAAATCTCTCAACAACCCAACAATCCTTACCGTTGATATAAGAACCACACAAACTTGGATCTTTAATCAAGAAAATTCTTGTACAAAAAAACATGAACAAGATTCACATAACTGAAAGCAAATAAAGACAAAAACATTTAAACATTCAAGAAAGGCAAGTGGGTAATTCAAGAAACAAAAGTATAACTACATAACCATATTACTACCAGTGGCAAAAGCTATGTGAAATGTCGAGGTGGTTCGTGACTGATGGCGGCGCGACGGAGAACGAGAGAGAGGAGAGACGACAGAGACCAGTGAAGCCGTGAAGGGGAAGGTGAGAGGGAGAGAGAGGCGTGAGGGTTTTGTTTTGCCTCAATGACTATTGAGTAAGGCGTGAATAACGAAGGTTGCTGAATAGGGATGACTTATGGGCTGTTGAATAGGGATGAATTATGGGCTACTAAAATTATTTGGGTCAATGATTTATGGACTACTAAAATTATTTGGAGCAATGACTTATGGGCTACTAAAATTATTATTTGGACGGGTATAGGTGGGCGAGTGGATGCGGGGCGGGGGACGCAAGTATGAGACGTTTATAACTATAAAGTTATATTTATATCCGACTACTATCCGTCAAAGTTATATCCATATCCGCGATGCGAAATCCGCAAAATTCTAACCACCTTCCATGCCTACCGTCACCTCATTGTCACGTGACATCAAGCTCGTGTGCCTTAAAAAATAAGGGACTATTTGAGTAAAAAGAAACTTTATAATACAAACGCCACTGACGTCTAATTCCATATAATTCTCCGCCGTGCTTCCAATTAGCCATTGCTGGTTGTGGATTTAAGCTCATTTTCCATGGTAGTATCAAACACATTCTCATTATCACAATTAAATACAATATTTAGAGTCGGTGTGTTCAGAATACTACTATAATTTGAAGCAAAGATAGGATTTTGAGTTTATCAATTTTCGATAAATTATTTATATATATTTTTTAAGCTAACTGGATTTTGTGGAGCTGAAGGTTAACTGTAATTACTATTTTGTCACAGTGAGTGCAAATGCAGTATAAATATATGTTTTTATAGTCTGATTTTTTTTCCCAATTATATACCTGGTTCAAATTGCATGGTCCATCGCTCCGTACGGATATATATTTTTTTTCTTTCAAAAAAGTGTTCAATTCTATATACTGTGTCAAATTAATGCAGTTTTCATCTTCTGCAAAGTCGATTTCATCTGGCCATGATTTTTTCTTTGTTTTCTCCTTAGGGTTTGTTGCTGTTAAATTGCTTTGAATTTTGTTTTCCAGTAATGTCAAGTGATTTTGGGTGTGTTTGGTATGAAGGAAAATATTTTCCTGGAAAATAAGTGTTTTTCTTACTTATTTTCTTGTGTTTGGTACGTATAACAACAACAACATACTCAGTATAATCCCACTGGTGGGGTCTGGGAAGTTTAGAGTGTACACAAACCTTATACCTACCTTGTAGAAATAGAGAGGTTGTTTCTGATAGATCGTCGGCTCAAGTAAAGCTTTTGAAAGCAGTTTGAAAAGGGAATACGGAAACGAAAGCAATGAAAAATTGCGATATGGAAAGTAATACATGGCATTCAGAAAAATATTATATAAAAAATATTTGTATATAGTTTACTCGAACACTATGTGAGGTGGGGGTGGGGGTGGGGGTGGGGGTGGGGGTAGGAGTTGGGGATGATGGGGATGGGGGCTATGAGGGTGGGGGTGGCGGTGGGAGGTGTTGGAAGGTGGGGAGGAGACAATCAATGTGGAATGACACTTGTGGAACTTGTTTTCCCAGATTTATCTAATTTTTAAGGAACTTGTTTTCCTAGAGAAAATGTTTTCCAAAAGTTTTGATCAACCGAACATGTTGCTCCATCCAAAACACACCCTTGCTGCATTCTATTTCTGTCTGTTGTGGTTCTATAGGAGTATTCTTGTGCATGAATTACCATGTTTTTGTTCTCCTTTTGATTGTACCTTTTTTGTTTATTTAGGTAAAAATGAATTTCGCTGACTTGCTATTGTTCAATGACCCTACAGTTTTACAGTTTGAGTGAATTTGCCCAGTTTAACAACTATAAGAACAGCTTTGAATTTAATTTTCCAGAAGTGTCAAGTGATTTTGTGCTAAATTTTGTTTCTGTCTGTTGTGGTGCTTTAGGAGTATTCTTGTGCATGAATTGCCATGTTTTTGTTCTCCTTTGATAGTACCTTTTTTTTTTTAGGTAAAAATGAATTTCGCCGACTTGCAATTCTTCAATGCCCCTACAGTTTTACAGTTTGGCTGAATTTGTCCAGTTTAACAACTATAAGAATTTGAATTTAATTTTTCAGGAAGTGTTAAGTGATTTTGTGTTGAGTTTTGTTTCTATCTGCTGTGGTGCTTTAGGTGTATTATGTGCATGAATTACCATGTTTTTGTTCTTCTTTGACAGTATTTCTTTTGGATAAAGGTGATGTTGGAGTAAACTTGCCTGCACCTCCGTTAATCCACTGGTTACTTGTTGCCTCCCGTCAAGAGAGGTAAGGGTAACCTTGCTCGCCAAGACTTGGGCAGATTGAAAGAATTCACCCCCGACTCTGCGGGGTTCGTACAATCAAGGTCGTTACTCTAGCTTTTAGACCACTTAGGCTAATGGATTCTTCTTCTTTAATATTGTACAATATTTTCAGTTGTGGCAATTCAATTGTTCTTATAAAGTTTCTGACATTAAAAGTCAAATGACCTGAAGTTGCTTTTTCGCTATGTGTGGATGAAATTTTGGTTTCAGTTACAAGAGATGCTCATAAAGATTTTTATATCTTTCTTATGGTCTCCCATGTTCGTAATAATGTTAGTTTTAGACAGAGACGAATCCAGGATTTTTAGAACATGTTAAAATAAAGTAGAAAAAATGTATTAAGTGGGAATTGATCCCTAGTCTTTTAGGTAAATAACTCAACCTTCAACCAAGTGCACCATTTAGCCTTCTTGTAGCATGGGTTCCAACAATTAATATTATACCAATTTTAAAAAATATATACTAAAATACCTAGTTTTACGGAGAGACCATGGGTTCACGTGCCCCAATTTTTCTACACAAATTCGCTCCTGGTTTTAGAGCATATTAGTATTTATGATTATTCATGATTTAGGGTGTATTTATGTTTCGTAAGAGCATTTGTATATAGTCTTGGCAAACATTATGGGTTGGTGGTGGGGGTATAACATAAGTGCCACATGACAGCTATATGAAGTTCGAGTATTTGAGTGACCTTCTAACATGTGTATCCATACTCGAACATCTGGTTTGCATCTCAAGTTAGTTGACAATTCAGAATGAGCTTTTAGCTAATGGAGGAGGAAAGATATCTACTATGCAGAGGGATGTTTGTCCGCAACTGAAGTACAACCTGAAACTTCCTTTAAAAGTACCTGTCCTTTGACGTGTATATGCTCCTTATTGGATGAATAAAGTCTAGACTAGGTTCAACATTGCTTGAAGAGAATAAAACTATATACTCCCTCCGTCCCAATTTATGTGAAGGTGTTTGACTAAGCACGGAGTTTAAGAATGAACAGACTGCTTTTGAAACTTGTGGCCTAAAATAAGCCACATATATTTGTGTGCCTATAAATCATCTCATTAAGGGTAAAATGGGATGTTCATAGTTAAATTGTTACTAAATATGGAAAGGTGTTTCTTTTTGGGACTGTCTAAAAAGGAAAGAGTGTCACCTAAATTGGGACGGAGGGAGTAATAGATTTCTTTAGATTTTATTCTTGTCTTGTCTGCTTGTGCTCATAACCACTTTCTTAAGAAGGTAAGAGAAGCTTGCAGTATTATTTCCTAGTCTTAGAATCTTCAGCCGTCTTTATATGCCAGTAGAAAACATAGAGAACTTCTAGTACTTTTTATTTTTTATTTTTCTTACTTTGTATATATTGGTCCGCGATGTGCTTTAATGGAGCAACATGGTCAATGAGGATTCATATAAACGATCCCAACTTGCTTGAGATTGAGGCATAGTTGTTGTTGTTGTTGAAGAATCTTCAGCCGTCTGGAAGCAATCTATCTAGTTGTAATGTGTCATGTTTGAAGTTTTGCTTATAAATTTATACATATTATTCATTTTTCTCTCTTGTAGGACTTACTTTGATGCTATACCTTTTACACGGAGTGGAAAAAAGCCGTAGAGATCTTGGACTAATTCAGCTTTTAAATATTCCTTTTGGTCCTAGTGTTGAAATTTCAAAAGCCAGCTGATGGAGGATCCCCATCAGCTTTATGTGACTTTCTTACTGACTTACCCTGGGAAATAATTTATTTTAAAAAAAAAATTCATGGTGTGAATGTTTGGACTAGTTATTATATTTGGGTATTCATGGCTTCATTTATGTGTCTTTGGTGTTACGGCTATGTTATTCTGTTGGCTATCTTGCATTTTGTACTCTTATCCCCTTCTCAAGCAGATGATGTCAATGCAGGCTCGGTGACTAATTTCAAAGCTGTTGTATTAAATCAGCTTGGATAAGCAATGCCTCCAAACCCTAGGGTTGATAATGCCTTTCGGGCTATGAAAGCTCTCGGGATTTCTGGAGAGAAGGTGAAGCCAGTGTTGAAGAATCTTTTAAAATTGTATAACAAAAATTGGGACCTTATAGAAGAGGAGAATTATAGGGTCCTTGCAGATGCAATATTTGATAACGAGGAAGCAAAGGTGCTAGGTTCCTTCTTTTAATACACTTTTTTCCTCTTCCCTTTTAATGAGTACTCCTTCCGTTTCATTTTACGTGAGGATGTTTGACTGAGCATGGAGTTTAAGAAAGAAAAGAAGACTTGGAATTTGTGGTCTTAAATGTGGCTTGTCATTTCTGTGGCTATAAAGTCATTGTTTTTGGAACATACTAAAAGGAAAGAGTGCCACATAAAATGAAAAAGATGGAGTACTTTGTTCAGTTTTCTGCCGTCTCTTTCATGTGAGCTTATTTTTTGCTGACATGATTTCTTTCATTTCAGGATGCAGAAAGTAAAAAGTCACCCGATAATGCCGAAGTATTGAACTACTTTAATGTTCTTGTTTTGTGGCTACTGTATTTCCTGTTATGGCATTTTTCTTGACTTTTTACTCACCTTTACTTCCTTTCATTTTTTCGTTTTTCTTCAGCAAGAGGTTCTGGTGCAAGATGGGCCTGAACCACCTCTGAAAAGGCAGCGCTTACAAAATCAATCAAGTCAACCAAATGAATCTCTTGAATCTCATCTGCAAAACCAGTCACCGGGTCCATCACTTGGTAGAGACAAAGGAAAGCAACCCATTTCATCCAACTCATTAGTACCACAGGAAGGGTTTCTTTCATCTCAGCCTTCCGGCGTGGACAAGAGCCTTCCGGTTCCCAGAAGAGCTGGATCTACTTCTGGTTCTGGCATCCCACTGTCACCTACGAAGAATGCTATTGCTAATCACGCTTTTATCAAACCTAAGGATGAGCCAATCACTGATTACCTGCCACATAATGCAGGTAGAGGCTATCTCATCTCTATTCTTATGATAGTAAAATAAGGATGTATTTGGTATGAGGGAAAATGTTATCTTGAAAATTAAGTAAGTTTCTTACTTATTTTTTATGTTTGGTAAGTTGGAAAAAATTAATATCCCAAGAGCATATGTAATCTAGCAAAACACTATGGGGGTGGATAGGTGGGGAGGAGACGATGAACTTGGAGTGTTACTTATGGAACTTGGAGTGTTACTTATGGAACTTGTTTTTTCTACTTCGTTAGGGAAGTTTTTCTTCATTTTTAAGGAACTTGTTTTCCTAGAGAAAATATTTTTTTAAAACGTTTTCACCAACCAAACATGAAAAAATTTGGAAAACATTTTTTGGAATGTGAGAAAATATTATTATTGAATTGTTGTATCTACATGATTACACTGAGCTCTATTTATAGACACTCTATTACAATCATTTTCCTAGTAGGATACTATATATGAAATCATATTTCTATTCTACATTACAATCTTTTTCCTAGTAGGATACTATATATGAAATCTTATTCCTATTCTAACACTCCCCCTCAAGCTGGTGCATACAAGTCATATGTACCGAGTTTGTTACAAATGTAATTAATACGAGGACCAGTGAGAGACTTGGTGAAAATATCTGCTCATTCGACTTCACAAATTTTGTAATAATATCACCGGAGAGTATACTTGATCTGGATTGAGCAACCTCAATACCTAGAAAATACTTCAATCTGCTGAGACCTTTTGTACGAGTCATGCCAAACTCCTGAATTACTGTACTAAATTTCCAAAACCAGGCTCTGGGAGACTGTTTCAGACCATAAAGTGACTAACGCAATCGGGTTAGACTCCCCCTGAGCAACAAAACCAGGTGGTTGCTCCATATAAACTTCCTCCTCAAGGTTACCATGGAGAGAATAGCATACTTCACGAATGTGTCCAAGCCTATTACAATAACTACACCTAGGTTGAGATCTTCTAAGACTACCTCATCCTTGTCACTTCTTCATGGACTATGATGTGCGGTTTTCTGATGTCCTCCTTAAGGGTTTTGAAGTAATCATAGGACTTGAACATCCAATTTCTGTGTTTTTAGAGTTTAACATATCAAAACCGAGAGACGTAGCTAAATCTGACTTGAAAGATAGATGGAATCTGACGAACATAACCCAAGAAGAAAATCACCGAGATCTGGCCGGAAAAAGGTGCATGCGCGGTGAGTGGATCTGGCGGGAAAAAGGTGCATGCGCGGCGCGTGGATATGATGCGCTAGCCGGAGCTGTCAATTCGAGCGGCACATGGTGGCGCGTGAGTCGGTATTTGTCGGAGCCGCTGACTAGGTTTTCGTCGGAAGAGACCGATCTACCTCGTGGTGGTGTTGGAATTTGCGCAACACTATCCGAAAGTAATTTTGTAGCGGACAACTATGTTACCACCGAAAATATTGCACAGTGACTGATTTGCTTTCCTGGAAATTGTTGGAAATTTGCACAACAATTAGTCTCTTACTAGCTTGAACTTGATCTATGTTGTGGTAGTGTCGAATTCTGCACAACACCACTGGATAGAGACGTGACGCTAGCAATCACCGAAAAAATTATATGCGGTGGTGATATTTATTAATTTTTTGAATCTTCGACGGAATATTGTACATATCTCTAATGTAATGAATAAAACCATTAGAGGAAGGAAATGAAAAAGGCAAACCCTCCACAACAACTAATTTTGCTATTGCTTCCCTATCTCTATGTTTATCGTATGTAGGGCCTACAATTCCCCCGTCATAGGGTTAATTTGACCATGTACTTGGTCCGGGACAGTATGTAAACCTTGTCCCGATGGAGAGGACATTTGCGCACCCGGTTTTTCAGCCAGGTATTGGGCATACCTAGATGGGTGAAACCTTTGTACGTGTCTCATTAAACCCCCGTCCCACCCTGACTTTTTACCATTTTAAATTTAAAAACATCTTTACAAATTTGACATCTAACTACTTGATTCTCTACGTTCCTATCAAAAAATTTCCATGAATTTGATTTTAATTTTCGTTTTGCTGGGCCTCGTCTCATACTAGGGGGAATAAGAGGCGTTCCAGTTGGAGGTGCACTAGTGAGTGTGTTGTCATCTACATTAATGGGTGTCATCTAGATCATCTTCTAAATTAAAGTCTTGTTGAGTTTCAAAAAATATCTCATCGTCTAAATCTAATGGTATTTCAGGAAAAAATTGTGTATCAACCAAATCATCCTGTCTAGGAATATGATGACTAGAAGAAGTACTCTTGCCCTTGTTACCCTACTAGAAGAAGCCTGACCCTTGCTAGTAATCATACGTTTAAATCCTTTCATTTTAATTATACAAATAAATAATTAAAGTAAATGAAACTAAGTGCGCTAAATAAAATAAAGAAACAATGATAATTTAATGAAGGAACGAATGTACCAAACGCCGACGTAACGTCGACGTGTAATCGAGAGGTTGAAAATTGAAACTTTGCTCGATGGAAGATCCTCAAGCTAGTCGCCAACTTCACTCCCAAATGAATAAATAAAATTGAATATTTAGTAGACAATGTAGACTTGTAGAGAGATAGATTGAGAGATTAGAGAGATTGTAGGAAGATTTGTGAGAAAGATGAAGAGAAAATGAGGTTATTAAATTGGGAAATTGGGTTAAAGTGTAAATATAATAACTTAGGGGTTAAAAATAAATATTAAGGGGGTAGGGGGTTGGGGGAGGCCAAAAATGGCTGTTGCACAACAACCAAAATATAAAATGGTCGTTGGTGCAACGACTATTTTGTGCAAAGGGGAGGGGTCGGGCGTGACTGGGGCGGGGCGGGGCGGGTCCGGGCGGGACAAGCCCAGGTCCCGTCCCGATACCGTAATTTTTTATTTGTTTTTAAATAGTGGGGTCGGGGCGGGACGGGACCGGGCCGACCCGTTGGCCACCCTTATTATAGACACTCCATTACAATCCTTTTTCTAGTAGGATACTATATATGAAATCCTATTCCTATTCTACATTACAATCCTTTTCCTTGTAGGATACTATATATGAAATCATATTCCTATTCTACATTACAATCCTTTTCCTAGTAGGATACTATATATGAAATTCTATTCCTATTCTAACATGGAAAATGTTTTCCTCCAAATACCAAACACACCCTAAGTGTTGAAAAAGACTCTTTTATGTGTGCTCTTGCGGTTGGCGAAGTTCTGAAGATGGAATGACATGTTAGGTTGATTATTAATTTGATACCTTCCTATACAACAAGATTGCTTTACTCTTCAAATTTTGCTTTCAAGGCACCAGGTTAATACTATATGATGCCCTTACAGTCATTGACTTTAAGGAAGCGCTATTTCAGGATGCGAACTGCTTTACGCCTTGTGTGTGTTTACAAATTAAGCTTTTCCCAATTCTTCCACTGAATTTCAAAATTCCTATTTGCCTTCCAACTTCAAGAATTGGTTAGATTATCCATCTCCATTTGTTCTTGTTGGCAACTGTCCAGAAAGTATTCCAAGTTATACAGGAATGTTAAAGAAACATGAAAAGTTGGTCATTGTGATTATGAAGGTGGTATCCTTTTTGTGCATGTCATTCTTGCACAATAGGGCCATGCTAATCTTCTCTCTGTCAATCCAATCCAATTTTATGCGATGTCCCTGAAGGACATTATGAAGGCTGTATCCTTGATCACTATTAGTAGGGGTGTCAAATAGACAGTTTGGGCTGAATCTGGGCGGGTCAATATGGGTTGAGTTAATAAATATGACTCGTCCAAAAGTTACTTGGGTTAAAATGGGCTGGGTTAAAAAGCGGGTCATAACCTAACCTGCTCAATTCTCACTAGGTTTTAATTTCTTTGTTTGTTCTTTTATAATTTTATTAAGTACCTAAAATTTTCTCTCTTTATTATGGCTATACATCACATGTCAAACAGAAAAATGCCTTTTTGATATATTTTGACAAAATTTCTCATGGGTCAATTTGGGCTATATACTAGCCCAATTTTAGATGGTTTGAATTGGGTTAAAATTGGGCCGATTTAATAAATGGGCGGGTCATTAACCCATCTGGCCAAACTTAAACGGGTTGGGCGGGTCATGTTTCATGGGCTAATTTTGCCACTCCTAACTATTAGTAATACTTTCTGTCTGTCTTTTAACTTTGGTACAAGACCTATGTGGTGTCTTTTACTTCTTTGAGAGTTATGTGATCTGAATTTGCAGGTTCATCAAGTAAAGGGAAGTCTCCAGTTGCAAGTGGTTCAATAGGTAGACAAGATGATTGTAACGCATTGGCAACTATAGTTGAATCGGATACAAATGATGGAATTCCACCTTGTCTAGGAGTAACTAATGGAAAGCCTGAAACGAACACTGTTAAATCTCCTTCCATCTTGGAGATAGCTTCCTCACAATCTGGAGAGGTGAAAATTACGTTGAATTATGGCTCGGTTCTTGGAAGATCAGATTTCCACATACCTACTCTTGATGCAGTGGTGAAGTTAATGGAGGATAAATGTCACAAAGAATACAAAGGACTTGATCCCAATTTTTCCGTGATGAAGGTCATGACAGATGTTTGTCAGTGCTTCTGGGAGGTGGGCAATGAATCAACAAATAAATCATCTGCCAAATGAACAAAATATGTCCTATGAAGCACGGAGAGGGAGGAATGAGATGGGTTAACTTAGCAGACTTAGATTGAGCTAACAACATTTTGTGTTCTTAATAACATCTTCTCGAATCCTGTTGTTTTTCTTTTCTGTGTTCTTTTATGTATCCAGTTGGTATGAACTTGTTGTCGCCGTTAAGAAGTTCGCTTTTCCAGAGGAGGAAAATGTGTTGTATGTTAATGTTAGTGAACCTGTGTTCCCTCCTTGGCTAAAGGTTCTTTCAATCCAGGTTATAACAAACGGAGTGTTGCAACTTAGATTCATTTGTGAATGAAGGCAGTTGAGTTTGTTGCTTTTATCTTTTCTCTGCTTTAATTAAGCACCTTGCAGTGGAAGAAATCTTTGTTTTCTTTTATACATTTCTTTCACATAGACTTTTTCCCCAGTTAATACCTAAAAATAACCCCTAAACTGTGTGCCTTTTGTTAATTTAATAGATAATTTATGAGGTGTTATTAATTATTAATTATTTTTTTCTTTTTTATTTCTGTAACATCTATGCGGATCATAAGATATGTTATGTTAAGATGACTAAAATTATGTCTTTTTTTTTTATTTCTCACTTGGTGTTAGATACACGGATTGAAGTCTGATTATATTCGGATTCGCATCAGGTATAATTCATTTTTAGAGGAAGTGCTCCCTTTCAAAGATTCTAGTTAATGGAGGAGCAGCATCTTTCAATCACCACATTCTTTGGGTGTGGTAAATAACTAAATATTAAGTCAATATCTCAACTTGCTAAACTCACATCAAATTTTATTTTGTTTTTTATTTTCTAGTAATTTATTTAATTATTAAAAAAAATCTTATTTTGACTATATATATATATATATCAAATATTTTAACAGAAATTTTATGGATTAAAATAAATTACTTACTTAATCTAAATCAATTCAACTTTTAGATGTATTAAATTAATTGAACAGACCAAACTAAGTGGAATGATAAATGAACGGGTCATCAATTTGCCCAAATTTTAACAGTTTAGACAAATCATTTTTTTTTTAAAAAAATGGGCTAATTTCCTCCTATCCACTACCTATCACCAAATAACTTTTTTTGTGCCGATTTCCTTCAAAGGCATTGGTCTTTAATTATTGCCTCTTAAATTATTGATCTTTTAGTTTTACCTTTTGTTTAAAAACGTGATTGAAAATATCCCGAGATTCCGGGTTCGAATTTCCGCTCAATAAAAAATTTAAAAAGAATTCACAAAATAAAGTTTTGAATTTCGCATGGCATAGTTTAAGACAAAGTTTACCTTATGCGTGAAGGTGACGGAGTAGAAGTTTAAACTCGAAACTCAAAACTCAATGATTTTTAAGCAAAGGATAAGACTTATATATATCGACAATTTCAATACTTCAGTTTAGAATGTAATGAGATTATTTAAATTATTGGTAAAACATTATAGGAGAAAAGACTAATTAAATATCATAGTAGGAAAAAATGTATAAGGAGGAGAATAGGTTTAAAAATATAATTATATCTCATATAGAAAAGTTTAGTAATTATAAATAAGACTCAAAATTTTAAAAATATAATAGTAGGAAAAATGTAGGAGAATAGGTTTAATTGTTTAAAACTATAATTACTATATAATTGCTTATTGCACGAAATAAAAAAACAATAATTATTGAAAATATCAATATAGTTTATGATAAATTAGTCAAATACTTTGGATGATCTAAAAAATAACAAATTAGTTTTGGATTTGACATTATTTCTGTTTCTATTATTTATAATGTGAAATACTAAATAGATACAAACTAACTAAAATAAATCAGAGTAGAAGAAAAACGTACAATAACAGGGAGAAGTAAAATGTGGGATATTTGTTCTAATTAATTTTAATTTTAAATTAATTAAACAATTCATATAATTGAACATTAGTAGAATAAAAGTATTAAATAAAGAATCAAGAGTAAGCAAATTATATACCTATATTATATTGATATGAGAGTAGTGGATAATGATATTAAGCCAACTGACAAACTAATAAAAATTATATTTATTAATATAATTACAAAATACATGAATAATAAAAGTCAATATTTTTCTTCCTTAATTTTTTTATTATATTATCCATACAACTACATCATATCCACGGTTGTTATTGTATGAATAATATAATAATAAAAATAAGAAAGAAAAAAGTTATTCTATAATTATATGATTTGTTTTATTTAATTTAATAAAGATTTTTGTTATTGAGAACATAACATTGAAAAATAACTTAATTATTCAAATTTTATTTAAATAAAATAATCTACTATGTCCAAACAAGTTAAATTAAGAATTTGATATGATTTTTCTCTCTCTAACATTTTCGTGCATAGCGCAGGATATTATATTAGTATTTTTTAAAATATGAGCTAATTTCCTCCTATTCACTATCCATCACCAAAAGATTTTTTTTTCGCAAATTGTGCACTGGTGTTTAATTTTTATTCTTTAAATGGTTGGTCTTTAATTTTTTCTTTTCGCTTGAAAAAGTGATTGGAAATATCCGAAGTTTCAAATTTGAACGTCAGCTCAGGTCAAAAATTTTAAAAGAATTGAGTATACCGTACTGAATTCGTAGAAAAAAAATATAAGAAGAGGAAGTGGCTAAGGAATGTAGTAATGTGGGTGTCGTTTATCCCTAAAGGAGGAAAGTTTATGATGAAGAGAATGAGAAAAGCTCGAGCGGGATTTGGAGGTATTTTCCATTTTTTTATTGTTAATTATTGTATATGGTGTGTATAGATTTGTATGTATGATGTGCTTATACATAATATTTGATGTATATATTTATATACTGTGTGTGTATATATAAAAAGTATACATGCATTTGATGCCTGCATATATATTCTGTTCTATATATAGTGTATATGATGTGTGTGTATATATCGTATACAACAACACCTAGTGAAAATCACAACGTGGGATTTGAAAAGGGTAGGATGTACGCAACCTTACCTCTACCTTGTCTCATTGTGTATATATCGTATACGAAATACAAATCATGTATATGTACTATTTGGTGTACTTTTGAGGATTCCGAAAATGGGGAAATTCCCAATGAGAGAAGAACCCGATCTCAGACGGCTGCTGTTCAAAGGGAGCCTGAAGTTCGCCCCTAAAACCCCTAAATTTTCTGTGTAAAAAATCCAGAGAAATGTTCCAGCGAGGATTTGGAGGTACTTCATTTTTTTTAGTTCTTTATTATTGGATGTTATGTGCATATATACACAATGTATATGATGTGGGTGTATAAATCATGTGTTTGTGTATATGTGTGTATTTCTAATAGTTACATATTTGTTAAGATTGAAGTGTTCAATAATAACTGATAGAATAATAATTATTAATATATATGGTATAATGTAAAACATTTATTAGGTAGATTAGCAATCATATCACTATCATTAGAGAGATATTTAGGCATGATCTTATCCCTATCATTATCTTGTATAGTTGTATATTAACCACATTATTGTGGAAGAATAAGATGAGGAAAATATTATTCTTTACATGGTATCAAGAGACTAAAAGATGTTACCCTAAAATACACCCTCCAATCGCCCCCCCCCCCCCCCCCCCACTGCCCGATTTTTTGGTTTTTCTTGTTCATATTTCTTTCACTTCCATTATTGTTCTTCATACTTTTTTGGTCCAAGTTTATCAACAATGTTTGACTCCAAGAACAATTTCCATTCAGCCCTTACCGTTTCAAACATTAAAACACATGTTTCCATCACACTGAGATGGAAAATGTCCATTATGCAACTTGGGCAGAATTCTTTAAGATTTGTTGTCGTTTCCACCGGGTTATTCATCATATAATCCCGCCGGAAAACGGGAAAGGAAAGGAGTTAACGACAGATGATGACAAAGAACTTTAGGAAACTCTTGATGCCAGAGTTCTCTTGGATTTACGCAACAATCTCTTCGGATTTGTTACACACAATCTCTTTGGATTTAGGCATGATCTTCTCCCTATCATTATCTTATATAGTTATATATTAATCACATTATTATGAAAGAATAAGATAAGGAAAATATTATTCTTTACAATAACAGATGCGACAAGTTTAGGGGACCACTTATGACTTTAGGCTATATAGTATGGAGTGCACAAACTGGATACAAATCCATATATATCTACTATTTGTGCTATTAAATTGTACATTAGCAGTATAATAATATATTTGACAACTTTCCTGTATATTAACATATATTTGTATCATTGTTGTTATGTAGAGTGGGGATTTTTATGTTCAACCGAAAAAGCGTTACAACCCAAGGATCGGGTCACAAACTAATGTTGATATTGTTAACTTGTTGAAAGAGAAGTTGGACGCTAGGCAGATTCAGATGTTCAGGGAAACCTGCTTCGGGCATTTTCTTGATTTGCCCTGTGTAGTGGTTCAGCATCAGTTGATACACCACCTGTTGCTGCGGGAGGTGGTTCAGGAGGAAGAGGATGCGTTGTGGATATCATTTAAAGATGTCAGGCTCCGTTTTGGGCTTGTTGAGTTCGGGACTATCACCGGGTTAAAGTGTACTGGCGATACTGATAAGTGCTATGATTCCGATGGAACGGATCAGTTAGTTGATATGTACTTTTCTGAACTTACCAGGGTACCTAAGCAATCCTTAATTGACTGCTTCCTTAATAAGAGATGGAACAGTCAAGATTGCTGTCCTATATTTCATACACACATTTTTGTTCTCCACCGTGAATCGTAAACATATCTCGAGGGATGACTTTGAGCTCGTTGATAGCGGTGCGTATGAAACGTATCCTTGGGGGAAAGCTGTCTTTAAAACCACGCTGGAGTCTATGAAGGGTAAGATGCTCGGGAAGCCTTCAATGTACATACTTGGTGGATTACCATTGGCATTCCAATGTTGGTTTTATGAGTGTTGCCCTTATGTTAATGTGGGATACAACAATTGCAGGGGACGGGAAATAAGTAAATATTACAATTGATAGAAAGAATAATCTAAAGATTACAACAAAAATGGAAATCAAGAATGAAACAAACTCTTTGTGTGATTTGCTGAGTCGAGTGATAACACTCTGTCTTTAAGATAAGATTGCCCCGTATATCTCCTTTTACGTTGTCGGACAATAGTCTCCCAAGATACAACAACAACTTAACAATTGAGCAAAGGAAACTCAAGTGTTACTCTTGAAGAACTTTGAGTATAGTAACTTTGCTAGAGAGAAAGAAGATGAATTCAGAAAATTCTGGAGTATTTTCTAAGTGTTGTGTAGTGTTCAACATAGTGTAACGAGATGACCCCTCAACTAGCCAACTAATGGCCTTCAATAGCCATGTAATGACACTTGATTGAGGGGTTACATTCAGTCAAATAATGGCTAAATTCATGTGCCAAGTAATGGAGAATCAATGCTCCAAAACCAGCGGTCAGAACTTTCCAACTTCCCATCGCAACATTCTGCCTCCGAAGCGCCGCAACTCTTTGAATTAGCGTTGCGGCTCCAGTGACTGGCCACCCAATAAGCGCCGCGGCGCTGCCGGGGAGGCGCCGCGGCCCTTCCCGGCTCCGCGACGATTTCCGACTTGTTTCATCTTACACTTCATACACTTCTTCCTTCGTTTACCAATGTGGAATACTTTGTCATTTGGCCAATAACAGTCCATAATTCTATGTCTCAAACGTATTACATACGTACCAATATCTCTTTCACTAATGAAATTTGCGATACTTGGCACAACGTGTGCACGTGTGTGGAAATGACGTTTTCGACGTGCGGGGCCCCAATTGTTTGAGTCATAAATAATGGGATATACTTAATTCCACATTAGTAAATTTCCAACAATCCCCTCTTGAAAGAGATTTTGACGCACTCACATGGTGCCTTTCCATCAATCTTTCAGCGAACCAATGTTGCATCTGAATAGATAGCTTCCGCTTTGAACCTTCCATATTTGAATACCCTCGGACTTACTGCGCGGTGAACGTGATGTCTTGAACCGTCAGTGTTTAGTGTAAGCCAAGTCAACTGTACCAATACAACAACTTCCCTTACTCTGTTCTTCGTAATGTTTTGTCCGTTGTGGCCGTGGACACTTCTTGGATTCTTAAGTGCGTTCATTTGAGGCGGCCTATCCTCGCACTTAAATAGGTGGTCTCCTACAACGTATCCTGCTATACCCCACTTTACAAGTGTTAGGAACCATTAAAAGTTTTCCCAAACCTAACCTCAACCGGTAAGGATCATTTAAAGGTTTTGGAAACTTAAACTTTACCAACACTGCAGATAGCACTTATAGTCTATCGCGGGAACGACTTTGAATTTGGTGTTTCTTTACAGAAATCACTATCCGAAGTGCTCATGCTTCCCCCGAAGCGCTCAACTGAACCTTACAACTTAGTTTTCCCATTGAACCTAATTCTTGGGATGTCCAGTCAGTAAGGTTGGGTTACCACCGTATTGGTCCTTATACCTTGGGTTTTAAGCCCATTCCCCTAGACATGCAGAACATTTGATCTTTGGGTAAGCCCTTTGTTAGTGGGTCTGCTATGTTATTCTTTGACTTTATGTAATCAATGGATATTATACCCGTGGTGATCAGCTGTCTAACGGTCTTATATCTCCGTCGAATATGACTGAGACTTGCCGTTGTACATAGAACTCCGTGCCTTTCCTAGAGCCGACTGACTGTCGCAGTAGATCATTACAGAAGGTACGGGTTTGTCCCAACAAGGAACATTCTCTAAGAAGTCGTGAAGCCACTCAGCTTCTTCTCCTGCTTTATCTAAAGCGATAAACTCTGATTCCATCGTGGATCGGGTGATGCAAGTTTGCTTAGAGGATTTCCAAGACACAGCCCCACCACCAATTGTAAATACATACCCACTGGTGGACTTGGTGTTCTCTATATCAGATATTCAGTTTGCATCACTGTACCCCTCTAGTACAGCTGGATATCTTGAATAATGCAACTCGTAAGTTAGCGTGTATTTTAGGTATCGTAGTACCCGATTCAACGCCTTCAATTGATCATTACTCAGATTACGGGTAAACCTGGTCAACTTGTTGACTGCATAAGCAATATCAGGTCGGGTGCAATTTTTTATGTACATCAAACTACCAATCACGTGTACATATTGCTCCTGGCATACGGGTGCACCACGATTTTTATCAAGCTTTTGATTTCTATCAGTGGTGCCTTTATAGGCGAACTGTCAAACATCTCAAACTTTCTCAACACATCCTCGATGTAGTGAGACTGAGATAAGACCAGTCCGTCAGACGTCTTAGAGATCTTTATCCCTAAGATGACATTTGTGATACCCATATCCTTCATGTCGAAGCATTGTTTCAACATTTTCTTAGTCTCTAGAATCAAACTAGGATTGCTCCCTGTGATCAACATGTCGTCTACATACAAGCATATCATGACGAATGAGTCAGAGTTACCTTTCATTTAGACACATTTGTCACACTCATTAATGGAGAAACCCTTCGATAGTAGAGTACTATCAATTTTTTCGTGCCATTGCTTCGGGGCTTGTTTCAGCCCGTACAGAGATTTGACAAGCCGACAAACTTTCTTCTCTTGCCATGGAACCACATACCCCTCGGGTTGTTCCATATAGATTTCTTCTTCCAAATCACCATTTAGGAAGGTTGTCTTGACATCCATTTGATGTATCTCAAGGTCACGCAACGCTGCGATCGCAATGAATACCCGTATGGACGTCATTCGAGACACCGGGGAGTACGTGTCAAAATAGTCAAGACCTTCTTTCTGCCGATAGCCCTTGACTACCAACCTGACCTTGTACTTATCTATAGACCCATCTGCTTTATACTTCCGTTTGAGTATCCATTTACAACCCAACGGTTTGTTTCCCAGAGGAATACCAACCAACTCCCAAGTATGGTTTAGCAGGATGGAGTCTATTTCGCTCTCAATAGCTTCTTTCCAGAATGGTGCCTCTGGAGTTGACAATGCTTCAGCAATTGTTCTTGGTTCGTCATCAACCATATAAGCTACAAAGTCAGGACCGAAGGATTTATCCCTCCTGGCCCTTTTACTTCGCCTTAGTTCCATCTCTGGAGTCTCCAAGTTCTGAGAGTCTGGAACACTAGATTCCGGATATTCAGCCACTTCGAGATCCACTAGATCTGAACCATCTAGATTCGGGCCGTCAACGACTCCCGGTTCTTGAGAGCTTTGTTCATAACTTCATTTGCGAGAGGTTATGTTTTTTTCCTTTCTAGGAAAGGTATCTTCAAAGAATTGAGCATTCCTTGACTCCATGATTGTATCCCCATGGATATCTAGAATATCTGACTTATGCACTAAGAAGCGAGTTTTTGTTCATTCTCTCTTCGATTTTCTCTTCTAGTTTCTTCGATTCCAGTGGTACCAATTTTAACATATACCTATTGTTAACCCAATTTTAACCATTGCTTTTATTTTCAACCCATGTGCTCCAATATCAATTTTAACCCTTGTTTTATTTTCAACGCATGGGCTCCATGTCAATTTTAACTCGTGTTTATTTTCAACATATGAGCCTTTTCAACCAATATCAATTTTAACCATTACATATTTTAACGCATACCTATTTTGAACCATGACAAATATCAATATTTTTATTTGAAAGTCACACAAATCTTCATTGATAATAAACTATCAGATTTGGTCTGTAGAGATGAAGTTAGAAAATAATTTTACAAGAAGAATCAAGTGTTCAAACTCAAATTGGATACACCAACTTGAGTTTGAGGGGAAATGTTAAAGTTTACTTTTCTTTTATTTTATGATCTACATTAATGGTAGAATATTTACTTTATTTTTAATCTAGAAATATTATAGAATATTTAGTTTTCTTCTAAATCTAGTATCTACATTAATTAAATAATATTTAGCTTCCTTTTAGTTTAGTATCTATAAGAAAAATAACAAATTTGCTTTTATTTACTCCCTTTAGTTTTCTATAAATAGTGTGTTGCCCTTTATTTTCAAGACAAGAAACAATGTGATGAATTAATGCAATGAGTTTTTATTCATTTTCTCTTCGATTTTGTCTTCTAGTTCCTTCGATTTCATAACAAGTTTTGGTATATTATTTGGAACAATTTTTGCATGCTAGTTTTACTATGTTTCTTTTGTTGACAATTCTATTAAAATGCAACAATGTTGAATAACTTGACTAGACCTCAGCTGCATCCACATGGAGTTTTACAAACAAAAAAAGGAGGATTGAATATCTGCATTTTATAATTTCTAAAGGTGGATGGATGTTTCTAAACTTTGATTACTTTATTCTATTGTAATATTTCATATCTTAAACAAATGTATAACATACTGAAGATTTGAGAGAGAGGCGATGGCAATTGACTAAGTAATTATATCTCACAAGGGCTTATTCGTATGTGGCAGAGTAGGTGAACGTACTTGGAAAGGAATCGACCTTTACATGAAAATGAAAGAATTAGAGTGATTAATGCAGAAAATATTGCAGAATCAAAAGTAGTCATAGTTCACGACTTATGATCAGATGACTGAATGGTTAGGAGCTCATATCAGAGTTTGTTTGACTGCTCTACTATGACGGCATATTTCGAGATAATAAACAAGATGTACTTTCCGTTGCATCGGGTGGAAAGACCTTAGACTGGAAAAAAAATTACACATATATGGTGCTTACAACATCACTATAAGTACATGGCGCGTCCCTTTTGATATAAATTGCTATCAGTTATAGTTAATTAATACACGTTCTCGCCTCATTTTTACACTAATCATGGCAAACTAATATAGTTTGGTGTAATACCGGGTGAGAGTAAGTCTTTTCCAGATAGATATATTGGAAAAGAGTAATCCAAAAGTAAAAATGGAAGGAACATTCTACAAAAAGGATTTCATGAGCATTCTACTCTGAATGCATAAAGATAAACAAATATCCATAATAGTTAACTTATAGGTACGAAAATCCTCACACTAGCAGCAGCTCAATCAGTTTCTAACCTTGCAATATATTGGTCATAGTATTTTGCAGCATGTTCCAAATCCCCTAGCTCGGTATAACAATCAGCTATTGCTCCATAAGCTTCTGTGCTACCGGACTCCTCTCCATGTTTTGCCGATAATTCAAGAACCAGCGAGTGGTACTTTATAGCTTCCCGGTACTTTCCCTGCCGTTGTAAAGATGCCCCTGGAAAATCCAATATACAAATTTGACACTAGTATATCACGTTACAAGTACGAGGGAATGAGCAGCATTGTGGATGTGTTTGTGTGTGCCAATAAATTTTTCTCTCTATACTTATGGACCAAGACTAGAGTCTAATCCAAGTAGAGGTGAGTTATACATTTTCTAAAGCAGATTAAAAAGGAAATCATCCAGGGAAAACATGTGTTAGAAAAATATAATAAGAGAAGGTAAGAAGAAACGCTTTGAAGCATGAAAGAATCACTATACAACTGTGCCTCAGTCTCAAACAAGTTGGGGTCTGCTATATGAATCTTCACTACTTCATTTAGGATTTGTTTGGTATTAAGAAAAATGTTTTCCTATGGAAAATGTTCTCCTAGAAAGTATTTTCTTGAAAAATAAGCGTATCTCTTACTTATTTTCTAGTGTTTGGTAAATAAGCAAAAAACATACCAAGAGCATTTATATAATCTAGCAACATACTATGGGAGTGAGATGGGGTGGGGAGTGGGGGTTCAGGATGGCGGGGGTGGGGACGTTGGTAGGTGGGAGAAGACAATAAACTTGGAATGTCACTTATGAAACTTTTTTTCCCTACTTCTATTAGGGAAGTCATTTTTCTCATTTTAAGGAACTCATTTTCCTATAGAAAATATTTCCAACACACTTTTTACCAACCAAACAGGGGAAAATTGGGATAATGTTTTCCTCCCTACCAAACACACCCTTACGCTCAATTTCATGTTATCATCATGCCAAATGAATAAGTTAAAATATACTATCCCTGTCCTTGAAGAAATATTGTCCGTATACTGTTTGAGAAAATACAAGCAAGTCCCTTCAGGATACTACAAGGCCACCTTACACTGCAATTTGACTTTGCCACTTCTCATAGAAGGCTTGAATTTATAGAGTTGAAAGAAGACTCCAAAATAGTTATCTTACTAACTTACTTCATGAAAAGACACGTCCTTCTAAATTTAGAACTTAAATTTACATATATATTTAAAGTCAAGTTTCCAATAAAAACCAAAAATACCAAGTCTCTTGTTATATATAACCTTCTATGTGGGACAATTCCACTTCATACATATTACAAACTATCCGAAAACATGCACTATCAACACGGACCGAATAGCATAATATGACATATGAAGGTATATACTGTTTAAGAGCTCGTTTTGTGCAAACGGATTTATTTATTGATTATACTCTGACTAGTAGCTATACCAATCATACTAAGTTCTAGTGAGAGAAAAGAAGAGAAATGGATGCACGGCTTATTCGAATCAATGACGCAGGCTGACATACTGAAACTTACAAATATACTATGTAGTACTCCCTCTGTCCCAATTTATGTGACACTTTTCGCTTTTCGAGAATCAAACTTATTAGTTTTGACCATACATTTGGATGTAGAATCATTTATTTTTTCGATATAAAATTTACATGTTTGGAAACTATGTAAAAAGTACTGTAAAGGGCAGCCCGGTGCACCAAGCTCCCGCTATGCGCGGGGTCCGGGGAAGGACCGGACCACAAGGGTCTATTGTATGCAGTCTTACCTCACATTTCTGCAAGAGGTTGTTTCCACGGCTTGAACCCATGACCTCCAGGTCACATGACAACAACTTTACCAGTTACTCCAAGACTCTCCTTCTATGTAAAAAATATTGTAAGTTACAATAATTAATAAGTCAAAATATTTAAAGGGCATATAAAAAATTGCAGTCAAAGAACAATTCATTTGACTCTCGAAATTCGAACACTGTCACGTAAACTGGGACGGACAGAGTAATTGATTTCTAGACCTTCTCTCCATTGGCCAAGTGCAATTAAGAAATAGAAGGCTTAAACAGAATAAGAAGATGGATGTGGATGTACCTAAGCCCCGAGCTGCTTTCTTTTCCTTTAAAGGTTCTTTTAAATTCTGTGCAAGGTCAAGAGCAGTTTTAAACTCCAATAGCGCCTTTTCTGGCGCTTGGTTTCTAAGAAATTTCTTCCCATTTTTCAAGCGAGATATTAATTCCTCCTTTTTTGGATCAACAATTACTTCACTTTCTGCAACTCTGCCACCAGCAGGAGCGTAACTTAAGTTAGGTGCATAAGACTCAATTTTGGCTTGTCTTCTTAGAGCAGCATTGATCTGGCGGAGCTGTTCATTCAACCGCTGCAATTCCGCTTTTCGCTGACGTGCAAGTAGTCCTGCAAATACAAATGTAGAAAACGTGTAGAATACGCAGACAACTAACGACAATCTAAAACCAGGGAATCACAAAATAGGAACAAGGACAACCATGCTCCGGCTAAGACAGGATGTAAGCATACACTTGATCTATAGAACTTTCATGAAGCAGATGACAGAGAAAAAACATAGAAAAAACAGTAGTATTATTTATATACAGATAAACATTTAAGGAAGATACTCTGAGAACTCTTTTGACATAGAGAAAAAGCCAATATTAAGATAGAAACTGCATAGAGAAAAAGCCAATATTAAGATAGAACCTGCAGCTCTGGCCTAGTCATTCCATCAAACGCAATGAATGGGAAGAGTTTTGCATAGCTATCTTGGAAACAACTAAGAACCTACTTAACTAGCATACAAGACCTATTCCTCAAACTTCCACAGAACTTTGTCCGCGAGTGCAACTATCAAAGAGTGGATCATACTTAAAACTCTAAGTAATAGACAAACTCTAGCAAATTTCTCGAGTCTCTTTTAGAAGTAATTTTGAATTGGCATCATACATGTGCCTTTCTCAATTAAACTATTCTGTCCGAATTAACTGACAATTGCAAATGAGCCTTTCGAGGCAATAAACCCTATCAAAGGGAATCATAGCTACCACTGGGCCTTCTACATCTACAAGTACTTGACAATTAATGGATTCTTTCGTACTTCAGGACACTCCAAGATTGAATTTGGAATGCCACTGTAATCTTTCAAATGCCTTTCTGAAACAGAGTATCATATTAAAATTACTCTCATGCATGGATGTAAAGTTTTACATTCTTACCTTATTATTCACTACAGTCTATAAGAGCTACTGCCATCTACAATAATTTTCATCATTAAAAAGTTGACAGCCTGCAACACAGGAAGAAACTGATGGGCTCATGGGCACTACACATATTTAAGCACCTTACCTCCAACTGTGGCCCCAATAAGCGCAACAAGCAGCAGTAAGGGCATATTCATATTAAAGAGAGAATTATCAGCTTCACATGTTTCAGCCAAGGAATCTAAGGGTGAAGTAATCATCAATGCATTAGCCACAATTACTGTTGCTGCTGGGTGCCTAAACTGCAAGATTTCCTGCCATATGTATAATTGAAATTCAACATGAAGAGGAGCCGTGAAGTCTGATCAGCAACTAACTTTTTTAGCATATTACCGGATTGAGCATCAACACACTGAATGAATTTGGATCAGACAACAATACTCATCCATTACGTAGACCTTGAACAATAACAATTATACTTCAATCCCAAGCATAGAGAAAAATACACTAACCTAACACAAAATCTAGCATTTCTTCTGAAATTACTGTGACAGCAACAATACTCATCCATTATATTGCCCGTTGAACACGATTCCTAGAAGCCCTTTTTTCTTTTCACAGGTAAAGTCAAGGCCTGGTTTTTAACATAGAAAGTGGAATTCTTTTCTAAGCAGCCTAAAATGGAAAGTAAGGCAAACAAATTGAGACAGAGGGAGTAACAATTATGCCTCAATTCAAGCATAGAGAAAACTACACTAACCTAACACGGGGTCTAGTATTTCTTCTGAAATTAGTGTGACGACACCTATACTCATCCATTATATTTCCCGACGAACACGATTCCTAGTCAAGTCCTTTTTTTCTTTTCACAAGTATCATCAAGGCCCAGTTTTTAACATATACAACATATTAACTCAAAATTCAGAATTCTCTAAAGTATATTACAGATGAAGCAAGTTCTTCACTTTCTCCTATAATGTAAATGTTGAAAGAACATCATCTCAATCGGATATATACAGCTTCTGCTTACAGGAATCCCACTTAAATAAAGCACACTCTTCTCTTCCCCAATTTATACCTCGCTCTTTATTCTTTGGATACCTAAAATATTTTGACACTATTCGGTTTTTATATAACTTTCACAACTTTTAAGAATTCAAACTTATTAAACTATTAAACAATTCAAAGTTTAAACTTTGAGACTAACTTTTCAACTTTAGTTTAACACTTTCTTTCGCTATTACTAATAGGACTTAACATGCGTATACTGACAGCTTAAAGAAACTTACCACTATCAGTGTGATTTTGCCCGTTGCAGCAGGTTGCCTGCTTTATATTCCGAGCTGCTGATTCACTTATTATGGACTGATACATGTAGTTATTCGTTAGGTGATTTGATAGTATAGAATTGTTATTACACCGCCAGTTAGTGTATATAAGTTAAACTATCACAAATACAATAAGGTCCTGTTTGGACATACGAAAAAAAAAATTGGTTGGTTATACATTATAGCCAATTTTCACTCCAATTTTAAAGTTGTCTTTGAAGTTTGAAAAACTGGTTTTAACCACTTTTTAAAGTAAAAGAAAACCCTTCACAAAACTTCTACATGTTTTTAGTGAAATGCATGACCAAACACAACTTCAGTTTCCGAATACTCTTTTTCAACTTAACTTCAAATACTAGTCTGATGCATTTACTGTTAAAATCTCTCCATTAATGCTTAGCTATAGTATTTTGTCATGATTTTTGTACTTTACTTTCTTCAAACCTTATCTGATATGTTTTGTCATGTTTTCTCTTGAGCCAAGGGTCTTTCGGAAACAACTTCTCTACAAGGTAGAGGTAAGGTCTGCGTACACTCTATCCTCCCCAGACCCTACTGTGTGGGATTACACTGGGTAACTTCTTGTTGTTGTTGTTAACGTCGTCCTAAACTCTGTATTCACTCAAATATCGTTACATAAAAGAGGACGAAAATGACAGCTGCTCTTATTGACATCAAGTAATGACGCAAGCAGAGGCGGAGCCAGCATTTTAGTTATGGGTTCGGCAGAACCTAGTTACTTATGCTCAAATTTTGTATTTGTGTTAAAGACATCATTAATATGCATAAATAATCTATCCAAAACCCCGTGAGCAAGAAACAATTAAGATCCAAAATCTATACACTAAAAATCCTAGCTCCACCTCTGAGTGCAAGAAACAAAAGAAGGCCATGATCATGACATTGCTCTCACAACGAAATTATTAGAACAAAAAAGCAGCAATTTTGCAGCAGACCTATAAGCGAAAACTAGAAATAACATCAAGTAACAGTGCAAGAAACCAAAAAAAAGGACATGATCATGACATTGCAGCATTTTTGCAGCATACCCAATAAGCAAAAACTAGAAATAACATCAAGGACCAGTGCAAGAAACCAAAAACAAATAATAAGAACAAAAAAGGAGCAATTTTGAAGCAGAACCAATAAGCAAAACTTAGAAATAAACAAAACCCAGAAGCCAAAAAAGCCTCGATTTACCTTGAAATCATCAATGGCTACGCATTCAGTAGTTTTCTTGGTCTTTAACAGAGCTTCTTTTTCTTCTCTCCATTTGTTGGTGAGCTGAAAAATGTGTTGTTTGAAAGAAGGAGTTTCGGGTGAGAGAAAATGAGGGCAAAGACTCCTCCCCAAGAGAAGTCTTTTCATCATCATCATCGCCATTTTGTCTCCAACGGTTCAAGATATGTATGGACAAATAAGGGATATATTGCCCCTAAAATATTCAAACTTGCTTCCGATATAATGTTTGTAACATTTTTATCTTTAAAAATTGATATTTTATTTCGATATGCATAAATTATGTAGTAATTAAGTTATGCGTTATAAATTATAATATTTTTTTTAGATTATATTGAATGTTGAAAATTATGTCTTATCAGGCATAATTTGTGTAAATGTTATGATACTTAAATGCTAATTATACCGTCCGAAATTTGAAATTATATCTTTTTCAATATTATGTTGAGTGTTGGAATTTATGCTTTATACGTCATAATTTGTTAGTTGCAATATATATATATATATATATATATATATATATATATATATATAGATATATATCTTTTGAAACAATACAATTACTTTCTCAAAATTCCTTAAAAAACACAGAGAAAAGAAATTACAAATACATCCATATTGGATTAATCCAAGTAGGGATAAAACCCCTTACTAAGGAAGGATTAAACACTTCAATCCTTGTTATCTTGCGAGATGCCAGATTCACAAATTTTGAAGATTCCTTATTGAGTTCTGTTGAGTCTAGTCTCTGCACATGACCAATATCTTTTGACTGTTACCCAAATTTCTCAGTTTCTTTAAACGATAAAAATATCCAAAAATCCCCCGTCTTACAAATAAAGACTCACAATTATCAAATGCTTGAAGGATCAATTCCTGTAGCAATATTTTTTAGAATCCATTACAAAGCTATAACTTCAGCTTTTGCTATAAAAGTCAGATACCATAGTAAGAAAGGCGAAATCCTTCTTTTACAAATAGATCTTTTCAGATCTAACACCGTAATACCAAACCTATTAGGTGGAAGGACATTACCCTACAAGACGAATGGATCCTGGAAGGTATAGTTAAACCTGAACCTATAGAGACTTCTCAACCAAATACCCGTCTTAGAGAAATAACTCAATACCAGGATGGTAAAGTTAGTCTATCGTTCCATAGAAAATCTACGAGTAGTAGATACGATGATTCTAGTTCCGTAAAAACCCTAGACTTAGGAAGAGTTTCACAAATTCCTTCAATCATAAATACTCCTTACAAAACAAAACCTAGACATTCTACGTCAGATTTACCCAATCTAAGAAACGTAGACTACTCCAACGAAGTACCGAGACCCGTTTATGAAAATTCCACTATTAGAGAAAAGATAGAGGACCAAAAACCTACTAGTCCGACCTTTTCCTCGATTACAGAGAACATAGTAAACGAAATTGGTGTTTTACAAAAAAGAATTGCAAATAGATAAGAAATTCCTACAAAATGATTTTTTATGAAAAATACAACCTAGAAAAAAGAATTTGGTTCCTCAAAACCTTTTAGAATACTAGGACGCAAATACCGGAAAAAATCTATGATATTGTTAATGAACATAGGATAAACATCATATTCTTTGACTGGTTCGATTATTATTCCTCCGAAAATTCCATAGATATCCCTTTTCTAAAACGGTAAATTCCGTTACGACTAGGAACAAAATACCGGAGTGGGAAACCTTAGCTGATTCTAGGAAAGTTCAGTCCAACCACCCTCCTCTATAAGGTATTAAGCTAAACATTCATGGCTGCCCTGTAGATGCGATTCCTCTTAAGAATCCAGCAGAGGATGAAAAAACAAATACAAAGAATATCCTCGCACAAAATAATTTCAGCAATATCAGTTTAAATACCCTAGGAAAATAACTCGATAGAGTGAAAAAACACATAAAAATCAACCATTTAGTCACCATAGATTCCCTAGGAACGATTAAGGATATGAAATTGAAAAGCCAAAGCCCTATCTTTAAACCCTTTCAGGTGTCCAAAGATGGTGTCAAAAACATCCAGCAAAACAAGTCTGAATTAATTCAGGCTATACAAGATCAATTGAGTAGAATTGGGACATCCAACAGTTCTAATACAGAACACGTTGTTCCAGATACCCCACAATCGTCCAATAAAATCACTACTCTAACGAATGATTCCGACGACATTGATTCTCTAGAACAAATCCAAAACAAAAAACCCCTTTGTTAACCATATGGATTGACAAAAATCAATACAACAAGTACAACAACAACAACATATGCAAACAATTCCTGCTCTAGATCTAGGAATAGTAAAACCCCTAGCTTAATCCCGTTTCAATGCTTCTTCCATTTATGATTGGAACATAGATGGGATGACAGGATATAATGTCCTAAGTTTTCTCCAACAAATGACTATGACCGCAAATGCCTATAAAACCCAAAATGATACACAAGACAAGACCGTTGCAGAACTGCTCATCGCAGGATTCTCTGGTCAATTGAAAGGTTGGTGAGATAATTATCTCACTGTTCATCAAAAGGAAGATATCATCAATTCTATCAAAACTGATGAAGAAGGAATACCAATCCTTGATGAACAAGGTGAACCCCTACAAGATGCAGTATCAACCTTGCTACTCACAATCTCTTTAAATTTCATAGAAGATTATTCGCATCTAAAAGATAAAAATGCCGAGTTACTTTATAACTAAATGCAAAAAACTCAGTGATTTCTAATGGTACAAAAGTACTTTCTTAACTAGAGTTCTGCTCAGGGAAGATTCCAACCAACCATTTTGGAAAGAGAAATTACTGGCCGGTCTACCTATCCTTTTAAGAGAAAAGATTAGGAAGAAAATCAAAGAGAATTGTGGTAACCGGATTATACCCTACAGTGAGTTTACATACGGACAACTAGTCAGTATAACTCAACAGGAAGGTCTAAAGATCTGTCAAGACCTGAAATTACAAAAATATCTCAAATTGGAGCTAAAGAGAACTAGGTGCGAACTTGGTAATTTTTGCAAATAGTTTGATACGAATTTATCAAAACCCTCTTCTAGTTGTACATGAAATTGTAGCAAAACTCATAAATACCTTAAGAGTATTTCAAGAGGTTACAAAAAGAGAGATTTCAGCAAGACTAACGAAGAGTATTACAAAAATTCTTACAAAAATACTCGTTATTCCAAAAATAGATTGAATCCCAAAAAAACTGATTCCAAATACAAAGACATTACGTGTTACAAATGTCACAAAAAAGGTCATACTTCGAGATTCAAAAAAATGAATAAAAAATTACAAGAATTGAAACTCGACGATGAAGTGACCCAAAAAATCTCATTCTTCTCATTGATTCCTCCGATTCAAATGCGGAGCCAGAACCTGACTATTTTTCTCTGTCTTCTAAAGACAACAAAGCTCTCCAAATAGATAAATTGCTCACGACCAGTTCATCTGAAAATCTGATAAGGGTAAGGGAAAACATGTGTGTGCTTTAACCAAAGACCAAGAATTTATGTTAGATATGGTTAAACACATAAATGTCGAACACCAAAATGATTATTTGAATAAACTCCTCAAATCCTTTACAAACGAGAAAAAAGATATCAAAAATACGATTTTACCAAATATTTCCAAAAATACCTACGACTTGACCAAAATCTTGAAGAAGGGTAAAAAGATGAAAGATTCTAAAGAAACGCCAGTTCTAGAACTTCAGAGAGAGATAAAACAAATCAAAGTAGAGATCAAGGCTCTACGAGAAAAACAAGAACAAGACTCTCTGCTACTAAAAACAATCCTTTCGAAAGAAGCCTAGGATAGTTCGGAATTCAGTTCTGAGTCCGACAATTCTGACTCTGAAAATCCAGAAGGACCTTCTGATAACCAACATCTTGAAGGGTCCCTAAAGAATTCCTTACTGTCTTAAGACATATCACGTCAAAAAAATACCTTGTCAAAATAACCCTTAAATTCCCAGGCAATTTTAGAATTACTACTATTGTTCTTTTTTACACAGGAGCAGATCTGAGTTGCATAAAAACAGGTCTAATACCTGATAAATTTCATGAAAACACCCAGGAAACTTTAGCAGCGGCAAATAACACAAAGTTAGAAATCAATTCCAAACAAGTGCGTCCGTTATCATCAATGGAGTTTCTATAGCAACATCGTTTGTTTTAGTAAAAGACATTCACAACTCCATTATCTTAGGAACACCGTTTATAAATTTTATCACCCCTTATAAGGTAGATAATGATTTCATCTCTTTTGATTCTAATAATAAGAATTTAAAATTCCCGTTTCTAACAAAACCAAAAGCTAAAGACCTCAATCTGATAAAAACTTATTCTTGTCATCTAGGAGAATTAAGAAATAGTTTTTAGATCAGAATTCTGAGTCCCCTAGACTCTGTGATACCCGTTCTATCAAACCAATTGATGCCTTTGCATATACAATTTTTTTGAAGCATGATTTACAATATCAAAAACATTTCCAAAATATTGCATTAAAGAATATTTTTTGCAAATTGATTCCTAAAACTTTTTACTTTAAAAAACTTTTAACCAATGATTTCCTCAAAAATAGGAGAGAAAATCCACAGATTTCTGATACTGGGTACAACGCAGAAATAGCATATCACGTCCCTTGCCCCACTGTTCGGGCTACAAGGACAAGATATCCGGGAAGGACATGCGGGAATCCGGATAATACTGTGTCCACGCAATGTGTGGAGCCTTTCTCCAAAAGAGAAAAGATGATATCCCTCCACCAATAAATACACCAGTTGTCGCACCACAACAACAAATAAATTTCATGGCCCCCAAAAAACCCGCAAACTCCAAACCAATAAAAGAAGAAAAAGAAAAATTATCTGCCAAGCCTCTTACTGAAAACCCCTGACATGGTATGACGCAGTGATGAAAGAAGAAAATGAAAATGCCACAACATCTGTGCAAAAAACACCAGCACAGGAAATAACTGATGAGAATCTTCTGCAACTCCTTGAGA
This sequence comes from Anisodus tanguticus, assembly GCA_034509755.1. Taxonomy (NCBI): domain Eukaryota; kingdom Viridiplantae; phylum Streptophyta; class Magnoliopsida; order Solanales; family Solanaceae; genus Anisodus; species Anisodus tanguticus. The sequence goes on along the minus strand of CM067554.1, from coordinate 46,938,568 downwards.
AATCCCTGAAACTACAGCAGGCATTGATACAACTTCAAAATCCCAAACAAGAAGTTGCTCAAAGCTCAGGAGAGGAAAAAAACTCTCAAAATTTTACAAAAATCGAGAAAGGAGAATCTTCAAAAACCCTTTCTCAAAATTAATTTTGAGAGTACAGTTTTTAATTTTGAGAGTTTTTTTTCCTTGAAATATCAGGATCAACGACAATTAAAAACTGTTTTTGAGAAAGGGTTTTTGAAGATTCTCCTTTCTCGATTTTTGTAAAATTTTGAGAGTTTTTTTCCTCTCCTGAGCTTTGAGCAACTTCTTGTTTGGGATTTTGAAGTTGTATCAATGCCTGCTGTAGTTTCAGGGATTTCTCAAGGAGTTGCAGAAGATTCTCATCAGTTATTTCCTGTGCTGGTGTTTTTTGCACAGATGTTGTGGCATTTTCATTTTCTTCTTTCATCACTGCGTCATACCATGTCAGGGGTTTTCAGTAAGAGGCTTGGCAGATAATTTTTCTTTTTCTTCTTTTATTGGTTTGGAGTTTGCGGGTTTTTTGGGGGCCATGAAATTTATTTTTTGTTGTGGTGCGACAACTGGTGTATTTATTGGTGGAGGGATATCATCTTTTCTCTTTTGGAGAAAGGCTCCACACATTGCGTGGACACAGTATTATCCGGATTCCCGCATGTCCTTCCTGGATATCTTGTCCTTGTAGCCCAGACAGTGGGGCAAGGGACAGTGATATGCTATTTCTGCGTTGTACCCAGTATCAGAAATCTGTGGATTTTCTCTCCTATTTTTGAGGAAATCATTGGTTAAAAGTTTTTTAAAGTAAAAAGTTTTAGGAATCAATTTGCAGAAAATATTCTTTAATGCAATATTTTGGAAATGTTTTTGATATTGTAAATCATGCTTCAAAAAAATTGTATATGCAAAGGCATCAATTGGTTTGATAGAACGGGTATCACAGAGTCTAGGGGACTCAGAATTCTGATCTAAAAACTATTTCTTAATTCTCCTAGATGACAAGAATAAGTTTTTATCAGATTGAGGTCTTTAGCTTTTGGTTTTGTTAGAAACGGGAATTTTAAATTCTTATTATTAGAATCAAAAGAGATGAAATCATTATCTACCTTATAAGGGGTGATAAAATTTATAAACGGTGTTCCTAAGATAATGGAGTTGTGAATGTCTTTTACTAAAACAAACGATGTTGCTATAGAAACTCCATTGATGATAACGGACGCACTTGTTTGGAATTGATTTCTAACTTTGTGTTATTTGCCGCTGCTAAAGTTTCCTGGGTGTTTTCATGAAATTTATCAGGTATTAGACCTGTTTTTATGCAACTCAGATCTGCTCCTGTGTAAAAAAGAACAATAGTAGTAATTCTAAAATTGCCTGGGAATTTAAGGGTTATTTTGACAAGGTATTTTTTTGACGTGATATGTCTTAAGACAGTAAGGAATTCTTTAGGGACCCTTCAAGATGTTGGTTATCAGAAGGTCCTTCTGGATTTTCAGAGTCAGAATTGTCGGACTCAGAACTGAATTCCGAACTATCCTAGGCTTCTTTCGAAAGGATTGTTTTTAGTAGCGAGAGAGTCTTGTTCTTGTTTTTCTCGTAGAGCCTTGATCTCTACTTTGATTTGTTTTATCTCTCTCTGAAGTTCTAGAACTGGCGTTTCTTTAGAATCTTTCATCTTTTTACCCTTCTTCAAGATTTTGGTCAAGTCGTAGGTATTTTTGGAAATATTTGGTAAAATCGTATTTTTGATATCTTTTTTCTCGTTTGTAAAGGATTTGAGGAGTTTATTCAAATAATCATTTTGGTGTTCGACATTTATGTGTTTAACCATATCTAACATAAATTCTTGGTCTTTGGTTAAAGCACACACATGTTTTCCCTTACCCTTATCAGATTTTCAGATGAACTGGTCGTGAGCAATTTATCTATTTGGAGAGCTTTGTTGTCTTTAGAAGACAGAGAAAAATAGTCAGGTTCTGGCTCCGCATTTGAATCGGAGGAATCAATGAGAAGAATGAGATTTTTTGGGTCACTTCATCGTCGAGTTTCAATTCTTGTAATTTTTTATTCATTTTTTTGAATCTCGAAGTATGACCTTTTTTGTGACATTTGTAACACGTAATGTCTTTGTATTTGGAATCAGTTTTTTTGGGATTCAATCTATTTTTGGAATAACGAGTATTTTTGTAAGAATTTTTGTAATACTCTTCGTTAGTCTTGTTGAAATCTCTCTTTTTGTAACCTCTTGAAATACTCTTAAGGTATTTATGAGTTTTGCTACAATTTCATGTACAACTAGAAGAGGGTTTTGATAAATTCGTATCAAACTATTTGCAAAAATTACCAAGTTCGCACCTAGTTCTCTTTAGCTCCAATTTGAGATATTTTTGTAATTTCAGGTCTTGACAGATCTTTAGACCTTCCTGTTGAGTTATACTGACTAGTTGTCCGTATGTAAACTCACTGTAGGGTATAATCCGGTTACCACAATTCTCTTTGATTTTCTTCCTAATCTTTTCTCTTAAAAGGATAGGTAGACCGCCGATAGATAATTTCTCTTTCCAAAATGGTTGGTTGGAATCTTCCCTGAGCAGAACTCTAGTTAAGAAAGTACTTTTGTACCATTAGAAATCACTGAGTTTTTTGCATTTAGTTATAAAGTAACTCGGCATTTTTATCTTTTAGATGCGAATAATCTTCTATGAAATTTAAAGAGATTGTGAGTAGCAAGGTTGATACTGCATCTTGTAGGGGTTCACCTTGTTCATCAAGGATTGGTATTCCTTCTTCATCAGTTTTGATAGAATTGATGATATCTTCCTTTTGATGAACAGTGAGATAATTATCTCACCAACCTTTCAATTGACCAGAGAATCCTGCGATGAGCAGTTCTGCAACGGTCTTGTCTTGTGTATCATTTTGGGTTTTATAGGCATTTGCGGTCATAGTCATTTGTTGGAGAAAACTTAGGACATTATATCCTGTCATCCCATCTATGTTCCAATCATAAATGGAAGAAGCATTGAAACGGGATTAAGCTAGGGGTTTTACTATTCCTAGATCTAGAGCAGGAATTGTTTGCATATGTTGTTGTTGTTGTACTTGTTGTATTGATTTTTGTCAATCCATATGGTTAACAAAGGGGTTTTTTGTTTTGGATTTGTTCTAGAGAATCAATGTCGTCGGAATCATTCGTTAGAGTAGTGATTTTATTGGACGATTGTGGGGTATCCGGAACAACGTGTTTCGTATTAGAACTGTTGGATGTCCCAATTCTACTCAATTGATCTTGTATAGCCTGAATTAATTCAGACTTGTTTTGTTGGATGTTTTTGACACCATCTTTGGACACCTGAAAGGGTTTAAAGATAGGGCTTTGGCTTTTCAATTTCATATCCTTAATCGTTCCTAGGGAATCTATGGTGACTAAATGGTTGATTTTTATGTGTTTTTTCACTCTATCGAGTTATTTTCCTAGGGTATTTAAACTGATATTGCTGAAATTATTTTGTGCGAGGATATTCTTTGTATTTGTTTTTTCATCCTCTGCTGGATTCTTAAGAGGAATCGCATCTACAGGGCAGCCATGAATGTTTAGCTTAATACCTTATAGAGGAGGGTGGTTGGACTGAACTTTCCTAGAATCAGCTAAGGTTTCCCACTCCGGTATTTTGTTCCTAGTCGTAACGGAATTTACCGTTTTAGAAAAGGGATATCTATGGAATTTTCGGAGGAATAATAATCGAACCAGTCAAAGAATATGATGTTTATCCTATGTTCATTAACAATATCATAGATTTTTTCCGGTATTTGCGTCCTAGTATTCTAAAAGGTTTTGAGGAACCAAATTCTTTTTTCTAGGTTGTATTTTTCATAAAAAATCATTTTGTAGGAATTTCTTATCTATTTGCAATTCTTTTTTGTAAAACACCAATTTCGTTTACTATGTTCTCTGTAATCGAGGAAAAGGTCGGACTAGTAGGTTTTTGGTCCTCTATCTTTTCTCTAATAGTGGAATTTTCATAAACGGGTCTCGGTACTTCGTTGGAGTAGTCTACGTTTCTTAGATTGGGTAAATCTGACGTAGAATGTCTAGGTTTTGTTTTGTAAGGAGTATTTATGATTGAAGGAATTTGTGAAACTCTTCCTAAGTCTAGGGTTTTTACGGAACTAGAATCATCGTATCTACTACTCGTAGATTTTCTATGGAACGATAGACTAACTTTACCATCCTGGTATTGAGTTATTTCTCTAAGACGGGTATTTGGTTGAGAAGTCTCTATAGGTTCAGGTTTAACTATACCTTCCAGGATCCATTCGTCTTGTAGGGTAATGTCCTTCCACCTAATAGGTTTGGTATTACGGTGTTAGATCTGAAAAGATCTATTTGTAAAAGAAGGATTTCGCCTTTCTTACTATGGTATCTGACTTTTATAGCAAAAGCTGAAGTTATAGCTTTGTAATGGATTCTAAAAAATATTGCTACAGGAATTGATCCTTCAAGCATTTGATAATTGTGAGTCTTTATTTGTAAGATGGGGGATTTTTGGATATTTTTATCGTTTAAAGAAACTGAGAAATTTGGGTAACAGTCAAAAGATATTAGTCATGTGCAGAGACTAGACTCAACAGAACTCAATAAGGAATCTTCAAAATTTGTGAATCTGGCATCTCGCAAGATAGCAAGGATTGAAGTGTTTAATCCTTCCTTAGTAAGGGATTTTATCCTTACTTGAATTAATCCAATATGGATGTATTTGTAATTTCTTTTCTCTGTGTTTTTTCAAGGAATTTTGAGAAAGTAATTGGATTGTTTCAAAATGTTGAGATAATTGGATATCTTTTTCCTCTGTTTTGATAGTGAAATCAATTTTGAAAAACTGGTATTTGGAATTTTTGTAAACCTGATCTCGATTTAGAGGTATTTCCCAATTATTAATAGATTTTTTTAAAATCTTGTATCAAGATTTCTTCGGTGTTTATTATCTTCTTTGAATCCATGGAATAAGATGAACCAAAATCACAAGAAGTAGATCTGTTGAGAAACGAATTCATGTTATAAAACTCCTATAACAGAGCACATGTACTCTTCCTACAATCAAAGGTGTTTCACGGAGTATAACTGCCTACGTTCGTTGAGGACTTACTGACCCCAAACCATCCTAAGCAAAAACTTCGGAAGAACCCAAACCTCTAACAAGGAATCTCATCTGATCTGGACACTATTCTCTCTATCTCTACTCTTTATGATTTTGATACCAAACTTAGGCCTGAGGATCTAAAGGGGATGACAGATAGGGAAGGAATCGGGATATAAGGTATTGAAGAATTAAAAGATAATTGAAATATGCAGAAAGTAAATAAAGGTTAACTTACAATTTAAGGTTTCAGTTAAGGAAACCATAAATCAAAGGATCTGCAGAAATTTAAATCAAATAGGCGGTAGAACCAGCCAAGTATTTAATGCAGGAATTTAAAGAATTTAAAAGCATTAAGTATTTAAAAGATTAGGAGGTAATACCGTCCATAATCATATTCGTTTAAAATATTAAAATTTACAAAGTATTTTGTCAAGGAGATATACCTTGGGAATTTCTAAGGTATTTTGGATCATATGATATGAGTCATATGATATGAATCATATGAACTTAATCATATGAGTATTTTGAGGGGTATTTTGATCTAACATAAAGGGAATTTTCTTTAGAGCTCTCACTTCTCTCTAGAATCTGAAATGTAAGAAAGAGAAATGTGAAAGAAAAAGCTTATCTAACTAAGGGAGAAGGAGTCTTCTTTTATAGGAGTTTTACATGGTATTTTGGTAAATAAAAGGGAATCTAACTATTCATCTAAGTGAAGAAATAACTATTCATCCGAGTGGAGAATGACTATTCATCTGAGTGCAGATTGACACCATCCATGACATCATCCTTTTTGGCATTTTCTTGAATTATTGCTGGAATCTTTGCTTTTACTATTTGCTTTTTGAAAGTAACTTTTTCGGGTACTTTCTTCTGTCAGAATTTTGTCTGAACTCTACTCCGGATATTTTGAATTCTTTTGGCAATTTTCTCAACCTTTTGAAATATATATATATATATAATGAAGCTAAACACTATGTCATGCAAAATCTTAATTATGCTTCGTCAAAAAATGGTGAAGGGTAAAAATTAAAAAATACAAATTCGAGGGACAAAAATTAAAGACTGCCTGAAATAGTTATTTTTTTTTGCGTAGATTTCCTTTCAAAGGTAATGGTCTTTAATTTCCCCCCTCAAATTTGAAATCTTTAATTTTTGCTCATAGCTCAAAAATATCTCAAGGTTTCGAATTCGAACCCTTCTCGGTAAAAAAAATTAAAAAAATTACAAGGTTGAGTTTGAATTTGCAAGGCTGTGAACTCCAAACTATGCCTCACGAATTCTTTTTTAGTTTTTAACTGACCAGGTTCAAACACGACACTCAAAAATTGTAGGCGAAGATCAAAAATTAAAAAAATTCAATTTAATGGGCAAAAATTAAAGACCACCGCAAAAGAAGCACATTCCTGCTAATTGAATTTAAATCTGTCAATGGGCCAAAGGAGCTCGATATTGAAACTGGACCAGCAGTGAAATGAATTATTTATTGTTATTACAGTGAAATGAGAAGCTTAATATAGTGGAACACATTCAAATGTTTCATGTAGTCAACCCCGAGTCCCAGCTAGTTTAGGATTAGTTGACTGTATTATACTGAAATGAGCCTAATAGAGTGGAAGATTTGACGAAGCACAAGTGAGAGATTTAGCGAACTTAAATATAACCTTGAGAAACAACAACAACCACATACCCAGTGTAATCTCACAAGTGGGGAATTGAGAAACAATTTTTTTTTATCAGTAATAGAAGTGTCACATATACATGTCTCTACTTAAACCTGCATAGTTTGAGATTGAAACTTGATTGATTAATTACTTATTTGAAAATGTAATTTAGGACGCGGAGGTTCCGCTGGGAACAAGTTCAGGATGTCATTGGGTTTGCCGGTGGCGGCAACTATTAACTGCGCCGATAACACTGGGGCGAAGAACCTTTACATCATGTCAGTGAAGGGTATTAAGGGAAGGCTTAACAGGTTGCCTTCAGCTTGTGTGGGTGACATGGTCATGGCCACTGTCAAGAAAGGTAAGCCTGATCTGAGGAAGAAGGTTATGCCTGCCGTTGTTGTTCGTCAGCGCAAGCCTTGGCGCCGAAAGGATGGTGTTTTCATGTACTTCGAAGGTATATCTATTTGCTTTTCACATTACAAGTTTGCCAGTTGCTTTCTTTAACTATATTTTTGAAAAACTTACTAGTCTTAGTTTTCGTCTTTCATTAGGTCTAGTAAGTCTCTTTAGTCTAGTTGTTGACTTGTTTTTCTGTGTAGATATAAGTTATGTTGTTCAGACTCAAAAAAATGCTGCAACAACCATGTTGGATCCTCCAAAAAATGCACTCGTTTTGGAGTATCTTACATGCACCCGTCAACATTTTTGAAGAGTCCGAGCAACATATAGAATATACATGTTGTTTTAGAGAACTCTACATTTGCCTGGGAACAAATGTAGCGGAGTGGATATAAAAGATTCACGAAGTCTATCATGAGTAGGTTGAGGTTGAGGAATAGTTCATTACTTGTGTTAATTTTTTACTTTAGCATGAGTACTGTAATGTCAACAGAAAGTGTGCTTATTTTTGTGCTTTAGTTTTTCTCTTCAGTGACTTGTGAAACATTTATCGGGAGTGATAACTTTTTTGTGGCAAAAGTAGGGAATGGTAATTCTGCTTCGCTGAAGTTTTAAGATCTAAAATGAAAAGCCTGAATGATATGGGTAAATAGGTATTTTATGCTCATCAATATTATTACGCGATACTAATTAACAAAACATTAGGCTAATGCATCGCGGTGGATAATGGCTATATATATTTCGTAATTGCTGGATTCATATATCTCTTTGCTTCTGTTGTCTTGTTTGTTATGTATACTTGTATTACCATTCATTCCACTGTTACTTGTACCTGGGAATTTCACTGAAGTAATGAGAGCGTTTTGGAGCAGCTATGAAGAGAAGTCCTGCACGGCATATGAATACCTGACTTCTGATGCTTTGATTTTAATTTTTTTTGCAGATAATGCTGGTGTAATTGTGAATCCCAAGGGTGAAATGAAGGGTAAAGTTATTTTACATTGAGCCGAGCATATTGTTTTTTCAGAGGGCAGAAGGAACAATGAAATACCCTCAACACTGTACCTTTTTAAAATCCTTGTTTCTAGTCTTCACTATTTTTCAAAGTGTCTAACCATTCATAAAAGCACTCCTTAGTTCTATGACAAGTCTCCCCATAACCTGCCAATCAATATAGCGGTTAGCAAGATGGCAGAAATTGTTGATTCACGAGCTTTGTTTCAGTGGTAAGGACACATCACGTGATGTGTGGATAATAAGGGTTACTGCAGAGTGCAGACCAAGTCCCGTATTTAAGTTGGAACGATTGCAGAAGGCAAGTCCGTACTCCGCAGAATGTTGAACCTGTGTGCCAATTGGAGCTGGGCTAGTATAGTTGCCCACAGGATTTCACTGATATAAAAAAGAAGTTTGCATAAGTTGTCGTCATGACAACGTCTAATAGAAACTACATTTATAAACTGGTCTATGTTATTCTTACCATGTATTATTTTTCTGTTTTGTTAGCATCTGCCATTACAGGCCCCATTGGAAAAGAGTGTGCCGATCTTTGGCCCAGGATTGCTAGTGCTGCCAATGCTATTGTGTAGCGTTAAATTGGTGCTTTTCTGGTAGTCATTTGAATTTTTCTATATCTGAATGGTTTGTCTTGGCAAGATTTATTACTGCAGCTGGCTATGAGAATTTTTCTGTACTCCAAAGTTTTTCATCTATGTAGGACATCACTGTTTTATTTTCTTGAATTGGTGCTTTTATTACTAGGAATACATGAGTTGAACTTGTGATTTTGCGACAGTTCAATTGTTTTATAAGAAGCAAGCTGCAAAGGCTTTTCTACATATTCGATTCCTATTAAAAAATGTTTTGCTACGTGTCACATAATTTATCAAGTTGATAGATTTAAGAGGCAGCGGCATTAAGATATTTGTATCCTAAGAGGGTAGGAAATCAAAGATGTTGAGAGAGCCAAACTAGGAATAGTGCGAATGGTAGCTGGTTTGACCACCGAATTAAATGTTTCACCACAATTCATGCCAACCTGTTGAGTTTTACCATCACCTACAAGACAAGTCTTATGCCTCTCAAAAGAACCGTCAGAATTTTTTTTATGTGTAAAAATTCGCGCAGACCGAATAATATTAATACCAGATGGATGAGATATTAACTCCCACGTCTTATTTTCAATAAGAACATTATATTCGTCAGTTATAGCCAATTTGCAATTCGGGTCATATAGTGCATACACAGGGTTACGTGATAGTGGAGATTTAGAGACATTAGAATTGAGATTAAAATGATGTTTTGGTTTAAAAATACCCCTTTGACTACGAGTAACAGGCCTTTAACTCGAGGTAGAGTTGGGGTTTGGGGCAATGTGCGGGACGGTGACGGATTGGCTAGCAGGGGCGGAAGTTGATACTGGAGGGGGCTGGAATAATCCCTAATCGATAATGGGCCGTGTTTCTGGCCCATTGGGCAAAATCGTTGGAACAGTGGTAACGGGACTGTGTGGGCCAGCAGGCAGTGGGCCTGCTGGCGTAAGGGACAAATCCGATAAATGGTGCATAATATATGGTGAGACTTCGTCATCTAAAAAAATTATACGAACTAGGCACCAGACTAATCACTTTAGCAAACGGAAATTGAGTTTCATAAAAAAGAACATGACGACTAATTATGATTTTATTATACGATAAATCAAAATATTTGTAACCACGATGATTAGATAGATAACCCAAAAACACACAAACGGTAGAACGGGCTTGAAGTTTGTTAATTGTAGTTGATGGAAAAAGTTGATAGCATAAACATCCAAAGACCCTAAGATGTGAATACGAATGAGTCTTATTATAGAGAATTTTAAGGGGAGATTCATATGCTAACGATTTGGTAGGAAGTTCGTTAAGGAGGTAAGTAGTCATTTGTAGTGCATGATGCCAAAAGGAAGGGGGTACGGAAGCATGTGCTAATAAAGTTCGGACAATATTATTAATGGTATAAATTTTTCGTTCGACTTTTCCATTTTGTGAGGACGTATGAGGACAAGAAAAATGAAAAATTATGCCATCAACATCACAAAATTCCCGAAACAACCCATTATAGTACATCTTGTCATTATCCCATTGAATATTTTTAATTTCTTGTTCGAATTGGGTACATATGAATGCTCTAAATTTTAAGAAAGTGGAAAAAACTATAGAGACTTTTTGGATATGAAAAGGTCCACAAAAAATTAGAATAATCATCCAAAAATAAGACATAATAAAGATGGCCCAAAGAACTTAAAACGGGAGATGTCCATAAATCACTATGAATAACGTCAAAAGGCATCAAAGTACGAGAAGTAGATGCTACAAATGGTAATCGAACATGTTTCCCTAATGGACAAGAAAAATAAAGTGGAGTACTACGCGTATACTTACAAGAAATAAAATTATTTTTATGCAAACACGAAATAATAGACGATCCCGGATGACCCAAACGTGCATGCCACAAGGAAGGAGCAAGAGCGGCAAAAGAAAACGACATGGCTTGACTCGTGGAAGTGGTGGTAGTTGTGATTGGATAAAGCTCTCCCCTACTATTTCATCTCATTAGAGGTATCCCCGTTTTGAAATCCTTCACAAAAAACCCATAGGGATCAAAATTAACAGAAACTCAATTATCAGTGGTATATTTTCGGACATACACTAAATTTTTAATTTAGTCAGGGGCATGAAATGTATTTTTCAAAACTAGAGGTAGATGTGGGGAAGACAAAGTTGTATGTCCATAACTGCGAATAGGAATTGAGTTGTCATTATCAACAATTATACCACGATTTTTGCTCAAATTTGAATAAGATGAGAGAGTACCTTGATCGGACGTCATATGAGAAGTGACTCCGATGTCTATATACCAATTCACGTCCGGGGGATTTAAGCCAAGTGTATGCATCCCGGCTTCAATATATGTAGGTGTCAGGATCGGATTTGGGCCCGCGGCATGGAAGGCATGCGGGGGCCGAGGCCCAAGCCGGTCTATCTGTTGTCCCAGCCCATTACTGTATCACATTCCACTATTTGGGACGGAGAAACTGGGCCTGGAATTTTTCTGGAGCTGAGCCCAGTTTCCCGGATAAAGAGCAGGCGGAAAATAAGGGTTGTTGGGCCAATGACCAATGGCCCACTGCTCCGAGGCCCACTACTATAGTTGTCACTGTTCCGTCCTCCGCCGCCATTACCACCGCGATTGCCATCGCTGTTTTTGCCATTATTTTTATAATTTTGACCCTTTTTGCCGCCACTGTGGTTATGGTTTTGGCCCGAATTTTTGGAGAATGAGTGAGGGTCGTCTGACGTGGTCATCATTATGACGAAATGTGCTCTGGTATCCGCCTTTTTAGCCAAACCGGGCTCTTCTAACGTGAGCATGGAACATGCCAGATAAAATGGTGACAAAGGATTACTTTGACGAAGTAGTGTTCCAACGCCATTATTAGCCTTCTAACGTGAGCATGGAACAAGCCTGATAAAATGGTGACAAATGATTACTTTGACGAAGTAGTGTTCCAACGCCATTATAGGCCTCAGAAAGACCTGCAACCATTTGAAGACAAAACGATTATTGGTAACGGGCGCACCAACATTGCAGAGTTGGTCCGCAAATTCTTTCAGCCTTTTACAATAGGCTGAGAAGTTAGGAAAATCTTCCATGTTAACATTGAAAAATTCCTACTCAAGAGTGACAACACGGGAATTTTCGTTATCTCAGAATATATCACGCACCCTATTCCAAGTAGCCATTGTCGTAGCGCCGGGTTCAATAATCGTCTCCAAGAGGTCTGTAGAGATTGTGGAATAAATCCACTGAAGAATGGTAGCATCAAGGGTTGTCCATGATGTAGGATCATCCTCGGGGGTAGGCACCTTCTCCTCGCCAGTTACTGAGGGGATTATATGATTGAAGACTTGATGCGAGCGTGCATGAACGTTGAATAATTCCGCCCACGTCGCGTATTGAACGTTTTCCATCTCAAGAACAATAGAGATGTGGTTCTTGATGTTGGAAACTGTAAGGGTAGGATGAAATATGTTATTTGACGTAGACATAACGAAAGAACAATAGGTGAATTAGGGACTAAGAAGAAATTTTGGGAATAGAGGAGGAAAAGTGCACGAAAACGAGGAAGGGTTCACGAAAACCGACCAGAAATCGAGAAGAGCAGAAGTGTTTTTGGGAGAAGGTATTTTAGACCTAGACTTATGATACCATGAAAGAAATAATCCCTTGATTATTTTCATTAATGAATGTGGTATATATACAAGTTACAATCTCTAAATATGGAAAATACTATTCATATTATACTTCTAAATCATAATCATACTTGCACAAGAATTCTACAATTATGGTAAATTTGTACACTAGTTTAATTACAATCTTAATCTTATTTGAGTACGGTACCGTTCTATATTCTATCATCATCATTATTATCCTTTACATTTGATAATTCCATATGAGATACAAGCATGATCACTATCTCATTTTACTAAAATTTAACTTAATCATACTATAATACCAATATAATAGGATCAACTCTTAGTTTTGTCGCACATGCACTGCTGACTCATACCTTAAGCTAGAGAACTCTTTTTAACCCTCCAAATTCGAAATCCACTAGTTTGACTAATTTTGAATCGTGTTGGATAGTCCTAGGATCGTAGTTCATTAAGAAGGGAACCGCAACTGTATATCCTTGAAGATATGATAAAAGAGCTAGGTGAATTTGAGAAGGAATGTACCTATCCATTTTTCTTCCTACATCAATTGGTTGGAATTGCAAAATCAGGCTCATTAAGCGGGTAAAAGCGCTCTCTAACAATAAGTTCTTCATTTTCAGCACTAGATCTCGTAACTTTTTATTGATGGGGAGGGTTCCAACCATCCAAGAAGTTCTTTATTCTTAGAACTCGAACTCGTAACTTCAGATTAACGGAGATGAGATCTAAATGTTCCCATCACAACCTTTGGTAGTTAGTGTAAAGAATGGATCTTGGGCCTAACTCAACCCCAAAAGCTAGTTTGTAGGGTGAGGATTGTCCAAGTCCATATAAGGAGTTCATGTTCCCATTCCATATCCGATGTGTAATTCTTAATACTCCCCGCACGCCCAAACCTCGTTAACTGGAGCGTGAAAAATATAATTTGGGGGCCCAACATTGGTGAACAAAGAATTGGAATGGTCTGGCTCTGATACCATGTAAATAATGGATCTTGGGTCTAACTCAACCCCAAAATCTAGCTTGTAAAGTGAAGATTGTCCAAGTCCATATAAGGAGTCAATGTTTCAATTTCATTTCTGATGTGGGACTCTTAACAGTTAGATTTGGAAACATTTTACAGTTGAATCTTCTGTTGGGAGATTTGCTCTATGGTACTTTATAAAGCAGTACGGGAAGTATTTAACTATTACAAGTATTCGAAAGGATAAATAAAGATTTCAATAATTCAACATGAAATCTGAAAATTACAATAGTTATACAAGTAAAACTGGAAATTCCAGTTTTATAGAAGACGGAAAAATGTAAAATGTTTTTGCTGAGTCGAGTGTAGCACTCTGTCCTTAAGACAATATTGCCCCGTATGTATCCTTTATACGTCCTGGACAATTTGTCTCCCAAGATAAAACAGCAATGGAACCCTTGAGCAAAGGAAACTCAAGAGCTACCGTGAAGAATATTGAGTAACGAAATGATGCTTGGAAGTTGTAGGAAGAAAACTATTTCGGTTGTGTATTTTCGAGCACTGTTTTTCTGCATCTGTTTATGTATTTTCGTGCATATGTCTTAGTGCTCAACAATGGTGTAAGGGGTGTTTATATAGGTGAGGGAGGGGTGTTTCGCTGAAATCGCCTCCATAATAGCCAAATAATGGCCATTATGGAGGTAGTAAAGTCACCAACATAAATGGGAGAAAGACCAACTGTTTTGGCCATTATAGGAGGAGTAATTCAGCCAAAATAAATGGCTGAATTGAGTGCTTGGCATTTTGTTTTTGACCGTCGAAATTTCGATTTTTTCGGAAACTTCGGGGACCAAAGCGTACATCTTGAAACTTCGGGGCCAAACCGCACATCCGAAAGAATTCGGTCCAAACCGTATATCTGAAACTTCACGGGATCAAACCGTACTTACGGCAAAGTTTTCTGGTCCAAAAAGATAATATCAGAAGACCCACAGCCCACAGCCCGCGACCCGCGACCCGTGAACCCGAGAACCCGAGAACCCGGAACTCGGAACCGGAACCGGACGGGACGGGACGGGCGGGCGGCGGCGGCGCGCGTGTGGTCTTTCCTAGAACCGAAGCACATCTAGGTCCTTCCTCCTTTAAACACATGGGATACCCCTTGGGGTCCCAAACCCCTAACCAATTTCGAATCTTATATACACAACAATTCTTTCTTCCTCTACCGATGAGGGAGAATTACACACAATACCACACTTTCCATGCTTCAAACACCTTACTTCGTGAACCAATATCTCTTTCATTTCTCAATGAAATTTGACGATTCTTGGCCCTACGGTTATCTACGTACTTAGTAGATCATGCATGTGTGAAGAACCGGATTCTCCAACATACGTTACACTAGTGTTTAAGCCGTTAAAGTTGGTCGGTCGCAACTCCCGCCAAAGGCAAATTTCCAACAATCCCCTCTTGAAAGAGATTTTGGCGCACTCACATGGTGTCTTTTCATTTCCAAGCAATATTTCGGCGGACCAATGTTGCATAAGGAGAGGTAGCATCGCTTTGAACCTTCCATAGTTGAATACCATCGGACTTACTTATGCGCGGTGAACGTGATGTCTTGAACCGTCGGTGTTTAGTGTAAGCCAAGACAACGGTACCAACACAACAAATTCCCTTACTCTCTTCTTCGTAATGTTTTGTCCGTTTTGGCCATGGACAACGTCTTGGATTCTTAAGTGCGTTCAATTTGAGGCGGCCCGTCCTCGCACTTAAATAGGTGGTCTCCTACAAGGTATCCTGCTATACCCCACTTCACAAGTGTTAGGAACCATTAAAAGTTTCTCAAAGACCTAACCTCAACCGTTGAGGATCATTACGAGTTTTGAAAACTTAACCTTTACCCATCTGCAGATAGCACTTAACGTCTATCGCGGGAACGGCTTTGGATTTGGTGTTTCTTTTCGAAATCACTATCCGAAGTGCTCATGCTTCCACCGAAGCGATCAACCGAACCTTTACAACTTAGTTTTCCCATTGAACCAAATTACCGGGATCTCCAGTTCGTAAGGTTGGGTTTCCACCGTATTGGTCCGTATATTTTGGGTTTTAAGCCCATTCCCTAGACAGTGCAGAACACTTGATCTCCGGGTAGTCCCTAGTTTGTAAACAAGGAAGTGACACCCGTGATGATCAACCGCCATACGGTCTTATGTCTCCGACGGATCCCGACAGATATGTCCAGACGCCGTCATCCGTGTCCTTCCTAAAGCCGATCGGCTAGCCACGGTGTAGAAGCTGCTGAAGGCACGGGTTTCTCCCAATAAGGGACGTCCTCTAATGAGTCGTGAAGTTACTCAACTTTTTCATGCTTTGTATAAAGCGATAAACTCCGATACCATCATGAATCGGTCGATGCAAGTTTGCTTAGAGGATTTTCCAAGAACCACCATACACATTTACTTGTGACTTTGGTGTTCTTCGGATCCGATGTCCAGTTTGCATCACCGGGTTCTCTCGTAACCGCCGGACATCCGAGAATACTATAATTCGTAGATAAGCGAATAATTCGGATATCGTCATATCCGACTTAACGCCTTCTATTGATCATGTATTAAGATCATCAAATGAACCTTAGTTCAACCGATCTCGTTTGTTGGACGATACTGTGTCGGTTGTAGTGTGTACAATACATTGAACTACACGTGACCGAGCATATCGCTCCTTGTCTATGGGTGCACCATGATTCCAATCGGTTCTATGATTCATATCTATTGGTGGCTTCAACGAGACTGTCAACTATCGACCGATCCGTTAGATGTCTTAGAAATCCAATTCCTAAGATGTCATCGTGATACTCATATCTTTCATATCGAGACTTTGTTTCAATATGATTTTCACTCTAAGACCGTTGGTTTTCCCAATCGTTGGCTTTCTAACTTCGAGCCAATGTTTCGTGGTCGATTCATTGTTTTGTTTTATCCGAGACTTTCGGGACTAAAATGTAAACATTTCGGGGACCAAAATGAAAGTTCGGGAAGAAGCCCAACGAGTTCACAAACTAATTCGATCCTCTTCTTCCAACTCTCCGGTTGGGAAGGTCATTTCAACACCCATGCCATGTAAGATTACAATGGCCCTGGATGTGAAGCTACTCACAAGGGAGCACTTTTTACAACCCAAATGTTCTTTTCCGGAGGAAGATCAACCATTACACAAGTATGGTTCTATATATGGAATCTATTTCTCTCTTTAGCTTCTTTCCAAAGCAGCGCTTTTGGAGATAACAATTATTTGTTAATTGTCCATGGTTCGTTCTCAACCATACAAGTTAGAAGGACCGGAACAAGTCTTTGTCCCCTCTTTGCTCCGTCTTGGTTCAACATCTAGAATCCCCGAGTTCTCGTAGATCGGAATATTAAGTTCCGGATAGACAAAGAACTTTCGAGTCATGAAGATACGGAACGTCTAGTTCCGGACAGTCAGGCCCTCGCGGGTTCTTGTTAACCTTGAGCAATTACTCCTTTTTCCTTTTCCAAGGAAAGTTATCTCCAAAGAATTCAACTTTCTTTGACGCCAAGAGGCGATCAACACTATCGTTATTTGCGGATCCGGTGGATATGCAATCTACGATCTTAGGTCGAACTTGACTGTTTCGGTAGCCCATCTTTTACCAAGCTACCCCTCATAATTTGGACGTACGGCTTAGCGCTTGGCTAACACCGTTAGACTGAGGTGAGTAATGAGCAGTCGTTTACTAAATGATGCTTCACTTTCTCCCCCTCTATCACTACGAATTTCTCAATCCGTAGGCTTAGTTGATTTTTAACTTCTGTTTTGTAGCGCTTATCCGCTTCAACAACTTCATCTTCGTTTTTCAATAACCAAAGGATACAATACGTTGTACCATTATCAATAAAGGTCATAACGTACTTGTCTCCCCCCCTCTATTTTGTATAAACTTCAAATCACCCAAGTAGGTGTGACTAAGTTCTAGAGGAGCGGTGCTTCTTTCGCTATTCCCTTGACGGAATTTGGAAAGGTGATTTTGCCTCTTCGTCTACCTCACATTCATTTTGAGGGTTTATGTCGACAGTAGGCAACAATCTCATCATCGTTAGCTTTTGAATGACTTGCTATTTAACGTGTCTTAATCTATGATGTCATATATGCACGGATTACAATATATCATTCATTTGGCTACAGACATACTGTACCATTCTTAGTTATCACAGACCTGTTGGACTAGTCTCAAACCAGGTTTGACCAACAACGTCCCTTAACCAAGTTTGGAATATGTATCACCTCATCTTAGAGTGATCACAATCCATGAAGTCCTATTGAGGACAACCTCTCCAACCCCTTCTACTTTAGAGGTGGCGTTGCTTCACATGAACAACCTCTTGCCCGTGGTTAGGGCGTAACCGGATCATATGTGATCTAGATACTCTGGCCTACTCCAGTTGCTTTGGCAGACTGAGTGTCCAATTTCTTTACTGCCTTTATTTAGGCCTTCAGATCATTTAGGACCTGGAAACTCTGGCCCACCTTACTAGGTGTCCATTACTTTTCCTATGAAATGAATTTCGGCACCACCCTGGGCCGCCCGAGGCTTTCTATGACCGAGTGTCCAATATCATCATATCAAAGGAATTTTGGCCCACTCCGCCGCGCCGGAGGCTTTGTATGACCGAGTGTCCAATATCATCCTATCAAAGGAATTTTGGCCCACTCCGGTCGCCTGGAGGCTTTATGTGACTGAGTGTCCAATAACATCCTATGAAGGATCTTCTGCCAAATAGTATGACAGGCTCAACGTCATTAACTTTTAGACTCCTTCCGTTAAGATTGGTGCCCAGATAATTCTTGGCGCTTACTTAAGAGTGGTAACATTTTCGCACAGTCAGTGGATCTTACTCCCTCGTATGTGCGAACATACTTTACACACTTTAGTAATTACACTTAAAAGAACGGATCTTCTTAAGTCGTTTACAAAATCCAATCTTTAAACGGAAAAGAAGATGAGATTAAACTTCTGATTTGTTAAAGCATAAGGAATATAAATTATTTTCATATTCCTCCTTACTTTAATCCATTTTTAATCAGACATAATTTAATCTTTATTCTTGACAAGTAAGAAAAATACTTATCATTTAATCCTTATTCTTGACAAGTAAGAAAAATACTTATTCCAATTTCGGATTCTCGGCTCACTTCGGTCACTTCATCGACCGAGTGTCCATTTCCTTCTCACCATTATTCGGATCCTTTGTCCGGGACAGATATAGGCCTTCGCTACAAGATAGAATAACATCTTCGCCTTCTCCTCTTGTCCCGTTGACATCCTCGTGCTCTCGAGAGCGCTTGTTTCCACCGATCTTGGTAGCGGTGACACAATGAACACGTTCATCATCATCACTCTTTTCTACCAGAAAACCATTTCCATATCCAGATTTGGTCACACAACTTTTGACCGACATCTTTCGAACACTAATAGTAATACAATACAAATATTGTCTTAAGTTGTTGGGAGATTTGCTCTATGGTACTTTATAAAGCAGTACGGGAAGTATTTAACTATTACAAGTATTCGAAAGGATAAATAAAGATTTCAATAATTCAACATGAAATCTGAAAATTACAATAGTTATACAAGTAAAACTGGAAATTCCAGTTTTATAGAAGACGGAAAAATGTAAAATATTTTTGCTGAGTCGAGTGTAGCACTCTGTCCTTAAGACAATATTGCCCCGTATGTATCCTTTATACGTCCTGGACAATTTGTCTCCCAAGATAAAACAGCAATGGAACCCTTGAGCAAAGGAAACTCAAGAGCTACCGTGAAGAATATTGAGTAACGAAATGATGCTTGGAAGTTGTAGGAAGAAAACTATTTCGGTTGTGTATTTTCGAGCAATTGTTTTTCTCGCATCCGTTTATGTATTTTCGTGCATATGTCTTAGTGCTCAACAATGGTGTAAGGGGGTGTTTATATAGGTGAGGGAGGGGCTGTTTCATCGCCTGAAAATCGCCTCCATAATAGCCAAATAATGGCCATTATGGAGGTAGTAAAGTCACCAACATAAATGGGAGAAAGACCAACTGTTTTGGCCATTATAGGAGGAGTAATTCAGCCAAAATAAATGGCTGAATTGAGTGCTTGGCATTTCTGTTTTTGACCGTCGAAATTTCGATTTTCGGAAACTTCGGGGACCAAACTGTACATCTTGAAACTTCTGGGGCCAAACCGCACATCCGAAAGAATTCTCGGTCCAAACCGTATATCCGAAACTTCGGGATCAAAGCGTACTTCGGCAAAGTTTTCTGGTCCAAAAAGATAATATCAGAAGACCCACAGCCCACAGCCCACGACCCGTGAACCCGAGAACCCGGAACTCGGAACCGGTGAACCCGGAACCGGACCGGACGGGCGGGCGGCGGCGGCGCGCGTGTGGTCTTTCCTCGAACCGAAGCACATCTAGGTCCTTCCTCCTTTAAACACATGGGATACCCCTTGGGGTCCCAAACCCCTAACCAATTTCGAATCTTATATACACAACAATTCTTTCTTCCTCTACCGATGAGGGAGAATTACACACAATACCACACTTTCCATGCTTCAAACACCTTACTTCGTGAACCAATATCTCTTTCATTTCTCAATGAAATTTGACGATTCTTGGCCCTACGGTTATCTACGTACTTAGTAGATCATGCATGTGTGAAGAACCGGATTCTCCAACATACGTTACACTAGTGTTTAAGCCGTTAAAGTTGGTCGGTCGCAACTCCCGCCAAAGGCAAATTTCCAACATCTTCTCTTTATATCAGATCAAAAAAACAACACATAGTAATCTTCTCTTTATATCATATCAAAAAACAACACACAGTTGAATCTTCTCTTTATTAGTATAGTATTTTGAATCAAGAAAGCTTCTTGAATACCAAAAAGAACAAACAAAGAATAGTGTGGAGTCGCCGGACTTGAACCAGAGACCTTCAGTGTGTTAGACTGACGTGATAATCAACTACACCAACTTGCCCATTATTTTGACAGTTCCTTCTCTTATTTGGTCTTTGTTTTTCAGGTAACACATCACTTAATCCCTAAGGAGCCTGTCAAGTACAATAGGGTGGAAACCTATTTCAGTGAGGACTACGTAACAATAAACTCGCTTTCATCCTTCCCGTTCATAGACTAAGGGAAACTCTTTTTATCAACATTTACAGATCACCATATCGGCTAGTCAAAATATGCCTCTCGTGTTGTGCTTCCTCATTTTGCTAGGCCCCTTTTGGGTTTCACTTGTGTTTTTTATCATTAGAATTCCATTATATGATGCATATTTTCCCCCTAATTTTCTTTAAAAGAAGTTTTGAAGTATTGGAGTGAAATAAGTTTGTATCAAACAAAATGAACCTAGAGTATGTATATATGCCCCATTCGGCATTCACAAGATTTTGCATGCACAAGTAATGTCGGTCTATTATTACAATTTAACTGTAAGTCGAGACTGTAGTGATATTAAATTTTACTTTCCGTCCTAATTGATATTTATTTTGTAATGTTATTTCAGGCAAGGTTTATTGTACGATGTATACATGTCCACATGTTTTTCTCCTTCAACACACACTATTTGTACATGTGCATGAAAAAATAAGAAGAAACCCACACTATTTGTACATGGCTCTCTTAGCTTCCACCACATGAATCCATTTGAGTCCGTTCTTGTGGAAGAAAGAAAAAACTTTGAAATATGTTGTTTCAACAGAGATCATCTTCTTCAACATAGAATTTTTACTCATCTTTCCAAGTTTTAAATTTATTTATTATTAATTTTGATATTATTTTGGAAAATTATTTGTCCGAATAAATTATAAACGAGAATGGGTCATCAGAAGTTTGGATCTGGTTGTAATATTGATGGTGGCATGGCGTTCCAGATGAGTCTTTGGTATTAGATCTATGAAGTTTGAAGCTTTTGTATATCAATGTATTTCAATCATGTATATCTATGTATACTAATAGCAATTTGTAAGTGGTATACAAATTTTTGATGACCTATTAATTTTTTCATACTTGTGTATATATTTTGTATACACCGTACATGTATATCTTGTGTAGCATGTATATTTGTGTATATTCATAAAAATCTTTGTGTGGTATACACAATGAAATACATGATATACACACTTGATATTCATTGTTTTTAACGGAAAATGAAGTCTCCCGGGACCTATAATTCTTCTTGGCTACAAAGGACTACATTGAAACTTATTATGGGTTATTGATTGGTCGTTGGAGAAGAGATCTGAGGTAAGGTTGAGAAAAAATGTGTAAGAGAGAGATGAAGTCATAGGAGTTACTTTTTGCTGATGTTTTTGGGATGCATGTGCTAATACCAATTGTTGGCTAAATTAATACCAATTGCTCTTAGAGTTGTATATAGATGTATGTTAAGAGTCCCACATCGGAAATGGAATGGAAACATGGACTCCTTATATGGACTTGGACAATCCTCACTTTACAAGCTAGTTTTGGGTTGAGTTAGGCCCAAGATCCATTCTTTACAGTGTCAATTCCCCCTCCCCCTGCTCTCTTTAAGTGGCACGTGGAGAGCTGCGAGAGCTCGCAAATGGTTTTAAAGAAGTTTATTTAAATCTCAATGTTATTTTCATGTTTTATGATAAAGAAGTGATATGTGCATAGTTTCAAAGTTTGATAAGCATTTCAAAGTTAAAGTTTCATGTTTTACATAATTATTTAATTTCCAACTTTTTAATTTCTTTTTTAGTAAGAAAGTTATGAATTGCCTAAAGTGCCAAATATTACTTTTCAAAGATTCATTTATGGGTCATGAGTGTCAAAGTGGCAAGAAATTTATATGGACAAAATATGCCATTCTTGAAGATATATAGACCTAAAATTGGTCAATTTTTTTAAAGTTGAGTGTTTTTGTAAGAACCTTAGGAATGATAAGGCATTCGTTTTTCCAATTATAAAATATTTGCTTAGAAACTACATGTATTTGTATAGGAAAGAGTAGTTAAAGATAGTTATTACTAGTAGCAACTTCAAAGACGGAGCACATTTTGAGTTTCAACCCCTAAAGAGTGGACATAAACGACATATGTGGTGAGATAGTTTTGTCCATTAGGTCTTTATTGTCGATTATACTACCATCTCATGACTCAATTATGATGAGTTTAGGAACTCTCAACATATAATTTTATTTTGATTTGTTGGATAAAAGTCACATCGATCTGTCAATAGTTATATTTTTGTCTCCTTTATATATTTAGATACATGATATGTAAAATTTCAATTCACTCTTAATATAAAACAAAACTTCTTGTTCTCTTATTATAAAAATAACGGCTAATCATATCTTTAATTGAGCAAAAACACTACATTTTATATGTAACATTCTTTGACTACGTGCTTTGCACGTATATCACTGCAATTCATGTCAATGAGTGTATAACTTTTAGAAAATTATAATTATGATCTTATGTAATGACATATCACTCTCATAAATTAGGAGTCTCGTTTATCTTTTTTCTCCATTTTGAGTTTTATCTTATTTTTCATCTTACTAGATTTGTGCTCGTGCATTGCACATGCACATGCACATGCACATGCACATGCACTTCGATTTATTTAATAGAAAATTTGAGTAATTATGTAAAATTAATAATTAAAATATTTGCAGGCAAAAGTAATTTTCTCTCGTGAAAGAGACAAAATATTATAATTTTGTTATTTTTTTTATTACTGTTATCTTAAAATTTGTAACTATGGGTATATAAACTAAAAAGGATAACAATGTTTGTCAAAAGAAACATCAAAGCGGATAATTAAGTCATTATAACAACTAGCAATGTCATTATTAATCTCCGTCTGTGGATACATCTGATTCGAAAAAACCACACGCTTATGTTTTGATTTGTTGGATACATGTGATATAGATCTGTCGATAATTATCTTATTATTATTTTATCTCTTTTATATATATATAAGATTCATGATACTTAAAATCTTAATGCACTCTTAGCATAATACAAAAGTTCTCGTTCTCTTATTACTATAGAAATAGTTGCTAATCATACCATTAGTTGATCCTAAAGTCTATAATTTATGTGTAACATTCTTTGGTCACGTGTTTTGCACACGTATCACGTGTCAATGAGAACGTGACTTTTTAAAATTATAATTGTGGTTCTTAAGAAAAAGGTGAAGTAGAATTTCATTACTAGGAGTCGCATCCCTTTTTTTCCTCCCGGGCACGTGATTTGCACATGCACTTCAATTTATTTAATTTATTGAATAATTATGTAAATTATTAATGAAAATATTTGTAAGTAAAGTGAGTTTCCTTTCAGCAAAAAACTGGAGAATTTAATCAAGTATTTTCTTTTTTCGTCATCAATGTGTTCGCGACTGTTGCCTGCGCCAGCTGATAATCTAAACGAGTCGTACATACACTCTAGTACATGTTTTTCGACGCTAAGGGAGACCCCGAATGATCATGGGGGGGGGGATCTCGTGGTCTTTTTTTGTGTGTACCAATTGAAGGATTTTGAGAATTGAGAATCAGAACATTCATTCAATTAAAGAAAATGTATATGAAAGAATCATAAAATCGGGCGGATCTTTACCCATAGTAGAGCATAAACCTAAAAAGATGAAACACAATCATTAAGGACGGAACGCTATTGGATCAACTGACAAAGACATTGTTGAGAAAAAAATGACATTTCCGATGAAATGAAAATTGAAGTTATGTAATAGGAGAGACAAAATATCGTAATTTCGTTATGTTCTTTTATTACTGTTGTCTTGAAATTTTGTAAGTTCTGGTATAAAATTTTAAAAGGACAACAATATTAGTCAAAACTTGATCATGGTTTCTCTTGAAGCATTTTGAATCACACTCATGCGGAACTCCATCCTCTCAAATTTGGCCTGCAACTGGCATTGGTATAAAACTTGTTACCAGTGGATTTTGAAACTGATTCGATGGAGGTTCTTGCTCTGTCTTGAGCCGAGGGTCTCTCGGAAACAGTCGTTCTACCTACCAAGGTAAATGTAAGGTCTGCGTACACTCTACCCTCCCCAGATCCCACGTTATGAGATTTCACTAGGTATGTTATTGTATTCGACGGAGGTTCTTCAGCTTCTTGAAAAATAAAATCTCATTTACAACTCTATTTTATATGGTTGCAGGTTGTTAATGTAAATGATGGGGGACCGAGTGCTTCGACGCAATTTTAGAGAAGGGAACAAAGTTGCACATCTTTTGGCTAAGGAAGGATCCAAGATGGATATGATGGCTATCAAACACCATTTCGCAAGCCCTTCTAATTTCACCTATGCATTTATTTAGAGGGAGACAACATTGGATTTTTTTGTGCTAAAGACTTGAAGGAAGACGTTTGTAATAATAATTTAGCTAGTTTTGGTAACCTATGTGCTTAATATAGCACTACCACGTTAAATTTTATTGCCACTATCTCTACTAGGAACGATGATCCGAATGAGAAGTCTATTTTGTATAATCTTCGTATCTAGTAATGAAAAAAATTCTCTATTTTTCCAACAAAAGAAAAAAAAAAGTGAAGTTGTTACAACAACTAGTAATGTCATTGCTAACCTTCCATTCGTAGATACTTTAACATTTAATTTGTTTTTGCTAAGAAATCATTACTTTTAAAACTTTGAAGCTTTATATAAAATAAAAGAAACGCGAATTAACTCAGACAATGTTGTTGTTGTAAAAGAAAACTTCTATTATTATTATTATTATTATTATAAAAAACAGTAGATAGTAGATCATATCATTATTTGAGTCAAAACACTACATTTTATATGTAACACTATCTTTAGCCACGTGCTTTGTGTTGAAAAAATATGTATTATCTGAAAAAGATGGTATATTAATTATGTATTACTATCCGTAAAGAATTGATTTTTGGTCTAACTCAACCCCAAAAGCTAGATTGTAGAGTGAAGATTGTACAAGTCCATAAGAGTCTATGTTGGACTCTTAACACTATCAGTATTTGAAACCAAAGAATTGATACTACAGTTACTTTGTCTTAATAGCTTTCTTAATGGGAAAAATATGGCTGTTGAAAAAACGTTTTCTGGCAATTTAATTTGGTCAATGACTAGCCTTTATTGGGCATTAATTCTAATCAAAATACTAACGTTATTTTGACAACTAAATCTGGCTATTCAATTAGTTTTATAGGTTTCATTACATACATCTTCAATATTATTTTCTTTTACCTATATATATGATCTTGTGTGTTCATCTTGGCAGAGGAAAAACAATGATACAAAAATTCCTTCTTCTTCTCATTTTTTTGTTGGGTTTTATATTAAATAAATCTTTGTCAGATTCTTGCTCCTAGTTTTATACTAGAAGAGCTTATTGAATCCTGGAGGATATACACATGTCGGATGAAATATCTTTAAGGACAGTGTCTCTGACACGCCTCAAGCTATAAAGAATCCCTTACTATGTTCGGCCTCGAGCATTTTCCATAAAATTTTCAATAATCTTAAGGATATTTCAAAGGTTGTTCTTACCCAAAATCACTTACAACAATCCAAATTCTGAAAGTTTGGTAGCTGATGCATCTTTGGCACAATGCAATTCTGTCAACGGTAACTAACAATATATTTTGTCCCCGGTACGCTTTCTTTAATTAATCTTCATAGTGGTGCTATACTAGTTTCTCTATTTGTGCATGCTGGTAAAAGGAGTATATGTTGATAAAGTAGTTAAGTTTAGCAGTCTACAAAAGATATTTATGCTATTGAGACAACTTGACTTACGAGAATTCATTAAATTAAATTATCAATTTTTTACTTTTAAGTTTGATGTTATTACTGTGGGCTCACTTTTTCTAATATGAACTAGAATGGAGTTTTTATTTTATTTTTATGAAAGGATAAGTTTGGCAAATAGCATATTGTGAGATAGTTATATCGAAAATTATATATGGTGAATGACATGTGAAAATAATTTACAGATACTTGAGAGTTTGCACAAGCCATAACTGCTATTTATTGTAACATGATAATAACATCGGTAGTGTACAAACATGTACTCAAACGAAGAACATTTGTTTATATTCTTTAAATTTGTTATTCTTAATTGTTCATATATTACGAAATAATCTGATCTTGATCTTGTACATACTTGTGGTTGTCAAGCTATTATTGAAAATCCATGAAGCTTAATATTGTTCTTGTAAGTGCGACGTCATTAGCAAATATTGCTTGAAGAGTTATAAAATTATTTATGTCCCTTGTAATCGGTAATATTTCAAAGGTTCAAGGGCGAGTCATAGTATACTTTAGCCTATTATGTTATTGGTTGAAGGGTAAGATAGTGGATTCAAGTTCCATCGCACTAAGAGAATAAGCTATCATACTCTCAAATGTATAAGAAGATTTAGAGAATGATAATCCCGCTAATTAAGAATATATTTGACGAAGCGGATAATGTAATTGTTGTGATCATTTCTCGAGTGAATCTTATGGCTAATGTGAGAGATTGGGTGTTAGACGATTTTGGTGCTACAAGCATCTTTGTGCTAATAAAATAATTTTGTGTTCTACACTCAAGTTGGAGAGAAAGAATAATTTATTTATGTTGGTGATTCAAGAACTACTCATTTCTTGGAAAGGAAAACTTCCTCTTATACTCTCATTTGAGGAAGAAAATATGGAGTGAAGAATATTTGAGTATGATAAGGTTGTGTCAACCAAAATAATATTTTGTGAAATGATATTATAATCATAATTTATTTGTGCCTACTATTTTAAATAAGTGTCTTACGAGAAATTTGTAATACTTCTTATGAGTTATAAAAATATTATTTTTCTATTTTAATTTTTTTGGAAATGTGGGGGTTACAATGTCTAATGAGTTATGAAAATAATACTATACCTTAAAATTTTAAAAAAAATGTGGGGGTTGCGGTGTTTTACTAGAGTTATGTTGAGGGATTTTTTTTTAAAAAAAAACAAAGTGGTAATATTTCACTTGGTATTGTTTTTCAAAGTGTTTTTTTGGAAACAAAGATCTGAGGAGAAGCAAAAGAACACGGAAAAATATATATTGAAAATGAGTCTAAAATATTTTAAATGTTATTTCTTTCCTAATTCATTCTTTTGGAAAGGATCCATTGATGATGAAATTATTCTATTTCGGGAAAAAAATTTGAGTGGCACGACAAATATGATATAGGGTGTAGTGAATTTTTCACTGTATTAGAGGGATACAATGAGGCAAGTTGGATCTTTGATTCAGATGAAATAAAATTTGAAGTTATGTGGTCACCCTTGATGTGGGTCTTGTGGCATGAAGATCAGCTAAATAAATAATTATTATTATAGTTGAATCTACCTTGAAATATGAGTTTATGACATTGAAATTGACGGACGATGAGGTTAAGTGGTTATGAAACCTCTTGATGAGTATTCTATTAGGAATTAAACCAACACGTCTGTGTTCATGCATTGTGATTGTCAAGCCATAATAGTCATTGCTGAAGATGAATCTTTCAATTGGAAGATTAATAGAAAATATTGTTTGAGACACATTGTGATAGAGCAGTTGCTGTGAGATGTGATCAATTCTATAATTGTGTGAAGTCCGAGGTGAATTTGGCCGATTCACAGGATTAAAAGAAACATCGAGGGGAGTGAGATTTTTGTCAATTTGATAAGATCAACAATGATGGTAACCCAACCTATGTGATTGGAAATTCCATGAATTAGGTTCATATGAGTAATAACAAGTCATTAATTGATCAAGTATACATTATTAAATTTTGTCTCTCTTATGGTGTGTGAATATAATGCAGTTCTCCAAGGCAAAGTGATGCTGAGTTATAAACTCTTAATTCATTATCATATTCTTTATAGGTGGTGTATTGCTCTGCAGAATATACTTAGATGGGTGGACTTATATAAGTGTGGAGTGGTGCCACTTCTATGAAACTGTGACAAATTTCTAGAGCACTTATGAATACTAGGACACGCGCATGACCTCCTAGTGCAAAACCGCGATAACGACAAAAATTGTGCGAGTATAATGTGATTGAATAAGACTCTAAGCTTACAAAACCAATTGTTCTGTAAGTTTAATCTTGTTTTGTCTAGGTTTGGTTCATAATCTATGAGACACCAGATTCGACGCATTATACTCATATGTGAAAATCCAGCAAAACTTTTATTTTATTTTATTTTTAAATATTCTTTTGAGAGAAGTGGGGAACTGTTGAAAAAATATGTATTATCTCAAAAAGATGGTATATTAATTATGTATTACTATCATTAGTATTTGAAACAAAAGAATTGATACTACAATTACTTTGCCTTAATAGCTTTCTTAATGGGAAAAATATGGTCAATGACTAGCCTTTATTGGGCATTAATTCTAATTAAAATACTAACGTTGTTTTGACAACTAAATCTTGTTGGTGTCGATAATAATCAGAGCGTCATGCAGAAGCTAATAATTACAAATCTTAAACGATGATAAATCAGACGACACAAAAAATGTACTAAAATAAGCATAATAGTAATATAGTATGGTCAAGTGATATACAACAACAACAACAACATACCCAGCGGAGTCCCACAACGTGTGGTCTGGGGAGGATAGTGTACGCAGACCTTACATCTACCATGATAAGATCGGTTGTTTCCAAGAGATCATCGGCTCAAGACAAAGTAAAGTTTGGTCAAGTGACCTACATATTGAAAAACTAATATTAAAAAGCATAAAACCTATTGAGAGAGAAAATCTCTCTCTAACAAAACTCTCAAAACGACTACATTGTGGATGTTATTGTGTTGTGTCTGAAAATAAAAGATCTTCTATTTATAGAAGTCTAAAACTTCTCCTACAAGAAAAAGACAAATATAGTAGAATTATTTTCTACAAACAAATAGAAGTCTAAAACTTCTCCTACAAGAAAAAGATAAATATGGTAAAATTCTTTTCTACAAACAAACCATTCTCCACCAAGAAATCATTTTTGAAGTAAAACACAATTATGGTAAAATTCAAATAAGGTAGGAAATTAAGGGCAAACCCTAACAAATCTCGCCTTGGCCTAAATTTTCTGGCAAATTAATCTTGATTCTTCTTCTTCACATAGTATTCATCATTGCTGCATGCCATGGTTAAAAATAAGGTTAAAAATATTATAGTTAAAATTTGGTTTTAAAAAATTTTGCTTTATTTTTAAAGATACAGAAGCAGGGATGTTAAAAATATGGTTGAAAATTAATCTCCACATGTAGTACGCTGGATAAATTCTTCATTATCGTGATATTGGTTGCAGCTTGATTTGAACTGACCGCCTTAAGCATGTCTTCAACCCATTGAATCGTTGGCGAGAATACCACTTGTTGGGATTGAAAATAATTAGGGCGTTACGCGAAAGCTAATAATTGCAAACCTTAAATGACGATAAATCAGACGACACAAAAACTATACTAGAATAAGCATAATTGTAATATGGTTTGGTCAAGTGACCTACGTATTGAAAAATTAATATTAAAAAACATAAAATCTATTGAGAGAAAAAATATCTCCCTAAACAAAACTCTCAAAACGACTACATTGTAGATGCTATTGTGTTGTGTCTGAGAATAAAAGATCTTCTATTTATAGAAGTCCAAAACTTCTCCTACAAGAAAATGATAAATATGGTACAGTCCTTTTCTACAAAGAAATCTTTTTCCATCAAGAATTTTTTTTTGAAGTAAAACACAATTATAGTAAAATTCAAATAAAATAGAAAATTCAGGGCAAACCTTAACAAATCTAGCTATTCTATTAGTTTTATAGGTATTACATACATCTTCAATATTATTTTCTTTTACCTATATATATATATATATATGATCTTGTGTGTTCATCTTGGCAAAGGAAAAACAATGAAACAAAAATTTCTTCTTCTTCTCATTTTCTTGTTGGGTTTTATATTAAATAATTTTTTGTTAGATTCTGGCTTCTAGTTTTATACTAGAAGAGTTTGTTGAATCATGGGGGATACATCCATATCGGATGAAATATCCTTAAGGACAGTGTCTCTGACACGCCTCAAGCTATAAAGAATTTCTTACTGTGTTCGGCATCGAGTATTTTTCGAAAAATTTCCAACGCTTTGCACGTGTATTTCACGTGAATGAGTACGTATAAAATCATATATACAAGTTCTCGAAGATAATGAATATTAATCATATATTGTGAGCTATATATATACAGGAAGAAAAATTAGTGGCCAGTGGGCCGGGTTGTGAGCAGGGCGGGGCGGGGCGGGACCCGACGGGACTGGGGATTGGGTCGGGTTGGGGCTGTGGCGGGACTGGCAGGACAAACCGATGTCTCGTCCCGTCCCGTCCCTCATCCCGCCAAAAAGGGGGATCAGTTTTTTTTTATTTAATATATATAAACACTTCAATAATTGAACAAGATAGTGTAATAAAAACATCTCAATGTTGTTTTTGTGCCTCTTGTATTATTTAATAGAAATATAATTTTTTTGTAATACAATTTCAAAATTGGAAAAAACATCACATATTTTTAAACACATTTTCTAATTTCTTCACAATGTCTTGTGGCTCTTCGGTTGGAATTAGAATTTATTGGTCAAGTTGGTTGACGTCGCTTCCACCTCCGTCGGACAAGATTTCATTGTAGTTTTCGTCGTCTTCTTCATTGATCTCCTGTTGACCGCACCTTCTATGCTCCGCTCGTATCCAATCTCTGAATAAAACTACAATCTCCAAATTGTCTCCCGCTAATGAGTGTATGTTCTCTCCTATTTGAAATCTTCCGACAGAAAAAACGCTTTCAGACGTTGTTGATGACACTTGAATGTTCAACATATCTCGGGCCATCTTTGATAGTGTCAGAAATGTCTTCTCATTTTTCCTCCAGTATTTAAGCAAGTCTTCACGTCCTTCTTCATTGAGAACTACTTGGTACGGCACAACACCCTGCAAAACAAAAACATCAAACTCGCTAACTTGATTAGTAATGGTACTACTAAACATTCTATTTCTAAGGATTTCAATACTAGCCGCAGAAACAACATGTCTTTTATAAGGTTGTACTGAAGAAGAAGAAGAAGAAGAAGAAGAAGAAGAAGAAGAAGAAGAAGAAGAAGAAGAAGAAGAAGAAGAAGAAGAAGAAGAAGAAGAAGAAGAAGAAGAAGAAGAAGAAGAAGAAGAAGAAGAAGAAGAAGAAGAAGAAGAAGAAGAAGAAGAAGAAGATGATGGTATAGAAGCCGGTTGGTTGCTAGCACTTTCTTGTTGGTAATGCGTATATACTATTTTGCATTCATCGTTTATGTTAGACAAAACTTCTTCTTTAGTTGGTTCCTTAGAAGGTTGTTCATTTGGATTTTTTGGAGTTGGAGGTGGAAGTACATCTATACAATCATAAATAGTTTCAATAAGGGTTTTACAATCGTCTATTTTAATAGTCGGATTTAATACAACAACAATAATATAAATAGTGGGAATAGGAAAAAATACTTTTTAAATTTGATAAATATTTTTTTAATAGGTGCCATATAAGATGGATTTTTCATATATTCATTAAGTAACAAAAATATTAGAGCTATATAAAATAACATAGTTGAAATAGTAGGATAATATATACCAGAAAATTCTTTAGTTGCTTGAAAATATTTCTCTAAAAATACAATAAGTTCTGAAATTTTTCCCCAATCATTATCTATAAGCATATCAGTTGGATTTCGATTATGGGCTTTAAAAATAAAGTTATAGGTCTTCTATAATCGTAAGCAACAAGTAGTTGTTCATACAGAGAATTTCACCTAGTCGCTACTTCTTCACGAATTTTTCTGTAAGGTAGTCCACAATCGTGATAAGTTTTTTATATTCTTTTTTTCTTTGTATTCTATTACTTTTAAAATTAAAGTTTATAACAAATTGTACTTTATTAAGAATGTCTTCAAAAAGTAATAGATCATCCTTTACAACTAAGTTATAAATATGACACTCACATTTTATATGAAAATGATTAGGAAAATATGGAGTTACTAGATTTTTAAAAGTCTCACAGCATAATTATTAGAAGAAACATTATCTAATGTAACAGTCATTATTTTATCAATTATACCATAATAATCGCAAACTTGATGAATATTTTCTGCAATAAAATTTTTAATGTGCCTATCATCAATATATCTATATGCTAAAATACATTTTTGCATAGACCAATTATGATATATCCAATGACATGTTACAGTTAAATAATCATGGTCGTTAGTACTACGGCCTATATCAAAAGTGATACAACTTTGTCAGGAAAATGATATAATGCATAACGTAAATATTGTTGATATTTGTGTGCGAATTTAAAAACGTCTCTCCTAACAGTTAATCTAGGAAAACCGTTAAAAGCAGGATTATACATATCTCTTATGTAATGAATAAAACCATGAGAAGAAGGAAATGAAAAAGGCAAACCCTCCACCACAACTAATTTTGCTATTGCTTTCCTATCTCTATGTTTATCGTATTTAGGACCTACAATTCCCCCCATCGTCGGGTTAATTTGACCTTGTACTTGGTCCGGAACACTATGTGAACCTTGTCTGGACTGAGAGTGCATTGGCGCACCCGACTTTGCAGCCTCATATTCATCCCACCTAGCTTTGTGAAAACTTTGTACATGTCTCAATAAACCTCCCGTCCCACCCTAACCTTTTCCCATTTTAAATTTATAAATATTTTTACAGATTTGGCATCTAACTACTTGATTCTCTTGGTCCCTATCAAAAAAATCTCATGCAGATGATTTTAATTTTCGTTGTGGGGCCTCGTCTCATACTAGGGGGAATATGAGGCGTTTCAGTTTCAGTTTGAGGTGCACTAGTGGGTGTGTCATCTAGATTATCTTCTAAATTAAAGTCTGGTTCAGTTGCAGAATATATCTCATTATCTAATGGTATATCATTAAAATATTCAGTTTTATCTATATGAGTGTAATCAATCAAATCATCATAACTAGGAATAAGATGACTAGAAGAAGTACATCTGCCCTTGTTACCCCTACTAGAAGAAGCTCCCTTACCCTTAAACATACCTTTTAATCCTTCCATTTTAATTATGCAAATAAATAATTAAAGATAATGAAATTAAGTGCAATAATTAAAATAAAGTAACAATAATAATTTAAAGAAGGAACGAAGGTACCAAACGCCGATGTAATGTCGACTTGTAATCGAGGTTGAACATTGAAACTTTTGCTCGATGGATGATCCTCAAGCTAGTTGACAACTTCAGTCCCAATTTTTGAACTTTGATACAATTATACAAATGAGCAAATAAAATAAAATATTTAGTAGGCAATGTAATTGTAGACTTGTAGAGAGATAGATTGAGTTGAGAGATTAGAGAGAAATTGTAGGAAGATTTGTGAGATAAAATGAAGAGAAAATGAGGTATTTATAGTTGGAAAATTGGGTTAAAGTATAAATATAGTAACTTAAAGGTTAAAAATAAATATTAAGGGGGTATGTGGGGTTTATGGGATGGGGAGGCCAAAAATAGTTGTTGCACATCGGCCAAAATATAAAATGGTCGTTGTGCAACGGTCTTTTTGCAAAGAGGGGTCGGGCGGAGTCAGTGCGGGGTCGGGGCGGGGCGGGTCTGGGGCGGTATGGGCCTGGGCGGGACGAGCCCAGTTCCCGTCTTGGTTTCGAGTCCCGACACCATTTTTTAGAGGGGATCGGGGCGGGATCGGGTCGGGACTGGGCCGACCCGGCCCACTGGCCAGCCTTAAAACTACCAAAAAGGTCTTCGAATGACTTATTATGATTTATGAATTTGTCTTCAACTTTCTATATAGATACTGTTTTTGGGATTATCTACAAATGTTCTTATTCTTAATATGAAAAAGGTTAATGACTTACTTTAAACACAACTAACTCAATAATGTTCCAACCTGCAAAGGTTACTGTAAGAAATATTCTTCTTTGATTTTATTTATCAATGATTTATAATATATATAGTGTTATAAGAATATCTACTTTGATACAAACTAGGTAACTAGTCAATCCTAATTACAAGAGGAATGTAATTCTATCCAATATAGGAGATGTACAATTATTATGGAAATAATATTCTATTACACCCCCGCAGTCGAAGCGGGAGGTTGGCGTATGCTGAGACTATCACGAAAGTCTTCAAATAAAACCAGCGGAAGACCTTTTATAAATATGTCGGCAATCTGAACTTGTCCACGAGCAACCTTTTCGCTAACAAAGTGAACATCCAGCTCAATATGTTTTGTGCGTTGGTGATGAACCAGATTCCCTGAGAGATAAATTGCACTAACATTATCACAATAAATCAATGTTGCCTTCGGAACCGGACATTGGAGCTCTAAAAGAAGATTCCGTAACCAACAAGATTCAGACACCACATTGGAAACTCCTTGGTATTCTTCTTCGACACTGGATCTGGACAAGGTTGCTTGCCGTTTTGAGGACCAAGAGACCAAATTATCACCAAAAAATACACAATAATGAGATGTGGAGCATCTGGTATCCGGACAACCATCCCAATCAGCATCTGTGTATGAAATAAGAGTGGTTGTCGAAGACATATATAAATGCAAGACATGATCGAGAGTACCCTGAATATAACGCACAATGCGTTTGAGAGCATGCATGTGATCATCCATCGGGTTATGCATGCATAGACAAACCTGTTGTACAACATAAGAGATGTCGGGCTTTGTGAATGTGAGATACTGCAGGGCCCCTGCAAGGCTGCGGTAATATGATAGATCGGCATATGGCTTGCTAGACGAAGCACTCAACTTTGATTTAGTATCAACTGGAGTAGCGAACGACTTACACGATGACATGTCAGCTCGTTCAACAATCTTTGTCGCATACTTCTTTTGGGATAAAAATAAACCTCATGCTTGACGTGTCACATCTATCCCTAAAAAGTAACTCAGTGGCCCTAGATCCTTCATTGCAAACTCAGCGCCAAGCAACGACATAATATACTTGCGAAAAGCATCAGATGAGGCAGTTAATATAATATCATCCACATACAAAAGAATGTAAGCGATATCATTATCCTGACGGTATATGAATAGAGAAATAATAGAGAATGATCATACATGCTGTTAGAAAACCCAATATGTGAAACATAATCTTCAAACCTCTTGTACCATGCCCTATGAGCTTGTTTGAGCCCATACAACAATTTCCTTAGCAGACACACATGATTAGGATAAGTAGGGTCTTTGTAACCCATGGACTGATACATGTACACTGTTTCATTGAGGTCACCATGTAAGAAGGTATTTTTGACATCAAGCTGATGAAGCAGCCATGCCTTCGAAAGAGCCAGATTGAGAACCATTCTAATAGTTGCCGATTTGACCACCAGGCTAAAAGTCTCATATTTGATATGAGTCTATATTCTTCCATGGGGTCGAAGAGTATGTTAAAATAGTGGGAGCTAATTAAACTAATGGTCATGTTAATTAGTTAATGAATGTGTTCAATAGAAATTATATTAGAGTTTAATTTCAAGGCTATCTATTTCTTCAGTCTATATAAAATGACGAATTTATCACTGAAAATATTGGTTGAGACAAACAAGTTGACTGGAGCTAATTACCCTAACTGGTTGAGAAATCTGCGATTGGTGTTAAGACAAGAAATAATTGAGTATGTGTTAGACACAGTGTTCCCCACAGTCTCTGCTGATAACTATGCTGAGTATGCCCTGTTTGACAAGGTGGCTTATCAGAAACATCTAGACGATGCTACCTTGGCACAGTGTGTAATGTTGTCCTCCATGACTATAGAGTTACAGAGGCAACATGAAAACATGGGCCCCAACGAAATGCTAGAACACTTGAAGAGTTTCTATGACTCATAGTCTCAGACAATAGAGTATGAACTGTTGAGAGACCTTTTCAAGTGTAAGTTGAACGAAGGGGGTCAAGTGTCAGCGCATGTTCTGAAGATGGTTGGGTTAATAGAAAGGTTGGCTTCGATTGGAACGAAGCTGCCTATAAATGTCTCTGTCAACCTGATCCTGAATTCGCTTTCTGTCTCATTTGAAAATTTCATTGTGAACTTCAATATGAATGGGACCAAGGCGAGTCTTCCAAAGCTTCAAAACATGTTAAAGACCTTTAAATTATCTATCTCTAAAGGTAAAGTTGTGCTCATAGTGGGCTCTTCTAGCAAGTTCAAACTCAAGCGTAAGAACATGCAAAAGAAGAAGGGTAAGGCATTTGCTGCACCCACAATTTTGAAACCTAGAGGAAGTGTTCAGAAGAAGGCAAAGGTAGCTATGGATATGTGCCTCAACTGCAAGATGAATGGGCACTGGAAGAAGGACTGTACAACTCTAGGAGGAGGCAAAGCACTAGGTACTTCTAGCTCTACTGGACAAAGTATGTTTGTCATTGAAATAAATAACTCTCACTGCTGGGTATTGGATACCGTTTGTGGGTCACACATTTGTAATAATGTGCAGGGTCTGAATGACAGAAGAAAGGTTGGACCATGAGAGTAGACCTGCGCGTTGGAAATGGAGCACGAGTGGATGCCGAACGCGTAGGGACTTATAGACTAAATTTACATTCGGGCTTTTGTTTAGAACTAAATAATTGTTATTTTGTTCCCTCATTGATGAGGAATATTATTTCTATCCAGTGTTAGACATTGAAGGATTTTCCTCATTTATTACCAATGGCAGTTATGTACTGTCTTTTAATAGTTTTGTTTGTCGAAATGCTCCACTTGTGAATTGTTTGTATGTTCTAAACTGTAGTCATGAAATTTTCAATATGCAAAATAAACGAGCTAAGATAAGTAATCCAAGAAACCCTACCTATTTATGGCACTGTAGACTTGGTCACATCAATGAATCAAGGATAGCAAAATTAAGTCAGTAGAGAAAACTCCATATGAGATATGGATTGGCAAGAAGCCAGCACTTAAACACATGCGACCTAGGGTGGTGCCTTGCATATGTAAAGAAGATGCTTACTAACAAGTTGGAATCTAAAAATGAGAAATATTATTTTGTGGGGTATCCAAAGGAAACTAAGGGATACTATTTCAATCTTCCTAGAGAACATAAGGTCATTGTTTCCAGAAATGCAACTTTCCTTGAAGAAGACTATGTCTACAAGGAACAAAGCTGTAATAAGATATAATTTGAATAAATTCAAGAACCACAAGATAACACAGAAGTTGAACCCTTGTCGGATGACCTAGACAAGGATTCATTGGGAGTATTTAGTAAAGATTTGGTACTTAGAGTACGCCCTTCAGTCAGTCGGAGTGCTGTGAGAGATAATGCAGAAACGCAAGGCTCTCATACACAACTAATGGAAGATGGTACAATGGTTTTACATCATTCCATTAAGGAAATACATGAAAATGACATTCCTGAAAGCTCTCAAGGTGGTGGATTGTCTAGCACACATAGACATTCTCACAATCAGAATGCAACAAACATTGAAACGCAGAATAATCAATTTTGTAGGTCCACTAGGACTAATCGTCCGCCTGAAAGACTTAATCTTCTTGTTGAAATACACAATGAGATGGATATTCCTGATGACGATGATCCTACAACCTACAGCAAAACTATGCTAGACATTTATTCACAAAGATGGAAAGAAGCCATAAAATCTTAGATGGACTCGATGTACATCAATCAAGTTTGGAACTTGGTTGATTTGCCAACAGGGGTTAGACCCATATGATGCAAATGTGTCTTCAAGAAGAAGATTGATGGATACGGAAAAATACATACTTATAAGGCAAGATTGGCTGGTAAAGGTTATAATCAACGGCCTAGGGTCGATTATGATGAGACTTTTTCACATGTTGCGAAAATTAAGTCCATTCGGATTTTGCTTGCAATAGTCGCATACTATGATTATGACATTTGGCAAATGAATGTTAAAACTGCTTTCCTCAATGGTAACCTAATCGAGGAGGTGTATATGATACAACTTGAGGGTTTTACATCTAAGACTAAGCCCAAAGCAGTATGCAAGCTACAGAAGTCCATTTATGGACTTAAGCAAGCCTCAAGGAGTTGGAATATTTGCTTTGGCAAAGCAGTCAGATCATTTGACTTTGTTAGAAGCAAAGAAGATCCTTGCGTTTATAGTAAGCGCAAGGAAGGGAGTATTGTCTTCATTGTAATATATGTAGATGCCATATTAATACTGTGAGACAATAAGACTCTCATGTAATCAGTCAAGGAATGGTTATCCAGCACCTTCATGATGAAGGACTTGGGTGAAACCTGCTACATTCTTGGAATTAGGATCTATAGAGATAGACCTAATAGATTGTTGGGGATGTCACAGTCCATATACATAGGTAAAGTGCTAAGACGATTCTTTGTGGAAAACTCCAAGAAGGGAAGTCTTCATATGGGTCAAGGCATCAAGTTATCAAAGAAGAATAGTCCTTCTACTATTGCAGAACTTGAACGCATGAAGAGAATCCCATATGCTTCAGCTATAGGATCAATCATGTATGCGATGACCTGTATGAGGACAAATGTGGCCTATGCACTTAGTATTACTTGTAAATTCCATCAGAATCCTGGGGAAAAACACTGGAAAGCAGTCAAGAATATTCTTAAGTATCTTAGACGAACTAAAGAATATTTCTTAGTCTATGGTGGACAAAAGAAGCTAGTGGCTACTGGGTACACTGATGCTAGCTTCCAGAAAGATCTTGATGACTTCAAGTCTCAGTCAGGATATACCTTCATTTTCAATGGTGGAGTAGTAAGTTGGAAAAGTTCCAAGCAAGCTACAAATGCTAATTCGACAACTGAAGTCAAGTACATTGCTGGATCGGAAGCTATCGCGATATCTGAGTTTCTGAAGGAACTAGGGGTTGTTCCAAGTGCCACTTGTCCAATAACGATTTATTGTGACAACATTGGTGCGATTGCGCAAGCTAAGGAACCAAGATCAACAAACAGAAACAAACATATACCTAGGAAATACCACATACTCATGGAGATGGTGGAAACTGAAGAAATAAGATTAAACTATGTTCCCACAGATGATAATCTACCTGACCCATTTACTAAACCATTAAGCTTAGTTAAGCATAATGGTCATTTTGAAAACATGGGTATTAGATACAATGGAGATTGACTCTAGGCCAAGTGGGAGATTGAAAGTATGTATGTCCTAGAGACAATTATTATTATGGACAAATGTACTTGAACACATTCGTATTATTAATAAGATTAATATCTATGGCATTTGCAAGTGTTGAATTATTGTTTGATTATTTGTAATTATTCATATACGTGCATTTATTGAGTTACATTGTCATTAGTAGAGTGATATATTAATGATAGAACGTAATTCTCAAAATAGCCTCGACTAATGATCATCGAGAATGTGATATCGATGATATGCTATAAGTCGACATGTGGTCTGCATCACATTCTTGGAGAATGTAGTATGTCTCACCTGCTATTAGTAATGGTTACTAGTGATGGACACATGGATACTTTTGGAAAGTATTGGTATACCCTGTTGATAAAGTATTTGTTATACATGTCTGGAGTGTTATCAGCGTGTGGGAGATAAAGGTCCTCAGACTTGAGGTCAATACGCACCTTGTTTACAAAGTAATGTACTTTGACCCTGTCCTAAGCTTAAACTCCTTATATGATAAGATACGGCTTGTGTTGGGTGAATTATGATGTAAACTAAGGTGGTAGTTGAGCCAAAACTAGGATTCATTCCTCGATTGGATATTCGAGAGAGCACTCAACTCTCTCAGTGATATTAGGTCGACCAAGTCATTGGCCAATGCAAGATACATATTCAGAATATGGTCTAGTTGTCGACTAATATAGATGAGATAAAGTGATTAAGACATTTTGATATACACATGGCAAATCCTAAGCTTGATCGAGTATGTCGCGAATGAAAGGAATTTGTCATCTCACATAAAGGTTATGTTTGTTGGATTCATGTAAACGTACTTCACATATTGAGTTCGTCGTACGACGCAGTCTAGGAGTTCCGTATGGACCTTAATTGGATTAGTGTCAATATATGAAGGCCTATAGGGTCACACTATGTCGATTGTCTCTTCGATCTAAGGGTGTATTGAGAAAATATTGAGTATTCCATTTGAAAT
The DNA here is from genome assembly GCA_034509755.1 of Anisodus tanguticus. Taxonomy (NCBI): domain Eukaryota; kingdom Viridiplantae; phylum Streptophyta; class Magnoliopsida; order Solanales; family Solanaceae; genus Anisodus; species Anisodus tanguticus. Next base: position 46,897,878 of record CM067554.1, on the reverse strand, counting down.
TGAGATATTTAAATTGATAACAACTATAGGATAATTTCTATTTGATGGAAATTATTTAATTAAAGTAAAAACTGAATTTTGGATTTAATTAAATGTGTTGAATATATATTAATGAGGAAAGTCAGGTGCCGCGGCGCCTACTAGGTTGAGTCGCGGCGCTGACCCGGCAATGGGTCCAGTCAGACTGCCCCACTGCACCTCGGGTTATGGGCCAGGCTTAGAGCCCAACCCTAATCCGGGTTTTGACCTAAAAACAACTATATATACAACACTAACCTCATTGATATTACACAGATATTCTATTATACAATTCTAGACTTAGAGTCTAGGATAAAAATCTCTCAAACCTCTGTCAAGATTTCCTGGCTTTTTTGACAGAGGAATACAGCGTAGCAAGGTGCTTGCAGTCGAAGGGGCAATCGCGTGTTCACCATTTAGTAAAAGACTTCAGATTTTTATAACCTGAAAGTGTTGTGTTCAAATTTACTTTACAGGTTTGATTGTCATATAACCATACCAGAAGAAATTGTTGGGATAATAAATAAATTTTTAAATTTTTTGCTATACTTTAAACCAAACAAATACCCGACAAGGACTAGATGGTGCAGAAATAGCATAGGACTTAGATAATTATAATATCCATAGACCTTAGGGCCATAGTCCTTTTGTTTGGGAGCTCAAAATAAGTACACGTAGCAAAGAATGAAAGCAACTATCTAACTGCAACACATTGATTAATAGTGTTACCAATAACAAATAAGAGAATAAATTTGTCTGTTAATAAGAAGAGATCTGTTTTGCCGACAATGCCAAACAACCAACTTTTTCTGAACCATATATAGTAAAGAATGTCGAAAATATGTTATAAATATTATATTAACTATGTAATTGTACTTTTTATATACTTTTTAAATGTTAATTTTTTGTTAGTAAATTGAAGTTTTAATTGACATCATAGAATGAATTTGTCTGTTAAAACTTAAAAGGAAGAGTCCTACTTCGCCAACAAAGCCGAACAACCAACTTTTTTAAAAAACTAGATAGAGTATATAATAAGAATGTCGAAATATGTTTTAAGTATTTTTAACTATGTAATTGTGGTTTATTATACTTTTTAAATGTTATACTATCATCAATAAATTAATAAATTGAAGTTTTAATTCACAACAAAGATTAGGTCATTTGGTTATTGGGAATTAGAAAAAATATTTCAATATAACTCTTAATAATTATTTTATACTACACGTAGTTGGTATTTTGTTTCCCACTTATGAATATCGGTACATCTTTTATAATGCAATTTCGATATTACTTATAGCGGATCCAATATGTATTAACTTATGTTGGGATAAGCTTTATGGGGTAAAAGATCAAAATAACTTTAATCCTAGTTTTCAACTTTTATTTACTTAAGAAGGATAAAATCGTGAGCTTATATTGTATATCATATTATTTATTTTTAAAGCAATGAAAAAATACGCAGGTTCCCAATTTGAAAGTACTTCCTGCCAAGATTACATGAGCTTGGGGTAAAAAAATATGAACTGATACTATGGACACTTTGACGGCAAAAGAAATTTCAATCCATAGAAAGATTTGGCGTGACTCGCTAAATTAGTAAATTCTATGGTTAATGAGATTTGAAATCAGTTATCCTTGTCCGGAGAAGAATCAAAAGAACAACTTATAGCATACAAATTCAAGTAAAGTACAAAGGAGCGCAACTTATATGTCGTCTTGATATTTCTTTATCTCTAACATCACGCTCCTATAATAATGATAGTTTCAGAGATTGTACTTGATCATAATTTCAATAGGTAACCACTATTTTCTCAAAAAAGTCTAATTGAGAATTTCGCTTCATACGATTTCATCTTGAAGTTCTATCATCGGCCTTAACATTAAATCCACTAATTAAACATCCATAAAAGAAATTATATGTATTAAATAATTCAATGGTTGTTATCCTTATATTACTATCCATTCATTGTAATCTTCCTGCATAATTTTGTTCATTTCCTACTCACTATCATAATTCGAACTTGGATTCTTGGAAGGAAAAGAATATTATCTTTACTTTGTATTATACATATTTAGTACAACATGAGGGATTAAAGAAACCAATAAAGTTGTCTATCACTTTTGTTTCATCATATGTTGTGTCCCTACTCCACAAAACAACTTTGGAGTAATAATTATTACAGAATTAATTAGGTTGAGCTTTACAGGTTGGCAAATTGGTTGGTGTTGTCTCCAAGAATTAGGCTTAAGCATCAATGAGCACAAATAACTATCCCTTCAACATTCTTAATTAAAAATCTCGAGTTCAAAATACGAGAATGATATCATTTCTTATAAGAAGTAATTACCCTCAAAATGGTATTTTTCAACGTGAATCCAGATTATTCGGATTAAGAAACAGGTACTAGATACCAAATGAGAAACTAAAAAATGAGTACAAATGACTATTATCGTACCAAAAAATTGTGTTGAAGTGGCAAGTATTGCTCATTTTTAACATAAATCTCGAGTTTAACCCTTCGAATGAAGTTGTCTTTAGTAGAGAGCATTTTATCCAAAATTGGAACTTCTCAGCGTGAAATCAAATTAGTTCAGTTCCTAAAGCGGATACTGATTACCGGATAAGAGACCAAAAGATACCACAATGACTACCACCAAAGGTTGAGGTAAATATATGAAGTGGTAAGTACTCCTCATCCTCAACTAGATGTCTCTAGTGCGAGCCCTGAAAATAAAATTGACTTTGATTGAGAGCTATTTACTCCATAATGAACTGCTCAACGTGAGTCCGAACTAATCGACCCCCAAAACTAATATCCAACATCTGCAACCACCAAAATATGAGCACAAATGGCAACACGTCAATTTTATCACAATCATAAGCAAGAAGATCAAGAATCTAACACTAAAAATAAAAGTTTCAACCGTGGAAGATATTTATATGATAGTTTAAATTTTCAAATCAGGTTATTTAAACCAACTCCACCTAGTTGTGTATATTGAACGTGTGATAACTTGAATGAGAAATAAATAACATGTTGTAATTGGTTAAAATATATAAAGATAATTTGCAGTATAAATTATCTAAATAATGTTTCTATGAAATACCTACAGATAGTCAATCAGTCAAAAGAATCGTCAAATTTCGTTGAGAAATGAAAGAGATATTGGTCCACGAAGTAAGGTGTTTGAGGCATGAAAATATGGTGTGGGACAAATCTACCACATCGGTGGGGAAAAAAAGAATTGCTCTCTTTATAAGTCTCTAAAGTGGTTAAGGGTTTGGGACCCCAAGGGGTATCCCATGTATTTAAAGGAGGGAGGACCTAGATGTGCTTGGGTTCAAGGCTAAGCCCACACGCGCGCCGCCGCTGCCCGCCCGTCCCATCCGGACTGCGGGCCAAATTTCTTAATATTTACAGTTTGGTCCCTAGAGTTTCTGAAAAATTGATTTTGGGAATGACGGAAGGCAGAAACTTTTTGCCTACCGTTTGGGCTGTTTTTGGAGCATTAACCAGCCATTACTTGGCTGTTAACTCCTCCATAAACAGCCCTCCTTCAATGACCATAATCAGCCTCTAATGGCCATTAACAGCCATCTCTAATGGCTATTAACAACCTTATTTGTGGCAGTTGAGGAGTCCCTCCTCCATGCTATATATTGATGCATTTTGGCTCAATTGTGGAGCAAATACAGTGACGAAAAACAGTGAGGAAAGACACACATATACACAAGATATACACAACAGAGACACACTATATACACAGAGACAAAACAGAAGAGAAAGTCAGTCCAAAAACGTTGGACGAAAACATAAACTCTTCCTTCCTTTTCCATTTCTTCAGCAAGTCGATTCGTATTTGTTTTCTTCGTCAGACTCAACCTATTTGCTTTGTAGCGTTGAGATTAAAGTGTTGTTTTATCTTGGGAGACTATTGCCCTCTAACGTAAAATTATATATACGGTGCAATTTTGTCTTAAGGACAGAGTGCAATCACTCGACTCAGCACACAGTTGTAACCATTCAGATTTAGTGTTTCTTGATTTCAGGTTATCAAGATTCAAGACACAACAAGCTTGCGACAGTTCTAAACATTGGCCTATTTGTAATATTTATTTACTTCCCATACTGCTTTACAATAAACCAACAACATGGACTCCTTATACGGATTTTAACAATCTTCAGCTTATAAGCTAACTTTTGAGGTTGAGTTAGGCTCAATATTCATTCTTTACATGGTATCAGAGCCAGACTCATTCCAATTCTTTATTCGTCGATGTTGGGCCCCCAAATTATATTGTCCACGCTCTAGTTAACGATGTCTGGACGTGCGGAGGAGTGTTAAGAGTCTCACATCGGAAATGAAATGGGAACATGGACTCTTTATATGGACTTGGACAATCCTCACCCTACAAGTTAGCTTTTGAGGTTGAATTAGGCCCAAGATCCATTCTTTACGGTTGTCTATTTTATAGGAACATTATTTAGATAATTTTATACTGTAAATTATCTTTATATATTTTAACCAATTACAACACGTTATTTATTTCTCATTCAAGTTATCACATGTTCAATATACACAAATAGGCGGAGTTGGTTTAAATAACTTGATTCTTTTGACTGATTGACTATCTGTAGGTATTTCATAGAAACATTATTTATATAATTTATACTGCAAATTATCTTTATATATTTTAACCAATTACAACATATTATTTTTTTCTCATTCAAGTTATCACACGTTCAATATACACAACTAGGTGGAGTTGGTTTGAATAACCTGATTTGAAAATTTAAACTATCATATAAATATCTTCCACGGTTGAAACTTTTATTTTTAGTGTTAGATTCTTGATCTTCTTACTTATGATTGTGATAAAATTGACGTGTTGCCATTTGTGCTCATATTTTGGTGGTTGCGGATGTTGGATATTAGTTTTGGAGTTCGATTAATTCGGATTCACGTTGAGCAGTTCATTATGGAGTAACTCGCTCTCAATCAAAGTCAATTTTATTTTCAGGGCTCGCACTAGAGACATCTAGTTGAAGATGAGGAGTACTTACCACTTCACATATTTACCTAAACCTTTGGTGGTAGTCATTGTGGTATTTTTTGGTCTCTTATCCGGTAATCAGTATCCGCTTTAGGAACTGAACTAATTTGATTTCACGCCGATAAGTTCCAATTTTGGATAAAATGCTCTCTACTAAAGACAACTTCATTCGAAGGGTTAAACTCGAGATCTATGTTAAAAATGAGCAATACTTGCCACTTCAACACAATTTTTTGGTACGATGATAGTCATTTGTACTCATTTTTTAGTTTCTCATTTGGTATCTAGTACTTGTTTCTTAATCCGAATAATTTGGATTTACGTCAAAAAATCTCATTTTGAGGTTAATTACTTCTTATAAGAAATGATATTATTCCCGTATCTTGAACTCGAGATTTTTAACTAAGAATGTTGAAGGGATAGTTATTTGTGCTCATTGATGCTTAAGCCTAATTCTTGGAGACAACACCAACCAATTTGCCAACCTGTAAAGCTCAACCTAATTAACTCTGTAATAATTATTACTCCAAAGTTGTTTTGTGGAGTGGGGACACAACATATGATGAAACAAAAGTGAGACAACTTTATTGGTTTCTTTAATCCCTCATGTTGTACTAAATATGTATAATACAAAGTAAAGATAATATTCTTTTCCTTCCAAGAATCCAAGTTCGAATTATGATATTGAGTAGGAAATGAACAAAATTATGCAGGAAGATTACAATGAATGGATATTAATATAAGGATAACAACCATTGAATTATTTAATACATATAATTTCTTTTATGGATGTTTAATTAGTGGATTTAATGTTAAGGCCGATGATTAGAACTTCAAGATGAAATCGTATGAAGCGAAATTCTCAATTAGACTTTTTTGAGAAAATAGTGGTTACCTATTGAAATTATGATCAAGTACAATCTCTGAAACTATCATTATTATAGGAGCGTGATGTTAGAGATAAAGAAATATCAAGACGACATATAAGTTACTCCTTTGTACTTTACTTGAATTTGTATGCTATAAGTTGTTCTTTTGATTCTTCTCCGGACAAGGATAACTGATTATAAATCTCATTAACCATAGAATTTAGCGAGTCACGCCAAATCTTTCTATGGATTGTAATTTCTTTTGCCGTCAAAGTGTCCATAGTATCAGTTCATATTTTTTTACCCCAAGCTCATGTAATCTTGGCAGGAAGTATTTTTTTTACCCCAAGCTCATGGATTGTAATTTATTCGCTTATTTGTTATTGGTAAAACTATTAATCAATGTGTTGCAGTTAGATAGTTGCTTTCATTCTTTGCTACGTGTACTTATTTTGAGCTCCCAAACAAAAGGACATGGCCCTAAGGTGTATGGATATTATAATTATCTAAGTCCTATGCTATTTCTGCACCATATAGTCCTTGTAGGCATTTGTTTGGTTCAAAAACACATAAGTAAAACATAACGAAAATTTAAAAAATTATTTATTACCCTAACAATTTCTTCTGGTATGATTATATGACAATCAAACATGTCAAGTAAACTTGAACATAACACTTACATGTTATAAAAATCTGGAGTCTTTTACTAAAGGGTGAACATGCGATTGCCCCTACGACTGCCAGCACCTTGCTACGGTGTATTCCTCTGTCAAGAAAACCAGAAAATCTTGGCAGAGGTTTGAGAGAGTTTTATCCTAGACTCTAAGTCTAGAATTGTATAATAGAATATCTATCTAATATCAATGAGGTTAGTGATGTATATATAGTTATTTTTAGGTCAAAAATCGGATTAGGGTTGGGCTCTAAGCCTGGCCCAAAAATTGAGGTGCAGTGGGATTGGGCCCACTGCCGAGTCAGCGTCGCGACTCAGCCTAGTAGGTGCCGCGGTGCCTGACGTTCCTCGTTAATATATATATTCAGCACATTTAATTAAATCCAAAATTTAATTTTGACTTTAATTAAATAATTTCCATCAAATCGAAATTATCCCATAGTTGTTATCAATTTAAATATCTCGATTTCAAATGGAATACTCAATACTTTCTCAATACACCCTTAGATCGAAGAGACAATCGACATAGTGTGACCCTATAGGCCTTCATATATTGACACTAATCCAATTAAGGTCCATACGGAACTCCTAGACTGCGTCGTACGACGAACTCAATATGTGAAGTACGTTTACATGAATCCAACAAACATAACCTTTATGTGAGATGACAAATTTCTTTCATTCGCGACACACTCGATCAAGCTTAGGATTTGCCATGTGTCTATCCAAATGGCTTGATCACTTTATCTCATCTATATTAGTCTACAACTAAACCATATTCTGAATATGTATCTTGCATTGGCCAATGACTTGGTCGACCTAATATCACTGAGAAGTTGAGTGCTCTCTCGAATATCCAATCAAGGATTGAATCCTATTTTTGGCTCAACTACCACCTTAGTTTACATCATAATGCACCCAACACAAGCCGTATCTTATCATATAATGAGTTTAAGCTTAGGACAGGGTCAAAGTACATTACTTTGTAAACAAGGTGCGTATTGACCTCAAGTCAGAGGACATTTATCTCCCACACGCTGATAACACTCTAGACATGTATAACAAATAGTTTATCAGCAGGGTATACCAATACTTTCCAAAAGTATTCATGTGTCCATCACTAGTAACCATTACTAGTAGCAGGTGAGACATACTACATTCTCCAAGAATGTGATACAGACCACATGTCGACTTATAGCATATCATCGATATCCCATTCTCGATGATCATTAGTCGAGGCTATTTTGAGAGTTACGTTCTATCATTAATATCTCACTCTATTAATGATAATGTAAGCTCAATGGATGCACGTATATGAATAATGAAAAACAATCAAACAATAATTCAACAATTGCAAATGCCATAGATATTAATCTTATTAATAATACGAATGTGTTCAAGTACATTTGTTCCTAATAATGATTGTCTCTAGGACATACATACTTTCAATCTCCCACTTGGCCTTGAGTTAATCTCCATTGTATCTAATACCCATGTTTTCAAAATGACCATTATGCTTAACTAAGCTTAATAGTTTAGTAAATGGGTCAGGTAAATTATCATCTGTGGGAACATAGTCTAATCTTATTTCTTCAGTTTCCACCATCTTCATGAGTATGTGGTATTTCCTAGGTACATGTTTATTTCTGTTTGTTGATCTTGGTTCCTTTGCGCAATCACACCAGTGTTGTCACAATAAATCGTTATTAGAAAAGTGGCACTTGGAACAACCCCTAGTTCCTTCAGGAACTCAGATATCGCGACAACTTCTTTTACCAGCTTCCGATCCAGCAATGTACTCGGCTTCAGTTATCGAATTAGCAGTTGTAGCTTGCTTGAAACTTTTCCAACTCATTACTCCACCATTGAAAATGAAGGTATATACAGACTGAGACTTGAAGTCATCTAGATCTTTCTGGAAGCTAGCATTAGTGTACCCAGTAGCCACTAGCTTCTTTTGTCCACCATAGACTAAGAAATATTCTTTAGTTCGTCTAAGATACTTAAGAATATTCTTGACTGCTTTCCAGTGTTCTTCCTCCAGGATTCTGATGGAATTTACAAGTCATACTAAGTGCATAGGCCACATTTGTCCTCGTACATGTCATCGCATACATGATTGATCCTATAGCTGAAGCATATGGATTATCTTCATGCGTTCAAGTTCTGCAATAGTAGAAGGACTATCCTTCTTTGATAACTTGATGCCTTGACTCATATGAAGACTTCCCTTCTTGGAGTTTACCACAGAGAATCCTCTTAGCACTTTGTCTATGTATATGGACTGTGACAACCCCAAAAATATATTAGGTCTATCTCTATAGATCCTAATTCTTCTTGTAGCAGGTTTCACCCAAGTCCTTCATCATGAAGGTGCTGGATAACCATTTTTTGACTGATTGCATGAGAGTCTTATTATCTCCAATTATTAATATGTCATCTACATATATAACAATGAAGACAATACTCCCTTCCTTGCGCTTACTATAAACACAGGGATCTTCTTTGCTTCTAACAAAGTCAAATGATTTGACTGCTTTGCCAAAGCAAATATTCCAACTCATTGAGGCTTGCTTAAGTCCATAAATGGACTTCTGTAGCTTGCATACTGCTTTGGGCTTAGTCTTGGATGTAAAACCCTTAGGTTGTATCATATACACCTCATCGATTAGGTTACCATTGAGGAAAGCAGTTTTAACATTCATTTGTCAAATGTCATAATCATAGTATGCGACTATTGCAAGCAAAATTCGAATGGACTTAATTTTCGCAACATGTGAAAAAGTTTCATCATAATCGACCCCAGGCCGTTGATTATAACCTTTAGCCACCAATATTGCCTTATAAGTCTGTACCTTTCCATATGCATCAATCTTCTTCTTGAAGACACATTTGCATCATATGGGTCTAACCCCTGTTGGCAAATCAACCAAGTTCCAAACTTGATTGATGTACATCGAGTCCATCTCAGATTTCATGGCTTCTTGCCATCTCTGTGAATCAATGTCTAGCATAGTTTTTCTGTAGATTGTAGGATCATCGTCATCAGGAATATCCATCTCATTGTGTATTTCAATAAGGAGATTAAGTCTTTCAGGCGGACGATGAGTCCCAGTGGACCTACGAAATTGATTATTCTGCGCTTCAATGTTTGTTGCATTCTGATTGTGAGAAGGTCTTTGTGTGCTAGACAATCCACCACATTGAGAGCTTTCAGGAATGTCATTTTCATGTATTTCCTGAATGGAATGATGTACAACCATTGTATCATCTTCCATTGGCTATGTATGAGAGCCTTGCATTTCTGTATTATCTCTCACAGCACTTCGACTGGATGAAGGGCGTACTCTAAGTACCCAATCTTCACCAAATACTCCCACTGAATCCTTGTCTAGGTCATTCGACAAGGGTTCGACTTCGGTGTTATCTTGTGGTTCTTGAATTTATTCAAATTCTATCTTATTGTAGCTATGTTCCTTGTAGACATAGTCTTCTTCAAGGAAAGTTGTATTTCTGGAAACAATGACCTTATGTTCTCCAAGAAGATTGAAATAGTATTCCTTAGTTTCCTTTGGATACCCACAAAATAATATTTCTCACTTTTAGATTCCAACTTGTTAGTAAGCATCTTCTTTACATATGCAAGGCACCCCCAGGGTCGCATGTGTTAGTGTTGGCTCCTTGCCAATCCATATCTCATATGGAATTTTCTCTACTGACTTTGAAGGAATCCTGTTCAGAATATAAATTGAGCTTTGCAATGGATAGCCCCAAAGGTATGTTGGTAGTGCTGAGAAACTCATCATGGATCTAACCATATCAAATAGGGTTCGATTTCTCCTTTCAGCAACATCATTCATTTGTGGCGTTCCAGGAGGTGTCTATTGTGATTGGACTCCATGAAGCTTCAAGTAATCCAGAAATTTTTACTTAAGTATCCACCTCCTCGATCTGATCGAAGGGTCTTAATACTTGTTTCAAGTTGCTTCTCTACTTCTGACTTGTACTCCTTGAATTTCTCAAAGGCTTCGGACTTGTGTTTCATAAGATACACATGCCCAAACCTTGTGAAATCGTCTGTAAAAGTGATAAAGTAAGGGATGTCTCCCTTAGCTTGAGTTGAAAATGGTCCACATACATCAGTATGGACCAACTCAAGCACCTCTTTGGCTCGCACACCTTTCCTAGAAAGTGGCTTGATGGTCATCTTTCCTCTCAAGCAAGATTCACAGTTACCATAGGACTCCAAGTCAAATGGTTTCAGGTAGTCTAACTTCCTTAATTTTGTTATCCTTGATTCATTGATGTGACCAAGTCTACAGTGCCGTAAATAGGTGGGGTTTCTTGGATTATTTATCTTAGCTCGTATATTTTGTACATTGAAAATTTCATGACTACAGTTTAGAACATACAAACCATCCACAAGCAGAGTATTTCGACAAACAAAACCATTAAAAGACAGTACATAACTGTCATTGGCAATAAATGAGGAAAATCCCTCAATATCTAACACTGGATAGAAATAATATTCCTCATCAATGAGGGAACAAAATAATAATTATTTAGTTCTAAACAAAAGTCTAAAGGTAAATCTAGTCTATAAGTCCCCACGTGTTCAACATCTACTCGTGCTCCATTTCCAGTGCGCAGGTCTACCTCCCATGGTCTAACCTTTCTGCTGTCAATCAGACCCTGCACATTATTACAAATGTGTGAGCCACAAGCGGTATCCAATACCTAGTAGTGAGAGTTATTTATAGACATATTTATTTCAATGACAAACATACCTTGTCTAGTAGAGCTAGAAACACCTAGTTGTTTACCTCCTCCTAGAGTTGTACAGTCCTTCTTCAAGTGCCCCTTGATCTTGCAGTTGAGGCACACATCCATAGCTACCTTTGCCTTCTTCTGAACACTTCTTCTAGGTTTCAAAATTGTGGGTGCAGCAAATGTCTTACCCTTCTTCTTCTACATGTTCTTACGCTTGGGTTTGAACTTGCTAGAAGAGCCCACCATGAGCACAGATTTACCTTTAAAGGTAGATAATTCGAAGGTCTTCAACATGTTGTGAAGATCTGGAAGACTCGCCTTGGTCCCATTCATATTGAAGTTCACAATGAAATTTTCAAATGAGACAAGAAGCGAATTCAGGATCAGGTTGACAGAGACATTTATATGCATCTTCGTTCCAATCGAAGCCAACCTTTCTATCAACCCAATCATCTTCAGAACATGCGCTGACACTTGACCTCATTCGTTCAACTTACACTTGAAAAGGTCTCTTAACAGTTCATACTCTATTGTTTGAGACTGTGAGTCATAGAGACTCTTTAAGTGTTCTAGCATTTCGTTGGGGCCTATGTTTTCATGTTGCCTCTGTAACTCCATAGTCATGGAGGATAACATTACACACTGTGCTGAGGTAGCATCGTCTAGATGTTCTGATAAGCCACCTTGTCAAACAGGGCATACTCAGCATAGTTATCAGCAGGGACTGTGGGGAACACTCTGTCTAACACATACTCAATTCTTTCTTGTCTTAACACCAATCGCAGATTTCTCAACCAGTTAGGGTAATTAGCTCCAGTCAACTTGTTTAACTCGACCAACATTTTCAGTGATAAATTCATCATTTTATATAGATTGAAGAAATAAATAGATTTGAAATTAAACTCTAATATAATTTCTATTGAACATATACTTTAACTAATTAACATGGCCATTAGTTTAATTAGCTCCCACTATTTTAACATACTCTTCGACCCCATGGAAGAATACAGACTCATATCAAATATGGTTATAATGGGCGAAGATCCAGGTTCATGTTATCTCCGCGTTTGATGTGGCTGATAACTTCAACAGCACAACCTGGTAGGTCTCCAAACCAATTACAAATAATTTGTAACTCTTGTTTGACCGAATATTCCAAACAATCGATCTGCGTCCCTCGGCTTGTCCAACGATGTGGCGCCAAGACAGCTTAGCTAGTCAACCCCGTTATGCGACTGCAATTATGTATCTAAGTGAGTTTTGCCTTATAGAGCAAACATTGTGGTGTAAATACTCATGAAGATTTATCACTCACTTCTACATGTAACATGCATCTATGAAAGAGTCTGAGTCCTCGTAGACTTAGAGTAAATGATGTGGCATAAATACTCATCTCGCCGAAAAGGATTTTGCACTACAATCAATTATAACGGACGACACGTTCATTTTAAATGAGACTTGTATTAAATTTTGGTGAACATTTTAATTTAGAATTTTAACCAAGATCAACTCTAGCATACTATATCAAATAAAGCATCTTAACTATCATGCAAAATCATTTAAGCACATATTGGGTACCGCATTCCAAGCATGATATTAAGCGGTTTAAACACATACCGGACGCCGCCTACCCAAACAATTATTTGCGGACGCTATTCTAGTAATTTAAATGATCAACTTATTGAAATTTAGCACATAAATAATATACTTATCAAATAATATACTGCATAATAATAATCGTGGGTTAAACAATTTTTTTTGTTTTCTAGACAGGTGGCGCCGCTACTTTAATCATTAGGGCCGCGACTTTAGTGAGGCAGAAAACCTTTCAGCTTCTGCAATGTATTAGCGTCGCGGCGCTCCACCGTGGAGCCGCGACGCTAGTAAGACAGAAACCTTTCAGCTTCTGCAATGCATTAGTGCCACGGTGCTCCATCATGGAGCCGCATCGCCTACTGTCCAGTAAGTCCAGAATTTTAAAATGAAGCTTTTAATCGCGGATCGCGGACAGGAGCTGCGACTCCAGCTTGTCACCGTGACAGGCGCCGCGATGCGCCACCATGGAGCCGCGGCGCTGCCTTGAAACCCTAGTTAGCGTCGCGACTCCGATGTCCTGACAGAACGTTTCCGTGTTGATTTTCTAAAAATCATCCAAACCCTAAATCCAATTTAGGGATCAGATCACAAATCCTTATCATCACCCACTACTATCAATAACGCACATATCGACCGTCATCCATTCATACCCGTTCTTCACCGTGCACCATATTCGCAATGAACCGGTTATCTGCACTTTGACTTAGTTTGAGTTAGAATGGAGTGACTTCCTCGATTTAGCATAGTTGATAGTTTAGGGTGACATCAAAAAGGTTAACTGTTCAGTCTTGATGTGTAGGATTTCAAGAAGCCTTGTTTTAATTCAGTTTGAAAATTAATTTTATGTTTAACCCGTATTATTATTTTATTCAATTTGTTATATAACCATTGAACCAGCATGTATTTTGATACCACTGTCGGTATTTGTTGGGTTAAAAAATACATAAGTAAAGCACAACGAAAGTTTAAAATTTTATTTCTTACCCCAACAATTCCTTCTGGTATGATTATATGACAATCAAACCTATAAAGTAAACTTGAACATAACATTTACATGTTATAAAATATGGAGTCTTTTACTAAAGAATGAACACGTGATTGCCCCTTCGACTGCAAGTACCTTGCTACGGTGTATTCCTATATCAAGAAAGCCAGGAAATCTTGGCAGATGTTTGAGAGAGTTTTATCCTAGACTCTAAGTCTAGAATTGTATAATAGAATATCTGTCTAATATCAATGAGGTTAGTGTTGTATATATAGTTATTTTTAGGTCAAAACCGGATTAGGGTTGGGCTCTAAGCCTGGCCCAAAAACTGAGGTGCAGTGGGATTGGGCCCATTGCCGGTCAGCGCCGCGGCTCAGCCTAGTAGGCGCTGCGGTGCCTGACGTTCCTCTTTAATATATATATTCAGCACATTTAATTAAATCCAAAATTTAATTTTGACTTTAATTAAATAATTTCCATCAAATAGAAATTATCCCATAGTTGTTATCAATTTAAATATCTCGATTTCAAATGGAATACTCAATACTTTCTCAATACACCCTTAGATCGAAGAGACAATCGACATAGTGTGACCTTATAGGCCTTCATATATTGACACTAATCCAATTAAGGTCCATACAGAACTCCTAGACTGCGTCGTACGACGAACTCAATATGTGAAGTACGTTTACATGAATCCAACAAACATAACCTTTATGTGAGATGACAAATTCCTTTCATTCGTGAAACACTCGATCAAGCTTAGGATTTGCCATGTGTCTATCAAAATGGCTTGATCATTTTATCTCATCTATATTAGTCTACAACTAAACCATATTCTGAATATATATCTTGCATTGACCAATGACTTGGTCGACCTAATATCACTAAGAAGTTGAGTGCTCTCTCGAATATCCAATCGAGGAATGAATCCTATTCTTGGCCCAATCACCACCTTAGTTTACATCTTAGTTTACATTTGAAATGCGCATGCACGCTTGTATATATCTTATGTGTTTTGTGAATTTATTTGATTGGTGTTTCTATACAAAAGTAAGTATTTTATACTGTTGATAGAATATATAAATCGATCAAATAGGTAGAGATCTAGAGTGGGTCATATTAAAATTTGGATTAAAACTTTATGTACTGTCAATATACAAAATTATGTATATTATCAGATAAACTAAAGAGGGGTCAAGAATGCTATATTTGTGAATTTAATTCTTTACATCATCAATGCACCATATTTCTAGATATTTTTTTGACTTTTAAAAACTTGGTCAAAATATATGTTTGAATTTTATTCTTTTCATTAATGTATAATACTTCAAGAAAAAAGTAATTTTGACTTCTAAAAAACTTCCTTAAAAACGTATATTTGCGGAATCTTCCACTTTCTAAATTTCCTATGGAATGAGAAAATACATTTTTTTTTTTAAAAAAACACTCCACATAACCACGAATTATTATTATACTCCAATATATATATTTTTTCTTCGGCAATCTAGCAACACGGAATTTTTAATCCGCCAAACTATAAGTATTAAATTATGTTACTATCTCACTCACTTTCTCCACGGTTCAATTTTTTTTTCTATCTCATGTCTAGTACCTGCAAGATCGACTAATTCAAAGTCGCATTACGTAAGGCCCATTCAGCGGGAGAAGGGGGAGTGAGTGCTCTTTACAAAGAATTTTTTCATGATTAGGGTTCGAACCGAGAATCTCTAATTAAGAGACCACATCCTATCCATCGTTCAAACTTCACTTCTTCTCAATTCAACATTTTCATCAAGTAAACTTTTCTCTTCACATATTTAACCCATTTCACCAGATCAGAACACCAATAAATTGACCAATGATGTCTCCCATGGAGGTGGCGCTTGAACTAGCGGGTGCAAAGGACATGAATGAGAGAATGGTGGGAGTAGAATATCTCCACCAATTTTTAGAAGCTTCCAGAAAAATATTTTTTCTAGAAAATAAATTACTTAAAAATGAAAAAAATAACTCCCTTAGTTGAAAGTAAGGCTGTCCAATGGGTCGGGTCGGCCGATCCCGACCCGTCCCGCTATCCGGCCCGTCCCATCCTGATCCCCAAAGTAAAAAAAATATTTGTCGGGGTCGGGACTCGAACTCGGGACGGGGCCTGGGATTGTCCCGCCCCGGCCCCGTACCCCTCCCCTTTGCAAAAATAGTCGTTGCAACAACGGCTAAATTTTGATTTTGGCCGTTGTGCAACGACTATAACTGTCATTTTTGGCACCCCCACCCCATAAACCCCCCTACCCTCTTAATATTTACTCTAACCCATAAGTTACTATATTTACACTTTAACTCTATTTCTCAACTATAAATAAATCATTTTCCTCTTCATTTTTCTCACAAATCTTCCTACCATCTCTCTAATCTTTCAATTTATATCTCTACAATTCTACAAATGTTTCTACTATTAAATATTATATCAAAGTTAAAAAATTGGGAGTGAAGTTCCCAACTAGCTTGAGGATCATCCATCGAGCAAAGTTTCAATTTTAACCTCGATTACACGTCAACATTACGTCGGCGTTTGGTACCTTCGTTCCTTCTTTAAATTATTATTGTTACTTAATTTTAATTATCGCACTTAATTTTATTTACTTTAATTATTTATTTGTATAATTAAAATGGAATGATTGAAACATATGATTACGGGTAATGGTAAGAGTGTTTCTTCTAGTAGGGGTAATAAGGGTAAGGGTACTTCTTCTAGTAGTTCTATTCCTAGTCCCGATGATTTGATTGATTTCAGTCATATTGATGAAGCTATTTTTTTTAATTATATACTAGTAGATGATGAAGAAGATGAATCAGAATTTAATTTAGACGATAATATAGATGACACACCCACTAGTGCACCTCAAACTCATGCTTAGACTGAGTCTCAGCCTGAAACTGAAATGCCTCATATTCCCCCTAGTATGAATCGAGGCCCCTAAAACAAAAATTAAAATCAGATGCATGACATTTTTTTGATAGGGACGAAGAGAATCAACTAGCTAGATGTAAAATTTGTAAAAATGTTTATAAATTTAAAATCGAAAAAGGTGAAGGTGGGACGGGAGGTTTATTGAGACATGTACAAGACGAGCACACAGCTAAAACTTAGTTGTAAATGATGACCTAAAACTTTTTGAAAGCATTCTTGATAAAATACAATTTGCTCTAAACTTTATTTTAAAGGTAAAAAAAAAATACAAAGACGCAAAGAGTATAAAAAATATGTCATGATTGTGGATTATCATATAGAAAAATTCCAGAAGAAGTTTCGACTAGGTGGAATTCTCTGTATGAGCAACTACTTGTTGCTTACGATTATAGTCAACCTATTACTTTATTATTTAACGTCCATAATAAAAATCTAAGGATATGCTTGTAGATAATGATTGAGATAAAATTTTATCAAGTTAATAAAGAATTTTCCGGTATTTATTATTCTACTATTTCAAATATGTTATTTTATATAGCTATGATATTTTTGTTACTTAATGAATATATGCAAAACCAACTTACAGGGCATATATTGAAAAAATATTTAAAAAATACTTTTTTCCCATCCCACTATTTATATTATTGGTGTTGTATTAAATCCAACTATTAAAGTAGACGGTTTTAAAACACTTGTAGAAACGATTTATGATTGTGTAGAAGTACTTCCAACAGACCCAACTGAAGAACCAACTGACACACCAACTAAAGAAGCAGTTACGTCTAGTAAACACACCGAATGCAAAAAAGAATATACGTATTACCAACAACAAAGTGCAAATAATCAACCGGCTTTTGTACCATATTCTACTACTTCGTTGCAACCTTATAAAAACACATGCGATTTCTGCAGCTAGTATTCAAGGTTCTTAGAAATAAAATGTATAGCGGTTCAACTTCTTCACAAGTTAGTCAATTTGATGTCTATGTTTTGCAGGGTGCTATAGCGTACGAATTAATTGCCAATGATGAAGGACAAGAAGACTTGCTGAAATACCAGAGGGATAATGAGAAGACATTTCCGACACTAACAAAGATGATCCGAGATGTGTTGAACATTCAAGCGTTATCAACATCGTCTGAAAGCTTCTTCTTTTTTTGCGGGAAGATTTTAAATAGGGGAGCACAAACATTCATTGGCGAGAGACACATTGGAGATTGCAGTTCTATTCAGATACTGGATTCGTGCGGAGCGTAGAGGTGCGGCCAAGCGGAGACTCACTCACTTTTAACACTTAGAATTATTTTCGAGACAGAAAGAAACACACACATTTACAGGCAAAACGCCCAACCTTTATTATTCTCAACAATACAAGGAATATCGTTTTACAAGAGGCTACAAAATTGGCCAACACTCAGACTAAGACTTGCTCCTTAGTCACACACTTTTTCTGATCTCTACGCTTAGAGGCGCTCCTATATTTATAGGGGGAAAATCTGCCCAAGGCAGTTACAAAGGGGAATATGGGCGCACACTTCTGTTCCACGCCCAGCCTGCATGGGAACGTTCCAGACAACGTCGGGGCACGTAGCCCCATTCACGCGCACGTCCGAAGTCACCCGCATTCACCCGCAATTGTCGGCACACGAACTCGCGCCATCCGCGCCATCGCGTCGCGATCCGCGCGTCGCGTCCGCGCGCGCGCTTTTCTCGGCCTCGTCGCGATCCGTGTCTCGGCCCCGTCACGCATCCGCGCCTCGGCCATGTCACGCATCCGCGCGCATTTCTCGGCCGACTCGGCGTCCAGCTCTGCGCGTCGTCCGTCTTTCTCGGTCCAGCTCAGCCTTGCGGCATCGCCCCAACACTCGCCGCATTCCTTGCCATTTCGCCCCAATGTCTCGGCGTTCTCGACCAACCTTGTCGACCATCCTGTCGAGTTTTCTCGGCCAGCGTCTCAACCACCCTGCCGAGTTTTCTCGCCAGCGTCTGGACCATCCTGCCGAGTTTTCTCGGCCAGCGTCTCAACCACCCCTGCCGAGTTTTCTCGGCGGCGTCGGACCATCCTGCCGAGACGAGGCGTGCCATGCCTGTGCCTCGCACAAGGCCAATGCCATCGACTAGAGCCGTGCCAACACACACAGCCAATGCCATCCTCAGTCACGCATGCCCGATAGGTGCCATGCGTCTTCGTCGAGCCAGCCTTGCCCTCGGCCAGACGTGCCAATACTCACGCCTGTCCGAGTCATCCCACGACCTCGACCTGCCGAGATCCGTCATAGCCAAACTAGGGGCGTAACAAACCACCCGCACCACTTGAACTCGACGTCCTCGTCGAGACTGTTTTTAAGTAGTCCTCGACATCTTTTTCGAATTGCCATAAAGATGAATTTTTCTCCCAAGTAGCATCAGCTTCTTGCCTGCCCTTCCACTGAATAAGAAACTCTGTCCGCCTATTCTTCTTGCTCATGCCAAGGACCCGGTGATCAAGTATCTTTTCTATCTCAGCATCAAACTGTGTGCGCACCACAGCCGGTGCCCTTTTCGACTTGTTCCTTTCAGAATCCTCAGCATCTTCAAAGTAAGGCTTAAGAAAACTTACATGGAAGGTTGGATGCAATTTCAACCTTTCTGGCAGTTTTAACTTGTAAGCGACTTCGCCTACCTTCTGAACCACTTCAAACGGTCCATCATATTTAGGAATCAGTCCCCTATGCCGATGCTTACTCACGATTTGTTTCCAAATCTGGGGTGTGAGTTTCAGCAACACCTTGTCGCCAACATCAAACTCGACCGACCTTCGATGTTGATCAGCATACTTCTTCATCCTTTTCTGGGCCTTACGCAAGCTGTCTTGCGCCTCGGCAAGCATCTCATGCTTGTCCCTCGCGTACCGATATGCAGCAGGGCATCGACCTTGATTCTTCTGTTTTGCAACATCCAGAGGAGTCATAGGCTGTCTGCCTAGAACAATCTCAAATGGGCTCATTTCTGTTGCCGACGACTGTGTGTTAGGTTATAGCAAAGCGTGCCGTATCCAACAAGTCCACCCAATTCCTTTGGCTCGCCGTCACGTAATGCCGCAAGTATTCCTCCAACAAATGATTTATTCTTTCGGTTTGTCCATCATCTGTTTGGGGATGATTTGCAGTAGAGAACTTCAAATTCGTCCCCATCAAGTTGAACAAGGCAGTCCAGAACCGACCGGTGAAGCGAGCATCACGATCACTCACAATGTCTCCTGGAACTCCAAAGAACTTCACAACATTTTTGTAGAACAATTCGGCAGCAACATCCGACGAACACACCACTGGAGCAGCAACAAATATAGCATACTTTGAGAACCTGTCGACCACCACCATGACCGACGCCATATCTTTCACTTTAGGGAACCCAACAACAAAGTCCATCGAAACGGACATCCAAGGCCTTTCTGGAATTGGAAGAGGCTGCAGCAACCCAGCTTCTTTCTTACGTTCCGTCTTGTCTAATTGGCATACTAGACAAGATTTCACATAAGCTTCAATGTCCTCCTCCATTTTAGGCCAGAAATAAACTCGAGACAGTAAAGCAAGCATCCTTTCTACTCCTGGATGACCCGCCCATAGAGTGTCATGCGCTTCTTTCATCATGTCTTTGCGCAGTCCACCACCCTGAGGCACGACGATTCTCCCCCCCTTAAAATAGAGTAGATCGTCCTCGATCCAGTACCTCCTTACAATTCCGTCCCGAACTTGACTCATTATCTTTGCATATAACGAGTCATTCGCAGCACACAGTCTAATCTTTTCAATAAAATCAGACTCCAAGTTTGTAATTGAATATACAGCAGCAAATACCTCTTTTCGACTCAAGGCATCCGCAACGTTGTTGTGTTTTCCTGGCTTGTGCTCCCATACGAAGTCATATTCTGCCAAGAACTCTTGCCATCGCGCCTGTTTTGGACTAAGTTTGCGTTGCGTTTTGAAAAACGTATTGGCTACGTTATCAGTTCGCACCACAAACTTGGTCCCCAACAAATACACACGCCACACTTGCAAGCAATGAACCACAGCAACCATCTCCTTCTCGTGAGTCGAGTATCTTTGCTCCGCATCATTCAACTTTCTGCTTTCGAAGGCCACTGGATGGCCCTCTTGCACCAACACTCCGCCAACAGCTTTGTCGGAGGCATCGGTGTGTACCTCAAAAGGCATTCCAAAATCTGGCAGCTTGAGTATCGGTTCTGAGGCAATGGCTTCTTTCAAAGAACTGAAAGCTGCCTCACATTTGTCCGACCAGCACCACTTGACATCTTTCTTCAGCAAATCCGTCAATGTAGCCGCCCTCTTTGAATAACCCGCAATGAACTTGCGGTAATAGTTTGCCAGCCCCAAGAATGACCGCAGCTCTTTCACGCCACTTGGTGCCTGCCAATCAACAATAGCTTGCACCTTCTTCGGGTCCATCCGCACCTGATTCTGACTCACCAAGTGTCCAAGGAATTTGATTTCCTCCTTGGCAAACTCACACTTCTCCTTCTTTACATAGAGCTTGTACTCCCGCAATCGAGACAGTACCTTCCTCAAGTGTAGAACATGTTCATCTAGTGTTCTACTATAAATGACTATATCATCTAAGTACACTACTACAAAGTCATCGAGGTACTCAAATAAAACATCATTCATTAGATTACAGAAAGTAGCCGGGGCATTTGTTAAGCCAAACGGCATTACAAGAAATTCATACGAGCCATATCGTGTCACACACGTTGTCTTTGACTCATCACCCTCAGCTATTCTAACCTGCCAATAGCCAGAACGTAAATCCAACTTAGTAAACCAGGTTGCTTGACTAAGTCGATCCATAAGGTCTTGAACCAGCGGCACAGGATACTTGTTCTTGATAGTTACTTTGTTCAATGCCCGATAGTCCACACACATCCTCATCGATCCGTCCTGCTTCTTCTGAAATAAAACAGGAGCACCATAGGGAGCTTTAGATGGCTGAATCAACCCAGCTTCGAGCAATTCATTCAATTGTTTCCGCAACTCAGCCAGCTCTTTAGGGGCCATTCGATAAGGTGCTTGGGCAGGAGCCAAAGAACCTGGCAGCAACTCTATTTTGTGATCAATATCCCTCCTTGGTGGCAGATTTTTGGGGAGTTCAGGGGGCATAACATCCGCATATTCCCCCAACAAATCAGCCACACAGTCTGGCACCTCTTCTACTACGTCCGGCTTTATCTCCACTAAGGCAGCAAGAAAGGTTTGGTCCCCTTTCTTCAACCTTCTTTCTAAAGACATGGCAGAAATAATAGGGTTCTCGTTCTTACCCGCTTTCTGTCTTTCTCCATGTGGATGAACAGCTTTGATGAACCCCGCCATCTTCTCGTGCATCACCATCACACCGTCTAAGTGAGGCACCGGGGCAAAACAGTACTTCTTTAGGAAGTCTATTCCGAGTATCATATCGAAAGAACCTAAAGGAATTACCATCAAATCATGTTTTCCCGCCCATGGACCAGCCATCATTTTTACATCGTAGGCCATTCCATCAATCAGTTGGGCGACCTGATTTACTGTTTTCATATAACTGGGGCTCTTCGTCAGCCTTAGCCCCAGTTTTGCAGCAACTTTCACGTCGATGAAAGTGTGAGTAGCTCCGGTATCCACCATTGCCACTAGCACTCTCTCATCCACCTTCATTTCAATGTATAACAAACTTGCATTCGGGTTAGTTGAAGACTCCCCCACGGCATTTACTAGAGAAATATTGTTATTCAATAGCAAACCCAGCGGGTTAGCCAAGGCAGCAACCACACCACGCTCCTCATTTGGGGGAACGTTTCCAGCTATCATTGCGTTCACTCGTTCACGGTTTGGGCAACTTCTGGCCAAGTGAGACCCGCCACAAGTCCAGCACCCTTTGTCACTGGGTGTATTTTTCTTAGTCTTCAAGTTCCCATCATCAACCACGGTTTTTCCCTTTCCAGCATCAAATTTTCTGCCTTCATTCCGCCACTCCCCCTTCTTTCCAGTCTTCTTCTTAGGTTTAGAAGACGAAGGACTTTCAGAAGGAGTGCGGACTGATCGGTAATCAACCAACGAATCAGCAGCCGCAATTGCACCGGGGAGGTCCTTCACATTCTGCCTCCTCAACTCGTTTTGTGCCCAAGCTTGCATTCCCGAAATGAAGTTGTGCAACTTATCCTCGTCAGACATGTTTTGTATGTCTAACATCAAAGAAGTGAATTCTTTGATATAATCACGAACAGAACCGGTTTGTCTAAGCCTTTTCAAGCGATCCCTAGCAATCCAAGAAGCATTACTAGGCAAGAATTGGTCCCTCATCTCCTTCTTCAATTTTACCCACGAATCAATTCGTGGTCTGCCCGCACTAGTGTCATCAGCGTCACGGGTTCTCCACCAAAGTTTAGCATCACCTGCCAAGTACATGGTTGTGATATTCAACTTGTCCTTTTCAGCGACACGGGCAGTAGAGAAATACTGCTCCATGTCCCAAAGGAAATTCTCCAATTCTTTAGCACTCCGAGACCCCATAAAGGCCTTAGGTTCCGGGACTTTTACCTTTGTGCCACGATCTTCATTGCCATGGCCAGTAGAAGCTACTGCCCTGCGCAATATCGTCACCTCCGTTTGCAAATTTTCATTTGCATTCTTCAAGTCATCGACCAGAATGTTAGCCGCATCATGGTGGTTCTTCATCTCCGCCATTTGAACATTCACAATGTTTTTAAACGCAGCCAACTCAGTGTTTATACCATGAATTTGGGTTATAATATCAACCAAATCCGTGGCATCTTCGGTTAGGCCAACCAGTGCCTCCAATCTTTCAAGTCTCCCTCTTAATTCTGTGTTTGAACTTCCGCCAGCCATTGTATATCACGTATACTGCTAGGCTCTGATACCAATTGAAACAGGGGTGATTTTTTTTCTCGTACACCACTGTCCGGCAGTCAACAATCTTGCTAACTCAGCCGTCCCTCACTCACTCACTTTTAACACTTAGAATTATTTTCGAGACAGAAAGAAACACACACATTTACAGGCAAAACGCCCAACCTTTATTATTCTCAACAATACAAGGAATATCGTTTTACAAGAGGCTACAAAATTGGCCAACGCCCAGACTAAGACTTGCTCCTTAGTCACACACTTTTTCTGATATCTACTGCCTTAGACTGCTCCTATATTTATAGGGGGAAAATCTGCCCAAGGCAGTTACAAAGGGGAATATGGGCGCACACTTCTGTTCCACGCCCAGCCTGCATGGGAACGTTCCAGCCAACGTCGGGGCACGTAGCCCCATTCACGCGCACGTCCGAAGTCACCCGCATTCACCCGCAATTGTCGGCACACGAACTCAACCGCTGCCATCTCAGCGATCCGCGTCGCGTCCAGCTCCGCGCGCTTTTCTCGGCCTCGTCACTGATCTGTGTCTCGGCCCCGTCACGCATCCGCGCCTCGGCCATGTCACGCATCCGCGCGCATTTCTCGGCCGACTCGGCGTCCAGCTCTGCGCGTCGTCCGTCTTTCTCGGTCCAGCTCAGCCTTGCCATTTCGCCCCAATGTCTCGGCGCTCTCGGCCAACCTTTTGTCGACCATCCTGCCGAGTTTTCTCGGCCAGCGTCTCAACCACCCTGCCGAGTTTTCTCGGCCAGCGTCTGGACCATCCTGCCGAGTTTTCTCGGCCAGCGTCTCAACCACCCTGCCGAGTTTTCTCGGCCAGCGTCTGGACCATCCTGCCGAGACGACTGTGCCATGCCTTTGCCTCGCACAAGGCCAATGCCATCGACTAGAGCCAACACACACACACACAGCCAATGCCATCCTCAGTCACGCATGCCCGATAGGTGCCATGCGTCTTCGTCGAGCCAGCCTTGCCCTCGGCCAGACGTGCCAATACTCACGCCTGTCCGAGTCATCCCACGACCTCGACCTGCCGAGATCCGTCCTTTTATCTCTCACAGATCTGACCCGTTTCTCCATATCGGAGCCCCGATAACCCGACTGGCCGCTCCAATGGAGGCGGCGCTTGAGCTAGCACGTGCAAAGGACACGAAGGAGAGAATGGCGGGTGTAGAACATCTGCATCAAGTTCTAGAAGCTTCGCGAAAAACCCTATCGTCTTCCGAAGTGACTTCGCTCGTTGATGTTTGCTTAGATCTTCTAAAAGATAACAATTTTAGGGTTTCGCAAGGTGCGCTTCAGTCACTTGCTTCGGCTGCTGTGCTTTCCGGTGAGCATTTGAAGTTGCATTTTAATGCGCTTTTGCCTGCTGTTGTTGAACGATTGGGCAATGCGAAACAGCCTGTTAGAGATGCCGCTAGGCGATTGTTGCTTACTTTAATGGAGGTATGCATTTTGCATGGTTGCATCTGGCTAAATTGATGTTAATTTTGCAATTGTGCTATATTACAGGGATGTTTAAAGTAATTTACTACTCCCTCCGTGTCAAATTATCTGTTGTGATTTTAAAAAATAGTTGTCATTTTAGAAGTTCGAGACAAACTTAATTATTTCGGATAAAAAAGGTCCAATTGGATAAAAAAATACTTAATTACTTTTTTCCCATTTTACCCTTAGTAGCAATTGTTCTTGTTCTGGAAGACAACAAACACCTCAATTATGGAGAGATGGCATTTATAGAGTAAATATTCAATGAACATATATTATATTTTAAGGCATAAATAAGGGTAAAATAGTCAAAAATCCTTCGAATTAATGTTTTTAAGGGGTGTGTAAAAGAAACAACAGATAGTGTATATGCTATTGTGTTGGATTACAAGGTTGTTTAAAGTAATTTACTAGTAATTACTCATTAATAAGGTTGAATATTAACTAGAATTTGATCCTTTTTTGTTGTTGTTCTATTTAAGTGAAAGTTTCATTATTTGGCTGAATTAATGTTAATTTGTGTGTGGTTTTGAAATAAAGGAGTGTATATGCAATTGTGTTATACAGTACAGTACAGGGTTGTTTAAAGTAATTACTAGTATTTCAAGTGGTCTGATGCATCACTAACTTCTGTAATTCGTTGAATTGTATTGACCTGTTTAAAGACACTTCTATTTATTTACTTGATGGAGGTATGCATTTGCATGGTTGCATTTCATGATCAGAAGATAGTCTCTATATTAACCGGAATTTCATCCCTTTTTGGTTCTTATTGAGGTGAAAGTTTTGTTTTTGGCGGAATTGATGTTAATTTGTGTATGTTCTCGAAATATAGGAGTGTATATGCAATTGTGTTGTATTACAGGGTTACAACTACCACAACAACATACCCGATGTAATCCCACAAGTGGGGTCTGGGGAGGGTAGAATGTATTACAGAGTTGTTTTAAGTAATTTACTACTCCCTTTGTCCCAATTGTATGGGGTGGAGTGTTGGCTAGTCAAGAACTCTCACTTTCAGAAGATGAAAGTTGCAGAAATGAGGATGTTGAGATGGATGTGTGGGCTGTCTAGGAGAGGTATGGTCAGAAATGAGGAGATTCATGACAAGGTAGGGGTGGCCTCCGCGGTGGACAAGATGCGGGAGGCAAGACTAAGATGGTTCGGACATGTCCAGAGGAGAGGCACACAAATGCGCCGGTGAGGAAGCTGGTGATGGAGGGCCGGAAGAGAGGTAGAGGAAGACCGAAGAAGTATTGGAGAGAGTGGAAGGATATGACTACATGACCCTAGATAGGAAGATGTGGAGGTTGAGGATAAGGGTAGAAGGCTAGTAGTAGGATTAGTAGTACCTTTCTGGCTGGTCCAGTATTATTTTCGTTATTTTCTTGTATTTTAGCTTTAGCATATCTCTTATTTTTAATTTTCTATTGATACTACTTGTCCTTTCTGTTTTAATTTTTTTGCTATTCTGATGTTGCTTCAGTGTTACCTGAGTCCAGGGTCTATCGGAAACAACCTCTCTACCTGCCAGACATGTAGAGAGTAAGGTCCGCATACACTCTACCCTCCCCAGACCCCACTTTGTGGGATTACACTGTGTATGTTGTTGTTATAGTTTAGATTACGGGGTCAAAACAATTAATTTTGACTTTGAATTCGGGTACTTCTTCAAATTTTCTTAAAATAAAATTTTGCATATTTGAAAACTATAAAGTACTACAAGTCAACACAGCTACCGATTCAAAATATTTTAAAAAAATTTGAGAAAATTATGTCAAAGGAAAAACTGTTTGACTTCCCAAATAGTAACCGTTCACATAAAATGGGACGGAGGGGGTAGTAATTAATAAGGGTGGGATCAAATGCTGGTTGGTTAACTAGGCATACTTTCTTTTGTGAACTGCTGTAATTTGTGCAGGCTTATAAGTATTATATAAGGGGATTAAGTGTATGGTATTGGAACACAGGGGTCTATTTTCAATTGAGTCCTATAACATAGTTGCTTAGAGTAATTTAGTCTTTAATTAGTAGGGGTTGGTTCAAGTGCTGGCTTGGATTTTTTTTTTGATGACAAGGTTACCCGCAGCCGCTACCCTTCAGGTGCGCACAGGGTAAACTCCGCTCCTTTGTAATAGCCCACAAACCACATAGGAGAGATAGCCCGCACTAGGCAAGCCCCGTGCGACGAGCTCGACCCAGAAGGCAATTCCCCTGATGTCGTAGGCAGGCAGGGGGTTGGCTCAAGTGTTGGCTTGGATTTTTTTTTTCCTTGGTGGTTGGGTGCAGTAGTTGAGTTGTTGAGCTGAAATATGTGAGGAGAAAAGGATAAAGAAAACTGATTGTATGTCCAAAAAGAAAGAAAACTGATTGTATGTCCAAACAGCTGAAAATTAATTGAATGTCCAAAAGGAACAGTACAGTGGTCAAGAGTCACAATTCGAGCTGCATTAAGACAGTTCAATCTCAGTAGCATCAAGGGCCAGGCCCAGTTAGTCTGTCCCTATTCCTTGTGAACTGTATGCAAAAAAGAAAAAATCGTATTACTTGATTTCTTTAGTAGTGAAAAATTTAATTTCAGATGGTCGGGGTAAAAAAGGCTTGATATCTGTTGTGTATTCATATTCCTCCCATGTGCGCATGCAAATGCACAGTGATGAAATGAGAGAGAGAGAGAGAACAGTGCCAAACTACAGTTGACTCTTCTATAAGTTGGAGTGTTGATATCATGGTAATTACCAGGTTCGAGACGTACCACCTTTGCTGATCATATGACCAATTCAAAATGATCTGTAATGCAAACCAGCCCTTTCAAAATAATCGTATATGTTCTATTATGGAAAAAACTAATGGTGTATGTGTAAATGCAGTTGTTTTCTTCCAAAAAAAGGATACTCACACATTGCAAATACAGTTCCCTAGTCCTCAGGAACTGTGTGAAAAAAAGAAAAAAATTGTATGACTCAACTTTTTAGCAGTCGAAAATTAATTTCAAATGATCGGGGTAAAAATACTCACATGTGTGCGCACAAACACATAGAGATGAGGAGAGAGAGAGAGAGAGAGAGAGAGAAAACAGTGCCACAAACTACAGTTGACTATTCTATAATTTGGAATTTTAACATCATAGTAATTACCAGGTTGAGACGGATCACCTTTGTTGATCATATTACCAACTCTAAATGATCTGTAATGCTAACCAACCTTTTCAAAGTTATCATATATGTTGTCATAATGGAAAAATTAATGGTCTGTGTAAATACAGTTTTTTCTTCCAGCTAGAATACTTCTCACTTTAAGGTTTTTTTTTGGACCTCTAGCTCATTCATTTATTTGTTTTTTCAAATTCTGCTGTGGAATATACTTAGTAATGAGTAACAATTATTAGATAATTATCACTTGTATGTTGATTACATGAGCATCACAAATCATTTAATCTCTTTTTTCTAATTTTTTGGGGTATGGTGAGGGTAAAAAACTTGAAAATGATTTGACTGATTATTATAATCTGTATAGGTTTCTTCGCCAACAATTATAGTTGAGAGGGCAGGGTCTTATGCTTGGATGCACAAAAGCTGTAGAGTTCGAGAAGAATTTGCTCGTACTGTTACATCGGCAATTGGTCTTTTTGCGTCAACAGAACTGCCCCTTCAACGGGCTATTCTTCCTCCAGTATGTTAATAGATGTGTAGTTTTGGATTTCATTATATAGCTAAACTTCTTTCTGCTACACAGAATGACCTGTTTTTTTAGAATAAAAAAGTTGTAACATACTTTTTCCTTGTTGCTATCATCAGATTTTGCAAATGTTGAATGATCCTAATCATGGAGTGAGGGAAGCAGCCATATCATGTATCGAGGTAGCTAAACTGGTATCTTTTTCTCAATTTCTTGTGTTTGGTCAAACTGCTGTTCCTAATTAGTCTCCAGTGCCTCGACAAGCCAATTATTTATGTCTTTAACAGACTGCTCTTCCTCCTCCCCCCCTCCTAACACCCCCCCCCCCCCCCCCCCCCCCCAAAAAAAAAAAGACAGACTACTCTTCCCATTTTCTTCCGTGTTTCCTCTTTGCAGGTGATGTATTCAGAGGTTGGACCCCAGTTCCGCGATGAGCTTCAGCGCCATCATCTTCCTTCCATGTTGGTATGCCTTTAGCTTTAGATGATTTCGTTCTAGCAAATAGATTCTTTTTTTTGAACATCCTGTGGGATGGACTGAGTTTTCTTCCAACTTTAGCTTGTGCTTTACTTGGTTAATAGAGTGTGATGTAGTAAACAAAAGTTCTGCTCAGTGTGTTTTGACTTGTTAATTGACTGCAGCTAAAAGATATTAATGCCAGACTTGAGAAGATTGAGCCTAAAAGTCGCTCTACAGATGGAATCTCAAATAATTATTCAGCTGGCGAGGTGAGATCTGCTAACCTTAGTTCCAAGAAAAGCAGTCCTAAGGCAAAACGTTCAGCAAGACAGGTGTCTCTCTTTGGAGGTATGTACATGCACCATTATGTCAATTAAACTTTTATTTCATGTTAAGTTTTTTTAGCGTCCACTTACCATAGTATTGAGATAAACATTTCAGTGATTGCTTTAGTCAGCCTTCATTTTATTTGTTGCTTACATGTCCTATGTGCGTGTTCTTTTTGTTCAAGTGTTATGACTGAAAAGAAGAGGGGAAGGGAAGGAAAAACATAGTTGTGCAGCAGGTTTATGGCATAGCAAGTTTTTGTTCTGTTATGAGGTTGTGAGATTATTTGTCTACAGAACAGAGACTGTCTCTCATGCGCATGCCAAGACCAATTGCTGAGACATGCCCATCTCCGGTAAGTGATTCAGACTTGGAGTTCTCCTCCAATCCTATCAGTGACCGTCTCTCTCCCTTGGTATGGTTCAGGCAACCAGATGCTGCAAAATCCTACGGTCATTGAAACATCCAAGTGGACCAAATTAGTGTGGGGAAGGCATTCAAGGCATTTGGAGTAAATGTAAATGGGTTTGAACATGAATTCCTAGATATGATACTTAAGAATGAACCAGAGGAGACAACTTCAACTGCAAAAAAAAAAAAAACGAAGCAAAAATTAAATGGTGGGGAGAAGAAATCAAGAAAGAAAGGGGAAGCAAAGACTGGTGTGCTTGGTCAATTATGACGGGGGAAGGAAAAAGCCAGGGGAAAATACCAATCATTTTCAGGATGAAAGTTAAAATAATAAGTTTGGAACATTAGAGGTTTGAATGACAGTGGGAAGAGGAGTACTATTAAATCATTAATCAGGAAATGGAAGCCAGATATCCTGTCCAAAAGAAACAAAAATTGAGGAGTGCAATGAACAACTCTCAAGACAGATTTGGGGCTCTAGATGGGCTAGCTGGGTTGAGCTCAAAGCCAGTGGCACTAGAGGTGGAATAATAATTGTGGGACAAGAGACATTGGAACTGCATTGAAATTCAGCAGGGGTCCTACTCTATTTCATGTGTGTTTGATAACTCTTTAGATAATAATATCAGATGAGGTTTACAGGGGTATATGGGCCACACACTAACTTAGAGAGGGAAGAACTTTGGCATGAACTTGGTGGTGTAAGAGGAATATGGGATGTTGAACTGGTTATAAGTGGGATTTCAGTGTCTGCAGGTTCGAGAATGAAAGATACAAGTGTGTGAAGATCCAGGGCAATGAGGGGTTCTCAGATGTAATACAAGATCTACCACTGTAGGGCCCATTTCACATGGTCTAGAGGGAAGGAGATTATTCAAGCTTCAAGGATATGTTTGATCTCCTCTTAGTGGAATGACACTTTCAGTCAAACTAAAGTCATATCAGATCAGATCACATCTCTATCATGCAATCACATCCCCATTATGCTAGAAAGTGGAGATTAGGATACTAATCAAATATAAAATATGTGGCTTAAGTGTGGATAGATTCATTGACAGGCTTAAGGCATGTGGTAAAGTTATTTAGGACCTGTTTGGCCATGAGAATTATTCATTTTTTCCAGAATAATTCTTCACTTTATTTCAAAATCAGTGTTTGGTTATAGAATTTACAAATCCAGATTTGAAAAATTCTCCAAACCTGTTTTTCAATTCCATCATCATAAATTTCAAATAAAGTGTTCTATTCTCTCCTTTGCGGAAAGTAAATATTCAATAAAGTGAATATTTGGAATCTATGGCCAAATGCTTACTTAGTAAACAACAGTCCAGATTTCATCTACAAAAACTGTAGTTACTCAAGAGGGATATTAGAATTGGGGAAGGTAGAAGCAAAAAGAACAGAGTTCTAGATGATCTACTTCCACTGCAACAGATCGGGAAGGAAATAAAAATTCTTGAGGTTTTAGCTTGAGATGCAACAAATGGCCATAGCATAAGTAGTTTCATGGAGACAAAAATCTTGGTGTCTATGGCTCAAAGAGGGAGATAGGAACACCAAGTTCTTCCAAAAAAATGCTATTTCTAACAGAATAACAAATTGCATTGATAGATTGAACGTGGACAATGATATCACAAAAGATAAGGAACTAATCAAATTCAAGAGCTCCTAAGCTTTTACCAGTAACGGTCTACAGAGACTTAAAATTGAGATCAACAACAAGATTAGAGGATGCAACATCAATTATTGAGAAGGAGAAAATGTGGCTAGAAAGACTTTTTGAGGAGTCGGAGGTACTAACAACCATTATAGAAAATGCTCCAGACAGAGCCCCCGGTCCCAGGCCCTGCTGGTTGTTACATGGAATTTTATCAGACAACATGGGAGGTAATCAAATAAGACATTATGTGGATGTGTTTGATATGAAGGAAATGTTTTCCATGGATTCCCCATTTGACAGTTGGACGAGTAACAACACCTCTAATATATTTTCACTAGGTGAACTAGCTCCATATTTCCGTGCATTGACTGTTGCCCAACTTCCCAAATTTGAGCATTTCATTTACTTTTTGGTTTTGAAACTTCTCCGAAAACCAATCAGTTCTTTCTTTCACCTTTTTATGGGTAAAATTTTAAAAGCCAAAATAAAATTGGAAAAAAGAGAAAAAGAAAAGAAAAATGTTTTATGTCCTTTGGAAGTCAAAACTACAGTCAATAAAGAATGAAGAAAGAGAGAAGTTGAAAAGATTTTTGGCAACTCCTTAATTTATTTAAACACCACAACCCTTAAAAGAAATGGCGAATAATAAAATTTGCAATAACACGTTGCTTCACTTCCCGTAGTGAAAAACTCATGCTAGTTCTGCTCTACACTTGGTAAAATTTTCTGAACACCTAAATATGGGTTTTGATTTAACCCGTTTACCCTTTTAAGATGTTTTCTTTTCTTGTTTTTTCCGTTAGTTTTATCAATACATACCTTAGGAAAAAGAAGTTCGATCGGTGAGTCTTTGTTTTCTTACTCCTTGATTTTGTTTGACTTCTATTTTTCTTCTATTGATCTCTTAGTTCTCTCTCCCTTTTGAGTGCCTTTTGAATCTGATGGTTTTCCATTCAACAAAAATGGGAGAGAGATTACACAAGAAAAATGAAAGTCCAACAAAACCAAGGAGTGAAAAGACCAAGACTCTCACCGAATAAACTTCTTCTTCTCGAGGTATGTGCTGATAAAACGAAGGGGAAAAAAACAATTAAAATATTATGGGGGTGGGTGGTGGTGGTTAGAATCAAACCCCATAATTGGGCGTGGAGAATTTTTTTGCAAGTGTAGAGTAGAACTAGATAAGTTTTTTTACTTCAGGAAGTGAAGCAACATGTTATTGCAACTTTTTTTTTAACTTTTTAGGGTTTAAGTAAATTAACAACATACCCCGTGTAATCCCACAAGTGGGGTCTGGAGAGAGTAGAATGTATGCAGACCTTACCTCTATCCTTGTGGGGTAGAGACACTGTTTTTGAATGACCCTTGGCTCAAAAGGTTTTAAGTATATTAAGGAGCTAAAACACTTTTTAAGTTCTCTTGTTTCTTCATTGTATGTAGTCTTGACTACAAGAAGACATACACATTTTTCTTTTTTCCAATTTTATTTTGGTTTTTAAAATTTTATCCATAAAAAAGAATTAAATAAAAGAAGTGATTGATTTTGGAGAAGTTTCAAAAACAAAAAGTAAATGAAATGTTAAAATTTGAAACGTTGGGAAACAATTAATGCATGAAATATGTCAGTAGTTCACCCTAGAGAAAATATGTAAGGAGTGTTATTACTTGTCATATGGATGATTTTACGTAACTAATTTTTCTAGAGAAAATGTTTTTCAAAATATTTGGCCAACCAAATATGAGAAAAATTAGAAATCATTTTTTGGAAAATGTTAACCTCCATGCCAAATGTGAACACCTAATATCTGATCGAACTTGAATATTACTCCTTTTTAGTGTTATTTTTTTACTTTTATTTCATTTTAGTAGGTTTTTATTTGAGAAAATTGTAAACCACAAAATGGTCGCATTTTTAGATATAACTTTTGTTTTCATTTGCAAAAGAAAGAAAATTTACAAAAAACATTGTTTTTCTTTGAATTTTTTCTTACGTCTAACTATTTTTTTGATGTTGATCTAGTCTACAAATATTAAGCTAGCGTTTAGTTTTTAGTTATTAACAAAAGAAAATCAAAGAATCAAAATATTGGGGCCAATAAGAGTTTGTCACTTGGATTATTCTTTCCTATCCAATCCAAACCATATTCCATGGATTGGATAAGAATATTCCAATCTTTCTCCCCAAGCCATTTATTCTTATCCAATATGAAAGGTTTTTTGGGAATTGTCCACACACTAGGGCACACAATTTAGACCTAACCTAGACAATATATAAACTAAGTGGGAAAATAACCTTTTGTATTGTATAAGAATAAATGGCTTGGAGAGAAAATAACCAAGGATTACCCTAACAACAAACAATTGTCGTCACCACACATAATATAGAATACCCAGATCTCGCAAATCATGAATAGAGTAAGAAATAGACCTTAAACAGGAAAGGCTCCTTTCAATTGCAAAATAGAGAACTCGCAATCTAAGTACACAGACAGAGACATGATTTTCTGTTCGGAATATGCAAATACAATAGTGAACTACGGCGATTGAACTGAAACCTGGAATCACTATCGGAATATTGAGCCTCGATCGGAATCTACCCGAAAACCTCGATGATTTCAACTCCTACTTTCGTTGGGTCAGGACTCAAGAATATTTTTGGGAACTGTTTTGGGTGATGGCAGAGTGGTGTAGCTCCGCAATTGACAGCAGTTGGGATCGCAAAGACGAGGTGGTTCAAGCAGTAACAAGGTGGTTTTGAGATGGTGTGAACGTCGACCTCGTCGCCTCGTCCCCTTTCCAGTGTCGTGCGTATGTTTTGAGCTTTTCGTGATCCCTATTCTTATTACCGCAAACGAGGTGGTTTTGAGATGGTGTTGACGTCGCCTCGTCCCCTCTTCAGTGTCTTGCGTATTTTTTAAGCTTTCCGTGATCCCTATCCCTATTCCCTTGTATATATTCTAGTTAGAATGAGATGAAGGTGAAGTTGGCTTGATTGTAACGTATGGTGTGGTTTTAAGCCGAGAGTGTGGGTGGTGAA
This sequence comes from Anisodus tanguticus, assembly GCA_034509755.1. Lineage (NCBI taxonomy): Eukaryota > Viridiplantae > Streptophyta > Magnoliopsida > Solanales > Solanaceae > Anisodus > Anisodus tanguticus. The sequence continues at coordinate 46,862,969 of CM067554.1, read as the reverse complement.
GGTGGCTGCTTGTTGCTAGGGTCCCCTTTGGTTTTGTCCTCTCTTAGTTTATATATTGTCAAGTTTAGGTCTAATGTGTATCCTTTTTTTGTGGATTCCCAAAAGACATGGATAAGAATAAATGGTTTGTGGAGAAAGATTGAAATATTCGTATCCTATCCATGGAATATGCTTTGAATTGAATAGGAAAGAATAATCCAAGTGACAAACTATTATTGGTCTCAATCTTTTGATTTTCCGATTTTTCTTGTTAATAACAAAATTAAAATGCTAGAGATATTTCTAGACTAGAAAAACATAAAAAAAGTTGAGACTTAACAAACAGTGGCGAATCTAAGTACAAAAGTTGGGTCACGTGAACCCATGGTCATCCGACTAAACTCGGTATATTATGTGTATAATTTTTTAAAATATGTCTAATATTATCTAAAGGAATCCATAGTCAAAAGAGACCGGGTGGTGTAGGTGCTGGGTTTAATTCCTGAACCCAACCTTTGTGGAGAAAAGTCATTAATGCAAAGTATAAAGAGGAAGATGTGTGGATGACAAAGAAGGTTACCATACCATTGGAGATCCATAAGAACTCTGTGTGATGGAGTGAAGAGCAACTCAAAGATCAAAGTTACTGATGGGAACAAAATCACATTTTGGAAGGACAACTGGCATGAGGCAGGTATCGTGGAGATAATTTTTCCCGACATCAAAAATTTAGTCTTGTACTAGCAAAAGACTGGGGCAGAGCTATGGGCACCTCAAGGATTGAGCTTCATATTCAGAAGGCATATCAATGACTGGGAAGTGCAAAGAATAGCTGATTTTTACAACATATCGGGAATGTCAATGGACTCCAGACAAGTGAGGATGTTTTTTGGTGGTTGGGCAACAACAAAGGAGCTTATAAGGTGAATATTGCATACAAGATGATGAATCAATCAAGCCAACAGATAACCAGTTGGCCTTGGAAACACATTTGGAGGCCCAAAATACCACACAAAGTATCATGCTTTGTATGGCTTCTAGCTAGAGAAGCAGCCCTAATACAAGACAATTTGATGAAAAGGGGATAATCTTGTGCTCTAGATGCTTTCTTTGTGGAGAAACAGGAGAGTCAGTCAATCACTTATTCCTACACTGCAAGTTTGCACAATAGCTGTGGAGAATATTTTTAAACCTCAAAGGAATAGCTTGGACCGTGCCTAGAAAGGTCTCAGAGGCTCTAAAGAGCTGGGAGGAAACAGGACTACAAGCCAAGGATAGAAGCATCCTTGCATCTGGTGGACCATTCGGAAGGAGAGGAATTCTAGATGTGTAGAAAGCATAGAGAATGGTGTGCAGAAGATCAAATTAAACTGTATCTTGCTACTTTGTTTTTGGTGTAATCAATTATACTCAAATGGTATTGTTTCTATCATTGATGTTTTAGACTCAATATAGACATGGGACAATAGAGTTTTGGAGTTCTTTTGTATATATGGTTTTAGTACAACCTATGTACTGTTTTTGCTCACAAGATATATAATGTTGTTACCAGTTTAAAAAGAAGAAGAAAGAACTTAACTCAAAAGTCAAGTTTGGGAGCGGAATACATAAAATTTTGGAAAGACAAGTGGCGGGAAACAATGGCATTAAAGATGAATATCCATTCTTGTATGAACTGGCAAATAATCAAGACTCCTTTATAGAGCAACTCACGGGCCCTACATTTCAGGTTGAATTGAATGATCGAATGTAATTGCTTGCTATGCTTGCAAGGATTACTGGCAACCCTCGGCTGAAAGATAGGTTGGAATGGGAGGATTTTAAAGATGGGTCATTTACTTAAATCATATGCTCATTTCTGTTCAAACTTCAAACAAGGAATTGATAGACAATTGGCCATGGAAACTAATTGGAGAACTAAACCGCCGACTTAAGTGATTCTTCTTTATCCGGATAACTCCATCTGAAGCATGCGTTACCCAAGACAATCCCAGTAGGGAAAGTATATAAATAGTGAGTAGGTGCTACATGTGCCAGTTGAATTCTGCAAGTCTCAGCCACCTATTTTTGCATTGTACAGTAGCATATGATATTTGGATATGTTCTCTATATTTGAACTTATCTGGGTCATGCACACATGAAAACTGGTGTTTGGAGAGCTGGAAAATCCACCAAACAGGTTTGGTTAAGGGTACCTGCTGTGAATTTATTGGTGCATTTGGAATGAAAGGAATAGTAAATGTTCTGATGGGATCTCACTCCTACTCATGTACCCAAAGCAAAATGCTTATTGAATTTATTTTGTTGGCGCAACCAGGCCCCTATAACTAGTTGTGACCAATTTTTGGATAGTGTCTGATGTTTAGTTGTAGACTAGTTTTTGTATATGAGCAAGCCTCTCTTCCCTGTAATCTTTTGCATGCATCTAGGGGTGGCCAGTGGGCCGGGCTTGGCGGGATCGGGAAGGGCGGGATTGGGTCGAGTCAGACGGGATCGGGATAGGCGGGATTTGCGGAAGTCCCCCCCGATCCCGTTGGAATCGGATCGGGATCCGGGCGGTTCTTTTTTTTTTTTGCACTTAATTTAAAAAATAACACATATATAAAAAATTCAATAATTAAACAAGACAAGATAGTGTAATAAAAATAATCCAAGACTGTTTTTGTGCCTCTTATATTATTTAATAGACATGATTTTTTTTGTAATACAAATACAATTGTCAAAATTGTAACTTTGTGGTGTTGTTCAAAAGTTGCAAATTACATAGTAAAATTGCAATTAAAAAAATTACATTCTGAAAAAAACATGTTCTAGTTTCTTGATAATTTCCTGTGGTTTTTCGGTTGTAATTAGTATTTGTTGGTCAAATTGATCCACGTCGCTTTCACCACCTTCGGATAAGATTTCGTTGTAGTTTTCGTCTTCTTCGTTGATCTTCGGTTGGACGCACCTTCTCCGCTCCACTCGTATTCAATCTCTGAATAATACTACAATCTCCAAGCTGTCTCCGGCTAATGAGTGTCTGTGCTCTCCTATTTGATATCTGCCGGCAGAAAAAGCGCTTTCAGACGCCGTTGATGACGCGGGAATGTTCAAAACATCTCGGGCCATCATTAAAAGTGTCGGAAAGGTCTTCTCATTCCCCCTCCCGTATTTTAGCAAGTCTTCACGTCCTTCTTTATTGAGAACTGCTTGGTATGGTACAGAATCCTGCAAAACAAAAATATCAAACTCGCTAATTTGGTTAGTAGCGTTACGGCCGCACATTCTATTTTCGAGGCTTTCAATACTAGCCGCAGAAACAACATGTCTTTTGTGAGGTTGTGTTGAAGAAGAAGAAGAAGATAGAATGGAAGACGGTAGGTTGCTAGCACTTTCGTGTTGGTAAAAACTATATACTATTTTGCATTCGTCTTCTACGTTAGACAACACTTCTTCTTTAGTTTGTTCAATAGGTAGTGGGTGATTTGAATTTTTGGGACTTGGAGGTAGTACTACTTCTATACAATCATAAATAGTTTCAATAAGTGATTTAGTACCGTCTATTTTAATAGTCGGATTTAATACATCACCAATAATATAAATAGTGGGAATAGGAATAAAATATTTTTTTATTTTGATAAACATTTTTTAATAGCTGCCTTATAAGCTGATTTTTTCATATATTTACTAAGTAATAAAAATATTAGAGCTATATAAAACAACATAGTTGAAATAGTAGGATAATATATACCGGAAAATTCTTTTGTTGCTTGAAAAAATTTCTCTAAAAATACAATAAGTTCGGAATTTTTTTACCCAATCGCTATTTACAACCATATCAGCTGGTTTTTGATTGTGAGAGTTGAAAAATAAAGTTATAGGTTTTCTATAGTCATAAACAACAAGTAGTTGCTCGTATAAAGAATTCCACCTAGTGGGTACTTCTTCTGGAATTTTTCTATAAGGTAGTTGGCAATCGTGACAAGTTTTTTTATATTCTTTTCTTCGTTGTATTCTATTATTTTTAAAAATAAAGTTTATAGCAAATTGTATTTTACTAAGAATGTCTTCAAAAAGTGATAGACCATCATTTACAATTAAGTTATATATATGGCACGCACATTTTATATGAAAATGATCTGGAAAAGATGGAGTTAAATTATTTTTTAAAATTGTAATAACGTAATTGTTAGAAGAAGCATTATCTAATGTAATAGTCATAATTTTATCAGTTATTTCGTAATAATCGCACACTTGATAAATATTTTCTGCAATAAAAGTACTAGTGTGCCTATCATCTATATATCTATACGCTAAGATATGTTTTTGCATAGATCATTTATAATCTATCCAATGACAGGTTACCGTTAAATAATCATGGCCGTTAGTACTACGGCCTCTATCAGAAGTGATAGCCACTTTTCCATTAAAATGATATAATGAACAACGTAAATACTGTTGATATTCATGTGCGAATTTAAATACATCTCTCTTAACAGTTTATCTAAGAAAACCGTTAAAAGCAGGATTATACATATCTCTAATGTAATGAATAAAATCGGGAGATGAAGGAAATGAAAAAAGGCAAACCCTCCACAACAACTAATTTTGCTATTGCTTCCCTATCTCTATGTTTATTGTATTTAGGACCTACAATTCCCCGTAATAGGGTTAATTTGACCTTGTACTTGATCCGGGACAGTATCAGTATGTGAACCTTGAACCGATGGAGCGGACGTTTGCGCACCCGGTTTTGAATCCTCGTATTGGGCATACCTAGCTGGATGAGCCCTTGCTACGTGTCTCATTAAACCCCATGTCCCACCTTGACTTTTTCCAGTTTTAAATTTTAAAACATCTTTACAAATTTTACATCTAGCTACTTGATTCTCTACGTCCCTATCAAAAAAATGTCCATGCATCTGATTTTAATGGTCGTTTTGCTGGACCTCGTCTCATACTAGGGGGAATAGGAGGCATTTCAGTTGAAGGTGCACTAGTGGGTGTGTTGTCATCTACATTAGTGGGTGTATCATCTAGATCATCGTCTAAATTAAAGTCTTCTTGAATTTCAGAAAATAGCTCATCGTCTAAATCTAGTGGTATTGTAGGAAAATGTTCAGTATCAACAAAATCATCCTGTGTAGGAATAGGATTCTGTCTAGAAATAGGACCCTTGCCCTTGTTGCCCCTACTAAAAGAAGCATGACCCCTACTCGTAAGCATACGTTTAAATCCTTTCATTCTAAATTTATACTTATACTAATAAATAATTAAAGTAAACGAAATTAAGTGCGTTAAATAAAAATAAAATAAACAGACAATAATAATTTAATGAAGGAACGAATGTACCAAACGCCGACGTATAATCCTGTAGAGAAATAGATAGTTGCCAACTTCACTCTCAATTCCCAAATGAATAAATAAAATTGAATATTTAGTAGACTTGTAGAGAAATAGATTGTTGAGAGATTAGAGAGATTGTAGGAAGATTTGTGAGAAAGGTCGCTCCTCTAGTTTGGATATGGGTTAAAAATAAATATTAAGGGGTTGGGGGAGGGGGAGGCCAAAAATGGCCGTTGCACAACGGCCAAAATGTAAAATGGCCGTTGGTGCAACCGTTATTTTTGCAAAAGGGGAGGTTTCGGGCAAGATCGGGCGGGGCCGGGACAAGGCCATGTCCCGTCCCGGTTCGAGTCCCGATACCGATTTTTTTTTAAAAAGGGTCGGGTTAGGACCGGTACTGGGCCGACACTGCCCATTGGCCAGCCTTACTTGCATCTTCTGGTTGTTTTTTAATGAATTTTCTCTTCATAAAAAAAGATATTATTTGTCTCTGAGCAATTTTTGCAAACAATGGTAATTTGAGCAAAGAAATGGAACAGAAAGAGAGCCGCTATGCAGTTAAATAATTCAAACAAATAGTCTATGGTTCTTGTTAATATGATTTTAGTTTGATCTCTGTTCTTGTGCAGCGGATGGTGATATTACAGAAAAGCCTGTCGACCCAATTAAAGTGTATTTAGAAAAGGAACTGATAAGAGAGTTCGAGAATATTGGCTCTACTCTTGTACCAGAGAAAGATTGGTCTATCCGTATTGCCGCTATGCAGAGAGTTGAAGCACTTGTTATTGGAGGTAGTTTACCAACTTTGCACCTTCAAATAACATTTTCCTTCCTTTGTTGAATTGACGTTATGCTTCCTTATGTTCTTATAGTGGCGTCTTCTTATGTTGTGTCCTTACTAATTAAGACAGTGTCCTTACTAATTAAGACAGTGCAGTTGATAATGCATGCTATCTTTTACTCTGTTCCATTAGGTGCAGCTGATTATTCTTGTTTCCGTGGACTTCTAAAGCAACTTGTTAGCCCTTTGAACACACAGTTATCTGATCGGAGATCCAGCATAATCAAACAGGTTTGGTTCCATAACACTGGCTACTGCTCCCGGTTCTCTATGTTGTCATATACTTTGCCTGTGTGCCTATGATATACTTTTTCTGAGAAGTATGGGCTCTATGAGATACTTGTTCTTTTTATTTCTAGTTTGCTGAACTATGGCGTGCTACCTTTATTAGCCTGACTTTCATTTACCATGATGCACCTGTCTGAAATGTCTTGGGCTTACCTCCTTATGGACCACTCTGATACAGTGAAAATCTGGTATAGGTTGATTTTATATTCCTCTTCCCATATCCTAGTCACTAATATAGCCGCTAATGGCTTAGTAAAACAATAATAAAAAAAGCATAGCCTGCTAAATTTGTCATTGCTGTTTTCTTTTGTTTTTCAGAAGTAGCTCTTATCTAAGTGTACTCTAAAAGCTGTATTCTTAGTTTAAATGTGAGTTATCTCCTAATGCATTTTGTCTACATTTCTTTTATCAGATAGAAAGAGCCGCAAATCTTCAGTTAGATTTGGGAAACCAATTTAGTGAAAAATGAAAAACTGATCTGCTAAAGTAAAGCGGTGTAGACAACTGGACATTCTACTTTGGTCGTTATTTGAGTAGAAAGGTGGAAAAAGAAGAGAAAGAGTGAGCATTGTATAAGTTTCTCAAATGGTTATCGTCAATATAGATATCCACCTGCATGTTTTTACCATGCAAGCAGGGTGCTTATTTAACTGCATGCTTTTGCTTATCGGTGATGGGTTAGCTTGACATCTGTTTTATTCTGGAACGATATGCACCAACATTTACTAAATGGATCATGTTCCGAGTGCTGACATCCATGAAGGCTAATTCACCATCTTATGTGAATGGCAGGCATGTCATTTACTGAACTTCTTATCAAAGGAGCTGTTGGGAGATTTTGAGGCATGTGCTGAGATGTTCATTCCGGTGAGAACAAGTGATATAGTTGTCCATGTGCTTATACTTCTATCATTTTACTAGGGAGAAAGGATTACATTTGCTCTAACTTGCGCGAGTTTTTTTTTTTTTTTGAAACTGGTAACTGTAACTTGTGCGAGGTTATGACATCCTCATTGAACTTCAGGTTCTTTTCAAGCTTGTTGTGATAACTGTTCTTGTGATTGCAGAGTCTGCTGATAACTGCATAAAGACGGTAATGCTTTATGTGCTACTTGAATCTGTTTTTGTCCCCTATTTGCAGTATCTGTCAGTCATTTGCTGCTGTTTCTTAATTTCAGATGTTGCGTAACTGCAAAGTTGGTCGAGCACTTCCTCATATAGCTGATTCTGCAAAGTATGACAAAAATGCAGTACTTCGTGCAAGGTTTGATACTGTTTCTTCTTATTATCATATGTTAATTTTAATTTAATTCTCTAGTGCCTGTTTCTTCTTCTTATTATTTTCGACGACAGATGCTGTGAATACGCACTTCTGATCCTTGAACATTGGCCTGATGCATCTGAGGTACAACGTTCAGCAGAGCTCTATGAAGACCTTATAAAATGTTGTGTCGTCGATGCAATGGGTGAGGTATGCATGTTGAAATCTGAGTATCATATTTTTTAAGACACATTTTTGCATAATTATACCTTACCATTTGCAACACTCATCCCCCCCCCCCCCCCCCCCCCACCCAAACTTCGATTCAAGATCTTTTCTGGCAATTCATATCACTTGGCTATAACAACAGGTACGATCAACTGCAAGAACTTTGTACAGAATGTTTGCAAGAACTTGGCCAGAACGTTCTAGGCATTTGCTTATGTCCTTGGATCCTGCTATCCAAAAGGTACTCTATTTTCTCTTAAAAATTGCTCCCACCATCCTTCCAAGACAGATAATGGGCATCTTTTCCATAATTGTCTTCAAGGCCGATGTGGTGGACTAAATGGAATTATTTTGCAGATCATAAATGAGGAAGATGGTGGTATTCATAAACGACACAGTTCTCCCTCTGTTCGAGAGAGGAGTTCACACTTTTCACTTGCTTCTCAACCATCTGCTTCTTCACATCTACCTGGTTATGGAACATCTGCAATAGTTGCCATGGATAGAAGTGCTAATTTGCCTTCAGGGATGTCCCAGTCCTCTGGGCTGCTTTTGCCACAAACCAAATCTGTGGGAGGGGAACGTAGCCTGGAAAGTGTACTTCATGCCAGCAAACAGAAAGTTTCTGCTATAGAAAACCTGCTCAAAGGTCTAGATGTATCTGAGAAAGGTCGCTCCTCTAGTTTGGATCTAGGTGATTGTTTCCTCTTCCATTATTCTTCTGCATCTTGAAACTTGATGAGTTTAGGTAGTTACTGATATGATGAAGAAACACTTGATGCGTTTAATTAATTATTGACATCGTGAAAGGTTGTCTTCATGAACTTTTATGATTCAGGAAAAAGAGTGTTTGAACTACTGCCATAACTTTTGAGTTTTATTGAGCAGCTTAAAATGTTCTTGTATTGTACCCTAGTGCAGGAGTTGACCCGCGATGCACCATCTGTTATGACTAAAGGAAATAATCGCAATTGTGGGTTGGTTTTGTCTGATATCATCACTCAGATCCAGGCGTCAAAGGATTCAGCTAAAGCATCATACCGAAGTAGTGTGGATCATGAGTCTTTTTCGGCACTCAACTCCTACACTGCAAGAAGAGCTTCTGAAAAACTACAGGATAGAGGACTTGTTGAAGAGAATGCTGAGCTGAGGGACATTAGGCGGTTTATGAACTCGCATGTTGACAGACAATACTTAGAGACACCGTATAAAGATGCTATTAGGGACTCCCACAATAATCACGTCCCCAATTTTCAACGTCCTCTGTCAAGAAAAAATACAGCAGGAAGAATGTCAGCTAGCAGGAGGAGGAGCTTTGATGACAGTCAACTTCCTCTAGGAGATCTATCTAGTTATGTGGATGGTCCTGCTTCACTACATGACACATTAAGTGAGGGTCTCAATTCTACTTCAGATTGGAAAGCCAGGGTTGCTGCATTCAACTATCTCCGGTCTTTGCTACAGCAGGGCCCTAGAGGTATTCAAGATATCACTCAGAGTTTTGAGAAGGTTATGAAGTTGTTTTTCCAGCATCTTGATGATCCCCATCATAAAGTTGCACAGGCAGCACTTTCAACTCTTGCAGATCTTATTCCTGCTTGCAGAAAGCCATTTGAAAGTTATGTAGAGAGGATCTTGCCCCATGTTTTCTCACGGTTAATTGATCCCAAAGAATTGGTGAGGCAGCCCTGCTCAAGTACCCTAGAAATAGTTAGCAAGTCATATAGTATAGATTCCCTTTTGCCAGCTTTGCTGCGTTCATTAGATGAGCAGCGTTCCCCAAAGGCTAAACTCGCTATAATTGAGTTTGCAATTGGCTCATTTAACAAACATCAGTCAAATTCTGAAGGTGCTGCTAACATTGGCATCCTCAAGTTATGGCTTGCTAAGTTGACACCATTGGTCCATGATAAGAATACCAAACTGAAAGACGCAGCTATTTCGTGCATTATATCAATGCACACACACTTTGACTCGATAGCAGTTCTGAACTTTATTCTCAGCTTATCAGTTGAAGAACAAAATTACTTGATACGGGGTCTTAAGCAGCGCACGCCTCGTATAGAAGTAGATTTGATGAATTTTGTGCAGAGCAAGAAAGAAAGGCAACGATCCAAGTCTTCATATGATCCATCTGATGTTATTGGAACATCATCTGAAGAAGGATATATTGGCACTTCAAAGAAGAGTAATCTATTCGGTAGGTATTCTGGGGGTGCAGTTGATACGGATAGCGTCAGAAAGTGGAGCTCTCTTCAAGAACCTACCTATATGACTAGGTCTATTGGCCAGTTGTCTGATGGTACTCACGACTTCTATCATGGTGCGGAAACTGGTTCCAACATTGGTATTTCTGTTTCAAAAGAGAAGGATTTGAAATTTGGGGCCCTTACCACAAGCAAGAATGATGGATTATGGACTACTCCATTGGAAAGCAAGGACAGCAACTCATACATAGAACACACCTCCACTCCTCATCTGGACGTCAATGGGCTAGTTGGTTCAGACCATCTACAGATTTTTCTTGATGCTGGAGCTGATAATGGGTCTTCATCTGACCTGGGTCTTAATCACCTAAAACTTTCTGCTCTCAAGATAAATCCAACTCTAGAAACTGGACCAAACATCCCTCAGATTCTTCATTTGGTGAGTTTTCTTGTGGTCCATCTGTACCATTCAGGTTTAGCTATATTGTCACATTTCACTTCCATTACAAAGAATATTTTACATCATTATTCAAGTCTAATTTTGTAAGAATTTGAGGATAAAAACCTTCAGTATTCTCACCCTGCTTTTTCTTCCACTTTTGGGTAGATTTGCAATGGTGATGATGGAAGTCCTGCTAACAAGCGTGATGCACTTCAACAATTGGTCGAAGCTTCTGTTGCTAATGATCAATCCATCTGGAGCAAGGTATATTGCCATTGAAATCTATCTTATATTTAGTCAATTGATGTAGATTTTCGGATTTTTAATGTAAGGCTCGGAATCATAGTCTGATTTCAATGGATTTCTGTGAAGTAGGCAACTCACATTTCATATAGTTGGAGGTTAATTGTTGGTCTTCCGGAATTAGTTCTTCTAATAAAAGTTTAAAAGGATATGGATTTCATGAGGTGTCATTTTTGGTTTTGTGCAGTACTTCAATCAGATATTAACTGCTGTGCTTGAGGTGTTAGATGATTCTGAATCGTGGACAAGGGAACTTGCGCTATCTCTGATTCTTGAAATGCTGAAGAATCAGGTTTGTAGGCTGTATTTTCAGTGGTCACTTGTGGATGTCCTCTTCTCCTCCTCTTTCTGAATTAAGAGGAAGGGTTGTTTCCAACACGTCTTACTTTTTCTCTTTCCATTATCAATTTGCTCAATCTTGTGTTGTTCCAGAAAAATGCTATGGAGGACTCAGTTGAGATCATAATTGAAAAGCTGCTCCATGTGACCAAGGATGATGTTGCAAAAGTAAACTTCCGCTTGGCTGAAAATATTAAGTATATTGAAACTTCTCAATTCCTCCGTGCTTAATGCGTTGCAACATTGTTCAGGTTGCCAGTGAAGCTGAGAATTGTTTAAACACAATTTTGTCCCAGTATGGCCCATTCAGATGCTTAAGTGTAAGCCCTAGAGTGTGCTGAGTGAATTACCTCTTTCCTTCGATCATGGGCTAATCGTTCTTGCTTTGTCTGATATTTTCTGGTATTGCAGGTTATTGTTCCTTTGCTTGTCACCGAAGACGAGAAGACTCTTGTAACTTGTATAAACTGTCTGACAAAGGTGAATTGCTGATTAAGTTTGTTTCAACTCGTCCAACTGCTTAATTTGGTGCTTTCTTGGCTACATGAAGTTTGGACTCTTTATTCCTTTTCTTCCGTTTACTATGTTGTGCTTAGAGTTGAAATCATCCATACATGACTGTTAGTTGGCAAGGTTATGTTTTGTTGCCTGCATACTCTCTTGTTGATGTCCAGTCAAAGGAGGGAACTTTTCAGTTTTGTTGCCATTCAGCAGTTATCTCGTCCCTAGCAGTTATGAATTTACAAGGTAACAGGTTATACTAAAGTTGTCATCTTGATATGCAACTATTGGTTCTAAGCACACATGACAACTCATGCGGTACCATTGTTAACTTTACAACATTTGTTTACTAGCATGTCGTGAAATTATTGGTGTAAAGAGTAGTCAGTGTCAAGGTATGATTACACTATGGGGTCTTATTTTGTATTGAAGAAGTTATGTTTTTGGCTAATATATCCAAGCATGGAATGCTATCATTGAATTGGTTTCTGATGTGGAGTTGTTATCTCTTTGTTCAGCTTGTTGGGAGGCTCTCCCAGGAGGAATTGATGTCTCAGCTGCCTTCATTCTTGCCTTCCCTGTTTGATGCTTTTGGAAATCAGAGTGCTGATGTCCGCAAGGTGAAAATCACTGTTTCCTTGTTTTTCAGTTGTTGTGTTTAGAAAACCCAAAGGAAGTAGCAGAATTAAAGATATTCAATAAGTGTTCATCTGCTTCATCATAGTTTGAAAGGAAAATAGGAGGTGGTATGTAGCTTCTTTAGTATGTCGCTATGTGCATAACTTGCTGGTCTTCTTTAACATTGCGGAGATAACTAGATGGCCTGAAGGGTTACTCCTCTACATGTCAGTTTGCCCTTAATGTATGATAGGTTGCAGGTTGGTTTATATTAGAGAATAGCAAAAGCAATTTTGTTCGATGGTTGTCCTGCGTACTTAGACCAGCATGAAGGATGCTAAACCTAGTAAATAAAAATTGGAACGAACTGTTCCTCACAAAGCACTTAATATTACTTTTGTTCTGAAATTCATTTTAGTTGTACGTGTGACAAAAAACTTTAGTCAACAAATTGTTGGGTCTTGTTCCCTAGACACGTTTTGCACATGTTCAGCTCTAATGGTTGTTAAATGCTATTGGACCAGTCTTTACTTTATTCTCTTTTCTGTTTAATGTGGTCGTTGTATACAAGCCAAAGTTCTACAAGTTTCTAGGCTGCAGCTAACCACGTTACATTCTGTCTGTTATTCAGTTGTATGATGTGGTTCATATACTCGTGAAGAGATAAAATGCAATTACTATTAGAACCACGTCTAGAACAAAATTATCTTCACGTTTGTATTTCTTTAGCTATATTTGATATGCGTTTTTTTTGGGTGGCAGACTGTTGTTTTCTGTTTGGTTGACATATACATCATGCTGGGCAAAGCATTTATGCCATACTTGGAAGGGCTGAACAACACACAGTTACGATTGGTGACCATTTATGCAAATCGAATATCACAGGCCAGAACTGGTACACTCCGGTAGATGCGAGCCATAGTTAGCTGGTGTAGCTTTCTTGGGATTCATTGTAGGTAGATAGATGTGTGTAGTTGTGAATCTAGTGATTTAATATTTGATGTCTTTTGTATATCTGTGTGAATGTGTATTTTTTTGGTGGGTGAGGTTGTATTCTTTTTATTATTTTCTTCTTTTCACCTAATTGGTTGGTAGTTGAAGGAGAGGTGTGGGAACAACTGTGATAATTGTACACTGATCTTTGTGCTCATAGTGAAATCTACAGTTTTTGGATGATTGTTTATAATACAATTCCGCAGCTTTTATTTAGTTTGTTATTACTTGAGATATATTTATGATGGCACGAATAGGCTGTGTTGCGCATAGTATCAATTGACAATTGTGACATTTCATAGATATTATAATAATAGCCTGATAATGCTGGCTCTTCTGAAAACAAAAGATGTACCTGGAAACATGTTACACAGAAAGAAATATAACATGCAATCTATAGTACGTTCAATGCACAGGGATTACAAGTGACAAGAACAGCGGGGAATTTAACAGTACCATCGACATTCATGGATGTATATCCATCGAGCAGGATAATCACTCCCATCCCGGGAGGTGTTGCTTCTCCTGCCCTGCTAGTGTTGGGGCTTTGATTGGCAAAAAGGGTTTTCACCTCTAGCCAGCAGTTGCTGGATTAGCCGTCAGACTTTTCTTACATGTCTTTATTGAGAAAGGAGATAGGGCCAGTGTTCTCCCTTTCACCCTCCCCCAATGATTTTGTTCCGATGCAGATTTCATCTCTTAGTGTGGAGCGTTGCTCAATAAAATTGGAATGACTTTGGGAGATCAATGTTTTAATTTCAGTTGATGAACATCTAAAGCAGTGATCCGGTGGTCAATGTACAGTTCAAACTGTAATAGAAATAAAAATATATTAGGTGATATTTTTCATCTGCTTGAGCTTTAGCGAGTGTAGTTACTCAATAAATGTGTTGGTACGAGGAAACATGTATACCCAGAGATTAATGTCATAGTTTGAGACCGATGTTTGAGGCGTATAAAGTATAAACCCAAGAGTTTGAGGAGGTGGACCCTCCTCTCGCTTTACACTCTTTGAATATGCACGGGATCAAAGGTGAAGTCCTTTATGTAAATTTGAATGTCAACATTTCAAGTTCTAGAATGACTTCTTAAGATTACAATTCAGATGAATATGTAAACAATTTATCCGTATTCGATGTTTATGTACTAAACTATAAGAATTTATCACAGTTAAGTGCGAAATCGAGGTGAGAAAATTATAAAAAATATGCCATGAAATTATTAATCTAGTAAATACCAAATGTGAGTGTCTTCCTATATACGTACTTAGGTTCAAGAGGATAGCAATTCTTTTGGATATAGTTTGGCAAAAATCCAAACAAAAGAAAGGAGAAAACGATCATAAATGGTACTTTAATTATGAGGGTAGGTTCAAAATAGTCCCTTAATTATGCACTTAACAGTTTTGGTCCTTTAAGTTTACTACAATTTAACAAAAATGATCTCTTAATTATGATGGTAGGTTAAAAATAGTCCCTTAAGTATGCACTTAACAGTTATGGTCCTTTAAGTTCACCAAAATTTGATACTTTTAGTCTCCGGCAAAATATTTATCGAACTATATTAGTTATATTTGACAAGAACTATGGAAAAAAGGAAACATAGCGAGAACTCACATTTAGGTGTACACATTATTAATAAAAGGCCAACTATGTCGGTTATAGAAAGAAAAAAAAACAAGGAAAAACCAATGGACTTGATAATATCAGAAAGTAGTGTCTCAGAACACAAAAATCGACGGATAAAATCGAGGGACGCTATCAGAAAGCCGATATTTTTTTTCTTTACGAAAACCGACTGACGACTGTCGGTTATTTTAAGATAAAAATGTGCGAAACTATTTTTTTTTATAACAAAAATTCACTACAGTGAAAATATTTATTTTTATACCGAATTTTCAATAAAAATTGAGTCTAATGTATTTTACCTAGCCGATGGACTCACTCAATAAAAATCATGAGATCTTAGATTCATTTTCGAGTTGAGGACCGGAGGCAAGAGTACTAGGTCTTCACACTATCTAAGCTTTAATATACAAAATTATTCGATATTTGTGTTGGTGAAAAATAATAGGTGCCTCGTAGAATTAGTCTAAGTGTGCGTAAGTTAATTCGGACATTAATAGTACTAGATAAATACTTATGTAATTTTTTTTTATCACAAACACAAAATCTAAGCATTGTATTCGAACCAACCGGTACATAATAATGTAACTTCACCCGTGAGCATGGTTCAGATCAACACTTCACACTATCTACGCTTTGGCAAACAAAATTACTCGATATTTGTGTAGGTAGATAGGTATCTTGTGGAATTAGTGAAAGAAATAATCCCCTTGATTATTTTCATTAATTGAATAGGTATTTATACAAGTTACAAAATAGGAGAATCCTATTCCTATTCTATTCCTAAAATCTTATTCTACCATAATTCTAACTATACAATTATGGTAAGTGTATAATCCTAATTTAGGTAACAAATACACTACAATATACATCAAATATATATACAAGATTGGTACAAGATACCAATCCCGTGATGGGCTCCGATATCTCGGCCTTTGCTGGGCTTCCGTGTTGGGCCGTTGTCCATCAATGCCCGTGATATACATTCTTGTATATTGGGTGTATATCACGGGTATATTGCCTTATTTAACACACCCCTACAGTCATAGCGGGCGGTCTTTGAACGCTGAGACTGTCCCTAAAATCTTCAAAGAGTACCGAGGGAAGACCCTTTGTAAAGATGTCTGCAACTTGATATCTTGATGGGACATGACATACGCGTACCTGCCCCTGAGCAACATTTTCACGGACAAAGTGAATGTCCATTTCGATATGCTTAGTGCGTTGGTGCTGAACCGGATTACCTGAGAGGTAGATGGCACTAACATTATCACAATATACTAAGATTGCCTTCTGAATGGGGCAATGAAGCTCTAAAAGCAAATTGCGTAACCAACATGATTCTGAGACCACATTAGCTACCCCTCGATATTCTGCCTCTGCACTTGAGCTGGATAGAGTCGCCTGACGCTTTGCAGACCAGGAGACCAAGTTGTTGCCAAGGAATATACAATATCCTGACGTAGACCGTCTGGTGTCCGGACAACCACCCCAATCCGCATCTGTGTACGAGACAAGTGTGGATGTAGATGAAGGATACAAGTGCAAACCATAGTCCAGTGTCCCCTGAATATACCGAATGATGCGTTTGATTGCATTCATGTGCTAAAATCTGGGATCATGCATGAATAAAACACATGTTGAACAACATACGTAATATCCGGTCTGGTAAAGGTAAGATACTAGAGGGCCCCTGCAAGACTGCGATAGCGGGTCGGGTCCTCGTATGGTGCACCTGTCGCGGCACTAAGCTTGGGTTTTGCATCAACTGGAGTGGAAATGGACTTACAAGATGACATCCCAGCCCTCTCTATGATCTCAGCATCATACTTTCGTTGAGACACAAACAAACCATCTGAGTGACGCTTGACGGCAATCCCCAAAAAGTAACTCAAGGGCCCTAAGTCTTTCATAGCAAACTCAGAGCTGAGCATGGCCATGATAGACTGGCGTAATGCATCGGAAGAGGCAGTCAAAATGATATCATCCACATACAATAGAATGTAGGCCAAGGATGAACCACAATGGTAGATGAACAAGGAATTATCTGACCTGCTGCAAGTGAGCCCAATAGTCGAAACAAAGTCAGCAAACCTCGTATACCAGGCCCGTGAAGACTGCTTAAGCCCATATAAGGACTTCTTCAATAAACAGACATGATGAGGACGGTTGGGATCCCTGAAACCCAACGGCTGATGCATATAGACTGTTTCTTTGAGGTCACCATGTAGGAAAGCATTCTTGACATCCAACTGATGAATAGGCCAAGTCTTTGAAAGAGCCAAGCTAAGCACAATGCGAATAGTAGTCGGCTTGACCACCGGACTAAACGTCTCCCCACAATCTATCCCAACCTGCTGAGTCTTACCATCACCCACAAGCCGCGCCTTATGTCGTGCAAATGAACCATCTGAATTCTCCTTATGAGCAAAAATCCACATAGACATGATAACATTAATACCATATGGATGGGGCACCAACTCCCACGTCTTATTATCAATACGAGCAGTATATTCATCAGTCATAGCAATTTTCCAATTAGGGTCATTTAAGGCGGACACAGGATTACGGGGCAAGGGGGATTTAAATACATCAGAATGTAAATTAAAATGTCTTTTAGGTGTAAAAATACCCCACTGACTACGAGTGACCGGTCTATGACTTGAGGAAGAATTGAGTGAATTTTGAGAATTTGACTGGCCAGCATGCAGTGGGCCTGTTGGCCCAAATCGGTAACCTGGAGCATCCACTGGACCAGTTCCAGAATCAATGGACGGCCCAATTGTCGGGCCCGATCCAAGAATCGGAACGTGGGACGGTACAGTGGGGCCAGCGGGCAGTGGGCCCGCTGGAGAGTTTTGGGTGCGGGAGATGTCCGAAAAATGCCGAATAATATACGGGGATATTTGGTCATTCAAAAAATTATACGACCTAGGCTCGGTAGTATGAACTTTCGTAAAAGGAAATTGGGTTTCATCAAAAATGACATGGCGATTAATTATGATATTCTTGGAGGATAAATCAAAGCATTTATAACCACGATGATTGAACGGATAACCCAAAAATACACACGAAGTAGACCGAGCCTGAAGTTTGTTAATTGTGGTGGATGGGAATAACGGATAACACAAGCACCCAAAAATCCGAAGATGAGAATAAGAAGGGTTCTTATTATATAGGATTTGGAGGGGGGAAGAATATGTCAGACCTTTAGACGGAATTATGTTAAGGAGATATGTTGCCATTTGCAGAGCATGATGCCAAAAATATGGGGGTACGGAAGCATGAAGTAAGAGAGTGCGGACAATGTTATTTATGGAACGAATTTTGCGTTCGGCTTTCCCATTTTGAGAAGATGTATGAGGGCACGAAAAATGAAAATTGATCCCATTATTATCACAGAACTCCCGAAACACCCTATTGTCATACTCTTTCCCATTATCATACTGAATATTTTTTATTTCTCTTTCGAATTGTGTTCTAATGAATGCTCTAAATTTTATGAAGACAGAAAACACTTGAGATTTATTGGCAATTGGAAACGTCCACAAAAATTTAGAATAATCATCCAAAAACAGAACATAATATCGATGACCTAACGTACTTAGAACAGGAGACGTCCATAGGTCGCTATGAATAGTATCAAATGGCTGTGAAGTATGAGAATTTGAGTCCACAAATGGCAACTTAACAATTTTTCCTAACGAACAAGATTGACAAATTTGAGTACGACTCGTACCCTTACAAGAAATAAAGCTATTTTTATATAAAACTGATAAAATAGAAGATCCCGGATGACCAAGGCGAGCATGCCACAATGAAGGAGAAATTGCTGCAAAAGCTGACGGCAAGGCTTGACTCGATGGACTGAAACCGGACATGATAGGTTAAAGATTCCCCCTACTATCACACCTCATGAGATGACTCCCCGTCTTGAAATTCTTCACAGAGAAACCAAAAGGATCAAATTCAACAGAAACAGAATTGTCAGTGGCGAACTTTCGGACAAACACTAAATTTTTAATCAATTTGGGGGCATGTAAAGTATTTTTCAAGATAAGGGGTAGATTGGGGGGAGACAACGTTTTCTGACCATAACCCTGAATTGGAATAGAGTTGTCATTACCAACAATTATACCCCGAGGGGTGCTCAAATTGGAATAAGATGAGAGAGTACCTGAATCGAAAGTCATGTGAGTAGTGGCACCGGTGTCCATATACCAATTTGGGTCCAGTTGAGTCAACCCCAATATGTGCATCGCGGCCTCGATATCGGTCTGAGTGGGGCCTGCTGCGTGGTGGGCTTGCGGAGGTCGGGGCCCAAGTATTCTAGGACGGAACCGGAACCCGGGCCGTGGCCGGTGGAACTAGCGCCGCCGGGCCACCGGCGGCCGGTGGGCCGCCACCGCCGGTTGCCGGGCTCGAAAGGCCGGCCGGCCCCACCGGCTCGCCGGGATTCACTGGGTAGTAGGGGCTGCTGGCCCACGACCCACTGTCATGGGCCCCACTAATTGGGACCGGGGCGGTGGGCCACTGTTCACTGGGACGGGGCCCACTGCCGCTTGCTGACCACCTGAACCGCCGCGTTTGCCCCCGCGGTTTTTGTTATTATTCTTACGATTATTTTTGACGCCACCATGAGTATGATTTTGTCCCGAATTCTCAACAAAACCCGAAGAACTTGGGGAGGACGCCATCATGACGACGGGGCTTGCTCCGGTAGCCACCTTTTTTGCCAAACTGGCTTCTTCCAAAGTAAGCATGGAGCGGGCTTGATAAAAGGCAGGAAGAGGGTTGCTTTGACGAAGGAGAGTTCCAACACCATTATAGGCCTCCGAAAGGCCGACAACCAATTGTAGAACCAAACAATTATTTGTTACAGGTGCGCCAACATTACGGAGTTAATCCGCCATCTCCTTGAGTTTCTTGCAATATGCAGAGACGTTTGGAAATTCTTCTATGCGAACGAGAGAGAATTCCTGCTCGAGTGTGACGACACGTGAATGTTGGTTATCTTGGAATATGTCACGCAATCTATTTCAGGTAGCCATAGCCGTGGTATCCGGCTCAATAATCGTTTGTAAAAGGTCAACCGAAATAGTGGAATAGATCCACTGGAGAACGATATCATCAAGAGTAATCCATAACCGAGGATCCTCCGCGGGAAGAGGTGTAGCGAGTGGAATTATGTGATGGATAACTTGATGGGAGATAGCGTGAATTTTAAACAACTCCGCCCATGTCGCATATTGGACGTTTTCCATCTCAAGTACAATAGGGATATTGTTCTTGACGTTAGAAACCATGAGGGCAAGATGATAATTGTTCTTAGACATATTGAAAGAACAACGAAGGAGGAGAAATTTGGGAATAGTAAGAGAGATTGTGAGAGCGGAAGACAAATTTTGGAAGAGAAAACCCGAGGGGGGGGGGGTCGGCCGAATAGTGTACAAAATTTTGGGAGACCTAGTCTCTTGATACCATGAAAGAAATAATCCCCTTGATTATTTTCATTAATTGAATAGGTATTTATACAAGTTACAAAATAGGAGAATCTTATTCCTATTCTATTCCTAAAATCTTATTCTACCATAATTCTAACTATACAATTATGGTAAGTGTATAATCCTAATTTAGGTAACAAATACACTACAATATACATCAAATATATATACCATATATACAAGATTGGTACAAGATACCAATCCCGTGATGGGCTCCGATATCTCAGCCTTTGCTGGGCTTCCGTGTTGGGTCGTTGTCCATCAATGCCCGTAATATACATTCTTGTATATTGATGTATATCACGGGTATATTGCCTTATTTAATAATTAGTCTAAGTGTGTATAAGCTAATCCAGACATCAATAAATACTATGTAATAATTTTTTTATTACAAACACAAAATCTAAGCATTGTATTCGAACCAACACGTACCTAATAATGTAACTTCACCCGTGAGCGTGGTTCAGACCAAGATTTCATATATTTGTGATTGAATATCTGCTTAGTAAATAATTGAATTTATAACCTTCTGCAATGAACGTACGATTAATTTATAGCCAACCATTTTGCTAAAAATAATTTAAGCAAATAAATAAATAAATATCATTCGTGCACTCTACAGCAACTAGCAAGAAAGATAAATGAAGTGAAAAATGTCAGCTTTCAAATAAGGTCAATTTTGTTGTCAAGTGCATGTATTAAGGTATATATTCGGCTATAGCTTCTCTGAGTTCAAACATTCTGCTTGTGCACAAAGCCAAAGCTTATGTACACACCAATTTCCGAGTTTTTTTTTCCTTTTCAATTTTTTATTGAGTGTACGATATTTTTTGAAACTCGATTAATCTAAATTCGTGTGCAAAAGTTTTACTTTAGGAATAAAATGCTCATTATTTTTAAACTCAAATTTGAAACCTTTCATTAATGAAAAAAGTACTTACCACTCACCGCAAACTTTGATGCTAGCACTATTGATCTAGTCAAATTACATCATAATACGGTATAATGCGGTCGTCGTCAAATATAGTAATCTAACTAGGTTGGAGTCCAATACCACAAGGAGTACGATGTGATATGCGACCTATTCACTTTGTATCATTTCTTTACTATATACTTTACTTCTAGGGTAACCAAATTGTTTGTTTGTTGGTTTAAGTTTAACTAATCAATTAGCAATTTTAATTAACAATTAATGTATCAAATAAGTTGGAGTGCTAGGGTTGTGACTTAATGCATGGAAGTGGTGTTGGGTTATACTTAAATTGGGTGTAATAAATGTGGTAATGTATCAAATAAGTTGGAGTGTTAAGGTTGTGACTTAATGCATGGAAGTGATGTTGGGTTATACTTAAATTGGGTGTAATAAATGTGGTAATGTATCAAATAAGTTGGAGTGCTAGGGTTGTGACTTAATGCATGGAAGTGGTGTTGGGTTATACTTAAATTGGGTGTAATAAATGTGGTATGAGTAATGTATACTAATTTCTAGGTGGAGATTTTTTCAATTGATCCACCTAATTTCACTTTTGGCTTGAGCGTGGAATATTGGAACACCCATTATTTATCCTTAGTTGATTCCCTTCTAATTAAAGTTGAAAATCATTAAATGGAGTTTAAAGCCTCAAGTCTTAATTAATAGTCTCATTTTTCAAGTTTGACTAGAGACAATAGACATAAAATAGGTGTTTGCAATCAACCCTTAAACATTAACAACAAGAGGTAGTTAAATGCCATCATTACACATCCATTTTACATTTATGAACTCCCCCAACTACCAGATTCCATTTATGGGTCACAACCCTAACCTAGAATCTAGCCACTCATGAAAAGTAATAAACAAAACATTTTGCAATAAATAAAGTAAGACATATAAAACATTAAAGAGTGCTTACAAGGATTTATATTGGAAATAGAGCTTGTCTTTACAAAATGGAACTATACTCAAAATTCTTTGAACGTAGAATGACAAAAACAAGAGTGAATATTCTTCTAGATGAATAGAAAAAGGAATATTTTATGTCTAATCAATAGTCAACATCAATGAAGAGACAAGTAGTCAAGTCCTAAAAGTTATATCTATCACAAAACCCTAGACAATTATATATAGGGACTTAATTTTCATTCTTCACGTATTTATAAAAATGCCACTGCATGACCACTCTGCGACCGCAAAATAGAACCACAAAACTGATCTGCGATCCGCAAAGCAGGACTAGGCTTTGCAGAGTGAATCTTGATTTGAATTGGCTGGAACTGCGGCTGGAAGTGCGGTCCACAGAACTGAACTACGGTCTACAGAAGTGTCCTGAAGCTTCGCAATCTGAGTTGGATTTGAATTGGAGCAGTGGTTCACAGACCGGAATGCGGTCTGCAGAATGAAAGTGTAGACCGTAGATGGGGTCGCACTTCGGGGCTTCAGAGTCTTTTATCTACTGTATGATTCTGCGATAGTGCCTACCATTCTATGGTCCGCAATTTGATTTTATAGTCAGGAGAAGTAACCTTTTCAGCACTTTTGTCAATGTTTAAGCACTTTTTCTTGCTTTTGGTGTCCCGAGGTAAAAATCCTATAAAAATCAAAATTACGTAAGAAACACATACTATAAATGCATTAATGACAACAACAATTCATGAAATTGTTATCTAATGTATCGTAGTTTCTCGGCACATCAACTATTTCTATATAGACTATGTTCTTGCATAAGAGCATTTTTCTAATTTTGATTCTTTCGTATAACATAAAAGTCAAATCTATCGTCGATCCCTCGTGGTAGTCCAAATCTATCACTTGAACACCTTAAGTAACGTTTGTTTCACAGACACTTCAAGTAGGCTTCACTGTTTCACTTAAACCATTTTTGCACCGTCTCTTTTAAATCTCAAGCGAATGTGAACAAACGTCTCCTACGTGGTTTAAATTGTGCCAAGTCATTTTAATATGGGCACTTAAATTGTGCCAACTCATTTTAAGTGGCCACATCATTCAACACGTAGACAAATTGATTAAATACCAAATTAGGGTAAAAAATACTCATCTTCATCTAGACATTTCAGGTACTCGAACTTAGGCAATTTGCTATTGTAGAACCCTAGGTAAAAATCTCATCGATTTCATTCAATATTATCACAATTTTCACTGATTTGTTAGTTAATAATGACTTACAAAAGCTTATTTGCATTTATTTGTAGGGTTTACTGTTGAAATCGACCATTTGAATCTCGTCGTTTCGAATTTCTTTACGGCATTGGAGAAATTGAAGGTGATACTGAACTTTGCTCGTGTTTGTGTGGTATATTATGTTAAAGTTAGGCTCTTTTTAGTATAAAATTGGTTGTTACCCCCCTTTATTTCGTAATTAGGATTTTTTGGGGATTTCATTGGTAAGTTAGGGTTGTTTTGAGAATTTCCTTGTTTCTTGTCATCTTTTGTGTTGGAAAATCTTACGACGACTATATTTTAACATATTTTCACCATGGGGGTTCATTCTTCGAAGACCGTATCTTGGGTCCTACTTATCAAGGGAATTAGAGGTCTTTGATGTTGCTATCGATAAAGACCAGTTTAGTCTTGTCGAGTTAAAAGAATACACCAAAGACATTGGGTACACAAAAATTATTGAATTCTACTGCAAAAGGGTGGATAAGAGTGAATTTATTCAGCTTACTTGTAATAACCAATTGCTAGAATTTGAGGCTGATTTAAAATATGGTGATGAGTTTGATGTGTTTGTGGTACTTGACATTGATGACTTGGAGTCCATACCAAAATCAATTGATCTTTTAGTAGGGCCAGAGGGGGATGACTGTATTAATGACCTTACTGATGAAGTTAGGGCAACACATGTGGGTGGAGATATAAATACTGATGAAAATGAGCTGAAGAAGTTTCAAAAGAGGTTGAATCAAATGGGGGTGAAACAAATCTGAATGGGGGTCAAATAGATCTGAATGGGGCTGAAACAAATGTTAATGGTGATGAATCATATTTTTCTAGTGATGAATCAGATAGTGATGCAATTTCAGATCTTGATGATTCAAATGTTGATGAAGAATTGAGATCTCTTAGGGCTGAAAAGAGAAGTAAGAAGAATCCTAATTCCAGAAAACAGAAAACTGAAAACTGAAACAACTGAGAAAATACAACTAGGTGAAACTGGTATTGACAAAGTCTTTGAAGATATTGAAAGAAATAAGTCTACAAGATATGCGGGTAGATTAGGTGGAGATGATGATTTTATGGACAATTCAGACTGTGATAGTGATGATAGTAAATGTTAGATGTTAATGCTATTAATGGTGTTGATATCCCAGCAAGAAGGAATAGCATAAAGGTCAGGTGTGATCCAGACTGTGTGGTTGCTATTCTTGAACTTGGTATGATTTTTGAAAATTAAAAAGTATTTAGAAAAGCACTGACTGATTATGCAATAGAATACAAAGTTAATCTTAAGTTAAGGCCTAATGAACCTGATAAAGTAAGGGCTAAATGTAAGGGTAACAATAAATGTAATTGGTTGTGTTATGCTGCATTAGACAGAGATTCTGATGACATTATGATTAAGAACTAACATCCTATACATAAGTGTACAACTTCAAACAAGAAAAAGATGTGTAACACAAAATACCTTGCTGCAAAATTCAAGAATGAGATAACTAAGCAACCATCTTTGAGAATATGAGAGATACAAAACATATGTAGGAATAAGTTAGGACTGTATGTTGGTAGAACAATTTGTTATAGAGCAAAGATGCAAATTCTTAGAGAGTCTATGGGTGATTGAAATTTGAAGTTTGCAAGATTATGTGACTATGCTAGTGTTATAAAAGAGACCAATTCTAATAGTTCTGTTTGGGTAAGGATGGATAGAGAAAGTGTACCATGAAAAAAATCTGTTGGTGTATTTCTATGTGTGTTTGGATGCATTAAAGAAGGGGTGGATGGAAGGCTATAGGAGAATCATAAAATTTGATAAATGTTTTTAAATGGTGCTTCTAAGGTGAACTGCAAGCACAAGTCAACCTGCACCAACAAGCTCAAGTTAACCTGCACAGTCAGCAACAATTTGTGAGGATATAACAAGATTAGGAGGGTGGATGAATCAACAAGAGTTAGAAGCTCAAGACAGACATCCTCACATGTAGATACTAGTATTTCTGTTACCAGACGAATAACTAGTCAAATACCTTCTAGAAAAAGACAAAACTGCTGGACAAAAGAGAATCAAGATTGCAACTGGAGAAGAACCTTCAAGTGGGGGACACAACAAGACTGCTAGTGTTGGATTTGGCATATACACAAGTACAAGTGAAACCCAAATACTGAATGTAAGTGAATTCTAACTTTGATCTCTTAAAGACAACTAAAATGTAACTAAACTAATTGTGGTTCATTTTTTGCAAAACTACCGCTATGAACATCAAGACAAAAGTTTCTAGCAAGTGGTTTAGCTTACAAGGATGCAACTCCAACTAGTATAAACCTTGATTATAAGGCTAGAGACTTGAGATGGAAAGGCAAATAATATCTCACCACATCCCAATTGCAGCAGATGGCAAGCAAGCAAGAAGAAGAATTCTGGTTCTTAGGATGATATCTAGTAGTTATTTTGAAATGTAATATGGAGCACCAAAAAATTGTGTTTCTGGATGGTTATTTTGGCAATCTGCTACTTGTATATAGCAGTAAATAATTTCATTTTGGATCTTTGCATTTGACATTTAAATTGTGCCATGATATTAATTTGAGCTCATGATTGAGCATGGTCATATATTAGCTCATGTTGGTGTTTATCTTGTGCCCATTATATAGTTGTTGTTGGTGTTAATCTTTTCCTCAATATATAGATGTTGTTGGCAACACGTTGTAATGGTAAATTGTGTGAATACAGAACTAAGAATTGTATAGAGTCAAAATAATATTTCATTTCATCCAAAACAAGGTTTACATGAGTGACTGTTGGCCAGAGGTCAGCCATACCAAAATACAAAATTATCGCAACATTGTAGTAGTCAAATTACATTCATAATAGCCCATAAGCCTAACATACTATACTGCTGCATCTAACAATTTGGCTTGAGTTTTCATATCCAAAACATGACCAAACCAGCAACAATGAACATTTCTGGCTCGAATTCTTCTCCTCGAAAGCCTTCACTTCCTTCAACAAACCCCATATCACTCTATTTGCTTGAGCAGGTGTCGATCTTCAATCCAAAAGAAATAATCACATCCACCCATTTTCTATAAAATTGAATTTTAAGCCAACAGTTAATCATCTAATCAAGATTTAATGAAAAAATTAAAGAAGAAAGAAGTTTACCTTTGGGATTTTACAAGTTAGAATCTACGACATGAGTTTAATTGGGTCCAAGAAATCTTCAATAATGCTTCATTAGCACATCTACAATATCCGGCATGTTCGTCAAAAAACTCCATGAAAGTGTTGGACATGCTCGACGTTGATATCAATTCAAGAAGCAACAAAAAGAAAGGGAAACAACCGTCAAAATAATAGCTTCAATTGAAGAGAAAAAAATCTAATCTTGAAATAAATGAGCTAAAATTAGGGCTAATTTGTGTGGTATATTGTAATGAAGAAGAGATATATATTTGACTGCACATTTGTATCCGTTGGACGCACATCACCTTGAATAAAGGTTGCACACGCGCGTTATTTGAGTGATATATACCTGACATGCCAACGGTGCGAAAATGGTTTAAGTGACACAGTGGGGCCTACTTGAAGTGTCTATATGAAACAACGTTACTTGAGGTGTTCAAGTGATAAATTTGAACGACCACTAGGGGCCAGCGATGAATTTGGCCTAACATAAATAAAGAATTATGTGTGTTTGCTATGGGAAATATCAATTTTCAGAAACATAATTTTAATGTCAAAATAATTTTATGATGTTTTATAAACTATTATATCAAAGGGGTAAAATGATTTTCTTAACTTATAGAAAATTAATTTCTTTACAATTGTCTTAATTTTTAATTTCAGATCATTTGATCCAGTCGACACTTAGACATTATTATTAGTCTTTAATAGTATACAAAAATTCATCTAGAAACTATATCAGATTATCTAATATTGTACTATTTTAATCTTTATTATATATTTCTAGAAACTGTTTTTCACGCAAAATTAACAACATTAAATATATTTAAGAAATACTTTTTGTAAAAATTATCTTATGAAAAATAACTTTCGTCTTATTAAACCCATTAAAGAAAAGCAAAAGGAACGACTTTTGTATGGACCATGTCAAATTACTCTCTTTGAGAAGGACAATTAATTACTTAATCGTTGCCACGTGAAGTCACTCATTTATTTAAAATAATCATAATAATAATAAAAGTACTAAGACATCCTAACGATGTCCTAATTGGCACTTAACAGGTTATCTTTTTTACTAATTAGTTAATTAGTTACTATACAGTACTGTCCCAATCATTATTAACATAAAGAACTGTAGTTGGAAATCCCATTTTATCCAAATAGCGAATATATATCGAATTATTCAGATATAGATATATGGATACCAATATTCTTGTCTCCTTAAGGCCCCACAAAAAGAATTGCAATTTTTGTTTATGATATAAAGCAAATGATTTGGTACTTTGATTTGGATATGCGCCTTATCTTGCATACATAAAACAGTTCAGATCTAATAATAATGGAAATAAGATTTTTTATCTTATATATCATTATAATTAAAATTAGCCCATATTTCATCTTACCTTATTTGAAATATTTGGAAAAAAATAACAATTCTTTAATTAGTAAATATAATTTTTGTTTTTTTGATGCTTTATCAAATTCAATTTTTCTCATTCTATCTCGGAGTATTCATTCACTCAAAATTGCTCGGCTTCGGTTTCTACTTTCCGTAAGCGAGAACGAGCGAGAAGGTGCAAAATTCAGTCTTAGCTAAGCATTGGAATTCTGGGTAAGAGAGAATTGATTGAGAGTGATATTCATGTTTATCATCACATATTTAATCATTGTTGAGTGAATTAAAGTAAAAAATTTAAAGCTCCATTGTTAGAATTTTTAAAAGCTTGAAACCTGACAAGTCGATTTAGTGATTTGTTATATCTTTTGACATATTATGTTGGGATTCGGGGAGATGTAATTACGAAATTGTGGTTAACATTTGAGGTAATTTGATAAAAAAAAATTGAAATATTTGATGACATTTTGACTCATTTTTGTAGGTTAAAATTTGTAAGAGGCGAAACTCAATTTTTATATAAGTTTGTATAATATTATATAATAATGTAACAGTGTATATAAACACCTCTTGCACACTTTTGTAAAGATATGATATATTGTGTGCAATTAGTATATAATATTATATAAATACTATTGCAAAAGAATTAATTATACGTGTGATAAACTAAAAATATAACTACGTGAACGTGTATGTGTTTGTCCGTATATTTATGAAAAAATCCCATTAAATCATATGTTGTTTAATTGTAGTGACGAAGAGTCGGGGTGGGGAAATGTGTTTTTGCGTGACAGGAAGAGATATTTTATAGCATCAAAAATCAATTTCTTCTTTTTCGCTTCATATTATTTAATTTTAATGATGACATAGTTATTAAAAGAGACCTTATCTCTCTTGCCTGCAAAAAGATATATTAAAACAGAAGAAGCCTGTGTGCTGTTTAGCTGTCATTTCTTCATTTACTCATTGCTCCTCTTGTTTCTCAATCATTCATCTCTCCACTTGCTCTCCGTTCATGAATCCGAAAGTTGTCCCCGGGCATCGGAATGATAAAAGAGTAAAATTTAAAATCCAACTAGAAATATGCAGAATTCAAACCATGATGGAAGTAATTTACTTTCTTCTGGGGTAAAACTTTGTAGGTAATATCAATTTCTCTATTCTCAAATCCTGATCATTCAGGCATATTCTGCGATTTATTGATAGTAGTGATGAAGGACCGAGACTACTATCTCCAGAAATAATTTGATGTAAATCGGAAAGTTGAATATAAAAAAAAATTGAATCCAAGTGGAAAGTTTTCATATGAACACAAAAAAAATATTAATTCAATGAATTTTATGAATTCAGATTTAAATTTTTGTCATATTAATTTAGTTCATTAAGTTCAAATTTCTATTATTATTATTGTACAAATAGTTGCTTCTGAGCTAATTTATGCATATTTCAATTAATTTTATGAGATATTTACTATCTCCCACCAAAATACTTATTAAATAATTTTGTGCATTATGACGTGGTTAGATGAAAAAAACAAATACTAGTAATATTTTTGCTTCTGAAAATTCATGATTCTCAACCTATTTCATTAATCAAGAAATCTTACTCACTGAATCTTTTACTAATCTATATCTAAAGTCTAAGCGAAAAATATTATGTGCGGATAAAGTCATAACTTCTTCACTCATAAACTTGGAATCCGATGATTGCAATTAACTATGAATTTCATGATAAACTCCTATTTGAGCCTAACCATTACATGAGATCCATAAATATTAGGCTAATGAGATTTGTTTCGTGTTTTTATAATAATATAGATAAATTAATATTTCGAGCTAGCTTAAGTCGGCACAGCAAGTCAATGTTGAAATATAAGGCATCAGAGCAAGTCAAAAACTACTAAAACAGTTCACCGGAGCAACTCATTACTGGAAAAAGAACAACAATCTCAACTGAATTATTCATGCGAATTGATGATTTCTGATAATGAAATAGAATTATCGCACTAGATGAATCACTGTGTTGTTCCTGATTTCGAAATGGATGATGATTATCCTAATATTCCTACTTCTGGTATAACAATCACCATATTAAAAAAGTCCACAATGTAAGTTTTACGCTAATGTTGTTGTTTAATTTGCTTATGTGAGTTGATTTTTTAGAATTTGTCCTATAGATTTATCCGTTGTAGATTGAAAGTTGGAAATTGATATTTTAGAATCTGTACACTTTGTAGTAAGTGCTTTAAGTATTCCGCAACAAGTTGTTTGTCAGTGATAAAAAAAATATGAACTTTCTACTCCTGATCGTCACAAATTGAATTATAATCAAATAACTTTGGGTCGATGACTCAAGTAGGATTTTGTTTTGATTATCACAATTTAAGTTTTTATCACTGATGGAGCTAATATGGCAGAATGGTCAAGTAATTATGCAAAGCCAAAATCAAAGATCTATGAAGAAATCTCACCTTTGTTCCGAACAATTAGCCGTAGAAGAAATGGTAGCAGCATCAGCTCCATTGTTTATGCAAGAGGATGAAATGAACTCTTGGCTTCAGTATCCACTTGACGATTCCTCTTTCAGTCGCGATATCTACGCCGATTTTCTCTATCCAACGCCGGGTTCCACTTCTGCCGTCGCGCTGCCGGAAGAGATTCGTAATTCCGCCGCAGAGATCCGTCCGCCTCCGCCATCTGTAGGAACGATTGCATTGTCTCCGCGGCCGATTATACTTCAATTGAGATGTACTGATGGCGAATTACCACCACATCGGTTACAGAATTTAGGACATTTTTCACGACTGCCTGAAGCAATTTCACGAAACGGTACCCAAGGAGAATATTTTATGCAATCTCTACTAATTCTCCACAATCTAGCTAGCTACACTCCTATTTATAATAATATGAAGTCTTTAATGATAAAAAACACAAATTATCACGTTTTCCTGACGTTCCTACCGCAACTTTCTTGAACTATCAACAATTATTTATCAAAATACATCTCAACTATCAATTGTTTATGTGATTTGACTTATAAGCCGAAAAATCCGATCCTACATAAATTTAATTATGAATTAAAAATATCAAATCCTACTCATTTTAAATTTGTCACAAATTTGAATTATTTTTTCAACAGGTACATTAAGTTCTGGTCACTCAGTTAGGGCATCGACGGTTGTGGAATCAAACGAGACTCCGATAGCAGCAGCGCCGGGGCATACGGTTTCACGCGTATCAGATAATGTAATACCAGTTTCCGCCGTGCATGGCGGAAGAAAGGAAATGACGGCGGCGGCAACAAGCGGCGGTAGGGAAATGACGACGGCAAGTGAGCTGGCATTGACGTCATCTACAAGTGTCTCAGGAGGTGGTGTAAGCGTCAGTGGGGAACCGCTATCCCCGTCGCAGAAGGCGGCGCATGCGGCGGTGGAGGTTCGGAAACGGAAATGTAGAGAATCGGATGACAATGAAGATCAAAGTGAGGTGAGTAAGCAGTTAGCTTCTACGTACTAGTTTTTTGTTCGTTCTATTTAATCATAAATAAAATTTAAGCTTTTTTCCTAAATAAAATTACACTAATAATGCATGTAAATAGGCCAGTTAGAAGGTTATGCATTCAGCCTGACTTGTAATTTTGATCCAAATCTTAAATTTAAATTAAAAAATTATTAAATATATACGAAAATAATTCAATTATTAATATTTGATATTGCTATCTTAAAATCCAAGATTGCTTGAACATAAATTCTTTTTGTTTTCAAACACTTATTTGGTTATACTTAGTGGTGATCTTTCGCTCTAAATTTGAAAAAACTTCAAGAATAAAATTTCAAGTAAAAATGAATTTTTCACGAACTTCAAATATTTTGTTCGCACAGATTTTTAATTTTTAAATAATTTTTTTTCAAGTATCATTCAACTCAATTCTAAACAGCTAATAAGATATATAAAATTTAAATTATAATTCTCATTCTGTGGATGAAATATTGCTGCACGGACTCGAAAATGTGATCTAGTGATCAATGAAGTTAAAAATCATGAGGTTTAAAATTTAAATTTATGTGGAGACAATAAAATTAGGTGATTTTTTTCAATTTATCCTAGCGTGATATCTGTTATTGGTGAGAGGTGATAAATATAACGTAAATTTAGTTAAGGTGCGCGTAAGTTGAACATAGAAAAAAATATGAATTTGGACAATTTTGATCGGGTGAGCATTCTCTACGTTTATATTATACTCGTTCCAATGAGAACAAAAAAGATTACAAAATCACTGTACACATTAGTTCATGGCGAGAAAGAAAGCCACATCACTGTCTTGTCAGTTCACAATGACGACAAATGGGCATCAAGTTGGTGTTGGAGTATCTCAGCAGTGAAACGTGTACAAATTCTCTCCACAAATTACTTACACGGTTCTCATGGCTCTGCTTGTTGTAGTCACAAAGTACAAATGCTACTGGTTGTGGTCATCCCAAATTTTGGACATTTTTACAAATTGTAAGTAACGGAAAGGATTATAAAACACTTTCGGATTGTTTGGCAGTATTAAATTTTACATAAATAATATTCTACTTGGTAGATTGTTTATGTATAAGATTAATATGATATTTAATTTGCAAACAACAACCCCATTAAATACTTTAAACCCTGACATTTCGGAGAAGGATAAATGTGAAATTTTATTATATTAGTATTATTTTATATTTGGATTAGTAATATTGATTTATAGATAATTTTAGATTTAAAAATACAAAATTTTGGATAAAGTAATTTCACATTTAGTCCTATGACTGTTCTTCCTTTACTGCCAATTACGAAACGACTTCTAAAAGTATTGTTGAAACTTGAAACTCATAGTCGTAAAACATATATTATGACATTATTATTGACTTTTCACGTCGCACCTAAAGTTTAGGTCGGTCCTTGTGAGGAGGAGGACTCTTCTCTTGCTGTCAAAAGTGCTTACTCATGATCTATCGTGCAGTTGATAATATCATTCTGGACTATGTAAATAGAAAATTTAAAACTAAAGAGTTGGTATATATAACAAGGTTTCATTTTGTAAACAAATTGTTAAACAAAATGGAAAAGAGCGAGTAAGAAACGACTTAGATTCAATTTGCTTTTAGTATTTTATTTAAATTTTCTTTTGTTTTATATGTCTCAAAGCTTCATTTTTGTTTTTCATATTTCACAGTTTCTTTTATTACACAGGGGTAAGGAAATGAGGAACCGGGAGTTGTGAGGATTGAAATTGCAATTAAATCCTACTATTATTTTTCCGTTCCTCTCTGTTTTTCAAATTTCATCACAACTTTTTGAAGTCATTCTTTGAAATCCCACTATAGTAATGCCAATAAAAATTGAAAATGAGAGACCCAAAATAATGAAAAAATGCCTTATAATTGTGAAGCTATAATGTATCATACCATTCTATTTAATAAATTAAAAATTATTCCCAAATTGCATTCTTTTTCTTTCAGCATATTACTGGCTCACCAATAAAAAGATTTTTTATTAAAAATGAACTTAATTTTTTTAAAATTATATAGTTTCTTAACTGATACATATAAATTAATTATAAATTATAATTTTTTTTATTCTTAATTCACATAAATGAAAATTCATTTGTTTTCTTTTAATTATTTATCATTTTCTTAATAAACGGACTAAATAAAAAAGAGACACCTATGGTATGGAAGGACTAAATAAATGTAAAACTTTGACTGGTTACCAAGATAGTTAAGGGAGAAGATGATTCTATGCAATTAATATGCTTTTAGAGCAATATAATTTCCTCTCAAACAAATCAAGGAACCTTGTTAATGAACTCATTGGTTGCCGGAAAAACATAATAGGTGCTAAAAAAAATTACAAGCATCCGATGTTTACACTTCATGAAAGACAGTTTCTTACATATAAACTTTTATCACTTAATCATACTTAAGTGATATGTACTGTGTTTTAATTTGTGACACTTAGACTAAATTATTTGGTTTGATATAAGCATTGGTTACAAGTAGATATTTTATATAGGTGCCTATGTAGTTAAGCAGCAATTTGCACCCAATCAGGGGCGGATTCAGGGTATAGGGTGAGGGTTTCTGGGAATTCAGTAATTTTTGCGTAGATCCTGTATTTATATTGACAAATTTATTAAATATATAGAAAATATTTGTTGGGAACCCATTCACAAAGTGAGTGT
The DNA here is from genome assembly GCA_034509755.1 of Anisodus tanguticus. Taxonomy (NCBI): domain Eukaryota; kingdom Viridiplantae; phylum Streptophyta; class Magnoliopsida; order Solanales; family Solanaceae; genus Anisodus; species Anisodus tanguticus. The sequence continues at coordinate 46,828,565 of CM067554.1, read as the reverse complement.
TTGGTCTAGTAGCAGAAATTGAAGCTCCTAAAGTTATGCTGCCCCTCCTAATGAGTTTTCGATTCCCTTGGGCACTTTATAATAATTTTTTTTTTAATTTGAGACGATCGAAACCCATAAAATTTAAATCTTAAATCTGGCTATCCACCCAATAGGTAGGTGCCTTTGAGGTTAGACAGCAAACATGCACATTGCTGCTGGAAGACACAACCAGAATTCATCAGTAAGTGTAATGCATTAAAGTTTAGTCCCATATACTCTCACATAATTCGTTGGTCCAAATCATCTTTCACATTTTACATCATTTATTACTTTGTTATCCTTTATGCAGTACTCGGTGGTTTCAACATTTTAACATTCTTAGCTTTAAAAGAAAAAGATTTTTTGGCAACATCCGTCTTTACTAAAGGAAAAAGACGTATAATAATTACCAATACGAGGACTATCGACTTCGCTTTCAACTTTCTCATCATTGCTAGTCATCAGAATAGCTTACATTGTAGGCTTGTGGCGTTGAACCATTGATCTTTTAGTGGTTCTTTTGGATGTTCGGTCCAAGCACCAATCCCTTAGAAAGAAATTCGTTTTGAAATTGGAATACCTACAAGAAGCATGGTTGACTAATTATTTGGACAAGATATCTTAGTACTATTGCCATACTTTTAATGAAGTACTTGTTTGTATTTATTCCTCTCCATTGACATTATTTCTTTTTCAATTATGTAAGGAACAAAGAATTCTTATGGTTCATTTTGACATTTTCCCCAACTACTTTCTTGTGTTATGTGAAAGACAAAGGTCCCCCATTGATTAGGAAGAACCTTTTTCCCCTTCTTATATTGAATTGTCTTTTATTGGACTAGTAAAAAGCGAGTAAAAGAAAGTGGTCTCGCGCACTTGACAAATGGAGTTGGAAGGCAAAACAGGTCAATTCCTTAACACACACACTCGCGCGCGATGGCTTAATCCAAATTTGATTTGAATTGCACAGCCTGCCTATATAAGCTGCAGGAAAAAGGCCAAATATACCCTTAAACTATGCGAAAGTGAGCGGATATGCCCTTACCGTTTTATACTTGATCCAAATTTGCCCTTATTTTAACGGCACCATTAACCTAATTAGATGATTAATAAGCGAAAAAGGGCCAAATATGCCCTTAATGTATGCGAAATTGAGCTGATATACTTTGGGTTGAGGTGTAGTAGTATTTGTTGTTATAAGCTAAGTTGTGTGGACTCTTCACTTGCGATGCCACACCCGTGTCGTATTCTCCAAAAATACACTACTTTTGGAGAATCCGACACGCACCCTTTGACATTTTTGAAGAGTCCGAGCAACATAGGTTGTGAGAGTTGATTCAAATATTTCTTTTATTATTTTGTTAACATGTGCCTCTCTAATTTGCTAGGATGTTGAATTTGAGTCTTCTGATGCAAAGAAGCAAACCAACAGTTCTACATCCACACAGAGATCCCGTGCAGCAGAGGTTCATAATCTTTCTGAAAGGGTATATACTATTCCAGGTGTCACTCTGAAGGTTTTGATGGTTTTAAGTGTTTTGTTTGTATGACTGTTCACTCAATATTTGAGTGCTTCAATAATGCAGAGACGTCGAGATAGAATAAATGAGAAGATGAGGGCTCTACAAGAACTCATACCACGCTGCAACAAGGTTTTAACATCATCTACATCACGTCCTTGTATAATGCTCAAGGCTCTCGGCTGAGTAGCACGAGCAACTTTTAATTTATTATGAGCCTGAATAAGCCAATTCATTTGGGACCCTGCAGATCCACTCTTTTTCCTATTCAAAGATCAACCCCCCGGCTCTGTGTTTTGGATTCTCCATTTTGTTCTATTACCATTGAAAGTCTATTCTTGATTTCACATTTAAGTTTCTCTTTTATTAACTTTCAGTCAGACAAAGCTTCAATGCTGGATGAAGCAATTGAGTACCTCAAATCATTGCAATTGCAAGTGCAGGTATATTCATTAACATTCTTTTTTGTCCTATTGGCACCTCGATAATCAAATTCCTCTTTCATTGAAACAAAAATTCCCTTAGTTGCCTCCTCCTAACACCCACAGTCCATTTGTAAAGTCTCTTAATTACTGAAAAAAATTGTTTGTTGCTGAAAACAAAACCTTTTGTAGTCCACTAAAATATTGAGTACTTCAACACCAGAATGTTGGATAGCTTATACACATCAAAACTTCATGGTTTCATGTGTCTTAGATATGAAAACTAGTGAAAATTCAAAACATTTGATTTTCAATTCAAGACTGTTTTAGACTATTTTTTTCAAATACTGCATTGTTTCTGCATCTACAAAGTTATTAGTCTACTTAAGTATGAATATCATCATTTTTAATCTAGTATTCTGAGTATTAAGTTTCATACTAGTGTACAAGTTGTTGTTTTTTTTGGCTTATTGTGCTATTTTTTCTCATTTATTGTACAAATACGAAAATTTTTGATGTAAATTTTCCAAAGCACAGTACAATGAACTCAAAAAGGCAACTATCCTAGATGTAGGAATACAACAACAACTGCATATCGATCCTACGCTAGTTAGGGTCGGCTATATGAATCTTGCATATCCATTTTGGTCTGCTGAGCCCGTTTTACAGATGTGGATAGTACTAGTTCAGTATCTGGATAGTGGATATTTTTTAAATTATAAGAAATATTACTCAGAAATACTGCAGTTTTTTCTCTATTCCGCTTCTACTTTCGCAAAGAAAATATATATATTTTCTTGTCATTTTTGTCAACACCAGATTTTATAGGAAGATATATCACATAACTTCCCTATACATCAAAGACATGTATTCATGTATGCTTACAGAATATCCTGAGAAGGCATGTTGTTAGTTTTTCTATAGAAATTTATTGAGATTAAGTAGCACATGCCACATGGGGTTTTGAAATCAATCTCAAAATGTTTCAAAGTCAATTTGAGATTTGTGTTATCTTCCATCCACTACTACCTAATGCACTGGCATTTAATGCTATTGCCATCTGAACAATGTTGTCTTGGTATAAAATATGAAATGGTATATTTGAGTTTCCATAAGCTGCTAGCCAATACATGTTTTCATTGAGACGAGTTCTATGTTTATTGCTCTGTTTCCGTTCTTTTCTTCTACTCATTTTGATGCTTCACCTCCTTCAACCTCTACCAAATTTGAAGCTGCAGTATTCCTCGTTAACTCTGTTTCAGCTAGTTGTTGGTCCAAGCTGGTTTTATGATATCCAATCATAGAGTTCCTTGTTGTATAGAAAATTGGGTGGAGTTTGTAGAGAATCATATCATTTTGTAGATTCTACCTTTTGGTATACCCCTTGTATATGGCCAGCTTATTGGCCATGTTTATGAATAAGATACTTTTACTTGATAAAAAAAAATGATATGTCCAACAGTGAAGAAATTGAATCAAGTACTTCCTCTGTTATGATACTCATTCATTTGTGTTGCAGAATCACAACATTTGTATGATCTTGTATATATGGTAGTATAGCTGATTTATAGGGATTAGAATATCTAGTTGCCATAGTTAGATTATTCTCTACATGTATTTATATCAGTGTATCCTTTGGGTAATAAACAAGTTATTCTGCATACCTTGTCTGATTACAATTTGTAATTTGTTCGAAAAAGAATGACACATTTCTATATGTAAAAAAGGGTCGGTGCACTAAGCTCCCACTATGTGCGGGGTCCGGGGAAGGTCGGACCACAAGGGTCTATTGTACGCAGCCTTCCCTTGCATTTCTGCAAGAGGATGTTTCCACGGCTTGAACCCGTGACCTCCAGGTCACATGGCACCAACTTTTACCAGTTACTCCAAGACTCCCCTTCCACCTTTCTATATGTAGAAAATTAGTTTACCCTTAATAATGTGCTCTTATAGCTAGTAGCGGAACTAAGTAGTGTCAAGGGGTTTTAACTGAACCCCCTTCATCGGAAAACTACAATGTGCAAATAGAGTAAAAATGATCTTTTTGGTTATATGTGAGTTGTTGAATCCCCTTGACATGAATAAGAAAAATTCAAGTATAGTGGTAAAGGGGTTCAAAATTTCTTCAAGTCATATGTTCAAATTACAACAGTGACATTCTAAGAAATGTTTTTGAATCCCCTTATATAAATTTCTTGTTCCGCCACTGCTTATAGCCATAGAATGTCATGTTATGTGTAAGACAACAAGTTGTAAGTTTTTATATGTGCCAAAACCTTTCTTTCTTAAACAACGTGCTACGTCAAACACTGTTGTATCTCCAATTAAGCTCCTTTAAAAAAGTTAAATGGTCAGTTTAGGCTACAGTTTTGATCAGAGGCAGATCTGGGGTTTAAACTTTATGTGCTCAAGTTTTAAGATGCCTAGCATTGAACCCGTTGTACTTTTAAGATTATAGGTTCAGACCTACTATCCGTTGCAACTTTAGTGATTTATTACATATAAATTTATATTCCGTGTCGAAAGTACTCGGTTTAGATGAACCCAGTTCCAGTGCTTGAATGTTGCATCGGCCCCTGAGTTTGATCATAGCCTGCTTTACTGCAGATGATGTCCATGGGATGCAGCATGGTCCCTATGATGTATCCTGGAATGTCGCAATACATGCCAACAATGGGAATGAATATGGGTATGGGAATGAGTATGGAAATGGGCATGACCCGGCCAATGGTTCCATATCCATCTCTAATGCCAGGTCCAGCAATGCAGAATGCAGCTGCAGCAGCACAAATGGCTCCTAGATATCCTCTTCCACCATATCATCTGCCACCATTTCCTGCACCTGATCCATCCAGAACACCAGCCGCGAACCAGCCAGATAATCCGATGCTAAACTCACTTGTTCGACATAATACTAATCAACCAAGAGTACCGAATTTTAGTGATCCATATCATCATTATTTTGGTCTCCAGCAGGCACAACTGATGTTACCCCAGGTAAGTCCTTGTTCTTCTCACTCTCTTTTATGCTCATTGAGCATCTTTTTTTTCCGCTTTTGGTATCCGGTCCAAGGGAAACCCACTCTTCTTTCTTGTGTTTGATTAGGATTTCCTTCCCTCTATTCTCTCAAATACCTCTTCACTTCCTCTACTTGATTTTTATGTTGTTAATTTCTTAGGTAAAAAAGTATATTCTTGCTAGACTTTCTTTTTGTCTTGTCTCTATTAATTGATGGGACGGAACTAGCACTGAATGCCGAGTCACGTATCCAGTATGCTAGTGAGTCTGTCCTATGGATCCCCTTTGTTCAACGGGAGAGATGTCATATCTTCTCCATCCGCGTACTTTGATGAGTCTAAATTATTTTGGAATTCAATTGCAGCTCGTGCACCCATTGATTTTGCACATTCTAACATCTCAAGCTTGGAATTGTACGTTAACCTCAGTACTGTTCACATCCATCTAATCGTGTATAATGATGAAACCCGCTAACCGACTAATCCAAATTCACGCATATTTATATTGTTGTCATAATTACTATGTTAGTGTAGAAATTATCACCTAGAATTTCATCTTGCAACATAAACGAAACTTTAAACTGTGGTCAACCACCTATAACAGCTAGTTTCATCACCTTAATTTATTGCGTATTCTTCAAGAAATCTTTTGACACAGTATCGAAATGCAGAATCAGAGAGTGGAACAGCCCAGCAGCAGTAAACCGAACAGCTGCATTGAAGGAAGTCCATGGAATCATCAATCTGGTAAGCATACGATTCAGATGGTCATATTTTACATATTACATCACTGTTTTTCTTGTACCAAAGCTGAAGATGAATGAAAAGTTTTCTCAACACTGTTGGAGGATGGCAAAACCAATGCAACTTGCATGATCTACTTGTTATATTTTAATATTGAGTGCATAGGTTAAAACCCCCTAAACTATTGTCAATTTGTGAGTTTTATGCCTAAACTATAGAGGTGTTCCTGTTACCCCTTGGACTATAGCTCGCTTTAGATTAAAATCCGCTGGTTGAATAGGTGGCAAAACGTCTGGGATAACTTGCTAAGAGGCGCGTGGAAGATGAAAAAAGTCTTAAAAATGTGTGTACCTGACACAATGAGTTCATTGTAGTTCATGGGGATTCTATGCAAAACCAATAGTATAGGTTTGAAACTTGCAAAAATGTGATTGTTTGGTTTGGGGGGGGGGGGGGGGGGGGGAGGTAACATACTTAAAACTTATTTTGCACGTATACTCTTTGAAGGAGCTCTTGCAGCGTGATGTTTCACGTAGCATGTCATATTCCTTGGGGAGTATTTTTAATATGAGTTCATGTTAGTTTAGGGGTCTCGTGAGCACTCAATAGTTTAGGTATGAAACTCACAAAACAGTGATAGTTTAGGAGGGTTTTAACTTTTAACCCGTTCACTCTTTAATATATGTCAGAACAAGAAGAAGATGGCAAGCTTGAAACTTTAAGCTTATTGTTTTTTAACTCTCTTGCACTAGTTCCACAGGAAGATGCTGAGAATTATTCTCTTCTAGCTACACTATGAATTTATGACTACCCGGCATAAACTTGAGATTTTATTGAATTTCTGTGTGTTTTGCAGGTTGATTACAGGGTGGATCGACCGCGAGAGCTTCTCAAGACCAAATTTTGTAGTGTAAGAGAAACAAGAGTGCAGTCTTTAAAATCCTTTCCTAATTTGACATAACATCACTAATTTGTAATTATTACGATTTGAACTAGCGTCGCTTTATATATTATAGCTCTTTGAAATCCTTCCATAATTTGACATATAGATTAATGAAAGAAGAGTATTCAGTGTGAAGCAGGTTTGTAAGATTTTCCTGACTTATGATCCCTTTCTGCTCGTGTGTCTGCTGGCCGTTGGGAAAGTTTAGTTATTTTTTTGGGATATCAGTGACTGGTCTACAGACACTATGTTTCTTTGTCAGCGTAAGTATGCAGAGGAGATTGTGTACAGGGCTAAAATGGCTAATTGCAAAATCATGTCCACTCCGGTTGCCTCTAAATCGAAGCTTAGTGCAGTTGATAGTGATCTAGTGGCAGATCCCACTCTCTATAGGAGTCTAGCAGGTGCACTTCAGTATCTTACTTTCACCAGGCCTGATATTGCTTATGTTGTTTAGCAGTTATGCTTATTCATGCATGCCCCCATGGAGCCACATTTTACTGCCCTCAAACGTATTATTCGATACGTTAAGGGCACCCTTGATTATGGATTGCATCTATACCCCTCAGCACCATCCAGTTTGTTGTCATATACGGATGCTGATTGGGCAGACTGTCCGGACACGCCACGATCCACCTCAGGCTATTGTGTGTTCTTAGGGGATAACCTCGTCTTTTGGTCTGCTAAGAGACAAGCCACATTATCCCGTTCGAGTGCAGAAGCAGAATAAAGAGGTGTTCTAATGTTGTTACTGAGATCTGATGGCTTCGAAACCTTCTTTTGGAGCTTCAGTGTCTATTACATAAGGCGTCTTTGGTTTATTGTGATAACATATCCGCCATATATCTATCTCATAATTCGGTTCAGCATCAGCGAACCAAGCACATTGAGATGGACATCCACTTTGTTCGTGAGAAAGTTGCTCTCGGTCATGTCAATGTATTGCATGTGCTTTCTTTATATAAGTATGCGGATATATTCACAAAGGGCCTTCCTAGACAGTTCTTCCTCAACTTCAGATTCAATCTTAGCGTCCGGCCTCCTCCCACTCCGACTGAGGGGGTGTATTAGCACGTGTACATTTAATATAATTAGCCATATTTAGTCTTGTGTAATTATGGTAAATATAGGATCCCTATAGTATGAAGATTCTACATTGTACACCCTATATATATTTGTATTAATGAGAAAGGCTCCCCAAGGGAGATTAATACAATTCTACAAATTCCTCATTTATATCCTAACAATTAATATGAGCCCACATTATTATTTCTATATTTACCTTTTTCATTCTCTCTTTTACTATTCTTATTTTCAATATTGAAAACCTTCTCAAACGACAACTTACTGCGTCTTACAAGTTACAAAATATCAAAATTTGTTTTTTGGAGTCTTCTTCAAAATTTCAAGCATTACAACAAGCAATCATTATATTGAAGCCATGGAACACTAATTCAATATCATTATATCGACTTATCAATTTTTTGAGCAGATTTTTATTATTCTAACTTTATTTTATATTTTTTCGTTGAAAAATTGTCATTGTTGATATTCTCACTTAGGGCCTCTCTATGAAATTTGATTTTAGGCCCCAATCTTGTTGAGACGTCCTGCATGTTATATCTACAATTTTTGTACCTTTTAGTACATATTTTTCTATAATTATATGCATGCTGGTTGATAAATTTGTCCACGTCTTTATTAGCTTCAATTTTTGTTTGTATTTATGAATGCTTGGAAGAGATATGTATAGATTGAAGGGGCGCTCGGAATATGGTCCTGCAACCCCCTTCCAAAGGGACTATAGTATTTGTGTTCAATACTAATTATATTACTATAGCTAGCGTTCAGTGTTCAAAAATATTATGGTGTGAGATTTAAAGCTGTAACATGTGTATTGCGCTCTGAGACTGCCTTTGCAATGCCAAAATCCGTAATTAAATCTTCCATAACATCATCAAGAAGGAAATTTTCTGGTTTTAGATCTATGTGAATTAATACATTGAGTATAACTAGTTTTGTGTACGTGTGTATACTGAGTCATGTAGTACCCATTTTGTAAAATAATATTAATATTATCAAAATAAAGTGTTAAATAAAGTATATGTTTCTATGAATGATTAATGTCAAGTATTCAAATAAGGGGATTCAAAAATAATTTCTTATGTCAAAAAAATCAAATTAATATATATGCAAAAAAAGGTATTTTCCCTAATCACATAGTATATTTTTTTAGCTAAAGGAGTTTAGAATTTATAACATTCATGAATGTCGAGTGACTTTTCTGCTACATATTTAATGGTATATATATATATCATATATGCATGCAAATACCTCTAACAAAAACTGACCAAACATAAAAGAATAAATATATATTTTTACAGAACCTGCAGACATAGAATAATAGATGTAATTGTATATCTCCACCATAAACTTTTGAAAGTATTGCATGACTAATTTAACAGGCATTTTCATTACTTAAATGTCTACTCCACAACAGATATACACTCCACTTCCAATGAAGAGCACTGTTGCTATGTTTTGAAAATTCAATGACATTTTTTATAATTTGTTATTAGGAACATAAATAGTGTTATTTATGAAAATTTCCCCTTTCTCAATGAAGAAGAGGCTCCAACAAATCCCAAAAACTAAATCTCTGTTTAAGATTTTGAAAATAGCCCTTTTCTTTGGGTTAAGTTTACACATGGCTTTCATAACGGGTGGTTTTGATTGTTTTGGACCCGCTTAACAATTTTGTTTTTTTAAAAAAAATAGCTTCGGCTTCCGAAAATTAACTAGGCAAAGCTTTTGTTGCTCATCATACATCACTTGTGGACATAATTTAGTTTTGACTATAACACATAAATTTAGAATATTTCAAGATAATGAATATGCTCAATTGACCACAAATTTTGTTTTTATCGAAAAAATTAAAACTTATATACGATGGGCAATAAATTCAAGACCATACACTTTTGATACACAACCTATCATTTCATGCTTTCCATAAAAATGGACTCCTCAGACCCAACCCGAAAAAAAAATAGATCTCTGAGCCAACTCTAGTCCACCATCTCTTTCAATCTATTCTAATTCTAAGTTGAGAATCATTTTTTGTAGCCTCACAAAGAATGGTATATACATATCTTGATTTCTGCTCATAATAATAAAAATAAAATTCTTGGTTCCTTTTTGTAAGTCATAAATATATTTATGGCTTCCACAATTGCATTTCATTCCACAGTGCAACCCCCAAAATGTTACAGAAAAACTCAAGAAACAATTTTTGCTCTCAACCCATCACAGTTTATATCTTCAAATTCCCTTCTAAAGTTGAAAAAGCAAAGAGCTTTATCCACCACACAATTCAAGAATCTGAAGAGCCACAAGTTTAAAGCAACACCCTTAATTTTTGCAGCTCAATCCAATTTCTTGAAAGGTACAATTTTTAACTGTTGTAACATTGGCTTAATTTCTTGTTGTATTCTGAGGTCATTAGAGTATTTTAAGGCTTAGGGACCAGATATGCTTTGTACATAGGCAGTATTGGTATTAGGTGAACATAATTTTAATTCTGTATCAGAGGGAATTGTGATCATTAATGCGAAAACCTGCTGTTTAGTAATCTTCTTTTAGCTACCAATCATTTACATAATTAAAGAAAAAGTACTATAATGACATAATTAAACATATTGGGCATGTTTGGTATGAAGGAGAATGTTTTCTAGGAATAAGTTAGTTTTTTACTTATTTTCTGGTGTTAGGTAAGCAAAAACAATTATTCCAAAATCAACAACAACAAAAACAAACCCAGTGTAGTGGGGTCTGGGGAGAGTAGAATGTATGTGTAGTGGGGTCTGGGAGAATAGAATGTATGTAGACCTTACCTCGGGAGAATAGAATGTATGTAGACCTTACCTCTATCTTTATGAGGTAGAGAGGTTGTTTTCGGTAAACCCTCAGCTCAGAAGAAAAGTACCAAAATCATTTGATATTAATCTAGGTAAACACTATGGGAGTGGGGATGGAAGGTAGGAGTATGCGGGATGGTGGGGATTGGGGCTACCGGGGTGGAAGGGGTGTGTTGGAGGATGGAGAGGAGACCATTAGTGTTGAACGTCACTTGTGAAACTTATTTTTTCGGCTTTCATTAAGAAAGTCATTTTTCTCATTTTTAAAGAATTCTTTTTCCTAATATTTTCCTCATTTACCAAACACACCCTTAAAAATGCTTGAGAAGTAGTTGCAAAAAAATATATATATATATATATATATATATTGACTCCTCAAATAGTGATATCGCCTTTCCTTTTGGGTTGACCACTGGGCGTGTCAACCATTTTGTCCAGTACTTCTCTTGGTGGTACTGGGAACCAGGAGGAAGTTTATTCCTTTGTTAATGGATGCTATCACAGTTTAACTGATGCTATTTAAGAAGTTGTATGGAGTTGTTAGTACCTGGGCGTTAAAAATCATCATCGTATTCAGAAGCAGTTTGACCCATAATGGTTGTTGCTGCTTTCTACATTGAGACAAGTACTTATGCTTCAGGAGGGACAAACTTCCATGGCGAAAGAATTTTTACATATTTCTTCGAACTTCAAATCTTATCCTTTGGAAGTGTCTATGCACAGGGTCTTTGTGGGCAATTTTACTCGAAGTTAGTACTCCATAAAGAAGGCATCCCCCCCCCAACCCCCCCCCCCCCACACACATTTGGATCGTTTATGTCCTGTTTTGGAAGAGTAAAATATAAAGTTTTAGTTAGGAAAAAAGAACATATTTCAGTTAGCTTCGTGTAGAACAATACGTTTTCTTTGCGATATTTCTTGCATATAGTCTTAGACCCTAATGATTATTCCAATGTGTGCTGAAATTTTAATAGTACTTCAAACTGCATGGAGAGTTGGAAATGATGGAGTTGAAGCTGGAACCAACATGGTACCTGTAAGTCATCTTTATATCAATTTGTCAGTCATGTTATCAATTACTTCCTCCGTCCCTATTTATGTGGCACACCTTCCAATTTAGTCTGTCCCTGAAAGTATGTCACTTTTCTATAATTAGAAATAACTGAACTTCAAAATTTCCCTTTTACCCTTAATGAAATGATTTATAGGCACACAAATGTCTAATGTTTGTTTTGGACCACAAATTTCAAAAGTATCTCTTCTTTCTTTCTTAAATTTTTTGCTTAGTCAAACGGTGCCACGTAATTCGGGACGGAGGGAGTATGATACAAGAACATGTTAATCCACTTATATAATTGCATATACTTCTTTTTATTTTTATCTTTTTGTGTTAGGATGCCATCCCCAACCTGTTTGGGACTAAGACATAGTTGTTGTTGTTATTGATTTTAGGATGTCATCCCAAGACCAATAGCCAGGATTTCTGTGGCTGTAGTAGGAGTGACCTTTGCTCTTTTTGTACTCAAATCATTTCTGTCGACAGCTTTCTTCGTGTTGGTGCGTTTTCCCGCCCCTCATTGCTGCCTAGATTGGAAAACTTAGCTACTCTTTGGTTTCATAAGTCGCTTTTTTGGTGAAAATTATCGTTGTTGCAGCAATAAAAACTTGTGTTAGTAGAAGAGTGGCGTTATCCACTGAGTTTCGAACCTGCGCCACTGGCTCTCAGGGATTAATAAAGATAATATAAATAAAATAATAAAGGTAATGCTTTGGTCCCTCAGTTAGAGGTAAATGTGTGATTTTGGTCCGTGTGACCTTCAATTAATTAAAATGTGTGATTTTGGTCCCTGTATGTAGGAAATATGTTATATTTGAACTATTTTTAGAAGTATATTACCCTCAAATAGAGTAACAATACAAGTTTAATATAACACATGGATAATTAAAAGGTGGAGCAGTTAATAATTCTGAAAATTTGTGAATATTCATAGGCAAAAGGATCAAAAGTGCACATTTCAAGTAATTAAAGGTTAAATATGCTTAGTTAGACATCACAATGACTAAAATTGTCAACGCTCCAGGTCTGCATTTAGCATTGTTCATTGTTTCCCTTAGCTTCTCAAAAGAGATCTTTAAACTAACTTTTGTTCATTGACGACTAAAAAACTCCTCGTTAACTTATAGGCGATGATGGGGGCCATTTACTTTGGATTTATAGCCTTGAACAAGGACGATGGTCCAAAAGGTGGTGGAGGCACCGGTTCTGTTGACGACAGTCTAGAAGAAGCAAGGAGAATAATGGAAAAGTACAAGTAATAAATGCAGAAATGGATCTTGTTGCGGTAGTTACTAATGTCTCTCTGGCTTCTATCAAATTAGTTAGTAGGCCTTCAAATCTTATTATAGTAAAGGAATCCTCTATTCTTGGATTTATTGGTTGTAAGTTAATATTTTACAGTTGATTGTAAATTTCTGAGTGTCTTGTATATCACATATTTGATCTGAAAGGTTGCATTATTTTAGTTTAATGGCTCTTATGGTGATGGAGAAACAGTTACTCTTTACATATAGTCAAATGATAACCTTGGGCAATGATACCTTATATACAAGTTAGTAAAAGTTAAAGGATTCTACAATCCCTAGAAACAACAGAATAAACAGCAGTTAGTTACCAAGTTGGGTAGTTGATTACTTCATGCACAGTAAATATTTACCTGCACCGGTGTTTACACCAAACAAACGAATTCAACTTGCGTGATTAGTAATTTAATGAAGTGAAAATATGAATCAATTAATCATATGATCAAGTGGCAGAAGCTTATATACAAACGCCAAGCGTGAGTAAGTTTTTATCTCAAGATTTCCCTGGTATAATCAGTCCATAAAGACCAGCCTTTGATTAGAAAAAGCACATAGTAAATGCAAGTTTGTTCCCTACTTTTGGATTTTGATTTGCTACTCTTTTCACATATTGTTGATTGGGGCAACTGCACGATTAGCCGATTAGAGGACCATTGTTTAAAGTTCAACTGCTTTAGAATCCAACTTCTATCCTTTGGATTTGGAAAGCGCATGCAGATGCATCTCAAATCGGTATCGATGATAATAAACCTGTGTTGTAGTAGAGAGCCATGGCAGAACAATCCCAGATACCTACACTCATCCCTCGCAGTTTGCTCGTGCATTTTGTCAAATGTGGTTTTTCGTTTCGATTTGTTTACATCCATATTAACATCCGTGATTCTACGACATTTATAAGGAGGAATAGATCGTGTCAGTACAAGGACGATAAAAACATGAATGAGGATAAATTCTAGGAAAATTTGGAACTGTCATTACAATCCTGATTCTTCTTTAATGAAATACAAATGGTGTCATTTTAGGGAGCAATGTGCAAGTAAACTCATGGAAGAGTGATGATTACAACAATTACACCTCAATCCCAAGCAAATTGGGGTCAGCATGGAACGTGTCATAATTTCTTTCTGGCAGAAGAGCACCGGGGGCAATATGTATATATAATAGTACATAATTACAAGAATGGGATACAATAGTTACTAGAGAAGAATACACAAATACAAGAGCAAATCTTTTACCACTCAGGTCTATGAACAGCCAAAGCAGCTACTTATTGAAAAGGCACTTGATGGTTTAGGCAATAGCTCGGGGTCGAGTTTTTTGCTTGGTAGCTGCTTAAAGAAGGCTTTTACTGCTCCAGTGACCCCATCTTCATACTCCATAGCTTTGGCTAGTACGACCGCCTGTTCCTTCACCTGTGCACCATCTCACTAGTTAACATTTCGAGCTTGCTCGTGATTTAAACATCAGAAATAGTTCATGAATGAAGTAAGAGGATGAGTTTTCATCCGAGATAGCACATGATAACCTCACCAAAAGTCAGTTTTTTGTCATCTATGATAAGTGTGGGACCATCTCAGTAGTTCATAGCAGAAAGGCTCCGAGCTTTTACTCATTGGTTTAAACATCCGAAATAGTTCACGAATGAAATAAGAGGATAAGTTTTCAGCCAAGATAACACATGATAATCTCACCAAAAGTTGGTTGTTCTGTGTTGAACTATGTGACCATCTCATTTAATAGCTTAAGTCGTGAAAGAGACTTTTAATTTCTTAATTATGTCTTCAACACGCCCTTACATGCAGACTTGATTCTTTTCGATGAGCCAAGCACATTGAAAACCTTTTTAATGATAGGAGGCAGCGAGACTAGAACCCAAGACCTTTGTCTGCTCTATTACCACATTGAAGTGCACAACCATCTCATCTAAAAGCTGAAGCTATTAGTACAAAGAGTAACAACTGTAGACTATTGTAAAGACTTGAGCAAGAGCTTAGCACATAACATTATCAGATTTCATTATACTATAGGATATGCACTACAACATTTTAGTAAAATACCTGTGGATCAAGCATGAATTTGATTGCATCAACCAGCTTATCAAGCGTAAATTGATCAGCTGGTATGGGTAGAGGGCCTACACCTCTGGCATGCACCCTTTCCCCCCAAAATGGCTGGTCACCAAAGAAAGGGACAATAGTTGTTGGACACTGTAACCGAAGAAAGGTGATAAGTTACAAGTAGAACCAATAGATCTTAGCAGGGAAATGAATGTACAACAGAAGTTTGAGACATTACCGCAGCTTTAAGACCAGCAGCAGTAGTTCCAGCACCCCCGTGGTGCACCTGAAAGGAAAATTATTGGGGTAATTAAAGGTTTTCTAAAACTAGAGTTCCTTGATCTCACATTTATCTCTATAACATTGACGTACAAGACTCTAACCGGACCAAAAACTGCTGACTAGCACCAGAGCTAATGTAAGTTTTAATGATAACTAAGCCTTGACATTAACTAGTTGGTATCACGTATATAGGTCCTTTACTTCCATCATGTTATGTTGTTCTAAGCAAAATCAGATATGTATTTCAATGAGAAAAATTCACAGTAATGGAGTTGCACAAATCTTTCAATTGAAGCACAGTAATTCATTGAAATAAGCAGAATGGATTATTATGATGCGACAAGAGTTTTGAAATACCTCATCGATCAAACACCTCACTCCAAAGCAGTTTATAGCTTTAACAGCACGATAATATATCAAGTCCCCAACTCACCCAACCAACCAAACTCCTCGTGCTATTAATTGGAATATGACCTGAACTTGCAACAAAATAACCTATCTATCCCGTTATCTATTGACAGAATTAAAAAAGAAAAGAGGTGGCACAAAGATTACGATAAAGAGTCAAATGCTCTATCTTATTATGAATAAGCTTAAATTATGACCCAGCCTCTATGACTCTAGTCCAGGCAACTTGCTAAGTCCCGATTCAAATCAGTTGTTAGTCTCCAGCTTGTGTTCTGCCACCTCTCTTCCTATGTTTCCTTAAGCCACGTTTATCTTATGATGAATAGATTAAAGAATAAAGAAAAACGTAATGGATATCTTAAAGAATAAAGAAACAAAAAATCAAGGTAGAAAAGACTCACCACTGAGGCACACTGTAAGAAAAGCCAATCATGGGGACAGTTATCGAGCAAATACACAAAATCTTTTGGTTCCGCCACTGGAGACACAAAGAAAAGCAGGTAAATAAGCTGAGAATTTCCTCTCAAAGAGATTATCTACAAATAGTCAAATACACAAGTGCTATAGAAAAACTAACAGGTTAATCTCATTAGCAGAATAAAGTAATGCAGGAGAGAACTTACAGTCTCCAAGGCCGCCCCATCCTTTATTGATGATTCCCCTTTGCCCAGTGATTTCGAGTGCTTTAACAATAGTCTCAGTCATTTTTTGTGGATCTTGAACAGGCTGAGATTGAAGAAATAAGTTAGAAGTAGAAGATGGATCTGAAGTCAGGATATCAAACAGTAATTTGATTTGTCGGACGAGTTTAGTATGAAGGATATTTAGAATTATTTGAATTGTATCTTAAAAACGCTTAGGACGTAGTTTGTATATCAGACCCTTTCCTGGTGAGCCTGCATACTTTTTTTGTGTTTTGATATGCACTTAATGTGGAGAAAAGTGTGAAATGAAACAATAGATTGTTGAACACAGTTCAAATTACACACATATAACCACTAATCACCGGAGTCCAACTGCAAGGGTACAACAACAAGAAGTCACCACAGCCCATTTTTCAAAAGCTTCCTCAGCAGAACCGAAGAAGCGACAGATGGTTACATAAGGAGATAATTTGCTTTCTTTGCTTTTCCTTTTTATTTCTGTTGGATCGGGGGAAGGGGAGAAGAGGATAGATAGAGAAAAATAATCATAAAGAAAGCAAGGCTCCAAGACACTCACAAGACTACCAAATCCAATGTATATGGGCTTTGGACCAGCTTTAAGCCAGTTAACAAGTGATTCTGGAGGTTCATACCCCGTCGCAAGATCAAGGAAGCAAAATCCCACCACATCAATCTTAGGTCCCCAATCTGCAAAAGTCAGACAGTATAAAGCTAGAGTTACAACTTAATTAAAAATCAAGTCATCTCATAGGAGTAACTGATTATGAAAAGGGATTACCATCCTGTGTTTGAACTATGAACTGTTAAACCTTCAGAACTAAGTTAAAGTTGAGAAGAGACAGGACTTGTATATCAGATTAACAGAAAATCTGAAGAATGAATACCTTTTGGTTTAGGAACAAGGTGAGGACTCCAAATATAGGCATGTGGGATATCCAACTCAGAGCCTTGTGAACCACTTAAGTATGTGACTGGTCGTAGTTTCAGTTTTTTCTTCCTAACATCATTTATCAAGTCGCGTATTCCTAGCCAAATCAAGGAGTCAACAATCTGATATGATAGCTGCACAGTTCATAAAAGAGCAAACGTGAACAGAAACCAACCATTTTTTTTCAAGTGGGAAGGATGGGAATGGGAGTTAGAAAAGAATACTCAGCAGCATTGCAACTTCAAAGAAACAGTAAACACAAGATACAAAAGGCAGATGCCAAAATCCAACTTACCCTATATCCAGCTGGTTGCTTAACACGGGACAAAGGATGAGGAAATTCAGTCGTTGGCCTGTACAAAAGACAAAATGATACTTAGTGATAAGTTAAGGCCCAGATCTAACTTGTCAGCAGGATATCTTAATTGAAGTGAATAAAATGAAAAAACTAAATAGCTTCTGAAGCCTCTATTACCCAGGCAGACTTACGTCCATGGCATTGTGAAGAATATATGAATTGGGATTTTCAATGCTTCTGCAACATGTGCATGCCCTGAAATGGGATTCAATGTTAGTAGGACTTACTACTCTTTTATCACATGAACATCTATATACATCCGAAATGTTTGATTAGCAAAACAGCTTTGACATGGAGGCCCTAACAGGTTGACATGCTCTTTTATGAAACAATAAAACAAGCCAAGCATGCATAATATCTGAACATGTTATATTATTGCCTCATATGTCAAACCCAATGGCTAGAACGTGAATATCAACCAAAGATTCAATTGTATTAGCTGTAACCCGCACACAACCACCCTTCAGATCCAACTCGATGCCTTTTTTGATAAGGAAAAAATGGAGGATGTGAGATCCATCTCCATGCCTTTAACCACAAGAATTAAATCTTGTAGGTCAATCATGTGTATTCACCACTACACAACAGTGCTTCTAACCCAATGAACAAGAGTTTAACTACTATTTGTCGTTCATAATAAATGCTCCTAATCAGGGGCGAATTTAAGTGCAAAAATTGAGTCACGTGAACCCATGGTCACCCGACTAAACTCGGTATATTATGTGTATAATTCTTAAAATGTGTCTAATATTATTTGAAGGAACCCATGGTCAAAAGAGACTAAGTGGTGCACTGGTTAAGGTGTTGGGTTTAATTACTGAAGGTCAAGGGATTGAACCCAACTTGTTGCACTATAATTTTTTTTTATTTTATCATAAAAGCAATGGTGCACTCATTCTCTTGAAATCATGGATTCGCCTCTGCTCCTAATCAAGATGATATTTTCACAGATCTCAACTAATGGTAGATATGCACATAAGATGCATCTTCCAAGTTCAAAGTGAAATACACACATTGATACACACTTGTGGGTCATCAACATTACTAATTAAACACATTGCTGGATTAATATGTGACTACAACTTTTATACATCAAACTGCCGATTTCATGAGCACCAATCTAACATAAACATTTAAACAAAGTCTACAATACAGCAGTAAGTTTTTTCATTATATGCGAGTAACTGTTCGGATTAACAAAATTCTCCGACACAGTTTCTTTTCGGTGATTACAAATATAGTATGAGTGAATGTGTTCTCCACTAAATCAACAAAGCAAAAATTGAGAAATATTATAAACTTTTTTCCCCTATGCTGCAAAGAAAAGGACACACCACAAGCTTGACACACAGATGGAAAGTTTTCCCTACTATATGGGGTATAATGTAATTTATTCTGTCCAGACATTACTCACTTTAGTTGCCCTTTCCAATAAGATAGGGAGCTTAGTATGTGCTTTTGAGTCAGTACCTGAAATATTTATTCAAACTGCTGGAGTAAAATCTTTCCATTCTTTCTTATTACTCATAATACTATTAATTCAGCCTCTTAAACAAAGTGATGCAAATAACTTGACAAAATATCAGCACATAGGAGAGTGACTATGACGAGAATAGGAAAGAAAGGGCAAGCCAGTATATAAACAAGGACATGAATTAATTAGAATCGAAGATGTAGTTAAACTATTAATCTTACCATATGCTGGGGGATTAGCAATAATTGCATCTGCTTTGAAGGGAACTCCTGTATCCATATCAGGTTCTTTGCAGGCTGGGAGTAGAGAGTGTATAATCTCCTTCAACTGATTTCTCTGAGTAGGGATCTCTGAAGGTCCGGAAGGTAAGAATCCTTTGTTTTTTACCATGTCTGTGGATGCAAAAAGAAGAAAATTGACATCATCTGGTAGAACCTATACATTTAATGACAGTAAGCAAGAGGGATGCGTACATCAGATAATCACTGCCAGATAGACCAACACAAATGCAAGTATCTTGCAAATAATATGTAAGAAAAAGATAAATCATATAATAATCCTAAATTCATGTCCATGTTATATCACAAAAAGAAAATCTGCAGGCAAACCAAAGATAGGGGCAAATGATGCAGTCGTTTACTGCAGTGTGTATAAAGTGAAAACTCCCACATAACACAGTTGTAATGAGTTTAAGAAAAAGCTGAAGTGCATAGAAGCTATGGAATAAGATGTTTATCTGAATTAGAAAGATAGTTTTTTTAAACTGGTAGCTGTTATCTGAATTAGAAAGATAATAAGAAGCTGAAGTGCATGCTTCATTACATTCTCCTTCGTGATTATTTAATGTCAAGGTTCTCCATAAGCATGTAAACCAAGAAAAAACTGGTTCTCCACCATTTATATCAGGCTGACCACAGTGGAAAAAGAATATGATGAACAAGCTACTCAATCTCACAATGTAGTTCAAAATATTTTTAAAAATAGAAAACATCCATTGACAAATGAACAGCAATGGCACAAAGGACAAGCAAGACAGGAGACCCGAAATAGATTGCCAGATCAGTTACAAAACAAACAGGAACTTAGGAACATACATCCAGCCAAAATTTTTGGATCGCCCCCAAGGGGATAGAATTCCAATCCAGCAGTCAAGACAAACTCTTTGAAATTTGCATGGGTCGCCAACCTCACTCGATGGCCAAAATCCTGCATCAACAATTCTGTCAAGAAACTAACATAGACCTCATCATACTCTTTCCACTATGACAAGGATTGACAAATCACTACAAGTTCTTTTTTTCACGAGAAGTTATCAAATCAAATTTCTACAACAAAATTCGGGTCAGACAACGAGCAGCAATGAAACAAGATCTGGACAGAGTTGAGAGGGAGCATGATGCTGAGTATCAAGATCTAGCATTCAGAAGGCTGGATCTTTATTAGTAACTAGCATTGCAACCGAAAGAAAAGATGGAAACAGGAAAAAGAAATGTGGCATGTCCCATTCCCATTGCAGAACTTAATATATAGAGATATACACACACCTATCAGAAAGATCTGCAAATGTGTTCTCACCAAATTGAAATGCAAAGAGCACATACATATGTATCTACAACCTAGGGACACCCTTAGCTTGTACATATACAATCTGTTTGCCAAATGATATCCGAGTACCTGCAGACGCTTGCCAATTGCAGTAAAGGGCTGCACGTCACCACGCGTTCCTACAATAAGCATTACAATCTGCATAGGTGGAAAATATTGAAGTTCTGTTGCATCAAGAGGTCCATCCTCAACTGCAGTATGTACACTTTCATATCCAGTTCCAAGCACTCTGGTGGTTTCAACATCACCCGGAATATCAAATTCCACAGTTCCATCATCTTTGACAGTAGCTATTCTCTTCAACAATTTGAGCTGCAAAACTTTAAATGGTTATCACACATCTCACACAGGTAACTGAAACTTTTATCCATCCTTTTTATAAGATAAACAAAAAAGGTATATTATAAAATCAAGTAAATTTATCGGCAAACAACAGAGGATAAGTGTCTTAGTTTGACTTGGCGCCGATTTTAAGAAATAAAGGGAGACTTTTGAATCTTGTGGACTTAAATTAAAGATGTGTGGGGTCTTTTAAATCTTGTGGTCTTAAACTTGCCTTGGAATTGGAAAACTTACTAAATATAGAAAGAGGCACTCTTTTTGGGACAGACCAAAAAGGAAAGTAAGACACTTAAATTGGGACGGAGTATAATGATACCATAAACTTGATGTGACATGATGAACTCATTTTGCATTATACCTTCTGCTGTTCAGAAATTTTATTATCAAAAATTTGTGCTGCCTCTTGAGCAAATCCGCTACTATGTGTCGGTGTCTCAGTTTTTGATCTTCCCAACTTAAGATGATCTGAAGGTGATTGTGGCTTCTCAGAACTCAAAATCTCTAGCGGCAATGTATTTACTCTGGTAAGTTCCATTGCAGGGGTCCCTAGCATATTAAATTGCAAGCTTGCAGTCAGCTTCAGATGGTCCGTTTCAAAAAGCTTCAGAAGTCACAGTAGTCAACTGCATTTCCAGTTGCATAACTCATAAACAGTCATTTTCTAATGGTTATGCATAATACAGAACTAGAATTTGGCATTGCAATAGTTGGTGAGACCTATCTGAAGAAATTCGATCCCATTTCTTTTTTAGATCAATGACATGTTTTTTTTCTTTCTTTTTTTCAAATTTAAAAGAAAAAAGGCATGTCGCTAAAAAGTAAAAATCCTCTCTTCTCATTGACCGTCAGAATTTGAAAGAACAAGATTAGGCAAGAAAGAGCTTACCCCTGTAAGTGTTCATATTCATAGTCTACAAGAAGGGAGAAAAAAAAGAATTTTTGACAGATATAAGCAACACAAACCTTTGAATTGAGCCACAAGAAAAAAAAGTTCAAGAGCTAAGCATTAGAAATGCATGGAGGCTCAAACATGATTATAAGCATAAAGATCCAAAGTAGTATCCTTCGTCCCATTTTATGTGATCTTCTTTCCTTTTTAGTTTGTCCAAAATATATTTGGAGACTTCTTTCATCTTAGTATCGCCATTTTGCTCTTACTAACACGACTTGTTGGAACACCACTCCATATAAAAGCTGATTTTTTTTATTAGAGAGAATATTAAAGGAGCATCTAGAACTCTTACCATCTCTCATTAAATTGCTCCACAATGACAGTTAAAATGTGCTAGTAGTATTAATATCAGACTGGGATAAGCTTAAATGGAGCAACATGGACAGTACAGATCCAATTGGATCCATTCATATAGTTGACCCTAACTTGCTCGAAATTGAGAATATTTGTTGTTTGTTTGCTTGCTTGTTAAAAGATTTGGCTATTAAATGCTACAAAATAGCTTCCACAATGACAGTCGTAAAATATACTAGTATTTACTATCAGACTGGTATAAGCTTAAATGGAGCAACATGAACAGTACGAATCCATTCGGATCCATTCATATAGACGACCCTAACTTGCTCAAAATTAAGGCATATTTGTTGTTTGTTCATTTGCTTGCTTAAGGATTTTGGCTACTAAAATGCTACTATAAAAGTAGACCTGTCCAAATGTCGGGCTGGGTCAGGGCCGGGTCAGATGGCTTTTTTCTGCTTGCCCGACCCTGACCCCATTTTTTTTAAAATTCCAACCCTGGCCCTGACCCATCGAATTTTTTTGGCGGGCCAGGGTCAGTCGGGCCAGGTCGATAAATTTTTTTATTTTAAAAAAAAATTCCAAAACTGAAATTGGCATTCACCCCTACATTAACACAAAAATTCGACGTTGAAATGTATTGTATATCGTGACATCTTGACTAAAGAAAAAGAAAATTAGAAACCGATTTGGGGAAAAAACAAATTGATTGGGAAAACGGACGTTTTTCTAAAAATTGGTTGCGCCAAACCTCCTCACGGCTGTTTGACTGGCCTTGGCTGGAAAAAATACGCAAAATAAAAAAAACGGGTAAAACGGACATTCGAGCGCAGAGTTATGACCATTTAAAGTTTCACCAATTTACAACTACTTTCTCTCCCTACATTATGCTTCCGTGATATTAACAGAACGACTAATAATATAAACATATAATTAATAATCAGCTACCATTTTTATCTTATTTTATGTCGAGCTCAATGTAGATTAGAGCAATACATATATTATAAAAACATGCATTATATCACTTATTAATGACAAAAATATATATAAGTACAAAATAAATATTAATGAAGGAAAAATAATATAAATTATATTCAAAAAATATGTGGGTCGGTGTCGGGTCGGGCCGGGTCAGACGGTAAAATATTCCGACCCTACATAAGATCGGGTCCCCGCTTTTTCGGGTCGGGTGGCTCGCGGGTCAGCTATAAGCCGACCCTGACCCTGGATTTTTCGGGTCGGGTCCCCGACCCGTTGGACAGGTCTATATAAAAGCGCTTCCACGATGACAGTCGTAAAATATACTAGTAGTATTAATATCAAACTGGGATAAGCTTAAATGGAGCAACATGGACAGTACGGTTCCATTGGGATCCATTCATATAGCCGACCCTAACTTGCTCGAAATTGAGACATAATTATTGTTTGTTTGCTTGCTTGTTAAAAGATTTGGCAACTAAAATGCTACATGAAAGTCGTAAAATGTACTATAGTATTAATATAAGATTGGGATAAGCTTAGATGGAGCAACATGGGCAGTACGAATCCATTCGGATCCATTCATATAGCCGACACTAACTTGCTCGGAATTGAGGCATAGTTGTTGTTTGTTTGCTTGCTTGTTTAAAGATTTGGCTACTAAATAGCTTCCACAGTGGCCGTCGTAAAATATACTAGTATTATTAGTAGGCGTTTGGCCATAAATTCCAAATCTTTTTCACTTTATTTGGAATTTATGGAGTTGGAGTTGAAGATGGAGTTGTGTTTGTTTATACTTTTTGTAGAGAAATTTGAAATAATGTTTATACTTGAATGTACTTAAATACAACTTCAAAAGTGAAAAGTGAGTTGGAAAACATGTTATAAGCAGTTTTCCAAATTCGAAATACAACTTCAAGTTGGATTTGGATTTTTCATGGCCAAACACTGATTTTCAAATAAAGTGAAAAATTATTCTAGAAAAAGTTAATAATTTTTATGGCAAACTAGTCCTTAATATCATTCTAGGATACGCTTAAATGGAGCAACATGGAGAGTACGAATCCATTTGGATCCATTCATATAGCCAACCGTAACTTGCTCGAAATTGAGGCATAGTTGTTGTTTGTTTGTTTGCTTGCTTGTTTAACGATCAGCTACTAAAATGCTAGTACAAAATAGCTTCCACAATGACATTCATACAATATACTAGTAGTCTATGTTGTTCGGACTCTCCAAATATGTTATCGCATTTGTGTCGGATCCTCCAAACTGCACTATTTTTGGAGGATCTAACACGCCTGGCGGCATTTCTGAAGAGACTGAGCAACATGTCAAGCAGTATTAATATCACATTGGGATAAGTTTAAATGAAGCAACATGGAAAGTACGGATCCATATTTGTTTGCTTGTTTAAAGATTCAGCTACTAAAATGCTACAAAATAGCTCCCACAATGACAGTCCTAATATATACTAGTAGTATTAATATCCAATTATCTCTCCTGTATGATTTATGGGCTATTACACAGGGGCGAATTTACCCTGTGCACATCCCAATCAATTCCTTAAATACCACCTGCGGATAAGAAAGGATCAGCTGCAAGCTTCGATCCGAGAGTCTGACGGACTTAGACCGGTGTAGCGACGGCGAGTTTCTTGTCATAAAGAAAAAAACCAGTACTATTTCTAGGTCCGACAGAATCCTGAGATAACAGCAGAGTCGCTTTCGTAGACAATTAAACAAACAAACCTGAAGAGTCAGTGACGCCATTGGAAACTGAACCACCAACTGCATCTCTGCTGTCCACGTCAGCACCCGCACCACCACCAGTATTACTGTCATTTTCCTTCTCAACGGTCACGGATACTTCGCCGGAGCTAGAAGAAGAGCTCGGACGATCGAATTTCGTCGACGGTTCCGCCATCGCCGGCGAAGTTTGGTTCTGATGATCCAGATTCTCGAAGCTTCTTAGAGCTCTAGATTATTTTTATTTTTGTGGAATTTAGAAAATTATTATTAGAGAGAATATAGAGGAATTTGAACAATTTGCTGAAATGAAGGGTTTTTGAGAGAAGGTCTGAAATCGTGCTGGAATTAACCTAAAAGACAAAACAAAGCAAAAAGGATAGTAATAATAATATATCCCTTAATTATTGATAAATTTTTATTTTTATTCTTGTAATATTTGATAAAGTAACTATTTAAAATATCTATGTCTTTTGTGTAAGAAATATATATTATATTAAAATATTTTTAAAATAATATTATCGTCATATATCTAAATAGTAATATAAATTTAAAATCGCACATGACCAATTAGCCGGTGAAATAATTAGTAATCATGATAATGATAAATTCAAGAATATTCTACCACGAGAGAATTAAATGTGAAGTCTAATCCTCTCTGGATTGTGGGGTGCTGAATCAACAACAACAATAAATTCAATGAAGAAGATAGAGTGTACACAGACGTTACAATCTACCTTAATGGGTAGAGCGGTTATTTCAGGAAGATCTAGTGTTGAATCCTTTAGTAATATAGGGAGTACATTGGTACCAATTTATGCTGATCGTTGTACAACTAATATTGATAGTGTCATATGCTCGAATTTTGATTGAAATGGATGTTACAAATGAGCTACCAACTGTTGTTAAAGTACAGGATCCTAAAGAAAATTTATTCAATATGATTGGAACATTAACAGTAGCTTGAGTATACTACTGTCAAAGTTGAATTTTTATCCATAGTGAAAATAGAAATTGTATAGGAGTAAAAATAAATATATTTAATCAGATATTACAAAAATTAAAATCGAACTTATGAATTACTGAGGAGCCAAAAATAATAGGGGCCACGTTCGGACTTAGGAGGAGTGAAATGGTCTGAAATTGTGCTGGAATTTATCCAAAAAACAAAACATAAATGAAAAATGTGTATATTTTTTGTAACTAAAATATGTATTTTTGTTTTAAGTCACCAAAATAATGGATAGTTCATGTTTCATGTAGCATCGGATTTGAGTAAGTGTTTTAAATTTAGTTTTTGTAAATTTTTAAATTTTTAATTATATTCGATTTTGTAATTCATTTTTTTTTTCGTAATTCATTAAATTCAGGGATTGTCATCAGACAAAAAAAGAAAAGAGAAATTAAATTCTTTATTATAATAATACGAAAAAAATCGCTAATATGAAATAAATTCACCATGTATTACTTTCGTCATAGTTATCTTACTACATTAGTTTTTGGCAATTTAGATTAAGGGGTCAATTTTAACTTTCAAATTTTAAATGTGATACTCGAAGAAATATTATAATAATAATAGTTGAAATGTCGTTCAATAGATAAAACATCATATCAGAGTTGAAATTTGATTCATTAAATGAGTTTTGTTATTCAAATTTGCTAAATTTATACAAAATAATGGCAATCTATAACATTTTAAATAAATAAAAAGATGTCATAAAAATTGAGACGAACAAAATGATATTATATTTGAAAGAGAATAATCGCTTGTTGATTTCATTCATATAAATGATTTATATACATGATATACAATAGTCATTCTAGGCTATAATTACGGAAATCAAATATACACTTACCTAATACAAAATATTACTATCATAATTACATATGTACAAAATCACTAATAATATCAAAAGAATATATTGTGTATATTCTATCACACTCCCACAGTCATAGTAGGCGGTTGTCGTACAGTGAGACTGCCCCTAAAATCTTCAAACAGAATTAAGGGAAGGCCCTTAGTAAATATGTTAGCAATTTGATAACGTGAGGGGACATGCAAGACACGTACTTGTCCACGAGCTATTTTTTCGCGAACAAAGTGAATATCCATCTCGATATGTTTAGTGTGTTGATGTTGGACTGGATTTCCCGAGAGAGATATCGCACTAACATTATCGCAGTAGACCAATGTAGCTTTCCGAATAGGAAAATGAAGCTCTAAGAGGAGATTACGCAACCAACAGGACTCAAACACCACATTGGCAACCCCTCGATATTCGGCCTCCGCGCTGGAGCGCGACAAAGTAGACTGACGTTTAGCCGACCAAGAGACCAAATTATCACCAAGAAACATACAATAACCAGATGTTGAGCGTCTGGTATCTGGACATCCACCCCAATTAGCATTTGTATAAGATATGATAGTAGATACGGAGGATGGATCTAAGTGTAAACCATAAATAATAGCGTCCTGAATGTAAAGCACAATGCGTTTGAGAACGTGCATGTGTTCTTCCCTCGGATCATGCATAAATAAACACACATGATGCACTGCATAAGTAATATCGAGCCTCGTGAATGTAAGTTACTAAAGAGCCCCTTCAAGACTGCAATAGTGGGAGGGATCCTCGTAGGGTGTGCTAGAATGAGCACTCAACTTCGATTTGGTGTCAACCGGAATAAGAGATGACTTACAAAAGGACATGCCAGCCCGCCCAATAATCTCAGTTGCATACTTTCTCTGGGAAAGAAATAGACCACCTACATGACAAGTTACAGCTATACCAAAAAAATAACTCAAAGGCCCCAAGTCTTTCATAGCAAATTCAGAGCTAAGAAGTGAAATGATAGACTTGCGCAGTTTGTCAGAGGAAGCAGTCAATATAATATCATCCACATATAACAGAATGTATGCCATAGAAGTACCGTGACGGTAGATGAACAGAGAATGATCAAACCTGCTGTGAGAAAACCCAAGAGTAGACACATAATATGCAAATCTTTTGTACTAGGCCCGAGAAGCATGTTTTAGCCCATACAATGACTTTTTCAGCAAGCACACTTGGTTAGGATGATCGGGGTCCCTGAAACCCAAGGGTTGATATATGTATACAGTTTCCTTGAGTTCGCCGTGTAAGAACGCATTTTCACGTCCAGCTGATGAATGGGCCATGCTTTTTAGAGAACTAGACTGAGAACAATGCGAATAATTACCGATTTGACCACGAGACTAAATGTCTCTTCACAATCCACGCCAACTTGTTGAGTTTTGCTATCACCTACAAGACGGGTCTTATGCCTCTAAAAAAACCATCAAATTTTTCCTTATGAGTAAAAATCCACATAGAATGAATCACATTGACACCAGGCAGATGGGCACCAACTCTCACGTCTTATTTTCAATAAGAGCGTTATATTCATCATCCATGGCCATTTTCCAATACGAGCCACGAAGGGCAAATAAGAGGTTACGTGGTAGGGGTGATTTAGTGTCATTAGAGTAGAGATTAAATTGTCATTTTGGTCTAAAAATATCCCGTTGACTACGAGTAACGGACCCTTGACCCGGAATAGAAATGGGATGGATCGGAGGCGGTGTAGTGATGTCGGTATCGATTCGGGTTGGGAGGAGTTGGGTCGGCTGGAATTATTTGGGCCAGCGGTAATGGGCATGCTGGACGAAAATTTGGACCGAGACTATTTGGGCCAGCAGGCAGTGGGCCTGCTGGCAGAAGCTCAGGGGCGGGATAGTTTGGGCCAACATGAATTTGGCTGGACCGTACCTGTTGGTCTAGGTTCAGATGAGTGGGCTGGAACAAATGGTGGACCACATACGATGATAGCCCATCATCCAAAAAACTCATAAGACTTGGACTCGAAATTATGCAACTTAGCAAACGAAAATTGGATTTCATAAAAAATGACATGACGACTAATGATGATTTTATTAAAGGATAAATCAAAACATTTGTAACCATGATTACAAATCCTATTTGCCTTGGTGATGGACTGACTGACGCGACAAATCCAATGGGAGGTACCATAGTGTATGTTATTCGCAAACGACATAGTCATAATTGATGAGACTCGCATTGGAGTGAACGCCAAGTTGGAGGTTTGGAGACAGACTCTGGACTCTAAAGGGTTCA
This sequence comes from Anisodus tanguticus, assembly GCA_034509755.1. Taxonomy (NCBI): domain Eukaryota; kingdom Viridiplantae; phylum Streptophyta; class Magnoliopsida; order Solanales; family Solanaceae; genus Anisodus; species Anisodus tanguticus. The sequence continues at coordinate 46,799,377 of CM067554.1, read as the reverse complement.
GGTTGAGTAGGACCAAGATAGAATATTTGGAGTGCAAGTTCAGCAACGGGAGCGACCCTGAGACAGACGTGGAGGTAAGGCTTGGTACTCAGGTCATTCCAAAGAAAGGAAGTTTCAAGTACCTAGGGTCTATTATCCAAGAGAATTGAGAGATTGATGACGATGTCACACATCATATTGGGACAAGGTAGATGAAATGGAGACTCGCATCTGGAGTCTTGTGCGACAAAAAGGTGCAACCAAAACTTAAAGGCAAGTTCTATAGGGTGGTGGTTAGATCGACTATGTTGTATGGGGCGGAGTGTTGGTCAGTCAAGACTTCGCACATACAAAAGATGGATGTGTGGGCATACAATGAGAGATAGGACTAGAAATGATGATATCTGAGAGAAAGTGGGAGTGACCTCGGTGGATGATAAGATGTGGGAAGCGAGGTTGAGATAGTTCGGGCATGTGCAAAAGAGAGACACAGATGCCCCAGTTCGAAGGTGTAAGAGGTTGGCTATTGAAAGGTTCAGGAGGGGTAGAGGTAGGCTAAAGAAGTACCGGGGAGAGGTAATTAGAAGGGATATAGCGCAAGTGCAACTTACTGAGGATATGACCTTAGATAGGGGGTTGTGGAGAAGACGGATTAGGGTAGAAGAGTAGTAGGTACTCAAGCGTAGTCCTACTTATGCTTATAAATTGATATGTAATGTTATTATTGTAGGCCCGATTAACATATCACACTTATAGACACAATATTGCTTTATAATCCACTGTAGTTTGATTTCTGCTGCTATGTGTATATTTTGTTTAGCTTATTTAGTTGTGTTAGCTACTGCTCCCTTTTGTTCGAATGCACTTTATATTGTTTTAATTCATTACCTGAGTCTGACCGTTTCTCTTGCTTTACTCTTTACTCTTGCTTTACTTTTGCTTTGTTTTGATTATCTTGCTTGTGATTATGCTTTGTCTTGAGCTGAGGGTCTCCCGGAAATAGCCGCTCTACCTACCAAGGTGGAGGTAGGGTTTGTGTACATTATACCCTCCCCAGACCCCACAGTGTGGGATTTCATTGGGTATGTTATTGTTGTTATTGTAACTAAGATGATTAGATGGGTAACTCAAAAACACACAAGCGGTAGAGCGGGCTTGGAGTTTGTTAATGGTGGTAGAGGGGAATAGAGGATAACATAAACACCCAAACACCCTAAGATGAGAATACGAAGGGTCTTTTTGATAAAGAAATTTAAGTGGGGACTGGTATGCTAATCATTTGCTAAGGAGTATGTTAAGAAGGTAAGTTGTCATTTGTAATGCATGATGTCAAAATGAAAGTGGTAATGATGCATAGGCTAGTAATGTACGAACAATATTATTAATGGTGCGGATTTTTCTTTCGGCTTTTCCATTTTGTGATGACGTATGTGGACATGAAAATCGAAAAGATATACAATTAACCTTACAAAATTCTCTAAATGGTCCATTATCAAATTTCCTTCCATTATCATATTGAATGTTCTTAATTTTTCATTCAAATTGAGTATAGATGAATGCTCTAAATGATAGGAATGTGGAATAAACCTTAGACTTTTTAGATAACGGAAATGTCCATAAAAAATTAGAATAATCATCCAATAATAAAACATAATAACGGTGTCCTAAAGAGCTCAAAATGGGAGATGTCCAAAGATCACTATGAATAATATCAAATGGCAACAAAGTACTAGAATTTGAGGCAACAAACGACAATTTGACATGTTTTCCAAGCGGACAAGAAGGACAAACATTAGTACTATGAGCACCATTACACCTAATAAATTTATTGTTTTTAAGGGAGAAAAAATAGATGCTCCCCGATGACCCAAACGTGCATGCCATAAGGAAGGTGCTAAAGTGTCAAATGTTGACGGTGTGGCTTGTTTAGTGGTGGTGATGAGATAGAGCTCGCCCCGGCTATCACATCTCATTAGATGTATCCCCGTCCAGAAATCCTTCACAAAAAATTCAAAAGGATCAAATTCAACAGAAACAAAGTTATCAGTTGTAAATTTCCGAACAGACATCAAAATTTTAATTAATTGAGAAACATGAAGGACATTTTTCAAGGCTAAATGTGGGTTCGGGGGAGACAAATTTGTGTAAAAATAACCACAAATTGGAATTAAATTACCATTACCAACAGTTATGCCATGATTTTTGCTCAAATTGAAATAAGATGAAAGATTACCTGACGCGGATATCATATGAGAAATAGCACCGGTGTCTATGTACCAATTTGTATTTAGAGGATTTAATTCAAGCGTATGCATTGCCACCTCGATATCCGTGTGTGTCGGAGATACGAATGGGCTCACAACAGCGAAAGACTATTGTGGTCGAGACCCAAGCAGGCGAGGCTGCTACCAGGCCGAGTGATTTCGAGGCCCAGGCCCATTCTGTGCTTGCTGCTGCTGTTGCCGTCCACTGGGCCTGGCCCAGTTTTGTGATGGGTAAGGGTAGGGCGACATGGTCCACTGCCCACTGGCCCAGGCCTGTTGCCAGGGGTGTTATGACCCGACCTCTTGTTGACCGCCAATGTCGCCTCCACGTCCGCCACTGCTGCCACAGTTGCCGCCGCGACCACTACCCTTGCCACTGGCAAGTCCGTCACTACTGTTTTTTTCACAATTTTGACCCTTTTTTCCACTCCCGTTGTTACAATTTTGACCATAACTTCCGGAGAATGATTGAGAGTCATCTGTTTCGCAGAACGTGGCCACCATCATGACAGAATTGGCTCCGGTTGCAGCTTTTTAGCCAACTCTGCTTCTTCTAAGGTGAGCATGAAACATGTTTAGTAGAACGGTGGGAGATGATTGCTTTGGCAAAGAAGAGTTCCAACCCCATTATACGCCTCGGAGAGGCCTGCAACCATCTAAAGAACGAGATGATCATTTGTGATGGGCGCGCCGACGTTCTTGAGTTGATCCGACAATTCCTTGAGCCTTTGACAATAAGTTGAGGCATTCAGAAAATCCTCCATATTTATGTGAGAGAATTATTGCTCAAGGGTTACGGCATGAGAATTTTTGTTATCTTGGAATATATCACGCAACCTATTCCAAGCTTCCATTATCGTGGCGTCGGGTTCAATAATTGTGTGTAAGAGGTTCGAAGAGATGGTGGAATAAATCAATTGGAGGACCGTAGCATCAAGAGTTGTCCACAACTCTATTTCATCATCGGTGGAAGACACCTTCTCATTGCCTTTTTCCGGTTTGACGATGTGATGGAGGACTCTATGAGACCTTGCGTGAATTTTAAAATGTTCTGCCCACGTCGCGTATTAGACGTTCTCCATTTCAAGGACGATAGGGATGTTGTTCTTGATGTTGGAGACTGCAAGGGTGGGATAAAAAGTATTCTTTGTGTTAGACATGATTGAGGAACAAAAAGGAGAATTAGGATTTTGAAAAGAAAATCGAATGGATGGCCGAGACCAAGAGGGCGGCGGAAGTTTTGTGGAGAAGGAAAAAATTTGCCCTAGACTGCTGATACCATGAAAGAGAATAATCCCTTGTTGATATCATTCATGTGAATGATTTATATACATGATACACAATAGTCATCATAGGCTATAATTATGGAAATCAAATATACACTTACCTAATACAAAAGATTACTACCATAATTACAGATGTACAAGATTACTAATAATATCAAAAGAATATATTGTGTATATTCTATCAATATTGTTTAGTATTTGTGGATTATAAATATCAAACTTTTTTTACAAACCATATCAATTGTAGTATAATATGATTATCAAGTCGTTTTTAAGTGTGATATGAATTTTCGAGTTGTATTGATTCTTGAATACTCCTTTTTTCTTCTCCTTTTAAAAGACAAGTTTGCAATTTTATTGTGGTCTTTTCCCCTTTTTATTCTAGTGGTTATTATTCTTGATCTCATTGTCTCCATTTTAACAAAGCAAAAGTATTTGATTTTTAAAAAGAAAAAGTAACTTTTGTGTTCATGGTCCAGGCAAAATTTTAAGTTTAGTCTCTTTTGAGTTTTGATTCAACTTTGCAAAATCAATTTCAGGAATACGCGACCGATGTTACCGATATTTACGTGTGAAATTTAGCAACAAACTCTCAACATGTTTACCTTAAATTTAGCTTATCAATATCAAACTTCTGACTTTTTTACCTAAGTTTGAATTGCCAAGACCAAACTTCCCTCATTCATGCTTGAAGATTGGATTGCCAAGGCCAAATGTCAAGCATGTGTATCTGAAGTTTTGGGCATATATATTTGAAATTGAAAGTGATTTTTCTGAAGTTTAAATCACCAATCTTCATCCCTTTTAATATTTTCCAGTTTTTTAACAACATCCACTAGATTTGAACTCATTTTTTTCATACTAGAAATTCAAAATTCATTTCTTCTAAGCTTCAATCAATTGTGATTTTAATGCTGAAAATCCTTAAGTAGCTATGATTGCAAAAAATATATTATATAAAAGGTGACTATGCATTAAATGACACTATGCAAATCGGCTGCTTGTGCAAATTTTCTTGTTTATTAAACTCCAAGCTTTTGTCTTATATTTATGTTTTTATTTTTATTTTATAAAGTTCTAACAAACATGAACTAACAAATATCACCACTCTGTTTTTTGTATATGCTTTAACGTTCTACCACGACATGCGAGATACATAGTAATTACATGATTAAAAATTTAGAAGGATAAATTCATAATTTTATAGCTACAAAATATATCAGAATTATTAAGTACGTAATTACTTGACATCTTAAAAAATGTCTTGATAAAAAGTAACTTTTGCACTAAAAAGTAATGACAGAATTTAGAGTAAGAGACTGAACATATCTAGTTTCTTAAGTTTTTAATTCCTGTTTAACAGATTTACATGATTAGAAATTATACAAGAAGGAGATCACAATCTATATAGCTAAAAAAACATTTTAGTTGTTATTTAATATCTTATTTAAAAAAATTATTTGACATTTTAGACAATAATAGTACCATATTTTTAATAACGTAAAGGATGTTCAAATTAATAATTAAGTATATAATATTTTAACTTTTTCCAGCACTGAGATCTGGATGTGCAAGTTTTCCAGTTGGCGAATCTTCTATCCGTGTTTTGCTTTTTCGTCGTCATGAGTTGGAGTATTTTGTTAGGAGAATAAAATATTGTGAAAAAAATCTTCAATGATTCTAACGTCTAAATTACACTTCATTAACTTATATATTTTTTATTTCCCACTTATATTAGTGTTTTGCACTACTAAAAACAAGATGTTTTCCAAGAGGTTTTCCACTTATGTTTCAGATCATAAAGTGACTTACGGAGATGATATACATATTAATGGGCAACTGGATGGACAAAACCAGGCGGTTGGTGCATGTAAACAGTTTCTTTCAAGTCCCCATGTAAAAACACATTTTTCACGATTGAATAAAGTTACTAAGCTAGTCATATCACCTCTCTTTCTTACCCGCCCTTATTAGTAGTAGGCAACCAGCCCAATCAAATGATCGGCGACTGCCAATATATCTAATCAACCTGATGAATGGGTCAATGCTTACCCATAGCAATACTCAGAACGATGCGAATGGTAGTCGGATTAATAACCGAACTGAATGTCTCACCACAATCAATACCCTCATGCTGATTAGTACCATTAGCTACAAGTCTCGCCTTATATCTCTCTAGGTCACCACTGTCTATGAATTTGTGACGAAAAAGCCACATGCATTGGATCACATTCACCCCCTCCGGTCTGGGAACCAAATCCCAAGTATGCTATTTTGTTAAAGCATTAAATCCATCACACATGGCCGCATTCCAATTAGGGTCTTGTTTGGCTAATTTTGGACTTTTGGGAATTGGGGAGATGGTTTGTATGGATAGGTTAAATTAGACTTTGGGTTAGAAAATCCCGTGTTGGGCACGGGTTTCCATACGATGTGAGGGGGGCAGGGGTAGTCTGGTTTTCGGGTCGGGTTCAGATAGTGGGGTTGGGTCCGAGATTAAGTGTGGTGGTGGAATCGGGTTCTGGGAATGGGGGACGATGGAGTGGTGAACATCTGGGTTGACAGTGGGGTCGGTGGTAGCACTGGTCTGGGTAGAACGAAGCGGATGGTGGTGGGTGTTGTAGGGTAGGATGTCGGTGGCGGTTTAGGACTGGAGGGGTGGTCCAGTGACGTGATAATGATGGTGCAACCTGGGTTTCCGGTAGCCGGTGGGGTTGCTGGAATGTGATGGGATGGTGGATCAATGTTGGTCTGGGGTGACAACACATCGGTAGGGAAGATGTTTGGTTGTGATACCGAGTCGATGGGTCGACTGTCGGTGGTGGTGGCAGTCGGCAGCAGTCATGACAGAGAGCGAGAAGGTGACAAGGATGCAATGGGGCGATTTTCGATGGTGGAAGACGGTCACGGGACAGTAGGGGGTGGTGTCACTACCGTGACTGGATTGCCAGTGGTGGCAGTTGGTGCGTCTACCGCCGCCGGAACAGAGGCCGCCTGACGGAATGCATGTTGGACAAGCGGTGATGGATTCAAATCTTCGAGGGATTGGTAATCAGTGACTTGATTTTTTTTGATGTTGTCAAACGGGAAGACATATTTGACAAAGGTGACGTGGCGAGAAATTATAATTTTATCGGTAGAGAGCTTATAGCACAAGTACCCCCTATGGTTTGACGGGAAACCTAGGAAGGCGCACGAAGTGGACTGTTAGGATTTACGTCCCAAATCCTACTTAATTAGAAAAACAGTAAATAAGTGAAGAACAAATAACACACACAGATTTATAGTGGTTCACCATCAATGCGAGAGCTACGTCCACTTTGCCGCTGCAGATTTTACTATAATGGAGTTTTGAGTTTACAATTCTCTCATTCTCTCTTTTTCGACCACTCTTCTGAAAGAAAAACGGCGCACTAGTTTATATATAGTGAAAACTATAGTGAACATAATACAAGCCTAAAATTCTCAAAATACCATCGATCAACGTTCCACACTTTGCGTAGGGTCTTCATAGTGTCGGCGGTGAATTAGGCTCCACAACTCAACAATCTCCCACTTCGAAACTAATTTCAATCATCTGTCTCTATCTGCAGCGGCGTCTCCGATCCTCATCCAAGAAATCCAACTGAAGTTGTACACAACTTCAGTTTATCATTCGGCACGACCTTCGTCAACATGTTTGCCGGATTCTGACTCCCTAGGATCTTCTCAAGCACTAATACTCCATCTTTCAAAGCTGATATGATAAAATGGTACCGGAGTTGTATGTGCTTTGTTCAAGCATGGTAAACCGGGTTCTTTTCCAAATGAATGACACTTTGGCTATCACAGATTCACAGTATAGCACACTCCCCTCGTGGTCCTGATCCAATTCCCGCAGAAAAGATTGTAGTCAACGTACTCAGTCTCACAACTAAAGAGAGCTACTATCTTCTGCAACTTTGAAACCCAACAAATCGCAGTACCTCCGAAGGTGTAAATATACCCGGATGTGATCTTTCTACTATCAACATCACCACCATTGTCATCATCAACATATCCCGGCAATCATGTCTCTGACTTTCGGAAACACAAAGCTGAACTCGAGCTGCCCTTCAGATATCTTAAAATTCACTTCACAGCCTCCTAGTGTTGCTTTTCCGGATTTCTCATGAACCTACTAACAACTCCTACTGCATGTGCAATGTCTGACCTCGTACATTCTATCGCATACATAAGACTACCAATAGCAGAGGCATAAGGTACCTTGTCCATATGCTTCAGGTCGTCCTCGGTCATCGGCGACTGATCTTTTGACAAATGAAAGTGTCCAGCCAAATGAGTACTAACTGGCTTAGCATCATCCATGTTGAACCTCTTGAGAACCTTCTTCACGTATTTTTCTTGTGAGAGCTTGAGACCCTCCTTACTTCTGATGATTCTCATCCCAAGGATTTGCTTTGCGGCTCTCAGATCCTTCATTACAAATTCTTCTGACAACTTCCTTTTCAGCCTATCAATCTCATGTAGGTCTTCTCCTACGATCAGCATGTCGTCAAAATAAAAAGTAGTATCATGCAGGAGTCTTCAAATCTCTTGAAGTAACAACAGTGATCTGCTTCGCACTTTACGAATTCAGCTTTCTTTATAAAGCTGTCAAACTTCGTATACCAATGTCTTGGAGCCTATTTCAGTCCGTACAAGCTCTTTTGAAGCTTGCATACCAGATTCTCTTTCCCTTTGACCTCAAATCCCTCAGGTTGTTTCATGTAGATTTTCTCATCTAAATCACCGTGAAGAAAAACAGTTTTCACGTCCATCTGTTGAAGATGCAGATCTTCCTTTGCTACCAGCCCAAGAACAATTCTGATTGTCACCAACTTGACTACGGGAGAGAATATCTTTGTGTAGTAAATGCCTTTTTTCTATTGAAATCCCTTCACAACCAGCCTTGCTTTGTAGCGCTTACTTCCATCGTGTTCTTCCTTTATCCGGTAGACCCGTTTGTTCTGCAATGTCTTTTTCTCCTCTGGTAACTCAACTAACTTCCATGTATGATTTGACAACAGTGAGTCCATCTCATCTTTCATTGCCATCTCCCACTTGATCGATTCATCAACTTGCATTGCTTCTTCGAACATTTCGGCTCCCCTCTATCAATGAGCAGAATATAGTTGTGGAACGGAGAGAACCAGTGAACCGGCTTACTATCCTGGATGATCTGCATAATTCTGTGATCAGCGTCCGCTGATTTGTTTCAGAATTAGCATTTTCATCAACACCGCCATCACTAGCTTGTTCCTCTGCCTCAGTAGTACCTGGCTGTAGCTCGGGTGCCGAGAAGTCTCTCAAATCAACTGTTTCCGATTCCTTGTTCTTACATTCTGAACTCTCCCGCAACTTATCATTGTACAACACCTGTTCATTGAAGACGACGTCCCTGCTTCGGATGATCTTTCGATTTTGGTCATCCCAGAATCGATAACCAAACTCGGTGTCACCATAGCCAGTAAAATAACACTTCTTAGATTTTGGATCAAGTTTACTTCTAGCAGTAGCATCAATATGAACATAGGATAAGCAACCAAATACTTTCAGAAAAGAAAGATTTACTTTTTTTTTCACTCCAAGCCTCTTCTAGAATTTTGAAACCCAAAGGAACAGACAGTCCTCTTTAAATTAAAAAGGCTGCGGTATTGATTGCATCTGTCCAGAATGTCTTGGGCGGTCCAGCGTGTATTCTCATGCTCCGTACACGCTCGTTCAATGTTTGGTTCATCCTTTCTGTTATTCCATTTTGTTGTGGCGTTCCAGGAATAGTCTTCAGCATCTTGATCCCATTATCAACACGATAACATTTGAAGTCACCATCAATGTATTCTCCACCGTTGTCAGACCTCAGGCTCCTCAACTTGAGGTTTGTCTCATTCTCGACCATGACTTTCTACCTTTTGAAGACAGTGAACACCTCAGATTTATTTTTCATAAAATAGACTCATAGCTTTCTGGTTGAATCATCAATGAAGGTCACGTTGTAATATGATCCTACGAGTGAGGGGACAGTGGCAGGTCCCTACACGTCAGTGTGCACCGATTCAAGTTTCTCGGCCTTCAATTCCCTACCTGCATTTGAAAAACTTACTGGCTTATATTTTCTGAGAATGTAGCTCTCACACATATAATGGTCCACTGAATTCAACTCCAGAATCATGCCGTTAGTCACTAAAAGCTTCATCACTTTCTCGCTCATATGCCCCAGCCTGCAGTGCCACAACTCTGTCTTCTTTGTGTTGTCAACAACAACGAATGTATCACGACAGCTCGTCGTCATATAAAGAGTACCAATTTAATCTGCATTCTCCAAAATGCATAATCTGTACCATCAAATTTCCCGATGTCTGCGCCTAACCATCTTCGCCTCCCATTGTTTTCTAAATCGCAACACAACATGTCGCTCTGATACCAGTTGTTAGAATTTACGTCCCAAATCCTATCTAATAAGAAAATAGTAAATAAGCGAAGAACAAATAACACACATAGATTTATAGTGGTTCACCCTCAATGCGAGAGCTACGTCTACTTTGCCGGTGCAGATTTTACTATAATGGAGTTTTGAGTTTACAATTCTCTCTTTCTCTCTTTTTCAACCACTCTTCTAAAAGAAAAACGGCGTCCTAATTTATATATAGTGAAAACTAGGGCAAACATAATACAAACCTAAAATTCCCAAAATACCCTCGATCTGCGTTCTACACTCTGCATAGGGTTTTCATAGTGTCGACGGTGAATTAGGCTCCGCAACTCAACATAGACGGGGGTGCTAATTTGTGAGGTGACATGGATGTCATATTTGAGAAACATAGACAATCGAAAATTCTAAGGTGGTCATAGGTGGGGATCCGACGGTGAAGAATTTCGGTGGGTGTCCTATTTTGAATTTCACGGGTAGGTAGAATGTTGAGAATGTTTTCTGCCAATTTTAATGCATATACCCAAAAATTAAGGGGGGGGGGGAGACGCATGAAAAGGGAGGGTACAAATCATATTATTAATGGTTCGAAGAATTCTTTCGGTTTTTCCATTTTGAGGGGAGGTATGGGGGCATGAGAAATGAAAAATTATGCCGTTAGCCGCACAAAATTTATGAAATAAGGAATTATTAAACTCACAACCATTATCACATTGAAATAATTTTATGCATTTTAACCAGTGTACGAAACTCAACAAATTTGGAGAACACTTGAGATTTGAGTTTGAGTGGATAGATCCAAAGAAAGTGAGAGAAATCATTCAAAAATACCATATAGTATTTGTGGCCTAAGTTGCTGGTTATGAGAGATGTCCATACATCAGCGTGACTAGTATCAAAGGGAGAGAAAGTAGTACTCATAGAAGTCGCAAATGGTAGTCTAACGTGTTTCTCTATCTGACACGAGGAGCAACTATGAGAAATATTCCCTTTTGTTGCATTGGATTAAATTTTGATTTCTAATAGAATAAAAAAATGTGAGAATCCGGGTGACCAAGTCTACTATGCAACGTAGAGGGAGATATGGTTGTTAAAATGGTGGGAGGAGTGACACTAGCAGCGGATGTGGGTAGGAACGGATATAGGTCCCCCTCACTATTGCATCTCGTAAGGAGTTTTCCGGTACGGAGGTCCGTTACGGAAAATCCAAACGGGTCAAAATTAATTGAGACAGAATTATCGGTGGCAAATTTTCTGACAGAAATTAGATTTATGATGATGTTTGGTACATAAAAGTCATTTTGAAGAGAGAGGTGGGGATGCAATGGTGGGGTAAGGGTGTGGCAAAATCCTTGAATTGGAATGCGATGACCATTATCGACCATAATAGACTGCAGAGTATTTAAATTTTGCAGTTGAGTAAGATTACCAGAATTGTTGGTGAGATGGGACGTGGCGCCCGTATCCATATACCACACATTATTGGGCTGTTGACGGGTCAAAGAAGCCATTGATTAGTTCTTGGGTAAAGGATAAAATTTTAATTATTTTCGGGCTTCAGATAAGAAATATTAAACAGAGAACACAGATGTGTGTCTCGGGCAGAGAACAAAAGAGAGGACAATGGGGCACTGCTTTTGAGGACTGTCCGAAAACAGAGGACACACCTTTTATTTCGAATACAAAGGGTGGATCTTTGTATTGTATCGCGGTAAATTCTCATGGAAGAAACAAAAAAAGGGAACAAAAGGAAGACAAAAAAAATAGAAGAGAGGTTGGTGCTTTTGATATTTCTTGGTAATGGAGAGAACACAGTACCGATGGGAGGCCGTGGTAGAATTAATTTAGGGTTTAGGTATTGGCTACTGATATCATATTATAATGTATTAATCTTTCTTGGGGAGCCTTTCTCATTAATACAATATATATAGTGTGTACAATGTGGAATCATAATACAAAAGGGATCCTATAATTACCATAATTATACATCAATAATAATTACAAAATATATGGTGAATATTCTACTAATATTCACTAATAGAATCCAAGTGGATTCAACATAAAGTGTGCAAGTGTTGTGTGTGAAAAATATACATAATGACAAATCTGCAAATTGTGATTTCCCGGCGAATGGTTGGTCCATCCCTATTAGACATATATGAATGTTTTGTATCTTATTTTTCTTCTTCAATGGGGTATGATTTTAATTTTTTTCGTTTTCATATTAAAAAATGTAATAAGAATGAGAGGTGTTAAGCTTTTTATCATTGCGTGGAACTAGTGCTAACTTGATAGAAGTTAGACAATCTAATAACATGATACAATAATGTAACAACAACAACATACCTAGTGTAATCTCATAAGTGGGGTCTGGAGAAGGTAGGATCTTACCCCTGCTTTTTGTGAGATAGGAAGGTTATTTCCGATAGACTCTCGGCTTAAAATAAAAGAAGATAGAGTAGCAAGATACAGAACGAATGCAACAACAAATAGTAATACACATAGAAGAATAAGCAACTACGTGATTTGAAGAATGAACAAATGATCAAAAGATTATGTGGATTTCCCTTCATACTCACTGTTCTTTAATTTTTGACCCTCAATTCACTGGTCTTTAATTTTCTCCCCTACTTCTCATTTAATGAAAATTTGTGGGCCAAAGTATCCTTTATTTGCGGGTCTACTAAATCAGAGATTTTGAGTTCGAATTCTAGCAGATGCAAAAAAGAAAAAAAATTCGCAAGCCTATTCGGCCAAAGATATAGATTATGCCCATTGAGACATAATTTCTATGTAACTAACCGGACAAGGCATAATCTTAATTTTTCAATGAAACTTTGCTTTCAGGCATAGTTACATAGAAACTATGCCCCTTAAGGCATAATCTCTATACAACTTTGGCCGAATATGCATAATTTCTATGAGATATTGCCTTGCGATTTTTTTTTCTTTTTGACTGCTGAAATTCGAACCCACAACCTCACAGATATTTTCGGAGGCATAATTAAGATATAATTTCTATACAACTTTGGCCGAATAAACATACTTTCTAATGAAATCTTGTCTTGTGGTTTTTTTTTCTTTTGACTATGGTGAGATTCGAACTCACAACCTCAAAGATAATTTCGGTCATTTTTTTTTAAACAAAGAACAAAAATTAAGGATCACCCATTTGAGGAGCAAAATTAAAGACCACCTAAAATAGGACAATCGTGCGAATTGCCCCCAAATGATTTGTTACGAACATATCCATTACTAATTATATCATTTGGGCTAGATGCTAAGGTATTTGGCCCAGTTACTAAAATAAAGAAAGCCCAACATATGTTGTGGGATCCAGGTTGAGAAAAGTTATTAAAAGACTAGTGGCCCGAAAGGAACGTGATGATCATAAATAGTAGGAGTATAGTGGTCAGGGTATGATAGAACTTAATAAGATGATTTATAGTATACAGTTTATGACCTATTTTAAATCATAAATTTCAATTTTTTTTATTTAAATTTTATATCCAGACAAATAACATCACATAAATAGAACCGAGGGAATAACATTTATGTATGTCTATTCAATAAAAGAATTTGAAGAAGCGACCATGCATAATTAGTTTGTTTTGTTGGTTAATAGACGATGTTATATATACTTAATTAGCAGAATCAGTGTTTGGGCCCGTGTTGGACATGGCAGTGAGAAAAGTAGTAAAGTGTATCATTGTTACTAATAGATAAATCTTTGCAATAATTACTCCTAGATACCGGTCGGACATCTAATTTTTCAATATTAATCCAAATCCCCATTACTTACCCGCTTAGACATGATTCTCTCACAAAACCTTCGACCGGCCAACCTTCCACCGGTAAGCCTCCTCCTCCTCTCTCTTTTCACCCCTTTCTTCTTTTCTTAGATATTTTGGGGGTACTGGTCGAATTCCGGCGACGACGATCGCCCTCTGCCTCTCTGTGTGTATGTGTGCGCGCGTGTGCGCACACGGATGCACTTCGCGTCTGCGAACAACAATAGGTCGGCGGATTTGAAATTTCACAAGAAACTTTAAAAAGCAAGGAGTTCTTCATAGTTAACCAATTTTTGAGTCAAGGGTATACTTTGTTTATATATAGTTATACAATGTTTATACATTGTTATACAAAGCAGGTACATTATTTATACATTATATATAGTGTATAAGAATATATATATAATGTATAAGGATGTATATGTGAAGTTACAAAAAAGATGAGCAACTTATATAAATACAGAATATATACATTATCTATATGATACAGTTGGCTACATCGACTGTAAACTAGATGTGTGAGCTGTATAAATAAGTTATTTCCTCTAAATTTTTTAGATGAAATCATACACTTCAATATGGTATCATAGCAGACAAATTTTATGAGTCTTTAGTCTCATCTCAACCATTTATAAAAAGAAGATCCATGTGCTTGGATCATAAAAAAGTCAAGCTCGTCCGAGAAGGTCGCGTTAAAGATATAATTAAGTAAATGAAAGTATAATTTTTCTAATAATTTAAGCTTTTAAATGAGATGATAGTAAAATTCAACATAAAATATACTAAAGAGTAATCGATTGTTTAGGAAAACTTGGCTTAGGTCTCAAAAGAAAGGGAACTCCAACATTCATTTCCATATTGCTTTTTTAACATACTTTTATTTTGATTGCAACAATTTTTAATCTGCTTTTAATTATATTTTGCTCAAGCATTCAAACAAGGACAACCAATCTTTGATTTAGTGCATTGGAAATTTTTTAGTACATCATCACACCTCTTGATTCACATTTGTTAAAAAATGAACCAATGAATAGTGTAAGGCATTATTTTCCCTGTCTAGCTTATTGCATCCTTCCTTTTCTCTCTTAACTATAGCATAGCTAGACTCCTTGAAATTTGAATGTCAAATCTAAAAACATATGAAAATCAAAGGACCTATTTGTCTCCATCTTGTGAAATTGAGGGTGAACTCGCAAGGTTGGAAAGACGGTCATCATTTTTTGCATGTTCAAATTTAAGTTTAACTCTCTCAAAAAGTGTCCAGATTCATAAGTAGTGAAGGACAAATAGGTAATATCTTATTCACACTTTTGGTCCCTCAATTATTAATAAATTCTATTTTAAAAATCATTGTAATATCTGAATAAGTATGTTTAACATACTATTATTTGAAATGTGTCTTACTGATTCTTTTGCTTGTGAATATTCACAATTTTTCAGAATTATTAGTCGTCTCACCATTTTAATACACATGTGTTAAGTTTGTATTGTTACTCCATATTTTAGGGTAATATACTTATAAAAATAGTTCAAATATAACATATTTTCTATATATATATAAAAGGTCCAAAAGCACACATTTTAAATAATTGAAGGTTAAATGTGTTGAGTCACTTATCACATAGACCAAAATAAAAATTTATCAATAACTAAAGGATTAAAAGTGCCATTATACCTTTTATTAAGAAAAAAAGTTTACTGATATTTAAATGAATTTTTAAAAAGTAGCTGTGCAATTTAATCTACAACAGAAGATTATTCGTTCATTTTTCAAGTAATAAATTCCACAAATCACGAGCAGCTATTTAATTATCTTTAAAATAATTTGACAATGTAACTATAAGTGTACAAAAGTTAAAACTCATAAAAAATTTTCCGAACCGGATGAAGTTGGAGACAAGCACAATCTTACTAAAAAATCAGAACACCACCTTAAAACATCATGTTTAGATAAGAAAACAAAAATAGTAATTCTTTTGTCTCATTTTATATTGATTGGACATAAATTTAAATTTAAAAGAAAACTTTTAAAATTTGTGATTTAAAATAAATTACAAACATTCATGTGACTATAAATAATTCAATTACTGATAAAATTAAATTAAATTTTATTTCAATATAAAATATATGATTCGTTTTAAGAAAATCTAAAATAACAAAAAGGTGTCGTACTATAGTATAGAATAACAAAGAGAAGTAAACACTTTTTTTTTATTTTTAGTCAGTTAAAAAAAGAATGACACATTTTTATATTTGAAAATAATTCAACTTCAAAATACCCATTTTACCCTTAATGAAATGATTTACAACCACATAAACATTCAAGGGTTGTTTTAGACCACAAGTTCAAAAATCTTTCTATTTTTATTAAACTTTGTATCCAGTCAAACACCATATAAAATAGTACGGAAGAAGCAATAATTTTCAAAAATAGTATACTACTAGGAGTATTAAGTGTTCAGATATAAAAATAGCTTATCGATTAAAGCTATTGAATTCACGTGAACTCAATTTAGTATATTACTAAGAGTATTAAGTATTTAGATATAAAAATAACGTCTAAATTAAAGCTATTGAATTCACGTGAACTTATAATTAAGTCTCTAGCTAATTACGCCCCTACATGATGGCCATAATATAAAAATCTTTTATACCGTCGATGTATATAAAAATTAAACTTAAAAAAAGGAGGAGATTAACTAATAGAGACGGATAGTAGTCTAGGTTCAATATTGGAGTCCAACAGTGATGGATTATTAGTGCAGGTTGGTTACATATACTGTTTGTACAACTTTGTCTCTTTATCTCTGTTTTCTGAATCTCCCACCAGAATCATGGATCTTATCAGTTAAGCTTTTATATAATACTAGTATTATTATAGAAACACATATAGTAGCTACTACTCCCACATCTCTTCACAGACGATAACTAGTTAATTAGCTAGCTAGTTGCTGCACATACCCTATAAACCCAAAACTAACAACAACAACATATCCAGTGAAATCCCACAACGTGGGGTTTGTGAAGAGTAGAGTGTACGTAGACCTTACCTCTAACTTGGTAGGTAGAGCGGCTGTTTCCGGGAGATCCCCGGCTCAAGACAAAACTAAGAAGAAAAAAGAAGAAGCATATATATGGAAGTTATTGGAAGCATAAAAAAGAAGAATAGTCCAGTGCAAGAGAAAGAGAAAGGGTTATTTCATGTGTTTCATAAGGTTCCTTCAGGTGATGGCCCTTATGTCCGAGCCAAGCATGCCCAGGTTTGTTATTTTTTAAGCAGTTCATTTGAAAAAATACTTAACGTAACTATCTTTACCGGGAAAATAAGGCAAGTTACAACTTAAAACATGTTAAATATATATATATATTGTGGGTCTGAGTTAAAATCTTATTTTTGCCAGGATTTAGGAGTACTTTGTGTTTGGCCGACGTTTTAAAAGTGATTTTGGAAAAAAACTACTTCCTTTAGCTTCTATAATTGCTCAAAACAATTTTTTTTTTATTTCTAAAAGCTTGGTCAAACACTTCAATTTTTAAAATAAGCATTTTAAAAATAAATAAGCAATTCTAACTTTCCAAAAATTTAACCAAACATACTAGTAGTTAAAACTTTTACGCCAGTGTTAATTTACATGTTGGAGTAGATTAACTGCCTCATCTTTTCCATATTACTAATCGTGGATGGTTATTTGTGGTCCGTACAAATTTTATTACACAATCAATGTACAATAATATTAGTTACACACTCTTCGCTTGAAATAATTAATTTCCTTGTAAATACCTTTTTGTTCAAGTTATCATTAATATTTTTCATAGAAATTCACTCAATTACTTATAGGTGATCTAATTGTGTAATTGGGTTTTTACATTATTTGTGCATATTGTTAAGAGTCTCACATCGGATATGGAATGAGAACATGAACTCATTATAGACTTGGACAATCATCACCCTATAAGCTAGCTTGCTTTTGGAGTTGAGTTAGGCAAAATATTCATTTTTTACATGGTATCAGAGCCAGACCCATTCCCCCAAATTATATTATCTACGCTCCAGTTAACAAGATCTGGGCATGCAGGGAGTGTTAAGAGTCCCACATCGGATATGGAATGTGAATATGAACTCCTTATATGGACTTGGACAATCCTTACCCCACAAGCTAGCTTTTGGGGTTGAGTTAGGCACAACATCCATTATGATGAGGATTATACAAGTCCATATAAAGAGTCCATGTTCCCATTTCATATTCGATGTGAAACTCTTAACAATGACATATATTATAGTACGTAGCAACATTGCAATTTGCAGTCATATACTCACTATCATCACGTAATTTTTATATACTGACGTATCACCTAAAATAGGCACGTTTTACATTAATAATCTTAAATCTCTTTACCCTGTCGGTGCTAAAAGTATATATATGCATTGCAGCTGGTTATGAAGGACCCAGAGGGATCAATAATATGGTTTTGGAAGTCCATAAATGGAGGGGACAGAGTGGACAGTGCACTAAAGGATATGGCAGTTGTGATGAAGCAATTGGATAGAAGTGAAGAAGCCATTCAAGCTATCAAATCTTTTAGATGGCTTTGCTCTAAACAAGCTCAAGAATCCCTCGATAATCTCCTCCTCGATCTCTTCAAGGTATTTTATATTTACGATTATCTCCCACCAACGTAAGTATCAATTAAGTTTAGAGTTAATTTCCTAAATGATCACTCGGGAATTGCCTCCAAATATCACTTTTGTTTCTTTTAGCATAACAAAATCACTCAATTATCACTATTTGACTCAAAATATATTAAACACCTCAAAAACATCATTCTCTCTTAGTTGGCATGCCATGTCATTGAAGTTAATTTTTTGAATAATATACCTATTTAACTCATCAAACTCATTTAACAAACTCACATTTTATACTCAATCAAATATGATCCGGTTAAAAAGCGGCAATTGAATTAAACCATACGTCATTGAAGTTAATTTTTTGAATAATATACCTATTTAACTCATCAAACTCATTTAACAAACTCACATTTTATACTCAATCAAATATGATCCGGTTAAAAAGCGGCAATTGAATTAAACCATACTTTCTATTAAGCCACTTTTTCAAATCTAAGATTCTTTTATCGCAATTTAAATATAGTATCTTTCAATTTAAATTAGTAAAATTTAAGTAGTTTTATCTTTCCATTCAAATTCAAATATTTTTAAATATCATATTTTTTTCAAAACCCTCTTACTCGTTTAATCTGATAGATATTTGTTAAAAAGATTGTTGAAATTACACACAAAATTTGGTAGTTTTTTCGTCCATCTTCTATTACAACAACAACATACCTAGTGAAATCCCACAATGTGGGGTTTGGGGAGGGTAGAATGTACATAGACCTTACCTCTACCTTGGTAGGTAGAGCGGCTGTTTCCGAGAGACTCTCGGCTCAAGACAAAGCACAAGCCCAACCAAAGTAAGACACACAAAGTGCGTAAGTCTAGCTAGCGCATTCTGAAAAAGAAAGAAGCAATAGCTAATGCAAGTAAATAAGACAAACAAAATACACATAGCAACATAAATCAAACGACAAGGGACTATAAGGCAATATGATAGGCTAAGCGAGCCTACAATAATAATACTACAACTACCAGTTTGTAAGCGTAGGTAGGACTACGCTGGACTACCTACTATCCTTCTACCCTAATATGTGTCCTCCATAACCCCCCATCTAAGGTCATGTCCTCAGTGAGTTGCACCTGCGCCATATCTCGTCTAATCACCTCTCCCCAATACTTCCTCGGCCTACCTTTACCCCTCATGTACCCGTCCATAGCCAACCTTTCACATCTCCGCACTGGGGCATTTGTGTCTCTCATCTGCACGTGTCCGAACCATCTCAACCTAGCTTCTCGCATCTTATCCTCCACCGATGCCACTCCCACTCTGTCCCTGATATCATCATTTCTATTTTTATCCCTCCTTGTATGCCCCCATATCCATCTTAACATCCTCATCTCCGCAACTTTCATCTTTTAGGTGTGCGAAGTCTTGACCGGCCAATACTCCGCCCCATACAACATGGTCGGTCTAACCACCACCCTATAGAACTTGCATTTAAGTTTTGGTGGCACATTTTTATCGCACAATACTCCAGATGCAAGCCTCCATTTCATCCACCCTGACCCAATACGATGCGTGACATCGTCATCAATCTCTCCATTCCCTTGGATAATAGACCTGAGGTACTTGAAGCTTCATTTCTTTGGAATGGCCTGAGTGCCAAGCCTCACATCCACGACTGTCTTAAGGTCGCTCCCGTCACTGAACTTGCACTCCAAGTATTCTGTCTTGGTCCTACTCAGCTTGAACCCTTTAGACTCCAGAGTTTGTCTCTAAACCTCCAGCTTAGCGTTTACTCCACTGCGAGTCTCATCAATTAGGACTATGTCATCTGTGAATAACATACACCATGGCACCTCCCATCGGATTTGTCGCGTCAGTCCATCCATCACCAAGGCAAATAGGAATGGGCTAAGAGCTGATCCCTAGTGCAACCCCATCATCACTAGAAAGTGCTTCGAGTCTCCTTCTAATGTCTGTACCCTGGTCTTGGCTCCATCATACATATCCTTGATTGCCCTAGTGTATGCCACATGTACACCTCTAACCCACAAACATTTCCATAGAACCTCCCTAGGGACTTTGTCATATTCCTTCTCGAGGTCGATAAAAACCATATGTACTGTTCACCAGAACTTTCTTGAGGTCGATAAAACCTTTGTCATATTCCTTCTCGAGGTCGATGAAAATCAATTGGAAAGTGCTGGTGGAGGACGCGCATATTAGGCGGAGGTGGCAGTCTCTCGACCGCGCCGGCATAAATCCAAACTGGTTCTCCGAGATAGACACTCCCCTTCTCACACTCATCTCCACGACTCTTTTCCAAACTTTCATAGTGTGGCTTAGCAACTTGATACCCTCATAGTTGTTGCAACTCTGGATATCACCTTTGTTCTTGTACAAAGGAATAATTGTACTCTACTTCCATTCTTCGGGAATCCTCGCCGTCTTAAAAATGACGTTAAACAACTCCGTCAGCCATTCCAAACTTGCCATGCCTGCACTTTTCCAAAATTCAACTGGGATCTCATCAGGCCCGACCGCTCGTCCCCTGCGCATCCTGCGCATAACACCCTGAACCTCTTCAACCTTAATGTTTTCACAATACCTAAAATCCCGGTACCTACCAGAGTGCTCCTATCCTAGCACAATGTCTCTATCTTTTTTTTTTCGTTTAAGAGTTTATGAAAGTAAGACTGTCACCTCCGCCTAATATGCGCGTCCTCCACCAGCAGTTTGCCATCCTCATCCTTGATGTACCTCACGTGATCCAAGTCCCAGGCCCTCCCCTCCCTTGCCTTGGCTAGTCTGTACAACTTCTTATCCCCGTCTTTTTTCTCTAATTCCACATATAGACGTTCAAAAGCCATCGTTTTTGCCGCCGTAACCGCTAGTTTTGCCTCTTTCCGCGCCATCTTATATAATTACCTATTATCCACTTCTCCACCTCATCCTTACTTTCTACCAACTTCGCATACACCATTTTTTTCGCTTCCACCTTCTCTTGAACTTTACCATTCCACCACCAGTCCCCTCGATGCTCACCACGGCTACCCCGCGAGACCCCTAGCACTTCTCTAGCAACCTCCCAAATGCAATTGGCCATCTTGTCCCACATTCCGGTCGCATCCTCACTACTCCCCCAAGCCTCCATGGCCATCAACCTCTCCCCCATCTCCTTTGCACTAGCCATGGTCAAACTCCCCCATTTGATTCTTAACCTGTCATCCACAACCCTCTTCTTCTTCTCCATCTTGATCTCCAAATCCATCACCAAAAGCTTATGTCGGGTTGTAAGATCCTCATTCGGAATAATCTTGCAGTCTTTACAAAGACATTTGTCAACCTTCCTAAGGAGGAAAAAGTCTATATGCGTCTTAGCCAATGAACTACAGAAAGTCACCAAATGCTCCTCTTTCTTCAGGAACCTTGAATTGGCTATCACCATCCTAAAAGCTCTAGCGAACTCCAAAAGTGAGACGCCTTCCCCATTCCTGTCCCTAAGGCCAAAACCTCCATGCACGTCATCATAACCCCCCGGAAGTGCCCCAATATGTCCATTGAAATCCCCTCCTACAAATATCTTCTCAGTGGTTGGTATACCTCCTACCACTTCGTCCAAATCTTCCCAAAAGCGCCTCTTCTCTTCCTTTTTCAAGCCCGCATGCGGCGCATACGCACTAATAATGTTCATAGTGCACCCTCCAACTACCAACTTAATTGCCATCATCCTGTCATTGACCCTCCTAACCTCTACCACATGATCCCTTAGCTCGTTGTCTACCAAAATGCCTACCCCATTCCTATACTTTGACCTACCCGAGAACCATAGCTTATACCCGTCTACATCCATAGCCTTAGGTCCTACCCATTTTGTCTCATGGACACATGATATATTAATCTTTCTCTTCTTAAGAATCTTAACTAGCTCTATGGCCTGCCCCGTTAGAGTTTCAATATTCCAAGACCCTATTCTCAGCCTAGCATTACCCTTACCACACTTACCCCCCTAACCCTCGCCTCCGTCCCCGACCGAGAACATGACCCCAGTCTACCATCATTCACCAAAGACACTAAAGCAAAAAAAAAATACTAGTCAAAGGCTAACGTTAACACACACGGGAACCAATACTAAAGCACAAATTAGCAAGAACTACCAAAAGGGAAAGGAAATAATGCCAATAAAATTAAATATAACTAAATAAGGATTTGAATAGTATAATACAAATACCAAATTAAGAATACTTAAATGTTTACCCTAATACAGGGAGGGATCAAAGTGCAAGCACAAATTAACAGGAACATAGAGGCAAGTAAAACCACTACGCCGCTATAAGTAAAGACAAGAAGCGGAAAAATTTAACAACAAGGTTAACGACAAGGAATGGATATGGGCAACCAGAGGTACCAACTCCAGTTGAATCAAACCTGTTTGCCGGCGAAAATTGTTGTTCACGGTCACTGTTCACTGTTCACCGTCGACAGAAGTACTGTTCACCGGAACTTTCACCCCAAAAAAATCGCGTACTTGCGTAGATCTAGGAGAAAAGAACACAAGAACAAGAAAAAATAACAAAAATTTTCCGTCGACGCCGGTGGGTGGTCGGAGCGGTGCTGTTGGGGTCTTACCGTCGCCGCCGGTGAGTGGTCGGAGCGACGCTGATGGAGTCTTACCGTCGGGAATGGAGGTGGATGGGGTGGGGTGAATTTTCGTCCATCTTCTATTGCATTGGGAAAAAAAACTTTTACTATAATTACACTAGGCTATAGATTCATTAAAAAGAAGAAGAAACAAAGTAGAGTAACTACTATTTGGGTAAACACATAAGTATATACATCATCTATCGCATTGGAACAAAAAATCTTATACTAATAATTACTGTACGCTTGTAAACGAAAGAAGAAGAAACAAAGTAACTATATGGTAAAAAAAATTATATCTAATAAAAATTTAGGTTAAAAGGAAATGGGTTAGTGAATTTGGATTTAAAAAGTGAGTGAGTTTATTTTTAAATTAAATAATATATGCAGCCAATCTTAAGTAAAAAAAAATCAGATCATATTTGATTAGATATAAAATATGAGCTTTGGTTAAATAGATTTAATGAGTTAAATAAGTCTATTATTAAAAGAAAAGATTTAATGACATGACATGCCAATTAGGAGAGATGAGGGCTTTTGAAGTGTTTAGTATATTTTGAGAAAAATGATGATAATTGAGTGACTTTGTTGTCCTAAAAGAAACTAAAATGATATGTGGAGGTAATTCCCTAAACTTAGATGATCATCTAGAGAATTAACTCTAAAGTTTAGTTATAGAAGCGTAGACCGATTATATGCAGTTAAATCTTTTTATAACAACGTCTGTTCTGATGTCTTTGACTGTTATAGTGAAATGCTACTATAAAGAACATATAACATAGCATAACATGAAAGATCAATTTCACAAAAAATATTATTATAGATGATGACTGTTATAGAGAGTTTTGAGTGCATATTGAAAGAAATCATCAAACATTTTATGATCGAAATTTAAAACCCGTTCTGTTATGATTTTCATTCCCCGGACAGTTAAGTCACACCCTTAGCTTAGCTTGTGTGCACATGCTTTATTGTCTTTTTCAAACGGTACAAAAGCAGTTCCATCCTCAATTCTATATTTAAAGAATGCTATTTTTTTTATATTTAGAAATAATTTGATTTTAAATTTTCTATTTTATTATAGTAACATGAATTTAAAGCCATAAAAATATCATGACATATTTAAAACCATAAATTTTAAAATTTCTTTTCTTTCATAAACTCTGTGTCCACTCAAATAACTTTTCCTTCACATAAAATAATACGGAAGAAGTTAATATTTTAGTCAATTGTTAAAATCCATGATCACTTGTCTCGTATTACTCCTCCCATTAATTTTAATTTTTGTGACAAAGTTTGAATAAGCGCCACTTTAAAAAAGAAAGAAAAACTTCTGATCATAAATATGTCATAACATAAAGACTTTTTAAACTTGCGAAGTTAATTAAATATTATAAAATGTCTGTGTGGCTATATTTCTTTTAATTAATTAAGAGTATAATGAGAAATTTAAATTATATTACTTCCAAATTTAGAAAGCACATTGTTATTCTTTTCGAACCAATAAAAAAAAATATTGCCCGGCATAAATAGAGGGAATATGAAGTATGATATGACTACAATTAAGTCCTCGTTGAAGTGTATGATTACCTCATCTAAAAATTTAAAAGACTTGAAGTGTATGATCATCTCATCTAAGAGTTAGTATTAAAGAAAATACATTTCTATTTTTTAATTAATTATATTCTCAACCGTTCGTGGAACGTAAACCTTTTGTATTGTATCAACCGAAAACAAGTAGTACATGCAACAAGTGTTTAATTTCTGAATTACCATATGGACTAATAAATGTTATATTACATGATTTTTTGTATGTAGAAATGTGGAAAAGTAGACGAACAAATAGTGTTATTAAAACAAAAGCTGAGGCAAATATACGAAGGGAAGCTGTTCAATGGTAGGCCAATTAAAATTGCCAGATCCCATGGAAAGAAGATTCAAGTTACTATCAGCCAAGAGACTGCAAGAGTTCTGGTAAAATCATAACTTCCACATTCTTCAGTTTTGTTGGTAATTGGTGTTGATGAAATGTATCACCCAGATATGAATCCAGGATTTGGATATTATAGGCTGAGAGTGTTTTGGGTACGAAGGAAAATGTTTTCTTAGAAAATAAATGAGTTTCTTACTTATTTTTTAGTGTTTATTAAGTAAGCAAAAAAATATTATATCAAAAGCATTTATATGCAATTTGAGAAAACATTATGGGGGTGAGGTGAGGCGGGGAGTGAGGGTTGGGGGTGGCGGGAAGTGGGATGGTCAAGGAGTAGGGGTTGGAAGCATTGGCCGTTGGGGTGGGTGGGAGGAGACAATGAGCTTGAAATGCATCTTATGGAACTTGTTTTTCCTATTTCCATTAGGAAAATCATTTTCCTCATTTTTGAGGAACTTGTTTTCCTACGGAAAATGTTTTTCAAAATATTTTAACCAACTAAACATGAAAAAATTAAAAAATGTTTTCCTCCGTAACAAACACAGCCTGAAGTGCAGTCAATTTTGCTGAAGTTGGAATTCAGTCATTTGTGATTTCAGTAATTTCTGTCATAAGTTCATGCACAAATAACTGAAATTCAAGTAAAAATATCTGAAGTTTAGGCAAAAAAAAAACCGAGATCAATCATATGTACTTGAACTTCAAGCAAAAATAGCTAAAGTTTAGACAAAATATGACCCTAAATTTCAACTATATAAAACTTCTGACATAGAATATCTGAAGTTAGACTTAAACATATGCTCACGAAGCGGATACATGTGCTAAAAATTACACAGAAAATTAGAATTATTTTCTTATCGTGGGCTTGTTGAGATATTGTGTAGTGTAAAACTCAATAAATTGTGCTTTTGCAGGGTAATTTGGGCTGGGCTTATATGCAAAAAGGAAACTTTATGGCAGCAGAAGTGGTGCTCAAGAAAGCCCAAATGATTTATGCAGACAGCAACAAGGCCTGCAACCTAGCCCATTGCTTGATCAAGCAAGCCCGATATGATGAGGCCCGTTATATTCTCGAAGATGTTTGGAGAGGTAAATATTTAGGTTCTGATGATACAAAAACAAAGAATCGAGTTGAGGAATTATTGTTGGAATTGGTCTCGAAACAACCCCCACCCTTGCAAAATATTCCGGGCCTCGATGTGGATGATGGTTTTGTTAATGGGCTTGAACAATTGATTAGTGAATGGGCCCGGCCCAAATCAAGAAGGCTACCAATATTCGAGGAGATCTCAACATTCAGAGATCAATTGGCATGTTGATGGATTTCTATTTTTAGGAGATGTGGTTTATGGTTTAGCAAGGTTTAGATGTTAATTATTTAAAATTAGATGTTTGTGTATAAAATAAGAGGCATGTGATATGTACAAATTGTAATGTAAAATTAGAGCTTGGGGTACAGTTTGGAAAAGAATTTACTCAGCTTGAGTTGAATGAGCAGTATATATAACTTAAACTCGTTTTCTTTAGTTGGGGCTATTCTCGATCAAATAAAGATTTGTGAGCAATCGACCATGCTATAGATGGAGAAGTTTAGCGTGGAAAGCACGAATTCGGCAGAATTCAGTAAGCTTGATCCAAATTCTGTATGTTTATTGAGAAATTAACTGGATATGTATATATTATAAACTCCAGAACGCATAAAATTTAAATTGAGACATTTATAAATATTAAATCATGAATCCACATCAGCAAGCCATAAAAAAACCACCCCCATCTCTTCCAAGTTCCAACATCTACCATAAACGGTAAAAGCTTACATACACATTGTGTTTACACCCAACCAATAAATGTAAGTGAGATTATAATATTATTCACAATTATTCATTTTTGACAGAAGCGTTTTATTGATTAGGAGTGGACACGCTCTGTTAGACAACCTTTTATCAATATATATATATATATATTAGTAGATAAAATACCTTTGATAGAAGGTTACTCACTTGAAAGATTGTGTCTTTGTGAATAAATACATTTGAATGGTTGTGTCTTTATGAATAAACATCATTCAATATTGCGTCTTTATGGATGGACACCATTCAAATGTCCTGACCTTATGATATGATACCTCTTTGAGAAGGGTTGTGTCCATTATGAAAAGAGACTTAAAAGTCTATAAATTATCAAGATTTTACTACAGATTGGGAAATAGATCAATATAGATTTATAATTAGTTCTAGAAACACCATCTTATTTGCTTGAGATAGTGTTTAGGATTTGTTGTATCTTGGGGGTAATTTGCCATAAACTCTTAGCAAACCTTGGGTTGGTGAGGGCAAATAAAACCTTAAAGAAAAGTGTTTCTACACGCCTCAAATCCTATTTTGTCATTTCTCTTCTTTTGCCTCCTTATTCTTCTTTTACTCCAACAATCTTTAAGGTTTTATTTTTGCAATGGAGGCTTCTAAAGTTATGACTTCGTTCCTCAATTCAAATGTTCAACTTGATCGCTTTGACGGAACCAACTTCACTCGTTGGAAAGGAAAATTGTTCTTTCTTCTCACTGTGCTCAAGATTGCTTATGTGCTTGATCCAAAGTTGCCACTACTTCTAGAGCCAAAGGAAGATGACACAGAAATGATCAAGGCCGCTAGGAAAAAGCATGAAGATGATGAAGTGATGTGTAGAGGTCACATTCTCAATACTCTTTCTGATAGGCACTATGATCTCTACAACTTGATGGAATCTCTGGTTGAAATTTGGAATGCTCTCGAGTATAAATATAAGACGGAGAAAGAAGGTACAAATAAATTTCTTGTATCTAAATATCTTGAATTTACCATGATTGACACAAAGTCCGTTCTTGATCAAATACATGAATTCCAAGGCATTGTTACTAAGCTTCGAGAATTGAAAGTTGAAATTTCTGAACCATTTCTAGTGGGGACAATTATTGCTAAATTGCCTCAAAGTTGGAATGGTTATAGAAAGAAACTTATTCATAAAAGAGAGGACATACCTTTGGAAGAATTAGAAAAGCATTTGAGAATCGAAGAAGAGACTAGATCTCGTAATTCTAAGGACAAATATGATTCTTCCAAAGTTAATGTCGCTGAAGCTAGTAAGTTCTCAAAGAATTTCAAAGTGAAGAACAATAAAAAATTCAAGAAGTCCGGTAATGGCCCACAAAAGTTCTCCAAAAATTATTTTAATTGTGAAAAAATGCCATCGCAAAAGTGACTGCAAATTCAAGAAGAAGGAAGAAGGAAATTCCAACAAGGCCAATGCTATTGAGGAGAAAATTGAAGAAATTTGTGCTATGATCTCCGAAATGCAAATTGACAAGATTACCCAAATCAATATGGCTGAAACAAAGTCTTCGGATTGGTGGCTCGACTCGGGCGCAATCATTCATGTTTGTAATGACAAGAATCTATTTAAGTCTTACAAAATGGAGAATGAAGGACAAAAGGTTCTTATGGGGAACAATGATTCAGCCGTGGTTGCCAGCAAAGGAATGATGAAAATTAACTTCACTTTCGGAAAGAAGGTCACATTGAACAATGTCTTCCATGTGCCTTCCATTAGGAAGAATCTTGTTTCTGCTAGTCGCCTGTGCAAGAATGGACTTAATATTGTTCTTGAGGGCAATAATTGTATTGTATCAAAGAATGCAATATTTATGGGAAAAGGGTATTCTTGTGATGGAATGTATAAGCTAAGCATTAATAATAATAATAATTTCAATTCTGCTTATATTGTTGAGTCTTTTGATATTTGACATGCTGGATTAGCACATTTAAAATTTCGATCTTTGAAGTACATGTCCAAGCATGGTTTGATTAATTGCAAAGATATAAAAAATGATAAATGTGAAATATGCATCCAAGTAAAATTGACTAAGAAACCGTTTCTAAGTGCTGAACGAAATACTCAAATATTGGATTTAATTCATACCGATATTTGTGAGTATAGCAGTGTTTTGACTAGAGGAGGGAAAAGACACTTTATCACTTTCATTGATGATTGTTCAAGATACACTTATGTGTACTTACTTATAACAAAAGATGAAGCCTTTGAGAAATTTAAAATTTTCAAGGCTGAAGTTGAGAACCAAAAAGATAAGAGAATCAAAATGGTTCGAAGTGATAGAGGAGGTGAATATTTTTCTAATGAATTTGATAAATTTTGTGAAGAACATGGAATTATTCACC
The DNA here is from genome assembly GCA_034509755.1 of Anisodus tanguticus. Classification (NCBI taxonomy): domain Eukaryota; kingdom Viridiplantae; phylum Streptophyta; class Magnoliopsida; order Solanales; family Solanaceae; genus Anisodus; species Anisodus tanguticus. The sequence continues at coordinate 46,770,205 of CM067554.1, read as the reverse complement.
AAAGAAAAACATCTTTTACTCTTCAACAAAATGGTATGGCCGAAAGAAAGAATAGATTTTTTTACAGATATGATAAATTCTATGATTCTTAATGCTAAGTTAACAAAAAACTTACGGGGAAGCATTACTCACTGCATGTCATGTTCATAATAGAATTACCTCTCTAAAAGCACATGTATCTCCCTATGAAATTTGGAAAGGAAGAAAACCAAACTTGATGTATTTAAGGGTATGGGGTTGTTTAGCTTTTTATAGAAAGTATGACCCAAAATCATCTAAGTTAGATGCTAGAGGTATTAAAGTATTTTTGTGGGATATGCTAAGAGTTTCAAGGCTTATAGATTATTAAATTTATTGAAAATAAGTTTAATCATGATTCTGTAACTCAATTAGAATCTATCATTGATCAACCATGTGATGATTCTCTTGGTGTTTCTACTGATTATAAAGGAAAGAGTCTATGACATCTTTCGAACCAAGGAGAAGTCAACGTGAAAGAAAAGAAAAAGATTTACCATCGGATTTTATTTCATCACAAGCATTACTCTTCTTGGTTGAAGAGGATAGAAATAATGTACTAAATAAAGTACCATTATTGCTAAATGTTGAAGTAGATCCAAAGACATTTAATGAAGTTATGTCTTCAAGAGATGCCTCATTTTGGAGAGAGGCGGTGACTGATGAAATGGATTCAATTATGTCAAATCAGACATAGAGTTTGGTTGTTCTTCCACCGGGATCTAAACCAATTACAAATAAATGGGTCTTTTGTAGAAAGTGTAATACCGATGGCTCTTTGAAAACTTTCAAGGCTAGATTGGTAGCCAAAGGGTTTATAAAAAGACATGGTATTGACTATTTTGACACATATGCTCCGGTAGCAAGATTAACATCTATTAGAGTGCTATTTGCAATTGCTTCCTTGAACAATTTATATGTGCATCAAATGGATGTGAAAACGGCTTTTCTTAATGGTGATCTTGATGAAGAAGTTTATATGGAACAACCCGAGGGATTTGTTTTGCCTGGAAATGAGAAAAAGGTATGCAAGTTAGTCAAATCTCTTTATGGTTTAAAGCAAACACCAAAACAATGGCATGATAAATTCGACAAAGTCATTTTATCTTATGGTTTTGAGCATAATAATGCAGATAAGTGCATATATTTCAAATTTATAAGTGATTTTGGTGTGATTTTATGCTTATTTGTTGATGACATGCTTATCTTTGGAACGAACATGCAAGGGGTAAAAGACACTAAGAATTATCTATCTTCACAATTTAAGATGAAAGATCTTGGTGAAGTAGATACTATCTTAGGTGTAAAAGTACGAAAAAATAGTGGGGATTACTCGTTGTGCCAATCTCAATATATTGAGTAAGTACTTCTTAAATTTAATCACTTAAAATTTAAAGAAGCTAATACCCCATTTGATTCTAGTATTAAATTACTAGAGAACTCAGGCCGAGTTGTAGCACAACTTGAATATGCTAGTGCGATTGGTAGCTTGATATATGCTATGCATTGTACAAGGCCTGGTATAGCTTTTGTGGTATGCAAAATGTCTAGATTCACGAGTAACCCGGGTGTTGAGCACTGGAAAGCAATTGGACGAATACTTGGTTATCTTAAAAGAACCATGAATTTGAGTTTGCATTATAACAACTATCCTGAAGTACTTGAAGGGTATTCAGATGCTAGTTGGATAACCATTATAAGTGATAATAAATCCACATCTGGATGGATCTTTACAATTGCTGGAGGAGTCGTTTCTTGGGCATCCAAGAAGAAAACATGCATAACTCACTCAACAATGGAAAGTGAGTTTATAGCACTTGCAGCAGCAGGCAGAGAAGCAGAATGACTGAGAAATTTGTTATTTGATAGAAAGTTGTGGCCACAACCGATGACGTCTATTTCTGTGTATTACGATAGTGAAGCTACATTGTCGAGGGCTTATAATAAGGTGTATAACGGAAAGTCTAGGCACATTAGCTTGAGACATGAGTATGTGAAACAATAAATAACCGATGGTGTTATTAATGTGATTTACGTTAGGACAAATAAAAACCTAGCTGATCCTTTAATAAAAGGTCTTTCAAGAGACTTAGTTAAGGATACATCTAGTGAATGAGGCTGAAACCTTTTAGTTTTACAGTCACCAATGATGGTAACCCAACTATGTAATATTTATACCGCTATTCCATAGTTAAATGGATAAGAACAAGTCACTGTTTAGTGACGGATTTGACACCGAAAAAAATATATTAACTAGTCCCTTCCAAGATGTTCGGTGCAAATAGCTACAAAGTAGAGGTTGGGTACTAACTCTTAATGAAGTTCAAGTCTCATAGTAGCTAGAGGCAAAATTTAAAACTTCACCTAAGTGAGCATAAGAAATGGTGCCGTTTCTAACAAGATCGTGATTTAATCTTGTAAATGCTCATGAATCCAAGATAGAGCACAAGACCGGAATAATGCTAAATAAATTAGAACATAATTTAAAATTTGGGATAGCTTATATGTGACGTATCTCCGGTATTTGCTTAAGAGACAAAGTTCAATGCTAAACACACTATTGTCTTGTAGATACTTTGAAATGCATTCACTAATTAAAGGTTAAAATCGAAAGATACTTCTTTGTCTGTATAAGTTTATCATTGTAAATCTGGAATAATATTACAATCTAGTGGGGGGATTGTAAGTGAGATTATAATATTATTCATAATTATTCATTTTTGACAGAAGCGTTTTATTGATTAGGCGTGGGCACGCTCTGTATTAGAAAATAGAATACCTTTGATAGAAGGTTACTCACTTGAAAGATTGTGTCTTTGTGAATAAATACATTTGAATGGTTGTGTTTTTATGAATAAACATCATTCAAATATTGTGTATTTATTGATGGACATCATTCAAAGGTCGTGACTTATGAAACGATACCTCTTTGAGAAGGGTTGTGTCCATTATGAAAAGAGACTTAAAAGTCTATAAATTATCAAGATTTTACTACAGATTGGGAAATAGATCAATATAGATTTATAATTAGTTCTAGAAACACCATCTTATTTGCTTGAGATGGTGTTTAGAATTTGTTGTATCTTGGGGATAATTTGCCATAAACTCTTAGCAAACCTTGTATTGGTGAGGGTAAATAAAACCTTAAAGGAAAGTGTTTCTACACGCCTCAAATCCTGTTTTGTCATTTCTCTTCTTTTGCCTCCTTATTCTTCTTTTACTCCAACAATAAATACAAGACATAAGCTTTTATACACAAGTTTATCACTTAATCATGATTAAGTGATGTATTCTACCTTATTTTTTAGTTAACCAAGGTCAAATTATAGATTGAATATAAATCCTCCAATGCACCTACTTTTCTTCTTTTTTCTTTCATTTTCTTTTTCTAGCTAGCTAGTGCTCAATGGGCTATCTATCTTATGCAAGATTCTTTGTTGTACATTAGCAAAGAATATGTAAACCCCAATATGGGAACCAGTTCTAGTAAATTTGCTTTTGTGAACATTAGTGTAATATCATGTCTTAAACAGTAAATTAGCTCTGATTGATAGATATTGTTAAATATACACATAATATACATGTGTATATTGTGTATATTTGGGCTCTCAGCTGGACCATTGTACCGTGTAAATTAGGTAGTTTATTAGTATCCTAGTTTAGGTAATGTTGTATTGTAATTAGTATTGTACACTTACCATAATAATTGTATTACCATAAATGTATAGTTAGTATCCAAATAGAATAAGGTTTTAGGAATAGAATAGGAATAGGGTTCTCCTATTATGGAAATATGTAACTTGTATATATAGTCTTTCAATTAATGAAAATAATCAAGGGATTATTTCTTTCATGGTATCAAAAGTCTAGGTCAAACAAAAATTTCTCTCACTAATTCTTGTTGTTATTCTCGGCCAAGACCGACCCTCCTCCTCGGGTTTGCCATTTGTTCTTCCGCTCTCCAAATCTCTCTTCCAAACCCCTCTATCACCTATTGTTCTTTCGTTATGTCTACGTCAAAGAATACGTTTCACCCAGCCCTTGTTGTTTCTAACATCAAGAATCATATCCCTCTAATTCTTGAAATAGAAAATGTCCAATACGCGACGTGGGCCGAGTTGTTCAAAATTCACGCTCGTTCGCATCAAGTCATCCATTACATAATCCCCGCGGCTCCTGAGGATACGCATGTGCCTACACGCGAGGATGATCCTAGGTTATGGACAACACTTGATGCCACCGTCCATCAATGGATTTATTCTACTATCTCTACCGACCTATTGCAGACGATTATTGAGCCAGACATTACGGTGATGGCTGCATGGGATAGGCTGCGTGACATATTCCAGGGTAATCAAAATTCCGGAGTTGTTACCCTTGAACAAGATTTTTCCCACGTTAACATGAAAAATTTCCCGAACGTTTCAGCATATTGCAAAAGGTTGAAGGAATTGGCAGACCAACTTCGCAACGTTGGTGTGCCAGTTAGTGAAGATCATCTTGTTTTACAGATGGTTGCTGGCCTATCCGAGGCCTATAGTGGCATTGGAACTCTCTTTCGTCAAAGTAATCCTCTTCCAAGGTTCTATCAAGCCCGATCCATGCTTACCTTGAAAGAAGCCGGTTTGGCTAAAAAAGCGGCTACTAATGCTAGTCCCGTGGTCATGATGAACTCCTCCACAAATCCTCAAAATTTTGGTGCCAGTTCTAACCAAAACCGATCTCACGGGGGCAAGAATGACCGGAAAAATAATGGAAAAAATTGCGGGGGCAAACACGGCGGGTCCAACAGCAGTCGCGGTAGCAAAAACAGTGGCGGTGGACCCCATCCAGGTTACAGTGGGCCACCGACCCACTGGTCTCAGCCTTGGGCCTCTGGGCCGTGGGCTTTGACTAGTGGACAGTGGCCCTACGACCCAACTCCACAACGATTTCCAGCATCTGGCCAGTGGGCTTTCCAGCAGCCTCGACGGCCCACTTCCCACTGGCCCAGTAGTTCCCGTTCTGGCAGTTACGGCCCAAGACATCCCATATGAGTTCTTAGGCCTCGGCTTCCGCAAGCCCACCACGCAGCAGGCTCCACTCAGACCAATATTGAGGCCGCAATACACATGCTTGGGTTGACGTTACCAGATCCAAATTGGTACATGAACACCGACGCGACTACATACATGACATCCGATCAAGGTACTCTCTCGTTTTATTCTAATTTGAGCAACCCTCGTGGTATAATTTTTGATAATGGTAACTCTATTCCAATTCAGGGTTATGGTCATAAAACGTTGTCTCCCCCTCATCCACCCCTTATCTTGAAAAACACCCTACATGCACCCAAATTGATTAAAAACTTAGTGTATGTCCGTAAATTCACCACTGACAATTCCGTTTATGTTGAATTTGATCCTTTTGGTTTCTCTGTGAAGGATTTCAAGAAGGGGAGTCCTCTCATGAGGTGTGATAGTAGGGGAGATCTTTATCCTATAACACCCGGCTTCCGTCCATCGAGTCAAGCCTTGCCGTCAGTATTTGTAGCCCTTGCTCCTTCCTTGTGGCATGCTCTTCTTGGTCATCCGGGGTCTTCTATTTTGTCGTCATTAGATAAAAATAATTTTATTTCATGTAAGGGTACGCATAGTACTCCAAATTGTCAGTCTTGTTCTTTAGGAAAAATTGTTAGGTTGCCATTTGTAGACTCAAATTCTCATACTTTAATGCCATATGATAGTATTCATAGCGACTTATGGACATCTCCCATTCTTAGTTCATTGGGTCATCGGTATTATATTCTCTTTTTGGATGATTATTCTAAGTTTTTATGGACTTTTCCGATAGCGAAGAAATCTTAAGTTCTCTCCCTCTTCCTAAAATTTAGAGCATTCATTAGAACCCAGTTCGAATGGGAAATAAAAAATATTCAGTGTGATAATGGAAAAGAATATGACAATGGGATATTTCAGGATTTTTGTGATAATAATGGGATCAATTTTCATTTTTCTTATCCTTATACGTCTTCACAAAATGGAAAAGCCGAACGCAAAATTCGTACCATAAATAACATTGTCCGAACTTTATTGGTTCATGCTTCCGTACCCCCGTCTTTTTGGCATCATGCTCGACAAATGTCTATATATCTCCTTAACATAATTCCTTCAAAAGGTTTGACATACTCTTCCCCCTTTCAAGTTTTATATAATAAAACTCCTTCGTATTCCCATCTTCGGGTTTTTGGGTGTTTGTGTTATCCGTTATTTCCGTTCACCACTATTAACAAACTTCAGGCCCGGTCTACTTCGTGTGTGTTTTTGGGTTTTTCGTCTAATCATTGTGGCTATAAATGCTTTGATTTATCCTCTAATAAAATCATCATTAATCGCCATGTAATTTTTGATGAAACCCAATTTCCATTTGCTAAAGTTAATACTCCCGTGCCTGGTTCGTATAATTTTTTGGATGATAGTATATCCCCATATATTATTCACCATTTTTCGGACGTATCCCGCACCCAAAATTCTCCAGCGGGCTCACTGCCCACTGGTCCGTCACCTACCGCATGTACCGCCACTTGGCCAGTTCCAGCGAATGGGCCAGTCCAGCCCAATTATGGAACTGGTCCAGTTTCTGCTCCTGGATACCGAGTTGGGCTCGCAGGCCCACTGCTTGCTGGCCAGTCCGTCCCAAGCCCAGCAAATTCCCAAAATTCAGCTATTTCTTCCTCGAGTCATAGACCGGTCACTCATAGTCAACTGGGTGTTTTTAAACCAAAAAGACATTTTAATTTACATTCTAATGTTCCTAAATCCCCCTTATCCCGTAATCCCGTGTCTGCCTTAAATGACCCGAATTGGAAAATTGCTATGACCGATGAATATAATGCTCTTATTGATAATAAGACGTGGGAGTTGGTGCCCCGTCCATCTGGTATTAATATTATCAGGTCTATGTGGATTTTTGCCCATAAGGGGAATTCAGATGGTTCATTTGCTCGACCTAAGGTGCGGTTTGTGGGTGATGGTAAGACTCAACAGATTGGTATAGATTATGGTGAGATGTTCAGTCCGGTGGTCAAGCCGACTACCATCTGCACTGTGCTTAGCTTAGCTCTTTCGAAAGCATGACCTATTCATCAGTTAGATGTAAAGAATGCTTTCCTACATGGTGATCTCAAGAAAACAGTCTATATGCATCAGCCGATTGGATTCAGGGATCCCAAACACCCTCATCATATCTGTTTGTTGAAGAAGTCCTTATATGGGCTTAAGCAGTCTCCATGGGCATGGTATACGAGGTTTGCAGATTATGTTTCGACTATTGGGTTCACTCACAGCAGGTCGGATAATTCCTTGTTCATCTATCATCGTGGTTCGTCCTTGGCCTATATTCTGTTATATGTGGATGATATTATCTTAATTGCCTCTTCCGATGCCTTACGCCAGTCTATCATGACCATGCTAAGCTCTGATTTTGCTATGAAAGACTTGGGGACCTTGAGTTACTTTTTGGGGATTGCTGTCACTTGTCATTCAGATGGGTTGTTCTTATCTTAACGGAAGTATGCAACTGAGATCATCGAGAAGGCTGGGATGTCATCCTGTAAGTCCACTTCCACTCCAGTTGATACTAAGCCCAAGCTTAGTGCCGCGGCCGGCGTACCCTACGAGGATCCGACCCGCTATCGCAGTCTTGCAGGGGCCCTTTAGTATCTTACCTTTACGAGACCAAATATTACATATGTTGTCCAGCATGTGTGTTTGTTCATGCATGATCCAAGAATTGAGCACATGAATGCACTCAAACGCATCATTCGGTATATTCAGGGTACACTTGACTATGGTTTGCATTTATATCCTTCCTCGACGTCCACACTTGTCTCGTATACGGATGCTGATTGGGGTGGCTGTCCGTACACCAGGCGATCTACGTATAGCTATTGCATGTTTCTCGGCACTAACTTGGTCTCGTGGTCTGCGAAACGTCAGTCGACATTGTCCCGATCCAGTGCTGAGGCTGAATATCGAGGGGTAGCTAATGTGGTCTCGGAATCATGTTGGTTATGTAATTTGCTTTTGGAGCTTCATTGTCCCATTCAGAACGCAACCTTGGTTTATTGCGATAATATTAGTGACATCTACCTTTCTGGTAATCCGGTTCAGCACCAACGCACTAAACATATTGAGATGGACATTCACTTTGTCCACGAAAAGGTTGCTCGTGGTCAGGTACGCGTCTGCCATGTCCCGTCAAGATATTAAATTGCCGACATCTTTACAAAGGGTCTTCCCTCAGTCCTTTTTGAAGATTTTAGGGACAGTCTCAGCGTTTGAAAGCCGCCCGCTATGACTGCGGGGGTGTATTAAATATACACACAATATACACACAATATTGTGTATATTTGGGCTCTCAGTTGGACCATTGTACCGTGTAAATTAGGTAGTTTATTAGTATCCTAGTTTAGGTAATGTTGTATTGTAATTAGTATTGTACACTTACCATAATAATTGTATTACCATAAATGTATAGTTAGTATCCAAGTAGAATAAGGTTTTAGAAATATAATAGGAATATGATTCTCCTATTATGGAAATATGTAACTTGTATATATAATCTTTCAATTAATGATAATAATTAAGAGATTATTTCTTTTAGATATAGCCCATGCAAAGAAGATAATTCTCTTCTTTGATTTTTTTTTGTATTATATATATATATATATATATATATATATATATATATATATATATATATATATATATATATAACTTGTGGGCTATGAAGAGGTAGAAACTAACTGTCTTCTTAATTACTTTCAAACTTATAAAGAATGAGGATATAAAATATCGTCATTTTAGAGCTATTATTAAATATTATCTTGCTATTTGTTGATTGTCAACAAAGTCCTTCTTAAATGCATTTAGAGAGAGATGAACCAATGTGTCAACTTTCTGACAAACTAATGGCTCAAGCATAATGTAAATTTGATACGCTTTTGAAAGATTGTACGCTAAACTTTTAGTTCTTTTCAATACACCAAAAAAGAAAAATTAAATCATAAAATATAACGTAAATATCTTTTACAATATAAGTAAATTTTGCATGCAATCGTTCACCAACAATAGCTAATGAAACACATGTCGAGAGTACGCAAAAAAGGGATTATTAGGACAAAATGTTTTTGTCCATCTGAGTCGTGCCAAATATATCTGTTCTCTGATTGAATCTATATCCAGCTAATAATGTTAAAAAAAAAAGATAAAACAGTGTTCACACTAAAGTCATTTCACAAGGTTGTTTCACCAGTTTAATTGTCTGAATGTAGAACTAATTAATTTGGGAGAATTAAACATATACTTAATTATTTTAAAAATTATTTGGTTTCTCACAAGATTAATTACTCACTCCATCCACTTTTACTTGTAACAACAAAAACAATAATATACCCGGTGTAATCCCACAAGTGGTGTATGAAGATGGTAGAATGTACGTAGACATTACCTCTACTTTTACAGGATGGAGAGACTGTTTTCGATAGACCCTAGACTCAAAAGAAATGTACCCGGCCCGATGCATGAATATATGAAAGAAAAAGAGACAATAAAATAACAAATGTGCAAAACAAATATAGTAACATATATCAATACACATTAGCGAAAAAGAAACAACGCGACTACCTAAATCATACGACTACAAGTATGATAATACTATGTTACCTACTAACCATCTACCCTAATTCTCGACCTTCATACCTTCCTATCTAAGATCATGTCCTCAGCCAAGTGGAGCTATGCTATGTCATGTCTAATCACCCCCAGTTCATTTTCGCCCTACCTCTGCCTCTCCTAACTCAGGCTATAGCCAGCCTCTCACCTCCTCACCGGCGCATCCTCGCATCTCCTCTTCACATGTCTGAATCATCTCAGTCTCGCTTCCCTTATCTTGTCCATCATTGAGGTCACTCCCGTCTTATCCCATATAACTTCGTTCTTAATCATATCACTCCTAGGGTGCCACACATCCATATGAACATCCACATCTTCGCTATATTCATCTTTTGAATGGGGCACTAACTATGCTAAAAATACATTTTTATTATTTCTTGTCACTTTTAGCATATCAAGAGAAAAACATATATTTTTTTTTATATTTTATCTTTAACATTAATTACTTATTTTCAAATTATTTCTCAAGACCTAATACTAGACAACAATTAATATGTGTATTGTGTTAAAATACTCATATCAACTATTATTTCTTAAAGTATTGAAATGATCATGTAGCAGTAGGGGTCATTGTGTAAATAGAGGAAAGATTAGGGATGTTAGTTGGTACTTAGCTACTAAGTCGGTTAGTTAGTTATGGGTGTACATGTTAGCAACTAATTAGGTGTGAAGGTATAAGATTAGCTTGTATATAAATTGGAGTGTTAGCCTAGATATTTTCTATTCTCATTCATTGTAATCAGTATTATTTTCTCTTCAATGCAACAAGCAGTTCATATTCAGCTCTTTGTGTTGATTCTATATTAACAATCACAGATCCTCCATTTTCATACTTCCAGCAGTAAAGTTTAACATAAAGGATGCGAAGTCTAAATTGGACAAATAAAAGTGAACGGAGAGAGTATTTTCTAAAAAAATGGATTTCTGATCTTAAGAAATGACGCAATGTGAGATGAAATCGTTCAGTAAGATAGTTTTACAATTTATTTGAAAAATAAGTCCAATTCGAATTCAATATCTTGTTTCTACTCAATTAGATATTCACTATTCCTTTGGTAACGATGGGAAAAAATTGAATGATTTACATTTTAATGTGTAAAACGTTAAAAGGGATTTTTGTAAAAGTCCAATATATTATATAAAGTAATTAAGAACAGACGATTTCAGTCTTTTCACTTGGTGACAACTAATCACTTTGATTAATAAAGGTATAAATGTTCATTAGTAAAAAAAGATGCATTAAAGTCAAATATCTTGGCCCAGTATGGCACCTTTCTTATAGACTTCCATGTTAAGTAGGTTCTTTATTTCAACAAAAATCTTTATCGAATTTCCAAAACATTTTCCTTTTTTCCAGGTTCCATCAACTTTAATTTTCCAATTCTGAAATTTCTAATCCACTCTTTTTTTCTTGCTTTTTCTTCTTCTTGAGTTTGTGTCTTGCCGTGTTAGTTAAAGGAATATGTTACCTGCTTTTCATTGATCATTATGTACAATATATATAGTGTTACATAATTATCTATTCCTTTACAAATTAGGTAACTAATCTTTCAAATTACAATCGAACTACACTTCCTAATTACAATTGGACAACAATTTTACCTAATATAGGAGATGTATAATATTCTATCATACCCCTGCAGGCGAAGCGGGAGGTTCTCGTACGATGAGACTGGCTCGGAAATCATCAAAGAGTATGCGCGGAAGCCCTTTAGTAAATATGTCAGCAATCTAATATCGGGAAGGAACATGAAGAACATGAAGAACACGAACTTGTTCACAAGCAACTTTCTCCCGTACAAAGTGAATATCCATTTCAATGTGTTTAGTGCACTGATGTTGAACGGGATTGCCGGAAAGATATATCGCACTTACATTATCAAAATAAACCAATGTAGCCTCATGGATGGGGCATTGAAGTTCCAGGAGAAGGTTGCGTATCCAACAAGACTCAGAGACAACATTCGCTACTCCTTGGTACTCGACTTCGACACTGGATCGAGATAGAGTAGGTTGTCTTTTAGAAGATCAAGAAAGCAAGTTATCTCGGAAGAACATACAGTAACCCGATGTGGATTGACGAGTGTTAGGACATCCACCCCAGTCAGCATCAGAATAAGAGGTGAGGTCGGAGAGTGAGGACTTGTACATGTGTAAGCCGAAATGAAGAGTACCTTGTACATATCGCAAAATACATTTGAGGGCATTCATATGTTCATCCGTCGGGCTGTGCATGTGTAAGCATATTTGCTGCACATCATATGATATATCTGGTCTTGTGAAAGTGAGATACTGCAATGCTCCTGCTAAACAACGATATTGAGTCGGGTCGGCATACAGAGAACGCGAAGAGGCACTGAGTTTGGAATTAGTGTCCACCGGTGTGCGGACCGGTTTGCAAGATGTTATGCCTACTCGGTCAAGGATCTCTTCGGCGTACTTCTTTTGACAAAGAAATAAGTCACCTGCATGTCTCGTAACAGCAATGCCTAAAAAATAGCTTAGGGGGCCCAAATCCTTCATAGAAAACTCAGAGGCAAGGAGTGACATAATGGATTAACGAAGTGCATCACAAGATGTAGTTAGGATGATGTCATCAACATATAACAGAATGTATGCCATGTCATTACCCTTGCTATATATGAAAAATGAGTGATCAGATTTGCTATGTGAAAAATCGATAGAGGATACAAAGTCAGCAAACCGTTGGTACCATGCACTAGGAGCCTGTTTCAGTCCATAGAGTAATTTCTTCAAATGACACACATAATCTGGATGTACCGGATTCCTGAATCCCAAAGGCTGATGCATATACACAGTCTCATGAAGGTCTCCATGCAAGAAGGCATTTTGACATCCAGCTGATGAATGGACCATGATTTGGACAAAGCAATACTGAGAACGGTCCGAATAGTTGTCGGTTTTATCACCGGGATGAAGGTTTCATCACAATCCATGCCCACCTGTTGAGACCTGCCATTACCTACAAGACGGGCCTTGTGCCTCTCAAAAGAACGGTCAGATTTCTTTTTATGTCTAAAAATCCACATAGAACGAATAACATTAGCATCAGAATAACGGTGCACTACGTCTTATTTTCAATAAAAGCATTATATTCGTTAATCATGACGGATTTCTAATTAGGATCGGACAATACATTTTTTGAGTTGCGAGGAAGAGGTGAAGGGGCAACCGAATTCGACAAATTAAATTACCGTTTGGGTTTGGAAATGCCATGCATAGCACGAGTTTCCATCATCCGTGTGTGTGCCACGGGAGGTGGGTCAGGACCGGGAAGAGGTTGTGGGTAGAGTTGTAGGCCGAGAGGGAGCATCGAAATCGGGGAGAAGGGGTGAGGGCGTTGTTTGAGGGGAATGAGTGACCTCGGGCAACCGAGAATGGATGTTCTGAGGAGTATGTGGAGGGACATGGTTGGCCGACCCGATACGGGACAGAAGAAGGTGGGTCGGGCGTCGGTAATGGCATCGACTGATTTTGCAAGTGATGAATTAGAAGGGGATTAAGGCCGTCATTTAAGAAGTCATAGTAATTTGGAGGTGGGGAATTGAGTTTGGTAAAGGAAAATTGAGACTCATCAAATATGACATGACGAGAAATGATTATTTTTCGGGTGGACATGCCGTAACATTTGTAACCACAATGATTAGGGGGGTAACCCAGAAATACACATGGGGTAGACCGAGGTTGCAGCTTATTGATTTGTGTGGAGAGATGGAGGGGGTAGCATAGATATCCGAAAATTCTTAAATGCTTATAGGAAGGATCCCGAAGATAGAGAACTTGAGTGAGAGACTTGTTGGGAATAATGTTTAAGAGATAGGTTGTCATGGATAGAGCGTAATGCCAAAAGGAGGGCGGATAGAGGCGTGAGCAAGGAGGGCACGAACTACGTTGTTTATGGTCATAATTTTTCATTCAGCTTTTCCATTTTGTGGAGAGATGAGATGTACAATATTCTATCAATAGTGTATTTTTTTATTATCCTGTAAAATTGACCTATAATAATAAGTTACTTTTCATATCAAGCATGATATATATGACAATCTTGAAAATAAAATAGTAAAAATAACATGTTATAACAAGTTAAATTGTATTCATATAATGTTTGGGATGAACATATTTTTTTCCACATACTTAGTTGGTTAAGATATTTTGAGAAATATGTCGGTAGGAAAACTAATTCCTTAATCCCAAAAGTGACTTCCGTGACGGAAGTAAGGAAAATAAGTTTCACAAGTGGCTTTTCAGGCTTATTGTCTACCCCCACCCTCACACCCCCATCTCCCAACGCCGCACTCACTCCCCTCCAACACCACCCCACCCCCAACAAAAAATAAACCCCTTAACCCCATCTAAATGCACCCCATCCACCCCACCCTGTATCCCGCGACACTCGCCTCCGCTCTCACTCCACACCCGAAACTCCCTAACCCCTAATCCCAACCCCAATGCACCCATCCCCACCCCTCATCCCCTTCCCCTCCCCCTCCACCTCCACCTCCATCCTTACCTTTGGGCACCCGCCCCACTTCCACTCCATCCCCCCAAAACCCCTAACCCCCATTCCCCTACCCCCAATACACCCATATCCCCACCCTTCATCCCCCTCCACCCCACCCACCCCACCTTATTGTTAGCAATATGTATTCGATAATAACTTAAACAGAATTTGGAAATTAAAATTAAAAGAAAATATTTCGAGTTCAAAGGATTCACAGTGTTTCCTTAAGAAAATTATTTCCCTCAATGTATTCGAGGTTATGGAATATATTCTCTCAGGATAGAACGAATTAAGTCACAAGCGTTGCAGTACCTCAAAAGCCGGTGAACGTCAAACGCAACAGACGACAGCAAATTACACATGATTTATTCGAAGTGCAGAAAGAAAGAAGAAGACTGTCAGAATTTTCGTAAGTAAAAATCTGAGGAAACATACAAGTATTTATAGCCAACAAAGGATAGTGTGAATAAGTGCTATTGTGCCAACAACTATTCATTTCTCATTCACACCTCTTAAAAACCAGCACTTATCTCCTCATAACTTTTGTCTAAATAGAATAAATTTCCTGGGATTTTTTTTTGTTTACTTGCTAACTATAAAAAATAAGTAAGAAAATAGCTAATTTTCCAGAAAAATATTTTCCTTCACACCAAACACATCCATACTAATATAAAAATACATTAAACTCTCATTGTACATAGCTTAAAACTCGTTTTTCTTTCATGTTGCTGCCTTCATCAGCCATTTGAATCTCTTGTGGGCTCTTGGGGTGGATTTTTTTCTATCAGATTATAGAATGGCAAAATTGATCAAAAACTCAAAAATCTCCACATTTATATCTCAATCTTTCCTTTTCTTGTATACCATTTTCTTCATTTTCCTCATCCTTGTTCATTCATATCCTCCTCCTCCTTCTAAATTAACTGTTAAATATACACAATATACACATGTATATTGTGTATCTCGGATTCCTCCTCTAAAAACCGTGTATGATGTAATTAATTAGATAACATTGTAGTCTCCTAGTTTAGGTAATATTATGGTGTAATTAGTCTTGTACACTTACCTTAATATTTGTATTATCATAATTGTATATTTAGTATCCAAGTAGAATAAGGTTTTAGGAATTGAATAGGAATAGGATTCTCCTATTATGGAAATATATAACTTGTATATATAGCCTTTCAATCAATGAAAATAATCAAGGGGATTATTTCTTTCACGGTATCAGAGCCCACACAAGCATTCTCGGCAGTGGGTCCCACACCTACTCACACCGACATTGAGGCCGCAATGCACACGCATGAGTTGACGCAACCGGATCCGAATTGGTACATGGACACCGATGCAACTACACACATGACATCCGATAAAGGTACTCTCTCATCTTATTCCAATTTGAGCAACCCTCGTGGTATAATTGTTGATAATAATAACTCTATTTCAATTCAAGGTTATGGTCATAAAACTTTGTCTCCACACAATCCACCCCTTATCTTGAAAAATACCTTACATGCCCCTAATCCACCCCTTACATTCCGTTTATGTTGAATTTGATGCTTTTGGTTTCTTTGTAAAGGATTTCAAGATGGGGAGTCCTCTCATGAGGTGTGATAGTAGGGGAGATCTTTATCCTATCACACCCGGTTCCAGTCCATCGAGTCAAGCCTTGCCATCAGCGTTTGCAGCCCTGGTTCATTCCTTGTGGCATGCTCGTTTTGGTGATCCGGGGTCTTCTATTTTGTCGTCATTAGATAAAACTAATTTTATTTCATGTAAGGGTACGCGTAGTACTCCAAATTGTCAATCTTACTCTTTAGGAAAAAATGTTAGGTTGCCATTTGTAGACTCAAAATCTCATACTTTAATGTCATTTGATATTATTCACATCGACTTATGGACCTCTCATGTTCTTAGTTCATTGGGTCATCGGTATTATGTTCTCTTTTTGGATGATTATTCTAAATTTTTATGGACTTTTCCGATAGCAAAGAAATCTCAAGTTTTCTCCATCTTCCTAAAATTTAGAGCATTCATTAGAATCCAATTTGAATGAAAAATAAAAAATATTCAGTGTGATAATGACAAAGAATATGACAATGGGGTGTTTCAGGAATTCTGTGCTAATAATGGGATTAATTTTCATTTTTCTTGTCCTCCTACGTCTTCACAAAATGGAAAAGCCGAATGCAAAAATTCGTTCCATAAATAACATTGTCCGCACTCTATTAATTCATGCTTTCGTACCCCCATATTTTTGGCATCATGCTCTTCAAATGGCGACATATCTCCTTAACATAACTCCTACCAAAGGTCTGACATATTCTTCCCCCCTTCAAATTTTATATAATAAGACTCATTCTTATTCTCATCTTCTGGTTTTTGGGTGCTTGTGTTATCTGTTATTCCCGTCCACCACAATTAACAAACTTCAGGCCCGGTCTACTCCATGTGTGTTTTTGGGTTTTCCATCTAATCATCGTGGTTATAAATGTTTTGATTTATCTTCCAATAAAATCATCATTAATCGCCATGTAATTTTTGATGAAACCCAATTTCCATTTGCTAAATTTAATACTCCCGTGCATAGTTTGTATAATATTTTGGATGATGGTATCTCCTTGTATATTACTCACCATTTGTCGGACATGTCCCGCACCCCAACTCCAACATCGGGCCCACTAGCCGCTGCGTCTATAGTCCCGATTCCACCTTCAGTTTCCAGTTCTGGAATTGGGCTAGGTTCTGCCCCAGTTTCCATAACTGGCCCAGTTACCGAGCCCAATCCAGCGTCTAGGCCAGTCTCGGCGTCAGGTTCCAGTTCCGAGTCCAGATTGGGGCCAGCAGGCCCACTACCTGCTGGCCGGTCCTTCCCGAGTCCATAAAATTCCCACAGTCTGCCCATGTCTTCCCCAAGTCATAGACCAATCACTCATAGTTAACGGGGTATTTTAAAGCCAAAACGACATTTTAATTTATATTCTAATGTCCCTAAATCACCATTACCCCGTAATCCCGTGTCTGCGCTCAATAACCCAAATTGGAAAATTGCTATGATTGATGGATATAATGCTCTTATTGATAATAAGACGTGGGAGTTAGTACCCCGTCCATCTGGTATTAATATTATCAGGTCTATGTGGATCCTTGCTCACAAGGAAAATTCAGATGGTTCATTTGCAAGACATTAGGCTCGGCTTGTGGGTGATGGTAAGACTCAGCAGGTTGGTATAGATTGTGGTGAGACATTCAGTCCGGTGGTCAAGCCGGCTACCATCCGCACTGTGCTTAGCTTGGCTCTTTCGAAAGCATGTCCTATTCATCAGTTAGATGTAAATAATGATTTCCTACATGATGATCTCAAGAAAACAGTCTATATGCATCAGCCGTTGGGATTCAGGGATCCCAAACATCCACATCATATCTGTTTGTTGAAGAAGTCCTTATATGGGCTTAAGTAGTCTCCACGGGCCTGTTATACGAGGTTTGCAGACTATGTCTCGACTATTGGGTTCACTCACAGCAAGTCGGATAATTCCTTATTCATCTACCGTCGTGGTTCGTCCTTGGCCTATATTTTATTATATGTGGATGATATCATTTTGACTGCCTCTTCCAATGCCTTACGCCAATCTATCATGACCATGCTGAGCTCTGAGTTTGCTATGAAAGACTTGGGCCCTTAAGTTACATTTTGGGGATTGCTGTCACTCGTCATTCAGATGGGTTATTTTTATCTCAAAGGAGTTATGCAGCTGAGATCATTGAGAGGGATGTGATATCATTCTGTAAGTCCATTTCCACTCCAGCTGATACTAAGCCCAAGCTTAGTGCCTCGGCCAGCGTACCATACGAGGATCCGACCCGCTATCGCAGTCTTGCAGGGGCCCTTCAGTATCTTACATTTACGAGACCATATATTGCGTATGTTTTCCAGAAGGTGTGTTTGTTCTTGCATGATCCCAGAGTTGAGCACATGAATGCACTCAAACGCATCATTCGGTATATTCAGGGTACCCTTGACTATGGGTTGCATTTATATCCTTCCTCGACATCCACGCTTGTCTTATATACGGATGCTGATTGGGGTGGCTGTCCAGACACCAGACGGTCTACGTCTGGCTATTGTATGTTTCTTGACAATAACCTGGTCTCATGGTCTGCCAAACGTCATTCGACATTATCTCGATCCTGTGCCGAAGTCGAGTATCGAGGGGTAGCTAATGTGGTCTCGGAATCATGTTGGTTACGTAATTTGCTATTGGAGCTTCATTCCCCTATTCAGAAAGCAACCTTGGTGTATTGCGATAATATTAGTGCCATCTACCATTCAGGTATTCCGGTTCAGCACCAACGCACTAAACATATCGAGTTGGACATTCACTTTGTCCGCGAAAAGTTTGCTCGTGGTCAGGTACGCGTCTTCCATCTCCCGTCAAGATATCAAATTGCCGACATCTTTACAAAGGGTCTGCCCTCGGTCTTTTCTGAAGATTTTAGGGACAGTCTCAGCATTCGAAGACCGCCCGCTATGACTGCGGGTGTGTGTTAAATATACACAATATATACATGTGTATATTGTGTATCTTGGATTCCTCCTCTAAAAACCGTGTATGATGTAATTAATTTGGTAACATTGTAGTCTCCTAGTTTAGGTAATATTATGGTGTAATTAGTCTTGTACACTCAACATAATATTTGTATTACCATAATTGTATATTTAGTATCCAAGTAGAATAAGGTTTTAGGAATAGAATAGGAATAAGATTCTTCTATTATGGAAATATGTAACTTGTATATATAGCCTTTCAATCAATGAAAATAATGAAGGGGATTATTTCTTTCATTAACAATGAAGTTTCACTCAAGAAAGATCCCAAGAAATAATCCTCATGACTTATCATCCTCTTCTTTTTCTAATAATAATCATAGAGAATTTGAAGTTGGTGATCATAAAGTTCCAAGTGGGCAAAATCCTATATCAAATCGGTAAGTTTATCCTTTTCTTTTGGATTTTGGTAAATACTACGACTTACATAGTTGATTGTATCAGGTAGCCCTTCCTTTAGGCAAACAATCAAATCCGGCAAATTAAATTATATATATAAGGTGGCTAGTCAGAGGCAAATGTGAGATTTAGATTTGATTAGTTCAATAGTTTTGTTGTTACCATTGAATTAGTTGTACTTTTGTAATTATGAGTTTAGAAGTTATTATTTATTGTAATTTTAGTAATTTTTTATATATATACTTATGTAAATTTCATGTGAAAAATATTGAATTCAGTTCAATTCGTTGAGACTATATCGCATCCGTCTTTGACAAGCAACATGGGGAAAGAGAAGAAGATTCGAAGAAAGACGTTCGAAAAAAAATAGTTTCGCTTTCACTCTCAACCCGATTCACTGCCCGACATATTCTTTATAACAAGCCATTTCGAAGAACACTTGTCCGTTTTCTGACTGCGGTTATTGAAACTTAGTTAGCCAGAATTTCTTCTTCAAGTTATATATGTTAATGAAGATTTTGTAAAGGTGATCATTAAATGGTTATACTATAACCAACAAGTTACCATTAATACTACTTGTTTTCTTCAAAGGAGTTTAATTTTTGTTATTTAATTACTACTCCTAGCTCTAATTTCTTGTTATTGTCACCATACTTAGCTAGCATTCTCTCTACTGTCTTTTTTTTTGTTTTATTTACTTCCTTGTATTTTTTTTTTTCAAAAGAAAAAAACTTTCTTGGGACTTGTATAGCAAGTGACAATTTTTTTATTATGTCTTGAAGCATTGACAATATGATGAATCAAGTAGTGACTACTAAATTTTCTTTTTCTTCTTTTGTGAATGAGTTTTCGTTATGTTCTTATAAGAGAAAAATTAGATTTGATTTGATTTGCTTTATATGTGATGATTTCAATTTTTAATTACATATCTATAGATCATCTTCAAAGATCTCCGGGAGACTTCTTCATTTAGGTCTATTGGTATAAGTAATTCTTTAATTCTTCCTTTTTTATCATTAGCATAAAAGATGGAGAAAATTGGAAATAATTTCAGTACCTCCTATCTTTGACTGAAAAAAAAAGAGGGGTGATCTGGAGGTGAATAGAAGAAGAAGAGAACCTTTTGTTTTTGACTGAAAAATTGATTTGAATTATTTTGGATTTTGCTCATTGTTTTCTTATTACACAAATCCCAAGAAAGTTGATGCCACCTAGGAAATCATGAGCCCATGATTTGATAATTATCACATTTTCACTAAGAAAGGTAAAAATAATTATAAAAGGGCAATCAAATAAATAAAATATTTCATATTAGAAGAGTTTGTGAAAGCCATGTGGAATAAAATTAGTAGTATTGCATAATAAATCTCGTTGTAAATTATATAAGATTTTTATGGTCTTGATGACCAATATACAGGATCTCTATATTAGTTATATTACTAACTATGATTTCCATTTAAATTATCTCACTGCTTATCTTTTTTATGTGCATATTATTAGTTTAGAAGTGCTTATTTTAACGAGTTGGGGGTGATTTAATTTAATATAGGTTAATGGTGGATATTTTTAATCAAATCAATAAATAAGGGGTAGTTTTAGCATTTTTCCTTTTATTTTGAACTGTTCATCCATTTTAAGGTATTTTTGGATCAAAAGAAAACGAGGAGCATTTTTTTGCTCCAATTAGTGGTCAGAAGGCATTATTGTACCAAACCTAGAAATTTGACTCAGCGTTGTTAGCTATAGGTTCGTTGCTTCTGTTTTGAGTTTACTAAGTCAACTAGGTTGTTAAAATAAGTTCTATTCTTTAGGAGAGATATAGTTTGTTTTCTAAGCCACTACGTCGTAGGATTGTAAAGCGTAGGTTTGTTATTTCTGTTATGTGTAAAAGCTATATATAGCTACTGGTATGTTGAGTTGAAAAATACATTCCTTTGTTCAGTTTTCTAAGTTTTCTAAGTTCTGATTTTAACAATTGGTATCAGAGCCTTTGAAAGGGGCCTGATTAAAATAGGAGTGTGAGAGTGAAGCAAGCATGACAACCTCAGAGAAATTCGTGATTCCAAAATTCGATGGGCATTACGACCATTGGTCGATGTTGATGGAGAATTTCTTGAGGAGCAAAGAGATGTGGAATCTGGTGGATGAAGGGATTTCGTCACCAGCGATCGGGACTTCATCAGCAAGTGAGGCGCAGAGGAAGAGCGTCGAAGAAGCTAAGCTCAAGGACCTGAAGGTAAAGAATTATTTGTTTCAAGCAATTGAAAGAGAAATCATTGAAACCATTCTCGACAAAAGAACGTCAAAGGCGATCTGGGATTCAATGAAGCAGAAGTACCAAGGATCCACCAAGGTGAAGAGAGCACAGCTGCAGGCATTGAGGAAGAAGTTTGAAATGCTGACCATGAAGGAAGGAGAAAAGATCGATAGCTATCTTTCACAAACTCTGAAAATTGTGAACAAGATGAAGGTGAATGGTGAAGCTATGAATCCAAGCACAATGGTGGGTAAGGTTTTGAGATCTTTGACTCCCAAATTCAATTATGTTGTCTGTTCAATTGAGGAGTCAAATGATCTAGATACCATGACCATTGATGAGCTCTATGGAAGTCTGTTGGTTCAAGAACAGAGAATGCAGGGGAGTCAGGAAGAAGAACAAGCCTTAAGAATCTCTTATGATGATAAGCCAGGGAGAGGAAGGGGCAGAGGCTCGTTCCGAGGAGGTCGAGGTAGAGGACGAGGGAGGATGTCTCAAAACAAAGATACTATTGAATGTTTCAAATGCCATCAGTTGGGACACTATCAATATGAGTGTCCTGATTGGGAGAAGAAGGGTAATTATGCTGAACTTGGAGAAGAAGAAGAGCTTTTGTTGATGTCCTATGTCGACTTTCATGAAACCAAAAGAGAAGAAGTTTGGTTTCTTGACTCTGGGTGTTCCAATCACATGACTGAAAACAAATAATGGTTCTCGAAGCTGGAGGAAGGATTTCGCCAAACGGTGAAGCTTGGTAATGACACCAGGATGGCAGTGATGGCTAAAGGAAGTGTACGATTTCAATTGAATGGAATTATTCAGGTAATTTCAGATGTTTATTACATACCTGAATTGAAGAGCAATCTGTTGAGCATAGGACAACTTCAGGAGAAGGGTTTAGCTATTTTAATTCAGAAAGGGACTTGTAAAGTCTATCATCACAGAAGAGGGTTAATTAGGCAAACTAATATGAGTGGAAATAGAATGTTCTATCTGTTAGCATCTATGGCACCAAAAAATGATATGTGTCTTCAAGCTGAAGCTTTGGCTGAAAAAGAATCACACTTGTGGCATCGTCGCTTCGGCCATTTGAATTATCAGGGGTTGAGAACACTTGCATACAGAAAAATGGTAGATGGTGTGCCTCTGCTCAAAGTTTGAGAAAAATTATGTGAAGCTTGTTTGGTTGGCAAACAACATAGAGAATCTATACCGAAGCAGAGTTTGTGGAGAGCATCGAAGCAGCTTCAACTGGTGCATTATGATCTCTGTGGACCTATCAAACCGGCTTCCAACAGCGATAAAAGGTATATCATAAGTTTTATTGATGATTATTCACGTAAAACTTGGGTTTATTTTTTACATTAGAAGTCAGAAGCTTATGTTGCATTCAAAAATTTCAAAGCATATGTTGAAAAGGAGATTGGCGCACATATTACTTGTTTGAGAACCGATAGAGGAGGTGAATTTAACTCCAATGAATTTGGAGAATTCTGGAAAGCTCAGGGTATAAGCAGGTAGTTGACAGCAACATACACTCCACAGCAGAACGGAGTTGCTGAGCGAAAGAACCGAACAATCATGAACACAATGCGTTCAATGTTAGCTGAAAAGAAAGTTCCAAAAATATTCTGGCCCGACGCTGTAAAGTGGTATGCACACATTCAAACAGGAGTCTAATTGCGGCAGTGAAAGAAAAAACTCCAGAGGAAGCATGGAGTGGTGTGAAACCAATAATGGATTATTTTTGGATATTCGGGTGTATAGTTCATGCTCACATTCCAGACCAGAAGAGGAGAAAATTGGATTCAAAGAGTAAGAAATGTGTATTACTAGGTGTTAGTGATGAATCCAAGGCTTATAGATTGTACGATCCAGTCACTAAGAAGATTATCATCAGCAATGATGTTTTATTTGAATAAGAAGCGAGTTGGGATTGGGGCAGAACTGATGATGAATTGAAGTTGGATGTTCTAGAAGATGATAAAGAAAGTAATGAGCATACCGAGAAAGAAAATATTCAGAATGTCTCAGGCAACAACAGTTCAGATAGTTCACTTTCCAATGAAATAAATACTCAAGAAGTTGTAGTTGAAGGGAGGGATGAAAGAATCAGAAGAGAACCGGTCTGGATGACAGATTATGAAACAGGTGAAGGACTCTGAGAAGAGGAAGATATGCATGCAATGATGATGATCATAGATGATGATCCATTTTTATTTGAAGAGGCCGTTAAAAGCAAGAAGTGGAGAGAGGCAATGGCAGCAGAAATTGAAGCTATAGAGAAGAACCAGACTTGGGAGTTGATGGATCTGCCTAAGGGTGCTAAGCCTATTGGAGTTAAGTGGGATTTTAAGACCAAACTTAACGATAATGGGGACGTAGAGAAATACAAGGCGAGATTGATAGCTAAGGGTTATGCACAACGCTATGGAGTGGATTATACTGAAGTATTTGCACCAGTTGCAAGACTCGACACCATTCGAGTAATACTTGCAGCAGCATCACATTATGGATGGGAAAATTTTCATCTTGACGTAAAGAGTGCTTTTCTTCATGGTGAGCTCAAGGAGGAAGTATTTGTGCAACAGCCTGAAGGGTTTATTAAGAAGGGAGAAGAAGGAAGGGTTTACAAATTAAAAAAAGCTCTATATGGCCTCAAGCAAGCACCAAGGGCGTGGTACAATAAAATTGAGACTTATTTTCTGCGTGTCGTCTTTGAGAAATGTTCCAGTGAGCATACTTTGTTCACCAAATCAGTAGGAGGTAAACTTTTGATAATAAGCCTTTATGTAGATGATTTAATTTTCACTGGAAGGGATTTGAGCATGTGTAATGAGTTAAAAAACTCAATGATGATGGA
The DNA here is from genome assembly GCA_034509755.1 of Anisodus tanguticus. Taxonomy (NCBI): domain Eukaryota; kingdom Viridiplantae; phylum Streptophyta; class Magnoliopsida; order Solanales; family Solanaceae; genus Anisodus; species Anisodus tanguticus. The sequence continues at coordinate 46,745,824 of CM067554.1, read as the reverse complement.
GTTTGACATGTCTGATCTGGGAAGAATGAAGCATTTTCTTGGAGTAGAAGTGTTGCAGAATTCGAATGGTATTTTTCTTTGTCAGAGAAGATATGCGCGAGAGGTATTAACAAGATTTGAGATGGCAAGTAGCAATGCTGTGAAAAATCCAATTGTTCCTAGTACAAAGCTTTCAAAAGATGAAGGAGGAACTAAAGTTGATACAACTTTGTTCAAACAGCTAGTTGGGAGTCTCATGTATTTAACTGTGACTCATCCCGACTTAATGTATGGTGTAAGTCTCATTAGCAGGTACATGCCTAGGCCAACCATGTCACACTGGTTGGCAGCTAAGAGGATTCTAAGGTATTTGAAGGGGACAACTGAACTAGGCATTTTCTACAAGAAGGGAGAAGGCAGTTCAAAACTCTTGGCATTCACGGATAGCGGATATGTTGATGATCTTGACGATAGGAGGAGTACTTTTGGATATGTGTTCATGATTGGGTCTGGAGTTATTTCATGGTCTTCAAAAAAACAACCAGTGGTGACCTTGTCTACCACTGAGGCAGAATATATCGTAGCAGCTCTATGCGCATGTCAGTGTATTTGGCTCAAGAGAATTTTGGGAAAGATCGGAATGGAGGAGAATGGAGGTACTATAATTGCTTGTGATAATAGTTCTGCTATTCAATTGTCTAAGTATCCTGTCTTTTATGGTAAAAGCAAACACATTCATGTCAGATTTCATTTCTTAAGAGATTTGGTGAATGATGGTGTTGTTGAGTTGAAGTATTGCAATTCTCAAGAACAAATTGCTGACTTAATGACAAAGCCACTTAAGCTGGAGCAGTTTGAGAAACTACGTGGTATGCTTGGAATGGTTACTGCATCAGAAGTAAGCTAAATGCATATGTTTTAGCTTAAGGGAGGGTATGTTAGCTATAGGTTCGTTGCTTCTGTTTTAAGTTTACTAAGTCAACTAGGTTGTTAAAATAAGTCCTATTCTTTAGGAGAGATAGAGTTTGTTTTCTAAGCCACTACGCTGTAGGATTGTAAAGCGTAGGTTTGTTATTTCTGTTCTGTGTAAAAGCTATATATAGCTACTGGTATGTTGAGTTGAAAAATACATTCCTTTGTTAAGTTTTCTAAGCTTTCTAAGTTCTGATTTTAACAAACGTGTGGGCCTAGACCTATTTCACTTTAGTTATTTATTTCGAATTTCTTCCTTAGATTTATCTTATCTTATGTTGGATTCTCGTTTTTAGATTCATTTGTTAACTATTCGATAATTGAGCTGTGATTAAGGTTGTTTCACTCAACAAGTGGGTTGTCACCTTGTCGGATGCAAGTCACGAGACTCGAGGTTTTTGAGTCATGATAACTATACTTATTTGAGTGGATACTTATTTTAGACGTTCAAATAGTTTTAACAGGTTACACTTGTCTGGAGATTTTTGTATTCACTTGCAACAATTATGTATAAGTTAATAAAGACATCACATTTTCTCGAAAACATCCTAGGAGTTCTTCTATAAAAACTTAAAATTAAACTCAACAAAAGAAAATCATAGCTCGTACATTAAAATCAATTCAATTACCTTTTTATATCAATTTTCCACCCTACTCCTTAGGTTGTGGAGGATAAAAAAAAAGGATAGCCCAGTGCACTAAGCTCCAGCTATGCGCAGAGTTTCGGGAGAAGCCGGACCATAAGGGTATGTTGTATACAGCTTTACCCTTCATTTATGCAAGAGGCTGTTTCTCAATGGCTCAAATCTGCGATCTCCTGATCACTTGGCAACAACATTACCAGTTAAGTCAAGGCTCCTCTTAGCCCTTAGGGCATGTAGGATATATTATTAAAAATAGGATATACAAAAGGGGAAAGATCAGAGGTTCTTCCAAGTCCTACTGAAGAAAGGAACAAGCTCCAATTTGTACGGGATGTAGGTATCGGTTTAAGCTCTCAAACATTAACCTAAATCTAGAACACAAACATTCGCTTAACAGGGTTAGGCTTTTATGCACAGAAAAACAAAATTAAGGTATACAATGAAATCCCACAACGCGCGGTCTGAGAAGGGTAGAGTGTATGCAGACCTTAACTCTATCTTGGTAGGTAGAGCGGCTATTTCCGAAAGACTCTCGGCTCAAAATAAAGCATAAGCACAAGCAAAGCAAGATTAAGGTATATCAAAACTATACATCCTTTGGATCTATCTGTCAAGAGAAAAGAAGTTTTTGTGAAGTTTCTTTCTGAAGGAAGGTAGTTGGATTGTTCATGTTGATCTCAACGTTTTCATCTTTGGACAACATCTGAAAATTGTTGATCCATGAGGCACCATTGCAGTTCAGACCAGAGTTTGTCAAGCAATCAACCACTTTGTTACATTCCATAAAATAGTGACAATGCTCTTATCTTTGAAAAGTTTCAGTTGATTTTGGATTTGCATAATGATGTCCTGGAGGGACCAATGAGTTGAAGCACTGTCTAGAATCCAGTTGACAAGCATCTTGGAATCAATCTCAATCACAAGCTTTCTAATACCATTATTGATGCACCAATCAATTCCAGTCTTCAATGCAATTGCTTTAGCATATTGTTAGATTGAATGTTGAGATTTCATAACATAAGTCATAACCAAATTGCCAAGGTAATCTCTAATAGCACCACCACCTCCACTCAAGCTAGGGTTGCCTTTACAGCGTCCATCAGATTTAAGCTTCAGCCAACCTTGATCAGGAGGTTTCCATTTGACTTGTGATATGGAGAAAGCATTATTGGTGTAAGATTGTATTAATCTCCCTTAGAGAGGCTTTCTCATTAATACAAATATATATAATGTACAATGTGTAGAACCCTAGTACAATAAGAATCCTCTACTTATCATAATTCTACATCGCTAAATATTTACACAATATATGAGATATATTCTAATTATGGTGGTGGGATTGAATTGGGATTCTAGTACACGTTAATAAACCCCCTCAGTCGGAGCGGGAGGAGGCCGGATGCTGAGACTGGATCTGAAGTCGAGGAATAGCTGTCTGGGAAGACCTTTCGTGAAGATATTCGCGTACTGATATGAGGAAGGCACATACAACACCTTAACATGACCGAGAGCAACCTTCTCACGAACAAAATGAATATCCATCTCAATATGCTTGCTTCGCTGATGTTGAACTGGATTATGAGATAAATATATGACGGATATGTTATTACAGTAAACCACAGACGCCTTATGCAAGGGACACTGAAGCTCCAAAAGAAGGTTTTGGAGCCCACAGATCTCAGCAACAACATTTGCAACTCCTCTATACTCTATTTCTGCACTCGAACGGGATAATGTGGCTTGCCTCTTGGCAAACCAGGAAATGAGATTATCTCCTATAAACACACAGTAGCCGGAGGTGGAGCGTCGTGTGTCTGGACAGCCTGCCCAATCAACATCCGTATATGCTAACAACCTGGTCGGTTTTGAGGGGTATAGATGTAATCCATAATCAAGTGTGCCCTTAACATATCGAATGATACGTTTAAGAGCAGTAAAATGAGGCTCTATGGGGAATGCATAAATAAGCATACCTGCTGAACAACATAAGCGATGTCAGGCCTGGTGAAAGTAAGATACTGAAGTGCACCTGCAAGACTCCTGTAAAGAGTGGGATCAGACACTACGTTACCATCAACAACACTAAGCTTTGATTTAGAGTCAACCGGAGTGGACATGATCTTACAGTTTGCCATTTTAGCCTTGTATACTATCTCCTCTGCATACTAGTGCTGACATAAAAACATAGTATTTGCATAACGAGTTACTGATATCCCCAAAAAATAGCTCAACTTCCCCATGTCAGTCATAGCAAATTCAATTTTAAGTAGTGCAATAATCTCATTTTCCAGCACATCAGAAGAGGCAGTAAGCACAATGTCATCCATATATAATAATAAATAATCAATGCTACTGCCTCGATGAAAAGTAAATAGAGAATTATTACACTTGTTGCATACGAACCCAATTCACATAATGTACTGTGCAAAGCGATCATACCACGCTCGAGAGACCTGTTTCAAACCATAGAATGACTTACGAAGATGGCATACATACCGGGGGGCTGCTGGATGGACAAAAACAGGTGGCTGGTGCATATAAACAATTTCTTTTAGATCACCATGTAGAAACATATTTTTCACATCAAGCTAATGAATTGACTAATGCTTTCCCATATCAATACTCAGAACCGTGTGAATGGTAGCCGGTTTCATAACGGGACTAAACGTCTCATCACAATCAATACCCTCTTATTGATTGATGTTATTAGCCACTAGTCTCGCATTATACCTCTCTAGATCACCACTGTCTCTGTATTTGTGACGAAAAAACCACATGTATCGGATCACATTCACCCCTCCGGTCTAGGAACTAAATCCCAAGTGTGTTGTTTTATTAAAGCATTAAATTCCTCACACATGGACGCATTCCAATTAGGGTCTAGTTTGGATGATTTTGGGTTTTTGGGAACTGGGGAAATGGTTTGGGTGGACAAGTTAAATTGGGCTTTGGATTTGAAAATCCTGTGTTGGGCACGGGTATCTATACAGTGCGTGGAGGCAGGCCGGGTTTGTTCGTTGGGTGTTGGGTTGGGGTCACTGTCGGGGGTTGTTTCCGGGATTTGGTCGGGTGTCAAAATCTGGTGACGGGTAGGTGTAGCGGACTGTGTACTGGGTATTATGGCGGGTGGTATGGCCGATCTAGGTAGGTCATGGGTGAGATGTGGGCTTCTGTGTAGGGTCGACGACGTGGGGTAGTGTGTCAGTGGTGGCGACACAATGTGGGGATACTGACCGATGGTGGTACTGTGATGTTTGGCCGAGTGCCACTGGTTGTGGCTATCAATATTGGTGGTGACAGAGCACTATATGGTGGCAGATGCGTAGAGTTACCGCCGGAGGTGGGAACTGAAACAGTCAGAAGTTAGTCAGAGTCCGGATGTGGGAACTGAAACAGTCAGAAGTTAGTCAGAGTCACTATCGGAGGTGGCAGTGACGGGTGGCATGGATGGCAATGGTGGAACTGGGTTGGTGGCACGACATAGTTCATCGAGTAGGATAGAAGAAATGTCAGACTCAAGAAATATGTAATCCGTGTTACGAAACTTTTGGATATTTGCAAACGGAAAGATAGTTTTGTCAAACATAATGGGACGAGAGACGTGAATTTGTCGGGTGGACACATCATAGCACAAATAGCCCATATGGTTAGGTGGAAATCCTACGAAGACACACGGAGTGGTTCGGGGTGCTAATTTGTGTGGGGCGGTAGAGGCAAGATTTGGGTAGCATAAACAGCCGAAAATTCGAAGGTGATCATAAGAGGGGATCCGGTATAATATTTTGGTTGGAGTCATGTTATGCAGAGTACTAGTAGGCAAAATATTGAGGATGTATTCTATCATTTTGACTGCGTAGACCCAAAAAGAGGGAGAGAGAGAGGCATGAAAAAGTAGTGTGCGAACCATGTTATTTATGGTGCAGATGATTCCCTCGGCTTTGCCATTTTGAGGGGAGGTGTGGGGACACGAATACCGGAAAATCATGCCATTGTTTTTGTAAATTTTTTGAAATGAGGAATTATTAAATTTACGACAATTATCACATTGAAAGGATTTGATAGCTTTCTCAAACTGTGTTTTAATAAAATTACGAAACTCAAGAAATTATGCAAACACTTCCGACTTAAATTTAAGAGGATAAATCCAAATGAAGTGAGAAAAGTTATCTAATAAGACATGATAGTATTTATGACCCAATAAACTAGAAATAGGATAAGTCTACAAATCAGCATGAATAATATCAAATGGAGAAAACGTAACATTTAGAGATGACTTAAACGGAAGACGAACATGTTTGTCTAAAGAGCAAAAAAACACAGTGCTGGGCAAGTTTCTCATTATTACATTTAATAAAATTATTTCCTCTAAGGAAATTAAAAACTGGGGCTCCTGGGTGTCCAAGCCTATTATGCCAAGTTGTAGGAGAGATAGCAGTGAGAGCGACGGGAGAGCAAGTGCTGGCAGTGGAGGTGGATGTGAATGGATATAGATCCCCGTGCTATTGCATCTCGTAAGAGGTGTCCCCGTACGAAGATCATTCACAGTAAAACCAAAAGGGTCAAAGTCAACAGAGAAGAAATTATTACGAGTAAATTTACGGACTGAAATTAAATTCTTAATAATATTTGGAGTATACAGGACGTTATGCAGGGAGAAGGGTGGGTGAGTAGGTTTGGTGTATGTTGTACCATAATCCTGAATTGGAATACGATGGCCATTACCAACAGTAATAAATTGAGTATACTTTAAACGAAATAGTTGCGGAAGATTACCTGCCGATCGGGTGAGGTAAGATGTGGCTCTCATATCCATGTACCAATTTTCATCGGGCTGCTGAATATTTAAGAAGCTGAAGGCCTGGCCCAAATCAGTGGAGGCCAGGCCCACAGGAAACTGTTGCTGGACCGACATGTAGGCATGTTGGCCGTTTGCACCCGCTGGGTATGGCCTCTGTTTTGGGCCTGGACCGGGACCCAGCAAACCCATATGCTGGAACATCCTTTGGGCTTGTGGAGGTTGAAATAGATAACCAGCCCAGTTAGGGAACACAGGCTACTGGGCATTCATGGGCCACTGACCGGGAGATGTGGCCTGCTGCTGTGCCTTACCACTGCGCCCCTTTCTTTCCCCCCTTTTCCATTACCTCTGCCTCCGCGGCTGTCCCGTGACTGGTTGTTCGGTGGTGGCAGCTGGATGGTGGGGGCACCGTTTGGCGGCGTATTTTTAACTGTTAACGTCTTTTGATTCTGCTCATCCTATTTAGCATGATATGTTCTTCCAATAATAACTGTGATCGAGCCTTATTAAAACTGGGTAAGGGATCGACCTGTTGTATCATTGTGGCTAGGGTATCATACTCACCTTTTGGTAGACCTGCAACTAGTTGGAGAACCATCTTTGTTTCAGAAACAGGTGTTCCCACATTTGATAATTGGTCCGCCAATAGTTTCAATTGCTTGCAGTATTCGAACATGCTAGAGAAATTGTCAAGACGTGTGTTGTTAATAAGTTCTTCTAAATAAATAACACAAGTGTGCTTGTTGTCCTGAGAAATTTCTTCTAACAGAATCCATAACTCACGAGCAGAGGCGCCAGTTTTCAAAATAGTGAGGAGCAAGTCCTGAGAAATAGTGCCATATATCCACTACTTGACAATGGCGTCCAGACGATACTTCCTTTTTAAAGAAAATATGTGGACATAAAAAAGAATTTCATTGATAGAATAGAGGAAGATTAATGTGCATCAATTCATTACATTTCTCTATCTTAGGAGTCGGGTTTATCGAGTTCTATATGGTGAAAATGGGTTCTGGTCTAGATTCCTGGATGGATAGATCACTATTGTAGAAGGAGGTAGAACCGGGGGAAGAATTATGGCTATAAAGGTCCTCGCCCTCTTAGGCACATGGTACCCTCTTCAATATATAATGACTGAAGCGGTTGGTTAATCAGATCAGTTCATCGATGGTCGGCAAGTATGATGGGTTGGGCTTGGCTCTACTCGCCGGTTGTGTTGCGTGAGCCCCGTAAGGCCTGATATCATACCCTTTTTGAACGTTCGTGAGCAAGAGCGTATTTCACAGCTGATTCAACAACAACCATTTTTTCTGGGGAATTTTCATATGAGTCTGTTCTTTCTTTTAATCCACTATAAAGGTCGGGTGAATCTATATGCTTCGGGGTGGTGAGACGAGGTGTAGCGCAGTCTGGTCAGCGCATAGAGAATTCTTTCTCAACAAAGAGATCTGAGGAAGAAGTCCCTCGTCAACCTCAATGGGGCGAGGGAGAAAGTCATCAATGCGATCCAGCACGTTGTAGACACATGCATGGATACGGAAGAGTTCGACCCATGGAGAATACTGACTGTTTTCTTGATCAAGAATTATAGGGATGAAGTTCTTGATGTTAGTGACGGTGAGTGCTGGGTGAATAGATGCTGAAAATGATGGTTTGGGTATGTCAGGGATGACGACAATTGAGGTTGATGCTGCTGTAGGAGTTGTGGGATGAGTCATTATAGTGGAGTATTTTTGTGGGAGGAGGAGAGAAAAGACAAGGAAGAAAAGGGGATGATTTTGGCCAAACAGTGGTGTCGCCGCCAGAGTGGTGATCCCGAGGTGGTGCGGGTTAGTGGAAGAAAAAGAAAAGTAGGATTTAGGGTTTGGCTCTTGATACCATGTAAGATTGTATTAATCTAACTTGGGGAGGCTTTCTCATTAATACAAATATATATAGTGTACAATGTGTAGAACCCTATTACAATAAGAATCCTCTACTTACCATAATTCTACATCACAAAATATTTACACAATATATGAGATATATTCTAATTATGGTGGTGGAATTGACTTGGAATTCTAGTACACATTAATAGTTGGCCTTTTCAATTAGCTCAAAAAAGTGGTAAAAGGACAACCCGATGCACTAAGCTCCCACTATGAGCGGGGTCTGGAGAAGGGCCGGATCACAAGGGTTTATTGTACACAGCCTTGCCTCACATTTCTGCAAGAGACTATTTCCACGGCTTGAAATCATGATCTCCTGGTCACATAACTCAAAAAAGTGGTACCATTTCATAAAGGTTGGAACCTGGGGATATTGCTTGTGGACAGTCAAGTTAAGAAGTTGAGTAGATAATAGAGTAATTATAGTGTGAGACATTTTGGATTTCTCAAGCCTAAAATTACCTGAACGTGTAAAATAAGTATTCATTAACAGTGGATGTACTAGTTAAACTCCATTTGAGTTTTGCAACTTTATATTCGCTAAACTTTTTATGACTGGTTACTCAAAACATAAATCTTGTCAAAAACCTCATTAATAAATCACTTGTAGAATATGTAAGATTTTTATAGTCTTGATGACCAATATACAGAATCTCTATATTAGTTATCTCACTTATTATTATGATGTCCATTTAAATTATCCCAACTAATTATCTTCTTTATGTGCATATTATTGTATTAGAAGTGTTTATTTTAACGAGTTGAAGGTGGTTTAATTTAATATAGAATTTTGAACCAAATTCAATAGATCAGGGGCAATTTTAGCCTTTTCCGTTTTTTTTTTAATCGTCCATTAGTTTTAAAGGTATAGTTGGACCAAAAGAAAATGAAGGGAAAATTTGGTTCAATTGGTGGACAGAGAGCATTATTATACCAAATCCAATAAATCAGGGACAGTTCTGATTCAATCTATGGGCCTAAACCTATTTCACGTAATGTATTTCAGATTTTTTTTCCTTGGATATTATCTATCGTATGTTGAATTTTAGGTTCCAGATTCATTTTTTTTTATATCCAGCTTCCCGGCTTACGCCAGACTATTCATGGAGATAGTAGTCTCGGTCCTCCAGCACTACTATCAGTAAATCGCGTTATCTATTCATACTTGTGATTAAGGTTGTTTCGCTCGACAAGCAGACGGATGCAAGTCACAACACTCGATAATTTTGGGTCATAATAACTATACTTATTTGAGTTTGACTAATATCCACTGATATTGGATACTTATTTTACACGTTCAGGTAGTTTTAATCTCTATGCGGATAGCAGTCTTCGGATCTCCTTTTATTAATATCGAAGTACGAGTAATATTGTTATCGTGTGTGTATTATATTCCCCTATTACACAAGTCTGGAGATTTTTGCATTCACTTGCAACTAATTTTGTATAAGTTAATAAAGGAATCACGTTTTTTCAAAAACATCCTAGGAGTTCTTCTATAAAAAATTTAAAATTATACTCTAACAAAAAAGAATCAGTTGTACATTAAATTAATATTTATTGTAAACCTCTAAATTTGAAATAGAAAAATTATCATATAGAATTATACTGATGATTGCTTCAAATTGCTTTAATGGTGTATGCTGGTGATTTACTTCAATGGTGTTGAAGAAACAATGAACTGTAAAACTTGGTAAAATTCCTTCCAATTTTTTTGTAAGTCAAATCATAGTCCTAAACAAACTGCATAGAATAAATTTAGAGTCTAAATTGCCTTATACAACTATTTTCTTTATTTTTTTAGATATGAAAATGTAACAAGAATTGAGAATTTTACCTATTATAAGCCTAGAATTACCTGAGAATAGCTACTAGTTAAACTTCATTCACGTTTTGCCACTTTAAATTAGCTAAACTTATTATGACCGGTTACTCAAAAAATAAATTTTGTCGAAAAACTCATTAATACGTAAAGCCAAATAGACATGCCATATCAACTAAAATGCCAAGGTGACTTTCCATTATTAGTATACATAAATTAAACCGTTTATTCAAGACAAGATAATAGACAAACTATTTTGTGATTACACATCCATTGTCCTAAAATGGTAAAATTCCTTCCTATTTCCCCCCTCCTTTTCTCCCTGCCTCTAGATAAACATCTTTAATTATGGCATTTCCAAGCTAATTAAGTTACTCTTTTTGTCTAGATGGCCTTTTCTTTATATACACCATTCAACATTTGTAGGTTCTTTGGCTCTTTACGTAGTATTACTTCAAAGACAATTGAAGGGTTTGGAATTTTCAATTTCTTGTTGATAATTTGATCCTTTTTCAATCAAAGATATGAGTTGTTTTTCATGTTTTTCATCACATGAGAAAAAGTCATCATCAAAAAGCTCACATAATAATAACAAGAGAAGAGAACCATCGGCCTCGATTCGTCCTCAAGGAGAGGCCCTATTGCAACAATCGTCCTCGAAGCCAAAGCCGCAAACACAAACACAAACGGCAACACTATCACAATCAAATCCGCAATCTCGATTTGGTAAGAATATCTTGATTTTCTTGTGTTATACAAAGACAACAATGAATCAACTACTATATCTCAATTATAAACTGAATGATTGATTGATTGATACAATAATCACATTGTTCAAAGTGTCTATCATAATTAATTTAATATTTTTATGATAGCTACCGCCTATCACAATCAAGGGAAATTTAGTAAAGGCCAAAAAAGTTAACGCCAGTTTCTCTAGCACATGTTATTTCTTGAGAGCATTATATTTTGGCATTTTTATAATGTGCATACCTTCAATAACATTATACGCAACACAAACATTCTAAGGATTAAACGAAATACGTGTTAATTTGGTTATGGTTGAAATAGGAAAACTCAAATTCCGCATAAATCTCTTTACTTTTCATAGTACCAAGGAGGAAATAATCCGCATACACGAGGTACACGATTTTTATAAGGAGATTCAAAATATAAAGAAGTATACAAAAAGCTATGGAAAAACTGTTGAGTATATATAAATAATCTTGATCTTATAAAGACAGTTCGGATGAACCCCTTGCGTCCTCCTAACTCCACCTTGGTGTCAATTAAGACGCTCTCACAGAAGCTTTTGATCCTCTAGTTACACGTATATAGTGTCATCAATTTATGAGCAATATCAATCGAAATGATTCACCAGTTTCCATTGCATATTGTTAAACAGTTATATTCGACGACCATATGCAAAGACAAATATATTGGGATTTTTACACAAATATCTAGTCAAATTCACTGTGTTTTGTTAACCAGTATACATAAATTAAACACTGATTATACACAGCTATACAACATCCGTTTGTTATTTTAAATTTAAGCGGTTGCGTAAGTGAATATTTAGGTTAGTCTTCAATATTTTTGGCTGATATTTTATTTTCCTAATAGATCAAATTTCACATTTTTGTTTGCAGAAGCTACGCTCCAAAAGGCTTCTAATAAAGAAGATGGCAACAATAATATTGCAGCTCAAACTTTCACATTCAGAGAACTAGCAACGGCCACAAAGTATTTCAGACAAGAATATCTTATAGGTGAAGGTGGATTTGGACGTGTTTACAAGGGCCGCCTTGATAAAACTGATCAGGTACGATGCAACAACACATGATGTGTAAATTAAGCGCACATTACGATTTAAAACTTTGCTGTAAAATAAGTATTTTCTAAAAAATAAGCACCGTAACCTTTCCAAAGCTTAAGACTTGGGTATTATTTATATTAATTAAGTTGGGAGGAGGGATGATTCTCATAAAAGACTCTTTTTGAGACTACTCTTTAAGTTATGTCCCCGTTAGCTCAGTGAGCTAAATTTGTCTTTAAAAAGAAAAACTCATCATCTAATTACATTGAAAGGCCGAATTTAGCTGACCGAAATAATAGGGACAAAATTTAAAGAGTTGCTTCAAAAAAGGTCATATGGTGCAAACAATAAGGAGAATTGAGGGACTGAACCAAAAATACTTTCCGAAATTTCAGACCTCCGTGGCAGCTGGGCTACAGCCTCATAAGGGGTTTTTCGATTTTAAAATAAATAAATAAATAAATAATGGCAATAATATTTAAAGAGTGGCCTCTAAAAGGCCATAATAGTGCATATAACGAGGACGAAATTTAAAGAATGGCCATAAAATGCAAATAATATAAAGGAGGATAGAGAGACAGATTCATACTTTCAGAATTTCAAACATGTGCCCCCAGGGGCACAGGCGAGTTTGTAAGTGGCAAGGTGATTGGGGTACAACCTCTCCGACGTCGCGGTTCGAATCCGTGTGGTGACAGTCTTTGCTGAAATATTGCAAAGGTTGTTGCTGGGTTCGTGTCTCGTTGGTCCTCTCCCTTACAGGGCTGCCACTCGCGCATATCCCTCGATTTACATCCCACCTGGCCAAGGGGCCTCTGGTACAGGTGGGGGGTTTCGCCTTCGGAACTTTCCCCTTCACAAAGAATTTCAAACATGTGGGCCAACTAGAGTCCGGCTAGAAGCCCATAGGGGGATTTTTCAATATATAAATAAATAAACCATTTGACCCTGAAATTGTACTAACTATTTGTTCATCTTTTTCTTTCAGATTGTAGCAGTGAAGCAACTTGATCGCAATGGATTGCAAGGAAATAAAGAATTCCTAGTAGAAGTGTTGATGTTGAGTCTTTTGCACCATTCAAATCTGGTAAATTTAATAGGGTATTGTGCTGATGGAGAACAAAGACTTTTGGTTTATGAATACATGCCATTGGGATCATTGGAGGATCATCTACTTGGTATTTATCTTATCTTTTCCTTCTTACATTACTTGCTCTCACTCTATGTTGCTCGGACTCTTCAATAATGCTGATGAGTGTGTGTCGGATCCTCCTAAAGTAGTGTATTTTTGGAGAAACACAACTACTATAATATTTGTGGAGAGTCCGGCAATGTAGAATGCGCCCTAAAACATTTTGCTATATGCAAAATAAAACATATACAAGCAACATTTTACTATATGAAGAAAGAACAAAAATTCCGCTTCTTCTAAATCTAAGGATATCAAGGAAGAAATGCTGCAAAGTTCACCTAAAAAGTTACTCAAATGCCAATCACAAGTCACAACTTTCTAGTTTAAGAAGGAATTTTTTTTTCCTAAAAATATATGACTAATTTCTCGGATGATCATTCAACTTCTAATCTAAATATTTACTATTTTCACAATTTTGATTAAATTTAACAATCAAAATTTGATTAATATCTTACGGCGATAAAAAATGCTCACTTTTGACAAACTTAAGGGACCAAAACTGCTCAATTAATACTTAAGAGACTAGTTTAAACCTACCACCAAAGATAAGGGATCATTTTTGTGATTTTCTCCATTAAATTCTCAAAAACTAATCATTTATAATTCATTTTCTTCAGATCCTCAACCAGGCCAACCTCCACTAGATTGGTTCACAAGGATGAAAATAGCATTAGATGCAGCCAAAGGACTTGAATATTTACATGACAAAGCCAATCCACCAGTCATATACAGAGACTTGAAGTCCTCAAATATATTGCTAGATAAAGATTACAATGCAAAATTATCAGATTTTGGATTAGCAAAACTTGGACCAATTGGTGATAAAACACATGTTTCTTCAAGAGTTATGGGAACTTATGGTTATTGTGCTCCAGAGTACCAAAGGACTGGACAATTAACTGTGAAATCTGATGTTTATAGCTTTGGTGTTGTTTTATTGGAGCTAATTACTGGAAAAAGAGCAGTTGATATTACAAGGGATGGACATGAGCAGAATTTAGTTACATGGGTAAGTGAAACATTAATTATTTCCTGTTTTTTTGTTGTTGTTGTGTGCTTTAAACATATTTAATCTCCAAGAAAGTGCACCATTTAATCATAGAGTTTTATTCATTGATTGTGTAAAAAGTTTTTTACATTAACATGCTACTCAAATTTTAGTTGCTAAATCCGAATTTTCACTAATAGAATTTAAAATATAAAGAAGTAAATACAAGAAGAGCTTCTGTTGGGCTGCACAAAGGACATCTACTAGATATACATACAAAAATATTTTAAACCTTACATATATAGTGTAATTTTTTGACAAAAAGGGTTCGAATAAACCCCATTTGCGCCCCCTAGCATCACCCGTGACTTAAATGATGATTACAGATTGATTATTCATAAGAAGTGAGATTAGTAACCAATAGAATAACACGAATTATCTACTACAACAGATTAAAATACAGATAATTTAAAATTCTTTACATTATCAATATATATGAGTTAAATCACTTAATCATCACACAATCCAATACCAATATATAAGTTTGGAGTTTAAGTTATATGTACAGTATTGTATAGATTTTCGTACCATTAGGTTGAGTTGACTTACGACAATATATAAGTGATATACATTATAGAGTATATAATATTTACACCATCAGTTCAATTTAAGCAATTAAGACAGGTTAGTACTTTATTTTCCAAGTTGTCATATCAACTTTGTTATGAATAGTTACCTGTTATTATATGTCAATTAAACCTGACGATGTAAAAATCTAGACATTGTCAGTTTACAGAACTTAAATTCTTACATTCTTACCTTATAGATGATCTGAATGCATAAATATATTTTATTTCGTCAGTACATAAAACTTGAACTCAATTTTTTTGTTATATTTCTTAATTTCAGGCTGAACCCATATTAAAAGACACAAGTAGATACATAGAACTAGCTGATCCAATTCTTGAAGATGACTTGCCAAAGAAAAGTTTCAATCAAGCGGTTGCTATTGCTGCTATGTGCTTACAAGATGATCCCGCCGTTCGTCCATTGATCAGTGATGTTGTCACTGCCCTCAGTTATCTTGGTGAAGAACCCAACAATAATTTGGGATTAATGGGTAATTCACCAATAAATAATAATAGTACTACTTCTCAAAAATTACAATTGCCTCTTTCAACTGATGAAAAGAGTCACGAAGAAGAACTAGATGAAGTTGAAAGATAGAGAGCAGTTGCTGAAGCTATAGAATGGGGAGAAAATGCAAGATTACTAGCTTAATTAATCTTGTGGTTAATATTTCATTAGTTATTTAGGCTTATCTGGATTTAAGGCATCTAGAGATCGATCTAGAGCAGGTTCTGTAGATCTACAACAAGTTCTGTAGGTCCAACTGAACCCAGTGCTGTCGGTTTAGATTATGTATACATAAATGCGAAAATGAAATATTTAACATATGAGTTTAGCTAATATCCACTGAACTATTAGATCACCTATTGTAGTAGGTAGCCTGCTTATTTTGAAGATTACAAATCTCACTTTTATTAGCAAATTAAGGTGGATCTAGAGCAGGTTCTGTGGATCCAACCGAACCCAGTTAGGCTCCGTAAGATCCAGTATAAGTAAACTAGATAAACGAATCTTGATTTCGTCTTATCTAGTTCACTTATAAGATTTAAGAATATGTAAATGTATTCATTTTTAGGCTTTATTTGGATTCAAGTCCTCTAGAGATCATGTGAGCAGAGACAAACCTAGAGCAGGTTCGGTAGGTCCAGCTGAACCGAGCTATCATTTCAAACTATGTATACATATGCAAGAAAAATTATGAGTTTAGCTAATATCCGTCGATGGTGTAAGGAAATGTTTTACTATCAGATCACCTCTTCCTGTTATAAAAGATAATTTATACCATTTTCAAGATTACGAATCCGACTTCTATGAAGAGATACTGTAAATATCTTTTGACTAATCATTTTTCTTATATTGTAAACGAATATATGTTAAACTCTAAAAAATGACGTATAGGATCACATTAATTCAGAACTTGCTGACTTTAGATTCTGAATTCTCTTCTGATCATGAGGTGGCGGAGGAGTGAATATAAAGGGTAGGAAGTGTCGATTTCTTGATGTGTGGAACCACAAGTAAATTACTTGATTAAATTACTCAACTATTGTGTATGTTAAGGAAAATGAACATATTGTTAACCATATAAAGTCATTTAGTAAGGAGCTCAAACAACTAATTTGTATTACTATTTTTGCACAATAAAGAGCTAGCATTTAATTCGCATAATAACTTCATGCAGAAATGTATGGTAAACTATATACGTAAATCTAGTGTAGTTCGACTTTTCTCTAAGCTTTACACACATAATAAGAATTTAGTGTACCGAACTAATTTTTTTTTTTTTGACATATTGCGGTTTTTGAGACACTAGTTGGTTGTCTAGCGATTAGTGGGAACATATATATAAAGTCATGAATAAAATATTTTATATTATTGTCGAATAGGATAATTGTCATCTTCAAGTAGCAGGATGTTGAAGCCTTAGATATTTCAAAAACAATAAAACTGAATCGCCCAATATTAATCCAAGATTTCAGACATTTATCCTCATGTGTTGCTTTATCCTTTATTTATTTACATTTTCACCACAATCGAGGACAATACTGAAGGGTAAAGCGCCCCTTATCAATAATGCATAAGAAAGTTACTGCTGGTACATTTCCATAATCCAAATTAAAAATGCGGAATTTATGACTTTGAAACCAACAAATCCAATTTTTTTTGTTAAGGTTGCAAATTCTTCCTTTGTTCTTTCCTTCCCTCCAGGAGTGGTTATCATCATAAAAACATCAAGGAAACTGCGTTATTGAAAAAAATATCATTTTCTGGATACCCTGGCTTTATATGTTCAACTAGCACCACTTTACCAGAATTAGGTAAAGATTTTCAACAATTCTTCAATATCTTTATGTAATCATCATCATCCCAATCATGCAGCACATGCTGCATTAGTATTTTTACAGTGTCAATAAAGTTCTACAAAAAAAATGGAACCAGCTATGAATTTCGTCGTTAATCTGTAGCTAAATACGTTGCAACTAACATAATTTTTTAAGAATTTATCGTTAATCCATCACCAAATAGAATTAGCGACAGAATTTTGCTATTTAGCTATAAAATTTGTCCATCGTTAATATTTATTTTTTTAATAGCGCTTTTTAATAAGTTTATGTTATGTGCGCGGACAATGTAAAGAACTTTTATACTATGAGGAAAAATTGACCTACAAACTACAATAATAGATAACTCAATCATATCAAGTCTGATATAGTAATCTGGAAGGATTTTAATTTATATACACTTGTAATGTAAATTATTTTACACTATGAGTGCATGTTATATAATCTATTGTAGCACATTTACATGTCTTATTCTTTTAATTGGGTTGTTTGGTTTCACTTATCATGAACAATTATATGTAGTTATATCTTTTTAAATGACTTGATAGTGAAAAAATGGTTTTATGTTGCTAGTTGTATATATTTTAACACTCATTTTCAGTTCGTTCACAAAACAGTATTGTACACGATGAAATCCGGCATGACACGTGGTAAGATTTGAATGAGAAGTCTGAGGTAGATGGTCAAGTTCTGGGCTGGATATGGTTGACACTGAGGTGAGGCAGCAGATGGGACGAGTCCGGGTATGACCAAGTCAGTTGGCATTGGGTGTAGTTCCGGAGGCTTCCGATGTGTATTCATTCCGGATATGGCGTCAACCGTTACTATTTTATCATTAAGAGGACATTATTAGCTTTAATGTCATTTAATTTGAGAGTGATTCTCGGGTGTCGCGCCCGTTATTGACCGCGCGGATCAAAGAGGGGCACAACGTATCGGTGATTCCTGGGTCGGATTAAGGAGTCGCCACCTAATTATTTTTACGGTGAATTAAGACACCTAAATATTAAATAATGATGCAATATAACTCCAATTTTATGATCTGCGAAATTAATGAGATTCTAGGTAAGGGTTCTTTATTATCTTAAAGGGAATGGGTTAGACATCCTTTAAGATCCGCTAACTTGCGGTTATCCGATCAAACTCAGATTAATTATTATGCTAAGTAAAATGCATGTTTAACAATATGAAATTAAAATGATGTTGCAAGCATTTAGTAAAAGGAGACATTTTGTACAAGTATGCATTTGTATGGTATTTAAAGAAAAATACATGTAAAGTTTGAAAAAGTATGCATTTTATAAGACATTATTAAAAAAATAGATATAAAATTCATTCGTTTACAAAAATATGTATTTGGCAATTTAATAATAAAAGAAGCAAATTTTATGAAAATCTTTCAATGTTGCAAATCAGATAAAATGCAAACCATATTTTTTGTAGATTAAAGAAAGTGAATAATAGAAAGCCAAATTATTTTTTGAAAGAGATTAAAGCATGCATAACGAGCCTAAAAATAGAATAAAGTAACTAGCGACTAAGTTATGGAACATACAAGACGACCCTAAACAAATAAAGCTAGCGATGGGTTTCCAATTCAAACGAACCTAAGGGTAGGGTCTTTAGACCAAAATTGTATTCTGGATGACAAGTTGTATAAAAAGGGTAGGGTCTTTAGACCTTCCCACTCTTCAAATTCAATTCAAGTAGAACAATTCCTATTTGAAGACATGCCAAGGGTGGTAAACAAATATGATAAGAGAGGACTGAAATTGTAATTTAAAACACATGAACTGGCCAATTATCATTTCCCAATACATGCTAGTATAAACAGCCGAAACAAGAACTAATATATATGCTCAATAGGAAACAACCAAAAGTAGTCTCAGCTTAATTTATTATAAACCATGGTCTGAACGAATGTGTATAACCTAACTAATAATGATTAATAACTACCTAGTAGACCAACAATGGCCTCAAAATGCTAATATTTGAACCTATAAACCTAAACAGTAAGTAACAAATTGACAAATTCACTTAATGATTCAAATCAGTCATAATACAGCCACCATGCACGATAATTAACATAATATGCTCCGGTAACACTTAACATTCATATAAACATGCTTTAAACCCAAACTAACAGACCTAAATAATAACTAAATTAAGCTAAAACATTTAAACAACACGTAATCAAATCATACAGATCACATAATGCAAATTAGATAGCAAAACTTAAAAGGAAGTGAGTTTACGGACCTTCTCCGGGCAGCGAACCGAGGCGTTGTTTTGAATAGTAGGATCCGCTCGAGAATGTTTAGAATTTAGATTTTTGGATGTTTGATCACCGAATTCTGAATTTATAATTCTGAAAAGAATTTCGTTTCTGAAAACTTTAAACCGACTTGGAACTGACCCGGCCCGGCAGCGACCCGACCCGACCCGAAATCAAATCAGATCCGAATCGTGCGAAAATATGAGGAATGCAATGGAATTTTCAGATTGCAAAATTTGAAGGCTAAAAGTAGTGTTTCGGATTCGGAAATCTAAAAATAGGTATTTTCGGATTTGGGAATTAAGAAACAAAGGGGTGATTCGTAACCAAAATTAAGAACAAACAAACTTGAATCTATAATCTTTAAACCCGAACTTAAAAAATCTGAATTTTGAGCCAATTTTGAACTCCAAAAACCTCCTCTTTAACAATGAACAAAGGGGGGGGGGATTTATAGATGGTTTTCCCCCAACGTTCACCCCGTCAAATCGAGTTTGAAATTTGAATTAAAGGCAAAGATTTCTGAATTTTGAAAGCGGATTTTAGGGGTATGGGTCGCGGATTTTGTGGGGATAAGGGTATGATTCGAAGGGTTGGTGGTGTCAGGGGTTGGTGGCGGCAGGGGTGAGGTGACTGCGACGTGGGGTCGCGGGTAGGGAGCAGCGGCGCCGATGGGAGAAGGGTTTTAGGGTTTGATTTTTTTTGTTTTAGGTTATGCTTTGGTGTTTGGGTATAAGAAGGATGGGTTTGGGCTTCGGGTGGACCGGTTCGGGTGGGCTTGGGAATTGGGCTTCGGTTTGGATGATTTAGGTTAGTAGAGTGTTTTGGTTTTGTGGGTTGGGGTATAAGGGAATGGGTTGTTGGGCCGACCGAATTGGGTCGCGGGTAGGGGATAAGTGGGGTGATCGGTTGGGCTAAAAAATAAAGGGGGGAGTTGAATTGTTTTGGGTTGAGTAGAAATTGTTTTGGGTTGGGGAAATAAATGGGTGATGGGTTGGGCTTGGATGAAATGGGTTTTGGGTGAAATTAGTTTGGGTAGAAATTGTTTTTGGTTGGGAAATGAATGGGTTATGGGTTTAAAAATATAAAAGGGGTTTAATACTAAAACTGCTTTGAAGAAAGATGCAAATTATTTTTTAAAATAGGATATAACGATGTGATAATAATAAAACATAATATTTGCGAAGTGCTTAATGCTTGATAAAAAAATAGAAATGCGATGCCATTTTTGCGGAAAATAGAATAACATAGAATTTTCGGACAAAATTTATGATTATGATAAAAATGTAAACGACGAGTAAAAAATGCGAATAATAATAATAATAACGAGAATAATATATATATATATATATATATATATATATATATATATATATACACGCATGTATGTATATAGATTAAAATTATTTTGAGGTGTTAAAAATATTTAAAAATGCAAATAAATTGGAAAAGATGGGACAAAATTGGGTGTCAACATCGGGTATTAATGTCTCTTATTCCATAGCTATAAAAGGAGCCCAACCTTCATGTTGAAAGGGCATCTTGTTCTCACAACTTGTACTTGTACCCTTAATCTTACATGCATTCTATTCATTTACTCTTATCTTTAGTCAATAACCGAAACTATCCTACTAAGGCCCTGACCAACCTAGCTCAAAGCATTCATCTGAGTTCAAGGCAACCTAGGCTAATTTCTTACTTTATATTTACATTTGTTTAGTTGTTGTTAATAGTTAATTATCTTTATATCAAATCAATTCACGTATCCTTAAAACCACTTACAAATTTAACTGTATCTTTTTTGGGATAAAAAGTTTGGCGCCCACCGTGGGATTAAGGATAATTGTGGTGATTTGTTCAAACTTTACTTTTTTTTTCTTGAGATTTTGTGAACAGGTTGCTACTTAACATTAGCAAAATGTCTATCATAAGTCAATCTGATGTTAACAACAATAACAACAATAGTGACAATAATAACATCAATGCCAACGATGATATCAACAACAACAACAATTCCCCGGTCATTGACCCAATAACTGGCAAGCCTTTGATTCCACCACCCGTAGTTTCACCTCGGGGATCCAAAAGTGAAATGTTTGAGACATAGAATGATGGACGGTTATTGGATAAATAACAAGTGTTACATATTGGTAAACGAAGGAAGGATTGTGCGAGGTGTAAGATGGAACGGGTCGGAAAGGGCCACAGAGCTAAGAAGGGCCGTGGTGCCTCCCGGACTGGGCCGAAGCGCCGCGACGCTAATTCCCTGTTAAGCGTTCTGGAGCCGCGGTGCTTCCCAGGCAGTGTTTGCTCGACGGAATCCTAAAGGTTTGGCTGTTGAGGTGGTTTCAATTGCATTGAATCCACCCAATAATAGTCATTACTTGGACCATTATGTTGATGCATTACTTGGAGGTTAAATGTCATCCATTACATGGCAATTAAATGTCATTATGGGGCATTTGAAAGGTCATCTTGCACACCTATAAATTGAGGCCTTTGACTCAATACTATAGGGGAACAGAACATAAATGAACAAGTGAACATACTTGTAAATTAACAACACCACAAAGAGATCAATTTTCTGATAAGCAATTCTTCTCTTAACAATCTTCATTATTCGTGTTCTTCACTGGGATAATTTGTGTAGGCTTTGCACATTTGATAGTTTGTTGTTTCATCTTGGAAGACTATTATCCACACTTCTGTAATGCCTATATACGGGGGCAATCTTGTCTTAAAGACAGAGAACCATCTCTCGACTTAACCGGTGGTGTTGTGATTATCTAATTGGTTGCTAAGTGTTTCAGGTGTGAGCTAGAATCTCAAAGGACTCTAACCGTTCGGGTTTTCAGCGAATTTATAAGCCACAAGTGTAGCAGTTCATGTTTTTGTATTTCCGAATACAAGATCCATATTTGAAGTTCCAATTCAAGATCAAGATATTGACAACTTATTATTGTAATCATTGTTGTTTATCCTTTCGATCACTGTAATAGTTATTTACTATTCCCGTACGTACTTTACATATCCAATAATTTTAAGACAAGATTGTATTAGTGCGAAAGATGTTTGCCAGCAGATATGGTCCCAAATCTGGCTATGGTTCTCTTCTTGAAAATAATTCTGTTGACAATTCTATTAACAGTTCAAACACTGTCTCTGTCAACTGCCGTGCTTTCAAATTTGGTCCTCGTTTTGGTTCTCTCTTTGACGACAATTACAAATCTGTTTCCGTCAAAGGTGAGATCTCTGGATCTGATGTTGAGCTTCAAGATACTGTTGATAATTATGCTAGTATGGCTAAAGATCAAGGACGAATTGGTGTCACCGCTCCCGAGGGTGGTGGAAATAAGTGCCCACGAGAGGTTGAGAATGTCAACTGAGACAAGAGGAGAAGGCTGAAGATGATGTTTTATCATGTAGGAAAATGACTATATCTGTCCCAGACAAAGGATCCGAATTATGGTAAGGAGGATATGGACATTCAGTCTAACTGAAGTAGGCCAGAATCCAAAAGGTCTAAGTTAATTATCCTTTCTTATCTATAATGTGTAGTTAATATCTGGATAAAAGTGTGTAAAGCAAAGCTGGGAATATGAAAGTGTTTTCTTTAAGATTTATATTCCCTACACTCTAAAATTATATATTGAATCTCCTTCCTTCCCGGTTAAAGATTGGACTATTGTAAACAAAACTTAAACGATCCGTTCTTTTGGGTGTAATTATTAAAAGTGTGTAAAGTATGTTCGCACATACGAAGGAGAGAGATCCAATGACTGTGCGAAAACTGTTACCACTCTTAAGTAAGCGCCAGAGATTTCCCTGGGCACCAATCACAAGGGAAGAAGACTAAGAGATAATGGTTTATCTTAAGACGTTGCACATGTCACCTATCTGATAGAAGATCCTTCATTTGATAAGATGATATTGGACACTCAGTCGTACAAAGCCTACGGGCAACTGGAGTGGGCCAGAATTTCCAGGTCTTAAATGATCTGAAGGCCAAAAGAAAGGCAGAAAAGTAATGGACACCTAGTGAGGTGGGCCATAATTTCCAGGTCTTAAATGATCTGAAGGCCAAAAGAAAGGCAGAAAAGTAATGGACACCTAGTGAGGTGGGCTAGAGTTTCCAGGTCTTAAATGATCTGAAGGCCAAAAGAAAGACAGAAAAGATATTGGACACTCAGTCTACCAAAGCAACTGGAGTGGGCCAGAGTATCCAGATCACATATGATCCGGTTACGCCATAACCACATGCAGGAGGTTGTTTATGTGAAGCAACGCCACCTCTAAAGTAGAAGGAGTTGGAGAGGTTGTCCTCAATAGGACTTCAGGGAATGAGATTACTCTAAAAGGAGGTGATACATGTCCCAAACTTGGTTTAAGGGACGATGTTGGTAAAGCTGGTTTGAGACTAGTCCAACAAGTCTGTAATAACTAAGAATGGTATAGTATGTTTGTAGCTAAATGAATGATATATTTATAATCCGTGCATCTATGCCATCATATATTAAGACACGTTAAATAAAAAGTCATTCAAAAGCTAACGAAGTTGAGATTGTTGACATAAACCCTCAAAATGAATATGAGGTAGGCGAAGAGGCAAAATCACTTTTCCATTATGTCAAAGGAATAGCGAAAGAAGCACCGCTCCTCTAGAACTTAGTCACACCTTTATGGGTGATTTGGAGTTTATACAAAATAGAGGGGGGAGACAAGTACTTTATGACCTTCATTGATGATGGTACAAAGTATTGCATCCTTTGTTTGTTGAAAAGCAAAGATGAAGCTGTTGAAGCGGATAAGTGCTACAAAGCAGAAGTTGAAAATCAACTAAGCCTACGGATTGAGGAATTCATAGTGATAAAGGGGGAGAATGTGAAGCATCGTTCATCAAATGACTGCTCATTTCTCACCTCAGTCTAACAGTGTTAGCCAAGTGCAAAGTTGTACGCCCCAAAATATGTGGGGCAAGACGATCCTTACCGCTAATGCGATTTTCAACAGAACTACGCATAAAGATAAGGATAACCCTCCATGTGAAATATGGAAATGATCCCACATACAAATGTTGTGATGTGGGGTGGCTTGGTAAAAGTTGGAATACCGAAACAGGTCAAGTTGTACCTAAGACTGTAGATTGCAAATCTACTGGATCTGCAAATAACAGTAGTGCTTATCGCCTCTTAGTGTCAAAAAATGCTGAATTCTTTGAAGATAACTTTCCTTGAAAATGAAAAAGAAGTAATTGCTCAAGGTTAACAAGAACCCGCGAGGGCCTAACTGTTCGGAACTAGACGTTCTGTATCTACAGGACTCAAAAGTTCCTGGCTATCCGGAACTTAATATTCCAGATCTGCAGAACTCAGGGATTCTAGATGTTGAACCGATACGGAGAAAAGAGGGGACAAAGACTTATTCCAGGCCTTCTAGATTGTATGGTTGAGAATGAACCATGGACAATTAACAAAGAATTGTCATCTCCAGAAGCGCTGCTTTGGAAAAAAGCTACAGAAAGAGAAATAAACTCCATCATATTGAACCATACTTGTGTAATGGTTGACCTTCCTCCGGAAAAAGAACCTTTGGGTTGTAAAAGTGGATACTCAAAAGTGAGTACAAAGTAGATGGATCTACTGACGAGTATAAGGCCTCGGCTACGTGGACATGTGCTCTCCTGTGAATAGTTTAACATCCAGGGCCATTGCAGTCTTGCGTGACATGGATGTTGAGACAGCCTTCCTAACCGGAGAGTTGGAAGGGGAGGATCAGAGTTGGTTTGTTGGACTGTTGGGCTTCTTCTTGAACTTTCATTTTAGTCCCTGAAAAATGATCGATAGAAGGCGTTAAATCGAATATGACGATGTCTGAAATGTTTGCTTATCTACGGATTATGATATTCTGGATGTCCAGCGGTTCTGGGAGAACATAGTGATGCAAACTGGACATCAGACTTGAAGAACACCAATGCCACAAGTAAATGTGTATGGTGTGTCTTGGAAAATCCTCTAAGCAAACTTGCATCGGCCGATTCATGATGGAATCAGAGTTTATCACTTTAAACAAAGCATGAAAAAAAGTTGAGTAACTTCACGACTCCTTAGAGGACGTCCTTTATTGGGAGAAACATGTGCCTTCAACATTTATACATTATGGCTAGCCGGTCGGCTTCAGGAAGGGCACGAATGACGACGTCTGGACATATCTGTCGGATCTATCGGAGACATAAGACCGTATGGCAGTTGATCACCACGGGTGTCACTTCCTTGATTACTAATCAAAGGATATAACGGACTATCCGAAGATCAAGAGTTCTGCCTGTCTAGGGAATGGGCATAAAACCCAAGCAATGTGAACCTTTGCGGTGGTCCCAACCATATTGATTGGAGATCCCAAGAATTTAGTTCAATGGGAAAATTAAGCTGCAAAAGGTTCGGTTGAGCGCTTCGGTGGAAGCAAGAGCACTTCAGATTATGATTTCTATAAAGAAACGTAAATCCAAAGACGTTCCCGCAATAGACATTAAAGTGCTACCTGCATGGTGGGTAAAGGTTAAGCTTCCAAACCTTTAGCGATCCTCAAACGGTTGAGGTTGAAGTTGGGGAAACTTTTAATGATTCCTAACACTTGTGAAGTGGGGTATATCAGGATACCTTGTAGGAGATCATCTATTTAAGTGCGAGGACAGGCCACCTCAAGTGAACGCGCTTAAGAATCCAAGTGTGTCCACGACCACAACGGACAGAACAATAAGAAGAAACGAATAAAGGGGAGGTATTGTGTTGGTACCGTTGTCTTGGATTACATTAAACACTGACGGTTTAAGACATCACGTTCACCACACAGTAAGTAAGTCCGATGGTATTTAACTAGGGAAGGTTCAACGCGGAAGCTACCTCTCCTAATGCAATATCTTTTCGCTGAAAGATTGCTGAAAGTAGGCACCTTACATGTGCGCCCAAAATCTCTTTCAAGAGGGGATTATTGGAAATTTACTAGTGTGAAATTAAGTTTATCCCATTATTTATGACTCAAACAATCGGGGCCCCACACGTCGAAAATGTCATTTCCACACACGTGCAATCTTAGTGTCAAGTATCGTAAATTTCGTTAATGAAAGAGATATTGGTACGTAAGTGAAATGTTTGAGACATAGAATGATGGACAGTTATTGGATAAATAACAAGTGTTCCACGTTGGTAAACGAAGGAAGGATTGTGCGAGGTGTAAGATGGAACGGGTTGGAAGGGGCCACGGAGCCTAGAAGGGCTGCGACGCCTCCTGGACTGGGCCGTAGCGCCGGAGGGCCATGGTACCCCCTTGCAGCGCCACGGCGCTAATTTCCTATTTGGAATTCTGGAGCCGCGGCGCCGCGACGCTAAATGCTGCAGTGCCGCGATGCTTCCCATGCAGTGTTTGCTCGATGGAATCCTAAAGGTTTGGCTGTTGAGGTGGTTTCAATTGCATTGAATCCACCCAATAATGGTCATTACTTGGACCATTATGTTGCTGCATTACTTGGGGGTTAAATGTCATCCATTACATGGCAATTAAATGTCATTATGGGGCATTTGAAAGGCCATCTTGCACACTTATAAATTGAGGCCTTTGACTCAATTCTATAGGGGAACAGAACAGAAATGAACAAGTGAACATACTTGTAAATTAACAACACCACAAAGAGATCAGTTTTCTGATAAGCAATCCTTCTCTTAACAATCTTCATTATTCGTGTTCTTCGCTGGGATAATTTGTGTAGGCTTTGTACATTTGATAGTTTGTTGTTTCATCTTGGAAGACTATTGTCCACACTTCTGTAAAGCCTATATACGGGGGCAATCTTGTCTTAAAGACAGAGAGCCATCTCTCGACTTAGCCGGTGGTGTTGTGATTATCTAATTGGTTGCTAAGTGTTTCAGGTGTGAGCTAGAATCTCAAAGGACTCTAACCGTTCGGGTTTTCAGCGGATTTACAAGCCACAAATGTAGCAGTTCATGTTTTTGTATTTCCGAATACAAGATCCATATTTGAAGTTTCAATTCAAGATCAAGATATTGACAACTTGTTGTTGTAATCATTGTTGTTTATCCTTTCAATCACTGTAATAATTATTTACTATTTCCGTACGTGCTTTACATATCCAACGGTATGAACACTCAATAATTCATGGTCCTCAATTTGGACTGACAACAACATTTCTATCTACTAACTCTAAATAAAGACGAAATAATATATTATGCCCAAATTGGTGTCCCTTTATTATTTTGTTATTGTGATGTGTATATATTGTGGCAGCTAGTACAATTTAAAATAGTTGGGATCAGAAATTTAATTTAGTAAAATCTGATCAAATATGAACCGGTCCATAAAACCCGCTCTAGAAATTGATAAGCCCCGGTTCGGAAATGGGTCTCAAGCTAATGATTTTCCTAAACATATGAGCTGGAAAAATTCTATTGACTAAATCTGGTAGAAAACATAATCTAAAACTATGAACATTCATATTATGCGTTACTTAGCTCGTTTTCAATTCGTGCTAAATACTAGAGGATAGATTTTTAATTTTTAAAGTCATTTTCAATCGTTCATATCTAAATCGATTCGCCAATTTATCAGCATGCCAACAGTAAAATGATAATCATTGTATTACTATATGTTACTTAGAGGGTGTTTGGATTGACTTATTTTAAGTGATTTTTGAATTTTAAGTTTTTTTCTACTTTTTAAGGTGTTTGAGTGAGATAAAAAATGATTTTAAGCACTTATTTATAAAATAAAAGGTACAAAAATAAGTCAAAAGTCAAAAGTTGAGTATGACCACCAACTTATGACTTTTGGCTTATAAATCACTTTTAAAAAGTCAATCCAAACACCCTTCTATTTCATGGATTGTCATTTTTAGAGTCTTTATTTAAATCATAGTCGTAGTATACGATTTTGCCATTTAACCGCTTTAAAATCAATTTCAGACATTCACAATTGAAATTGCAAAAAACTTTTAGACATTTTTGCGTGAAGTTGTTGGATTGTTTGACAAGGAATAATTGGATGGCCGAACTTCAGAACATGGTTTCTCATTCTCTACACAAATTTGGACCTTCGCATTCTGCGGTGAAGAACCCAGCACAGTATAACGTCCACCCATTATCAAATTTCTCTCCCGTTCTCTTGTGTTGGGCTTTTCAATCCTTTTGCCGGATTTGCTTTTCTCCCGTTTCATGTTTGCTTTTTGTGCAAATATAGTCCCTTTGAAAAAAATATATTACGGTCACACAAATATCTATGACTTATTTTTAAATCACAAGTTTCAAAAGTCTTTCTTTCTTTCTTAACATTTGTGTCTAGTCAAACTATATGACATAAATTACGACGGAGGGAGTAAATAGTTATCTCAAGGAGGGAGAATCGGCAAAAATAATACTCCACGTTTTAATTTATTTTAACAGTATTTGAATGGGCACGTAATTTAAAGAAGAAAAAAAAGACTATTATAAAATGTGGTCTTATGCCATGAGATTCTTGTGGCTATAAAAGCACAACGTTGAGAATAAATGAGAAATTCTAAAGTCAAATTATTTTTTAATATAAAAATATGTTATTTTTTTTCCTTGAAGTGATATTTTTCTTAAATTGATTAATAAAAAATAGTGTAAAATGAAACAGAGGTAAGTATAATTTCTCCCTAGATTAATGAACAATTAATTAAGTTGAAATTGTTAAGCTTGATAAGGTTTATAGTTATATCCGTATATTATGAAAGAATTTCCCATTCCTTGTGGTATACCAGTCTGGAAGAATAATTTGGAGAGCGTCGATTTAGATGGCTTGTTTTGATTTCTTGAGGCCTTTGTAGTATGTCCTACCAAACCAGTGATCAGATAGTGCGAAATGAAAACCAATGCAAGGCAAGAACCTGATTATCGACGCTCTGCTAATAGACCCCCTCCTTTGAACATAGATCCGAACTCCCACTCAGAATGGTTATTGGAGAAGGATTGGTTGTCTTTCGAACATTGAATCTCAGTATTTCCTTTACTACTCTTTCTCTCTCCTCAGTTACTTCTTGAGCCAACAAAGTTTTGCTTGTCTTTCCTTGTCTAATGTGTCTAATTTCTCCCTAGATTAATGAACATGTTAATTAAGTTGAAATATTTAAGCTTGATAAGGTTTATAGTCTAATGATGACACAATATAATTAGCTAGTGGTACTCTATAGACTCTCTACCTGTATATGTTTTTTAATGACTTCCATTTTTTATTTTGATTGGATGTAATTCATGAACAATGATAATTCGGCGTGCCACAACATACAGTTAAAACAACAGTAAAGATTCAGTCCATTCAGACAAAGATATAATTTGCATGGCTCCACCAATTTGAAAGACAAACAAACTTTGGAAATTCGTAAATATCTGTTTAACGTGTGTCTTTTACTTAATATAGAGATGGTGATACTTTAACTTTGAGAATATTAGTGTTCTAAAACAAGAACATAGTACTTTTTAATTGACTCGAGATTTTTTGGTTGTTATGAAGATCAAGTAGTATCATGTGAACATAGGACTTTTAAATTTAAGTAGAAAAAAATGACATTTTTAAGAGTTCTTGTACACTATACACTAAAAACTATGGCAAAATCATTCCTTATGCCCAAATTAATTATCACTCAACTAATAGTTATCTTTCTAAGAATAAGACACGGTATTTAGAAAAATCATTTTTTTATACATTGATGGTGTACAAAAATTTATATAATTAGATCATTTAAAAAACAATTGCATGTAGTTATATGTAATACATAATGTATAATCTAAATAAATGAGGAGTAATAACTTACCGGAACAAGTTAAATTACAATAATAATTGATAAGTCGTGAATTTTAGGATTATTAACACTTCTTATACTTTTATATGTCTTTTAAGCAAGTTTTCCGGTATGTGAAGCTCAAGGAATAAAAGGAAATAGAATGGTAGAAAAAGTCCAGAAAAGCACGTGAATGTGATGGAGGTTGCTGCACCGCAAATTCTGTATGCGGCCGCAAGAGGACCGCAATCTCTGAGCATAAAAGTTGACAAAATCAAGCATTATGCAATGGGTATATGACACCGCAATATCGCATATGCGGTCCCATGCTCTCGAGGAAATCAACCAGTGAGCTGAACGAAAAAGACAGAAATGCGACGCAAATGCAACACCGCATACCTTTTATG